>AP025363.1:7500000-10000000 GCA_030295005.1 Cephonodes hylas | reverse complement strand
TTATAAAAATAAATATCATTCTATGAGCGCCCAGACTAAATAATTTCGCTTGTTATATTTCTTTGCTCTACAACACTCTTCAATGTACTGTCTTTCCATATATAGTATTTAATTAAAATTTAAACAGTATTAACTCCTAATTATAGGTGTAGCAGCGTAAGTATTTTTAATTTTTTATTAAACATAAAATTTACCTTAGACGCTATTTTTAGATATCGTCGCTAAACACTTAAAAACCACTTCCCGACAAAAATCTCATACGAATATAGGTCAATGGATTCATAATAATATCCATTCTGGTCAATTTTATTTGTATTAAGCTGCTGTGAGTACATTTGGCCACCGTGGTGCTCGTAGGCAACACGATCGTACGTTTTTCGCGCTCCAAAACCTGCGTAAATTGAACCGATACGAGTAATTCGACCGAGTCGAAACGCGAAACTACCCGCACACGCGCTCAGGCCGAAAATTTTGGTAATCGTTCCCAAAGCTTATTCAAAAAAACTTTGTTGTTATTACTCAATTATGTCACCTACAGTATTGGTATAAGTTTTGAAAAAGGGGACATTAAAATTTTACCTGAGAAACTGGTTAATGGTTACGAGACAAGTACTCACGACGTCCAATTCTCCCCTATGAACGTAAGTTCATAAGTTCGTATGTATGCTTCGTAGAAGGCCATCCAAAACTTCAATTATGAGTACCTAAATGGTTTTCATTCACGAGTATTTTTGCATGATCGGCTACCAGATGTGCCACAGCCAATACCAACTTAACTCCTCGTTGACTTCTTATGACCAATGATTCAATCCTGTAGACTACCTAATTTGGGTGTTTGTACCCCGTAAAGCCTCGTAGTTTCTGAAATCCATAACACGAAACTTGTATCTTAATGGGGTGTCAAGAGGCTGTCGGGTATATTCATTACTGATATTCTTGCTATTGATACTGGATAATGAATCAAGATGAAACAGTCTGATTCCTAAATTTTACCTGTTCAATGTTCGTTATCCGCACTCATGCGATTTTTTGTACCGTATGCCAATAAAAAGTATTTGAACATTTGCAATAAATGTCAATAAATCATTGCTACGTCTGCGATGAATGTGCTGCAGAAACAGTTAACGTGGCGTTTCCTATTTCAGTTTTCCATTTATTTGGCTGTGTCAGCTTTACGCGCGTCCAACGATACAAAAGTTTAGCATATTCGGTGTGAAAATGGCGGCGCAGATAGTGGGCCGGCTCAGGCGTGGAGTTAGGTTGCTACACATTATAAAAAGTTGTTTGAGACCTATATTTTGTATAGGAACAAATCGAATAAATCGCTCAACAACAAAAAACACGTTTAAATTCATAATTTCAAAGTTTGTAACTCAAATACTTTCCCTTATTCTTGAAAAAAAGTTGTACAAATTTAAGGGGGTAGATGCACTCAGAAGCGTAAAAAAAGGCCTATTTAAAAAAATTTTTTTTTTACAGTAATTAAGTTTATTTTACAAAATAAATTATACAGAGTTTTTATACAATGCTTTAACTTAACATTTATGAAAAAAAAAAAAAAAAATACATATTATTTATTAAAATATCGCCATATCGGTTGGATCCTCTCCCGCGAGTAGTACTTCGCGGTGACCATCACAACAGCCTTCTGGATCATCTGAATTCGAAAAACCAAGGTGAAACCTTTAGTTTAATAATAAATCCAGTCTTTAATCGAAGCTTTTTTTTTTTTTTTGAAAATTTACAAAATGGTGGCATTCGAAACTTTGGACTCTGATTTTCGATAAAATGTTAAAAGTTAATTGTTTAAAAAATATAGTAATTGTTAACAAAAATCAATATCCTTCGATTAAAGACTGGATTTATTATTAAACTAAAGGTTTCACCTTGGTTTTTCGAATTCAGATGATCCAGAAGGCTGTTGTGATGGTCACCGCGAAGTACTACTCGCGGGAGAGGATCCAACCGATATGGCGATATTTTAATAAATAATATGTATTTTTTTTTTTTTTTTTCATAAATGTTAAGTTAAAGCATTGTATAAAAACTCTGTATAATTTATTTTGTAAAATAAACTTAATTACTGTAAAAAAAAAATTTTTTTAAATAGGCCTTTTTTTACGCTTCTGAGTGCATCTACCCCCTTAAGCTCGCTAACATCTTTTCTCAAAGCTCCATCTAATATGGTCCCATATGGAATACCGTTATGCAGTCCTTATGACACCCATAAAATCTTTACGGCTTTAAATTCAAAAAGCAAATAGGGGCCATGGATAATTTTTTGACATTTATGTTTTTAGTCACTCCCTACAATATATGGGTTATTAAAACTAACTTCAGCCCAATTATTAGTTGCACCTTAGCCGTAATAAAGAATTGGGAATTAAAAAAAAAACGAAAAATCCAGAACAACAGTTGTAACTAGCCCGACTTGTCCATAAATTAAATTATATAAAATAAAATAAAACCGTAAAGTGTTAACTCCTTACTAAAACTCGAGTGAGTTAAGTAAATCTTGTGTAAGGCGTGCACGTAGTCGCCATAGCTCAGCGTTGCGATGATTTAAGAGCCCCACGTTCCTGGATACATGTCTGTGAGGGGAAAAAGTGTGCGAATATCCAACACCAGCATCTGTCCGATATTGCAATTTCGGTTAGCCGTTTTTGTATCGTCCTAACCACTGCATAACATAGACGTGTAGCTATTTTTTTTCCAAACTTTTGTTTCATATTTTGCGAAAAAGGTTTGATGCTCGTTTTAAAATGTGCTGACACTCGTCTACTGGTAGTTCGCTTTTTTGATATATCCTTTTTCGAGTGTGTACAATCATATTTTGATATGTATTATAAGATGGCTCTATTTTATTTGAAAATAAACGTACAAAATTCGTAGGAAGTTCTCAAAAATTCTTAAGTAGTTAAACTATATTGTAGAAAATATGTGACTTTACGCAACTCAATAAACCATCAAATCTCAGTAGATACGAATTTACGTAGATATACATTCCCAGAACTATTCTTAATCCTACTTTAAAACTTCATTGCAGCATTAAACGCTGAGAGAAACTTTAACCTCTCAACCCCTATTTTATAGACATGATAAATTATCCTGGCTTTCACTGTTAAACAGGGGCTTACTCATTCAATACGATAATATAAATAAAAAATCAATTGATTTAAATTCAATCAAATAAGTCCACACGAACGCTGACAACAGTTTTCAAATATTTTCCATCGAAATAAACAATTACGTTTCAGGATCCTTAACTAGTGAAATACAAACGCGTAAACATTCCAACGTCACGTAACTAACGTACACAATGCAGTGTAAAAAACGAAACACCACTTTATTTGATTAAACTCGTAGATCACACCAAACGAGATGGTACACACAGTTTACAAACGCCCAAAGATTTACAATCGAAATGGTGCGACTTTTTACAGGTGATTGAACCGAACATCGGGCGGCGACATAAGTTGCCAGTCAAATGGCCTGTGAAGATGATAGCTGGTCCCGACGGTAGTTTAGGTAATGGGACGCTCGCCGTACTGTGACGTACTCTCCTCACGAGCATTGCTCATATTTCTACATACACGTCTGTACTCTGTGTTCCCTTGTGTTAGGTAGAGGTACATTTCTCACATTTCGCCAATTAGTTTTTAGTGTCCCGTAATAGGAGGCAAGCCTTTTTCTAGACTTCGAGATACTACTGAGAATTTCCTACGATTTTTTTGGATAAATTTCTTATATTTTAAAACAATAATGAAAATAATAATCAAACTAAAATTTATTGACGACATGAACTTTAATTAACAGCAAATAATACTAGTACACTGAAAGCTCGTTTGTTTTCTTTTTACAGTTTAGTATCTTATAAGTTAGTTCGTTTTATAGAGGTCTGCAGTAATTTCTATTTAAGCTACCTTCAGGCTTCAACATTTCGCATTAAAACACGTACTTTAGGTATCACTTTATTATTTTGCGTGCCACTTTAATATCTGTAGACAATACAACCCTTCTGTATGTGTTAATGAAATTCGCCGTTATTTAGCGACGTCCCTTCCCATTGTTTACTTTAAATCGACTTTACAGCTGAACAATACCCGCGGGAAATGTATTACCGTGTTATGTTTGGGAAATACATAGTAGTTTAAAGTATAAAGTATTTTTGCTTTTCATATGCAAAGTTTTCTATACATTTATAATACCTACACCTAAACCAGACTTAGGTCTGTATCCTTTATTTCTGCATCCCAGATTCGCTATTTTTTTTTTGCGTAATAAGATAATGATAGATGCCTTTTTTGTTATCGAGGGGAAAGCTGTTTATGTATGGCTCATCTTCCCGCCAGCCCGGGCCAGTGGGGGGCGGGAAGCGTATGTCGGGGTCACCCGTCTTCCAGCCCGGCGCGCGGCGACGTCATGTCCGCGCAGATGTTAATGCCGGGTTGGGACCCTAACAAAATCCCTAAACCGGCATACCGACCAAAACCCCCCGGTGACCATCACCGCGCCGAGTGGGGCGACCACGGAACGTGAGCGAGAAGCGCCCACCGTAATGCCGCAGCCGCCCGGTGCCCCTTTGAGTCACCTTTTACGACAGGTAGGGGATACCGTGGTGATATTCTAACACCCCTTTGCCACAGGGCAGAAAGATAGATGCCTGCCTTGTGCCGTTTTTCCGGTGTCCTCATATTGTCATTTTTTTCAATGAATAAAGTATCCGTATGTCACTTAACCCTTCATTGAAAATCAGCGCTGCAATGCCGTGCAAGCGGAAATGCAGAATCTATTTCTGATCGATATTTCTGATCGAGGTATACCGTATACCTACATTAAAATAAAACTACGTGATGTTTTGATATTCATATTTATTGGTTACTTATCAAAAAATAAATAATACATCGTATATTTATACATTAATACACACATTAAATATATGAATTTAAAATTACACTCAAAGCTTTGGGCTTTTAGAATTTAAATCAAAAACTAATCAGGTCAACATCAAGTTCATGATATTATTTTATTCCAGCTTCTTCGTTTATTTTTTTAACATTATATACCATACACTGGTAACTTTATAATTGGAAAAATTACGGTTGTTTCTAAAAAAATGAATAAAAAAAAATCTTAAAAATGATGGCCGTCGGGATTGTTGCCGTTTTTAGGGAGGCCTATAATTGTCAGCAGTGGACGGGTATAAGCTAATTTACATAAAAGAAAACCTTTTCGCAATTTGTGTACCACATACGTGTCTTATCAACCAAATTTACATTTTATAACTTTCCGCTCGGAAATAGCTAACATATGCAACGTTTTCTCTCCAGTATTCTTTTGGACCACACTTATCAGATTCCTACCGTAGTAATGTAAACAGCTGTTTATTTGTCTTATAAAACCAAAATCTATATTTTAAGATTTGTTCAAAATAGAAGTTTAACACAGTTTTTAGGTACCGTATTCGCGCACCGTATGCCTTGCCGCGGCATTCGTCCGCATTTAACTTGTTAATTAGCGACAGCAAAGTTTTGCTCCACAGGAAACTTGTGTGCTTACGAAGCGTTTGTAAAAAGGCAAATTCCATGACATTAAAGAATTTACAAAGCCACTTTAATTCTTGGTTAACATAGCAAAACCATGCATACAAAGCTATCTTTTACAATAGAAATAAAATTTCAGATTTCTTTCAACTGAGGTTTAAATGGTGACGCGTTGATGGTCAACGGAAAGAGATGTCCTAGTTCAAATTATTTGTGATATATGTTTTTGATACTTATGTGCTTTATTGTAAAAAAAACACTAGCCATTGAGATGAAAAAATAACGCAATGAACTCAACATCACTAAATTCTTCGCTTTCACTTAGCTATTACTGACAACAAAAAATAAATTAACTTCTTTCGGCTGCTTGAGAAAGTTCCTATGCTTCTAAATTTAGTGTCTTACTCTCTCTTCTGATACTCAAACCTCTTCTAAATTAGGCATTATTGTTGATGGAAGCCTAGGATATAACTTGTTAATATATTTTAGGTGACCCCAGTTCTGACTCCCCATACTTACTTTAATCGCACATTTCAAAGCAGTATGCGCAAGGAACAGTTTCTTTTTATTTTCATGGAAATCTATTTTAATCACAGCCTTAGTGGCAGCATAGAGATCTTCCTGAAAATCTTTTGGCAAGTTCGGACGGAGTATAAAGCCTTCAGCAAATTAAAATTGTTTATAAATAAAAGTGAGGGACATATTACTATTAAAAGTGAAATTATTTGCAAAATCATTTATATTGTTATCGATTCCTATAATAACATAAAATTGGTTTCAATCATTACAAATACATGCTGCTGTTATTTGGCATTGTCATTAATTTTGAATCCGATGCTCAAACAAACCTGTAACTTTATGACACAACAAAAAAACGTATTTCAACAAAAATACTGGTAATGCACCATTTTTTCAAAAAACATCACAGGGTTTCTTTTAAATTAAGTTAAATAGATCTACGGGAACCATAATTCTAGGCTAATAGCTAGTGAAAATCGTAATAAGACACGAATTTATTTAAAACAAAGCCACATGCTTGTACATTACAAATATAGAGATCAAACGCATTCCTAGATAAATAAAATTATATATATTCCTTTCATAAGATAAGTTTTTCTTACATAACACACAAGTAAAATTATAACGAATCGAAGACAATAGAATGTGATGAAACATACATTTTTTTCACAAGGATTTTTTTCTATCAACATACATAACCGGTCACGCCTGTAACCCCGAATAGAAAAGAGTTGAATTTCAGCAAAGTATGTTTTTATTTTTGCAATTGTAACATAACGGACCATTCTGTATGAAAATCAAACCGAAAAATATTATTAATTACGTTGCTCGCCATTTTTGTTTATTATCGCTATATTGGTCCGGGGTAGTGGTCGCTTTTAAACTAATGTAAAGGACATCCTAAGAGACCCGTGCCTGGCGTAATAATGATAATAATCATTCTATTTGCTTTTAACATTTTCAGTAATAAATTAACATTGGAATTAAAATCAAACCTGGAAGGTATTTTCACAAAAAATACGGTATTAATGACAAGTAAAAATATTTTAAAATTGTCACAACATTGCCAGCATCGAAAATTGTACGAATTCTTATTTGACGAATATTCATAGTCAAGGCGTCGTTATAACATTGATATAGATGAAGCAAAAGAGATTTATTCGATATTTGACACAGACACACGTATGAACAAGTGCGATAAATTAGTCATACTTTTATATATTGGAGTTGTAGAAGTAACAAACTAATATACACAAATATTATCTGTTTCGAGTGTTTATGAGACCTAAAAGTCTTTCGTAGTTTCTGATACCTACGACACGAGACTTCTGTCTTAGCTTGTGGTGAAGTAACGAACTGCTCTGTTGACTGTTGCGTGTGTTTATTCATAATATTATTTCTTACACATAATACTGGTTATACATATTAATAATAAACTATATATTTTGTACCTACATTACATAAAACATTTACATTTTATTCAAGAGAGATGAGAAAATATCGATTATTTTACGCAATATAGATTTAGCACAGGTAATTACTTACATATTTTAAAATTCCACTTAGGCCTTACCTACAACATTGAGGAACACATACGCTCAGAAGAAATAAATATGTATTCGAGATAGTGACAGATTATAATGGCAACACTTTGGGGAAAATGTCACAAAATATATTACAATGCAGATTATAAATTAAATCTGTGTATGCAGAACAAATGCCAACACTTTTCTTTTTTAATTAGTTGACAAAAATTAAACAAACTGATACACTTAAATATATATTTTGCAAAATTTCACACAAAATGCTGCCATTTGAAGTGGACAAATCACATTAATAAGACAGTCTCGAAATTCTACCTTAATCACGTACAAGTTAAGTATTCCACAATAACTATTCACTCAGTGTCCATCACGCCACATGTTTCTACTCAGTCTGTTAAAGGAGAGACTGTTCCACCATAATCTTCTCGTAGCCCGAAGGCGGCGGGTACAGGAAATTATCCAGAATTATGTCCAGGATAGCTCCGTCGTCAACTGAAAAAGGAAAATACATATCTCAATATTTATAGCCAAAATCACTCATGTTGAAGGTAATTGTTTCTTTTTTAAGTACCGGAACCCAAATTGAATATCTAAGAAAAAATATATATTCTACAATAATTATATTTTCTGTTCGTATCTAATTTGTATCAATAAATAAACTCTTAAACTAATTACACAGACAACTCTTAGATGAGGAGGTATCGTTACATTTTGATTCAGTGCCGAGCTGGTGCCCCGATACAAAATAATAGTAGCAAAAATATAAACAACAAAAAACATCGACACAAATCACATGAATACAAAATGTCGACCCTTAAAATGATCTTGATCTTTATGCAAGCGAACTAGTCACACAATAATAAATCTCCCAAAAGGTCAAACAATCAGGTCATAGTACCAAGATTACTGAATCTCATCACGCTGCAGCTATAAGACACTTACCATACAAAGCGGGATACACAGTGCCTTTAATATTCCTCACGGGGGTCTCCATGTTCTTGCCGTTTAAGAAGAAGTTCAGCTCTACATGGTCGTACGCCACGCCGATAGTGTCGCCCTCTAGCGGCATCACTGCGGCTGGGCTGGCGTCCTTCTTATCGCTCTCTGGTTTCTCGTTTTCTATATGGCTGGGTGATTCTGTGGAGACGAGTAAGTCGGCGGTGGGCGAGTCCCTGGGCGCAGGCGCGAGATGGTATAGTTCTACGTTATCGTGCCGCACCGTGCCGTCGCTGTTTAAACACCACGACTCCTTGTCCATGCCACCTGAAAAATATACCATAATATTACTAAAATATGTACGTGACAAGAAGCACTGATAACATTTACACGGCCATAACTAAATTATGTGAATCATAAATTGCGTAAAGGTATATTCCTGAAATGAAATTATTTCATGTAATCATTCGCCAGTATTCTATATACATGTAATAAGGTTCGATTCTCTTTTACTTTTTACAGACTACTGACTATTACCCAACGTTTTTATTATATCTATCTCATGGTTGTTCTAAAAAGATATCCTGCGAGCGATAACACCCTTATACCAATTTTACTGTAACCATGTGTACAATATATAGTTAAAGAAATTACATTTCAGAATGGCCCGAGATCTACCTCAAAGAAACATAACATGAATACGAAAAATAGGGTTTCAAATTTAATATGAAAACAGTGAAAATTGGGTCACAGCTAAATATTTTGTTTAAAAATAGACAGATTTATGAATTCGAATATGTTACGCCATATTATGCAAATTCTTGTCATTATAATAACCACCTGCTTAAATACTGGTGTTTTTTAAATAATTATTTCAAGGAAACACAGAATCAATTTTATAATTGCGTGCAATGCGTTCATGCGTTCATTATTAAATTGCACAAGTTTATTACGAGCAGAACGCGACCCGTTTACCACTTTGGCGTGTATTTTACAAATTCTAGACATACAATGCAAATTTCACGAAGGTCAACGCAATGCTTTTGTTGTGCCAACGGATGACCATACTGGGGTCAAATTATATCATCACGTGACCTCAAAGAAACCCGCATGGTGACCTACGCCGCACTACTATTGCATACTAAATAGTTGCATTGGAACTGAATGCTGCACGTAACATAAAACATGTTTCAAGTTCACACAACTAGATACTGTAACTTACAAATATAATGATGTACTGTAAGAATTTCATTACATTTTTATTGTTTTTTCGTTGAAAACCTCACTTTTATTGCTACATATAAAGATGTTTGTTGCATGAATACTTAGCAATGCCCCATAAAGGTATTTTTTGTACTGTGGATAGATCTCACAATGAAGTTTTTTAACATAGAACAATCATATAAAACAAGTGCTCTTACATTTCATGGGTTTGAAATAAAAAAAGTGTTGAGTAATGTTAAGCTGTGATAAGATGTTACCATCATGTAAAAACCCACACATTAATGAATCATGATAAATAAATTTACAATGTCAAATGTTCTTCAACATATTAATTTGACGACAAATGGGTGGCACTCATTTGTATGCGGCTCACTCATACAGCTGTAATTGTATCAATCACACACTGTTTCTTTCACCATGACTCATGAAACCATCTAGTTCAAATTTTGTACCTAGATTTTTATTTTATTTTACTTATAAACCACCACAGTTATGTACACAGCAGAATTACTTTAATAAATTATTAAGTAAAATGAGTAACTTGTACTAAATTAACATAGGATGTTTTATTGGCAGTGTAAGTTTTGTTTAGCAAATATTTTTGGTCTATTAAAAATTTTTTTTGTTCATAGCAACTTCAACTTAATTTTAGAAAAGTAATTTAAATTAATGAACTTTTTTTTGCTTTTATTAATCTTCTTTTAAGTTCGTATTGATCCAAGATATTTAACTGTTTGTTTTGTGTTGTTATTTTAAATGTGAATAATTTGGATATGTATTCAAGATGAGGTACTTTTTACTGATACATAAAATCTAAAATTACAGGCATAATTACCATGAACTCTATTCAAATCTGTTTCTCGAGTGGCAAGGCCTACAGCCCACACTCCTCCCTGCTGCAACTTCACCTCAAAATATGACTTGTTCTGTAACAATGGTGTGTTTCCCAGGGCACACCCCGAGCCACACACCCTTTGACCACCTTTTATTATCACCATCTCATGTCCTGTAAGAAAATATCAAATAATTAGTTGTTTGTTCATTCAATCATCGTTATCAGCCCATATATGTCTCATGGCTGAGCACAGGCCTCTTCTACCATTGAGATAATTAGTTGAGCAGTAGACTTTCTTAGGGTGTTGTATGGATGGCTAACCCAAACTAGGCTAGTATTATAAGCTAAGGTGTAACCACTAGTAGAAATGTTTGTCTTACAGAGAATTCCACTACACTGAGGTGTATATGGCCAAATATAGTATTGTTTTTTTGTAAAAGATCATTATGTCAACATCATATGTATCACAATATCAAAAAACATTATGTATAACAATGCTAGTTAAAGGAAAATAATTAAAATTTAATATTTAACGCATGTATTACAAGCCTTTGGATATTTAAACAGATTAGTATATATTAATAAATAAACTAATAAATTTTTCACTGAAAAACATAGATATGTAAAGCACATTTTCAAGTTAGATTTTTGTTTATCTAACAAGTAGTATAGTAATAGAACTTTATATTTTTATAACTAAAAGCTTTTAAAGAACTCCATATATTCAACTACTGACATTATACTTGCATTAACCAAAGGATATGGTAAAAATAAAATGAATTTGACTTTATGATAGCAAATTGGGTGTTTCATATTAATTTAGCAATAACTCTAGGCCAATTTAGTGAAAGTGCTCATATCCGACTAAAATAGATTTCGTTATTAAGACTATTGGTATACTTTTACTCATTTTTAAAATAAAAGCAAGATTTCAAAACTCCATTTTCATTTCCAAGTCATGTTATGCCAGATTATTTGTGTCACAAAATTTCCATAAAAGCCCTAAAAGGAAACATTAACAAGTGTTCGAAGATAGCTTCCATTCATAATGGAGCCTTTTGACATAAGACTCCCACGCGAAATCGATGCATAAGCTCAACTTAGATTTCGCGCTTCTTGTCTTTCATCAAACGTAACGCTAATCGGTTAAAACAAGTCAAGATCTGCCTCAAATCCTTCATAATATCACATTTTAAGTTCCGTCCCAAAAAGCGATCAAATAAGGAGAAATACTTGCCCATGTGTAAAGTATCTAATTGTACGGGATTTTCTTTTATCCGGATCGGCACACTCGGCGTCAGAGTGAAGCCGTTGATACATCCCTTTAAACAGCAAAACATTTTTAGTTTAACTACAACTCTTTATGATAAATCAATACAAAAGTCTCACGGGTTTATTTTGTTGCAATAACTTTTATGTCATTTTTGACAATTGTCATATCTGTCAAAAGAGACAATAACTTCATGTTCCGTTTCAAGTAAGCTGCTAACTTAAAGTGAAAACTAAGTTATTATGCACTACTTGCTTACTAAAACTGCTTAGTTTCCAAAATAATAGTCTAAACGCAATAAATAGGTTGTTTCTCTTACGCAATATGTTTCATCTAATTTTACATTATTTAAGTACAGGAATACATTGCATCAAGCAGAAAAAAATATTTTGGTGTTAACAAAAGTATGTCATTGATTTTTCCCCCTTTTTAGAAAATTACAATGACTGCAACTGATATAAAAACGAGATAAACTTAAGAAAGTTAAACCTGCCTGACTCATTGGAGTTTTGCCAATGAATGCTAATACATTCTAAGGCCGCACTGAATTAAAACAAAACTAAATCCTTAAAGCTAATCTAAGTAATACCAACATTTATATGCTTAGTGTCACTTAGCTAGTGCAAAAAGTTTGCATACATACCTACAATTCTTTGGTATCTACTGGCTACATACATACATAAAATCGTAATTGATGTAAACGACGTAAACTTAATGTTATGTTTAATAAAAATTACAAATAAGAATCAAAATATTTAATATTCGTGATTCCTTAAATATTATAATAATGATCACATTATTCAATTCAAAATGTTTTCTGAAAACATGCCTAAGCCTTTTTAGTATAAGATTAAACAAAAAAAACAGGAAAATTTCTGGGCTAAATATTATTACGCTACGACTACTAGGAGCGGAACAGTTATGAGAAAATTATCAAAAACGTAAAAAGAATATTTCTTTTGAAGGCGTTGCGGGCAATGACTTGACAGACGCATTTTACCCAAAAATGAGGAAATAAAATATTTGATACTTGTTGTGAATTGTTGCCTCATTGGTCTCGCGGCATAGGTAAATAACTAACATGCCACTGAGAAAACCCGGAGTAGATTGCCGAATCAGGCACCGTCTATCCGTATTTATATTAGTTAATTGGGTAATACGCCTGCCTCCTACTTCGTCTCGGTACTTCATTTGCGAGTATCTTGTAAAAATACCCAGAGGCAAATATAAAATGGAATTGCTAATGCACGCAGAGATACCTTTATTTATTCGTTTCTGGATAATCTCTCAGGGATCTAAAACAAATGTTCAAACTATTAGATCCTGTCTAACTCTAAGGCAAAATTTGTCATTATTTTTAAGCTATTGAATGGCGAAAGCAAATAAATTAATATTAAGTATTAATTGCTGACGCTGACCATTAAGTGCCAATCAATTATTGTTTGATAATTACCGCCGTATTGTTTGCTGATTTTCATGAGCAAATTTATGATAATAATTCTTTGTATTCCATCAACGTCTTTTGCTTTAAATCGATCGGGTTTAGAACGTGTTCACTTATAATTCTATTGATTCTGTACTAATCGTTCAAACACAATTGTTTAATAGCTAATTTAACGCCAATATTTATCATTATGATAATGTTATGCAATATGATTCGCCTTGAATTTTTGATGACTATCATGTGATTCTGGCAAAGTAAACAAGTATGTTCGTATTACAAAATGCTTACTTTACAAAAATGATAAATAAACAATAACTATATCAGGCCGCATTAATAAATTAAATTACAGCAATCCAAATTTATATACCTACCGCGCCTCCATAATCTGCCACTATTTCAAATAAGGAGATTAGACTTCCATGACGAATAAGTAGTGAAAGCCTCGAGGATTAGGCGTACGGTCGAAAATTTCGTCGGTAGCAAGTTCAAATCCCAGGCACACGCCTCTGACTTTTCTGATCATCACTTACTTTAACGGTCAAAGAAAACAACGTGAGGAAACCTGCACATCTAATAGTAAAGTACGCCAACCCGCAATAGGCCAGCGTGAAAAATTATACGCAAATAAAAAATATTTATATTAATCACTGATGTAAATGTGTGTAAATGTAAATTATAATTTTAATATTATAATAAAATATTTTTGTGACGTTCATACAAACCAGTAGCCGATTTCATTGTTATTCACATCTCCAATATCCGTGACAAATGCAAATATAGTGTATTAATTAATTATTCTATTAATCTTTTAATACAAAAGTTTCAGCATTCCAAAGCTTTGTCTTCCAAAGAGCCAGAAATATTTTAGCTATTTCTTTAATTTTAAAACTCGTTAACCGTTTTGCGACACTGATCGCCAGTGACAATTGACGCGTTACTTCTCCATATTACGTCACTTTTTACTCACAAAAGAGTACGGTTGCATTCCGTATGTATGACATATTTAGTAACTTGTTTTGTATGCATCAGTAAAAGATAAAGATTCATAGAAATAACCAGCGTTAAACTCCAAGCTTTTTGTAATTGGTAGAGGTTTAAAAACTCTTACACAATTTCCAGAAATGCTCTTGTCTATTACCCATCGTCATAATGAAATGTGTAAATTGGTTGTCTTTATTTGAATTCCTTGTATTCCTGATGTACCTATATTTTTGTGATTGTTCTACAAAGTATATTGATCGATTGATAGTTCATTACCGAAAGTCGTAAGTAGAAACGCAATTAAATTTAGTATTTATTAGCATTTATTTTTTAAAATTTTTACAGGGGCACCCAGTACCCAAATGTCG
This sequence comes from Cephonodes hylas, assembly GCA_030295005.1. NCBI lineage: Eukaryota > Metazoa > Arthropoda > Insecta > Lepidoptera > Sphingidae > Cephonodes > Cephonodes hylas. Next base: position 9,985,336 of record AP025363.1, on the reverse strand, counting down.
CAACAAACAGTACTAAATATACCGGAAAACTTATTTGTTTTATTTACTTGTTTGCAAAAATATGTATAATTCAAGTCACAATCAAGATATTAATATAGCCATTAAAGCAACAAAATGAACAGGTGCCAATTTATCTCAGTTCTTGTTGACTACTTAGAACTTTATCGAAAATGAATATCGAAGGCTGACAAAAGGAAAAAAATACTGATGACTTGAGTTATCAGGATTTCCTCTACGAAATTACTATAACTTCGCTTTGATTAATTATTTACGTCTATAGGTCTTGACATTTAAAAATACATTAGCGTTATTCGTTAGTATCATTCATTTTTAAACTAAGTATAAACTATAATCATAGCAATGACTTTCAAGCTTGGATTTATCTAAAAACAAGAAAAAATGGTTGCTAATGCTTATACTATTGCGTACTACATAATTATAATTATTTTAACATTACACATAATTCAGTTTTATAATTTTTTATGCCTAAAACTACAGTTACTACGAAACATTATAATTTATTACTTAATCATCAAAGATTGAATAATAAATTGTTATGTTAAATAAATTATCTTCAACGGCTGTTGTGTCTTAATACATTGTTTTTATATTGTTTTTTACTCTGAAAAAAAAAAGTGTGCTTCAAACTTAAAGTTAGTATTGGGGTTATGACTTATGAGTCACTCGGATCCGTAACACATATTTTGTTGGATTACGCATATCAATGCCATAATATCCATTCTTACAATGCTTTCTACAAACCAATCGAAGTACAAACATACATATGTGTTTGATCCCGCGGTCTTGTACCACGCGATCTAGAGGTTTCATGTTTGCATCCCATTTTTCCACTAGGAAATTCTCAAGACCAGCATGATCTAGAAATGGGCATGATAAACCTCAGTAGACAAACATCTTGACCCTTAGAATCTTTGTTGGTTTATTTGTAACCAAATTTTGGGTTTACATAAATGTTACCAAGATATATACATCCTTGTTAACAATCACATATAGTCACCACGACCTCGACTACCTAATTACACGTAAAAAGGAACCTTCGAGTGATATTTGGGCATTAAAAGAGTATGACAGTTGTACGTGCCGACGCGTCATTAACGGAAAGCAAATAATTTCCCTAACGCTGTCGCAACGCGCGCGGCATGCCAACAGGACACAGTTTATATCAATGGAATGTCAGTAACTCATAATAACCAAATCCGGGTTTCGTTTCCATTCTATATCTGAATTTATTTATGTAGAAAAAAAAAAATTAACTGGCATATTGGTCTATCACACAGCTCAATTTTATGATCGGATACCGTTCAAATTTATAAGACCTGTCGTACTGTATGGATCAGAGTGTTGGGCAACGAAAAAGATGGCTGAAAGACGACTGCATGCAGCAGAAATGCGAATGTTGCGATGGATGTGTGGTATAACACGGAGTGACAGAGTGAGGAATGAATTCGTTAGGGGAAGAAGATGAAAGGAAACCGTCTGTCGTGGTATGGGCACATTATGAGAAGGGATGAATCATATGTAGGAAAAAAGGTGATGAATATGAAAGTGGATGGATGGGCGGGCCGAGGAAGGCCAAAGAAGAGATGGATGGAGTGCGTGACTGAAGACATGAAAAAGAAAGGGGTGTATGAAGACATGACGGCTGATAGGGATGTGTGGAAGGAGAAAACATACTGCGCCGACCCCAAATAAAAAATTGGGAGCAGGGCAAGAGAATGATGATACCGTCCAAATTTGGCAAGCAGAGTTATTACAACGAAAGAAATTGCTAAGAAAAAGTTCCCAATAAGTTTAATCCTCTAATAGATAGAAACTTGGGCGTTGAGAAGTTGAGAAGATCTTATAATTAATACGAGCGAAACTGCGGCCAAAAGCAAGTAATACACAAATGTCGTCTGTTGTATGCAAAATTATTTAATGTATTCTTAAATTATTTAAAATGTTCGTAATTTTAGTTTCGTCTAGCCAGAATGACGTACTTTTTACAAATCACGCTCAAAGACCGGCACACCAAGGCCCCCCACGGAGGTTCAGCTTCATTGAGTTCGTATTAGAAAAAAATATCTACATACATGCTAATATTGCTGTATCTTCTGTTAAAGTAAAGCCCAAAGTATCATTTTAAATAGACATGCCAGAAAATGTAGGTATACTACAAAATATATCTTTATTTCGGTTATTTATGGACATTAAAGCTATAAGGACTAGGACTTGAGGATTTAAATTTCTGAATAAGAAAAATAAATATTAGGTATGTTTTATTGTCAGAAATACTCAATAACAAGACATGAGTAGAAAGAGTAACATTAGCGAGATTATCGTACGACATAGCTGACGGAGCGTTTTTAAAAGCTTTTATTTAACTTCACTTTTGTATGTATGTATGTATGTATGTATGTATGTATGTATGTTTGTATGTTTACAAATCTTGCAATGAAGATTTGAACCACTTCCAATAGACCGATTGTGCTGAAACTTGGTATACCTACGTAACTTGGATGACAATACAATAATATGGTACCATGGAGCTGGTCTGATAATGAGGTTGGAAGATGACCATAGAAACATCGGTTCTTGTGGACCGATTGAGCTGAAATTTGGTATGTCTTTGTAACTTCGACAACAATACACAAATATGGTATCATGGTGCTGATCTGACGAAGAGTTGGAAGATGCCCATAGGAACTTCGATTTCTGTGGTCCAATTGAGCTGAAATTTGGTATGTCTTCGTAGCTTCGGTAACAATACAAAAATATGATATTATGGAGCTGATCTGATCAAGAGTTGGAGGATGCCCATAGGAACTCCGATTCCTATGGTCGAATTGAGCTGAAATTTTGTATCTCTTCGTAACTTCGGTAACAATACAAAAATATGGTATCATGGAGCTGATCTGATGAGGAGTTGGAGGATGCCCATAAGAACTCCGATTCCTATGGTCCAATTGAGCTGAAATTTTGTATCTCTTCATAATTTCGGTGACAATACAAAAAATGGTATCATAGAGCTAATCTATTGAGGAGTTGGAAGAAGCCCACAGGAACTCCGATTCCTTTGGACCGATTGAGCTGAAATTTGGTATACCTATGTAATTTCGGTGACAATATAATAACAAGGTATCATAGAGCTGATCTGACGAAGAGTTGGAAGATGCCCATAGGAACTCCGATTCTGTGGTCCAATTGAACTGAAATTTGGTGTGTCTTCGTCACTTCGGTAACAATACAAATATATGGTATCATGAAGCTGATCTGATGAGGAGTTGGAAGAAGCCCATAGGAACTCCGATTCCTGTGGACCAATTAAGCTAAAATTTGGTATGCCTTTGTATTTTCAGTGACAACATAATAACAAGGTATCGTTGATCTGGTGTCATGAGAAGTTGGAAGGTGCCCATAGGAACACTAGTTTCTATGGATCGATTGAGTTGAATTTCGGTATGACTACGAAATGGATAGACTTAGAAATATTTCCAACTAAAAAGTTAAAAATAAATTAACGGTGAAAAACATATTTTAAAATCAAGCTTTTATTGTGCACGAAAAATTAAAAAAATAAACTAAGAAAACATTCATAAAATTCGTAGTTTTTTAAACTTTACAAGTAACAATTTACAAAATTGTTCGGTTTATCAGTAGAAGTATGATACATAAACATATATTATCTATAACTAGTATATTAATATTCTTAAGTGATTTAAAAGCTTGTCGCGCAATTTCGTTCATGCAAAGACCTCGGCCGCGACGAGCTTTTAGATCACTTAAGAATATTAATATACTAGTTATAGATAATATATGTTTATGTATCATACTTCTACTGATAAACCGAACAATTTTGTAAATTGTTACTTGTAAAGTTTAAAAAACTACGAATTTTATGAATGTTTTCTTAGTTTATTTTTTTAATTTTTCGTGCACAATAAAAGCTTGATTTTAAAATATGTTTTTCACCGTTAATTTTCCACAAACCCTACTGTCCACTTCTTTAGGATATAATATTTGTATCTTTTTAAACTTGATGTCACTGATGTGACACCTAATTAATGAATGAAGTACGAAATTAAATTATATAATAATAATTTGGTAAAATAAGATTTCAATATGATCCACAGAAACTTTCTTTACTAGCGAGTTTATTCGAAGAAAAGGGCTCTTAATTTATGAATGCTATCTTGTTAAATCTGGATAAATTTAAATTACAGATACAAGATAATAATATTAGTTGCGATTAAAGATTTTAAGTGTCTTGCTGATTTAAAAATAAAATCATCGCAATAACTACAGGTAATGGAGCATCATACTCATAGTCAGCAAATGGAGTAAACGAAATGAATTTTCGAATAGAAGATTCTAGAATACACATAACAGCATAACGCCTAATTACATAGGTGATATAACTAAGGCTTTCCACCCTGCCTACGAGGTGCGAGGGTGCGCATCGCGTCAGTATTTCCTGCGTATAAAACGGTGTGTTAGCCGCGCAGGCGCATCAGTTTGTGAACGAAACACCGGACTGTCACACGGTAAGTGTTTCCCGCCCTTTTTAATTTTCTAGATTTAAGAATCTTCAATTGAGCAAAAGGAAATATCATACGTTAAGAATTGTATGTAAAAAAATATCTGAAAAAAAAATTTCAAAATGCGTTTTAAGAATTTAATCATGTTTTTACAAATAAATTAATTAATCAAAATCTTTCTTTAAAATAATATATTAGAATAACAAACGATAACATAAAAAATATAAAAGAGGATCTCCAATCAAGTGGCTAATTAATGTAACAGACTCTTCTATAATGTGTAAAATAATTCCTTCCTTAGCTCTTTTATTCATTCAAACGCCATTTCTTCTAATAATAAAATTATTAAAATACAATAACTTAAAAAAAATCTAATCCTGCCTTATAAAAAATAGGGTTATTTACTACATTAGTCAAAATTAATATCTACGCACGAGTATTTATGTAAATTATAGTCATAAAATCAACTAGCCGGATTAAATTGTGATGAGACGTAAAGCCTCATGGGGTCTGTGTGGGTCGTGGGTGGAATGAACTCCTTTGTGTTCGGGACAAGGCCGCTTTCTAGTCGTATAACATTGGACCGGTCCTAAAAACCGACCTAGGGAAAGTATACAAATAAAATTTAGGGTTGAATTGACAGAATAATTGTCATTCACGTAGCGTCACCTAACAGTCTCTCCGGTGATGGGCAAAACCTGATTCAAATTCAAACTTTTAGATCCGGGAAGATTTTAGATAGACGGTCACTTGTTTTTGTGGTTTTACTTTTTATTTAAATGGAATGAGATTAAAATATACTTACTTCATTACAAAAAAGCTCATTAGGAATTTTGTATGGATACTTTTAATAATTGAAACAGTTGCTAATGATATGATAATGATTATTTTGACTGATAATATAAAAGCCCAAATATTTTTGCTCGCGGAGATATTTTACAAATCAGAGCTTTCATTTAACTGACATTCAAACGTACGATTCAACGATTCCAAATTCGAATCCCGAGTTGGATAATGTGTTATCAGGATTAAAACCTTTAATAATGAAAGTATATTTTTAATATAGGTACAATCAGCGACTTAATTAAAGATATAGAGCCACGTTAAATGTTACAACTACTTCATGGAAAATCCACAAGAAATGTACTGGTTATGTACATTTCGATTAATTCTAGAAGTGATCTCCGAAAGTCCGTTTTGCTTGTGGTATCCAAATAGCATCAAGCGTACGTGAGGTGTTAAAACCGCCAAGTGGTCCACGCAAGTGTTTCCGTGGCAAAATTTAAATTTGTACATATTGTAAAAAAGATGTAACCATACCATTGTTACGTAATCAGAGATAGCTAAAATATTTTTTTTGTCGATAGCCTTTTACACGCTACAGTAAATTCTTTAATTTCTTGTCTCATATTTCATTATTTTTGCAGATCTTCAATTCATCATAAAAATATTAATTTATTATTATCTTAATCTATTTTGACGTTGATGATGTTGATTCAACACAAACGCAAAAACATTTTAAAAAATCAAAACATTATGAAGATTACAGTCGATATCCGCAAACATAGATGATTAATATCAATATAAGAATACAGAGATTTTTATAAGGTAGATAAATTCTATTGTATTCGATAATATAGCTTAAAGAATGCAGGATGTCTGCTGAGAATATTTGGGTTCAGCAATCTTTTGTTAAAACTTTAAAAAGTTTTTTGTTTTGTTAATTTGCGCTATACTTCTATATAAGTTCGTAGTCGTCAGTAATACATAAAAAAAAAACTATGACCTATTTATAAAAAGGACCATTTTAATAATTTGTTTATTGCCTAAAGAATTAAAACAAAATTCTTCAAAAGGATCATTAGACAAGTCACATAAATTTTAAAATTGATATTCCAGAAACCTAACACGCTTTCTAATAATCCTGCTTATAAAAAAAATTGCCTCACAGGTCTTATGATCCAGAGAATAAAAAAATATCTAGTAATATTTTTATCATGGACCCGTAATATTCTGACTCCAACACGCTATTCAATTAGTAGCTATAATTGGATTATACATAACACTAATCGAATTAAAAACGTGATGAATATTTTTATACGAAACGGTCGAGTTCACGACCTTTGTAAATACTTAATTTATACAACTGTTCGAAGCTTCACCAAATTATATGTATTTCATTTGTTTATGAAATCTTTTCGAGTTGAATAATAAGACACATACGTGATTGAGACCACGCTCAAATTAAAATATTTTGTCGTAAGGATCAGAAAGTACAAGAGTTTTTTATGCAAAACATTCGGACATCCTTTACTCTACTTTAATTAAAATCACATTTACATTATGAAATATAATTTAAATCCCACGACACAAATCGCCATTGACATGACAGCGCCGTGGCGCAGTTGACTAGACACCAGCCCGCGAAACGAGAAGCTACGGGTTCGATCCCCGCATCGAGACAAATGTTTGTTTCAGGTCCGGGTGTTTATAAGACCGAAAAGTTTCTCGTAGTTCAAGAGACTAATGACTAATGTGACTAATGGGTGTATTTCAACACAAAAATTCTAACCGAAGCAAAAATTCCTGTTGCCTAAAATGCTCGTAATGATTAAATTATATGGAATTCTTGGAAATTCCAATGTGTTGAAGTTATTAATAGCCAAAACATAGATTATAAAACACACGTCAATGACCTCCCATAGCCTGTTTGTATAATCTTAACCATAATCAAATAACCTTAGAAAAGATCCGCGGAATTCGTCAAGTTCACATTTAAGTTCGCAGTTATATAAATTAATTATTCAGGCCGACGCACTTTTTAGCGCCATAAATATCTAGCATACTTCGTAAACCAGTTCTTTACGTTATCTGGTTTTATTCTTTATTTTTTTTCTTATATCCGTCAGGAATAAACTCATAACTTTAAACGACTTCTACTAACAACGACTATCCAGAAAATAATTTGAGATTTTTTTTAATGTATCTTTTCTGAAACTACTTATTATTAAGTCTTTTATCGTTGCGTTGTTTTAAATGTTAAGTCTAAGTAATTTAGGGTATTTGTTGCGTTCAAAAATTATGTTACCGGCCGAGGAAAAAAACATCAAATTATACTACATTTTATATTTAACGGTGACATGGGTTAGCGAGTGGAGACGATGGATAAATATGAATGAAAAGTTACGAAAGCTTTTCAAACAAAGGCTAATATGTCGACAATCGACATGCAAATTATATAAGCTTGAATACATTACGATTACTAAAATTAATACATCATTTTATTTCCAGGGAGAAATATAAAAAGAGGAATAAGAATAGATTCTTGGTTCTTCAATCTTTGGATTATATCAATGAAATTAATGAATAATGGATGATAATACGTAATGCGTAAATCGCCCTTCAATTTTCCGGTTTAATAGGCTTGTGTAATTCAACCTTCCGTTGTATAATAATTAGCTTCTTATTCATTATTACGTAACCATTCCAGCCTTTTGGAATAAATCTCAGTTTTGTATCCCCTGAAAAATCGTCAGATGTGTATTTCTAAATCAAAAGTTACGATTTAGTGACTTAGTCATATTAAATCTATTTAATTAATACTTGCACATACAAAGTCTAAAAAAATACCATGAATGCGCTGTCCATTCTCTTTTACTGCCCGTTTTGTTCTATTGCGAGGCATTGAAAACTTTAGCAATGTTCAACAATAACGCCAATTAAAATTGTCAATAGAGTAGCAAGAATCTTATAAGTAAATATTTAAAGGACCATGCGAAGGTCTTCTTGCAATTATATGTGCCAAACAATACTTCACAGGGGTCATGGCAATTCTAGCTCGTCTATACCTAACTAGTACTTCTGTCAGTCACGCGGTCATATCTTGGGTATTCGGCTTATTCGAATGACTTTTAGTAAGGAAATAAATGGATAAATGCTGGTATGTTTCATAAAATTTCGGAAGGGGGAATTAGCTTCCCCATCCTCAAGTGTCATTTTTTGTAAATTTGAACCATTTAGTACTTTGTTACGGTTTCCCTCCTAAAACGGTATCCTGGAAGAAAATATAAATTCTACTTTGTTTTCGAGAAAAATATAAGGCTGTCGCTAGTTTCGTACAGTAACTAAGAGATTTGAACTTTTACCCAACGTATAATCATACTTAATTGAAGCTATTTCTTTGCTGGCCACTGTGCCAGTAATTAGTATTTAATGAGTAATGACAAGTATTGGCTTGTTAGTGGGTGTGATTATTCCATAATAATTATTTATTCAAGCAAACCATGCTCAAAATTATCACTGCTTTCCCCGTATGACATGTTACATGATATAGTTGCTCTGAATTTAATTAATAACTTTCACAACTTGTACTTCAACCTCTAATCTCTAAAATTTGAATTAGTTTACGGATTGGAATTTCCTAAATAGAAGGTAGACGTGAAGTCATAAGTGTATATGAACTTTAAAAAATATTTGGCAGTAGGGGGAGTCTCGCATAGATATACCTCTACCTTTATATCTTGAACTGTAGGAAACTAAAATACTTACAATAATAAATCAAGATATTTTTTCTCTTGAATTATTATGTAAATTAAAAAAATATATGAAATTTTAACGTTTGAGAAGCATTATACTATTTTAACTAAAAGCTTTCTAAGGATGTGCTTGATCTGGTACCATAGATTTATATCTTGTACCTATTATATATTTTGGCCATGACAAAAGCCCTGAATATTGTCCGCCAACCCGCACGTGGCCATCGTGGTGGAATATGGCTTAATGCCTCTTAATAGTAGAGAAGACCCGTGCGTGGGGGTATGCAGCAACGGTGGGATGCATTTGCTGATGATGAAAAGCCACTTGACAACTTAGGATATGAATATATGTGTGCATATTTTGTTGCAGAAAATGAAGACAGCTGCGTTATTCCTGGTGGCCGTGGCGGCTGTGGCCCACGCTCAGTTCCCCAACGGGCGCATCTTGGAACCTCCAGTGCCGGCCCTCTGTGTGCAGAGAACCATTCACGAGAGATATTCTGACAGTAAGTAGCAGACAAGATTTTGGTATATAGGCTACTTTTTATTTAAATAAATGCAATACTTAATACTTGAGTTTTTAAGAGTGAAAAATAATTACTTCATTCAATAGGATTAAAAGGAACACGACTATGCAACTTCCTACAGAACAACAACATTAAGTTCGTTTCCATATATCGAACCAATAGGTACTTCGTATTAACTTAAACGTATTAAATTTACCCATTACAATCAGCTTCACCGTGAACACGTAGTAACTCAACATTACACGCTTCACCTACCATTTTGTTGAGCTAACATCCCTACAGTAAAAAAAATTGATCATATTGCTGAGTCACGTATCCCTCAAACGAGTCCCAAACTTACAACAACTTTACATGGTAAAACCACGGCAGAGATAAAAAATTTGAACGCCCACGCTTATCGTACGGGAGATAAGCCTTCAACCTGTTCCTACGCAGGAAATATGTGAAATAGTTATGATAAAATTCGTCCACATCGTTATGCAAATAACTATGATTGTTACCAAAAGAATGTAGTATGATAACTTGATTTTACTTTTAAAATAGTCAGTTATAAATGTGTTAAATATATTTCAAGTCATATTGTGTGAAAAAAGAACATATTTTTTACTAGTCACTGTCAACAGTCTTGGTATTTTAACACATAATCATTTCGTTAGAGGTGGAATCATACATATCTTCAATCCTTCCAAAAATTCACGGTTGAGTTGGGAATTCTTGCAATGTTCTTAAAATGAACGATTAAATAGGTGTTTATAATAATCAAATTGTAATAAATTAGTTATGAAGGAGTAGAGTCACGCTATGTTCGTGTTGTTTAGGCTGTAATAGACTATTGTTTCACTAACTTAACGTCTCATCAATAAAATGTATCTGTAAATATGTATAATTTTTCCCTTGTTTAGTTATGATGATATAGTTTTAAAACACCTTCAGAATCAATCTCAAACTAGACTCTTTAGTAATGCTTGCACTAAGTCTCCCACAACCACAAAAAATGTATCAAATGTATCGTTACAATTGTAATGTAATTTTACGTTCCCATGCACAGCCCGGATAGCTCAGTCGGTAGAGCATTGGACTTTTAATCCAAGGGTCCAGGGTTCAAGTCCCTGTCCGGGCGGCTTTCATTTTGTAGAAAACTATGTACCGATTCTTTGTCAGTTCAAATGTAGTGTATATGTAAACTTTACAACACAGTTGTTCAGGATATTATCCGAAAGGGTTAATTACAATTCATTGTTATACGTGCTAAAATTATTTTTATTGATATCAAAACCATAAAATTATGATCTAAATTTTTAACGTATTTTTTGCCCTATTAATTTACAGTTAACATAATCGGGCATTTTTTAATATTAAAAAAAATATTGGTCTTGTAAAAATATTTAAAAACGCGCTTGATTTTTTCCTTGATGAAATTAAAAAAAAGGAAAAATGATATTTTATCTTAATTAATTGAATGATGCAGAAAAATTCAAAGTGTAATATACTTCAGTTTATGACCATCTACTTGAATTACGCTGACTTGGTAAACTTGATAACTCAAATCAGGAACTTAGGGTATAAAAGCGCTAGTAGCTTTTTCATCGTTTACATAGATGTCGCTATACAGGAAGCTTGCAGTCTGATAGAACTGAATACTTTGTCTGCTGCCCTAGTTCTGTGGTATTACTTACATACGTTTAATTTGTACGTTTTGTTTTTGAATCTACCACAGCTACTATCGTAAATAAGATACCACCTGCCAGTGTTGGGCAAATTTTAATTAAACTAACAATTAAAAATTAACAATTAATTAGTTGTTAACTGCAGTTACAGCAATTAACAACTAATTAATTATTAATCATGGTTTCATACGATTAATAATTGATCAATTGTTAGCTGTTATTTTACGAAAAAAAAATTAAAAGTTAACAATTAACAATTAATTTTTGTATCAAGTATTTTTACTAACACTTGAATATGTCAAGGGTATATGTATCCGGTTGTAGAACCGGACCACCCTTCTGAACAAAATTTGCAAAAAAATTGTTAGTTTTAATTATTTCATCAATCAATTAAAAAAAAATAATTGTAACACGCATTTAAATGTTTCATTGCAATTGATTCAATTGCAATTAACTTAATTGCAATTAATTTTTTAGTCAATCGATTAGTTCAATTAAAAGTTAATTGATTAATGCCCAACACTGCCACCTGCCTTGACAAACAAGAGAAATAAATTTTGAAAGAAAAACAAATACAAAATCCACCTTTTTCGTTATTAATAATATACATTTAATAAATCTTATCAAAAGGTAGTAAAAAGCGATAGAGTTGTATGAGGATCGTGGCTTGTGGTAGTTAATAATACGTGTTACGTAATAATATATTCCGAAAGCTAAAGTTGTCTTTTCAATCAAATAAAACCTTCTCTAATGTAAACCTTGTTTTGTTAATATAGACAAAGGCTACTTCTTCTCGTGGAGGGACCCTGCCCTCCGTGGTGTGGAAGAGGACTGGCTGAGCGCCAGAAACTACTGCAGACAAAGATGCATGGACCTCGTCTCCCTGGAAACCAGCGACGAAAACGAATGGGTCAAGGCCCGTATCGTTCAGGATAAGGTAATTTCCAACTCATACTTTCTACATGACAAATAGCCATAAAAGTAGCAGTACGTAATGGGCATAATTGTTCACCATTCATGAACACATGTGCGTTAGTAAGCACGTAACTTTGCATACTTTCTTTGTATTGTATACATCCATACAGGAGAAAACAAACACTTCTGAGTTACTTTTAACACGAAAACGCAAGTAAAATCCTTGACCCGTACTTTGACAATAGTACCTACCACAAAATTAGGAAACATTTTCAACTAAAATACGCCTCTATTACACCAAACTAGAGACCATGTATATTCTTCAATAGAAAGTAGTTCGTTTCTTTAAAAAAGTTTTAAAATATTCTGCGCACAAAGCTAGTTTTCGTAACAAACGTAAATGATAATAGCTATTGTTACGTATTGGAAAATAGTGGCCACAACTGTCCATATGAATTTGGCGCTTTGCGATGCGTCTTGAATAGTGGAACAGTGGTAGATACACAATGAAACTACCGATTTTCTTCTGTTAGTTTCACCATTGCCACACATTCGAGACTCGTGAGAACGCCGTGTTTTTCCGCCATCACACTTCTTACGAGAAATGGTATTTGCAACAATTATAACGTCTATTGTATGAGACCCTCGACTACACTTTCAAATTCATTCGTTTCTATATAAGAACTTTGTTCTATCTCCTTTATTTCAAATAGCTAAGGATATGTTTAAACTTAAGTTTAAATGATATCCTATTTGTAAATACCATAAGAATAATAATTGTGACATTTCAACTTTCATACACTCGTTAAAATGCTTTTATTGTCCCTTATACCTCCACTTTCCAGTTAGGAAACCTGTCCATATTTACTATATTGTAAAAGATATTCACGCAGCAAATTGATTACAATGTCCCGTTGCCAACAGTGCCGATGCCTGATGTCATATTTCCTTATTGTTAGCGAAACGGCAAACGTTCTTAACTTTCTCCATACCATAAGCCAACCACATAAAATCAGTAAAATTAAAAGAGAAATTTTTCACATCAAAGGACAATACATTAAATTCTTCTACGCCAGAGGCAAAACTCTTTCTAGAGTTTCTTCTAGATCTTGTCACGATTTAATTTATGTACTTACCTACACTTTTTATTCTCAAATTTCGTTTTAATTTACTTATTCTTTTAAGTGCCTAGCTGTTGATTTTATCTTAACCACGTACACCCGTGTAGATGACTCCTTAGTACATTATAACTTCGCGTAGGTATACTTAACAATAGTGACCGCCCACAAACCAGTCCTCTATAAAAATGGTTTGAAATTTATATGAATTACTTTGTTTACAGCAAAAATACATTTGGACATCGGGCCGTCTTTGCGACTTCAAGGGTTGCAACCGCCCCGATCTTCTCCCCAACGAAATCAACGGCTGGTTCTGGACCGCTGAGCTGCAAAAACTGGCTCCTACCACCAACCGTCAACAAAACGACTGGTCCGAAGGCGGCGGCATCGGCAAACCTCAACCTGACAACAGGGTAAGTGCTCATTTCGTAACCCTAACAAAATTAAGTCAAAAAGAACCTTTAGGTGTCTTACAACGAAGTAGTTTCCATTACCCATTCTTCTCCTGAATAAGTGTCGGTAGCGAGGAGACACAATAGCTGGAATGTAAGAAAGCATGACATTACGACACTCCAACGGAAGGTGTGTGACGCAAGGAAGCCAATTCCGCGAACCGTTAAGTAATATTTGTCATAAACCATCAGCCGACCTGCCGCTGCATCCAGCGCGGATGTCACGCAATGAAAATGAAAGCGAAGTGTGAATATTTATGGGCGCGCGAAATATTCGCCGAAGGGCACGCCCGCATGCCGTACGCCACTTTCTACTAACATGAAGCTATAGTAAAGCTCATTTGTATTCGCACGGCGTTGTCGGCGTGATACTTTCCCCACAACGGGCACGTCTGTACCCGCGAAATTAAACAATACGTAACCCCTGCCGACATGTCTCCGCCGTTCAAGGCTCCGTAGTATTATGCAGTTAACCTACAAACGGCGGAACAACTTAATGAGGTGCTAACACAAATGCGACAATATTTACAATTCATTCATAATTTTCGTGTTCAGGGATGTGAATAGGATACAAGGTCGTCCGATTAAGTAACCTTTGTGATGTTTACTTATGACGAATTAGTAGAAAATTATATAATTTCGATTTAAGCAATTTATTTGAATTGTATAGTAGTAATAATAAAATCCTAATAACGACTTCCTAATATTTGAATGATAACGGTTACTTATCTCAAAGTAATTTCATACAGAGACAGGACTCGTATTTATGAAGGGTTTTTAGGGCAGACCAAAAACAGTTCCACAATGATCACTCATAAACAGTAAGTATTCTGTCTAGGTGAGCACAATCAACGCATATTCCAGAGTCTGGACTCTGGAATCCGGTCTGGAATCCAGGCCGACTCTATGGCTTATCTCAGCGGATTAAACGCCAAAACGTGGAACGCAAAACTGCCGTACCAATCTCTGAACCTTGATAAATTTACTCCACAATTATTTTTATGGACCAGCAGGGATATCTGATACCACAAAAGACTCTTGTGGTCTCAAATATGTTTACAACATGAGTTACAATTGTGGATATATTTCTCAAATACAAATTATTTCCAGGAACTGATCCAGGGCGGCGCTTCCGAACACTGTGTGGCCATCTTGAACAACTTCTACAACGACGGAGTTCACTGGCATGACGTCGCGTGCCACCACCGCAAGCCCTTCGTGTGCGAAGAAAACGACGCACTTCTCAAATACGTCAGATACACCAACCCCAACTTGAGAGTTTAATTTTACGTCTTCTAAACTGGAATTTGCTGCGTCACCAATGAATATTAACTTATAGACCGTTTCAATTCAAAATCCAATCGATTGTACACTAAATAGTATAAAATCCAGGAGCACAATTGAAAACAAAAAGTACAAAATTCTTGTAATCAGTGGGACAAAATAATTGAATCTTATAAGTTGCCTCTTTACAGTGCTCAGTTTTGCAGACAATGCCTATACCAATTTTTGCAGCTCAATATTTAAATGAACCGAGTGTTAGCTTTAATCATACCTCAATACATATTTATTACATTTGTATAGTTACTTTATGTTTGAAGCAGACGTTTATATTACGATAAGTATTTAAGATCTGTCAATAAAGACTGCTCTAATAATTGTATTATTAAGTTTTATTATTTTTTCCAACAAAAATTGTTTTTAAAAAATGTTTTCGATTTTCGTTTTAGAAGTACACGAATATTTAAATATACCAACAGCGGCGTCGGAAATGAGCGCCATAAGAAACTGCACATTGAGCGCCTAAAGTGTCATCCAAATCCTCTCGCTTCAAACTTACTCCGTCATGTAAATGTGGTTAAAAAACTAAAAAGGCACCACATAATATAGGTTGACAGCGTGGCAATGGCTAGCTGCTCTTATACCCCACAGTGCACAAAACTCAGCTGATCAGATACTCTCAATTCATTGCGTTATTATTGCTGATGAATTCTATTAAACACTTTTAACACCAACAGGCTCATCTCACTTTGATCTAGTAGGATATCATCCTCTAATACTTTAACATAGAAACAAATATTACCACAGATCTAATTGGATGTGACTCTAAGTGTGGTATGGGTGTATAAACGATGAAAATCTACAAAACTATATAGAGGCAAAAATACTGCCAAAGTATTTTTTTATTCAAACAAAAGCTTAACAAAGTTTATATTTTTGAAAACCATTAAATGCAAATGTTGTTATATTTACATAATATAATATTTATAACATAGTATAGAGCATCGAAAAGTACTTTGTACTCAACAAAATTTATCTCTCAACTTGTTATTCCTCATTTACACACATTATGAGTGTAGTTAAGACAAATGCAAGTTTATTTATAGTATTTAAATGCTCAAACACTTAAACATGTCTAGCGAACTTGTTTTAATAAAACCTGACATAGGTATCAAACAAGAACAGAAAAATGTTTAAAATATTCTAGTGCTAGTGTGACCCACATAGTGTTATTTTTGAAGACAATTGAATTATTTTATTTTCTGCATGTCTGGTTCTGGTGTCAATGCTAAGTACCACATTTTATACAATGTTGGAAATCCTGAGAAAATAAAGATTGACTATATCACACATACTTTCAATTTGCTACAAGGAAAACCAATTTTGTAAGGTTTTTTCTAATAAGCATTGATTACATCTGTTATGTAATATTTTTGTTAGTATAATAAAAGCTATTTTAATTACATTTTACTAAATTAGATAATTTGTAATACCAAATGCAGGAATTTGTTGTACACCATAAACTTAAACATAACAATTATGAGTAAAAAGGTTTTAACTAAAAATACAATAACAATGCATCAGAGGTTTTAAATCTTAATATTTCATATTTTAACAATCAGGCGTCAAGGTATTGTCACTTTGAATTTGTATCTTAGATTTCTGGGCAATGCTTTCTTACTCATTATGAACCAGAGAGAGATGTTGCAGAAGTATATGAGTGTTAGCAACATTGACACATGCATTAATTTGCACAAACGGAGAAAACTCAGCTTCAAGCCATAACTGAAACAATTTGAAACAAGAGCATTCCAATATATGATTCATGTTTCACATAAGGTTTCCAACATGTCTTTGTCAGGTGAGAATGGTTTTTTAAGCAAATTCAATAAATATTCTTTATGTATAAATTAAACTGTGAGTTACATAATATATTCACAACAAAGTTAAATGGATATATTTACTCAAGGTACATAATTTTAAGAAACAATAGTATCTTACTCTCTATTTGCAAAGTCCTCCATATCTACATCAAAGGACTCATTGGACCGCTGTGGATCTGGCAGCATAGTAAAGTCTTTATCAAACTGCTCCTGCAAACAGCATATCCTCTCCATAACAAAAAGCAATAGTACCGCCCAGAAATACTCAAACTCAAACACCATGTTGGTCATTTTTTCCCTTCAACCATTATGATGTGGTAGCCAAACTTCGTTTTGATTGGTGGATCTGTGTATACTGGACTTGTTACTGACGATATTGGCAAGGCGAACGCAGCATCTTGGAATGGACCCACCATGGATCCTCGGGTCATCCAGCCGAGGTCTCCGCCTTGCCGCGCCTTGTCTTCACTGTACGCTGCTGCTACATCCGGAAATTTCTGACCGGCTTTTAGTTTTTCTAAGGCCTCCAGGCATTTTGATTGCTTTTCGCACAGTATGTGACGAACTTTGACAGCTGTCCCACCTTTCTTTTCTTTTGACGCCGATTCTAAATTCAAAATATGTTTTTATCAAACAGGTTCATTTCAATTTTATTATATGAGTAGATAATATTTGACAATTCTAACCTTTCGCATCGCCGCCAGACTTTCCGGCAGATTTAGCATTTCCACCACCTTTCCCTCCTTTTTCAGGCTGCTTTTTTGGAGGCATTGTGCTTATTAATTGAATTTAGTTAAATTCTATAAAGCCGGCAAGTCTAAAACATACATGTAATAAAAATACGCATGTATAAGATCACCACAAATACCACGGAAACAAAGCTGATATTTGACAGACAAATCGCAGCGATAAACGAATACCTTTTTTATTGTAACCCGGTAAAGTTGAAATTTAAAGGCAAAATTATGTAGAAAGAATATATATTTTTCTTTTAATGTGTTGACAGATTACGATGTTGCTAGCGTAAAAAAATATTCGGTAGGTACATCATACGATAATAACAATTCCTTTTAGTGACTTATATTAAAATTTTCTATGTTGGCTATGGTTTGAAAAAAAAAACAATTTGTCAATCAGTCAATATTGTCATTTCTTGTAATTGTGTATTTTTAATGTATTTTAAATATTTTTTTATTGATCTTTGTAGTTATTTTGTTATTTAGTATAAATAAAATCATGTGTATACAAAAGAGACATTAAATGAAAGGTAATTTCCTGTATATAACAATAACATAGTACTTATAAGCTGACACCCTTACTAATGCTTATGTTGTGAAACAGATAGTTCAGTATACCCCGATACAATGGGGATTATGTACGAGAAACGGCCTCTCAAGAGGCCGAGGCTGGGCCCTCCTGACGTGTACCCGCAGGAGCCTCGGCAGAAGGAGGATGAGCTTACGTCAACAAACGTAAAACACGGTTTCTCTACGACACCACAGTCGAGTGATGAATTTGGTACTGCTCGGAACTTTAATTATTCTGCTTCGAAGGTAAGATAGCCAATGACATTTTCATCACACGTTTAAATATATCAAACCAATATTTCCACTATTATACATTTTATATAGTCGTAACAGGATTATCATTCAAAAACTTAGTTTTTCAATAATACAAGCAAACAAAGGTACTCTTCATGTAACCTTCCTTTGTGTATGAAGATATGAAGCTTTGTTGAAGGGAAGCTCTAGAAATATATATATAGTTATATGACACACTAGAACCTATTGTTTTGAAATATACTGAAGCTTAAGAGCAGCTTTAGTAAAGCAATTGTTATATTTGTCTACACTTACACAAGCACACTTCATTTAGTAACTGAATTTGTAAAATTTTGCTTTCTTAGATTGGCCAGTTCTTCTCAGGAATCTTATCTAAAAAGGAAGAACTAAACACTCTTCCCGACTGTGGTAGAAAAAGACAGCAAGTAAACACCAAAGATAATTTCTGGCCAGCCACAGCCCGCACCAAACCACAAATAGAAGCTTGGTTTAAAGATTTAGCAGGTAAATTCATAATTGAAAAATATTACCGTAAAAACATAAACTGGGTTATTTAATTGGATATGTTACATAATATATAATTATAGATACAATTACTCATTTTATTTCTTTTCAAATGTTACATAGTTTTGTATTGAGAACATATTTTTTTAACCTTGTTAACAATATCAAAGCAAAATAAAATTTGAAATGGCAGAAACAAGTAAAAACCTTGTTTACATAAAAAATTGTTTTAATAATTTTAAGGTGGCAAACCATTATCCCAGCTTGCCAAAAGGGCTCCGAACTTCAACAAGAAAGAAGAGATATTTATAACATTGACAGAGTACCAAGTTTCTATGCCAAGGGCAGCTTGGTTCATAAAACTCAGCTCAGCTTACACTGTTGCTGTGTCAGAAGCCAAAATTAA
The DNA here is from genome assembly GCA_030295005.1 of Cephonodes hylas. Classification (NCBI taxonomy): domain Eukaryota; kingdom Metazoa; phylum Arthropoda; class Insecta; order Lepidoptera; family Sphingidae; genus Cephonodes; species Cephonodes hylas. Next base: position 9,965,948 of record AP025363.1, on the reverse strand, counting down.
AAAGAGGCAGTTACCAGATCCCACTACTGGTAAGAATTTTAAGCAAAAAATTTAACTTTAAGTTGAAGATTACTTCATTTGGTCAATCACTCAATCAAATTTCTGTATTTAAGTATTCTTATCATAAATATGACTTAAAGATAATTGCAAACAAATTATTTGATGCAATATTTATTTTCAGAATGGACCACAACTCTTATCAAATTTCTGAAAGACCAAATACCTAAATTAGCTGAATATTATCAAAGTGCAATACCTGGCAATCCGTCAGATAAGACACCACCATCACAATCAGGTAAAGTACTTTATTTTTCGTATAATTCAAAATATTGTTGAAATGATATTGTATTTTTTTTACAATTTATAAGAGTGATGTAATTATTTCAATTTTTATTATTAACTTGACACAGGTCATGGCACTCCAAGTCACAACTCATCTGGAAGCACTCCAGGCAGCTCCACACCAAATTCAACAGTTCCTAATTCTATGCACTCACCTGGAAGTTCTAGTAGTAAGTATATACATTTTTCTGACTAGTTAGACTTCGACTCAAAATTTCAATGAAAATAATTACAATACCCCCACAATTTTTGACTGTCATACCTAGTTAGATTATCTTAAAATATTCTTTATCTGTTGAAATTTTAATGAAAATGTATCTATCAAAAGCATCTATATTAATGAGAGATACTCAAAAAAAGTGAATTTAGACATGGGTTCGTCCACCCCCGGTGCGGAGAGTACGGACTGGCGCCAGGCTCTGAAGCTGTGGAACTATTGCTGCCGCCTCGCCAAGTACCTGCTGGACGAAGGTCTGCTTGATAGACACGACTTCCTTACCTGGATCATTGAGCTTCTGGACAAAAGAGCGCCGGACGATGGACTGTTGAGGTAAAGTTCATAATTTTGTTGTTATTTATGTAGTATTTAGTTTTTGACTACTTTTTGTTGCTACGATCCTTGCAGTTGTTCATATATTATATTTTTTCGTATTAAGTTTTTTACGCACACTTATACTCTCACAAAAATTTTAAAAGTAATACCAGATATAAGCCCATACACTTAAGACCGAATATTTAACTAGCAAACAAGATTTCTTCACGCTTGTTCATCACAGGATCGAAAACAAACTTCGCAATTTAAGACAGCTAGTACCACAAATAGAACGCCATTCAGATAATTCATAACCCACATTAATTTTCATACAGGTTGTTCCTGCCCGTAGCGTTACAACATGTGGGTGAGTTTGTGAACTGTGAGAGTCTGTCGCGACGACTGGCGACCACGTGCGCGAAGAAAGCCGCTGCCATTTGCTCGGTACTGTCGGAGACCACGCTCAGGACTCTCAACCAACCCGCCGTCTTCACTAAGACCACGGAAAGAAGTGGTAAGTTTTAATAACATTTATTCATTTTTTACTTGAACAAGATTTTTATAGCCTCAATGTTACTATTTCCATACCAAATACTTTAGAATAGAATAGGGTTTATTTAACCCATATCATCCCAAGTACATTTAGACTTATCCGATTTTTATAAAAGACATATACGTAGTACCAAACTATGAGTGTTATCATAAATATATACTAAAATAAAAAATATGTTTTTTATTTATTGAGTTTTGAAACCGATCGGTTTGTCGATCAGTAGGAATATACATAATTATGTGTTGTGCTAATATGGGGGCCGAGTATTTTGAAATAATAAGCTATTTATTTATTATATTTTATTTATTTTTAATAAAAAAAACATTTGTGAAACTACACTTAACTTACTAAAACAATAATAGGTATCATCTTTGAAAACTATTTTGAATGAAAATCGACAGTACATTTTTGATGCAAAGCAACATTGCACTTTGAGCATTTCATAAAAGTATTTTTGTGGCCATGGATTCATACTAAGATTTTTATCACCGGGATAAAATTTCAGCCATCTTTCATTTAGTAGATTCCAAAGTGGACGAACTTTACCAAATTTGTCATTTGGTGGTAAGTTGTTATTGTCCGAGACATGAAAGTAACGAAGCAAATCTTCGAATCTGTTTCTAGGCATAAGAGATGCAACCACCTGAAAAGTACAATCCACTTGTTGTTCCCAGTACATACGGTACCTCGCCACGCTATTATATCCTGACAATAATAAAATTCCGATAAAATGCTTCATTTCGGTAACAGTAACTCTAAAACCATGTTTACCTTTCTGGATTGCATTTTTTTCTGTTTCTGAACGCAATAACTCAAAGACCTCCTCATCAAAAAACATCTCAAAAAACTGTGTTGGTGTTTCAATATCTTCAAGGAAATTGGGCACTGAAGACTCCTTTTCTGGTTTATCTGGAATATCGATGGCCCTCCATCGACGAGGTATCGATATACGCTTTTTTTTCATCGGAGGTGGTTTCGCTGATGATTTATTAGGCACAGAGTTTGGTCGTCTAAGAAAGCATCTTCCACATCGATACCAGTTTCTGATGCAACGGTAGCCCTCAATTCACCTTCTACTAATAGCTGATTCCTCGACAAATTGTTTATGTCGGTAGATTCCTCATCACCACTATCTTCGTCACTTTTATCGAAATTATCCGGTGGGGTAATGTAAATATTAGCCGACAAAACATTCGTATCATCTTCAAGATGCGAAATAATTTCATTTACTGACAAACTGTAACAAAATCAATACAAAAATGTAAATAAATGTATTGTGATAGTGCATAAGATCACACGGGCATATAATCCTACTGATCGAAAAATCGATCACAATATAAAATACCGTTATTTCTACCCACATTCAAATAATATTATTTGTAATAAATTACAATATAAATATTCACGTTATTTTTGACGCAGAATCACAGAAATAAATAAAATAATATACTAATATAACAATAATACTTACATTTTACGCCGAGACATATTTTAGCAGAAAATTTGTCGTAAAACACTTAAAATTCCAAGAGAAAACGCGCGAACTGTGAAACGTCAAAAATACTATTTGTCACTTAGTAGTGTCAGACTTACCAACACTAAGAAAGTAACAATGAGTGCGCTCTCAATTTCTCATAAAAAAATAAAAAGTCAAGAGATCGATTAATCGATCACTAGGATGATATGGGTTAATGGTCGATGTCATAATTTAGCAATGTATGTCATATGTGAGCACTCGACAGTTTTGCCTTTTGCAATCGAGATCAAAAAGATTTGACTTTAAATACTTTTTCCATAAGGCTGCATTAATGTTACACCAAAGTATTTTTAACTCTCATCAAATTTGAAGGAAAATGAAATCTATTTCATTTTATTCTAGAAACAGAGCTCCATCCCCTATCGCCGCCACAAGAAACAAACGGCGACGTAAAGCCCAACATATCCCAAATAAAGCGATCAAGTACCCCAGCGGAACAAAGCCAGGGTACTCCCAACCCCAATCATTCCCTGGGAACGCCCAACCCCAGCCATCCCCTGGGCACGCCCAACCCCCCACAGCAGTTGGACGTCCAAGTGAAGGAGGAGAGAGCTTCCCCGCCCAGGGATGTGAAGACAACTATAAATACGGTTATAACAGCAGCGCTCAATCCTATACAAGTGGGATTTGCTGAAGTACTCAACTGTACTTACCATAGAGATGTAATTATACAACTGGCCACCATATTGCAGGTAAGGACACTCTGTATTTTCTTAAAATATACCTTTTTATAGGAACAGTGTGTACTGAAAATAACTGAGGGAATAAACGTGTTTTTTTTTTTGTGAAAAAATCAATTTTAAATTGTGAAAATTATTTATTTAAACTTTAAATAAACCATGCTTTAAATTTTAAAGCATAAATAGTCATGATAGTTAATTCCATTGAATATTTTTTCTTCATCATCATATGTCCTGTGGTAAAATTCCTATCAAATAAAATAAATATATTCCTAAGTATAATTTACTTATGTGCCAAATTTCATCCAGACATTATATTTTATTTTTATTATTCGTTCAGCCGTTTTTGCACAATAAAATTAGCAACATCTATAAAAAATCTTGATTCTAATATGTGACATATAAAACCTTAATATGTGTGACATATTTTTAAACGATAACACCACTTGCAGATAATCTGCGTGGACTGTCCGACGGCGATGGTGTGGTCTGGCTGCGGCTCGTCGCTGCAGGGCTCCCCGCTGGACCTGCTGCCCGTGCCGCCCTCCGCGCTGCCCATGCCGCACATGGACTCCGCACTCACCGAGGAACATAGGAGACTGGTATGTACATGTGTCTTGCTAGAAGAAAAAGTCTACTCATTTAGCGGTTGAATAGGCAGTAAAGTTGTATCTATAAAACTGTAATTTTTTTTATTACATATTTTCGCTATTATTTTATAAAAATTTGAAATGGTGTTTTTATGTTTTAGTTTTGTTTTAAATTAAAAAAATATACTTATTTTTAAAATTGTTAACTTTTAAAATATTGTTATGAAGTCATTAAAGCGATGGTGGGGTAATTGAATTGAATAATATGTACCTTTGTGCAATAATTTGAAAAAATACATGTAATATTTAGGTGTATGAAGCTGAACAAGAAATATCTGCGCGGAGTAAAAAGGCGGAGAGCAAATGGTGCACTGACAAATGGCAAACCAGTTCCCAAGGTACAAAATTATTTCAGTTTTACATTTATTTATTTTTTACCTTTTCTACCTATTTTCAACTTACAAAAACTTCTGGGATGTGAGCACTAGGTCAGCGTGGTTAACGAAGGCATAAACCCCCTACAGTAATAGATTATACCCGTGTCCAGCAGTATATAGGATTATGATGAAAGAACAATATGATACAGTTAAATCTATGTTAAGATATTAGGTCAAAAACTCAAAATACCCTGAAATAACTTTAAAACTGGAGATTTTTGCTCAAGAATAAATATATCTATTTTTTTGTGGGCTTTCACACTAAACATATCTTGTTTTTTTTTTTTGAAAGCCTTATTTAATGTCTATTTTTTGTTAATAGCTCGCGTGCTGGCAGTATTAGAAGCCCTGGACAGACACTGTTTCGACCGCGTCGACCCAAACAACAACTTGGACACTCTGTACAAGGAAGTGTTCGCCAACTGCACGCCGCCCTCCAAAGACTCCAACATTGATACCAAAGACCCGGTAAGACCTTTTACTCATGTATTGTCATATGTGTCATAGACTCAATTAAATAGTCAAGCTTTTGTTTTACTAAAGAAAATAATCTTTATAACTAATAAACTATAGAAGTATTTCTCTTACTTGGAGAAGTCAAAGTTATGTGTGTATTGGAAATGAAATACCACTATGATTACTATATATATGAAGTTAAACAGCGTGAGAAATCTTGCATACCTGAAAGCTCTTAGGAATTTCTTAGTTGCGTAGTCCGACAACCCTAGCCAGGCTTGCGCGGCGGTTTAAAGCCTAAACCCTCCCAGTTGCAGAGGAGGCTCGTGTATAAGTGAGTTGATGTTACATATAAATGGTGCAACGGCCTTCGATGTTTTTTGCGACATCTGTCAATTCTCGACGTGGAGATTGTGCATGCACTTTTCGACCTCATCCTTCCAGTGGTATCTAGGTCGTAATGATATTGATGATGATGTATGTATGTCGGTGCGTGTGCAGGAGTGGGCGTGTTCGTACGCGGTGGTGCGCGTGGTGTGCGAGTGGGCGGTGTGCGGCGCGCGCTGGGGGGAGCACCGCGCGCTCGCCGCCGCCGCGCTGCTGGACCGCCGCCAGCACCAGCTGCAGCACCACCACCACGACCACCACGCCACCGGTAATGTCACAATGCCACACTACAACAACACTAACAACAATATCACCAACACTAACAAAAACAACACCACCAACATCGACACCAATACGAATGTACTATTTCCGTAAAATGCCATTGTATACCAAAAACAGCAAATATCAGCTGTATTGATTATAACATTAGTATATGTAAGTCCAGTGTAATCTCCATGTAACGTGACTTGATTAATCGATAATGTCTCCCATACAATAAATATCTTCAACATTTAACAATTCTCCTTTACTGCCATATAGTCCCTTTACGGTTATTTTATTGAATTTACACTGTATTTTTAAATTTGGAAAATTTTATAACGTAATTTATATTGACAATAACAGGTTCAGATGACAAGGAATCTGTCAGCTCCGGCACTGGCATATACAACGGCCCGCCGATCTTCCAGAACTTGTTGCTTAGATTCCTAGATAATGATGCGCCGGTACTAGGTAAGTTCGTATCTTATTATTATAATAATCTTTTATTACTATTTTTTATAATTTTTATGACTTTATTTAATAATAAATACCCTCTCAATGGTAGAGGAGACCCGTGCTCAGCAGTGGGCGTATATGGGTTGATGAAGAAGAAGAAGAGTTAATTATAATATCATCAAAAAATCTAATCAATTACAACTGTAATACTTCTTTTATACCGTATTTTATTATGTTATGTTTGTTTATAGACGAAAGCCCCAACGCCCCCCCAGGCAACAGACAGCAGTTCGCTAACCTGGTGCACCTGTTCGGAGAGCTGATTCGCAGAGATGTGTTCTCGCATGACGCGTACATGTGCACTCTCATATCTAGAGGTGAGTGTATGAATAAACTAATTTTACTTATTTGTTTCAACCTTTTGAACCACCACTTAGTAATGTACTACATATTACTGTAATCTTACATATTTTATCTAAATGAATGTTTTAGTTTAAGTAAAATTAAGGTCTCAGGAGGGCAATATTTTATAGTCACATTTTTTAAAGTAAATGTTAAATTTGGGTAACCTCACCTCAGGATGCAAAAGACAAAAATATTTTTTTTTATATAACTGGATCCTATAATATTTTAAGTGTACTTCCACAAACGATTAATATAAAACTCAAATAGAGTTTTTAGTTTAAAAGTTAATATAAGCAAATGACTCTAATCTCAATATCGATAAAACACCCACACATAAAGTCACACTCTTCCCCCACGCAGGCGACCTGGTGTCCCCCACGGAGCCGACGTCGTCCGGCGGCAGCAGCGCGCACACGGTGGCGCCGCCCGCCAGCAGCGCCGGCACCAACCACAACATGGACGACGACATCTTCGCAGGCATCGACCTCAAGCCCAAGATGGAGGTCAGCACGAACATTTACTCTCTATCGTATCAAAAAGGCTGCTAGAACCAGAGTGGCCTAACTGCATTTTTATGACTTGACCTATTTGTTTTTTTGTATGCGTGCTGAGCATAGGTCTCTTCTGGCATGCCATTCGTCTCTACCCTGGGCCAGTCGCATCCAAGATCTGCTAAGATCAGCCCCATTATTAATATGCAAATATTCATTGTGTATACCATAACCATATCATTGCATTGTAAATTCCTTCGAATATAACCAACGCTATAATTACTCGCTCATTCTTCTTAGTGAGATCTCCTTTCAGATCTGAGTGGTCAATAAGAAAAAATAAATAATTTAAACAACATTGAATAGTTTTCATTTAATTTCTTATTAAAAAAATCCACATTAAAACTATTGTAATACTTGTTATAGGAAAACGTCCGAATGGATTTAGACGATTCTAAAATAGATGACGATTTGGACAAGCTCCTGCAGCACATCAAGGAGGACCAACAGAATTCCATGGACGCTCCGGACAGCCCCAAAGACCCTGGGGAACCTTCACATAGGTATGACTTAATATTATGTGGTTGGTATTACTGAAAATTATTATTTAGTATTGAGGTTGAAATGATGATTTTAAATTTGTGATTCGCAGTGTTAACTCGCCAATGATGGGACCAAGCGGTATGAGTATACCAGGAATGCCTACAATTGGAATGGGACCAATGTCTGTGCCTGGTATGTGTATTTGTAATCTGTTTAAGTAAATTTATTATAAAAAACTGTAAATATATATTTCTGAATTAGGGATAGAGATAGATGAAACTAAAGTTAAATTAATTTGTAGCAAAAAATATAAACATTGAATTTTGTCGCCTGTTTATTAAAATTGTAGCATAGTCATATGAATCTTTTAAAATACTTAGCGTCACGTACATAAAGTTTAATCATAGTTGCACCATGAACTTTTGTTAGTATATATCGATTAGCTATCAAAAATATAATTTAGCCGTTCATTTTAATCATTTTTTTGCTTTTATAATCGAATTCCGCCATGTTCTCACACATTCACTATAGTATATCCATGTGTCCAGGCATGCGCACGAGCAGCGTGGGCCCGAGCGCGGGTGGTGGCGGCACTGTGTCGCGGCACTACCACTACACGATGCACTTCCCGCTGCCGCCCGCCGAGCCCGAGCACGCGCCGCACGACGCCAACCAGAGACACATCCTGCTCTACGGCGTCGGCCGGCAGCGGGACGAGGCCAAGCACGCCGTCAAGAAGATGACTAAAGGTACAGTCTTCAGTAATCATCAGCCCATATACATTCTACTGGACACGATCGTATATAATTGAGACAGTTTAGATGTTAACCTACCACACTGGCCTAATGCGGGTTGACGGACTACACACCTGAGAAATTCCTAAGATTCTTAGGTGCAGCCGCCTTAAATAATAAATTACTTTACGTAGGCAACGTTTGATGTATTTCAAATTTTCATAACTTCATATTATCCCATAAGTCTTCTACTGTGATAACTAAATATTTATATAAATAATGACATATTTACTCAAAAACATTTTTACTTTTCAGAAATATGCAAGCTATTTTCAAAGAAGTTTTCAATCGACGTGGCGGAAGGTGGCAAAATCAAGAAGCACTCGCGCAGTGAATTCAATTTCGAAGCCGTCACGCAGAAGTTTCAGGTATTGTTGATAAGTTTTTAAGGCAAGCTAGATTTTAGTATTTTTATGGTTATATGATCACTGTTAGAGTGTCCCCGCAGGCGATGTCGATGTACGAGCAGGGCGCGGTGTCGTGGGCGGTGGGCGGCGCGGTGTGCGAGGCGCTGGCGGCGTACGCGGCGGGCGCCACCTACCTGCCGCAGCCCGAGCACGTCGCCTTCGCGCTCGACCTCATGGAGATCGCGCTCAACGTGCACGGACTCATCGAGACCTGCATACAGGTACCACACACACCAGCAATCGACCAAACAATCGTCATCTCCTTGCCTTGCCAAGTTCAATTGGGGTCGGCGCAGTATGTTTTATCCTCACACATACAATTACTTTTTCTTTCATAACTTCATCCACAAACTGCATTAACCTTTACGATAACTTGATCAAACAATATAAATAAAAAAACATGGATTTGTTGGGTGTTTTCAACAATTTAAAACAATGTCGATTTTGTACGAGGTGGTTTATAGATATTTTTTGTTCATACGGCAATATTTTTTTCTAAAGTTGATCAGAAATTTATGTTAAGCAATAATGGTTTTTTTTTTATAATAAACGTTACCTATAAATACTTAATACAGAATTTATAAAGTTTTCAAAGTCAATGCTATCAAAGAATTTGACATTTGTATAATAAAATCGATATCACTACAAAAATCATAATACCTGACATTCACATTCAAGTAAAATAATAGCGAAGTTTTTTCTTAATATCTATATGTGTAGATCCTGAAAGAGCTGTCGGAAGTGGAGAGTGCGCTGATCAGCCGCGGCGCGCCGAGCAGCGGCATCGCAGCGCCGCGCGCCTACACCTCCGCGCTCGCACTGTACACCGTCGGCGCGCTCCGGAGATACCACTCCTGTCTACTGCGTCAGTACACCGATCATATCTTATACAAATTACTCGTGAAAAATAGCTTCAAAAATATTAAATGGTTCCTATATCAAGCTTCCTACGGTAGGACCAACTAAAAAAATAGTTATTTTTCGTATAGAGAAAATTAAAATTTTATTTGACACCAAAAAATCGTTATAAAACTACTTGATCTTTAATATCGGTTCACAACTAATCTTAGTTGTTATCTCTACATGAAATCTTCCTTTGTCTACAGGCGTGAGGTTAATTATGTACGTGTATTGCGAAGTATTGTGGTGGCAACAGTGTATATAAGGTATTTGTGTTGTCCGCCCTGTGGATTGGGGGTGTAAGAATTCCGCCACGGTATCCCCTACCTGTCGTAAGAGGCGACTAACAGGGGAAACTGGGGTGGCTGGGCGTACTGCGGGGGCGGTACCCTATCATAGCAACCCCGAGATTGGCGGCAGAGGACGTGACCTCTTAACTGTCGCGGACGTTCACGAAAGGCGAACGTCCGAATAGATTAAGTGGAGGGCATACCAAGCCCTCCCAATTTGGAGGGGTCCATAATTGGACGGTGCGCTGGGCGGCAGCGGACCATTTAGGGCACTTCTGGCCCTGAGATGCCGCAAAACCGCCCTAAATGCGCGTAATGGTCACCGAGAGGTTTTAGTCGGTATGCTGGCGTAGCCAGTGACCCCGACATACCCCTTACCGGACCCATACACCATCAATAATATTGATCAATATTCTGATTGTACAATATTATTGAACGTGTAGGGATAATATTGAAGCATTGCGCCGTGATTGAGCAAAAGATTGATGGAGCTTAATTTTTATTGATCAATATTTTTTTATTGCGCTGTGTAGGGTTAATATTGCGCAATATATTTCTTTTTTTTTTCTTTTCAACAAAATCACCAGCGTGGCTGCCGCCAAAACTTCGTCGTCAGACATGTTGCTCGCACGAAAATATTGATCAGAGTGGTTTATCAATTTTATTGACAGAATTTATTGAACGTCTGGAATCAAAGGGGGTGTTCAATATTATTGAACAATAAAAAGATTGTTCAATATTATTGTAGGTGTATGGGGCCCCTTACGGCCTCCCCCGAGGTACCGAACAGGGGAGCTTAAGGCGCTTTCCTCTCGTGATAAAAAAAAAAAAAAAAAAAAAAAGTATTTGTGTTGTCCCAGTGTGCGTGGAGCAGACGTCGCTGGTGTTCGAGCAGCTGTGCCGGCTGGTGAAGTGCGTGGTGAACCCGGGCGACTGCGGCTCGGCCGAGCGCTGCGTGCTGGCGCAGCTGCACGACCTGTACAAGGCGGCCGCGCACCTCTGCCACGCGCCGCATGCTGACACATTCGCCAACGCATACCCTAAGATCAAGTAAATGCGTTTAGCACTTATTATCGTCATTATCATCGTTATGTCCTTCCACACAGGAAGGAAGGACAAAACATGCTGCGCCGACCCCAAACAAGAATTGGGATCAGGGCAGGAGAATGATGATGATATCATCGTTATCGTAATTATCATCATCAGCTATAAAACGTCCCTATAGATATAAGCCTCCCTCAAAGACTTCCAAAGTTTTCTGTTGGAAGCGGCAATACTCTTACTCAACATATCTTCTCATGCTGTATTAAAAATAATACCAAAAGTTTACCTATACCACGATCAATGTTTTAATGTTTAAAAAATTGTATGACATGTTATAAAACTATTATATAATTACAGACAAGCACTCTACTCGCCGCTGCAACCGATACCATCGAACTACTGCTATAATCCTCAATTTTTGAGCGAATTTTTCACCAACCCTAGAAAAGGTATTCTGGTATTATGTTTATCTTATAAACAATTAAAATGAGTAGTATTCCTGTTGTAGAATAACTTCCTTTATCACGAGAGTGTTACTCGAAGTGTCAAGATTTTTTAAACCAAATACTTGGTTTTTTAGGTAAAATCGAAATAGCGTGGGCGCGTCAAGTAGCCGAGTCGCCGGCGAACCGGTACAGCTTCGTGTGCTCCGCGATGCTCGCCGTATGTCGCGAAGTAGACAACGATCGGTGAGTGTTCTCGTTTATTCCTAGTGCCTTATTATTTCAATTAAAGATAGCTAAAGGAACCATTATAAGACCAGCGTGGTGGACTATGGCCTATACCCACTCAATGGTAGAGGAAGCCCGTGCAATGGGACGTATATGGGTTGATGGGAGAAGTTTACCGAGTATTATGGTGACTATGGTCGACAGTATAATGTGTTGGTCCGCAGTGTGAACGAGCTGGGCGTGCTGTGCGCGGAGATGACGGCGTGGTGCAGCGGGCTGGCGGCGGAGTGGCTGGGCGCGCTGGTGGCGCTGTGCGGCGCGCAGCACTACCCCGCCGCCGCCGCGCCGCACGCCGCGCCGCCGCCGCTCTACCCCGACCTGCTGCACCACCGCGACCTGCACGACGCCGCCGCGCACGACGCGCTCGCTGTCTTCACTTGTATACTCGTCGGTATGTACTTACATTACCTAGGACAGTATCACGTACAGTCCGTACATAGGCTCTTGTGAAACATTATACGTGGTACAACTAGACCTTGGTAAATAACTAACTGACTGACTGACTTAGTTACAGTAGAGTTTAAACTTTGTACAAAATAAAAAACACATATTTTTTTATAGTTAGTACAAGTATTACATCATGAACAGTAACCGAGACTTCAAACTAACAAAAATCAACACTGGCATCTTATAATCGTTAATTACACGTGATATTTTAAACGTTACGATTTAATGTTTATAATCAAATTGTAGAATAATATCATTTGGCGATCAATACTTATAACCATTGATTACATGTTTCACAACCAAAAAATGTTTATCTCATTAGCAATTGTTGACAAAGATATATGACCATATTCAAATAACATTGCCATTAATGTAATTCCCTTCCCGTCAGCCCGTCACTGTTTCTCCCTGGAAGACTTCGTGCGTCACGCAGCCCTACCATCCCTACTGAAGGCGTGCGGCGGCGCCAACGCGTCGGGCAACCCCGCCAACGCGCCCCCACCCGACACCGGGGCCAGACTCACTTGCCATCTACTGCTCAGGCTGTTCAAAACTGTCGATACACCACAGCCAGGTACTGTACTATATACTTATAGAATTGTATAGATTCAGTACCAATAAATTGTGTTTCGATAAGTACTTGGTACTTGTGGGGGTAGTTTTGTAGAAGCGTATAAGCCCAGGATGTTTTTCAAAATTCCGCCTTAAACTTTTTGAGATATAAACGATATCCTGAACCCAAAGTAAATAATTATAGACTACACATTACATAATTTTGGCTTCTATGAAAGTAATGTTACTGTTTGGTACCTATTGCGTGAATTGAAAAATGAGCAAAACCACAACTTAATTTTAAGACCAATTTATTCCTATATATATATGTATATTGTACACTTGTTATGATATTATATGCATTTTAAAGTATTACTGGTTGTCTAGTATGTTCTGTACTTTTCACATACAATTACATAACACAGTCTCTTAATGAATATTATAATCGTCCAGGCCTATACTCGGTGTCGACGTCCCCCGGGCCGGGCGGCAGTGCAGTCGGCGTGCGGCTGTCGTGTGACCGCCACCTGCTGGCCGCCGCGCACAAGAACATCGGCGTCGGACCAGTGCTCGCCACGCTTAAAGCCATACTAAGTGAGTATATGACGTAATTACACTACGAGAACTATCGACTTCAGCTAGGTTTGCAAAATTATTTTATGTGGCTCGAATTTAATACCAAATGAACAAAGTGAGAAATATATTTTTACCTTAAAGGTAATTAAAATAATGTGGCCTAATACGCCACTACGGAAAAAGTTGTTCCAAAATGTATCTATAATCTTTTTATTGTTGTAAACATTTTATAAAACAAATTTAACGAAAAATTGGCTTTAATTGACCGATTCATATTATGAAAGCACTTTCATAGCGTATATTAAAAGCGCTGTTTTTCATAATAGGTATAAATTTCGATCAGTCTTAATAAATCAAGCAAAATTAAAAACTACGTCAGGGTTCAGTTATCGCTAGGTAATCGTAGTACAATTGATTTAATCGGAGCGGAAACAGTAGTAAGACCCAATGTGCTCAGTTTTCTGCTTGACAGTGGTCGGGGATTCATCTCGGGATGGTGGAAAGTCTGGCAAAAAATCATGTGAATTGTCGCATATTTTGGGTACGAGTGACACTGTTCCCAGTGACGCACAGCTCGACCTCATGTCGTAAGTACTCTGCATGTTTTCATTTCATACACTTTATATTATTTACCATGATCCTTGACGGTTTAAGAAACAATTAATCGAATATTAAAGCACTTGAAAATTATGAGCAAATTGCTTGTTGAGGCTATAAAAACGTTGCAAAATTTATCGATAATAGCTTAGATAGCTTTCATGTGTCAAAGCAATACTACTTAATCGATTTTTACTATCGATATAATTCAATCGATTTTTACTACATATAGTAAACTCAAGTCAGGGATCATTGTCAGCTTATCAGGATAGTGAAAATGACAATTATCGGATAAACAATTGACTAGCGATTTTCTTTATTCATAGGATGGTAGATTCAGAGATGAGTGGGGGCCATAGAACTCCTAGGTTTGTTTGTTTATTTTTTTTTAATATTGAGTTACCTTCACGGTTGCACATCCAGGACATGGCTTCACTGTGGAGTATCTACTGTGTGTACATACTCGTATCATTGTCACGATAATCAATCGCTTAGCTTTTCTATATGTTGTTTTGCTACTTTCATGTTCATTTCTGTACGTATTCTTCATTCACGGGACTCGAATTTCAAACATTGACGTTGTTGCATAAGCGGAGCACGGTGCATCTCAATTGATCGCTTGAGTTAATATTTTGTTTATGAATATTTAGAAGAATATTAAAATCGAATCATTATTTTTCAAAAAAAATCTTATTTATATAATATATTTAAATGAAAATTTATTCAGCACAAAATACGATTATGTAATCGTTTATTTGATTTTATTATGATTCGCAACCGTGTAAACGTTTCTAATCACATCCTAATTTATTCCTAGTTTACCTCAGGTCGATATGAAATAATCAATTGAAAAAATAATATAATATTTGTGTAGGGCTTTTTCTGGAATGCTCTCGACTCCGCTTAGGCAAAACGCAAACTCTCTTGTCTGTGAATTCTCAAAGTTCTCTGTGTAAAAATATCACGTAATAAGTTTTCCGATCAATATCCAATGTGTCGTAACCCCGCAATGCATTGCACCCTTACACTTATGAGATATATAATAGTTTAATTACCTAACAATGTGTAGTGGGAAGGACGATGGAAAAATAGTTTGATTAAAAGAAGTTTTCATTCAGTTATTCTACAATATTTCAAAGAAAAATTAAAACAACTTAAAATTGAATATTTATGTTCTTTTTTCCTCGTCACTTACCAGTTTTGTATATAGAGACCACAAGCTATTTGGATTTTTTAATTTTAATGTGTCATGAGTGGAAGGAGAGCACGATACTTGTAAAAATCTGTGTAAATTGTCTTTTAATAACACACATTAAACAAACTGTATAAATGTTTTGTAAATAATATTTAAGGCTAATGATTATAAAGAAATAAAAGAAAATTAAAGTTAATCGAATAACATACATAATTCTATAGTATGTCGCTTTCGTGTAGTAGAATATGTGTCGATAAAAATTTTGCCAAATCACGTATTATTTTACCTTTAGTTTCGAATACTGAATCCCATTCAATTTTTTCCAAATCGCTTCGAAATGTAACAGTCATTTGTTTATGGAAAATGTGTATTCTGTTGGTATCCTAACCTAATCTATTTATAAAGTTGCCTGGAATTAACATCGAATATTCGAAAACATTCTTGACCTCCATATGTATCATTATTAAACTGGGATCGTTTATCGATGCACACCGTCACTATTTTCCGTACATCTAGACCCTGCCTTAACCATGTTTTGTCCGCGCAATGTTATTCCTCGTGTACTGACGACCCGCTGTGCTCGCGCTTTTAATATATCTCGGCAAACATATCCATTTTAATTTTTTTATATTACTCACAAGTTCAAAAATTATCGAATAAATATTATCGATACCTTATTTATTTTCCTCCTTAAAGCAACTACTAACAAAAAAGATGGACATGTTTACCAAGAGCGAGGGCGAATTCAAGGGTGTGATATATCGACAATGAGTTTGATCCTCCTATGTATAAAGGATGGCTAGTTGTCGATAAGTACATAAGGGCGTGGTGCGAGTGTAGAGGCTCGTGGTTGCAGGGGCAGCGGCGGCGTGGGCTCCACCCTGCTGGACTCGTCGCAGTCACTGGCGTCGCTCGCCCGCCGCGTACTCGCAGAGATCTGCTCCGAGGAGTGGGTGCTGCAGAAGTGCCTGCAGAACCCTGATGAACTGTACCAACCTGACATGCTGCTAGACTCGATGCTCACTCCCAGGCAGGCTCAGAGGTATGATGTGAAAGTCGATGTCATTTACCGCAGATTGATTATATTCAAATCATTTTCTTGAATTAATTTCTTGTATCTAACAAAGATTATAGTTAAAAATTTACCGATATTTAAATTATACATGTGTTTTTGCAGGTTATTACACATGATATGCTATCCAGACTCGGCGAGTCATACACATCCCGATCTGGACCAGAAGACAATGATCACGAGGCTTTTGGAGGTAAATCATTGAAATATTTGGGCTTTTTATTCCTTACTATATTAAGTCATGATCGTAAACTAAGATACTGGTATTCAAACGCGAGAACTTTACATGGGTGGTAGACAGTCTGTCTCATATTATCTGTATGTGTGTGATAGATTTGAATATCATTATCATCAACCTATATACGTTTTACTGCTGTCGGTCTCACTGGGGTTCGAACCCGCGACCGTCAAGATTCTCGATGGCATGCCTAAACCTCGTGGCCATCACTGCTTTCACTTATCTGTGTGTCTACGGTATGTCTATGAATATGTTCTGAGTGTATTGTGTTTGTCGACAGAACCTGGAGCAGTGGTCGCTGCGCATGTCGTGGCTGGACCTGCAGCTGATGTTCAAGCAGTTCCCGAGCGGGTCGGCGGAGCTGAGCGCGTGGCTGGACACGGTGGCGCGCGCCGTCATCAACGTGTTCCAGCAGCCCGCGCCGCCGCCCCCGGACAAGGACAGGTGGACATACACACTACACACTACTAAATATAGAAGGTTCAAGTCAATGTCGAACACATGAAAAATATATACCAATTAAATAAGTGGTAATTTTTATAATGATAAATTCGGACAAAGAATTGAATTTAGGTATTTTACAGTTGATAAAATAATTCTCTGAAAGAATCTGTTGCATATTATTTATACTTTTTTGTGTTTAAATGTTTTGGCACGATAGAAGCTACATTTGCGGCATAGTATTTTTATCATAAATCTATACTAATATTATAAAGCTGAAGAGTTTGTTTGTTTGTTTGAACGCTAGGATCTCAGGAACTACTGGTCCGATTTGAAAAAATCTTTCACTGTTAGATAGCACATTTATCGAGGAAGGTTATAGGCTACATATCATCACGCTACGACCAATAGGAGCGGAGCAGCAATAAAGAATGTTTCAAAATCGGGGACTTTTTTCCTTTTTGTGAGCTTCCGCTGCGTACGCTGCAGAAACGGTTAAAGTTTCGCTAAAATAATGTATGACAGAATTGTTTCCCTTTGAAAATTAAAAAAAAAAGTCCGCGACAGCATATGTCTATGTTTTAAGGTTGGCTCACTGTAACGTTTTTTATTCTAACCAAATTTATTTTAAACTAGCTTTTGCTCGCGACTCCGTCCGCGTAGACTACAGGGTTGAGTTCAGAAGGAAAATAAGTTGTAGTCTATTTTACTTCTCAGAGTCCCATTTATGTCCATACCAAAAATCATACAATTCGGTCATATTGTTCAAACGTGAAACCGTAACGCGTCGATCGGCGCCTTGTGCATCCTTATTGCGCGCTTGATCAATATTTTAAAACTGCAATATCTTCTAAGATACTCAGTGAAATCAAATGATGTAAAGGGCAATTTTATTTAAAATTAAATACTTGTAATGAATAACGTATTTATTTGGATAAGGATTAATATCATATTTATAAAAACACCTTCACAAATAAAACTTTATTTTAAAATAAATTTGGTTAGGATAAAAAACGTTATAGTGAGCCAACCTTAAAGAATAGACATATGCTGTCGCGGACTTTTTTTTAGAATTTTTAAAGAGGAACATTTCTCTTATACATTATTTTAGCGAAACTTTAACTGTTTCCGCAGCGCACGCAGCGGAAGGTCACAAAAAGAAAAAAATGTCCCCGATTTTGAAACATTCTTTATTGCTGCTTCGCTCCTATTCGTCGTAGCGTGATGTTATATAGCCTATATGTTATATAACCTTCCTCGATAAATGTACTATCTAACAGTAAAAGAATTTTTCAAATCGGACCAGTAGTTCCTGAGATCCTAGCGTTCAAACAAACAAACAAACAAACTCTTCAGCTTTATAATATTAGTATAGATAAATCATTATTTGTGAAGGTGTTTTTACAAACATAATATTTAATCCTTATCCAAATAAATACGTTATTCATTACAAGTATTTAATACAAAATAAATTTGTCCTTTACATCATTTGATTTCAATGAGTATCTTAGAAGATATCGCAGTTTCAAAATAATGATCAAGCGCGCAATAATGATACTCAAGGCGTCGAGCGGCGCGTTACGGTTTCAGGTTTAAACAATTTGACCGATTTGTATGATTTTCGTATATTTAAGTAAATGGGACTCTGCGGAGTAAAATACTACACCTTATTTTCTTTCTGAACCCAACCCTGTAGTCCACGCAGACGGAGTTGCGGGCAATTTCCTATAAAAAAATAACACAAAAATATGATACAACTTTAAAACCTAATCATACATGAAGATAAATATTTGATTTAATTGAAATTTCACTAATTAAATACCAACAATTGTGTTACAGAATGGGCACGGACCGCGGCGTGGTGACGACGAGCAAGTGGTCGGAGTCGGTGTGGCTGGTGGCGCCGCTCGTGGCGAAGCTCCCTGCAGCCGTACAGGGAAGGGTGCTCAAACAAGCCGGACAGGTTAATAAACAGTATCGATATTATGATATTAATTGAAACTGAAGGCGTGTTTAATCTTGTAGGAAAAATGTGATTGCATTTTTGTGCTAGGTAGATTATGAGTTGGTTTTTATAGTGTTTTTAGCTGTTATCTTACGAATTGTATCGAAATGAAGTTAAGGCTATAATGACGATTAACTGGTGTAAAATGTAGATGAAATTAAAAGAAAGCTAGGGAGTAGGGAACACAGAGTAGTGTGATCAGGCATCGAATAATAATAATATACTTTTTTGGTGCCACGCTCAGATCTTGGAGAGTGGTTGGGGCGCGGGTTGCAGCGGCAGCTGTTCCAGCGGTAGCGGCGGTGGCGGAGGCTCACATAGAGACTGCAAGAGCCATCAGAGTCCCAGCTATAAAGGGTACATTATATTGATACTGAAGATTTTTTGGAATTATTATTGTTTTTAATCTATAGTAATAAAGTGACATGCTGAATAGCGGATAATTTATGGACTAATATAGACATGAAATAAGCTTTGTCGATACATCTTATAATCTTTAATCGATATAGTGACACGCTATATCGAGCACTACAACCTCATTATCTGATCTCCATATATTTCAACAGCTCAATTAATGTTACATAATTCATTTAATTAGAGTTCCAAATTTTAACTATACAAATTTACAAAGGTTATCTTAAAAAAATATGTTTTATATTATCGTAATAATCCATTGAATGTGAGCAGTTCGTCTGGTGGCGGCAGCGGGGGCAAGCGCGGGGTGAGCAGCGGCGCGTGCGGGGGCGGGTGCGCGTGCGGCGGCGGGAACGCGGTGCGCCTCGCCAACGAGCCGCTGCTCTCGCTCGTGCTCACCTGCCTCAGGCACCAGGACGACCAGAAGGTGCGACCTACTGCATTTTAATTATACAAAAAAGTAAAAACAACTCGACAAAAAAATAAAAAATTATGGCGTTTTCCATACAACCATCGGTATTAAATGTGATTTGTATGGAAAAATAAAAAAAAAATTGGCGGGATTTTTTTTAACGCCAATGGGTTTGTGATCACCGTAGCTATTACGTGCCTTAGTTTTCAATCACGGTCTGAATGTATTCAGACCCTGTATAACAGTGTCTCGCAAACTGTGTGCCGCAAAAGATTTTCCAAGTTGCACTAGATATTCTGAGATTAATCTAAAAACCAATTTCTGATAACTATAAAATTACCCAAAAAGTAGTCATTTAACTTTAACTAAATTAGCCAGAACGCAGGTACTCGTATTTGCCCTCCCAAACTTTGTCGTAACAACAAGATGCACAAGCGAGGGTGAATTGGTTAGAGAGGCACTGGCGTGGATTTTCCCCCACTCAACATACCGCTCAGTGTTGCCATATATACGGATTTGTCCGTATCTATACGGATTTTGGAAGTCCAATACGGAAAATATTTGCTTACGGATTTTTAAACGGATTTATGCTATAGGCAGATTTAACTTCCCACATGTTAATAAAATATGTTCCTTTCTATTGTACCAAATATTAATTAATGTACCTATTTGTAAAACAATTTTTTTTAATTATTTTTAAATATACGTTTTCTTCCGAAAATTTATTTACCTTAGTGTGCCGCGGAAAAAAAATTCCTCAGTTAGCGTGCCGCAGACTAAAAAAGTTTGCGAGACACTGCTGTATAATATGATTGATGAATGGCAATACGCTATTACTATGACATAAAATTGTAAGAAAACACACAGTAATCTTAGTATGAAAATAAATCTTTACTTTCCCATTCGGGCACCGGATACACATTTTGTTCGAGAAAATTTTAAAGTACGTAAAATAAATGTACGTGATGGTATACGGGCAGCAGGAGAGCCTGCTGAGCTCCATCCACGCGCAGCTGCAGCACTACCTGACGCACGCGCGCGACCACGAGCGCTCCGCCTGCACGGACACGTGGCAGGACGACGTCGCGCCCGAGGCCCTGCAGCTGCGGTTCTCCCTCGCCGGCGGGATGTTCGACGCCATCCGACGCTCCTACCAACTCACGTCCGACTGGGCCGTGCTGCTCACACAGCTAGTCGCTCACCAGGTCGTCGACGCCTACAACAATAGGTAACGGGACTCAACATCATGGGTTTGGACAATGCCTTCAAATATCTCAAATCATAATATTACCCATTTCCTCCATGCATGCCCCCTACGCTTGCGGTTTACGGTTAATTTGCACTATTGCATGATGGTTGAAAAATATTGTGAGATGTTAAATGGAATTTCGTGTGTTGTTATAGTGAATGCAAATAAGCATTTTTTTTTTATTATTGGCTAATTATTTTAGTATTTTTATTTGATTGTTTTTATCGAAACCTTTTTATTTGCCCAAATTCATCCACGCCAAAAAGTCGATAGCAAAATTGTCGAAATTGCATAACAGCAGCGCCGATATCAGCTTGTGACTCGACGGACCACGCAGTTGTATCGTGGCAGTGACTTGTGGCCGGGCAAACAGTGTATTTACAATAAATTAACATAGTCTGTGTCGCAGCAACCTCTTCACCACTTTGATCGACATGCTTGCCACTCTGATCCACTCGACGCTGGCCGACGGAGGCGACGACAACAATCGGAAGCACTATCAGAATCTCATGAAGAAGTTGAAGAAGGAAATCGGGGACCGACACGGACCCTCCGTGCAGTGTGTGCGACAACTTCTGCCGCTCTCCAAGAACACTATTATAGAGGTAGGCTGGCATTGATTACGTCATTGCCATGTTAACGTTTGAACGATGCGATGAATATTTTCTTCCCCTAAAAATCTATCACGCGAAATTTGAATAGCATTCAAAAAAGTTTAAAATTTGCAGGTAATCGCATGCGAGCCGCTCGGATGTCTGGTGGATCAAAAAGGAAACAAAATCTCAGGATTCGACAGTGACAAGAAACAGGTAAAAAATAGCTCATGTTTCTATTACTTTCATACACACAATATTACATATCGACAAAAGTACATCATATTCATAGTACATATCGATAAAACTGTCTTTTTTTTGTTGCTTTAAAGAACTCGTTTACCCATGTCTTCTTTACCCAGATTACAAGTTGTTGTTTACAAAAGCATAGGCTTTGTTTACTTTATAACTTTTGTAAGCAAGCTATGTAGAACCATACTAGTTCCTTATACTTGAATTAGTTTCTAATATTTATCGATATGTGCAGGGCCTGCGCCTGACGGACAAGCAGCGCGTGTCGGTGTGGGAGCTGGTAGAGGGCGGGCGCAACCCCGCGCCGCTCTCCTGGGCCTGGTTCGGGGCCATCAAGATCGAGAGGAAACCGCTCACCTACGAGAATGCACACAGGTACGTCACCTACAAGTCTTCAGTGTTGCAATATTATTAGCTTTGGTTTAAATATACAGGATGTATCCAGACCGTGATCGAAAACTAAGGCAGGTAATAGCCAAGGTCATTACAAACTCCCTGCCGTTGAAAAAATCTCGACAAAAAATAAAAAAAAATACGTCTTCGATACAGCGATCGGTATTTAAAGTATGTGGTGTGTATTGAAAACGTATTTTTTTGTCGGGATTTTTTTAACGCAAATGAGTTCGTCGTCACCTCAACTATTACCAGCTTTTCCGGACACGGTCTGAATACACCCTTCGCATCCTAACAAGCTTAACCTAACATTTTTTTTGTTACTAGATATAGTATATTAAAAATATACATACTTATAAAGCTTATTTCATCTTTACAGGTTACTGAAATACCACACACACAGTCTGGTGAAGCCACTAAGCTACTATTTGGAGCCGTTGCCGCTACCTCCAGAAGACTTGGAGACTAATGACAGCAAGCAGGTACATGGAATAACCAAATTGAATAAACTACTCAACTGCAATCTGTAGGTAATAATAGAATTTAAATGTTTTTATCTCGTCACAGGATAGCGGCAGTCTCGATTCTAGTCCGACGGGTGCTGGAAAATCCAGATCAAGATCGTCTTCATGCAAAAATGCCAAGAAAATGAAGCCTACAACCCCTGTAAGTTTAAGTTACTTACCCCATAAAATGACTACACTACTGCCTATTGCTAAATTTAATTCTTTATTAAAGTCATACATTGCATTAATCATAACTACTTCTTTAAAAATATTTTTTTTTAATATTAAATCATTCAGTGAATGCTTCGAATAAAAAAAAAGCACATTTACCACAAAATTCTTTTACTTGGTTTAACATAACATATATTAATTAATAGACGAGTGTTCTAATATAATCACCTAGTCTGTACGAACTCTATAAACCTCCAACATCTACATAAATGAATATGACAATATCTAAGCATGTGTATGTATGTATATGTGTGTCTCCAGACTAGTGGCGTGGGGGGTGCGGGTGCGGGCGGCGCGGGGGGTGCGCTGGCCCCACAGCAGCCGCAACAGCCGCAGTTCATGCACCAACAGCCGCAGTGGTTCCCGCCCACCGGACAAAACTACTACAACCCCACCGGTATGGGTTTATTCACACCGCAATAATCATCAACAGCCTTTAATTCGTCCACTGTTGGACATATGCCTCTCCTTCGGCACGCCACTGGGCTCGATCTTCGGCTCTCCTGATCCAACCGCTGTCAGCAACCTTGCGGATATCGCCCCCCACCTAGCCAGAGAGGCGTCCTATACCAAAATATTAACAATTTAAAGTGCAACGACACTTGTACGATGGTTTGATACCCAGGTCAAGCAAAGTTTTACTTGGTTTTTACGGTGTCTAAACATAAACCGGAGAAACAGTTATAGGGTCACCACCTATTACGTGGGACTAGCGAGATATTTGGGTGCAGAAATACACCTCTGCCTGCCCCTCAAGAGGTGAGGTTATATGTATATTTTGTTTTTAGCTGCTGGTGTAAGCCCTCGACCAGTGGCGCCCCCTTCAAATACTCATTCGAAACAAGCGCTGAGCAACATGCTGCGACAGAGGGTTCCTATCAACCAGATGACGCAGATGCAGGTACACTAAAATACGTCAATAATTATTTGATTAAATGTCATGATCATAGATAATGGTTATCCATTATCTATAGCAGTACAAGAAGAATATTATAGTTAGCATCATAGGATACACGTAACCAGGAATTACTTTAAATGCCTCAAAAATGTTTACCATGGTCTAGTAGAGTCTTCTCATGTGCATTCTGCATTAAAATTTTAAAACATCCAAAATTGTTAATATTGCATCATATTGTTCCAGAGTGGCGGCTACCCCGGCGGCCCCCACCGCGGCCCGTTCCCGCCGCGACAAGGCATGCGGCAAATGCAGCCCAACCAGATGGGAACCATGCAACCACAGTATGACATTTATTACTTTACACCGACCTGCTATTTTTGTCAAAAACTGACCTAAACACATTGTAAGGACCATAGAGTTAAACAAAAATATGAACATACTACCTATTTTTAAAATTTAAATGTTCAATTATTATCACACTATATTTTGCCATTTTTACAACACTAATGTTTTAGTTACACTTTTAAAAAGCACCATTTGTCCTCAGGCAAATGAATCCAATGGGAGGCATGGGCGGTATGGGCCCAATGAGTCAAATGGGCGGTCTCCAAATGCCGGGTCAAATGGGGGGAGGTCAAATGGGCGCTGGGCAAATGGGCGCAGGCCAAATGGGCGCCGGACAGATGAGCGCCGGACAAATGAGTGCCGGACAGATGGGCGGCATGGGCGGGCAGATGTTTGGCGGACAGTACGGCGGCATGCAACAGGGGTATGGAGGGTACGGACAGCAGATGATGCAAGGCGGACAACAACAAATGATGAATCAGGTGAGTGTAACATTATTTTAGGTTAATTGCGAGAAGTCATGAAGGGATTTTCAACATTTTTAAAGCCGAAAAAATCTTCCTGATTAGGGCAATTTTTTTTCTTCAAGTGACTATGTTTTTATTTGCACTATTATTTAAATACAGCAATATACTTTACATCGCTTTTTATGTTTCATTGTCGTTTTGGTACTCCTATGACTGATTTCTTATCCAATTTCTACCAGGGTATGGGCCAAAGCGTCAGCCAAATGGGCCAACAAGTGAACCCAATGGCGCAGGGGGTGAATCCCATAGCACAAAATGTGGGTCAGTTGAGTCAAGCTGTGGGACAGTCTGGTCAAATACCCCAGGGGATGGGACAAATGAACCAGGGGATGGGACAGATGGGTCAGTCCATGGGACAGATGAGTCAGATGGGGCAGGGAGGCGGTATGGGCGGTATGAACGGCCAAGGCGGCTCCATGGGACCACAAGGGGGTAACGGCATGGGAGGTTTCCCCGGACAACAGACATTCCAACAAGTAAGTTGAATTTCTGAAGTTTGTATGAACTGTGGAAGTTCCAGAATGCAAATGGAAATTTTGTGATTCCAGAATATGATGGGCGGACGCGCCAGTCAAGAAGCATATTTGGCGCAGCAGAGACAAAGCGCTCGACCGCCATATATGCAGGTGGGTAAACTGAATATGTTTATGTTTACGCAGTGGTCTCTTTTTAGCTGTTTTTAATAGTTAAAGATTCAATAAATTGTTCAAGTGCTACTTTTTTTAATTAA
Organism: Cephonodes hylas; assembly: GCA_030295005.1. NCBI lineage: Eukaryota > Metazoa > Arthropoda > Insecta > Lepidoptera > Sphingidae > Cephonodes > Cephonodes hylas. The sequence goes on along the minus strand of AP025363.1, from coordinate 9,940,439 downwards.
TAATAGCAAATCAAAAAATACTAAGTCATAATGCATAAAAACTTTATATCCGTCGAGCAAATCTTTCTGCCTTCATCGCAGTAATAATTATTAATTAAAGTTACTAAGTTATTCCAATATTAAATTCTTAATAGCATCACAGAGTCTCGAATTTGGCCCGAAAAACGGTCTTCGTCTTATAATGTCTTATAAACTTATGTAATTAGCAAAATTCCGTTGCCGAAATGCACCTATACCTACTCTTTCAGGAAATACAAGCATGAGCTTATGTATGTATGATGTATGTACGACTTACAGCAAGCTCCTAACGTGACAATGGGCGCCATGGGTGGTCCAGCGCCGCCCTACCCGCGCACCATGCAGCCGCAGCAGAGCGCGCAGTACCAACAACAGATGACGCAGCAGCGCATGCGCCAACAGATGCTCGCCATGCAACAACAACAGCAGCAGGGCCCCCTGGTACAACACCTACAACGACAGCAGTACCAACCGCCGTACTGAACACTAACTATATCGTTTATACTTGCATTGATAGGGATGGTTATTATCTCCAAAAAAAAATCGATTAGAATCGATTTCTACTCACAAAATAATCAAGATCACGCAGAATTGAGAAAAATCGATCAATTGGTCTTTTCTTTGAAGAACATTTAAGTAAATTTGTCGATAAATAGTACCAAAATATTAGATTTTTTATTTCCAGTGTCACAGATCATTTCATTGTGCAATATCGATTTATTGATTGATCGATCTCAGATCGCCATACCTGTGAGTAACAGCTGATATCAATAAACAGTCCTTACAAATATGTAATACAGTAGTTTATAAATTCAGTTAAAGTTTGTAAGAAATGAATCATTTTCAAAAATTTGAGAACAAATTGAAGATAGAGATCAGAATTGTTTACTGAAAATGTCCTTAAGTTCAATTCTATCCAAGTTAGCCTAGCATGTGCTAGGAACACACTTAAGCAGTACAATAGGACATGTTCCAATCTGATATTTATTATTTTTAAATATTGATATTTTCCACTATGTATCTCCTGTAAGATTTATTTACATAGAAAAAAATTGACTTTCTTTAGACATTTATAACCATAGTTATGTAATATCTATAGTCATTAAGTCCTTCCATATTTTGACTTCAAAATAATGTTTTAGCATTTTGCCTTCATGCAAATGGGATCTCAGATAAATATTTTTAATTGCACTGTCAAAAGTAGCTGTGTGGTTTGATTAATTTTTCTTTATTTACTTTTCTCAAAATTCATCATAATGATGGTATTAATTACTATGAAGAATAACTCCAAATAAATTTAATATTCAGTTATGCACTTCAATCCTTCTTTTCAAAATGCAGAAACGTGAAAAAAAATTATACCGACATTGTGTCCAATGAGCATTCTAAATTATTAATAGTCATAACAAAAATACAAACCTAAGCTCATAAATCTAAGCAGTATACTCAGTATAACTATTTAAATGAAAAGAAATGTATCCAAAAATATTTTTGTAATTTTGAATAAATATGATCATATTATATTGGATACTATTTATATTGAACAAAGAGATAACTGAAATGAGGAAATTGATGTTTGACACAATAATCATAAGACAATTAAAAAAAATGTGTTCAGTTGATTCACAAAAATCTACAAATGTATGAGAATCAAAATCAAATTAAATTTTAGGAACACATCTGATAATAAGACATAGAGTAAAAATACTGAATCATTTTTATTTCATAATATCATTTAAATACTTTTGTATTCCTAGACTACTCACACCTAAGGCTCATATTTCATATATATTAATAGGTAATAACTTAACTATGGGTTTTAAAATAGTGTCAAGTACAGTAAATTGGTTTATTTTTCCTCTCTGCCCCATATAAATTTAATTAACATCATATTGTATTTATTTTACTATTTTAAGTTTATTTTAGTGTGTAAGCATAATTTTATTGTGACAAAATAATATAACTTTTATAACATTTTGGACTGGATTTCAATAATGAATTCGAATTATTCACTATATCTCATTCACGATAAGTTGATTCTTTTGGCATATCGACTAATGATGGGAAACAGAAAATATCGAGTAGTTCAAAAATATTGCGTTTTAAAAAACTGCATTATGTGTGAAATTCTTTATTACTTTCGACATGTAAAACATTATGCAGATAAGCGATGGTGGGTCAAAATTCATAATAAGTACCTATTTAATATAACAGGGTTATTTTTAGACCTCCCGCGAAATTTAAATAGGTGTTTTAGACCACGAAAGTAAACAACTTCCCCAAAGAAACACGGGTCGAAAAGTGAAAAAAAATTCAGACCTTCTACACGAAATCGACCACGTGAGCAGTTTTCTATGGGAGGGTCGAATTATTTACCACGTTTCGACCCATGTTTCTTTCGAAAAGTTGTTTAGTTTCATGGTCTAAACAACCTATTTTAAGTTGACAGGAGGTCCAAAAATAACGCAGTATGTAAAAATTAAGGATGAAAAATTAAATAGTTTTATCTTTAAAACCGTTTTTATTAAGAAACTGGAGCACAGCCATGATCATCATAGTGTTCAATAAAATTATCGACGTGGAAATCGATATGAACGATGTTACGTTCCTTTCCGTCCGACCGATGTAACATTATACAAACGTCAATTAGTTTCAGTATTCCTATTTTAATTTTACTTTGAAGCAATAAAGTCTCAAAATTTTCGGATAACTCTTATATCTTTAGGGACTTTTGTGTTGTGTGTTTTTTTTTATATTTATCAAATCATTAAAATAATAAAATAATACGTTTTATTTTTCAAAGTCATGTCTCAGAAAAATTGACATCTGCCAAAAGAATCAACTTATCGTGAATGAGGTATATGTTTTATTTTACTTTCTGTCATTTTATTTCAGCTTGGACAATCAGGTCTCAATTTCCTATGTGTTGTCACTTATATGTTGTATATAGGATGATTTGTAGAAAAATATACAATTAGACAAAAGTAAATCTTTTTCATTATTCAACTACTTCCTTATAAGCTAATCTAAAAAATAGTAACACAAAGTTTAACGCTCTCAGAAATTTAGGACAGGCATGGTGGAGTTTTTTTTACTTCTAAGAATATGTGTTAACTTTCAAGGAGCACCTAATTTTAGAACGATCGCCATATTCATAAGAGTTTACCTTAAAGTGGTTAATTCAATATCCCGCCAAATATTTTTCCTCCAAAAATAAAATACGTGAAGATCTCCTCCCAATCAATCCGGCCGTTAAAGGTATTAAATTAAATTAACGGCGATTTTCGACCTATGTAACGCGTATATTTTATTTTATTTAAAAGTTGTTATTTATGATGATACATTTCATAGGTCCCAAAGAGGGTTGGCGTCAGGCAGGCGACCGGCCGTAAAACATCTGCCAAAACTCTTATGCAGCATTTATTGTCCTTCCTTCCTTTGTGGAAGGACAAAACATGCTGCGCCGACCCCAAACAAGAATTGGGAGCAGGGCAGGAGAATGATGATGACATTTCATAGGTTATGATGAACACACACAAACCAAATGGAACAATAATATCATTTGACAGCCCCCGTGGCGCAGTTGGCTAAACACCAGCTTGCGAAAGCAGAGGCCACGGGTTCGATCCCCGCACCGAGACAAATGTTTGTGTGAATCACAAATATTTGTTTCGGGTCTGGGTGTTTGTGAAACCGAAATAGTCTCTTGTAGTATCTGATACCCACGATACAGGTCTTGTAACCTAGTGTGGGGTCAGAGCTATGTATGTGACTGTTGGGTGTATTTGTTTATTTATTATTTATAAATAATAGAGTGAAAGGAGATATCTAATACCTATACGATCAGACTTCATTACCAAAAATGGGCTTGGATAAACATTGAATACAAAAGTATTTGCTGTGTCGCTTTGTCCTTTGCATAAGAAACAAAAAAGTCCGTCAGCTAGGACTGTTGATATTTTTTTAAATATCGCATTCTCGATATATCGATATTTTGAAATATATCAATATCGTCGTTTGATATATCAAAAAAAAATATCGATATTTCGATATATCGATATTTTTTGAGTGTTTCAAAATAACAATCGTTAATTGGCTCAAAAATAATTTACACCGTTTAAATTAAGTATACCTATTTATTAAACAAATAATTGTATTATAAATGTATGAAAATTTAAATTTTAATATAAAAATTATGCACACCAATATTTTTCATTAAGAGTTTTTAAAATAATCTCGTTGTTTTATATGTTCACCTGTTTGACTACTACGATTTTTAGGCACTAAGAGATTGATTGTAGAAGCAATACGTTCGGATGCGGACGTAAAGTCAAATATGAAATCAAATATTTGACTGAATATGAAATGTAAACAAATGAAAATAAAAACTTAAAAAAATATATATCGAATGTCGATACCTACATATTAATATCGAACTATCGATATATCGTGCAAAAAAATATTAGTAATAAATATCGATATTCCTAAATAATAATATCGATATTTCGATATATCGATATTTTATCAACAGTCCTACCGTCAGCTGTCAGTGTCAAATGTCGCATGAAATCTGTAATTAAAAAATCAAAACAAAGTTTTAGATCATGATTGTTTAAATAGAATTTAAGTGAAATGTTACAATTTAAGATAAAAACAAGCTACTGTAGGCTTTTTACATTAAAAAAATCTCTCGGAGCAACTGAAATTTATTTACGAAGAATACATAATGTGGCGTTAAACGACATACCAAATATAAAGATAGCCGATATAAGAAAATTGTTGCGGCAAAAGGGATTTGCTGTACAAGATGGTTTTACTTCTCTCACAACAAAATGTTGTATTTGTTCCAATGATCAGAAATGTGCAGACAGTAAAGTGTATGTCAATAAAGCTACTGGTGAGTACTACAGTTAATAACCTAAATATAACCTATCTTACCATCTATTCCTAATCATACTTTGGTTTACTTCTTTTGTTGTCAGCAAACTTCCGTTTTCAAATATGATCTTAATAGCTCTAAATTATTAAATGATTCAATACATCTAGATGTTTTTAATTAATGTTTTTATTATTATAAAATATTTTTATTTTTATTCTTATTGGTAGAAGAAGTTATCTTAATGGCTTTAAAATAACCCTTTATTATATTAATTTCACCTATAATGTACTTGGTATTAATGACAGTGCATTTATAAGAATTATGGAAAACAAAAAGGAGAGTCTAAAAGACATTTGTTTTAACTCACTGTTTTTTCTAATAAAGAAATTGCCAACTCATCTTGCTCATCTTCAACATAAGAATTGGTACCATAAAATACCAAATATCTCAAAAATAAAATGCTACATACTAATAATTGTGAATTTTAGGATACTTCTTGTGTCCAAAATGCAATGTTCATGGAGACTGGAACACCCTGGAAAGGCTTGTAAAGAAGGCAAAGGTTGAGGCTTCTGTAAAAGGCCTTATTGAGAAATGTCAAGAAACTATTGAACAATTTGATAAAGACTGGCAAGCAGTAGTGGATAGCACATCTTCATTGTCAAAAATGAAGAATGATGAGTTACTTGAATTATGTAGGCTATTTGAATTCCCTGTAAGTACTTTTTACTAATGCAGCATTATCATAAGCCCATATGTGTTCCACAGCCCACTGTTGAGCAATGAGAATTCTCTACATTTGTGTGTGTCTGTGTGTGTGGATTACATGCCTGTGAATGCTGTTTTCTCACAATGCTTTCCTTCACCATTAAAGTATGTGATGATTGGTTGTGAATATGACCATAACTTTGAAAAATTCAATGTTTTAAACCCATGACCACCAAGATTTTTATATAGACCATACCTAAATGTCAACCTCAACTTTGCTGATCATTTTTTATACAAACATTAAGTAAGCATATTTTAATTTTTTTTTTGTATTAACTACAAAATTTTGTATATTTGTGTAAATTTAGGAAGTGATGATGGTAAAAATATTCTTTCCCTTTTTAGTTCAACCCTGAAGTTGGCAAAACCTTGTCAGATGTAAGGGTATCTTCAGACCACACAGTATTATATTTCCCCTTAAAGAATTCCTTGGATAAAGTAATAGGCTATCGAAAATTACAAGCTGGTAAGGAGGATGAAATGGAATCCCATGGCTTGTACAATGCCGGCCTATTCTACTGTAGAGCTCCAAAAGTCAACAAGAGTGATCAAGCAATCCTTGTGCCTACCATACAAGATGTCATAATTTTAGCTGCACAAAAAGTTCCAGGTACAGATTATGAGATTTTCCTTTGTACTTTTTGGTTAAAAAAAAAGGAAAATAGTAGTAATAATACACTTTTTAAGGAGTCAAAAATTAGCAGATTTCAGGTGCAAAATTGCTATAATGAAAAATGCTTTATAAATTGTTTGTGGTAAGTTAAATATCTCCAATAATTCATACAAATGATTTGGATTCCAAAATCAAGTTGTGTCAATCATACCAATTTTACTATAGACTTTGTTTACTTTAAGGGACTCTGATATGGTTGAGCAACTGCAGTCTGCCGCCTGTTGTGTTACCAACATTAGAAGCTTACCAAAAATTGTGTCTTTGGGGGGATTGGAACAACATGCGTGCAGTTGCTGAGAAGTTGGGCGAAGAGAGATGTAGATTCGTAAGGTAAGTTGTAAGTGTTGTTGTTGTTCATAAGCTAAGTGTTCCATTTGTTTTCTAATATAAAAAAGTTACTTCAACTTTGAAATTTTTCGTAAAGATCTTAATCCCAATGGAAAAGTCACCATAATTTTTCATGCAACGCATCAAGACCCATCTGAATATCACCTGATTCTGACGGCTACATTGCCTCCTAATGTATCTATCATATTTATTTTGAACTGTAAAACTGGAAGATACTAATCATCAATCTCATAGCCTCTCAGGTATTTAAAAAAGTATCCTTTCTTCTGAATAAAAAAAATGAGTACGCTAACTTTAAGACACATTATTGAGAAATGTCGACGAGCCTTTTTTTTATCAGAAAAGGAACTATCAAAAATATTAAAGTCAATTAACAAATAATAACCTTATGACCCAAAAGACTATATTCTAAAAACTGCGCAGGCCCACAGATGGGCTGGTGACGGCGACCGAAGCGGCATCTGCCGGTTTGTCGTTGAAGACTCTAGTGTCTGACGCCAAGCCGGCAGCGCACCGCTCCATCACCACTTTCGCGGCTATCAGGGACGATGTCTACGCAGAACTTACCAATATTGATAAGGTTTGTGATAATTTTATCTGATTCTCCTAGCCACTACTATTGTGACTTATTTGATTTTTTTTGGTGACGTAAATTAAAAAAAAAGAGTTTTTGCCTCAATTATGATCAGGTAAGTATTTTGTGTGTAATGCCGATAAAGATTTCATCCGCAAACATCGTTTGCAAAGTGTTTGACAGCCCCGTAGCGCAGTTGGCTAGACACCAGCTTGCGAAACGAGCGGCCGCGGGTTCGATCCCCGCACCGAGACAAACGTTTGTGTGATCCACAAATATTTGTTTCGGGTCTGGGTGTTTGTGAGACCGAAAAGTCTCGTAGTTTCTGATACCCACGACAAAAGACTCGTATCTTAGTGTGGAGTCAGGACTATGTATGTGACTGTTGGGTGTATTTATTTATTTATCTTCAAACAGCATAATATACCAAGATGCAACCCTGACACAACCTATACCCTGTATACCTATATATATTTTTTGTCTTGGTCATTAACCCTTTATAGCCCCTGGTGACATTTCTGTAACAAACCCAAAAAGTCTCTATAAAATTTAAACTAAACGTTTAAGATTTGTCACATCAATATCAATATATTCTTAAATAACACACCGAACATTGTAGCATCAAATATAAATCATAAGTAGTGTAACTTGCTCCCTTTTTGGCTTTGAATTTCGTGTTTTGATGAAAATGCCATGTTTGAACTTGCAAAAAGTTTAAAATTTATAAAAAAATACTAAAAGTATATAAAATTGTATAATTTTTGTTGATACCCGTAGGTAAGTAAATGATTTGGTTTATTTATCGTTACCAATTCATACTTTTGATTTTTTATATGTAAAAAGTAACTTTTTATGTTTGTTACATTTCTGTTACATTGGGTGACAATGGCATAAAAAATACAACTAATGTATATCCATATATTGATGATTTTTTTCTCCTATTTTTTAAGATAGGGGTAGTACTTACACAAAAATTAGATCTATAATATAAGCCTTAAATAGGACTTCTAGTGGAGTTAAATTCGAGGTATACCTTTGTGTGGATGAATAGATTTGCTACACTAAGAGAAGAGACAATTTGAATAGATATATGCCTATAAAAAAAAACACAATTGGCGTTAAAAGTTTTATGTACTGAGCGTAGTTTCAAGTTTCGTCTATAATATTGAACCTGAAACAGGAACTGAAAGAGTTTTGCTCCTAGTAGAATAAAAAAGGAGCATCTTGAAACGTCGTATTTAGAATGACGCGGGCATACCCAGACATCAGAAATAACATATATATTTGGATAATAACTTTACTTCCGTGGCTTGAAACTTTACTGGAGTACTTAGCAGAAGTGGATATATCTTGGACTTGGGGAGTCCTGGGACCGTACGGAATAATCTCGTTCCAGATTGCAAACTACCCCCTAACGAGGATGTAATAAAAAGTAATGTAGATTTTCTGTTGATTACGTAGCAAATATGGACGCAATTGATGTGTCAAAATTTATATGAAAAGACAACAAACTTGTCACGCTTCTCTCAATTTTTGCTGGAGAGTGGTCGAAGGTCCAAGTCGTTACGATAAGGCCAATAGAAGTACATCAACATTGATCGGTCTCATATCGTCGAAGAATGTAGTGGGTATATTGGGGGTGTAGATTTTATTAACAGCATTATGGGTGCTTATAGTATTATGACACGAATTAAAAGACGCCAGGTTTGGATGTTTTACCAATTATTAGACCTGACCATGGCCAGTTCTTGGCTGATGTATGTGAGAGTAAGGCAGACTAAACTATGCAATGACAAACAAATGTCTTCAGCAGATTTTCAATTTGAAATTGGAGACTTTATGTAAGTTTTGCTTGAATCCTAATGTCCAACAGCGAAGATTAATTGAAAATAAAATACAAGCCAAAATCACAAGAGTCCGGCGCAACATGTCCCCCCATTGGCGGTGGGGCAGTATCAAATTGGCTACTGACCGAATTAGGTTTGAAAATCATTTGGCCCAAGTTTCTTCGGTGTCCTGATGTAGCACAAACAATTTTTAAAAAGTTCGGAATAGTAGTTGTTACAAAAAACAAAATAAATCTGTTAGATCCTTCCATACTACGTTAAAACATTTTCTTCCACTTTAACCCAATGTGACAGTAATGTCACAAACCCTAAAAGATCCAATACATACGGAATAAAAAATATTTTTGAATTTCCACGAAACACGTGTTTTTTTATTTGTTCAAGCCTATCATATACCAAAGTATTATAATTTTTTATGATCTTGGGCTACGAAGGGTTAATGATAACTCTCCCTCTCTTTAACGTTAAACATCGTGAATATATCTCCTCCCATAATTTTTGTTCTTACAACAACTTCTCAATTCGGTTATAGTTTCCGATCACATATAGGTACCGAATACGTCCTGTATGTATGATGTATGACAATAGGTCCGTGGTATAAAATGGCGTCGGTTTCCCGTGCTGACCCGGTTCCTGGGCGGGCACCGGCGCGGCGAGCTGACCGTGCTCACGGGTCCCACGGGCTGCGGCAAGACCACGCTGTGCGCTGAAATGTCGCTCGACCTCGCACAACAAGGGGTATGTCATACATATTTTAGTAAGCAATTTAGGTATTGAACGGTGTAATGATTTGATAAGGTAACATTCCCAAAAAAAACTAAACTTCAAATTTTCAAAGAAAAAAATACTTTATGTGAAATATTTAAAGCAACGTTTTCTAAAGATGCCTTGTTGAATATAGTGTGTAAAACGTAGACAAAAGCGCGGTAAAACGCAATTTTCCCGCCAATCGCTAGTGACGTTCCCATACACATGAAGATGAATATTTCTGGACCTCTGACATTCGTAATGACGTAACAATACATGATAACAAAACCCATAATAATTCATAATTTTATAATTCATTCATCCAACGTCATAAATCAATGGGAAATACTTTGATAACAACGCATTTTCCTTGTCCACATTCCTCAGGAGTCTATATCGGTTTTCCTTAAAAGGTTAAAGCTTGTTACGGTCTAAAATTACTTTTAAACCACTTGTATTCATTATGTTTTAAATATTTTTTTACGGTTTCGCCAGTATAAATATACAATATTGTTTCTACTAAAATATTGTTTACCTACTTTGTTTAGCCTGGCAAATAGCAGTTGGGAAAACATTTTCTCTCCTATCTCCCCGAAGACGTAAACAAATACACTTGGTATTTCTGTTGTCATCGAAAACATAATTTCGCTAGCTCTTATTTAAAACTCACTGAAAAAGTGTAACTAAATTTCGATTTTCGGCCACATTTTTATAAAACCAAGCTGCTTTTCATAATTTAAATCCATAAAACCAATTGGCTATGGTTAAAATCCACAAAATCTATTGGTTTTATCCGGGTAATAATCTCGTCCTTTATTACATGGTACTCAAAACTCAACCGAAAAGACGAAGAAATAGAAATCATTTCACTTTAGCCTACTTCCTCAGAGAAACATCCCTATGATTTATTAAAACTAACATTAACACAACAGGTAAACACCCTATGGGGTAGTTTCGAAATCCGCAACTCCCGGTTGGCGCGCACGATGTTGCATCAGTTCGCGGGCGTCCCATTGGAGCAAAACCTTGAGGATTTCCCCAAATACGCAGACGAGTTCCAGAAACTTCCCATCTATTACCTCGCGTTTCACGGACAACAACCCATCAAAGTTGTCATGGAGGTAATACTAATAATGATTATGTATCCAATCAGGTATTGCGTGTACAATTTCCTTATATTTATTGAGAAATACAGAAAAAACAAAATTTCCGTGCCTGATAAACACTTTGATCCCACGTAATGTATTTTGGGATTAACACATTCCTCGATGTTGCTTGTTATGGTTAAAGAGGAATTAATGCCATATTAATGCGGTTTTTTCATACCATGATATTGTTTTCCATAGTTAACAACTTCCTTATTTTGACCCAATTTTCTATAAACTATTAAAATTTGACCAGATTTTAATGAACTCTTCAAATACTTGGCCTTTTTTGTTTGTTGCTTTGTTATCTATGTTTTTCTCTTTGATAAGCTATTGATTTAGACCAAATTTTAATAAAGTCTTCAATAAAGTAAGTCTTTAAATAAAGTCTTCTTCTTCGTGGCCTTTCTGGTTTTTCCCTTCTAATCCTGTTTGTCCTGCGTACCTTGGCCTTTCTGATTTTCCCTCCTCTAATCAATCCTATTAATCCCGTATATTCTTCATACCAGGCAGTCGAGCACGCGCGGTACATGCACGACATCGCGCACGTGGTGGTGGACAACGTGCAGTTCATGCTGGGCGTGGGCGAGGAGCGCGACGGCGACCGCTACCACCGGCAGGACGCCGTCATCGCCGCCTTCCGCACCTTCGCCACCGCCAGGCACTGCCACGTCACACTCGTTATGCACCCCAGGAAGGTACCACATATTTCACATTAATACCACTAAGTAGAACTATGTCATATTGGAAAATACAGCCAATGAAACTTAATCCATCATTAGTTAAAGAATTTTTTATTCAGTAGTTTGAAAATGTAGATGTTTCACTGTAAAGAATGTCGGAATACTTTGAATTGTGTTTTTACATATTTTTTCTATCTTATTCTCTCATTCTTATCAGCCTATATGCGTCGCTTTGCTGGGCACGGACCTCTTCTACCATTGAGTGGGTTTACCCTTTAGTCCACCACACTGACCTAGTGCAGGTTGGCGGACTACACACCTAAGAATTTTCTTAGAACTTTTAAGTGTGCAGGTATCCTCATGATGTTTTCCGTCAAGGTTAAAGCTATAAATAATTGATTGTGAATTATCATATTTAACATTAATACAACCAATTGGAACCATTTCAAAACAATATCAATTCATTGGCTGTGAATGGCCAATGGAATTTAATCTCCTCAGCCAAAAATTTTTTTACTCAGTAGTTTAAAAACATAGATATTCGACGGTAAAGAATGACAGAATAAACTTTAAATTGCGTTTTACATAATTTTTTTGAAATTCATAAATATTTTTTCCAACTGAAAGTAGAACACATTTTTAGGATAAGTATAAATAATAGTGTCACTACAGCTGCAACTGACAATAGTGTTTGGGACGTGCTTAAAATTTGCATAACAATACTTTTCCTCATGTGTACATTGTTTGTTTGCACTTTGCAGGAACGCGAATCAGAGGATCTCTCGACAAGTTCTATATTCGGTAGCGCTAAAGCATCTCAAGAAGCAGACAATGTACTTATAATTCAGGTAAATGTTCCACTCAGATTTTTTTTTTAAATTACCAAACTAGCCGCCACGGGACATTTTAAGAGGCCTTGTCCAAAAATTTAAAGTCTAACAATTATTATGTATTTACTGATTGCTCTTTTACATAATAATACAATATTTTTGCGCAGGATAAACGTCTGACCGCAGTGCGCGGTAAAAAATACTTACAAGTCGCAAAAAATCGCTACAGTGGTGATCTTGGCATAGTCCCGTTAGATTTCGATAAGGACTCCCTCAGCTATCAATCGAAAAAGAAAAAAGGCAAACAGGATGACGGTGAAAAAACAGAACACCCAGACATCAACGAACCTTACATAGAATACGATGAAATAAATTCGAAACGCAAAGAATATTCTGGAAAATTTAATAATAAAAATAAAATTGTGCATAAAAAGGACGACAGTTATCTACGCGACATATTTAGTCCGGATCCTACATGATTTTATAATATACACATTTATTTTTGGAATAAATATTTTTACATTGTATCATAGTTTTTATGTACCTATATAATGCAAATCCAGATTAATATACTTAACTAGCATTACATTAGTGCACAATGAAACAAAAATATCGCACATAGAATAAATATATTTATATTGTTTCTCTAAGTACGCCTTAATATTTTACAATCATAAATGTTTAGACATCATTTATAACAGGTAATCTATGATACGTCGCATTTGTTGTAAATAAATAATACAGCGTCAATGTTCCGTCGCGACTATTAAATCCCATTTAGTTTCCATTTTTCTCTACAACAGATCCACGATGATCTTTCACGAATATAAACTCAAAAACAGTATTCATTTTTTGCGGGATTTACATTTTCTCGCATTCACTCACAATGCAATAAAAAAAAGTTTAATGTCATTCAAACCCTATCTAAACACTAAAAACAATTCGTTGTTAATAACTTCGTAAAATGCGCGTTAATTAAAAGCGTCATTGTTAAACAGATGTAAAGAGATAATTCAGGCAACTAGCAACGTGGATACATTGAGATTCAAAAACACAATTACAAGTTAAAACTGGAATTTCAATAAAATAATATTTTTGTAACAGATATCTAAACATTTATAAATATTTTTGAAAGACTAAATCTACCTACCTTTGGTACTAAAATAGAGATACATCCTTACAATAAATAGGACATAAATGGCCTTATCACTTTGTTGTCACGAATCGTAAACAGATGTTCGAACTATTCGAATAATTTCTATAGAATATTCCGATAAAAGACATTTTATCGGTATTCGGAGATATCTTGTATTATGAGACTATACATTTATACCTTCTTCAGAGAAAATTCACTCTTCTATACATTTAAACCATCTTCAGACTATTAAAATAGTCTTAGAAAATTCACTCTTACTGCCGACTGAAATATCGATGTGTTATTTGAGTAGAATTCTCGTAAATTTTCTACGCAACATGGCATTTTCAACGTTACATTGATGATAATCTACGGATAACATTTTGCAAAATACACATTGACCTACTAACGGTAATTTTTATCACATATCTTTACAATCAAGCAATCAGAATTGTTACAATTTCAATAAAACTGCTTATCGAGTACTTAATTATGATACGTCTAGATGGTATAAAATGAACAAAACATTATTGTTAATGCAAATTTAAACCATATTTAAAAACTAAGAAACATATTTTACTTGGAAACATAAATTATGGGTCCATGTAAATAATTCGGAATATTAACACATAAAAATAACTTAATAAAATAATATCTCAATAATCTTAGCAAGTTGACCAAACCAAATATCTTAAATACCTATTTATAATATTATGGCAGATTTATCTAAGGTCTTACATATCATGCTGCATATGCATATACATATCATGATGATTTGATTACTTTTTAAAATGAGCGTGCAAAGCATCTACTAATGACGATTCATTTGTGCGATTTTGCTTTCTCTTACACTTGGGGCAAGGTATGTTTGAATTAAGGCATTTAGCATGAAACACGCTTGAACACTCATCACACCTATAAGTTGTAGATGTTTCAAATGGATATAATATTTTCGGATCCCTACATACTTCACATATAAACCCTTTCTGACTGCAAAGCCAACAGTCAAGAACATGTGTTTTTGCAAAATGAACTACTTTTTCCAATTGCAGAACTAAAGAGCCATTAGGAATTTGGGCAAGATCAGATATTGTATAGAGATGAACATGTTCATACAGATACTCTCTTGGCCACACTCGTTTCTGCAGTTCTTCAATAACAGGTTCTCGACATGTAAAAATGTAAGCTCTGAGAAAATTCAACTGTATTCTTAACTCTTGTAGCTGTGCCATGTCAGAAACACCACAGTAAATTTTTGGATTGAGCTTTTTCATGTCTATCCATGGATGATGTTGAAATTCTAAAAGAAAGAGTGCAGATTTCTTTGACACTGGATATCTTTTAAAGTCCCAATTATGTATGACTCGGGCAGGAATGATGAACACATTTGGATCCATGCAATTAGAGCAATAGTATTCTCCTGTGTAACCACATACTTTTGCTTTAGAAATAGTGCTGCCTAGTAAATCTTGACATCCTTTACATTGATAATTTTGATAGTCAAGACCTTGTTCCCTCGACAGTGTGCCCAGTTGTTGTATCATTTTCTGCAGTTCTTGAACAGTAAAAGATCCTGTAACAGAACTGGGCACAACTTCAAAATCAAGGCCCTGAAGTAGAGGATCTTCAGGAGTGACTGCATCAATTTTTAAGTTGCGGACTTCTGAATCCTCAGCTGTGAGTTTCAGCTCTTGATGTATGTCTTTCATGATTTCTCTTAAATTTGGAGTGTTGGTGTAAGTGTCACCATATGTATTTGAATGGTCCACAAGAGATGACAAACTTTTTAATTCAGGTGTTTTTATCATGCTGCTTCCATGAGAGGAATTGGAATTCACTGAAGCATTCATATCATCATTATTGTCAGTAGACCATCCTCTTCCACTTAGGGAATTGCCTGTTACGGTAACATCAGCTGCTGTCACAAAATCATCTAAGTTAAATGATGATGGGGAGACAGGAGGTTCATCCACTAACTCTTGACTGGTTGATGGCTTTTCTATATCAACTGATGGTGTTTGGACATCATCAGATTCTTTTGCTTCTTCATTTGTAGGTGTTTTTTCATGAGGGTCACTTGTTCCAGCATCAATGCTCAGTTTTTCAATTTTCTTTCCAATTATATCTTCAGACTTTTTAGAAAGAATGAAGTCTAACGCTTCATCTTCATTTAAGACAAACATCTGGCCCAGTCCTGTAATATTTGAACTGTGTGTTGGTGTTGAAGCCAATTTTGGTTTAACTTCATCATCAGTAATTGTGCTAGCCACATCCAAGGCTGTGCTTATAGGAGCCTGCCTTATTTTAGGTATCCAAATGCCAGCTAGCATCAATACTTGTTCCGGCCAGTAATTAAGCAAACTTGAATTTATAGGTAGATTAAACTGAACACATGTTTCCAACCCTTCAATGAGTTTTTGAGCCACCTCAAGTATTTCTGAATCACAAACAAAAGCTGTTTTACTGTAGAAAGGTTTAACGGCAGATATATTCCTAAGCAATGTCGACATGTACGACGAAAGTAAACATTCATTGAGAGCAATGCGAAGCCACGCACGACATTGTCCAATTTCTGTATTTATCTGAGGCAATGATGATATTTGATCAATATTTTGTCTGTGCGATAACACGAGTACGAGCGGCCAGAAGTTTGGTTGTGGTTGTTGGTCAGAATCTCCAGTGAGTGCGTTTTTAGCCTTCTTCAAAAAAGTATCTTTAAGTCCATGAAGAAAGACTGCTTCTAATGCCATGCATAATGTATTTGTTGAATCAGTCGAACCCAAAACACTATGAAAATTCTCCTCAA
Organism: Cephonodes hylas; assembly: GCA_030295005.1. Lineage (NCBI taxonomy): Eukaryota > Metazoa > Arthropoda > Insecta > Lepidoptera > Sphingidae > Cephonodes > Cephonodes hylas. The sequence continues at coordinate 9,923,986 of AP025363.1, read as the reverse complement.
ACTGATTGCTATATTGTATATCTTTCACACTCTCCGACAAATTGTTTATCAATGCTTCCTTTAGAATTGTATCACGACTGCGTATTGTAAAACCAGATGTCACATTCTTAAAAAAAGACATTGTGTCTTAAAATAAACAACTGCTATGATTAAAATGCTTGAAACTAAGGTTCCTGGATGTATTTTGCGTTTCAAAGTATATAACTAATTTACTCGACGATCACAACAAACACTCGCACAAAAGCAAAACAAATGTCAATGGTCAATCGAGTACTTCAAATGTCAAATCTCAAGTTACAGCTGATAAACCAGGGCTGCCAGCAAATAAATAGCAGCTATACGGTTTAGTATCTGCAATTATACAAAAATAGATCGCATTATACATAAGCATTCTATGCAGCTCTTGTTATTTATTTTCTTTTGAAAAATCTTTCGTAATGGATGGTTGTAAAGTGGCCACTCCAGAGTGGCTCTTGTTTTTTTTTAGGATCACAGTTAAACAAATGGTCGAAAAGTGGAACCTCCAGAATAGTTCTTGTTTTTTTTTTAGGATGATAGGAAGACAAATCTATACTAATATTATAAAGCTGAAGAGTTTGTTTGTTTGTTTGTTTGTTTGTTTGTTTGTTTGTTTGTTTGTTTGAACGCTAGGATCTCAGGAACTACTGGTCCGATTTGAAAAATTCTTTTAATGTTAGATAGTACATTTATCGAGGAAGGCTATAGGCTATATAACATCACGCTACGACGAATAGGAGCGGAGCAGCAATAAAGAATGTTTCAAAATCGGGGACATTTTTTTCTTTTTGTGAGCTTCCGCTGCGTGCGCTGCGGAAACGGTTAAAGTTTCGCTAAAATAATGTTTGAGAGAAATGTTCCTCTTTAAAAGTTCTAAAAAAAAGTCTGCGACGGCATATGTCTATTCTTTAAGGTTGGCTCACTATAACGTTTTTTATCCTAAACAAATTTATTTTAAAATGAAGTTTTATTTGTGAAGGTGTTTTTATTAATATGATATTAATCCTTATCCAAATAAATACGTTATTCATTACATGTATTTAATTTTAAATAAAATTGCCCTTAACATAATTTGATTTCACTGAGTATCTTAGAAGATATTGCAGTTTTAAAATATTGATCAAGCGCGCAATAAGGATGCACAAGGCGCCAATCGACGCGTTACGGTTTCACGTTTGAACAATTTGACCGAATTGTATGATTTTTGGTATGGAGATAAATAGGAATCAGAGAAGTAAAATAGACTACAACGTATTTTCCTTCTGAACTCAACCCTGTAGTCTACGCGGACGGAGTCGCGAGCAAAAGCTAGTTATTCATAAAATGCAAACTTATGTTCCATGTCGTATGGCTTTGTTTCGTATTATACGAAGTGGTCATGGATACAATAGCCCATCCGATTATACAGGATTTGTATCCAATTATACTATCTGGCAGCCCTGTGATAAACACATAGCTCTGAATGCACCCTGCAGATTATTAACAAAATGAGGAATAATTTGTGAAGGGATTTGGGGAGAGGGAGAATTAGAACGTGAATATCTAAACCTCCTTATGTTGTTCCAAACAACAGATGGATTTGTATTAGGAAATAGAGTGGCGCAAAAATTTTTGCACTCCGTCTTTTTCTTTTTGAACAGTTTTCTGGTTTGGGCAATAACTTCGGATAGAGATAAATAATTTTCTGAGGTTATATTATGATTGTATATTTTTTCTATCTTTTTTGATAGCATTGGTGTATTCAGAGTCCCACCAAGGTGGCATAGGGGTTTTTCTTTGAACCGAGTGTTCTTTTAACGGTAGGACTTAATCAGCAGCTGCTATTAAAATGTGGGCTAAAGCCTCAGCACATGTTTGTTCATTACCCCCTGACAAATTAAACAGAGATGGTATCATATACTTTACTTTATTCTTAAAATCTTCCCATATTTTACTTTTGTTTCCACCTTCTCTTATTGCACACCTTGCAAACATGACGCTGGCTACGCTTTATCGGACGAGCTTACGAGGATCCGTCAGTCTCCATGCCTGACTTGTGAGACCGAAAAAAGTCTCTCGTAGTTTCTGATACCCACGACACAGGTCTTAAAACCTAGTGTGGGGTCAGGGCTATGTGACTGTTGGGTGTATTTATTTATTTATGACTCCGAAATATAAGAATTGATGTTAAGTTTTGTTCAAATTCTGTTTGCACAGTTACAAAGTTGCCCGCCGGGGGGGACTCCCCCCGGATCAGGCGGTTCATTAATCTTGTACTATTACAGGAAAATAATAACCTTACCTAAATGATGAAAATAAAGATGAAAATGCAAATAAAAAGGAATAATATACTAATTACAACTACAATTATATATGTCGGAGAGTAAAAGAGTGATAGTGATGATAGAGAGATATAAAGATAGATATAGATGGATAGATAGATGGCGGGTAGGCTAGTTTGACTAATTGTAGATTATATTAGACTCAAAGAGTACGGAGGACATTACAGGAAATAACACAATCATTAAATGTGCAACTCTATATATTATAAAACTCAATCTAGTGCCGCTTCACAATGTGTCCTTGCTGTGAAGAAGAAGCGGCAAGAAACTCCCTCAGCGTAACACCATATTTTATTAGTTGCACTATATTACAATAGATTCTCACAATCATTATTCCTTTACAATAAATAAGATAAGAAGCACCATAAAGACAGTATTACAATTAGACTGACATCACACTGGTTGATTTTACAATTACTCGTTATGATTAAATGATACAACTAAAGAGGTACGCAGTCGTAGATTGCTCGGAACAGCAGTGACATCCTATTATGGGAGGACGTTATGAGAAGTAACTCAAAGAATCAACTTCAATCATAACTCCTTGTAATTTCCCAGTAAATCGGATGTTTACTGTCCGTGCGTAAACTGAAGACTCTCGCGAGCCATCGTAGTGCACGCCGTTTTATAATAGCTTCAGCCGGTGGGGGAAAAGCTGTGCTGTGCAGTGTTGTCAATTTGTTTGTCGCCTACCCGCCGATATTGCTGTCGTCTACCCGCCGATATTGCTTGTCGCCTACCCGGCGACATATACAAATCACTCCTCTGATAGTATTATTCACAATAAAATTAATAAATAAAAATCCGATTTTTAAAAACATGTTCATCATATACGAAGATTCCCGCGCTTTTTTCCAGCATGCAGTTATAGATAGGATTTTGGCCAGAAAATTTTTCACAGCATTTGTTCTAAAAATTTTAAAACAAATGTATCGTTTTAAGATCGTGATAATCACGTTAAATGATGAAAATACCCGTGGACTCGGTTTTTTGCCACATAGGGGGAAGTGGGGCAGAATGATGCAAGGGGCACATAGATACACAGGCATTATTTCAAAAACTTTTAAATGTTTTCGAGTGGGGCCTTCTTTAAAACGTTCCTATAAACGTTAGAACTCATCCATTGCGATGCCACGCTCAGCCAGTCAGCTAGTGCCGTTGGACAGGTCGTAATGTGTTTTGCGTGGTGATGAGTAAAAAAATACGTAAAAAGTAAATGTGTTTCTAACATCTTGTACACCATCTAGACCAGATTTATATAAATCAAAGATAAGTTGAGTTATTCAATAATAAGAATAAGGTGCATTTTTTTCAATAAATAAGTTAGTTTTATTTATATAACTTGAATTTTGAAAAATAACTTTTGGGGTAGTTTGATACAGCAAAGTGCGGGGCACAATGATACGCATCGAGGTGCCCCGTAACTGTAATTTGGCCACTCAATAGACTTGGTTTTAACGACGATGATTTTACCTACCTATAGATATTTTTAGTGGATTTCCCCAAGGAGAATACAAAGAAAATAATCAAGAAATAGATAGACCAGAAGTAGATTTTGTTAACACCTTCTGATAACACCAGGTTATCAGACTAATACTAACATAATATCTCCAGGAACTGTACGACCATGTCCAAAAAAGGCTTTTGCAGAAAATAAGTCTAAAAAAAGGAAAAGAAAAAGGGAAGTCGAGAGTTTACATTGACACCCCTTAAAAAAAATCGGCTACCGATGATAGAAGATAAAAAAGATAGAAAACAAGAAGTTAATTTAATGAATCAGAAAGCAAAGGAATTAAAAACAGCAAGAAATTAATTGAGACTGACAGAAATTAAAAAAGCCTTGAAAGAAAAAGCCTGCCCACAATTGTTGTTTATATCAAATTCTGATTCGAATGAGTTGTTTAATTTAAGCAATGACAACGATGATGGAAAATCAGACGTTGACGGAGGAAGTTAGAAATTCCAAGTCCTGAAAATATAAAAATTGGCGATTTTCTTCTTATTATATTTAAAAAGAAAACATCTGTAGTTCATTATGTGGCCAAAGTAATTTCAGAATATAATTTGACTGATTGTGAAGTGTTATACCTCAATAAAAATGCAAGGTCTTATATTGTAGTTTCATTGTAAACTGATTATGATCTCCTTATAATAAAAATTCTAATTATCATTAAAATGTATATAACTTAATTGAAATTCATACGATTTACATTCTGTATTAAAGTGCCCCACATGGTGTATCCAAGTGCCCCATTGGTGGGGCAGAATGATACAAAAATCATTTTTTACAAAACATGTACTATTCGCTTTTCTTCACATCCTAATCCATTTTTTTCCTTGACATTATAAAATTTATATACATCGTTAATAATATTGGGGAAATTGATTAAAACTATGTGGTTTATTCACTTGTTATTCGACTTAAAATTTTTGTGAATCAATCTGCCCCACTTCCCCCTAAATATTAAATAGTAGGTACCCGGTTTTTTCCCCGCCCATCTCTATAGTGCCAACACCGACAAACGCCGGGCGTGGTGGTCACCATTTTGTTTGCCATTCGGTTTCTAACCTCTGGTCAGCCATGTACAATCAACTACTAGCTACTTTTCTCAAGTGTCTATTCAAGTTTGTGTTTAGAATTTCTGTATGGGCCTTTAGAAACAAAAAAGAAAAAAAACAGTCATGTTAAAGCCAAAAACACTTACTCAGGTCTTAAGTCAAGCTAACACTGGTGGTGTAGAAAATACCCTGTAAATAGAAAATCAGTTATAGTATTATACTTTTCATTATTTACGGTATGATCGATAAACTTTATCCTGCTTTTTAGATTGCTGAATCATCAGGGAGCGCTATTGGCGCATTCTGGATATAATGATAAAGATGCTCGAGTTACAGCAGCCATTGCGAGCAACATTTGGTCTGCGTACGAGAAACACGGCAGGCATATATTTAAAGATGGTAAACTTAATTTGATATTAGTTGATTGTATGAACGGTAAAATAGCTGTGATACAAGTAGCAAATTTGTCATTGTGTTGATATGTAGGTTTTGGAATTCTCAAAGATAAAATAAATGCTATTTCTCAATACCTTGAAGGGCCATTGAAACAAGAAGCAAGTTCTTGACTGATCTAATAGTAAGTTAAGGATTCCACTTAAGTCTGTATTTTGCTCTAAGGTAAATTTTGCTTCATTAAATTGTAATATGAAAAGTGATAAAGAAAAAAACAACATAATATTCGCTTAAAAACAAATGATATCTAGATGATTTATAGAATGCAATGTTTGTGTAACCATTCAATATCAAAAATATGAAAATTTGATTATTTCTATGAAATAGAAATTAAAACATGAGTTTACTTGTTGGATTTCTTTAAGTTACATTATTCTAAAATGTTTCATTTAAGTAATATATTATCTCATCTGCATGTGAAAATTTAAACTCATGTAATCTATAATTTGATTAAAAGTTATAAATATGTATTAAGCATAAGAAATTTATTATTATTACATAATGTTTGTGAAAAAATTAAATGAATATTTGCATATATAGTTGATTTTATTTTGAAATTAGCCTTCCTCAGTCCTTTCTCCTTTTAAAATACTAATACAGTAGCTAAATAGTATCAATAATCAAGTCGCTAATTGGCACTGTTTCATTAAATATTGGTGTTTTGAAATCTAACTAATTAATACTTTAGTTTGTAATTACAAGCTTAGAAGAAATTTCCATCTCTTTTAAGTTCCTCTTATAATAGAAGCGAAGTTAGGTGAGCGTGCACGACAACTTTCTAAATAAGTTTCGGTTTCGGCAAAAGTTTGGGCCAATTTTGCCCAAAACCGAAACTGCCATCGAAATTTTATTTTTGGCCGAAACCTAACCTTCGGTCGGACACTAACTATTACTACTAGTTAGAGCTTATCTAACTTTGTTTATTTTCATAAATTTGGCGTTTCGGAGAACAGGCAACAGCTAGTGCCCTATATACGCTGGCGCAAAGTTTGTGCGCAACGAAAAATACCTATTTTTCGCAGCATTTATTCTAAAAAATTGTCAATTTAAATTTTCTTAAGATCGTGATAGTCACGATAAAAATGAAAATACCCGTCGATTGAGTTTTTCCTCACATAAGTACCCGGATTTTGCCCAAATGGGAAAAATCCCAGGGATTACCCTTTTTCGGGTTTTTTCCCCCTGCCCATCTCTACTTGCAGTAAACTAAATAATAAAAAAATGTTGATCGATACGACTGTGCAAGTATTAAACAATTTAAAGTTGTGAGCATCAGTCGCGAAGAAAGAAAAAATACATTATTTTTCGATAATATTAAAATCAAACAATAAAAAATAGGTAAATTTAAAACTATTTGTGCCTACCTAGTACCTACCTTCCATTCACTTCTAAGAGTTAAAATAAATCAATTGTAATTAAAATAAACATAAACCATTGACAGTCAAAGATATCGTATACCCGCGATTTCCTTCTTCACTATTTTAACAAAAATTAAAAACAAATCGGTACTGATTATGTCAATGTCAAATTTCTCAAATATTTAATATTTACTATTTAGTTTATTGATATTATTAGTTTTACACTTCTTTGGCGGCAGTTTTAATTTATTTTAAATATTTTAAATAAATCACAATTTAAAAAAATAAATAGTTAACATTGGTTGTTTTGTTTATAAATTTAATCAAGAAGTAACAGAATTCTAAATTTATATCAGTAAATAAAAGGCATGTTTTTACGTATAATATTGTTGACATATATTTATAATAATTTGTATACCCTTGCCGAAAACAATCACAGAGCTGAAAGAAATGCGCAAGGTAATAAAATGTATTTTTAACTAGTATTTTTTGTTTAGTAATTCATTGTCAGTATTATACGTGAGACCCGGGATTTGTTCTCCCAACTAGTTACTAGCTCAGCCAACAACCTGATAAAGTTCTCTGATCTTAGACGTGGTCTTATACGGATCTTTCTAGATAGTCTGCCAGTTGTTTTAGACTGTATTTATATCTCTAATTTTGTGTGAACTGGCTTTCACATGTTGCATGTTCTTTTTTCAGAATTGCTTTTATGCCGTAAATGTGGTGCTGATGTTGCCGATTCCTATTATCTATTCAGTAAATCAAGCCCCGGCGCAAGAAAGACAGAGAAACAGAACTTGTTTGGTAAACAAAATGTCACTGTGCAAACATTAGTCAACCCCTTCGGGGTTAAATTTGAAATTGTTACCATGGAGAAGGCTAGATGTGATAACATTGGACCAGTAAGTGAAATTTAAACATTCTCATTTATATACCCAGTGATTTGTCTTTCTTTTCACGATATAATTATTTATATTTGTAAAAGAATTCTCACCATTTCAGTGTTAACATTTTAAGGTGTCTTTAATTTCTCTTTTTAATTGCAGCAACAAGGTGCTGATTCTTGGTTTCCTGGGTATACATGGCGCATTTGTGCCTGTCCTCATTGTGGCCAGCATCTTGGTTGGACTTTTGAATCAACAGATCCCAATACCAAAAATGAGAAGGATCATACATTTCATGGAGTGATATTGTCTAATGTTTTAGGAGAAAATTGTAAGTATCAAAAGTAACTCAACATACATCATTTTACAAAAATATTGTAACAAGCATCATTGTAGAGCTTTATATATTGTATTTTTTTTTTATTTCATCATCATCAGCAACCAATATTGGTCCACTGCTGGACATAGGCCTCCCCTTATTTATTTACTATAAGTAAAACTGATCTGAAATTATAAAAAAAATGTTTTAAGGTTGCCAAGAAATGTATTAATAAATATCAGAAGGCATTATTTATCACTATAATACCATACAATTTCTTACTTTTGCCTTTAGTGTCATTACTTTTAAGGTAGAAGTTTATGCTATTAACTAAATATAATACATACATATATATGTATTATATAATAGTTGATTTATTCTTAAAATACTAACCAATCTCTGTTTCTTTTCAGTTACAGATTCTCTGATAATGCTGCCGAAAATGTATCAAATGTAAATATATATAATATTGTGATGATTAACTTATTTAAATTTGGATAATGAAATGTTATTTTATTATTCCTTAAAAAAAACAGATGGAATTAAAACATTATAAAGTTTCCACTTTATTTTAATCATTCAGTAACAAAAATAGTTTGCGAAACATTAGAAAGTCATGACATCACTAGGCCACTTTTGGCCAATAAACTGTTTTTCAATGGAAGCTGAGTCAATCTCATGTCACACCAAACTCTTACTGCACGACCATACCTGACTATCATTAAAAAAGAAAAATTAGAACTTAAACCTAAAAAACTTAAATACCATAATATTTTAAACTTTAGCTTAAATACTATAAAGTTATTTCACACAACAAATAGAAAGCCACATTTTTCTACCATACTATGGCTGGTCATTTACATTGATTAAAGTCACATTCTTTTTTGTTGACTCAACAAATGCCGGTTTGAACAAATGAAACATTTGTTTTCCTCTAAATTGTTAATTATGCAGTATCTATTTAATCAAATATCACATAATCGGTGACAGTAGAATCATAGTAATCACTTTGTATTGAATTTATGCTTTCATGTAGTATATACCTACACATGACAAACAAATTGTCAATGTTCATATTATACTAAAACTTTACAAATATTACACTTGGACGGACCACCATGATTCTAGGGTCACTATTCAAAGTCTATGTGGTAGCAAATCTTTGATGAAGCGTCTGCTTTGTTGCAGTTGGTGTTGCTTTAAAATTAGTGAAACCAGTAGGGGTATCAGTCACTCCATAAGTTTTTCCCTGTATGGCAGCAATCTCCATCTGAAGTTTTGTGTTCAAAACTTGTTTGTTGACAAATTTCCTGCTAACACCACGGTTAACACCTCTGCCCCTTCCTCTTGACCTTGTTGATCCCCTACTTCCATTTGATTGAGTAGATCTATTAGATCTGTTGGAACCCATAGATTTAACACTACCAGGGCCTCTCCTTGTATTATAACCACCAAACTGATTGTTAAGTTGTGCAAGACTTTGTTTATTTAAATATCCTGCATTTCCAACACTGTTTCGCCGTTTTCTGGCAAAGTCATTTGCTACACTCACTGTTAATTGTGAAGGAGAACTAAATGAATTGTTTCTGGACCTTGTGAATGTCTGGGATTTTATCATATTATTTTGTAACATCCTGTTTTTCTGCTGTTCTTTTAGAATCTGATCAGATCTAAGACCAACAGTACTATATCTGTTAGTGTTGATACCTCTTCCTCTTTTTGATATTCCTCTCTTTGCAATAGCCAAAGGTCTACGTAGGTTGGCTGCACCTCTACGTGTAGTCACACCTAATCTACTGTGAACATTACCCCTGTTTCTTGGCCCACCTAAAAAATACAAATAGTAGTTATTACTTAGTTTAGAGACAGGATTCCATACTAATAGATGAGCTGTCATTACTTACCTCTGTAAGGTCTTCCTGTTCTGACTAACTGTGGCATGTCAGATTGTTGATTTTCCAGCCCAGCCCTGCCTTTTGGCGTTAGACCTCGCAGTTGCGAGCGGGACCTAGACCGGGCGCGCGAATTAGATCTGCGTTGTTGTCGCGAACGAGACCTATTCCTTGATTGCGACCGTGTTCGCGGCTGAGATGGACCCCTAGGCCCCCGAGATCGAGACCGTGATCGTCCTTGCCTTGCACCAGGTGTCCCTGGACGATTATTCGATCGGCCACGATTATTTCCGCCGCGCCCACGTCCTCTTCCACCACCGCGACCGCCTCCACGCCCGCGGTTCATACCGCCACGACCGCGAGACCTACTTGCACGATCTTGTTGATTTTTCTTGATGATCTCATCTACAAATACACACAGACTTTAATAATTTCAATACAATATGGTTCCAAAATAATAATTTGTTTATTTGTTCAATGTTGTAGTTCACGTTTCAAATTAATCATCTCATAACTGCATATTTCTACATTTTGATTAATAATTAGATTATGAATTAGGTGTATACATATGTGACCGGTGATCGCCCTCCAAAAATAGAAATATTATTTATATGTTTGTCATACATTCGAATTAAGATTACTTACCCAATGACATATTTACTGAATCAGCCATATTGATATCAGCTATAAATTCGCTGTGTTATAAAAATATTGTTTATTTTGAGCGATTACAATCTCTGTGTATCTTAATGCACATAACACAACGAATTTTAACTTTACGCGTAAGACAGGTTATCTGCTTTCGACAGCTTTATCCACAGAGTATAGAGTTAACAGTAGATACGATAACTCGTTGGCCATAGCATAGACAAGGGAAAAATAAAAAAATCGAAGGGAAAATGGTGGCTGACTGATTGCATATGAAATGCTGCGTTTTCACTATAGGTACCCTATTCACAGGGGCTTGAGACAAAATGTAAACAAATAAAAAAAAAAAAACAAGGCATCTCAAACTTTTATTTCACTGTTTCTTTTTTTAATTTGACTCCATGATAAAACAAACAATACCTACATTTAATTTCTGTACTTTGTTTATCTTACATTACTCACATGAACAAACAATTGCAAAAGTTTTATTAGAAGGTATGTAACTATGAGCATAATGAAACAATAGATTTCCTATATTTAATTATTTATTCAGCGAATTCCGAGGATTGTGATGAACTCTTACCAACATGAATAACAAAAGTTATAATCAATTATGCCATCCAACCATACAATCAATCCAACCAATCAATTTTGAGCATGTTTTTTTTCTTCTTTTATTACATGGTCAATGCACCTTTGACAATCCTCTACTTTTATGTTTTTGCCAAGTAAAACTTTAACTTCATTAATTTTAAAGGTTTTATTATTTTTAGCCACAAATCGTATGATCTGTGGTCTATAATTTAGTAGTACTAAAATGCGGTCGAAGTTTGGGAATCGGGTCTTTGTTGGGTGTTTTTACATGTACATAACTTAATAACTAATAATTTTAAATAAAAAAAATATTTAAGGCATTTATGATATTCGAATTCCAATAAGTCTGTAAGGATTACACAAGTTTTACAAAATATCATTCTAAAATATAATTTACAGTGCTGTCAGTGTATTACTTTCGTACTTATTTTTATAAAATAAATTGACTTCAACAATCGTGAACCTATAAAGTACCCTTTTTATGGTTTGTTTACCTTTTATCTCACGGCTTCTTGAATAGGATATACCTAGGTATTCTTAAAGTAATTTTTAGTAATTCTAAAAGTTTTTTTTCAGTAATCTTTAGCTAGATATTTAATTTAACGGTCTTGACTTACTTTTTCATTAATTATTATTTTATAGTTTAAAGACTGCCGTTAAACCGCAGAGTTTATTTATTTGACTGCTTCAATGGATCATGTACCTAGTACCTACTTGATTCCCGGATCAGACCGTGTTTTTCTCAATAGTTCAATCTCAATTTGTTGAGGAATTGTGAGGGTCTAAATGTACCTCGATCACTACTACAGAGATGCAGATGTAAGTGTCGAAAAATCTAAGAAGTCGAAAATATCCAGAAGCAATGGAGCAGTTTTATGGGCGATAAAGCTAAAGTGCCCGAAAACCGGAATTAACATACAAACTTAATAAACTTGCAAATCTTTCCAAGATGCATGTGTGTGTGTTGTACAAGTAACGTCACACCTATATTCCTTAAAGGTATAAAATAGGTGTATTTCCACCCTCACAATTCGCCAGGCATAAATAATATAAAAAGGGACGAGCGTATTTTTACGGGCACATTTCTAGATTCCGTTCTGCTACCGAAAATTTTCTAATAGCAAAACCCAATAACATTTTTACGAGTTTAAACTCTAGAGTTTAGCCCATGCGGCAAATACTTACGCTGAAGAGACCACGAATAAGTCTCAGTATCTTAATACTATCACATAAGGCCTTAGGCCGGCGCTCATTGACGGCGTGGCACGGCATGGCAAGGTAAATTGTGCTGCGGCTTCCCGCGGTTTTCCGTGGTAGTCTACGACTGCCGTGGCATCGCGCTGAAAGCCCAGCCACTAGTATCAATCAATTTTGCTTCGCGCAGATTTGACGTTGGTTGGCGTGGCAGTGACTTGCCCGTCCCGACCCATGACCATGACCAGTCATGCCGTACTATGCCGCGTTGCGTCGCGTCATTCCACAACATCCCGCGGCATTGTGTATCGAAATAATTATGCATTTTAAATGCCTTGAAAATTACTTTATTAGTAGTAAAATCCTTTGCCATGACATGCCATGCCGTACCGGTAGTGAGCGCCGACCCTTATACGTCCCACTGCTGGGCACAGGTCGCCTCTACTAGTATACAAGTTCCCATGGCCATAGCTATGGCTATTGGCTAATGCACAGGCAGTTTAAGTGTATACCTATTTATGGCAAAGTTACCGTTCCCTGGGACCCAGAATGTTTATAAAATTAATTCATGTAATTATTTGAAAAAATAAGTTACACTGCAGAGAACATGAGTTGTCAATGACCTTTTCAATGATGACAAGTTCAAGGTTTTGTTAATATGACTGTAATAGCTATGCTAATGTACTGTAATAAATCAAGTACTGTAATAAATCAACTTATCATCAGTAATTGATATAAAAAAACAGGAAGATAAAGAAAAATGCAATGTTTTAAGTAATTTTCATCTTTGTTATAGTCGCATGATATTCAAGCAAAAAACCTAATACCATTTAGGTAAATTTGTGAGAAAATTTATTAACAAAATGAAAATAAATGAAATAAATAACATTATATATTTTTAGAAATATTAATTTGTACATTGATACTTAAAATTAAAAATCGAATCATTCCTCTACAAATAAGACAACAACTCGCGTAACGTACATACATACATGAGTTCTTTTTATTAAACATAACAGTGCTATTATACTTTCAAATAAATACTTAAGTAATACAGTACCATGCATGTATTGCATCTTATTTTCACAGTTACCTCTATAAACAGGATCATTCAGCACCATAAAAGGTAAGACTATGATAATTACTATAATAGAGACAAAGTTCGGTAGCGGAACCACCGACGGGAGTAGTTTCACTTATCTAAACAAAAGTCGAAAGCGGAATTGAGAATTTACGTCAATAAATATGGATAATTCCACAAATAGCATAATGGTGACTAAATTTATGAAAATACTGTGGGACAAGGATATTATACAGCAAAAAGTACTACTTTGCCTATGTATAATTGTCAATTATCAATTGTACTATTTGAATAGAGTTGTACATGGAAAAAATAGTCAAAATTTTAACAATTGTTTTTATCCTTCTAATATTGAATTGATCTCAACTTCTCACATAGCTCAATTTTTCTCATACATTTTACAGATAAAATGTAGATAAAAATAATTCGAGGTCGATGCAATTAATATATACATATATTAAAGAAATAAATTTCCTGATTCAACTCAGTTTAGATACAGAGATACTTTTTACAACTACAGCTACTGTACATGAATATTTAAAATTTATACGGCAACAAAGTTAGTCGGAACATTATGTGCAATAAAATTATTGTGAAAGAGTATTTACTCCTTGACAGTATAATAGCCGTTTGAAACGCTACGTAAGAAAAATGTTTTAATACAAAGTACTATAAGACTAATCAATAAAATATACTCTGACGCGTTTTTAATATTCGATATTCTCAACGTTTTCATAATTGACTAATACTATTTACAGACTAAAATTACATTACAACACTTTAAATTATGAGCTGAGTTTTGTAAAGTGAATCACAGTTTAAGTAAATGGTGTTTTAACTCGAAGGCCGTGATCGCACGCGCAATAAATATAAGGCCATAATTTGACGTATCATATTAAATAATTTATTACAACAGACGGCACGTTCGAAACGACGAAACGCATACACACATCGATCACCTCAGTATAATATCAATATATTCAAACTTAAGTACTTCCAAACAGTAGTGAGTTACAGTTTGAATGTGTCTGTTGTGCATTCTAATAGCAACTATTTAATGTGAGTCATTAATACATTATTCATGTCGAGTCAATAACAGAGTCAAATCTATTAGTTATCAAATTTACGAGAAAGACAATGCTAAGTGTATAATTTGGATAAAACATGAAATGACACATCTAATATACAAAAATACGTCATGACGTATCGCCAGACTCGAATTTAGACAACAAGGACGAGGCTCCATCCTATGATGAATCAACTCAATCGAATCGAATCAAACGCTCGATCCAAGATGACAAGGCCGTCACACCCAACACACATCAACATTTGTATAAAAGCACGCATAGCAGACCATTTAGAATATGTATAGGCTTGTAACCGGATGCCGGCACCAGGTTCACACATGTGAGTCCACCCGCCTACATGCCCGCGCCGCGCTCCCGCGTGCCCCCGCGCAGCAGCGCCCGGAGCCAGGCGGCGGGCGGCGGGCGGCGCTGGCGCTACAGGCGGATGTCGCTGGACGCGGCCGTGAGCAGCGACGCCGAGGTGCCGTGCGCGCGCCGCCACGCCTCGCCGTCCGCGCCATCGCCGCCGCCCGCGTCTGCCGCCTCCTCCTCCGTGCGCGCGAACCCGCGGCACTGCACGTCTTCCTGCGCGCCGTACCGGTGCAAGCTGAAGAACTTCAGATTCGCCACGATCGAAGAGTTTATCGGTCGCGTCGGGATGTTCACCGTGGTCGCCGACCGCTCGATTCGTCGCGGTCGTGGCTCCGGAGGGGCCAGCTCTAGCGATCGACCTCGGCCGTGCAGACGAGATTGACCGAATCGAGGCGTCAGTCGCCCGATCAGATTGTCTTCACGTTTGGAGCCGGCGTTGGTGGTCGCCTCCTCTGGCTGTTTGGGTTTCCTTTTAAGGAAGAAAGGAGTCAACCGTTCGGTGAGGGGTCGCGACTGAGTCGTTCCCGCATCGGCCACATTCGATGTGGAATTTGAAGTTTTTAAAGGTCGCGCCGGACTCGCCCGACTTCGGGTCGGATTAGACTTGCGTTGAGCACTAGAACGTGAGAAGGGCTCGTCGACAGCTTCAGTCGGGCGGGATTCCGTCTCCGGTACCGTCTTGGCGAGCGTTTCCGCGGCGGCGGGCGGATCGTCCTCGCAGACTCGCAGCACGCAGTAGGTGTCCCTCTGCAACTCGTCGAGGAGGCTGTCGTCGGTGGAGACGGCGTCGGCGGCGCTGGGCGGGCGCGGCGCGGGCTCGGGCGGCGAGGCGGGCGGGGTGGCGGGCGGGTCGGCGGCTCGGGGGCGCGTGCGCGGCGGCACCGCGGGCGGCGCCTCGTCTTCCGCGACGCGTGCTCGGCTCGCAAAATTAGCCATGAGCTCGTACTCGCGGCAGCGGGGCGGCGGCTCCACGTGCACGTACTCGCAGGGCGGGCAGGCGGGCGCGCGCGGCGGCGACAGGCGCGTGGGCTTGGGCGGGCGCGCGGGCCGCTCGGCCGACGCGTCGCTGTCGTCGGCGGGCTCGTGCCGGATGCACGACATGGTGAGGTAGCCGCTGCCGGCCGAGCGCGTCGACTTGCCGGAGGAGCGCTCGTCCGCGTGGCGCGCGAGCCGCAGCGACTCGGTGCTGGAAGTGAGGTCGGGCGCGCGCGGCTGCAGCGGCTTGCCGTCGAGGTCCACGCCGAGAGCGCAGTCCCCGCGCCACGGTCTCCACGTCAGCGGGCCGCACTCCACGCCCGCACCCGCGCCCGCCAGGTGGAGATAGTTGTCGTCGCCGATGGGCGCTTGTCTGTAATTGTTATATTTTTATTAGTGACATTCAACAGACGACTCGACGGGTCTATGATTTCATAAAGAAATCGACATACTTGCTGCCATATTTAGTCTCCCGGGCGAGAGAACGTCGATATATGCGGTGTCGGTGCTCCAGGTCGAACATCGTCTCCTGCAGCTCACGCAACGTCGCCGCTTCGGCTTCACGCTCCTCTAAACTCACAGTGTCTGAAAATGAAGAATATATTTTTATAACCCATAAAGATTCATTAGACATAATAGTGTTGTTACAGAAGTACTGGGCATTTAGAATGTATAAGAATGCTATCGATGAATGTGTGTGTATGGAGCGGTATCGCTGCGTACCGGTGGGGCGGTGCAGGCGGTCGTCGAGCGCGGGCGCGTGCGCCACGAGCAGCGCGTGCAGCCGCTGCAGGTCGCGCGCGGGGTCGAGGCGCAGCGCCAGCGCCACGGCGCCCGTGCCGCCCGCCGCGCCCCCGCCCTCCGCGCCGCCGCACCCCTCCGCCTCCGCCTCGGCGCGGTCACAGCTACACAACACGACAAGTCATTAACACTCTCCTTTATTCACCACCATACCACAGTCAAATGTGAGAAAAAACAAATCTAATGTAAGGAAATGTTTTTAATTTTTTTAGTTGTGCTTGTGTCGTTTTATTTATGTTTAAATGGTGCACACTAAAGTATTATTTTTTCTTATTTATTTTAGAACTAAAAAAATTACAAGTGACTTCTGCTTTTACAAAAATAGGACACCAACTCTGGTTGAATTCTAAGATTAAAGTTGGTCTCGATGTTTGGTGAGTATGCAAGCAGTCCATACCAGGTCCAGTGCGTGTCGGCGTAGTAGCCGGTGTGCAGCGGCGCCTGCGGGGAGCGGCGGCACAGCGCGGACAGCATGCGCACCCACTCGGCGCGCTCCACGCAGTTGCTCGCCTGCACGAACATCACGCGCTCGCGGTGCACTGCAGGGGGGAAACAAATGTTACTTATCCATTGGTAATTAGGTTATAATTTTAATTTAATGGGAGATTTCACCTAATTAAGAAAATTTATATCTTTTTACAAGGTTTTACTAATGGTTGTGAGAAGTTATTCAGAATATTTGCAAACAAAAAATAAAAACTTAAGCATTTAATTTTCACTGAATTGAGTATGCACTATCGATAAAAAAACATCGATATAATTGTCCATCTCACACACAAAAGTGAATACTCTTTTCTTCACGTCGGGAACTATAAATGTAATGAGTGCAGTGTATGTACCTATTTGGAAGATGTTGTTGGCCCCGAGCGGCGCGCCGGCGGCGGGACAGTCGACGGGTGCTACGGCCAGCACGCCGCCCAGCGACAGCCGCCGCGCCGGAGCCTTCGCCCCGCACCGGGACCACCACAGCTCTCCACTGGCACAAACATATACATGTTATATGGGTCAATCAACTTTTATCTGTCCTGTCAGTACTATGTAAATTTGTCCCTCAGTAGGTTAGTACAATGAAACATTAATTTTTCCAAAAAAATTATATATGGCAATCCATTACAATGAAACATAATTATTAATTACAATATCTATTATGATGCTAGTTAAATAGATTTTGTTTGCTTTAAAACCTTATCGACCTTTTTGCATGTTTATTTTAGTCCCTATTATATTTTATTATTCTGACTTCCACCGGACAACGGTAAAAAAGTTCCAAAATCCAAACATTTATGGCGTGACTACTGCTTGGAACTCAAGTCGATTTATTTCGTGACAACATTCATCCAGCCCCGATTTTGATTTCATCTTTTTCGCGGCGCCAGTCGACCGAGTGTATTTTGAAAAAGAGCGTGGCTTTATTGTGTGTCCACTGGACAACCAGCACAAAAACTTTTGTATTTTATATATTGTAGTAAATTAAAGTGGAATATATTCAATTTAATGTATATTTTTTACTGTGCGTAAAACCTAATTCAAAATATTATTTATTATTACCAGGGAGCGGAAAGACTAATAAATATCACCACCAGTCCCTTGGACATCCAAGATCGTTGTCTGAATTATTTAATATTTTCTCTTCTAATACTGATAATTATTTTCAAATAGTTGTTTTTTTATTACATAAAAGAAGAAATACAGGCGATTTTCATCATAGAATCCCCTTTGGACACCCGAGTATTTCCGATGTACAAACGTCTATGTCCACTGGACAACCACTTTTTTCTTATCTCCTAAAGACACATTATCGTCATTTTTACTTTAAAAGAACAGTAAGGCTTTTCAAATATGATTCTTATATTTAAAAGTAAATTAACAATTTGACTGAATTTTTAAATGTCCAAGGGACTATCTTAACTACAGTCATGTGAATTTTTGAGTAAAATTTACCATAAATTGTTCTGCTCTATTTGAATTCCTTAAATATAAATAATTATCAACAACAAATACGTATAAAATATAAAAATTTAAGAAAAAAAAATTGATGTATAAAATCTATTATTGATGGTACATTTAAAAGTTGATTGACCCATATACATATTGTCTCATTTTCAAATTTCTGTAAGAAGGTGAGGCTAATAAGCGTGAAAAGTAAAGCATATTTCTAAAATCAATGCTGCTACTGGGAATGCTTTATACGAAAAATTTAATATGCTTGACGCTGTATTTGAATCCATCTTGATAATTTCACTCTAATTGACTGTATTAACAAGCATAATTAATTCGGCTGGTGACAAGTAGGTGTAACTGTTTTGATAATTTTGCCTGTTCAAAAGTATATAAATCAGCAATAAGTGTGTGAAAAGTGGTTACCTGGTGAGCCTGAAGTGCCTGCGCTTGGCGTGCGAGTGCGCGGCCCGGGTCCAGCGCCGCCGGGGGGAGCCCGCGCCGCCCCCGCCGCCCGCCCCCGCGCCGCGCACACCCTCCGACCGCTTGATCATCGTCCTGGGATTACATACATTTACATAAACTCACATATTCGCAAATAAATAATTTCTATCCAATTACACGTAGTCGAAAGCTCAAACTGTCACGGTAAATTATGAAAAACACTTAGATCCGGAAAAACTTTTATGGAACATGCAAACATTTTTTTTTTGTGGAATGGAAGCCAATTTTTCCGTTATTCATTTACTTAAAAATAAAACAAACAAAAAACATCGATAAAGGTGCAACATGACATACCCATATCTGTTTCCAAAGAGGCACAAAAGAAAAAAATATTTTTATGTTTTTTTTTTCACTTTTTTTGGAGGTCAAAGAGTATTATTACAATATTGTTTACTCACCCTTCCTTCAGCAGTACTGGGGTGTCTTGCACGTTGTTGTTCTGCGTGTCCGTGCTCGTGGAGATTATTTCAAGGAACTGCTTAATTGCTTGCACCTGAGGAGTGATGAATCATGATGAGATCGCACATTACAATACTAAATCAAATTTTACTAATTACACACTTCTTCTTTTACGGAATAAGAGTTTTAGTAAAAGAGCTTTAGAATAATACTAAAGCACAATGACAATGGCACAATTTTGTAAAAATCTTGTTTAATTGTGTTGCCAGGTGCCCAATTCCATTTAGGTCCTTAAATACTAGTATTTGTACTCTGTATATGTTCCTTACATGTCGTGGCGTGCAGAAGCTGCGGTACAGTTCGGCCATGTACTCCTCCTTGCACACCTGCTGCGCGGAGCGGCTGCTCACCAGGTTGCCCAGCGATTGGATAGTCTTCGAGATCAGCGTCAGCGTGCGGTTGGTTTGGGGGTCCTGGACATGCAGATAATTTCATTATAACACGACGTATTTACATGACCATTATATAATTTGTGTGTCAGAATATTAGTGACATTTTGGTACGAAAACAAATAATACTGGAATATAAAATGGTTATGTTTTGGTTCAAGCATAAAGTTAATTTTTACAATCACTTATATTTATGACACTTAATGTTCAACAACAAGAAAGGATTTACATATTTTGAATCAAATATGGTTGTACTCACAATTTGTTCGGTGGTGAGATCAAAGAGCCTGGGTCCGAGTATGGCGGGCGCGAAGAAGCGCAGGAAGATGAACCCGGAGACGACGGAGTAGCGCACCTCTGCGTTGCGCGGGAAGTGTCGCGCGGCGCACTGGCGCAGCGCGTCGAACAGCCGACACATCGCCGCCGGACACGTCGCGTACGACGACGTGATCGCGCCGAACACCTGCAACACACATATACACACTTTATTACAAGGTCAGACAACATATTATTGTGACAGCCCCCGTGGCGCAGTTGGCTAGACACCAGCTTGCGAAACGAGAGGCCGCGGGTTCGATCCCCGCACCGAGACAAATGTTTGTGTGAACCACAAATATTTGTTTCGGGTCTGGGTGTTTGTGAAACCGAAAAAGTCTCTCGTAGTGTCTGATACCCACGACACAGGTCTTGTAACCTAGTGTGGGGTCAGAGCTATGTATGTGACTGTTGGGTGTATTTATTTTATTTATTTATTTATTTATTATTGTTTTTTTCTATGAGGAAATTCTTACACAGGGTCTGGAATAGTGCCCGCAAAAATTGCAATAGACTCGCCCCCTATTCCGTGGGAGTGATACATACTTGGCGAAAACTGGGAATATAAATACACCTCTGCCTATGTATACAGGGTGTATTCAGACCGTGATCGGAAACTAAGGCCCACAAACCCATTAGCGTTAAAGTACAAATTTTGACGCTTTCCATACAAACCGCATACATTTAATACCGATGTTTGTATGGAACGCGTCAATTTTTTTATTTTTTGTCGGGATTTTCTAAAACGCCAGGGTGTTTGTAACCATCTTAGCTATAACCCGCCTTAGTTTCCGATCACGATCTGAATACACCCTGTATGTGTATTTAAAAAAATAGACTTTTAAACAAGATATTGGGCATGTGTATATTACCCGTTCGACGTAGTCCTTGAGGTTGGCGAGGTTGGCGGAGATGGCGGCGGAGGGCTTGACGCGCGCCGGGTCGATCTCGCAGGGGCGGCGCTCGGCCAGCACGGCCGCCAGCGTGGGCCGCAGCACCGCGCGCAGGTACGCCGCGCCGCTCAGCCGCATCGCCTCGTCCATCATCTTCGACACCAGCGTGTTGCCGCGGAATATCGTCGTCGCGTCGCTGGAACAACAGGCATCCGTAAGAAACAACTCTAATCGACAGCTAATAATAAATATCATGAGAACATCTGGCTTTTGGGTCTCAAAGCCAGCGACAATATTCAAGGTGTATTCATAAAATAAAAAATGATGTTTGTTCATCTTTTTCCATTTTTGTTCGGATTATCTTCAACGTGAATAGCTTCGTAATCACTACAGCTATTACCTGCCTTAGTTTCCGATCACTGTCTGAATACATAGATAAATTAGTGCCAAAGGCTGATCAAATGTTTTCATAATTTACAACAAGCGTGGAGTGAAGTTATAATGTGTACTAACGTGAGTGCCGATATCTCCGCGTCTGCGAGCTCCTTGACGATGGGCACGATGAGATCATGGTGCGTGAACAGCCTCACGAGCGGTTGCGCCGCGTCCATCTTACTCGACACTATCTCGCCCAGTATGTACACCGCCGATGCGGTTATAGGCTGGAAATACAAAACAATTGGTTAAAAATTGACCACGACACCTGACGCTAGCAGTAGTTTACACTTCTTAAAATTTATCTTTAAGCTTTCAGCCTTTATTTAACAAAAGTAATTTAATATATAAATGGGAATATAGGTACTGACTTCACACTAAACAACTACAAATTAAAATATGACGTTTTTGGGCTTCTTTTTTCCATTTTTTTTAACTTATTAACTTACTTATAATTTTAGCATTGCATAGCTTACTTCGGCTCTTCTCATCCAACCACTGCCAGAAAGATCAAACCAAAGATAGAGCCCAGTGGTGTGCCATAAGAGAGGCCTATGTCCAGCAGTGGACGAATTAAGGGCTGTTGATGATGATGATAGCATACTATAGCTTTTGACATAGCGCGTGTAATGAAGAGTAGTGTACCTTCTGGTGCACGCTGCGCAGGAAGAGTTCCTCCAGCCGCCTGTAGTGGTGTATGGGGAAGACGTGGTCCACGGTGTACTGCAGCAGCAGCCGCAGCGAGCCCAGCGTGGCGCTGCCGGCCGCCGACAGCCGCGTGCCCGGCGGCGTCGCCCCGCGGGACAGCGCGCCGCCCGCGCGGGACGTCAGGAAGAACCTGACACACACCAATATACGTTAAGCCTATTGCCGACAACACATCGAGATCATAACTAAACATACAAATTTAAAGACCGGAAGGGTCGATGTCATAAAATTGAATATCATACCAAGCTCTTAAGGGAGAAGGCGCAGGTTGTCGAAGCTGCAACCTGACCTCCCCGAGGAAGACAGGTGTGGCCGCGTCGTGCCACACGGACACTCTAGCTTCGCACGCCACCCCCGCCTGGACCAATATAAAATACAAATAATTACTATCTATGCTATTAAACACAACATCATCAAACAAATAGCGGAATGAAAGCACTTACCGATTGTGAACCATCCTTGTCTTTCGGGTCCGCCTCCATAACGAGATCAAAACAGAATATTTCGTCAAACTGGGGGTTAATAGTCTTCTTTTTGGGTTTGGTACGTCTTTCCACTCTGCGTCCGTTAGAGTACAACAACGTGACGAGAGCGAACGGGTCGCATTGCCCGTTCTTGGTGGTGAGCTCGGAGCACTCGAGCACGCGCAGGCGGATGGTGTCGTGGCCGACGCGCGCGGCGCAGTGCCGCTCGGGGTCGGACCAGTAGTCGGCCGCCGTCGGCGCGCTCGTCGCGTCCGGCTCCGACATGGTGTGCATGGGCGGCTTCGAGCGCGTCGTCCACTGCGCGCGGTCCTTCAGGCTCTCCGACCGCGACAGGGACAGCGACAGCGACGGCTCCGTCGCCACCGCACTCAGCAGCTTCTTGCTCGTCGAGCTCGAACACGAGCCGAACCTCATGCTCTCCTTGCAGTACTCCGACAGCCTCACGAGGTTGTTCCCCTTGCTTTTCGTCGAGCAGTTGTCTGCGGCCGGATCCGGGTCCGGCGGTTTCGGTTCCATTCGCAACCTTTTTCTGGAGTCCTCGAGGGTGAGTTCGATGTACGCCTTGCCTTGAACCTCAGAGTCCGCGTCGACGGGTCGCAGCGCGAACCAGTGGTCCTTGTTGTTATACCGGTGGAGGTCTTCTCGTTTGATGGCGACCTTTCCGAGCACTTTGTCCTGTTTGAGATGCTTGTCACGGTCGAACACGTATATGGAAAGGTATCGAAACCTCCGAGGCACCTCGAACTGGAACTCCTCACCGAAGAATGGACTGCAACAATCAACATGAGCACGTGTCAGAGCTGCACGGCGCAAGCTTACTGTAAGACTAATCGCTAAGTTAATATAGTATTTCAAGCGTATCTTAAAGTCAATCAAGCGTTAATATCGCGTGTTGCAACAGACAACAGAATTTATTTACATGAACGGTCGCGTGGGGTGCCGCTGACATTATTGTCAGTCTCGGCTCTCGCCGCCCACACCAAACAAATTCATTTATATAGAAAATAGACACGAATGAATGATTCTTACTACCGACTGAAAAAAGAAACAAAAATAAACTCATTTGTAGTATCAAAGAAGGCAAACGCTCGGCTCTAACAATAAAATGAGTCAATTAACTTCATCGCCTCCGAGAAAAGGCTGTAAAAATTCACTCGCATGTGGGCAGTATTAAATGTAATTTAAAAACATTCGAGATAGCAAATACAGCAATTAATTACACCATACTAGCCTTGGTGTTGTAAATTATTTTTGTACACGTCAAATATGAACTATTTTATATTTAGGGCCTTTTTTATTAATGTGTAGTAAGAAACAGACATGACAATGTAGTACCCTATGATGCGCTTGTACGTATTCAACAAAGTTTCCAACACATATCCCACATGGGAAGCATTAATCTCATCTCTGCAAACGCTTAATCAATCATGCGATGTCATTTTGCAAAGAGCCCTTGTAATTTGTTAACATAACATGATGAATGGCCCATCTGTTTCACTAAACCGTATGACACCATTGTTTCCGTCTTTCTACGAATTGTTATTATTAGTGTCGGCGCAACTTGTGTTCACTATTTTTGGCAAATTAATTGACACTGTGACGTTACAAGTATTTTGCGAATAATTATGGTTAAAATCGATCTACAGCCTAATCTTTTGTAAATAAAAACAGTCTTTGATATTTAATGCAAATAAAAGAGGGAATTTCATAATTGTTAGGTTTCCTAAAAATCTATGTGTAAATACAAGCAGTAGGAAGTAATTGCTATACGGCAGCCGATTGTAGCTACTTACGCGCACAATACCTGTAGCTATTTGTAAAGTACGATAATAATTCAATTAAGGGGTTTATTGACTCATGAGTGTGTCGGCGTAAGAAATTCTGGGAGTGAGCGGCAGCCTCGCAGACGCATCCGGCGCCTGTATTTATAAATCGGAGCCGGAACCGCCACAAGCGGCGCGGGCGCGGGCGCCGGGCGGAGGGCGCACTCACCGCCAGCGCTACTTGCCTTATACTATGATAATATTGAAATTATTGTGCGACCAGTTCAAAAGCTCACATTTATTCTTAGACGTGAAATGTTCCATGTTTGAACCGTTTCCAGCTAATTGTTTTCTCTTACACATTTCGCTGTAAGATTCGATAACACGTTAAGGCTGGGGTTAATGTAACAATACCATGTTCATAGTAAAGTTGTTAGCGAGTGACTAAAGACCAAATGGATTCGTGGGAGTATCTGCAAACACTTAAGTGGCATCAGAGCGAAGCCGAGGAGGTCCGTGTTTGGAAGTTAGTGGGCAGTGAATGTTTTCCATTGAAACATATTGGAAGAGCCGACGTCACCGGGCGCGCGGCCGCACCACAAGCATGCGGTTAATCTGATTAACGATACCCATGTGTGGAACGGAAGTTGTACACAGAGCGAGCCGCACTTGACGCGCTTTTTAAATAGGACACGAAGCCACACCCACACTGAAGTGCGCGAGCGGCGACGAGCGCTCCGAACAACGCAAAACAGCGTCGAGGATAAGAATCCAGAACATTGCACTTAAAACCGCCGACGCGCGGTGCTCCGGTGGTGGCCCAGCCGTCTCGCGAGCCATTCGGACGCGGCCGATGATCATTTTACGGGCCAGCAAGTTCCGCCACCAATTTATCACTTAAAAGCTTCCGCTCGGTGTAGCAGCTCTACTCGTGTACCGACGTATTTTTATGACGTTGACTTCTTCAAACGCTACTGAATGTTTTTTATATCTCGACCGTCGGCGGGTGGGCTCGCCGACTCATTGCGGTTTCATAGAATGTGCGACTATTAAAGTGTCAGCGCGCAAATTATTCGCTAATGAATACGAGTATCGACGTGTACGAGTGGTAAAGGCACTTATTATCATCGTCGCGTATCGAGTCAATGGATACATAAATATTATGTAAATTTAGTAACATAAGGTACTGGTTTAGTGACAGATTGGACAGAAGCGCGCGCAGTGCACACAGCGCCAGCGAGCGCGCTGATAACGTATCGCGAGACAAAGAACCCATTAAGTAGACTCGACGAGTGACGTGACATTTCCTTCGATATCCGCCACCGCGTCCTCACCTCTAGGGTCACTAAATCATTATCGCTTCCGTTCATTAACAAACAACCGAGTTCATCATAAATAAATATCAAACGAATCGTTCAAGTGGCGATTTCAAGTGTCTATCGCCACTTTTACTCAGGATGTCCAATGTCTTACTTCCTTAATAGCTTTCAATTACTTTGTAAATAGTATCAACACATTGTTTACACAGAAATTGATTAGATCTGGGTATACTGGCATTACAGAAAAGCGATAGTAGAAGTTTTTGAAGCATTGCAATTCATGAGTGCTTGCTTCCTGCACAGGCCAACCGCTGAGCGTCATAAAACATATTCCCACAACTAATTGCAGGGGAGCAAAATGGCGCAGCGTGGTAATTAAATTCATTGATGGAGTGCGGCGGGTGTCGGTGTTCCATTCATACGGAGAGTGGAATGGCGAGGGGTGGAACGGAAGGGCCGTTACGCGCGGGCGCACGCGCACCGGAAACGCATCCGGGACGCGGCGCGCCGCACTGCCGCCCTTATTGTGACGAATCACACCAGCCCACCAGTACCCCGCCTCTACAGATATGACGAATACAAACATTTTCTTTGTTCGCAATACACATTACAACTAATTGATTGGCCTTTTAAATTAATGAGACAATTTCTGTGAGAAATCTCAACTACTATCAGTTCGAGATGTTTACGTTTTATGAATTGTGTTAATTTGACTATTCTGCTCTGTTGTTACGAATATATCCTGCCATAAATTCTGGTAATTATGTTAATGTTGTTTGCCATTTTATTCAAAGCCCTCTTCTATAGCAAATATGTCAGATAGAAAAGCCTGATTGCAAGGGCAATTAGTAATGTGGGTAAAATAAAATTATGAGGAATGGTGGCAGAGGAAATGTGCTTGCAAAACACACGACATTAGTAAACATATTTTAACGTTGCGCTGATTTCTCACAACGTCAAATACATTTGAGGATATTAAGAAACATTCTTCTAAAACCTGGTATGGTAAAATCGCCAATCATACATTGTATCAAAACGGGTTCGGTTTCCGCGACCACATAACTATTTAGTAGTAAGATAGAGTAGCAGTGGTAGAAACTGTTGGATGTATTCAATCAACGAAGGCCTAAAACCAAGTAAATTACCTACCCATAGCTAATTGATGAAATATACTTTATCGCTAGACGGCATGGAAGTTGAACATCAAGTTTTTCGAGTTTAAGTAAAGGACGAAGATTACTAAGTTACATTACAAAACGTCCTTGCCGTCGGGCCTTGACAATAGTTCTTGATGTGTTCAAACAACCTTGCCAACCGAATTTGGGTATGTATCATATATTTGCATTCGTACAATATCGATGTTGTATTGAAAGCGGCCGCGTGGTGGATCATAACATTGTTTATTCAAATAGACGCGATGTGTATTGGTGAAAACACCGGAAGCTACGTACGTATATGCGATTACGATACAAACACGCGTTTTAGCCACGCGTTTTATAATTTAAGAAAGTTACTATACGTTTCCTGGTTTGGTTATGGAGAAAATATGAAACCAGCGACGCATTAATGATTAACACATTACGAGAAAGAATATCATAATGCCGTGAACTCAACTCGTTTTGTATTATATAAAATAATTTATAAAACGAATATGAATACTTTATTGGTATTTCCCAAGAATTTTACTGGAATAAACTCATGCTGTTACAAGGAATAGGATCGGAATGAATAAAGGGAAAACGGTACAAAGCCGTTTTTATTATAGTATGCCTTACTAATTACAGACAATTTGCTAGATATTGGAAACTTTCCACGAACGAAGGCGCTCATGTTTGATTTTTATCAACACCTACATACAATTCAATTAAATGCTAATAAATTCTGCGACACTCGAGCCTTATTCGTTTAAGTACGAGATAGGCAACTGGTTGTTCTAATGAGAACTATACAATGTCGACTATTATACCTAATTTGTAACATGGTTTGGCGAATGGCGAGACGAGTTGGGTCATTCGCAAACCGGTCAAACCTTGACCTAATAATGTCGCCCTCCCTAAATATGTTGTGAACAGTTTTCAAGCGATAACGGCGGAAGTGAGGCCGGACACCGGACAAAGGGTCCGTTGTTGTGTCAACTCAACTCGGGAACGTGTGTTTGAAAAAAAGGACACGTTTTAGCGCGCGCACGCCGGGATACCGGCAGGAAACTCCAAAATAGAAACGATTAAGACACCGCACCCAACGAATCCACACTCACATTTATAAATATCATACCGCAATTTAAGGATACCTTATGCCTAAGGATTTATAGGGGCGTCCACTGATTTCTTATATCTTAGCATTTTACGTAAGCGCCTACTAATGGCACAAACAACTAAGCAGATAAAAAGGTTCACTTCAAATTACATTCACAACTATCGATAAAAAATTCTATACCGAAAATGTAATAAGTGAGCTAGGACATAACAATTTCTGTTTTCAATAATAGGTAATCATAACAGTTTCGTTGTAACAGGACTCCATGAATAATACTCCGGAAAGAGGAAGCAGGATACTTTCGACCTAATGCAGTTCCGGGAACCGACGCCGGCGCACTTTTTTGTACCGGCACGGCAGTGAGAATACCGGTCACATTACCGTATTATACAAAAACACAGAAAGCCCGGGGTGACTCACAATTTCTTTCTTCCACAAGAGGGTTGATATTCTTAGAATTAAATTAGTAAAAATAGCTAGTTACTTGAGTGTTCTCTCCATGGTGGACGTGCGAAATATCTCCTCTTGGTCGAGCGACAACACGCAGTAGATGTCGCGGTGGCACGCCGTGCCATGGCTGCGACCTGGCAAGTTCTTTGCTTCACCTGAAACCAAAAAATATAACGTTGATTTCCACTACTCATTCGATAACTTCTTCATTGGTGGACTGGGACATGGGCAATCGTATAACACATTGGATTTATATTGAAGTCTAAGTGACTCGTGAAAATACGATTAAGTAGACTGGTTAGTATGTGTTGTAAGGGAGAAATGCAACAAGTCCATTTTGATTTTTGCAATTGCGTCCTACTTTAACAATTAAAAAAGAATAGGTTAATAGGCTTACTGAGGTACGCCAGGTTTCCACACCTTAAATTGCAAAAAGCAATACATTCACCACCAACCACGCTGTAGAAGCGGCCATACCGGTAAGTGGAACAACAATGGCGAGTATATAAATCGCAATTAGTTCACTGTTATCGTCGGTATCATCTGGTGCGGTGATTACGGTTGATGTAATACAATTACATGTAACCGCGCACATGAGCTACATGTCTCCGGTTACGTGCTCTATCACACGTGTCCAATCTCGCAACACTTCATTTAGTTTACAATCGCACTGTGCGTATCGTATCGTTACAACATCCAAGGGCTTCTAACTTGCTAACGCGTAATTTAAACGTCCAGTGTCAACACCCAAGAGATCCAAGTCTTGTTGTACCTCGAAGACGTATTAAAGTATCTTCTTTTTATTAGATGATAAAAAACGAAGATAGTTTAATCTTGATATAAGGCATAAGCATTCAAAAGTATAATAGCTGATATTATGATCACGATAAAATGTTAAAAATAAGTAAGTGTCAAAGGCGTTACACCATTTGTTATGGGTGAATTAGTTAATCATTAACGAAGCATCTTCATGCACTATCATTCTTTCAATAATACTTAAATTTAAACTCTTGCGCGCTAAGACATATTTTTTCTGTTTTAAATCTCAATTTAAAATCTAAATAAAATCATGTATTTATGCAACGAGATTTTTTTTCTTTACCATGTTTATTGAAGTGTACCATAAAAATAATTCATCGTAAATAAAAAAGCGTTGCATGAATGTTATGAATCAGCAGAAAGGGAAGAACAAATGTGCAGATATAAATTTATATAGATTCACTGTATTAGATTCAGATTATTACACAAATAAGCTGCTTGAAGACTTTCACTTTATGTGTTTATATAAATAATCCCATGAAAGACTGGAGAGAACTAAATGCTTAGCTATCACGTGTCCTACGATAAGTGAGATAGTTGGAAATCCAATACAATTAATTTGCTCCCTGCATACTACAGTAATTTAATGCTTCTGCAGTATTGTAGGTACGTGGAGCGATCGCGCACTATTAAGTGATTAGATCAGATTTTCTACGTTATCATTCTATACAGGTACATTCAAGACGAACAAGGGCATGCAATACCCTGATCTTGTGAATATCTCGTGTGTGTCAACATTATCACAATTTCATAATCACACGACATTATTATTGTATTCAATGTGATTTTCCCATAGAATTTCGTATACGGTTGCGAAGTGTAACCTTGAACGGTTCCATTTTCATAGTGCGACCGATGCAGCTTTCTAGCGTATGTATATGAAATATCAAGATTTGCTTAATTCATTTAATTAATTTCCCATCTTAATTAATTTAACATTGTAAGTAATCATTATCCAAAATTATAGTGGGCGATTTAGTGAAGGCTGTATGACGCTTGTGATTAGAGCGAAAGTCGAAACACCAATAAATACCATCCGTGGAAATAATCAAAACATATTCTTTCTATTTACTGGTTGTCAAAGCCGGGGTTACTATATCAAAATATGCCTAGCCGGCCATGTAACTTCTCAAGAGAAAGGATAACTTCTGAAAGAACTAGCACAAACTAGTCCAATGACTGTAGGATGCATAAAGTGCTCCGGTATAATTATGAAAATCAATTAACGGCAGATATAATGATCGACTTTAAAAGGCTGGAGCATTGGCGTAGTTGTGCAAGTTGTCGCGACCTCGTCACTCCTCGGATATCTCTGTATACGGCTGCGCAAGGCGAAGTGACCATCGGCACAACAAGGGCTGCCAACATCAACGCCAAATAGAACCGGTGCATAATATTTACCTTCAATGCAACCATGCAAATTATAATCTTACCGACGTGCGTGTCATCAACGTATCTTACAACGAGATCTATGGAAAATTCGCCGAAGTACGGAAACTAGAAATATTTTATATTAGACTCATAAATAAACACACAAATAAGATGATTATTTCTGAATTAAAGTTATAACAATGTTGTCTACGTTTGCAAAAATTTAAAAGGCTTCGTTGAGTTTTTGAGTAAAACATTGCAAAAAGAATCGGTTAAAACCTTGTTAAGACTTTCTTCCTTCGCTAGTAGGTACTTAATATTCAATTCCGCCGATGCTGAGTATTACATATTTGTGAAGGGTTTGAATACACGTATATTAACACTTCCTTAATTATCAGTGAGTTTCATATTCGCGTCAATATAAATAATTATGATGTGCCATCCCTGTTTGAGTCGTTTTTTTGGAATCTTGATTATATCGTAATGAGTTTACTTAAAGACAAGCCCGTGACCTTATGTTATTTCTTTTTAATGTTTACTTATATTTACATTTCTGCAAAATGTCATGGATCAATCATTTTTTTTAAGTTGGCTAGAAGCAAGTTAGTGACTCGAGAGACCGCCAGTATGATTCTCCCTACCTGGCAAATTTTCTATGGCTTACTAATATTTGTTTTCTTACATAAATCATATGACTGGTATTTTACACTACCTCTTTACCTCCGTTGCTGTTCTTTACTGCCAAGAACAGCGCTAAAGCTAAGTTGAGCGCGCTTGCCTATAACCTATTCCACGTACGAATTCGCAGAAAATCGTATAGTCATATCTTCGAAATTGTTCTGCTTCCGTTCCGACCCAATTCATAGCATACATGAACCAGGTGAAAACACGACAACCTAAATATAAAGAAAACAAGTCACAACTGAGAATACTGAAATGATAACGTAGTATCTTTAAAGAAGATACAAACATTCGAGGAATTGATAAAAAAGGATATTTTGATACGGGAGTTATCAATAAACATAATTTCGGATCTATTTATATTATATATCTGATATGACAATATCAAATGCTTTTCTTGATCACAGATAATTCTCATAAACATTGCTGCATGGGATACATGTATTGCTCACCTGTGTTCAACATTATAAGCTACTCAAAATGAAATAGTTTATAAGCAATTGTACGAGATGTACAGTAATTACGTTACTTTTAATCCTATGTAATTAAGGATATACATACCGTTTACCGGAACAATTACTATTTAAAAATATTGCCCATACACATAAAATTTATATGTAGATTTTATATGTGAGGAAAAGATTTTTACGAAATTATAATTATTAATTAAGTTTAAGAAAGATGGTCCGACGACATGAGAAAGGTGGCGGTTTCTTGGGGAGGCCTACGTTCAGCAGTGAACAGCGATAGGCTGAGTAAGAGTATGAAGTTTAAATGACTGCCTTATTGTACAGAGCAATACTTATTAGGAATCCATATAAAAAGCGTGACAATGATTTCATATGACAGTTCTAAAATTGAAAACCAGCAGAACCCTATATTTTCTCTCACGAAGGCAAATTTCGACTTCTAGTCTGGCGGTTGCGGGAGTCATTTCTGATGACCATATAAAATAACACGATATCTTAGTGTGAGGAAAAACTATTATAAAGATAAGATTTGATATACAACAAAGTCCACACTACAATGGGTAAATAAATTGGTGACGTAATGACGGTGTCACAAACATATGTTCCATTGTTATGTAAACAATTTCCTGATATTAATGAAAGATGAACAAAATATAGCTAAGAATACCTAATAAATTTCGTAGTACGGAGTAAGATTACAATAAAGTTTGAAATAAATAAATAAGATTCTTAGAGATGATTCTACTCTATAGCTTCACTATTTTAATTACAAGAACTGTATTGTAATACATTTTTAAATATATAATCATTTCGAATGATAATATAAGTATAGAGGTACCGTAATTATATTAAAGTCATTGAATAGAATTTTTGTCAGTTTTCTGATTCACTATTTGCTTTGAAATATTTCTCCTTGTTTGTTCAAACTACTTTAATTTAATAGGGGTAATTTTTTCAAATGTTTTTAATATACTTTTTTTGAATACATTTTAGTGCTTTGCTCACACAATAATATGGGCAGGACACCCAGTACACTAACATCATCATCAATCTACAAAGGTACTTCCCATTGCTGAGCATGGGCTTTCTTTATCATTGAGTTGGTATTGTATAGTTTATATTAACTCAATTATTGAAAAACACCTTTTTGGGAATCATAAGTATACTTACAAATATTTTAACATTAATAGTTAAAGCATTTCAAAATTCAGCTCAAACCTTTATCTGTTCATCTTATCTTAGTACTTTAGAAATTTAAAAGAGCAGTATGTAAGAAGATACATGGTAGATACAATAGAATGTAAATACAACAACTACGCTTTACTTAATCGTAAAACTAAAAAAAGTTAGTGTCAAACTATAATAAACCATAAGTAATTTAAAGAACAATCGATCTATTAAGACTTTTTAAAATATAACTTATGTGAGGTACATTAAGTACTTAAACATACCATAGTTTTGTGGAATTTATTAATGTGTAATAACTTTAATCGTGCAACTGTCTCTATAATTGAAGAACCATAATTCATAGGACGCATAGGCACAGTGCAATCTCTATTGAGCTGGCGTTTTTTAGTATATTATTCATGAATGTGCAAGGATAAATTGTTGTTTCCAGTATCTAATTCCGTGGTATGTCTACTGTGTTACGCATATGATGGGAGGCCGGCTGCGCGTAATGTACTACACGCTGCTTTCACAACGTTTCCCAAACGTAAATTACAAAATTACACAGTACGTAATTACCATAAGACCGAACGCACGGTGTTCACAGTTAGGGCCAAACAAAAGACAAGCGTCGACTCTCACAAAATTCGTCGTAATTGGACTGAGAGAAACTCACAACAAACTGTACATAATTGCTGATGCAAAAACAGGCGTCGTCATCATCAAGGCGACAGTAATACACAACATCGAACTGGATCGTGGGAGTGAAACGGGAACCTCTCAATGGTGGCACCCATCGAGGAAACGCGCAAGTACGCCAGGTATTTAGCCACAATGGTGATCATTAACGATGTTTCCACACGCTCGTGTGCGTAGTGCAATTGTTTCGAAATCGAGAGTACTTTTGTGTTGTGCAGACAAAGCATGCGAATGAAGAAACGCTGCTTGCTTACAATACCGACACTCGCCAAAATGGAAACGCGTATTATACAGCCAGAGAGAAAGATGGCGACAGATTCAATCAGTAATATTATAAATAACCATGTCACTATTATATACGGTGTCTTTCCAGTAAAAGATAATAATTGCGTGAAACGAACTGGGGACGAGACTTTATTCTAGCTCTTTGTGCCGCGCCCCTCCAGTGGTCACTTGTCACGCGAGATGGATTAATTAGACAATGTTCATAGCTAATTTACGGTGAGCACTCGTTATTTCCCGAGAACGAAATGATCAATGTATGCGAGGAAGAGCTGAATACTCGGAATTACGCAACGCGAACCTCTCACGATTCCCGGGAAATAACAACTCATGTGATTATTCCATTCTGCGTACGCGATCATGGGTCAACAGCACCGCGCAACACATTACCTTCAACGTTTTGCATTACTTTATTTGAAACTCAACTCTGACACTCAAGGCCTTGAAATATGATTTGTAACGCATGTGGGCTTGCGTTTTTACCTATCTTTAATTAGCAATGCAAATTATCATTAACATTTATAAAATCTAATAGTAAACGAGGCGTTTAATGCCAATGACTAAGAATTAAAGTGAATTGACCAAGTGGAAACATTAATTCAGCAAGAATTAGATGCAGATGGAGTTAAAGCGGTATTAAAAGCAGCTATTTGTACACTACAAGTTGGACATGAATGCTAAGGGATTTATTAAAAGTGGTTCATTGTATAGTGAGTGGTTCTCGCTAGGGAATGCAATCCCGATCCCGCGAGATCGGGATCCCGCGGGATCCCGAGTAATTTTTCGGGATCAATCCCGACGCATCATATGACGAGATCCCGTTCGAGATTGACGGGATTGGGCGGCAGTAGTCAGGATTTATTTCAGTGTGGAGGAACAAGGGGGCGATTTTTGCAGTTTGCATATACTTGCTTCGCCACGTTATTGCCAACCAGTGTTGAGTCGGAGAGGGCATTCTCTGCAGCGCGATACATTGCAAAGGACATTAGATGCCGTTTAGCAGATGATACTATTATTTGGTAGCCTTTGTTTTTTAAGGAGTCATTTTCAAAATCACTCGTTTTTGGTAACTACTTCCTAATTCCTTTGAAATATGTTTGTTATTTTGATTATCTAATTTACCTATGTTAATTTCCTTAAAACCTGATAATTATTTTTGGTTGGTAAGATTAAAAAAAAAGGATTTTATTTTCTTTGGAGTTATATTTATTTATTTATTTATGTACTTTTTGTACACTATACAATAAAATAAATATAAAACTGCTAAATATAAAGCTGCGATCTCTTCCAGACAAGCTACGCGACTGGAATGAAAGGTCGTAGTTCTGGCAGTTGTCTTCAGAATTGTAAAATAGAAACAGAAAAAAATCTAATAATGTATATCAGTAACAAATACATACATAACCATACATTAAAGTAAAAAGAAGATATGTTAATTTAACATTGAATAGAAGATATTAGTGTAAAGATTGCATGAGTAATTTACAGAAATAAAAGCAACACTATTAATAAAAGAATATAAATACTAAACGACATACATATAAGAATACGAATTTACCAAATAAAATATAAAGTTTAGAATAGTAAGTTCTGAGAAGTTTTTTTAAAGTGGAAAGCGATTTAGCTTTACGAATTGTTAGTAGTAATTCATTCCACAGACGTGCAGCATGGACTGTAAAAGAATTATTAAGAAATTTGGTGCTATGCTTATTTCAAGTGTTAAATTTTCTGAGGACCTAAGCGGTCGTGCATGTGTAGCGCTTAGAAAACGGAACCTATATTTAAGATAACGGGGAGCAGTGGGATTGAATAAAATTTGAAAAAGTAGCAAAAGAATACGAGTATTCCGGCAAAGGCGCATAGATACCCACTTGAGTTTATCACGAAATTCAGAGACGTGGTCATGTCATATTTTATTATGTTATTTTACTTAACCTCACTATCACAAACAAGCAGTTATTAGTTTCTTTAGTCATCCAAATTAATTATTTTTTTAAAACTAGACGGGATCCCGAAAATTCCGGGATCCCGCGGGATTGATATTTCTAATCCCGCGGGATCTCGAATTTGCAATCTCGAGTCGGGATTGCATTCCCTAGTTCTCGCCTACGAGTATTAGTGGATAGAGCGCAAGCTGCGTCGGTAGGTGTTCACCCACACGGCGCTGCCGGCCCACGAGCGGCGACCGGCGCGCTCAATACTTCAACATTACCAGAATAATGTCTTATTATGACAGTGAATTGTGCAATATCATTAAACAAGTGAAACCACGACACGACCTTGCATATTTGTTTGCTAATCATTAAAATACATGTTTACGCACTAATGCATGAAAATCGCAACACGTGGTACCTGGTTTATTCATAAATAGGAAGATCTTTTTACCACAATGATTCTTTTATTCCATTTATAACTAACATTGAAACATAACTTTATGTCCTATCGATAATTCAACTACATATTTCAAAAATAAAACAAAACAATCACTACTGCTCGGTCTTGCAAGAATAAACGTACATGGTTTCATTGCGATCAATAGAATATGTGTACATTCACAGTATAACAGAAATAATAAATTCGATGATACGTGTACGGTTTGTTATTGGTTAATAATTGACTCAGCTGGCTGTATCGTAGATTGCGATTCATAAAAACATACTATACAGTGTACACAGCATGTTCATTGAGCAGTGACATTATACATTCATATAGCATAGCGGAGGAAACAGGTACACGTACAATTGCATTATTATAATCTTATCAATAATGATGATAAGTAGCCAATATGCGAACGAATTGGTTGAATGTAAATATAACGCGTTTATTGGCAAGTGAGCGAGTGAGCACACATGGTGAGCGGTGGACAGGGGAGCCAGCGATAACGGTGACGGCACACGATAAACGAGCGCATTTTTCATTAACGGAACAGTGAGTTTCCATGAATGGGCGTTCTGAATGGAAAACGCTAGACTTGCCCCATTCACGGAGCAACGCGCGCTCGGAGTAGCGCTGCGCCGGTCGATATCGGCCGCTTGCCGTGTGCCGCCGTATGCCGCATGCCTCACGCCTCTACCTTCAATCCGACAAGCGCGCGTATCTCAATGTCCTAAAAACATTACACTAACGACCTACGACTCACCGTCACGATTAAACTAAACTTCATTCATAACTGCGGTCTACGCAATAATTCTTAAAATACATGTGTCTGAATTA
This sequence comes from Cephonodes hylas, assembly GCA_030295005.1. Lineage (NCBI taxonomy): Eukaryota > Metazoa > Arthropoda > Insecta > Lepidoptera > Sphingidae > Cephonodes > Cephonodes hylas. The sequence continues at coordinate 9,886,831 of AP025363.1, read as the reverse complement.
TTTTTATATGCGCTATCATTTTAACTTCCTCTAGGTAGTGACAAATATATGTGTATACCTTACTTAAAGTATATGATTATTTAATAACTTTAAGGCTTTTACTTCAAATTGTTTTAATTTTTTTTTTCTGATTTATCTTACTACAATTAATATCATCTTTTCACTAAAATAATTGTTTGGTGATAGGGAACTAAATTCTGCAGGATAATTATTTTTAATTTAATTGAAGTTAAAGTGCAGTAACGTAAAATGAAAAAATACACGTACATTTGCTACAATCTTTAGGACTGTAGTAAATATATGCCCCGTTAAATTGTATTGGAACAAGAAACAATCGCGCTGTACAAACACACAGATAACATACATTTGTGTTATGACCAACTTGAATAGTTTTTCATTATATTTAATATTAATACATCATATATATCACTTGAGGAAAACATAATTTACTTCAATGACTTGACTGTGTGAATGTCCATTAACGAAGTGTCAATGTCGCATTCATTTTATGAATATAATTGGATAGATAATTAAATTATTTTATATTTTTCCTATATTGATTAATATGTTACGATATTTACATTTGGTTAATTGTTTTTTTTTATTGATATCATAACCACTCATGCTAGTCTGAGCCTGCCTACCTATACAGTTAAGGGAGGTTGATGTAACAATGCTGAGAAGTGCAATTCATGATGATTGCCTTTACTAGTAAAGAGTGTAATATTGATCTGAATGACACCTACTACATACTTCCAAATCAACATATACAATTTTTTACTTTATGCATAAGTTTGTAGTATTTGGTGTCTTTAAGATAAACCGCAAAATTGAGTAACATAAAATAGACATTATTGCATGCGAACAACTAAAATTCATAAACAATTAGTCAAAGGAACTGTGGTGAAAAAAAAAATCCTAAGTGACAGACAACAAGTACCAAAGCGGATCTATTCCATTATCGAAGTTTTTTTTCTAATGTAAACTTAATTAGATCAAAGAAAAGTCTAACAGTCTACGGCTTCACAGGAAGAAGCCGCAAACATGATTCATACAATATGCAAAACAAATAATAATATACAATTAACAACCAGCCTTTTGGGAAGTTGACTAATAGTGAGTGAGGTGTAAGGAACAAAGGCATGACAGTGGGGAGTCGATCATACGCGGCGGAAGTTGCCGTATATAACTAACAAGGCCATCTTATAAGATCTTGGGTCCAATACATAGAATTCAAAAATAAGTAATATTGTAGTAATGAAAATAAAACAGTCCATTTCCTACTAACCAATCCAATATCACTTATTTTCTTTTACAGTATTGTTAGACAGATATAATAAACCAGAGGGGTTTAGCCTAAACAACACACAGGAAATGCAGAACAAGAAGTACAGAGATAACATAAATGTACTCATAAAAATCTGATGATTGCTAACACATAATAAATTATTACACCTCAACACTACTTCTAAATGTGCTTATGACAATCATTATTTAGAGAAGAGGATACCTCAGCTTAAAGCACTGGCAAAAGGGGATGGCCAGCTGGACAGTTGTAAGACAAAATTTGATTAACATTAGGATCATAAGGAATAGGATGGTCTGTGGATAATCACTATACAATGAGATTGAAGGAATAATAAATAAAATAAAAAATAAATAAATACACACACATATTCCTGACCCCACACTAAGATATGAGTCTTGTGTTGTAGGTATCAGCAACTACGAGAGACTTTTCGGTCTCACAAACACCCACACCCGATTTTTATTGGAAATAGAAATTGAATGGTGCTAAAGTATAAGTTTTCAACTACCAATATTGTTCACTTAAAACAAAACATTAATCCATTTGTAAAAATTTTATAGTTTCAAGGCAGGGCAAGTTTTTCCAAAATTTAACCAAATATAATCCACTATTAAGGTTTTATTTCAGACTTTATTTGAACATGTACCGAACCAGTAGTAAGGGGGGTCGGGGGTCGCGGCCCGGAAGACATACTGCTGTCTTATCAAAGCAGACATGCTTTGCAATATCGTCGATTTATGTGTGTGCGCTGGCAACAACACAAATCAATCATATTCATACTTATCGGCTGCCCAATTTTAAAAATGACAATGGCAACTGCTTGTTTTTGACCTCTTAGAATTCATAGTGTGCAATTTTAAATATTGTTATATTACCAATAGTATAATAGTAAATTGCTACTAAGGAGCCCTATTTTCCAATTTTCTAACTCAGATATTAACATAAAAGATTGTATTCAAGCTTTAAAAACAAAATTTGATTTTTTTTTTAAATAAAATATGTAAGCTTTATGCATACTAGTAAAAGAAAAAAAAAACAATGTAAATTGGTGACTTTAGAGATTTTGTTGTATTTTTAATCAGCAGTTTCTAAATAAACAGAGGGTGTCTGACATTGAAAATAAATAATTGTATATTAATAATTAACTAGAAGATCAAGCCCAGTGGCATGCCACTGTAACTTACATTATTAGACTGAGAACAATGAAAATTACATGCACAATGAACTTACAATTTAGCCTTACTCCAGAACAAAGTCATAATTATTTTAAAAATAAATAACTATTCATTATTTATATACTGTGACTTTCTAAGTATGTTAAAGTATAAAAATTAACTGTTGTATGTAAAATCAAATATGTATGGTCGGAAAAATTCTGCCAAGATTACAATTTCTTTATCAACTATTTCAACATTAGTCTTGTTAAAAAATGTTTACATTTTTACAAAATATCATTGTTTACCATATACTTTTAATAATGTTGGGATAAATAAGCAAAATATGTCAGTTTCAGTATAAACAGTAGATAAATGAAGTAGAGAAAACTTTTATGTAAATAAGGAATGAAAATTAATTACTTAATACTACTGCAATATAATATAATTTGAAAAGATAGACTGTAAAAATAATGAACTCTAATTATTTACCTATTATTTATAGCTTTTTTAAGTCATAAACATATTGGCAGACTAAAAAGCATTTAACTTAAAATTATAAATACAAATAGTATGTTCTATAATCTCACTGTTGAACATATGGTCACTGTCATTGAATAGTTGGAAATAGTATCGAAATGTGACTTCAGCTTGTGTCAATGACAGAAAAATGATAATCACAGTAATGTTTATTAATATTCATAGGAATGAAACAGCTGCTAATATAAATATTTATCAATATAATTATCGCAATGAGTTACACAACGAAAGTAAACAGCAATATCTAATCTAATATGATCTAGGCACGATATTCATTGTATTCACGGCTATACTGTTTCATTCATAAACTGTGGGAACTGTCAAAACATCACGAGATAAAAACAAAGAATTAGTAAGACGGACGTTCCATCAGCGAACCGCATTCATCTCGCCACATGTGCGCGTATTCTACATCATGCCTACCATTAGTCTTTACGAGATATTCATTCACACCCAGCACCTAAAACTCATACACCTTAAAACCTACCACCTGTTTACCACGACTGACAACAACATCCTCTGCCGAACCAACTAAAAGTACACTTACACCATATCCCCACGTTAATACTATATCTTTCGACTTTGCTACATGCACTCATTTAACAAATAATAATTAATGTTACGTACCGATTTTTATTTTCAATCTTTCTTCAACTCGCACTTTACGCGTATCGTCCGCCATGTTAAATCCATAACTGTTTATCTCTTTCATCCGCTGTTATCTCTTTCGGAACGAGCCCGTTCGGCCGGCTTGTCCCGCCACTTCCGGAGTGTCGTAATGTTCTACTTGAGCTCGTATGCGACTTGGGTCGGTGATTGAAACTCACGCACTAATATTATTCCTTGCATACACATTTCCATCGATGTATTGTATAAATATTTTCACATTTGACGTCTAATAAGCTCACGCATGCATTGCGCATGTGCTCGGTACTTGCACTTTACTATCAATGAAATAAATGCACTTTGTGCAAAACTGTACGAACTATTACTCTATTCCGATGTCTTTTGTTAAGGTCACTTTTATCTCACCATTTATAACTTATACAGATTACACAACGCATAATCACGAAAATGTTTTGAAAACTTATTTTCTGAATGAATAAAAAGCATGAATGGGCAATTACGTCACGTCAAGATGTTGCGCCTGCGCGGCCACGGGTGTCGTTTGTTCAATCGAATTGATGAGAAGAGGTGGCAATACATGTTCAATACTTTATTTTTTCGCTGTGGCAACATTGATTATTTAATAATTTAATCGGTTTAATGACGAATTATTATAGTAAATGGTCATTTTTTATACTTTAGTCATTAATAAAAAAAATAAACCTGTGCTCAAAATATGAAAATGTACTGTAATTACAAATAATTTTTACTTTAATGTTTAGATTCATAAATAAAGTGTTGTTTAGATTATATTATTACTTAAAATTAATTCCATCAAATAAATAAGATTTGAATATTATTACTACATACAAAAAGTTTGAACTTATTATGAAATCATGCATAATAGTAGGTATCAAGTACAGAAAATAAATAGTGAAAATATTCTTTTTAGTACTCATTATATTGTATATCCACACTTTATTTACATTATTAGATGTTTTTAATTGATTTTTTTCCTATTTTATACTACTTTTTACATAAAAAAGGAAAATGACTATGCTAATTTAACAGATGAGAATTTTTCTTTAAAATCCTGAGTTACATTGATAACTTTTAAATTTTACAGTTAATATTAATGAATTGCCTAAAATATTCATTTTATTCTTTGAGATTAAGGTTTCTTTGCCACTCTATAGGCATGAATGAATTTAAAAAAGCTAGGCTATGTTGTTGTCATTTGTCGAATGTCAAAAATAAATGTGTCAAATTTGAAGACTTCTAATTTATGGAAGAATGCGTGCATTCAGGGAATAATGAAAAAGGATATTATTAAACGAGATAGCACAATCATGTATACGAAATATCAATGTGTAAATAAACACCATCTGTTCTCGATATAATTTAAAGACAAAAGACCTTTATTCTGTTTATTTTTTTTATAGGGTTGCAAGGTTTGTAACAATAAATCATTCCTTAGGGAACAACACCGGGAGAGCTGATATTGATTTTTATTTGATAGCTGCTTAGTTTCATCGGTCGCAATTTGGAGAGTGTTTGCGGTGTTGTTTCTTAAAGAATTGATCTTCCAAAATGACAGACACATACGCACACGGCGACAGCAGGCTAATATACACCGAGACCAACTTGCCTGGACCCTCGGAGGACAACGAGGAGTACAGAGAATTAATGAAGACTTTCAACTCTAGACTTACCGATTATTGTACATGTGTTGGTTTATGTACATATCCATCATGTAAATGTCTAGAGAAGTCTGATGGGCCAAATTATAACATGTACATGGATCATGGGCAGCCCAAACTAGTTCTTAATCCCAATAAGAATATAAATCTAGTTATTGAGTGCAATAATGAATGCTACTGTTTAACAACTAATTGTGGCAATCGTCTTGTCCAAATAGGGCCTGTGAATGGTTTAGTTGTCAAAACATGTGAGATTGATTTAAAAGGATTGGGTCTATTTACATCATTTTTTATTCGTAAGGGCACATTTATATGTGAATATGCAGGAGAGTTGTTGACTAAATCCCAAGCTATGACAAGGAATAAAATAAATCAGCTCAAAGGTGGAATGAACTATGTATTTTGCTTGAATGAACATTGCAATGGAACAGTGGTGCAAACATTTGTTGATCCAGGTCACTTTGGCAACATAGGCCGATATATCAATCACAGTTGTGAACCTAATTGTCATATAGTACCTGTGAGACATGACTCACCAATACCAAAGTTGGCCATTTTTGCTCGCTGTAACATAGAGCCAGATAAAGAGATAACATTTAATTATGGATCATACAGGGATGACAATGTTGAGCCTACTGAATCTAATGTTAGCAGGAAGAAATGCTTGTGCAGAAGCAAAAATTGTGCTGGGTATCTACCATATGATACTTATTAAAAATAAATATATTATATAAAATTACTTCAAATCAAATCAATTATTTCTTAATATACAAACATAGTGTTATGGCACATTTCACCCATTGGCTTAAATTTTTTTATACATATTTAAAAATATAACTATATTCTATTTATAAAGGAAAACATAATTGTATTTGATTTGATATGATAAGATTATTTCAATGTAATATAATAAAACATTATAAATGTGCCAAAGGGTTTGTTTCATTATATACTTTATAAAATTTATTTAAATTAAATTTCATTTACCATATAAAAATGTCGTTTTTTATGTTATGAAAGCAGAATACTGATAAATAATATAATTCTTAGCTAAAAATTTGAAATATACTAAAAAATGCACCATACATGAAACATTGGTTATTGGTTGCACAGGACTAATGGTACAAATAGCAATTATGGTTTGACATTTTTTAAGTACACTGAACACCCTTTACAAATTGTTGGTATTTAAGATAAATTATGTTTTAGAAAGGCAGGAATATTGTAACTGGTGGATTAAATTATGGACGTCATATCTAGACAGGACATAAATTACTGTTTACATGTATATCTTATTGACTTTTGATAGCCTCTGATGACGCGTCCGACGTCTCTCACAAACCTAGCTTTATAAATGGGTAAAAGGTTGAGGGTTTTTACAGTGGGATATGTAGATAGTGCTATCCTTATAATAATATGGGAAAATTGCTACACTAGAGTTCAACTGTTTCACCGTTTATTTTGACTTTTTGCTTCGGAGATATTAAACTATGTTAAGAGTCGTGAAATATATTTATTAATTTTGTGATAAGTATTTAATTGTAAAATTAGTTCATAGCAAGGTTAGATTGCGAATGAGCCGGCTCGGCTACATCATCATCACTTACTTAAATAAAACCGACCAGCAGTAATGCTATTTAAGCGTTTGGTTCGGTAAAAGAGATTACAAACGGACCATTATGGTAAAATATTTATATATGCACTATGGATACCGAGCTACCTATTACCTATAACTTATGGCCTCGAGGTTTAGGTGCGCAGTCGAGAATCTCGGCGGTCGCGGGTTCAAACCCAAGGCTTACACTTTTGACTTTTTGAAGTTATGTATGTATTTACATTGAATTATCACTTGCTTTTACGGTGAAGTAAAACATCGTGATAAAACCTGCACACCTAAAAGTTGTTAGGAATTTCTTAGATGTGTAGTCCGCCAACCCGCACTAGGCCAGCGTGGTGGACTATGGCTTAAACCCTCGTAATGGTAGAGGAGACTTGCGCCCAGCAGTGGGACGTATATGGGTTGATGAAAAAGATGAAGAATCGTAATAAATTCGGTTTAATTAACAATACAAATACACCTGCGTTGGCAGCAGGCAGGCTAAAGGTAATTATACAAATCTACACCCACTTTGGTGTCCCTAACATTGTTGCAATACCTACTGCTACTGGGAGTTCTCTGAAAGTATAAATTTTATTATTCAGTCAATACATTTTTTCTGATTTAACAGTCGTAGAATCATCAACTGCGTCTACATAAGCTGCATCGCAGGCATGCCGACTCGAATTAAAAACAACCGTATTACAACTAGGTACCTAATCGTTTCTTGCCAGTTAACACTCTGTTGGTATTTAATAATTATGTACTTCTCGAAAGTATCAGTATGTCATTTACTATAAAAGTGCGCTTCCAGTGAACCAAATCACAGAACTCGTTCGCACTAAACTATTTATGTCGTGGAAACAATGAAGGATTTTTTATCGATACTACATGTTGGTAGTCTTATGAATATTTAGGTACCATTGAGTATAAAACAATTTCACTTTGCTACCCCTTGCTTGTTGTAAATAGCAATATAAAGAGAGCCATCAGTACCTAATACTTAGCTTGCCTTAACTTTCCTTGGCTGCAATGTCCTGTAATAACAACAAATTCTAATGGGCAACTGATTATAATAAAAGAAATTTTCAAAGCGAATTCACCAGATTCTGATCAAACGTTGTAACGTATGAAGACCATCAAAATATAAACAAAAAATAAAGTATAAGACACTGTGTCACTGATTGCTGGAAACTGGACAATCTAGTGTTGATTCGAACACCCACTTTGAATTCAGACATACGGCCACGACTCAACCTCAACCTTGATCGTTTTATTACCTACCTATGGATTTTTAGACTCTTCTCAATTATTATCTTGTTTCTTTTTTTGTATTATATACTTCTTAATTTCTGTATTTTAAAATAGCATTAGCTGGTGTATCTGCTGTTTGTCATTGGCGAAGCTGAATTTTTTACAGGCTGTATTCAGACCGTGATTGGAAACAAAGGCAGGCAAAAACTCCTTGGCATTAAAGACAATCCCGAGAAAAAATAAAAATTTTGAAGTTTTCCATACAACCATCGGTAGGTATTAAATGTATGTGGCGCGTATAGTAAACGTTAAATATTTTATATTATTTGTCGGGGATTTTTTTAAAAGCCAATGAGTTTGTGATCACCATAGCTATTACCTGCCTTTATTTCCGATCACGGTCTGAATACACCCTGTAGAAATTTTATGAGACTGCATTTGCATTGTGTATGTGTGACTATTATGAAGTTTTTTTTTCTATAATACAGGATACACAACCTTTATTGTTACTACCTGCGCCGCGGCTAAGAAAATAATTATTGATTTTTAACATTTACATACTTACTCACGTATTTATCCCAGAAGAGGAAGTCCGTGGCAGAGGAACATTCATGTTTCGATTTCGATAAGTCCCATTACATAAGGCACACGCTTGTGCGATAGAAAGGTTTTTTTAAAGCTTGTTTAATGTCGCAATTTCATAAAATTCATGTTAAGAAGAGTAGCCGTCTCCATAACTTTTTAAGTGACCTTGCGTTTCCTTTTGAGGCTCATATTTAGATGCCACGTTTTAGGGCCGTTAAAACTGCACACTTATTAAAACCTTATTTCTTTACGCACTGAGGTATTTTGGATGTGAGGAATTAGTTATGTTTCTCGAATGCTGCCCAACCGCGTCGGTTTTTCAATCGAAAGAAGATCCTTCTTGATATTGGACTAGCCTACCTGTCCAAAGCTGATGACGGTGACGAAGATGGAACTCTTCTTACTCGCGTTAACTTTATTAAAAACATTTTTTTTTCATATGAAAATAATAAAATTAAACAATTAAATAACACTCAGCTACTGGTCTCTTTTACAAAGCCGCGTTGTTAACGTAGTCTACGCCTACCATAATTGTAAACAAAGCTTTTACCAGAATTGTTCAAAAGAGAATAACTTAGAAGTAGATAACAATAATCTTACAAATATTTTAACGGGCCGTGTTATTATCGAGAAGTAATTGTAATTACGATAATTTGGAAATAATTTTGCATTTATGATTGTTTTTATCGAATTGGTAGGTATTTGTTTGCTGGTTTTTTTTCTACAAACATGGGTACCTATTATCCGCATGAATGTAACACATGGGATGTAAACCTAGATTTTCCTATACGGGCGCGACAATTGCTTATTGCCTATTTTTTATATTGAAATGGTAAAATTATTAACTATGCTAATGATTACGACCGTCTCTTGCTAGTTGCTTGTTAGTTATAGCCGGATATAAGATGAATCGAAACACTTGCATAGGTCTTCATGGCGGATAATACGTTTCGGGGGTCACTTTGGGCAGACTGATTGTATGATGCCCCATATTTACTTCTATAATAATTTTATGGCACGTCGGATGATAATGTTTAGTTCTAGTTGCAATCGACCTAGACTCGGCACTTGCAGTCTTATATGGATTCACAACGTCAACGACATAAAGCCGTGGCATGAAGCTTCAACACCCAGCCTGATAGATTTCCGATGACCCGGTCGAAGTTGTTGGGTCCATAGTATGAAATAGCAATTATATTAGACTGTTGGTGCAATAAAAATTGCCTGTAGGACGACTTAGTTCATTACGCGGGCCTAGTGCGGGGCTTGATAGATTTCTCATAAAGTTATTTTTTTTCAATAAGAAACTAAGTTACCTACGTTACTTTCTGTAGACAACTTAACTTACGATACTCTTAATTTAGTCCCTGGGTTCTATTATATATTAACGGTCAATAATGTAATATTAATTGATATAAAGTTTTGATTATATTGGGTCGCTGCAGTTTTGATTCCCAACCAAAATTTCCAAAGATAACACTAATCACTATGATAGTAAAACTGTCACTATTTCGGTTTACATGTAACCATAGCGTAAAAGCAATTATATTAGGGGCACATAATCTTTATCCTTAGTGTTGACATTGACCTCCAACCTATATAATAGACTAGCTTTTGCCCGCGACTCCGTCCGCGTAGACTCTAGGGTTAAGTGCAGAGAGATTTTTGCATTTATAACATGTTTATCCCACGGGATTACATTTTCCAGGATAAAATTATCCCATGTTAATTCTGTGAGCCCTACCTACCTCTATACCAAAAATCATTCAAATCGATTTGGTAGATCCAGAAATACCCATTGCCACGGGAATACTTAATTTTCCGGGATAAAAACTATCCCATGTTAATTCTGTGAGCTCTACCTCTCTCTATACCAAATTTCATTCAAATCACTTTGGTAGATTCAGAAATACCCATTCCCACGGGAATACTACATTTTCTGGGATAAAAAGTATCCTATGTGTTATTCTGATGTATTAGCTATATTGTGGTACAGTTTCATTCAAATCCATTCAGTAGTTTTTACGTGAAAGAGTAACAAACATACATCCATACATACAAACTTTCGCCTTTATAATAATAGTAGGATTTAGTTATATTGTGTTTCGAATTTCGATTCTTGTTACTGATAACGACACGGGTGCTGTTTACTAGACTTTTCTTGAAATGTTTTCAAATATCTATAAGTAAACACATCAAAGAGTTGAAATTAATAAGCTGTCTGGAATCGTAAGTGACATAAAAATATGATAATAGTGACGACACAGCGAATATATAACTTTTTAATAATGCATTTGTTTTTAAGCATTATCGCATAAATCTTTGACATAGGTACCTAATATAATCATGATTTTTATAAGGAGGTGGTTTTTCAAACTGCTCATAATACCCAATAGGTAACGATTTGAAAGTAATTGATTTTAAGAATTTTAGCTAACTAGGGCTAGCATAACCGTTCTTAGTAACAAATAATGGAAACTTCGGCGTACCCACATAGGAATATTATGGAAACTAAAAACCTATTTAGTTCGATGGCTACGTATTTTCCGCCAGCTGTGGCCTGTGATATTGCGCTGCTAGTTTAAAAAAATATTACTACGGAAACTGGAGATAGAGATCAATACTCAAATTTAATTTGATTTTAAAATTATTTTCAATTAAAAAATGTGCGCAAATCATGTGCACATAAAATATAAAATTCATAAACTTATAAAGCCCGTGCGGCTAGGTCTCGTTCCGTCTGAGGACAAAAAAAACCTATTTATTTGTCTAAACTTTAAAGCCTATGTTCTATCCCAAGGTCCCCTTTTTTAATACCAGTATCAAAATTATATCGAGTCGATATTAGAAGTTTATTCGTAGCAAACATAAAATAATACATATTTTTCTTACAATAAAAATAGATAAAATGCATAAATAACTTTGTAAAAAAGCGTTTAATGCATCAAACTCGTTAGCCCCCTACTTTACTTTTTGTTCAGTACCAACTTCATTAAAACTCGTCCCAGCAAGCCTCAAAGGTTTATATAAATAGCTTCCAGAATTTAAATCGTATTACTGAATTTATTCCAATGCTTTTTTCTTTTGCCTTATTGGAAGTTTATACCGACAATAACTTTCCTTAAAAAACGGGTTACACGAAGCAAATTTATTTTACCCTGCGTTCTTGATGTTTGCGCATCCAAACCTCAGGATTCATTTTTATAATAAGTATTAACACGGTATAGTAACTTAGATTCTTCAATTAACTTTCTAAATGTCTAGATTTTTAGTATGTGAGGATTATATTAGTAATATTTTTTAAAGTTTGATTTAGTAAAATTCATTTTAAAGATTTTAACAAAAATCTAGCAATTAGGATAGCGTGTGTTTATAAATCCTTATAATGTCTAGATGACTCATCTTCCAAAACAGAATAGTGCTAATCATTAACTTCAGATGCATTCGATAGACACATCAATTTTAAATTTTTACCGTGAAACAAGACAAATTGATTACGTGTAAAGATGCAAACAGTTTGGAAATCTGTGGTTTGATGTACGTAAACACGAGATGCGATCCAGGGAAGTCCACAAGCGCGGGTCGTGATCGTGTTGTTTCTGTTTGTGTGATGCCTACATAGTATTCCGTATGCATACATAAGCTAGCCGCAATCGGCGTCGTTACGAGTTCGGCGCTGGACGAGGGCGGACGCACACGCCTTACGTCACATACGCTCGCCAATTGTTTATCCTTCGCAGTGTTCGCGGAACGTGCCAGAGCTTGAGAAGCAATTGGAGCAATCATCTTGTTAAAAGTAAACAAACGTGTGAGTACCGGCAGCCTTCATGAATAACGGGACCGGCGTGGTTCGCCGGCCCACTGTCAACCGGCCTTTCAACATTTTTTAATAGTATTTTGTGCAGGTATTACACACCTGCGTCATGGTTTACGTGCAGAGAAATCGGGAATGTGTCGATTAATATTGCACAAATATTGCTTTATTCGAAATCATACGTAGTTTATTGTTAGGTTTAATGTTGTAACGGTACAGCAGCTTGGTGCGACGCTAGAAATTTTTGTCTTATGAGTTATAGCTATACGAATATGCATAATTAATTGATTCAAAATCGTGAATTCCCTTTTTTTATTAATTCTACACGGAAACATACAATATTTTAGTTAGAATAGATCTTTAAAAATTGGCGATCCTTTCCTTTACATACTTATATTTGTGAAGTTGGTGATTATATTCTTTTAAAAACAAACAGGTTTTAATGATGTCACGATGACGATGTATCTATAATCCTTTTCCTTGTATAATGTTAGAAAATTGGATGTGCTTGTTACGCTTTTACCTTTAACCTGGCTGTACGGGTTTTAAAGAGGATCAATTGTCACTTTATATTCTCGGGAATATACAAATGTAGGTCCCTTAGGGAATTTTCATAACATTAGTGGAGAAAATCTGTATAAGTGCGACGATAGACGCAGACAAACCTTAAACATTGTTCAAATTGAATTTAAAGAGTTATTGTTTGTTGTGTTGGTATTTTAAATACTAATTAGCGTTTATGTTTCGCTTTTTTGTTTGGGTTTTTTCTTTCTTATTGAAATATAGCTCGGTTATTGGATTTACATTTACGTAAACCAAGCTCGAAATCTACCGTTATCGCATTAGCAATTTTAATACAGAGACTTGACGATGGCAAAGTCCTGTTATTTTGTTTAGTAACAGGTTCTTATTTTCATTTTTATTGCTTTAAGAGCTAAAGTATAAACAAAAAAACGTGTAAAGAGTATATGAAATAAAAAATGAACGTCAGATATTCTCGGTGATAAAAACCTGACTCAAGCCGCATTTATCCCGGAGTTTATCCACAGATAAACGAAGGTTGTCATGCCCTACTTTGCACAAAGAATGTTGCAGAAAACGAAATGCTAATTCGCAGTGCTTTTCATAACTGTTTCTGGGAATAAATACAGCTTTGTGTAGCATGGATATTTCAAATATAAATATAGCAATTCATGGGATTAAAGTAAATGAGTATTTCGCATTCCGGGAACAACTTGTATAGGTAATATAAATAGTGTTCTAGTACTAGTATATTTTGTCAGTTGACTCTATTTCTCTAGCTATGAATGTACGGATATAGTTCGATATCATTTAAGGAATCAAACAGGATTTCGTTTTATTAAAAAAAAAATTTCGTTCCAAAAAGGGTTTCATGTAAAATGACATTACATACTCGTACTGATTCTGAGTTCAAGTTCAAATCTCTTTTACTTTTTAATTACATAATCTAGCGAACTATATAATCATAACATAATTTGTTTTGTTTTTTATTCTTATCTCGTGGTCTTATACAAATACACCGAATGTACTTATTATATCTTAGTTAAATAGCATAAAACAAATTCGTTTGGCGCGTCTGTGTGGTATTTAGCTTTTTTCATATTAAACCATAAAATTGAATTTCATACGGCTTTCATGGGGAGGTAAATTAAGTTGTATTTTTAAAACCATTAATTTCGCTTCTCATAAATGGTCTTGCTTATGCCAGAAAAAATAGTCTTCCCTTAGATAATAAGATTTTTTAAACTTTTATAAAGCCTGCCCATGTTCTAACCTCAGGAATAGTACTTATTTAATATTTTATTTGTGAAGCTTAGTCTGAATATAGCATTAATCGCTTATCATTTTTCATAAAGACCTAATATGTTGCGCTTAATATTGGTGTACATGAGAAGTACCTACTGTTGACCAAATTAAATTGCATCTGGGCGAAGCTTGGTTGCGCCACGCGTGTTATGATAACTCCAGTTATTGTTTTGATTTATCGATAAATAAAAATACCCAACCCCAAGACCTTTGCATCATTAAGTCCCGCCAAGTCACGTTTTACATACCTATCTATACGTTAAGAAGACATCTGTATTTTTTTTAATGCGTTGACGCACATTAACAAAGATCTCTTTTGTATTGTGCGGCTTTTTATCAATTCTTCTTATAGTAAATCTGTCTGGAGATATTTTACGACCTGCTAAATATTAATCCGTTAAGAAATTCCGCAATCTTTTAGCATCAAAACTCGATTCATTCTTAAATTTTTTTACTAACTTAATTTTCTGCTTATTTAATGTCCTATTCTGCGTAAAACTGATTATTTCATTTTGCTTTGTAAGTTGTAGCATGGAGACGCACAAAAAAATCTTAAAACTCTATCTGATTACTTATTTTAATCTCAGTACCAGAACGAAGTCTGGAAACCCCCGAAAAATGGAAACAGGTTCCCCATTAAGTGTAACTTTAAAAAAACCCATGTTTCGGTCATTGGTGTTTTCATGCTATAAATATCGGATAAACATGCTTCCAAAACTATAAAATACTAAATGTGAACAACATATTAAAATATATATAAAACATTTTATTATTTAGTGAAAGAAGTCACAAGATTTGGTTTCGCTAAAGTAAATGGCCAAAAGTTTGCATATACAACTATAATTAATTTATTTTTTGTTCAGAACCGTTTTGTGTACGTACACAATACACAATACACATAAGGTCATGATAAGTTGTAAAAAACACGATATTTGTTGTGTAAACCTGATAATGATGAATACAACGTATAAGTACTTGGTAACAGGGTATTTCCATATTCATTACGGGTCATGAATGGCGTGGGTGAGATAGGGGAAATACGTACAAAATGACATATACGGACAAAATGACACAGGCATCATATTTCAAATTCTGCCGTTTCTAGCCCCCCATAGATAACTACATCTCGTGACTCTATCCGGTGATACTAACCTGTGAAAACGTGAACTCGAGCTAGCCTTTAGTTTGCGTGTCATAACCGACGACAAACATTGGTAAGTTAGGAGTTTTTTTTAACTACAGAGAGTTTTGTGTATTAATATTATGTTTTTCATGATATTACCTTGTGTTTACATTTATTACATCCCCTGTGTACTTGTTGTTGCCGTCAAATAGTTTTTTCCGTAAATAATAATTATTTTGCATTTATTGTTGAATTTTGATTTTTTATTACGCTATATGGACAAAATGACATACATACTTAACGGACAAAATGACATAGGTATGTCGTTTTGTCCATAAGGATTCTATGAGCTAATTTTAGGTACCTATTTCTTGTTAATAAGCTGTTAATTTCTTTGCAGATAGACCAAAATGCGTAATTATAAGCGTAAGACTGATCGTCAATCCTGGAGTGAGGAATTAATGCGTAAAGCTATAGAAGCAGTTCAAAAGCTAAAGCTACTTTTACACCTAATGTGGAAAGAAAATTAGTTGAGCATTTGAAATTACCTAAATCTCGTCTGTTTGGACTGACGCGAACGTCTGTTCAAGAATTAGCTTTTGAGATAGCTGAAAAATTGTTTTGCTCAAAGATTTAACCCACAAAAATAATAGCTGGACAAGAATGGTTAAAAGGGTTTTTGAGACGAAATAAAGATATTTCTTTACGCAAACCAGAAGCTACTTCAGTTGCCCGTGCTCAGGCTTTTAATCGACATATAATTTTTTAACTTTATAACTTTTGTAGTGTATGTCATTTAGTCCGTATGTGGTATGCCATTTTGTCCATAGCATATGGACAAAATGGATTTCGTTGATCTCGGTTAAATTTAAAAATATTTCTTTTTCCAGTTTGTTTATCTTTCGAGTATCTATTACAATTCAAAGATATGAAACCTAAGATTATTGGTGTATAATATGAATGGGGTGTGATTTACCATTAAAGAGTTATGACCCAAAACCAAAACTATAATAATGTCATTTTGTACGTACTTCCCCTACTTATTGTTTTTTTTACGTTTGTTGAATGATCGTCTTCGATGCGACTTCTAAGAATTGCGAAGCGTTTATGCAGATTTTCCTCATAATCTTTGTATCAGGACATTCCCATTTAAATAGTTGTGATAACATTGACATAAAAATTGCATTATAATAACTGTCTTTATTGACTCTTAAGTGTATTTCACTTGGTAACTAGCTTTTTTAAATCTTGCATATCTCATTACGTTGACATTTTTCTTCTTTCAACGATAAAATTGGTGATTTAATTAGACAGCATAATTTTGTTTAACAAAATACACCACAACAGGGAAATAGTGGGAAAACCCTAATTGCTTTTAAGTTACTAGCTTCATTGAAACAGTTTACCTTATGTAAAAGCGGTTTTTTGATTGTGGTTTATATTTATTAACAAGTTTTTAGATTTAAATCTGGTTTATTAACGTCATCGAAACGGTGCATGGGGAAACCCTTATCTTAATTCTTATCAAAGATTGGTAAGTTTACCGGCTTTCTGTTTTGTTTTACTTCAGCTTTGTATTTTTTTTAATATTTTATTTACTTTGAATAGTGTGGCGGGTACTTAATTCGTCATTATCTATTTACGTTTAAAAAATCACATTTTTTTCCGAGAATACACGGGTTTATGATAAAGTTACCTACACGGGTTATGAAAGCGGGTTTTCCGCATTATAAGAGTATATATATATATATATATATATATATATATATATATATATATATATATATATATATATATATATATATATATATACTCAGCCTATTGCCGTCCACTGCTGAACGTAGGCCTCCCCAAGTAAGCGCCAACCATCCCATAAGAGTATACCTAAAAGCAATTTGTATATGATTGTACCCAGAATTATTAGTTTAGAGAATTGGAGGCCCATTTTCGCCTAGGAAAAATGTCAATAAAGGTGAAATTCTATCAATAAGTTGAAATCAATGACTGTCTGAATGACTCTCCCCTGACTTCAGAAATATTGGCTTCCCCCAAAAAAATATGTTACATTACTTTTTTAAATAGCATTATAATTGTTTACGGTAGCTCATAAAAATTTGCCGTTCACACGAGACAAGAACAGATTAAATGTAATTACAGGATACAGCTGTTACTAGTGTACTCTAAACTTGTTTTATTGCGAAGTTTTTTTCTATACATTGAAATCATGTGGTCCTGTGATAATAAAATTTAATGTATTTTCCAGGTGGCAATGGCGCGCATACCGCATCATTTAGCGGTGGTGGCTTCACTATGCAGCTTATTCTTAGTCTGTGCTGCTGATCAGACCACGGAGTCCCTAGTAATTTCAAAAAGCGACGATGTAAGTGTGCTATTCTTAAAACAACAAAACTAATTACGTGATTGTAATATTCTATATTGGTCATCGACCAAAATAAATAAATACTTTATTTCACATCTTTAGACACACTGCCTGTTCTTATATTCTTTACTAATTTTATTCTTTTGTTATTTAAGTATATTCAGTGATTGAAATCCGCTAACTACGTACTGTTTTCAGGCTCCAGACATCACACAGACGACGGCCGCTCCAGAGCCGGTGACTGAAGAACACACACCTCCTATCAAACTCACTGAGATGGACGTAAAATCGCATATATCGATGAGATACGCGCACACAGCAGTGGTTGCCCACGTCCGCAACCCAGCTAAAAAAGCACAAGAAGCTAACTTCAGGGTCCTGTTGCCCGAGACTGCTTTCATCAGCGGGTTTGTCATGTACGTATATCTTTTTGTTTATCAATAAATACAACAGTAATATTTGCTATTGCATAGACCAAAAAATTGATTATTTTTATTTATTGGGACACGAGAAAACATCTTCACTAGCATTCGATGTGACAAATGTGTGTTGTGGAAGGGATATGATTTCAATTTTATCAGATGATTTAATTACTAAGATTTACTCTAATTCTTATACAAGCGGATCCTGTCCTTTTATGACATTAAAAGAATGTATTCATTCATCATCAACCCGTATACGTCTTAGTACTCGAGACTCATAGTGAGGGTTTGATCAACCACGCTGGCCCAGTGCGAATCGGCGGATTACACACATAAGAAATTCTTAAGAACTTCGAGTTGTGTAAGTGTCATAACGAAGAATGTATTGAGCTTATAAAAAAAAAAACAATTTTTTTTACAGGACTATCAATGAGAAATCATACAAAGCCTACGTGAAGGAAAAGGAAGAAGCTAAACAAATATACAATGCAGCCGTCTCACAAGGAATCGGTGCGGCTCACATCGCTGCTAAGTAAGTATCAATGATAAAGCATAGATTGACAAAAAGAAAGACACCATAATATGACTCGCACCTATTAATTCAATTATGTTTTATGCAGAGTTCGGGATTCAAACCACTTCACAGTATCAGTGAATGTTGAGCCTTCATCTTCAGCTGTATTCAATTTGACGTATGAAGAGTTGTTGCCACGTCGTAACGGAGTTTACAACCACGCAGTTAACCTCCACCCAGGCGCGCTAGTGCCCAAATTCACAGTTACCGTCAACATCATGGAATCTGCTAATATTACCGAACTCAGAGTTCCGGAAATACGAACTGGCAATGAAATTGATGCCACTAAAGAAGATGCTGGTGAGTTTAAGCACATACATACTTCATGTAATATTTGGACTAGTTTTACTTCTGTGTAGATGTAATTTTCTTAAAACCCCTCTTTTTATTTTGAAGTACTATGTCTACAGCTTATTGATAATTTAGCGGACCATATGTAAAACTTGTTCTTATTTCAGCATTATCTAACGCTATTATCTCAAGAAATGGTCCTACCGCTGTTATTTCATTTGCACCAGACCTAGACGAACAACAAAGGCTAATGGCAGTTTATCAGGTATGTTTTTTTAAATTACATTGCACATTTAATCTTAAAAGATTATCTTTAGTCAAATTCCAATCCTCGTTTCGAGATATAATTAAAACAACCCACTTATAAAAGATGTCGTGAGAAAACGCAACAAATTATTGTTATTTTAGAACAAAAATAAGATATGTGATTTTATATCCCATGTTGCAGGAGAAATCTAAGAAATCCAATTCCGAAGAAGGTATCCTGGGACAATTTGTGGTACAATATGACGTCGATCGTCCGAACAATGGAGAAGTTTTGGTGAGGGAAAAATACATATCTATATTTCTCCCACTTTTGACCATCTACACTATCTTTTATTTTCATTGCCAAAGCATTTTCCGTGACTGCCAACTTTTAAATTACAGTCCAGATTTAAACTATTCTTTCGACCCATTAAGAAATTTAAAAGAAATTGTTATTATATGTTTTGTGTATAATTTTATTAAGGTGAATGATGGTTACTTCGTACATTTCTTCGCGCCAAGCGACTTGCCACCTCTCAACAAATACGTGGTGTTCGTACTAGACACATCTGGTTCCATGATGGGCCGTAAAATGGAACAGCTTCAAACCGCTATGCAGACAATTCTTAGCGAGCTCAATCCTGGCGATTACTTCAGCATTGTGGATTTCGATTCTTCAGTCTCGGTATGTATTGATATAAATTTATTCATATGACTGTTTTGTTAAGTAATTGTTCTGTAAAACATACTATTGTATGTTTATATTATTATATACAGTATACACTCGCTAAGCTTGACCGTATCTATGTATGAAAATGGTAGACATAAACAGCTCACAAACATGAAGACGATACTGTTACTCTTAAAATATTACTAATATATTTTAATCTGTTTTGCCAGGTGCACGATCTTGCGGAAGCTGCTCAAGAGCCTGTGAAACATTCTTATTACTACGGCCAATCTCGTGCTCCAACATTAATAGCTCCGTCACCTGCCACCAAGGAAAATATTGACAAAGCTAGAGTTATTATTCAGAGATTGGAAGCCTATGGAGGTACGTTGTAGACTGACGTTCGACATGAAATCATTAATCATTGAACAATGTCTATAGACTACATAAAGAACCAAAGTGATTATAGCAAAAAGGCTAGTTACTACGTTGTATCGCTGCATAAGAATGTGCCATACTATGGCGTATACGAGTAGAGTTGTTGAGTTCTTCCGTTACTATATTCTGAATACCATGGCAAGAAGATGGCCATTTCCCAAAAATTAAAATGAAATTTACTTTATTTTATGAACCAACACAAATAAATCGGCAGGTACCAACATTGACAGCGCTTTGAATGTGGCTGTGGATCTCATCAATAAGCGAGCTGAACTGCTGGGTCAAAATAGCAACGCTACTACCGCTGCACCGGACAATACAGAGGTTGCTAAACCCACGAAAGACAACGAAGAAGGTGCGTTTTTAAAAACACAATTAAATAATTCCACAGTTAGCACATAGTCTAATAAGTAGTTTAAAATCACAATTTAAGCAATTAAAATCATTACTATTCGTATCTTATCGAAAATAATAACAATATAGTATGGATCACTACAACTTTTGGTTATATTGTTAAATATTCTCTAAAAATAATATGATTTCTTTTTTATCAGGTGGTGCCACATTGGAGCCAATGATTATCTTCCTGACTGACGGCGATCCAACTGTTGGGGACACCAATACGAATGCCATTATCAATCACATCACAGAGAAGAATTACGGATTGAACAAGGCTGCTATTTTCTCTCTCGCTTTTGGTAAGTTTAAAAGTTTTAATAACGAAACTTCTTTATACATATATCAGTTTAACTATAACTCGGTGACACAAAGATCTGTTTTTTATCAAAAGATAAAACAATTAAATATTTATTATTGCATTTGTTCTCGTTACTGTTCTGGATATACGTCTATCATACCACGGTTATAGGTATTTGAACTTAATTAAACTCAACTTATCTATAGCAGTAAAAATATCGACGCCTTTTAATATCTTTAGTTGAGATCAGTGGCGGACTAAGCCCGTCAGAGGCCCGGGGCGGCAAAGCGGAATGAGGCCCCCAAGCTTTAAACAAAATGTTTTTCTACAAGCTTTTTATTCAGTTCACATTTCGCACACCTAGATCTAAACTAAGACAACTCAAAAAACGTCATTTTTCAGGAGACGAAAAAAATGTATAGCCGCATTTTTTGTTAGGGGAGACATACAATTAATCATTATTTTAGGGAGTAATTGGCATGTTATATGATATTGTATAAAAACCAGGATTTAAATTCAATGCCTTTTATCGAAAATTCCAGTTTTTTGAGTTGTTACACTTATGGTTGATTATTATGTATAGAAAACGAAAAATATTTTGACTTGATATAGTTTTCTTTGACCATTTTGAGTTATACCTGTATTTTTTATACAGATATATAAACGACTGTTCAAAGAAAACAATTCTAATTGGGAAGTATAATACTAATTAACCGTTAAATGTTAAAAAAAAAAAAACAAATTTAAAAGGTATCCATTGATGTACATTTTCTACAAATAAATAATAGGTATCTCCAAAATAAAATTAAAAAAAATATAAAACTCTTAATAAAAAAACTATAATTATAAACAGATAAACAAAAAAAATATTTGCAATCTAATGTGATGCTGATTATAATAATTTAATCATAAAAATTGTCTTGAAATATTCATCTATCATAAATATAGGAACACCTGATAAATTATGAAATGGTAATAACAATTATGTTCTCTTATAAACTTTTTATAATACTGATACGCATACTTTGGCACATACTTTTTTTACTTTATAAGGCACCTAAGTCAAATACAGATGCAATCACACCGTCATTACTGTTCTTGTCTTCTTCTTTGTGTTCCCTTGCTAAATTCTTTTTTTTTAATGTCGTTCATAATTCTCCTGTAATTTATTTTTATCTTCTTCATGGGTATTTATAAATACCTTACAGAGATTGCAAATATCTTTTTTAGGTATTTAAAAAGCAATATTGAATTCTGTATTGAAAATTTCATTAAAAGTTGACTTCGTGGTGAAAGGTAATTGTCAGAGTTTACGAGCTTCTTTATTATTGCGATATAGGTCGGCAGGAGATTTGTCACTAAAAATTAATTCCCTCGATGTTTGTGTCCTCAAGTAATGAGATTTTATCTTAGGAATGCTGTTAATGAAGCCTACTATACTTTTTTAATTCCCGCATCATTTTTTTACGTAATGCGTAAGACTTGTATTACTTAATTCAAGTGTGGCCTTTAAAAATGCCTTACATACTCTGGTTTTATTGCAAGCTTCTTCAAAATAAAATGCTCTATTAAGATTTCTATAGTTTTGTGTACTTAGGTTTGATTTCTTCTGTATACCTCATTAAATACTCCCTCTGCCTCTAAGGATCTGCTTGGCCCCAATAACAATCGAAGATATTTTGTCTTGTTTCTTTGTCAGTCTTTGAACTTCACCGTTAATAATGTCAATCTTTTCTTTTCTTCCTCATTTGGCCGGCATATTTACTAACTTCAATGACAATAATACGCTTATATTCCTGGATTTAATATCATTAAAGTTTTGGCTTTGGAGCTGTTTAGAAATATCAATAAAAGCCCTGGTTTCAGTTTCGAAATCAGAACTACTGTTAGTAGAACTATCAATAGAGTTTGAAGAGTTTGATGGCGAATCGTCACTTCATCATGATGAAGAAGTAATAAATTTAGGAAGAGCCTTCTTCTTTTGACAGATATAACTTGGATCAGTGTCAGAATCATCTATAAAACTTTCTTCTCTAGATGAAAGAAATAAATTACTTCCAATTTGTCTGCTATAGCCCGGTGTTGTAATCACACGAGTGTTTAGTGGGATATTTTCTTTAGTTTTTTGTGCTTCTCTATTTATAGATAGTTAAATATTCCAATTATGAATAGCTGTTAAAGGGGACCCTTTATACCTTTCATTGATAATATTGACGAGAAAGCAACCTCGCTGTATTTTACTCTGAAATAAAAAAAGAACTATAATACTATTGTAATTTGTAAGTTATAATTGACCAGCAATAGTAAGTCAACTTAAAAAATCATAAAAATCAAAGCAAAAATTTACTTTAGATTAAAAAATGTTTTCGAAACAGTCAATTTATACAACCGTTAATTATTTTTATGCAAAGCATATACATAATTACATTTTATTGTATAGAAAAATCATTGAAATAGTTTGATTCAATAAAAGTAGGATAACTTGAAATTTGCATTTTGATCCAACTAAACAGAGTCAAATCAAAATAGTAACTGAACTTTTACGTACCTTATCAAACAAAACTGGAACAAGTCAAAATGACCAATGCAATATTCCAAAAAAATTCTCCTAAACTGTAACATCTCTGGTTATCTCAAAGTTACGTTTCACCAAAACTGTAACAAGTCGAAATGTCCGTGCTTTCGGTATTGTTAGTACGTGTATTTCTTATGACTAATGAAGTTTAACTGACAATACCCTTGTTTAGGTGGCAAGCGTTGACAAACGTTGGTTCAACAAAACAAAGTTAAAGCCATCTAGCGATTGATTTTACAAGGTATTATTAAACGTGTCATCGTGGGTAGTTGCGTATGTTCATCCAACGTTCGAATATAAGCATAACTCAAATTTGACAATTTTTGAGTTGTCTTAGTTTAGATCTAGGTGTGCGATTTGTATTTATAAATGCTTATGATTATTTCATCAAAATGTGGCAAGCTAAATTTAAATTCGGCTTAAATTATTTAAGCTTTATAAACAAAGGTATGTACTTACTTACAATATGGAATGAATATGGTCGAGGAAAATAAAATACGAATCAATCGTCAAAAAAAAAACAATTAAAAAAAATAAATCAAAGGTAGTTTTTATTTAATTATTTGTGAAAACAAATAATGTTAAGTGTTCCTTTTACAGTTCATTATGTCCACAAAAATCCTGCAAAGTGCCAAGTTAATCCATTCAGCCTATTTTTTGTTTCACTCGAACGAATTTTTAAAAAAAATTAAAAGACCACGTTTTTGTTCTGCAAAGCTCAAAATTTAAGAAATGAAAAATATTAATTTTTTAAAGCTTTTCCACGTTTCTGTTGTACTAATTTGTTGTTTTGGGGCAGCTTGAAGAAATTCAAGTCACCAACGCCAATATTGCTCGTTGTTGCTATTGTGTGCGTCAATATTCACATTGACGAAATATGGAATTGATTGGGCGTTAGTTTGTTAAATTTCCTCAAGTTGTCCCAAAACAACAAATCTGTGAAACAAAATGTGGAAAAAGCTCTTAAAAAAGAATATTCCACATTTCCTTAATTTCATAATTTGCAGATTCAGCTTTGCAGAGCACGTGATCCTTTAATTATTTAAAAAAAACGATCGATGGAAACAAAAAAAAAAACGGCTGGATGGATTAATTTGCCACTCTGTAGGGTTTTTTGTGGACATATTGAACTGTAAAAGGCACACTTAACATTATTGGTTTTCAGAATATTTTCGATCCAGCGTTGGAATTTCCAAAAAAACCACTCAAAGCCCATTTTTTTGTTGCATTTTAAAATTCATGTGACAAAAAGAATTCTTGTTTTTTTCCAAATAAAGTAATAGCTAGTAGTTAAAGGATATTTATTCAAGTTCTTAAAACGCGCCTTTAACTTGGTTTGCAATTATTGGTTGCTGAGATATCGATAATTAAAGACAAAAGGATCCTTTTCCGTTTGAAGACTGATATATCGGCGAGAACTAAACGTATTGAGATTTTTTGAAAAATAAATTAAAAAACACTAAATAAACTAAATAAACAAAGTATCCGACCTTTATAGTGGTTCAGTAAGAACATTGTTCCACGCTAGTAGATAAAAAAAAGAAACAAAAAACAATTTGATTTTTTTTCTTGCTGGTTATCCTACGATCACTCAAAAACCGCTGATGTTACAAAATGTTAGTGTTAAGTCAAAAACTAGATACTTAGAGCTACAATTTCCTTTTTTTAAAATTTCCTATACGACCATTTTTCTCGAAGTTAGGGCCTGTTGAAAATCGCCCAAAAATTTGAATTTATTTTTTGATTCTTTAATGTCTTCCAATAGTATATTAAATGAGGCCCATGCATATTTTTTGACGTAAGAACAATGTAAGTGTAGGCGTACAAAAGTGAATTATTCACACTTCCTCCATTCAGGGGATACCAGCTACAAAGACGAAAATCCCCCCAGAGTATTGGACGCGTCCAGCATAAAAGTTTATTAGTACCACGTAAAAACTTTACATTGCTGTAATGGTTTGATCTTGATGAAATTATAAAGGTACTAAGCATATTTTTAAGGTAAGTGAAAATAGGTCAGAGTAAGTGCAGAATCCGGAAACATTTTGGGGCCCCCCCAAGACCTGAGGCCCGGGGCGGACCGCCCCTTCCGCCCCCCTGTTAGTCCGCCACTGGTTGAGATTATTGACATCGTGGTCTTGTATTAACAACAATAACTATAAACTACTGAATATGATTCAGGCGAGGACGCCGATCGCAATTTCCTCCGCAAGCTGGCTCTGCGAAACGATGGTTTCATGAGGCACATTTACGAAGCTTCTGACGCTGCGCTTCAACTGCGAGACTTTTACAGACAGGTGTCTTCGCCGGTTGTCGCCGATGTCAAGTTCATCTACCCACCAGACCAGGTTAATGATGAAATTTGTCATACATATCACAGTTTCAAAAACATAAAAGCAAGAGTCAAAAGTCAAAGTGCGCAGAGATCGTGATTCCTTTTAGTTGTTTGTTTTATCTTTCTGTTTACCTATTAGAAAATTATAGTGTTGAGATTTTCTATCAACCTTATACAAAAAAGCCGGTACAAATACAACTCTCAAAATTAATGCATACCTACAGGTGAAAGAGAATACTCTGACGAAGAGGAAGTTCCGAGCATTCTATGCGGGATCTGAGATGGTGGTGGCCGGTGAATTGGCTGACAGAGCTACTGAACTGGAGCCACAGACCCTCGGCTTCTGCGGCGTGCTCAATGATGGTGCCAGGGTAAGAAAATCTATTTAATAATTTATCAATTGGCATTTATATATTTGTTTGATTTTCAATATTTTAGTATAAATTTAATTCTTAAACGTATTAGGATAATAAACATATACAGTGGCGTGCAAAAGTTATGGGCCATCCTCTTTTTCATACACATCGCAAAAAATTATCGTGTCGAAGGAATATAAACGACTAATTATTATATGTATTCGTTTGTTATTGATAACAATCGATTGCTTACATTAAAATTTTGTCTGAATAATTAATTTTCCAAAAAATTCCAATTAACGGCTGTGCAAAAATATCGGGCCGCATACAATTTCGTCGAAAAAATCGGGAACCAATGAGATAAATTAACAAAGAATCTTTTTATTTCTTTCATGAGACTCAATACTTTGTCGCCATACCTTTAGCAGCAATAACTGCAGCACACCGACGAGGCTTAGACTCGATTAATATGGTTATTCGGTCTTCTGACACAGTTCCCACTCACGCCGCAAATGATTCCACAATTCCGACTTTTTAGAATGATTTTTGGTCCCAACACGAAGCTTTAAGACTTGCCAAAGATGTTAAATGGAATTTAAATCCGGTGACTGCAGCGGCCAGTCAAGGAGGCTGAGATTTTGGCTCTAAATAAAATTTTTCACAAGATGCGAAACATGTTTTTGATCATTATCGTGTTGAAAGATCTAACCGCGAGGTAATTTTTTTTCGTAAATAGGAGCATATGCTCTTGTAAAATGTTTTCATACATGATAGCGTCCATATTGCCATTAATTTCTACTTGCGGACCAACGCCACTAGCGGAAAATGCTTCCCAAACCTTAATGTTACCGCCACCATGTTTTACAGTGGAAGTTTGATACCTTACATTGTATCTAGTACCTGTAGGGCGTCTTACATACTTCCGATCATCACTTCAAAACATTTGAAATTTCAATTCGCCTGAGAAAAAGACTTTCCGCCAATTTGATACCGTCCAGTGTTTATACTTTTCAGTAAAATACAACCCACCCTTCTTAATTTTCTTGGTAATTAAAGGTTTCTTCACTCCAATACCTCCAATAAGCCCTGCAGCTCTCCGACTGTACTCCGGCAAACATTAGTTAAATTTTTGCTTCTCAATTCCCGAGAAATATCGGTTGCGGTTTTTCGTGGATCGATAACGCGATTTCTTCTTATAATTTTATCGACGAGATTTGAAGGTTTTCTTCGTCTACCGCTTCGAATTTTATCACAAAGTGTGTGTGTAGTTTTATATTTTGAAATTATCCGATTTACAGTGATTTTGCCGATAGATAAAGCCGTCGCGATATCACGAGAACTCTT
This sequence comes from Cephonodes hylas, assembly GCA_030295005.1. Taxonomy (NCBI): domain Eukaryota; kingdom Metazoa; phylum Arthropoda; class Insecta; order Lepidoptera; family Sphingidae; genus Cephonodes; species Cephonodes hylas. Next base: position 9,858,994 of record AP025363.1, on the reverse strand, counting down.
CCCTTTCCATGAAAGCTTAAAATCGATTTCGCGAACCTGAATATTCCTATGTTTCACCATGATCTCAAAATTAAGACTATTTTTCCCCGGAAGACCACGGCGATGTATTGTTTTGAAGCTAATGTAAAAAAAAAGTTAACAAATCGTGAGTATAAAGCCACGTGAATAAGTGGCCCGATACTTTTGCACACCGACAATAGTCATTTAAAATAATACACTTAAAATATGATAAAGAAAAACATTACATCTAACGTTATTATCTTTATCCTGACTTTTTTAAACACCTTGAGTAATGATCAAGTGAAGGAATAAATATTTTATTAATTTCACTGAAAAATGAGGGTGGCCCGTAACTTTTGCACGCCACTGTATCTTTTCATTTTTGCTTATAGAAAAAGTACAATAAGAAAATAAGAGTGCCTGTAAATAAGAACACAAGCTACCTGCCTCTGGAGAGACTGTGGGCGTACTTGAGCATTAAGCAGTTATTAGACGAAAGAGACGCTTCCGACGCATCTGAAGAAGAAAGGAAGAAAGAAGACAGTCCCGAAAAGAAAGCTCTGGCGTTGGCCTTGAAGGTATGTCACATGTAAGCCTTATTTAAAAGTGGGCAGTTTAAAACTTACGAGTTTTCATAATTGTATGAAACTGTTCGATTATACTTATTCTACATAAATATTTTGCAGTACGAATTCGTCACTCCGCTGACGTCTCTGGTGGTGGTGAAGCCGAATGAAACTAGCGCGGTTGATGCTGAATCAGTTGACAAACACGGTGAGCCATTTATCATGTTATTATGTTTTCCGTTTTTGATTTTCTAAATCGTAGCTTGTGCTATGTAGCGTCGATGTTAGTAAACAGTCAAGGAACTTGCAGTCTAAAATTTATAAAACTGAATCTGGTTGTTAAAACACCACGAATTTATGCAATAAATGACAATCTAATAACCGAATAAAATATTTAATAAAAAATGTTGCTTATTATTTCAGAGAGCCAAGGACTGGTTGGAGCATTTGGAGGTACGTTTTGTTTATTCTTTTTCAGTAATTTGTGTCTTTGTTCTGGACATAATTATAGGGTTAAAACCCTCAGGATTGTTAGTCGTAGGTATAAATGAAAGTACCTAAAAAAATCCGCCAGAGTAACGGAGATGTTCATAAAAATGATACCTAAACGTTTTTTTTTTAATCCTTAAACTAAAGAAACTACATTGATATCTTTTACAATATTTAAGACTTCTTTACATACATTGGTATTCTTTACATATTTACATTGGCCTTGTCAACGATTTTATCGAAACTATTTTATCTGGTGATTTTTTCCAGCACCGGGTGTACAAAACTCTTACATCCAACCTCTGCACGTATTTGCACGGCCCATGGCTCCGCACTACCAAAGTGGTATGTAAAAAAACATATTCATATCATATTATTTATAAATCATGATTAGTATAAAGATTAAGCATTCATAGTGTGAATAGAGGTTACGACCACACTAGATATCTACTACTAGGATCAGGATAGGATCGACTACCTGTTACCTGCCCAAGTAACCACGACCCGAGCTCTGTAGTTGCTGGTCGTTCTTACGTGTATAGGGGACACACATAGACGAATTTTCAGCTTTTATAAAATAACGAAGGTCTGGCGGTCGTGGGCTCTTGCTCTAGTATAAGAGCTACACCGTAGCCAATTGGGAAGAGAGTAAGGACAGTCCCGCTTGACAGGGGTGCTGCCATTGTCTCACTGAAAGCCATGAAGCGATAAATTTGCATATAGTTTTTTAGACTGCATTGAAATTTTTATCAGGTCGACTGCTGTCACTTTTACGCTTATGTAAAAACAACTTTTTTGGAATAGTTTTATATCGCATTTTCTATTGCAGCGTTAGCGAGCTCCTTCGGTGCACCGGGAATGCCCTCATATGACTATGGTAAGATTACTCTCTTTCTCGTACGCGCAGGTAAGGCATCTGCTAGCTTACCAAATCATTATTAATAACAGCAAGGGTTTCGCCAGCATCATAATTTTAATGCCAAGGGCTGTCAAATCATAAACAGGTTTTATAACTTTGTTACCTTACAGTTAAGTAAAGGTGGATTCATACTTCATAACATCAGTAACACAGGTGAGTTTGTCGCTTGTCAGGATCGGCCTGCGTTTTTCGAGTTGATTGATCACTTCTCGACAATGGTCAGTCTGTTTGTAGCGCAGTTTTAATAAGCAGCTAGTGGGGTCATTTCAACATGCTAGTATACAAAATATACGTAATTTATGACATTGAATATATTTAAAGTCCTTTCCCAGTTCTATAATCTATGCGTATTTATTATAGTATTTATATAAAATTGTTAGAATATTGAATGCATGAGCTATAGAAAAATCGAATAAGGGGATTGTTTAGGACATTCAGACCGTGATCATCATCAGGTAATAGCTACACTAATCCATAGACGTTAAAGAAAATCCCAATAAAATAAAAATTTTGACGTTTTCCATACAACCATTGGTTACATGTATACATGGTTACATGTACGTGGTTTGTATGGAAAACGTCAAATTTTTTATCTTTTATCGCGATTTTCTTTTACACCAGGGGGTTTATCATCACTTTAGATATTACCTGCTCCAGTTTACGATCACGATCTAAATACACCCTGCCGCTCTGTCAAATCACTCTCCTATAAACTAGGGTTTGCTAAGTTATAGAATTATAACATTGGCTTTATAATATTTTATTGTCATAATTATTATTAATTAATAGTCATTGCAGTTACCACTTAGTACTTTTTATAAATGCGAGGAAACGAAAGTAAGGGCTGTATGTATGAAATAGGAAGATTCGGAGTTTTGTTTTGACCTAACTCTTGCATTAAAACATACTCCAATAAACAGACTAATATTATAAAAAAGTCAACTATTTGTACCAGAGCTGTCGCCTGTCATATATAGTACGGTTATATAACACACCTAGAATTTCCATTTTTACTCAGTTATGCTAAGGAAAATAGAATAACAGCGTTGCTTCTTTATCGTGTTTTAGGCAAGGAGCGAACTTATTACCGTCTAATTTATGGTATTTTGGGGTCCACTTGTACTTTTACCATTATAATAATTATATAAAATTATTACTATATCAACATCGCTAACACTTGTGTCGTAGGCAAGAACCAATGAATATTTTGACATGTTGTTGCGTTAACAGTAGTGTTAATATTGCAACTATGCTTTATACTTGCAATGTATTAACATAGTCTTTATAGTAAACAATCAGTCTAATACTTGGCCTAATTACCTAACTCTAACCTAAGAAAAACATATATTAATTGTCAGGTTCCTGAAGCCCACAGTCTTAGAAATTAGGTTGTTTTTTTTAACAAGGTATTGCGAAATATATTAAATTTACTTCATATTAATTTTATCAGTTCACAAATTCATTAAAACAGGTCTAACTATATTTAAAACATTTTCAAAAACAGCTTCTTCATAATTCAACGCTTGTCAGGGATTACCAATCATATCTTACATAATATAGGCATAGCTTTTTCATCATCAGTCTTTAGACGTCCCATTTTCGGGATCGGGCTTCCTCTGCAACAGAGAGGTTTAGGCCGCAGTCGCACAGTTTGTATTAAAAACTATGTTACAAAGTTTGTAACATATAAGTTCGCATTAATTTGCTTTGCTAACGCGATAATCAAATACTGTGGCTTATTTCGAGCTATGCATAGAATAAGGTTACTTATGACTCTAACACCATAGTACTTTTTATGTCTAAAATAGCGTTAAAACTGTTTATATATTGCACTAGTGGAGTAAGAATGATCGTAAATTTTGTTGTTGTTTGAAGAACATAAAAATTTACTGATAATTTTGTGCCCATTTAAGTTTAAATCGCTGAGATAGGGAAGTTGTGCAAAAGCTCATATAACTTTATTCTGCGCATAGGTCGACTTATATAATCATTCAAACGTGTTTAATATTTTAAAACTAAATGACTAACGCTACGAACTGCCGCAAACTTTCGTTTTCATTTGGACTAACAAACAATCACATTTTTATACATTTAACTAGGATCTTATTTACGTTTGAATCAGACCTAATGTAATAAAAACATGACTAGATTATGGATTGTTGAATTGAGTCGCTAATTTGTTTAAGTACCTCTTTGTTTCAAAGAACATGATTATTTAAATAATTCAAATCACAGTTTTGATTTAGACAGACCTTTCTATGTTGAATGAGACAAAATTACGAAAACAGTAATAAAAATAATTAATATTTAACGTTCTGGTAACATCCTATTCCTCTTTTATTCTACGTTACTGGCCTCCGAAAACAATCTATTTTAATTCTAATCTACTTGTTTAAACGCGCGAAATGGGAATTTGATTGAACCGAGTTACTAAAAAAATTGAGCCGAGTACAAGTTGGTACTCGTTACTCGGCAAAAGTGTTATTCGGCGCATCTCTAAAAATAATATAACTATCTTCTGTCCATAAGCGTATAATTTCACGAATATTTTTGTTCGAAATCACATCATCATGTTACATATAAATAAATTTTCTCTTTATTTTCCAATCTCTTATGGTCTTTCAACTCAGGAGGGTAGGTGCAATCTAACATGATTTCAAATGTGGGTCTAGCTTCAAGAGGAAGGAATTCATTTCTTTCTGGAGGTGAGTGGGTGGTAAATATAATCGCGGTTTTAGGAAATTTATGAATCATTTTTATCAAGATATAAAAACATCTAAAATTAAAAAATGGATATTATTATTTGGCTATTCACATATTTCTGGGACAAAAGTTGCATGCATTTTAATATTATCATCACTTCTAATATAGATGCAAGGATAATTTATTTCGGAATATTTGAAAATTGAAATGTTTTAATTTGTATATTATACATACTTACAGATATTACCCTTTTAAAACCATAAATTTAACATAAAGATTATCGGAAATTCGCTTGAATTGAAGTTGGGCGTGACAAAAAAATGAACGGTTTACATACAAATAATAGGACAAGCTTTAATGATATTGATTAATGTCCGGAATAATACTTTAAATAAAAATAATCACTAAAGTTACAAATAATTGTTTGTGACAGAACGTAGGCACTATTTTTAAATATAATTAACCTTTAACAAACATAAAAAGAAATAATAACTAATCCTTATCCTAACAGGACCACATTTTAAGAAGACGTTTGTTTCAGCCAATTCTGGACCGTCAACATTTCAATTAAACTACCCAAGTAAGTAAAAGATTTAACAATATGGATCACAACCGTTTAGAAACCATAGCGCATTTGTATGACAATAATTAAGGGTTTTCTTTAATAACTTCCAATACAAACATTTGAAACATATCACATGAACATCATCTGTAAATTTCTATAACTTTTAATAAATTTCTCAACACCACACAGGGTTTCGCAATAATAGCTTTTTCGAATGCATGTTTCTGAGTCCTATTAAGAGCGTTTATACACTTTTAGCGTCATTTTGGGCAAAAACAGTACTTTTCGAACCCCTTAAAATTGATGAAAGACCCACCGTACAAATATGTTAATTACCAATTAATTTAGGGAATATTGTCATCTAAAAAGTTTATTCAGAACATTTAAATATTTTTGCGTAAATTTTGTAATATTTTATAATATTTATTTTAAAAAAGTATATGTTCTTCTTTTATAAAAAGATGTTGCTTTCATCAATTTTGAGGGGTTCGAAAAGTACTGTTTTTTCCTAAAATGACGCTAAAAGTGCATATACGCTCTTAAGGGTGAAAAAAAATCTATTTGTATGCAAGTCAACACATGGTGTCTAAATCAAAGTTGCTATCATGTAAATAATAGGTTATCCAAAAATTTCAGCTCATTTAAAATTGGATTCATACTGTAGGTGTACATAAATTCGAAATTTCAAGGGTATCTACTCTTTATATCAGGTATGCACCATAACACGATTAGTGGGGCTATAAGTTTAAATGACCGATCAAGTTTCTCCCATCATTCATATCGTCATCGTCACCGAGGTAAGTGGGTTATATTCATTAAACAAAACTATTGCAGCCCCGGATCTAGGGGGAGCATGCCGGGGCCTGTGCCCCGGGCGGCAAGTTCAGAGGGCGGCCAAATTCACACTTTACAGACGTATGGATAACTCATCATTTGCTTAACTTTTATCGCAGAATAAATATTAGAACAAGTACAGAAATTTATTTCAAAATTGCATTATATCTAGTTTTTACAATTCGTGATTAGTGACCGAAAATTCAGGTTTTTAGGTTTGTCCACAAAGAAGTTATAGGATGTCGAAAATGACCTGAGTGGCTTCGAGAAAAGTATAATACGGCAGTGCCCCCAGATAAAAGTGTGTGAGGGCGGCGTTTTTCAGTTTTTGCCCCATCTAAAAAAAATGAAGATCCGGGGCTGAACTATGTTGCTTCATATACAGAATAATGAACGTTGGTATTTCCCAAAAAATATACGATTTTATAAGCCTATAGAATATTAGAAATATCCTACCAAAAGTGACGTACATGGTGACATTTTGGACATGGCTTTTGCACTTAATACGGTGTACCTTGTACGGGATCCGATGGACCTTTCTGTTATGAAAAGATTTGCGGGGTTATAATAACTTTAAATACATTTATTTTTAGAAATATATTTATCCTATAACCTAGGAAATAATTATGTAATAGGTATAACACACTTTTTGGAGAATAATTTGTTGCCAATTTATTTTTGTTGTTGTTTGTTTGAAGTAATACTGTTATTTCACACATCTTTTTTTCAAAAAGTCCAAAATTGAGTAAATCGAGAAATCATTTTCCTGCTTTATGACAACTCTCTTTGTGGTAACTGCAGACTTAGCTAAAAAAATACTTACTATAATATCTTTATGCTCCCTTAATACTTGTTTAAAATCTGTTTCCACTTACCGTATTGATATAGCTGTATAAAATGGAAAGGTAAGATTTTTTTCTTATATAACAGGCTCACATTATCCAATGAGCGGTTTCTCGGGATCAAGATTTGGCTCGCATTATTCTCAAGGTAAGTTTAGAACACTCTTCTTATGGATGACAAGTAATATTTAAATCATTGTTTGTTTGATATCAGTCGCCACTAAATCGGAGAATTTAATTTGGTAACTGTAGGTACAAATATATTTTAATCTTTATCCTAAATGGATGTTAGGATTCAAAAGGATTGCTTTAAAACAGGATAAGGTAAGATTTTTTTCTCATACAACAGGGCCAGATTATCCAATGAGCGGTCTTTATTCGGGATCAAGATTTGGCTCACATCATTATCCTTCCTCCCAAGGTATGTCTGGACTACTCACATATTATAGTCAACTTAAACATTCCAAACAATGAATTAATGAATCCAGTTATAAATGTTTAATAATAAAAAAGCTGCTTCGAAAGCTATCTTTTATAAAGTTGATTTGTTAATAATAATTGCACGTAATATTAAAAACATGAAAAATTAAAAAAAAAATTATTAAAATTGAATATAGCATAAATCGTTAGTAGGACTGTAAACGAACTTATTCAAATTTGCCGACGCTCTTACTTCTATTAAATTGTATTCTTTACAAAAAAGGAGAAAAGGAAGTTCAACGCGGCAATATTGCTTATAACAATATAATTTCAGTCGTATGCTGTTTTTTCGACTTAGCAAATTGATGAGTTGACTTTATTAAGTTAATTTGATATTACATAGCAGTGATGGCCTTGAAGTTTGGCGGCGCGGTCGAGAATCTCGGCGGTCGCGGGTTCGAACCCCAGGCACACACCTCTGACTTTTCGAAGTTATGTGTGTTTTCTCATTGAATTATCACTTGCTTTAACGGTGAAGGAAAACATTGTGAAAAAACCTGCACATCTAAAATTTCTTAAGAATTTCTTAGGTGTGTAGTCCGCCAATCCGCAGTAGGCCAGCGTGGTGGACTATGGCCTAAACCCTCTCAATGGTAGAGGAGACCCGTGCCCAGCAGTGGGACGTATATGGGTTGATGATGATGATATTACATACATACATAAAATCACGCCTGTATTCCCCGAAGGTGTAGGCAGGGATGCATTTCTGCACCCACATTTTGCCAGGTATGTATCAGTCCCAAGTAAAAGGGGGCGAGCCTGTTGCCGTTTTTCGGGCACTTATCCAGACTACGTGCTGCTCAGAATTACCTAATGGAAAAACCCAGTAACACTAAACCCGTCTCGGGAATCGAACCCAGGATCTCTAAATCGCACGGCACATGCTTGTACTGCGAGACCAGGCAGTCAGTAATTTGATATTATGCTCTCTTATTAAGGTCTATCAGGAAACTCATATCCCAGCTTCCGCAGCGGCTATAAGTCAGGTATGTAATACTCTAATGTCATTTGACAGCCCCGTGGCGCAGCTTGCGAAACGAGCGGCCGCGGGTTCGATCCCCGCACCGAGACAAATGTTTGTATGATCCACAAATATTTGTTTCGGGTCTGGGTGTCTGTGAGACCGATAAGATATTGAAGCACAAAACAAGACTCGTATCTTAATGTGAACTCAGGACTATGTGTGTAACTGTTGGGTATATTTATCTATTTATTTATTTATTAATACGCATTATCAATTCTGAATGCTGCAATGGGTAAGCATAGCTGTATTTTTTAGCGATACATATTAAAGAGGGCGCCTGTTGCTGATTTTTGCTTATTTTTTTGATTTTTGATCATCGAACGATCGAGTAATCGAACGCTTGTCGGATGTTATACCGCGGGCCAAATGAGGCAATGTTGCATGCTATTTCTCTCAGATAACTGATAAATAATTATTTCTATGCTCTGTTACTTAGGTGGGTCAGAAACTTTGTCTAACAGATTTGGTGGCGGTTCTTCATCAGGTATGTGAAACTTCTTGATCTTTTTAATTTACACTGACCGCATTCTGCCCGAAAGGGTAGGTATAGGTGTATGTCTTTAACTACGCCTATACTTTTTTTAAGTCTTACGTGACGGTTATTATTGGGATTTGGGCAAATTCACATATCTACTGAAAATTACTCTTGTCTTGCTCAGGTTAAAGATTCGATTTTTGACATTTATTGTAAAGTATAGGGCAACCTCCACCTTTAAGTATAGTGATGAAAATGTGTTGTGTTGTGGTGGCAAACGAATGCCACGGTTATAGCCTCTACTCGTTGTAACACCTTTAAGATTTTGGGTTTGGTTTTCTTGAAATGTTCTTGTAAATAACTGCCTCCTTTAATACAAACATCTCTTTCTTCTTGGCTTTTTTATAGTTTTCAACTTTTGTCATTGTATTGTAGCTCTTTGTCACCGTATTTATAAAGTATCGAAGTTTTTACTAAGCTGCTTTAAAATATCTCATGGTACAAAACATTTTTAAAGCTTTACAAATAAGCACCCAATAGTCCTGTCTGATTACTAAAATAACCGATCTGGCGAACACCCTTGTTGTTATTGTGCAAATTTGTATGAAACTATATTTTTAACATACTTCTACAACTGCTTAGGCAATTTTTAACATAACTAATTTATTATTCACAGAAGAAGAAGAGGAATCGGATTCAGATGCATTAATCATTAGTTCCACTCCACTACTAGAGACCCGCATCGTGTATGGTCTTCAAGATTACCCATGGACCGAGGGCTTATTAAACTACAACAATGATACGCTTGCGTTCCAAACTGATGTTACTGTTATACTGAAAGTAACGAGAGGCAATACGGTGAGTACTTTAGGCAAGACGAACGCAGAAATAAAAAATTGTAAAACCTATAACTATAACCTATAACTATGAAGTAGGCAAAGTGTGTCTCAAACTGTCGAATTGGAAGTTACAAGCAAGTTTGCTGGTAACCAGAAACATTTCTACACTCCAAATTACTTTTGTAGATATATTACAGAACCAATTTTCAAAGAAACACTCAAGTGTTACCTTCCAGACTCCGTGTTGCTGCCGATCATGTCCAAGTGGAAAAACCCAATAACACTTAACCCGACCTGGGAATCGAGTCCAGAATCTCTAGATCGCGCGGCACATAAGTATTTTAACTGCGAAACCACCTGGCAGTCTTAGCTTTAACCCTCAACCGTAAATGAGGTTTACGCCCAGCAATTAGCAGTTTTCGTAAAACGAATATGTTTTAAATAAGTCATCTATTCCAGGCTCCGAAGGCGTCGGGCTCTGATGCTGAGTGCTCCAGCGCTATTGGCGGTGGAAACGGCTTGTGTGTGTATCTCACGCGCTGTCACGAAGCGCGAACCATCAGCCTTGACACGTACAAAAACACTTACTGCTCCGTCGAGGGAGGGTAAGTACATAAGTATTTTTAAATTAGGTAAAACAAGTGACTGATCATTTTTTAAAATAATTTACATAAATATTACACGATTTTTAATATCCGAATGAAAACTTAAACTTTAGTATTCGTTGTACTTGAAAAAATAGAATTCAGCACTGTTTAGTTTACATTCAATTAGGCTGTTAACCCGAAGGAAATGTCGGAAAACCACGTAAATATGCCATGACTCCTGATTCTTTAAACCTGAGCATTATTAACTGACATTATATTAAGATGTCAAAAATTATATTATATCTCTTTGCTTTCTGATTAGTGGATATAGTTTACTCATTACTGATATAATTGAATGATGAGTGCTGATAACAGATTGATTACTTTCAGGTATGCTGGCGTTTGTTGCAGCACCGACGAAATCAAATAATAGAAATCAGTGGCTGTTTGTTAACTAGCCTATATTTGAGTCAAAATTAATCGAAAGCCGCAAATAGCGCGCTTTTTTAATATTAATAATATGACACAATAACATTGTATAAGTTCTGACAATATTTAAAATTGTAAATATTTTTTTAGACTTTGACTGGAAAATATGTTTTGTAATTATATTATGCTTTTTACAATGTTATGTTAAATGGATCCATACAATAAAAGTTTTTAATTACAGGGTTTGTAAATGATAACTATTATAATAGTCTTGTTGTATTCAATAAATTCAATTATTAAAATATTCCTGGCGTGTTTTCTACCTTTTCTTACCAACGGAAATGTTGAAAAATAACAGATTTATTTTTGGTTTATTTAATTATACTTCATATTTTATAAGTATTGTATGTAAAATTCGAACCAAACGTTTGGGACTTATGACCCAGGATTTTTATTAATCGCGTCTATGCAGATATGTTTGTGTGACTGATGAATGACCATTATTATTTATTCTGAATCTGGCTGTAATTTATCTATAATATGTATGTGATTTGAATAACATACTCTATATATTTATCAGTGGTCTGGTTGCCATAATACAGACTGCCTAGAGTGAGTGAGTTGTCCCACAGTATTATAGATTTACATTTATATTATTATTTGTGCAAAATGATATTCATTATGCGCCTGAGTGCTGCTGCTGACGCATCTTAAGCAAACATTCTATTTTTCATTACCGTAGAGTCGTATGACTTTGGCCCAATATTCAGCAATATTTTCATTTTCACCATACAATTGAAAGGGGTTTGTCTATATTTTTATTTTATTGAATTAAATGCATTACTGGGGATATAAGGAAACTATACACACAAATATTTGGTAGCCATTTAAAAGATTTAGTATATATATTTTTTTGTCAAACTTTGGGCCAAAGTCATCCTAGGGCTTGGGTGACTTTGGCCCACTCATTTTCTTGTTGCGAAATCGCAAGGTTGTTGCTGCTGGGACAAACTAAACTCCATGAAATATATTTACTGGTGAGAAAATACAAATCCACATCAAATAGAGCAACTTTTTTTTTCTTTAGTTAAATATTTTTATACTTATGTTAACAAATGCGTTTTATTTTACCGCGCTCTTAACAGTCTTTCAATAGAAAAATCAAAATGGGAATACAAACACAAAGAAAAAAACTGCTTCATAAAGCACTTACAAGGTAATTTTAACGTTATTGTTACAAGATTTTGTTATTTGTTACATTATTATTATTTGTTACAATTGACAAGAGAAGATAAGAAAATAATACTGATCAAAATACCATAAAACTATAGCATTGTTAGTTATAGTATTGTGGGGTCATGTCCATTTTAATTTGTGATCCATCTTCGACCTCGACGTCATCATCAGGTAATTCTTGAGTAGACGAGACTTCGCTCGTCCAATTGCTACAACTTGTAATAGAATCACGGGTCTGTTGTCGTCGTTTCTTAGGCTTGGCGAGTGGTTTGAGCGTCGAGCCTGATGAAGTTGCTTCTGCAATGCCTGCTGCACTAATTGACTGACCAGCAAGGACGTTCAGTTTCTTTTTTAGCAATTTTTTGATCTAGGCAGCTTTCATTTCGTGCTTGCTCCAACTTTCCCATGGGCCAAAGTGAAACAAAAATTGATTAAAATTCTGACCAAATCGCTTTTTCGCAATATCACAAAAATAGTTAAATTTCTTGATGAAAAAAATGCGATGCCGAGGGTCACTGACATAAGTATCACACTTTTAACCAAATATTTAGAAGGGAACTCACTCGAATTATTAGTTATAGACGAAGGTTTGCACTACAAAATTTTGCTCCATAAACAAACTTTTCGAAAACAGCTAAATCAACCAATCAAAGTAGAGACCACAAGCTCGAAACACTGTTTTACTGACAACTTGTGCTTGTTGTCTGCTGATTTTAATGCGTACTTTTTCGAAACAGACTGCAGGAGAAGTGTGGCGCGAATTCCAAACTTTTACCAATTTTGGGCCAAAGTCACCCCCTAGGGCCAAAGTCATACGACATTACAGTATGCAAAATCTTTTTATGCAAATAATAAATGCATTATTTACTATAGTATTAATATTTTCCATTTTATATTCTAAACATTTGTTGAGAAAATAAAAATTTACAGATTCTTTGATCTTTTCTGTTATAATCTTTTTATTAAGGCTGTGTGCCCATTTTCCTCTAACAATTTACAAGGCACAATACTCTATACAAGTAACCAAATCAATTGTTACATAATTCAAGCTTTTTTTATGTTCTTTATACTCCCTGAACTCTATGAATAAATTATGTTTCTCTATATTTTTGGCCATAAAAATATTTTTGCAGCTTTTGCATAAAAGTGGATTTTTTTTAACAAGAGCCACACAAATATGCCTGAATTTCTGCACTGTTAGTGTTAATAGCTTCTTCGATATCTTGTGGCAATTCGCAGTCGGTGTTAAATTCAGATACTGAACATAGGGTGTAGTTTGTGATGCTGACAATATTATTGTGATTTTCTCAGTTCCCTGTGGCCCCAATATGCGATAAATTACTTAAAATTGACCACATATCGAATTTGAGTTGCAACCACAATTGCTGCGAATGCATCCAAAAAGATTTTCTATTGCATCCTGCTGCAATCTTCTGGTAACTAGACTACATACATTGTGGAACTTGTTTAAATTCCTCCATAGCATTTATCGTCCATACCCAACCTTCTCGATGGTGGTGCGGAGGCTACTATAAATTTTAAATTGGTGAAAAAAAAATTCATTTCCTCAAAACATTTGAGCTGGGGACTGTGATTTCTTAAATTGGTAGCATGAGGTTTTCCTCGTCGCAGATTGGGACAATCACTGTTGAAGCAGTCATATAACTGTTCCATTTTTTTGTCAAGTTTGCAGTCACAATGCAGTCCGCAGTCAGCTCTCCTATAAATTATTTATTTATTAATAAAATGTTTGGTGGTATTTAATGTAGGTTTTGAAATGAGCACTTACTTCAAGAAACTAACTGTTGTATATTTATAAATGAACAGACAGAGTGAGTATGGCTGACGCTCCTTTCAATTCAAATAAACCGACTCTTTTATCCCGCCCGAATGAGGATCGGCTGGGATTAATCATAAAAATATATTTTATTTAAATAAAATAAGGTAGGTAATATCCTTTTAACAAAAGACAAAGTATCTATCTGGTTTATTGCCGTCACTAAAAAGCTTTACCATTACAGTTTTATTGCCCCGGCATGAACGGGTAATTACAATGAGACGTTAGCATCATTTAAGTAATATTAGACACTACGGTACGTAAAAATTCTCGTTGAAATACGGCGACAAGTAACCCGAAACTACGTACGAGGGTGGGGGGGTTGAAGCAGGTAGTAGCAGTGGCGTACGCGTTGGTGGTCTGTCTATCTCACACATTGTTTTGACTTCGTACTGTGCGCACTCGTGTTAATTTGTTGGTTTAATTGACGACTTGGATTCTGTTTTGTGGACTTTTGATTTCCTAGTGATATAATACGTGATTTACTTTAAATTGACGACTATTGCTACTCTTACGGACTTCGATACCTACTTATTTTTTTGGAAGGTAACTTACCGGTAAGTTCGAGCTTTAATTATTGTTATATTAGACTTTAAAAGTTTTAGGTACTTACTATAATGTGGATTCCTTACAAACCTTGTATGTACTAGTGTTCATTGGCATTGATATATTTTGATTTAAAAATTTTGGTGGTATTTGGTGTAGGTGTTGAAATGAGCACTCACTTTCAGGAACTTATATAGTGAGGGTAATTATAAATTAACACTAAATCCAGACAGAGTAAAATAAAAACTACTTATGCGTCTAGGAACAAGGTGTGCTCGTCTCGAGTGGTGCAGACTCTTTTCTCTTTTTTTATTCAAATATACCGAATTTTTACCGGTCTCCCCGAACGGAGATTCGAAGGATAAATAATAAAAAATATATTTAAACAAAATAAAATAAGGTCTATCCATTCAACAAACATAAGGTCCACCCAAACATCTGGGTTATTGTCCAAAACTAAAGATAAATTTATTTCTTAGCATGCCGGCACTAAAGATCTTAACTAATACAGTTTTATTGCCCCGGCATGAAAGGTAATCACAATTAAAGAAGTTAACCACTTTGAAATAGTTTAAAACAACATCATTTTACTAATATTAGGCAATACGGTACATAAAAATTCTCACTGTAATAAATTTTACGAGTCGCAGATGTTTTATGGTTAAACGTCTGCAGTCATATCTTAGAATAAAAACAATGCATTTTTAAATAAAGTTAAAATTACAAATTTCTTATTTTGACCATTTATACTTATTCACGTAAGTTTCATACGTTAATCTACTTTGTTAATACCTATACAATATTTTAGAACAACTCTATGCATTTCTACTGTTTTTACATTTGTCTTCTTTTTTCCTTAGATCACATCATGCCCAGAAAGAAAAATACTGATATATGGGACAACTATTTTCATTCGGCAACCAGTAAAATAGTAAAATGCAAACACTGTGAAAAGGTTTACCAATTTGGCAATGTCACCAAGATGACCAACCATCTGTTGAAATGTTATAGATGTCCAACTGCTTTCAAGAACAAAATACAAGAAATACATGTTACTAGCACAACTGCCACAAATCTGCCCTTGCAAGATGAATCACATCATGAAATATTACAGAACAATAGTTTGACGGATACAACTTCTATTATTACGACTTCATCAGAAATTTCAACAGAAGAAAAACATTATCTAGATCAGCTCTTATCGAAGGCAATATTTGTTACCGGTACTCCTTTTTCCATCGTTGAACATCCGCTGTGGGTACGATTTTTTAACGATTTGCAACCACTTTATAAGTTGCCATCCAGGAAAGCTATCTCCACAACACATTTGGAAACAATTGGTAATGAGATGGTCAATGAAATTGCAGACGACCTGAAGTCTATAAATGATTTGCATTTGCAGTGTGATGGCTGGAGCAATCAGCGCAGTAAAGGTATCATCAACTTCTTTATTGCAAAACCCGAGCCTGTTTTTGTTAAAAGCTTTAATACTCTTACAAACCGACATACAAGCCAATATGTATCTCAAGAGATAATCAAAGTTATAAACGAGTATGGAGGCCACAAATTTGTAACTCTTATTGGAGATAACGCACATAATATGCAAAGAGCATTTGAGATAGTTAAAAATTCGTATGCACATATAATACCGCTGAGATGTGTAGCCCATACATTGAATTTGCTATGCGAAGATTGCTTAAAACTAGAACCTATTAATGCGTTTATATCGATTGCCACAGATACGATAAAAGCAATAAAAAGAAACCAAAATATGAGCGCTTTACTAGCTCAGATTGAAGAAGAAAAGGGTTCAGGTGAAATATTGAAATTGCCAGATAAAACCCGCTGGGGCAGTTACTGCACTGCGTTACAAAGTTTAAAAAAATCTAAAGTTGCATTACAGACATTAGCTGTTCAGGAAGATGCTACTAATTCAGGTGAAATAAAATCGAATTTATTGGATTTAAATTTCTGGACTAGGGTGGAAAATTGTATAAAACTACTGGAACCTATAACAAAAATAATGTTCAAACTTGAAGACAATGGAATACTTATAAATAATGTTTATATGGCCTTCAAAGACATTAAGTCTACATTTAATTTTGCATTTTCGGATATATCCATTCTAAATGAGCATCATAAAGAAGATATTACAAATGCTGTAATAAGGCGAACAAATAATTGTTTGAAACCCATACATTATGCTGCATATTTATTGGATCCAAGATCACAAGGGATTGAATTAGAAGAAGCACACGAAGTGGATGCCATAAAGTTTATTCACGACGTGAGCCAATGGTTGAATATTGACGTTGGTGTTGATTTAGCCAATTATAGAGCTAAACAAGGTTTGTGGAGCAGACCATTTATATGGAAGAATGTCGCCGAAATGGACCCGGTAGTTTGGTGGAGAGGACTCTGTAGGTCAAAATTGCTGAGTAGGGTTGCAGTACGTATTCTAACTGCTCCGTGTACTTCAGCAGTTAGTGAACGATTTTTTACCATGAATGCGAATATTGATAGTCACAAACGAAATAGCTTGATTATAGACAGGGCAGCAAAAATAGCTTTTATGTCGTACAACTTGAACCTGTTACACAAACACAAAGATGATGACAATGACAATAATGACGAGCGGTTATCAACACCCAGGCAATTGTCAAGTCCGTTGGGTAACCCTATAAATGACGAACGACCTTCAACATCTCGTGAAAATACACACGAGATAGAATTCTGCAATATTAATAATATGTTTAATGATCATGACAGTAGCGACAGCAACTAAACATTTTTAGTTGTAAAAAAACACTTTTGTAACTTTTGTAAAGTGTAATAAATAATAATTATTAGTATCTCTCATTGTTTTATTTTTCAAATATTCTTAAAAATTTCAATAGACGTTCCTTCTGCAATTAAGCAATATTCCATCACAATTAGCAGAAAAAATATTATGATAAAATAAGAAGACGTCTTTTTTTGTTATAATAAACTGGTAGTTTTATTTTAGTTCCTATATATGCCCTATATATGCTAGCCCAAAATATGTGCGCATCGTAAAGTACCTATTATTCGCTGCATTTGTTCTACTGAGCAAAAAAATGGTAACTTTATAAGATCGTGATAATTAGGTACGTTAAATAATGAAAATACCCGTCTATTGGGTTTTTCCACTGCCTATCTCTAATTTGGACTAAATTATATGACTAAATTATATGTATATTGTCACCACAAAATGCCCTTTCGAGGTCTGTAAATCACAATTTTGTCCAAAATAGCGAGTAGCAAATAAACAGGAACAAGCGATTGTGGTAAGTTTTAAATATTATTTTTAGACTAATAAAGGTATGAATTCTCTTTAAACAACGATGATGGTTGTATGTTTTGCTCCTCTTGTTTTTAAGTAAGATGAAAAAAATCAAACGTCAAAATAATTTGACAGTCATTACTCATTATTGATTACAATTTGACAATTTTCTCAAAAACAACTGTTGAACAATAAGAAAATATGTGTTAACTTCCAAAGCGAGAAACAGAAATCAGCAGGTATGGTTAATTGGATGGACGCTCTTATGATAAATACGGTGGCGGAGCATACTACGAGTTTATTACGGAACGTTGTAAGTTTCGATATCTTTCGTCAAATAATATTGATAAACGTAGTCTAATAATCTTATCATATCTACGTCAATGAAAGAATTTCACGGTTGATATTATTTTAGGGTCTATTTAAGCCTCAAAAGGACACAGTAATTATGTTGAAAACACCTCTATGGCAATTGGCTCAAGAGGCTGGCCCGTTCGTGAGGCTAGCTGGGCTAAGCGGGGCTGTCGCCGTTATTCTTGGGGCTATGGGAGCGCACCGTTCGTTCCCCGAGCCTGAAGGAAAAGAAGATTTGAAGAAAATCTTTGAAACAGCAAATAGGTTTCACTTCCTCCACACACTAGCACTTGTAACAGTGCCACTTTGCAGAAGGCCATTCATAGTAAGTTGTTAATGCTGTAATCAATTATACTGCCTACAATTGTTTCAATTTCGTGTTCTTAAAATATGATGCAATTAATGTCACTAATATTTTCTTTTTCATTATTTGTAAAGTTAATTTGACATGTGTATTTAAACACTAGCATGTTATTTTTATTAAATTCAAAATATAATTATCAAAATTACTCAGTTTATTTTATTTTTTTAGGCAGGTTCATTTTTCATAGCTGGAATGGGAATGTTTTGTGGAACATGTTACTACCATGCATTCACTGGTGATCGGAAGCTTCGACAAGTGACACCCCTGGGAGGGACATGTCTTATACTTGGATGGGTGGCAATGGTGCTGTAAGCTCAATATAACTATCACATGAATATATACATTTTAGGTTAGGGTTTTAAACATGTATACCAATTTGCATATAGATTTTAGAGTCTTTAAGCTTTTTACCAAGTCAGTGTAACAATTTCCATCTTGTCTGTATTTAGGTTACTTAAAATGTCATCTATAGTTCTTTTATAAAGATGTCATTTTGATTATCCTTTATAGATGTATCTTGCCTTATTTTGGTCAACTTTATGCTAAATGTGCATAGGAAAGTGGCAATTTTAACCACCTTTTTTAATGGATAATTTTAAATATGTGTAATTTTATTTTAATACAGACTTGATTAAAAAGTTTAGAGATTCCCTAACTTTCTTGATTAGTCTAAATAAAATGTTATGACCAGTGTTTTAGTATTGAAGCATTAGGAATGTGTTATTTAAGTAAATAGTATCAACAGTTGTGTTTATTTTTGTATAGATAGTGTGAAACATTACATATACATTGTTTGGTGTAGAGTAATTATTATGATATGGAAAAGATTATATAGAATTTAGCTTTAGAGAAACTAGTGAACTTGGAATGCTGAAAAATTATAATAAACTAAGCCTGGTAATGGTTCTTTCTGTCTTTCATAAAGGAATGAAAGGCTTGAAAAAAAGGAAGGGATTTGGTTGGCATGTAATATAATAAAGATAAAGAAAATAAACATTTCCTGCTTTGAGTTTTTATTTCATGCACTTATTAGTTTCTATAGATATCTGCCACATTTACATTGCATAAAAAATCACTACATAAGTAGATTGTAATGAAATAGCATTGTTTTTATTTATGACAATATTTTGTTCTTAAAATAGAAATGGTAATGACAAACCAAAAAAGTAGTAATTGCCTCAAAGATTAGGTGTGGGTTCGAGAATCTCTAAGGTTATAGGTCAAATCCGAAGCACAAACCTTTCACTTTTCGAATTAGCTGTGGGTGGGTATTCACAGTGTATTATTATGTAATTTAATGTTGAAGGAAAAACTCGTGAGAAAACTTGCACGCCTAAATTCGTAGAATTTTTGTAGGTGTGTAATCTGTCATCCTGCAATAGCGGAGTGTGATGGATTAACCTTCATAGTTACAGAGGAGGCGCGTTAAGTAGAAATAGCAATGTTTCTGCACAAAGCTATTTCTATAATACAGTGGCTTTCGTATAATTGTGATTAAATGTTTTCTTAAACATGGCCTGTCTTACCACTTGAACTATGATTCTAGAAGACGCTAAAAAAAGCATGTTCAAGTCTTAAATATTCACCTGATATAAGATATATTTATAATTATAAGTGAGACCATTGATGTCCATAAAAGTTAATCAACTGATTGTATAAATTGAAATTTTTATATAATTTGCCATATCCTCATGTCAAAATGCTTGAAATGAACGTCAGAATTTTTTAATATTTATCAGCTGTACAATTATTTACAATGGTGGTTGTCCTTGCATTACAGTTTTTAAGAATTACCATAATTATTAAATGTTTTTAAATTGTAATATCTTTATAGAGTAGTGGCATATGTTTTTTCCACAAAACCCACACTCTAAATGATTTGTTTTTTCAGCCCTGGAAAGCGCTACTGCAATCGATTATATTACGACTATATGTATTATATATTTTCAACTGACCTCTCTAAGACTGTGCACACACATGGAGACTTAAGGACATTGGAATGAATTAATAATCCCTCTTACCTGAATCGTCTACTTTATGATATCTAAAGCTATTAGAGTTTGGGTTTTCGGTTAAGATTTGGTTCCGTGTTTATAGAAAATGAGTTATATCGTGAATAAGCTACAGAATCATAGGCTGTATGTTAAGATAATCCTCATATTTTAATGTCCAAAATGCTAATTTATCCATTGTTTTTGCAGTTTTTCTATACATAATGAATAATTATAGTATGAAATGTTTTCTACAGGTAGAATGTGACTATTGGCTGGACGCAATAGTATTATCTATCACATTCATAATGCCTCTGTAAGCAATAAATGATATTTTAAAGGTAATAAAGAAAACACGGAGTTGCATCAATATTGTTTACACAGTTTTATTGAAATTGTTACATATTAAACTTTGCACTTTTTCTTTACTCATTTATAATACTTAAATGTTAATCAAAACATACACCGTTTGGTAATAAATGCTATTATAATTCATAGGACTCTTGAAGGATATCTTCTCAGTGGTCCTTCAAAGATTTTGGGAATAAGTGCTGGTCCATTCTGAACGGATGTATCTACTAGATTACTTGAAAAGATTACTCTCATAGAGGAGACCGATTGAAATGGACGCGCACATACAATATTACGATTAAAAAGGTGACGTGTAGTGGCGAACCTCTCGACACAGCGCAATCCGAGCTACGAGCCACTTCCGCACCAGGACTAATCTAACGAGAGACCGCAGTCTCCCATATATCGATAAAGTAATATACAAAGCTATCACATTAAATTAACTCAAAATATAATATAAACATATTTCTGTAATCTAAAAAGAATCCAAAGAATAAACGAAATTATAGAACGCACAGCACTTTCAGTGTCCATCATAATAGAGAAATAAATTCACTTCGATTGCACATAAACACCAGTGTCTCGGAGCGTGCGCACCGTCCAATATAACACAATTTACTATCACTAACCTCATTCACACATGTATATAATAATTTTTGAGGGGGTCAATTAAAAATAATCACATTTTTGGACATAAGTATGCGTTCACGACAAGTGGAAGGAATGCTGTCCCTCGGAGGCGGCTAGGCGGAGCTTGGCGCGCATCACCTCGGCGCTGCTGTAGTCGGGCAGCTTGAGGTAGTTGACGCACGTCATGACGGAGGGCAGGTACTCGTCGGGGTCGAGCGAGGACTCCAGCGACTTGCGCACCACGGTGAGCGGCGGGTTGAGCGCCTTGAACCCGCCCGTGGGCAGGCGCGGGCTGCCCGTCACGAACTGCAGGAACAGCCGCTGCTCCTCGCGGTTGTACGACGCCAGGATGTCGATCAGCATGCGGATGGAGCGCGACTCCGCGTTGTACCCGTGGTCGGGCCGGATGCACTCCGACAGCATGCGCGGGTCCCAGCGCTGCTCGCGTCCGCCTGAACAAAACACAACATTTAGCAAAACTTGCGTCAATCATATTTTTATCAATCTGAAATAAGAATTCCAGTCTTACCAGATGAACTGCCGCAGAATACTTGTTCTAATTCTTCAGGGTAGAATATTTTTAAGTTTGCCAAGGGGAATACTGATTCGAATCCTTCTCTGAACGCTTCCATTTGCTTCGTTACACCTGTTTGTAAACCATATTAATTATATTAAATATACGAACTACTTTTACCTACTCCGTTGTAAAGTAAGCACCAAAAGCAAGAAACATCGGATGCAAATATGAAGTAGTACTCACCCTCATATAGTAGCCAGTGTGTCACCAAATCAATGTAATTGTGCAAGTTGTGTGCAGTGACGGGTAAGTCGCGCCCTCCTCGGCGCAACTCGGTGCACCCGTCGCCGGGTAAAATGAAATCTAATCCCAATTCTTCAATGGGACATCCATCCAGTTCGAGACCACTAATCTGTAATGCAATATAAGTAGTATTAGGTAAAGGTTTTCAACGCAAAAAGAGGTGGACTGAATATTATTAAGTTTCCTGAATTTAGTAACAATAGTGAGGCCTATTGACATGCAATTCCGTGCATTCTACGCCACGGTCGTCAATAGCCGATATTAAAGTAGCATTATTATTTAACGATAAATTTGTTCAATAAATTAGTTTCCATCATATCTTATTTATTGAAGTAACAAGGATATAATAATTCATATATACCTTAAACCCAGTGGCGGTACTTCCATAGAAGCCCGAAAGCCCGACTTGCCTTACATAGTTCCGAATAACGAACTTAACGATTGTTTATTTATAAAATAACGTTATAAACGTGAATGTGAGTACTAACCGGTAGATATTTATTAGTCCTACGTACCAAAAAAAATTGCTGCTACTAAATAAACATTTGGGCTTGCCTTAGTTTGACACCCTAGGCACGCCACTGCTTAAACCTACCTATAAATATCTATTATAATATGTGAGAAATCCATGAGAGAAAAGATGCCAAAAAAAAGTCCGTACGGGATGGACTCTAAGCGCCATTGTCGGCAAGCGACGACCGCTAGTGTTGTGCTATTTTTTATAAATAATAAGCAAACTGTGCGCTTATGTATGAATATATGGGCTAGGATGATAAAGCGACAAAAGAACGTACACAGCTGTGCAGGTTTTAATAATTTTGGCAACTTAAAAGGTAATTTTTACTCCACTGTTGTCGTTATTGAGTGTGGGTGTAATGCTATGCAGAGTGTATCAGTGTATGGAAGACAAGCTAAACCAACTAAAGCCATTTGTTGTGAGTTTGTCGTTAAATCGAGGGACGTTACATGGAGTTTACACTGTAATTAAACAAATTTAATAAAATATTTTATTAAAACAAATATTTTTTTGCGGCACTTTGGATTAGTATTGCCCAAATTCAGTCTTGGTCTTGCAGTCTTGGTCTTGTTCTTGCGTTTTTGCAAGACCAAGACCAAGAACAAGACCGCGTATTTTTAGCAAGACCAAGACCAAGACTGACCGTGCAAGACTTGAGCAAGAACAAGACATAGCCTGCAAGACTCTTGCGTCTTGCAGCTAGGAGTTAGCGCTATTTCACGGAGTAGTTAGGTGTAACAGTTCGGTGTATAGGTACGCTTAGGAATTCTATGAGACGCAAAAAACTGTATCAAAGAATATGAAAAACTAGCTTTTGCGCGCAACTCCGTCTGCGTGGACTACAGGGTTGGGTTCAGAAAGAAAATAAGTTGTAGTATTTTACTCAGCAGAGCCCCATGTACTTAAATATACAAAAATTATACAAATCGGTCAAATTGTTTCAACGTGAAACAGTAACGCGCCGGTCGACGCCTTGAGTAGGGGAAAGTGGGGTAATTGGGAACACCTAACTTAAAACCCTGTAAAGTAATAAAAAAAATCATAAATGTAATCAAATTTTGATTGCAACATGAACGTTACTTATCTAGCTACAAAGAAATTAACTCAAAACTCTTGGAAATAAACTTTATAATAAAAAAAATTAGGAAATGAAAAAACATATGCGTTCGTATTTACCCGACATCATGTGGGGTAATTGAGATCAGTCCGCGGGGGAAATAGGAACGATATGGGGTAATTGCGAACGACTTAGTAAGTACTATAATTATTTAGTTTGGCACAAATCACAGACGTAACTCCTGCTGCATTGGCTGCTGGTACATTTATCATGTGCCCAGTTGTTGCAAATGACGGACATGATCCAATCTTCTGCTGGTGGAAATTCATATTCTTCACCGAAAAATTTGCAGAAATAATTCTCTTCATTTTCATTTCCTTCAAACTCCTTTAAATTTCTGACCTCTATCCGCTGAAGTAGTGACTTCTTTTTTTGTAGTTTTAGTATTCTCTTTCGTTACAATCTTCTCTTTTTGAATTTTCCTTTCAACTTGGCTTTTCTCTTTTTTCTCTAATTGATATTTTATAGGTCTGCTGGACAAAATCTGCGATTTGTTTTATTTCGTCTCTTAGAAATGGTTGTTTTTGGAATGACAGGTACGTTAGTTATTTCGGAAAGAAGCACAGAAACTGATAGAGGAGTAGTATCAAGGGGCATACCCATAACAGTTTGATTTATAATATCAGAAGCGGCGGCATTTTAACTATGATTGTCAATCGGTTCACTCCGTTCACTCTAGCTTTGCTCAACTGGAGTTTCACGAATGCAAGTACTTGACTCTAAAGTTTGACTGACGTTAAACTATGTTCGTAATATTGTTTTGGTAGTGAATATTTGATCGCTGTTTTGCCCAAAGAAAGCTGTTTACTTCTAACATCTTGTATTGCACGGCGAAGATTTTCAATTTCGTATCTCGGTGTGATTTTTCTTTCGTAACGTCTAGGCTTCTAAAACAATATCAAATATAAGACACTTTACATGATCAATTAACTATTAGGGGTAATTAGGAACGTTCACATTTACCCTCCTGATGCCGTTCCTAATTACCCGAACTTGGAAAGTCGAAACAAAATGATCGTTACTTGTGATATTATTGACCGTGAACTTAAAACTACTTGGAATTTATAAACAGATAGTACATGTAAGATTGCTACAAAATATGTTGTCGTTAACCTCAAAAAGATACTTTTTACACTGATTTTTACTTACGACAAAAATTGTAACAAAATTACATAAAATATTGTTTGACTCACCGTGACGAGATGCGTGGGTTCTCTCAATCACAAATTTGCGTGCATACTAAGGGATGGCAAGCGCATCGGCTTAGATGTGTACGGGCGGTATAGTGCAAGGGGTGTATTTGATATTCAACTGTTCTCAATTACCCGCCGTTCTCAATTACCCCACCTTCCCCTATCATTATTGCGCGCTTGATCATTATTTTGAAACTGCGATATCTTCTAAGATACTCATTGAAATCAAATGATGTAAAGGACAAATTTATTTTGTATTAAATACTTGTAATGAAAAACGTATTTTTTTGGATAAGGATTAATATCATGTTTGTAAAAACACCTTCACAAATAATGCTTTATTTAAAACTAGCTTTTGCGCGCGACTCCGTCCGCGTAGACTACAGGGTTGAGATCAGAAAGAAAATAAGTTTTAGTCTATTTTACTTCTCAGAGTCCTACTTATGTCCATACCAAAATTCATACAATTCGGTCAAATTGTTCAAACGTGAAACCGTAACGCGTCGATCGGCGCCTTGTGCATCATTACTGCGCGCTTGATCAATATTTTAAAACTACAATATCTTCTAAGATACTCAGTGAAATCAAATGATGTAAAGGGCAATTTTATTTAAAATTAAATACTTGTAATGAATAACGTCTTTATTTGGATAAGGATTAATATCATATGTATAAAAACACCTTCACAAATAAAACTTTATTTTAAAATAAATTTGGTTAGGATAAAAAACGTTGTAGTGAGCCAACCTTAAAAAATAGACATATGCTGTCGCGGACTTTTTTTTAGAACTTTTAAAGAGGAACATATCTCTCATACATTATTTTAGCGAAACTTTAACCATTTTCGCAGCGCACGCCGCGGAAGCTCACAAAAAGGAAAAAATGTTCCCGATATCGAAACATTCTTTATTGCTGCTCCGCTCCTATTCGTCGTAGCATGATGTTATATAGCCTATAACCTTCCTCGATAAATGTGCTATCTAACAGTGAAAGAATTTTTCAAATCGGACCAGTAGTTCCTGAGATCCTAGCGTTCAAACAAACAAACAAACAAACAAACAAACAAACAAACAAACAAACAAACAAACAAACTCTTCAGCTTTATAATATTAGTATAGATATATTTGGTTAGAATAAAAAACGTTATAGTGAGCCAACCTTAAAAGATAGACATATGCTGTCGCGGACTTTTTTTTAGAATTTGAAAGGGGAACAATTCTGTCATACATTATTTTAGCGAAACTTTAACCGTTTCTGCAGCGTACGCAGCGGAAGCTCACAAAAAGGAAAAAGTCCCCGATTTTGAAACATTCTTTATTGCTGCTCCGCTCCTATTGGTCGTAGCGTGATGATATATAGCCTATAACCTTCCTCGATAAATGTGCTATCTAACAGTGAAAGAATTTTTCAAATCGGATCAGTAGTACCTGAGATCCTAGCGTTCAAACAAACAAACAAACAAACTCTTCAGCTTTATATTAGTATACATTGGACCTATGCGCATTACGACTAATACCATAAACATACCTACATAGCGAATAAAAAATATCCACTAAAATCAAACCGAGTGCATGCATAGTTATGGTTTAACCATCGGCACTTTGATAATGCGGCATCAAAGGTTTTGTACTTACTTCTCAAAGTAATTTGCCGCTTTTCGGAAGTACATGGTTATGATACACGCGCCGGCGGCTTCTTTTGAAATCATATACAACAATCGTTGCCGCCGCGCCGAAATCACAACATTTGACACTATTTAATTGCCGCCACAGGGCGTAGGTTAAAATATTCTTAGGTTCTTTAAAATACAGTCAAGTTATTGTAATTAATTTGTTTTTTTACATGTTTTAGCAAATGTAAGCTTATAAATCATAAATGTTTATTAAGAAACAGTTATTTCCATGGAAAACGACATATAAGTCAGTTGATTTTTCGAATTTCTTATCAAATCTTCAGTTATTTATTAATCTGCTCAATCTTTACTATGGGTATGTTAATTCAAGCTCACAATGTTCCAATTCTAATAGGTTTTTCTAAGATTTAAAGTAAACTTTAATAAATAGTAATAGACTAATAGGTAATTGCAAGACTTGCAAGACTCTTGCTGCAAGACCAAGACCAAGACCAAGACTGGGAGTGCAAGACCAAGACCAAGACCAAGACCAGGTGTATTGGCGCAAGACCAAGACCAAGACTGGCTAAGTCTCGTCTTGTTCTTGCATTTGGGCAACACTACTTTGGATGCCGCCGTCGATGCTGTGGACATTTCTGCCCTAGCTGCAATTGCAGCAAAAATTGCCAATCCCATTTCGGGGGATTTATCTAGCGCCTGACGTTTCGGCGAAGGTGACGGCGACTATGTAGATTATTAACCTTCCGGTCAATGACCAAACTTTCAGCATTCGTTCAATAACCGGGTACCCGGGTACCCACATATAATGTGACGGTAGAAAAGTTATTAGTAAGCTATCTATGTGGCATGTTAAATAACTATGGACACTATACACAGTTTATAGGCCCCATGGAAGGTTCTAGACCTTTCAGAGACCTATTAGGGACTAATCGGCCCTTTAGCCCAAACAATAATTTTAAAACTTTAGTGAACAGACGTTACATGTCGGTACTACCTTAACTTATTGCCAATCACGTTTAAAATCTACTGTAATAGTAAAAATATATATACAAATATTATTAATTATATAACGTGAAAAAATTTTGGTGAAAGAAGTGTCCACCGTGGTGGCTCTGTATAAAGAATCGAGAAGGAACATTACTAGGACACCATTGTTATTGGATAATTATTTTACTACTCATCCATTGGTTAAATGTTTACTATTGTGATACTTGACGATTGTCGGCATTTTGAAGAAAAATAAGGCATTTATTCCACGAGCAATAGCTTCACCAAAAACGCGAGAGGCCATTATTTACTGCGTTTAGTTTTAATAAAAAACATAATTATGTGGAGTTATGTGCCAAAAAGGTACTATAATATTATCGTTAATCCATCACGAAGCAAAAATTAGTATTAATGCAAAGAAACAACCCGCAATCATTGAATTTTATGACGGTTCAAAGGCTGGAGCGGACACTATGGAGAAAATGCTTGGTTGATATATTGCAACGCATAGATGGCCTCTAGCATATCTATATAATATTCTCGATGTCGCCTGACATATAAGGAATATAATGTATCGTATAATGAAAATCATAAATTCTTGTTAAGAAATGGCATGACTGACGATTATTTTATCGGCTATTGGGCAAAGAACTGCGTACTCGTTTCGTCATAAATCGTTCGCAGAATCCTCAAATTTTGAGGCATTTCTCAACGAAACTGGCGATTAAATCTTTTACTGGCCGAGCTATCAATCCATATGCACAAACGGGAACAACTGGATAATCAAGATCCCAGTATTTTTAAGTGAAATAAAAAATAAACGTCGCGAAAACGAGAAAAATATGTTTAGTATGTGAGAACCCTATTTGTGATGAACATGTGTTGGGTATGCGTCATGATATAATTTACTTTTATTTCCGAGTAGCAGTGTATCATTATAAAAAAATAATCAATATAAATAAATAAATAATAAAAGAAAATCATACTAATAAAAATATGACGGGAATTATGTGTTTTTTTACTTACTGTTTTTGCTATTGCTTATAAAAAAATGTTTGAATAAAATAAATTATAAACTATATTATTTTTTATTTATTTTTAAAGTCAAATTGCAAAAATACTTTAAACAATTACTTTCTGTAATGTGTATTACCGACCTTCATGCGTTATATTTTCAGTGGGTACCCGGGTGCCTGGTCATTGAACAAAGGAGGTATCAAGTTTGGTAGTTAATTACTATTATTACATAATTAATTATAATCATTTTTAACAAGAATTAGGTTTAAAAATACTTAAACTTTGGGGATCCAGACGGTTTTGTAATTTTTTTAAGAAAAAGATATTAAATTCTATCCGCGAAGTCAAAATGGATACCCGGGTACCCGGTCATTGACCGGACGGTTAAACATTTTGTATTTGTCCCAAATTGATTTATACATAATATTAGACGGAGACTCTTCTAAATCAATACTTTAATCGCCTTTTGGCAAACAAATATTTTTGTCATAGTTATCTTCTTTCCCAAACAACAACAATCCGTCCGCAAACAGTGTATTTAAAATTAAATGAACTTTTTTACGATAGCAATTGGTATGTAGTTTTATGATTTACTATTACACTCGTGTATTCTTTGTAATAGTAACAAAGAAGTAACAAAAATAAAAGATTTATGATCTATTTTAAGCAAAAGCGGCTTTTACTAAAGAAGTTCTTACAATACAACCATCGCATCGAAACATATTGTAAGTAAAATAAGTAGGGGAGACAGTATAGTTATTGGCCCCTGTACAGTTATTAGCCATTTCAACTTTGCTACCAAAAAACTAGCAATATTCTATACTCATAGTAGATTTAAAAATTATATAATGGCGACACTTTTATTCTCTGTCATAAAGTCTCATCGAAATTCCGCTAGGTATGTGGTTTGTTTGTTTTCCGATGTGTAATGTTTTGCCGGAGGGAGAAATTCAGTTAAGCGATTAAAAATAATGTTAAGACTGCATATTTTTTTTGGCGCTATATTTTGAAATGAATATGTAGTTTGTCAATGATTTATACTTCACAATAAATGTTTTTTATGCGTTAGAACCATATTAAAGGTGCAATATAACTTACTTTCTTTATAACTACTATGTTATGACCAATTACTGTGATTTTGAGTTTAATATTTTTGAGTTCACACTATTCTTAACATGTATAGTGAAAGTTTATATAAAGTACCTTTTTTTGTAGTACATTAACAAAGCAACATAATGTCGTGAGTTTTATTTATTTTCAGTAAGGATATAATCTTTTATTTATGTTTTTTTACCAACTAGTCGCTTAACTGGCCAATAACTATACTGTTTCCCCTAATTGTATTCAATGTAGTTCCTAAAATAACCCTTGACGGATTAATATTTCATTTAATTTTTGATGCTAATACATAACATTGTGCACCGTGCCGCGCGCGTCCCATCTCTATAATGAACAGCGAGCATGTATGAAAACACCGTGTCGACTACGCCCATGTCGGCTAGAGCCGACAACATCTATTGAGTAGTGCTGGGGTAATGTTACTGTTTTATATTTTAACTAATGTATTAATCTTCAAGAAACATCGTTGTAAGCCATAGTATTTGCTATGTAAAATTACTAGCTTGATGTGGGCTTAAAAAAAACTTCATTTCCAATATGTTGGTAGATTTATGCACATTATTTTTATTAGAAAATAAAACGTTATCGACAAGCGATTCCCATCCCTATATTTTTTTAGGTATTTATCGCAGTTTTGAGGGCTTGGCGTGGGGGACACGCCAAGTGTTTTTTTGCGTGGCGGTCAAAAAGTTAATTATCAATTATCATATTCTATAATAGGCGAGGTCTCCAATAATTTTACCAAAGATATTACTCA
This sequence comes from Cephonodes hylas, assembly GCA_030295005.1. Classification (NCBI taxonomy): domain Eukaryota; kingdom Metazoa; phylum Arthropoda; class Insecta; order Lepidoptera; family Sphingidae; genus Cephonodes; species Cephonodes hylas. The sequence continues at coordinate 9,828,469 of AP025363.1, read as the reverse complement.
CCATCTGCGTCCTCTGTTCCACTGAATGCCTAGAATCGGCTGCGATGGCCCGGGCGCGGTCCGCCACGCGCCGGAGTCGGCACAGTGAGCGCCACAGCTCCGGCGCCACGTGACGGACGTCGCTCAGGTTCAACCAGCGCTCTTCATTCACCACCCACCGGTACATAGTCGTCGACAGAGGTATGTCCACCTGATGAGACGATACAAACAAATAGTTCAAATTAGATATTTAACACGAGGATCTAGTTGAGTACTTAATCGTGAAATATTCAGAACTCACCATTCGCGAGTCCATAACCGCTTTGGCCATAAACTTGCCAAGGAATCGGAACTTGGCTTTGACCCTGGAGAGGTGCGAGGCGCGTCCGTTGCGGCCGACGGCCTGCGGGAACAGTCCGCAGGGCCAGTTGACGTAGGCGGCGGGCGCGGGCGCCGGCACGGACGTCTCCTTGTCGTCGGGCGCGGGCAGCAGCGCGGCGGGCGGCTCGCCGGCCAGGTCGTCGGGCAGCGAGGCGCGCGCGCGCTCCTCGTTGAGACTGAGCGCGTCGCGCACGGAGGAGGCGAGCCGCGCCGCCGCCTCGGCCGCGCGCTCGGCCGCCGGCGGCTGCGACTTGACGATCTCTCCGGCGAACGAGCTGGGCTTCTGCTTGAAGTTCTCGCTGCCGTGCCAGAGGTCGAGGTCGGCGCGCTGCAGCTCCTGCGACACGAGCGCGTAGAACTCGAGCGTGGGCCCGAGGCCGGTGCCCACCTCGTTCTCGTACTGTATCTCGAGCAGCGCCTTGGAGTGCGCGAACTCGTGCATGACGTGCTCGGCCTGGCGCAGCACGTTGTGTCGCTGCACGGTGCGCTTGCGGCGGTCGAGGCGCGGCGCCACGCGCTCCGTCTCGCCGCCCGCCGCGCCGCCGCGCTCGCCGCCCGCCTCCAGCAGCCGCTGCAGCGCGCGGTCGCGGTCGAACGACACCACGTAGAACAACAGGTGCCGGCACTCGAACGGCAGCACGAACGGACTACCAAACCAAACATATTGTACTCTCGCGCCCCAAACATGACTACACTCACAATGCCACGTGCTATTTACACTCACCAAGCGTAAGCTATCTTCTTCAGCCAAGGTGGCAGGTTTCCGGTCATGATGACGAGCGGGTCTTGAAGTTGCCGGTTGGCTTTAGCGGCCAGCTATAATGATATATATTACGGTGAGGGCGAGTCGATAATGCAGCAGAGTGTTTCTCCATTGGTATGTACCCAGACCTTGGCGTTGATGAAGTCTGCGTTGGGCACGAGCGGGCGGTGGTCGGGCAGGCAGGCGGCGCGGTACAGCGTGTGCCAGTGGCGCGAGATGGCGTGCAGCGCGCGCAGCAGGCCCAGCGCCGGCAGCGACGCGTCCTTCACCTCGCCGTCGAGCAACAGCGGCGACCGCAAGATTATCACCAACGGGGACTCGCGGGTCGGCACTATGCCCTCTGAAATACAAACAGATAATTAGAAACAAAGACACTAAGTAAAATTTAACGATGTTAACATTCGCAGGTGTATTCTGTTGTGCTCAAAAATCATCTTTCAGTTATGTTCTAATATATATATATATTTATTATTCCTCACGAATATTTCACTAGAAATAAAGATTACTTACCGTTCCACAGTAGATCAGGTTTGCGCCTGGATGAAAGCTTAGAGGGTTGACCTTTGCCCTTCTTGGAAGAGGTAGTGTCGGCACGCAGTTGCTCTCCGCCTTCCACGGCGCGGTAGTATATTGTGTGAGTTTGTACCCATATCCCATTGTTAGCTGCAACAATACATCTTACAATTAGTTCAATCATTTACAGGAATTCTGCTGATGGAAAATAAAAAGAACATATTTTGTATCTGTCTTGGCACGGCTTGCCTGTCTTTCTAGTCTGGTTGCTATACTATGTACCGTGGTAAGTGACTTTATATTGTGACTACATTTCCACAAAAATACACACAATTGATTCTAGTATTGAATTATGATTGTAGAAGTTTTTTCCTTTCGAGTACTTGGAAAGCACTATCATTAAACGCAGTAGAAATTGTCAAAAATGAATTATTGAATAGAACGCTGAAAAAGAAAAAGTACGTACAGAGTGGCGTCTCAGTGTCTGTGTCTGCGTCGGTCTGTTCGCCGAACTGTCTCACGGCCTGGTACACCGTCATGTTGTACGGCAGCACCGTGTCGCCGATCAAGAACTCCAGTTTGTGCTCGGAACTGAAATATAAATGTTTATTATTCATACAAAGTATTAATAAATTAAAGTTAACTGTTGATGACAGAACAGTGTAGTGCCCGGCAAATATTTATGTGAAATAGTGATGTCTATATCATCTGTATACATTTATATTATGTGTTTGAAAGTGGCTCTTGAGAGATAAGCTGACAAGAAACCGTGTGTCGTGGTATGGGATCAGGAGAAGGGATGGCTTCTTCACATACAATAAATAAGGAGTACGAAAGTTGAAGGATTAACAAAGCAGAGGAATGCCAAAGAATAGATGAAGATGAAGACATGACATCTGGGTATGTTTTTATGTATAAAACCCCACATAGTATAGTGTGTGCGGGTACTGACTCTGGCGGCGGCTGCTGCTGCGCGGGCGTGTCGTCCACGTCGTCGTCGGAGCCCGGCTCGTCGTCCGAGTGCGGCGCCGCCGCGCGCCCGCTCGCGTACCCGCGCTGCGACAGGTACCTGCACACAACACGCTGGCTTAATACACTGTTCTACAGCACTGCAATACTGAGATTTAATGAGGTAACTGTCAAATAATTATACATGAAATAAAGTGAAATTTATTTCATAAAGACTAAATTATATTATTGCCTCGCAGAAAGTATAAATGAAGCAGCACTGTTGGGAATCATGAATGCTTACACCTGTGGCATATCGTCTGTACCCTTCAATGGTTTAAGCAATTGTTGATGCCGGAAGAGGTTCCATATAAAAAAACCCACTCCCGGCGTACCGACACGGTGAGTCAAGAATTAATTATGTATATGTATTTAGCTAGCTTTTTGACTAGTTGATTGGTAGAATGGGGAAAAGAACACAACTCACCGCTCGATGGCTTGCACTAATGCTAATGGGTCTATCCGAACCACGCCTCCCTTCCATTGTTTAAGAGTAGAGCACGTCGGATGACGTTTGAGATCACACTGTAAAGAACAAAGAAATTAATTACATTTATATTAAAATAGATGAGATTACAGAATAATTACATTTAAATTACAGAATAATACGTTAATAACTGAATCTATTGTACGATGTTAAGGTGCTTATAAAGTGCGTACCATGAGTTGGTGGGTGTTGAAGAACTTGAGCGCGGAGGTGGCGGGGCGCGCGGGCAGGTCGTGCACGCGCACGGGGAACTGCTCGAGGTGCGACACGCACGCGTTCACCTTGCCCACCAGCGCACACAGCGCGCTGCCGCCGCCCAGCCCGCTCTCGCTCCACTCGCTTACCCTGCGTCACACATGACACATCACATACACATAGGAGTAACAGTAGGCAGAATACATGTATACACAACCCCACTCTTATATTCCTCAAATAAGAAGTGTTTTTTTTTTCACGAAAGAAAAGCGCCTTGAGCTCCCCTGTTCGGTACCTCAGGGGCGGCCGTGAGGTGTATTTCATCTGCACCCATATTACGCCTAATTATCTGAGTCACATATAGGAGGCGAGCCGGTTTCCGTACATCAGGAACATATGCAAATCCGGATAGTTACTGAGAATTTCCTCAAGGAAAATCTCAATAAAACTGCCCGATTCGGGACTTGAACCCAGGACCTCAAGATCGCACAGCACATACTTCTTCAGCATTAACACAATTCATCCTTACACATATTTTTTCTCGTTATTCGTCAGTGTTACATATGTCACAAAGAATGTAAATATAAGGATGTACTAACTCTAGTCCGAGGGGCATGTCAGCGAACACATGCAGGAAGAGGCGCAGGCGTTCCTCCGCTGCGTCCAGTTGCGCGGAGTCCCGGCCTTCGCCCTCCGCCTCGCGATTGTCCGCGCTTTCTGCGTCATCACTACCGGTCAGGAACTGGTGCAGAGCGCCCAACACTCCCGAGTGGTTCACCTGGTTACAACGAAAAAAATGGTTATTTGTATTGTTATTTGGGGTTTAGTAACCCGAGGCCTCTATGGCGAGTGAAATGGGATTAAAATATTATATGAGGGTTAATTTTTTTTACATAAAGCTGTGTGCATTTTGTGAAAGTTTTAAGTATGTATTTGAAATATCGTATTTATTTTACTTTATCACAGAAGGTGTAAACCTTGATCGAATTGACAAACTAATGGTCCTATGATTACATATACATTGACTATTAAGGCTTTATAAAAATTTGATGTTTCCTCAAACACCATAAGTAAAAACTGTTTAAGAGTTTTCGATCCCGATTTGTTAACGTCCAGTACAACAGCCTAAGGATTAAGTGTTAATATTATAACGACACTATAAAAAGACAACAAATAATATCCAAGTAGATATAGTGTTCAAAAAATTATTCTGCTAATTTCACCTTGAGCCCGTATAAAGCGATAAAACCACCATTAGTACGTGCATTCTGTTTTTGTTTATGTATACTTTTTTATTGTTATGTGTTGTTGTTTGTACAATAATATTTATTCATCTTGTATAGTAGAACATGCATGTACCTCGAAAGGCGACACGTCGTGGTGCAGCAGCGTGTCGCGCAGGTGCTCGAGCGCGGCGCGGTGGTGGTGCCGGTGGTGGTGGCGGGGCAGCGCGGCGGCCAGCGCGGCCAGCTGCTCCAGCGCGCCGCCGCCGCCGCCCAGCGCGCCCCACTCGCGCTGCAGCCGCGCCGCCGTCCACTGGATCCACTCGCGCACCTTCTCCCTGATGACACACACACGGTTAATATACAATTGAAATACAGTGTAACCTCACTAATCCGGCACTATTAAAAACCGGAGGGTACCTGATTATTGGAATGTTCGGACTACTGAATTATAGTAAAAAAGTCATAGGTAATAAATAAAGTGAAACATTTCATAGAGCACAACTGTAAAGAGGCGACGGCCGAGAGTGCCGGATTATATGGACGTGCCGGACTATCGAAGTGCCAGATTAATGAAATTATACTGTATATATAAAAAAAGAACAAGGTTATAATAACAATCCTAGGACTTTTAACTCGGTAATTTATAAAATACACGTTCAACTTTGCAAGGGAAGTCTCCGTCTGAACCCATTCTGTACTTAGGCTTTACGCTGGTAAATTCGATATGGACTAAATATGTCGATCACAGTTCGTTCTGGATTTAGCTTGCGTTATAAATTCGCTATGGAAAATCCCGGTTCGGTCGACACCTATTTGTTTTTTTCAATAATATGATGATTAATTATGAAGCACAAAATCCACGCCAGGCAATATTTTACCACGTCAAATGCTAAGCAACCCATTCTAATATAATATGGGTAAAAAGTCAAGGCGGCAGTACATAGACAGTGTCAATTACTTGTTCTGCACGGTGAGGTTGGCGGCGGTGTGCGGGGAGGCGAGCAGCGCGGAGTCCTTGTGCGCGTGCGGCGCGCGGCCCCAGCGCGTCGGGTTCAGCGACGACAGGAACGACGCCTTCACCGAGCCGCCCGCGCGGTGCGCCGCCCGGGCCGCGCCAGACCCCGAGCCGCCGCAACCTGACGCTGCACAATATACATACAATTTCACTCTAATATCTCTCTATGATCACATAAAAATGTAGCTGAATAAATAGGTTGACTATTAGGTTATGTTTTATAGACAATGGTATTGGAAATAAATCAAATTCTTAACTATAAAAATTAAATTATAGCATTCTATATTTGTAATAGCAATGGATTTAATCAAATGCTTCTAGAAAAAATTCACAATGATTTCCACGTTATGGTATGTAATATGTATGTAGTGCATACCGTGCGGCGCCAGTGTGTGTGCGGGCGCGGGATGTGGCGCGTGCGCGGGGTGTGCGTGCGCCGGGTGTGCGTGCGCGTGCGGCGCGTGCGCAGGGTGCGGCGCGTCGTCCCGCCGCCGCGCGTGCCGCCCGCTCGCGCCGCCCGACCGCTTCACGGCGCGCTTGCGCTTCAACATCTCCGCTAGCTGGAGGGGACTGCCCGATCTGTAACAACAGCAATCGTAAGAAAATATTTCTAAACTTTCGTCATCCTGTCATAAAAGTTAAATGGTTACCACTTACCTGTGCATAGTGGTCGGTATTTGTGGATGTGTAGAAGCCGGTGCCGGGCCAGGTTCCGAACCGTTCCCGTCGCTTCCACTTGCTGTAAACATACCAAATTGATGACTCCATAATGTAATTTGACATAAATTACTTAAATATGCAATTAGATAATATAAGTAATATTAAGAGAAATGAGGCGGGTAGGTCAGGATTGTAGCTTGTGGCACTTAATAATCTCTGCCTACCCATATTCCCACGGAATGGATCCTTTTAGGTATGCCTGTATAGGTAAGTAAGAATAATGAAAAACTCACCCATAGTAGTGGCTACGAATGAACCGGATGCAGAGAAGGCCAGCGACAAATTATTGTGTTCAATAGACGTAGCCGATGTGGAGGCGGGCGGCGAAGAACATCCGCCAGACCGCACGCTTGTTCCGCTCGGGGACTACACACCAAACAAATAAAAATTAACATAATATGTAATCCTCATACATATTTCTAAGGGCTTATATTAATCAGCATGGAAATATAATACGTTAGTAAGATATAATTACCTTAATTTTGGCCTGTCTCGGCGGCGTGGTCCGTTCAGCGAGCTGCGCGACTTGATGCAACACGCCCTCGCGACGGAACTGCACTGCCATCTCCTCGGGTAGCCGCTGCATGAGAATCTCAGCCAGCTGCAGCGAGCCCACCACTATGCGGAGATCGGTCGACGCCATCATACCGGCAATGTGCGACGATATCACCTGTATAATATAGTTTTAATCAGTATATGGTGTTTGATAATATCATTCGATCAATCTTAGAATATCGAACGATCTAATAGATACAACTGGTACTAATGTGAGCATTATGGAGTTTGATTTTGCTTGTTTCTCTGAGCAAAGCCTATTAAAAACATAATAACTGTTTAATTTGAAAATGATTGTTATTGATAAACGATCGATATTATATATACCTATATGTGTGAAATAAGGTATGCTATATTGACCTGCATCTTAAGCACTTGTCTGAGCAGCGGCGCGTCTGCGTAGTACACGCAGCGCAGGATGGCCTTGAGTGCCTGCGAGCGCACGGCCGGGCCCGCCGAGCTCCAGTACACCTCGTGCAGCACGGCCAGCAGCGCGCGCGCCAGCGACGGACTCGAGCGGACCATCGCGATGCGAGGGTCTACAACACAAAAGACGTTACGTTACCATATTTCCTATAGTAATGACAAAAGTTTATTCAACTAAATTTTGTTACAGGCGTGTATAAACGTCATAGTTTATCTGTAACTAAGTGAAAAATAATAGTCATTTTTATGTGAATTTATTTTAAAAGTAATTAATGTTGTCTAACTCATTATATGGACATTTTGTTTTCATTAATTATTTTGTTAATTTTGGATACAGGGAAAAAAACATTATTCAGCGACACATCACTACATAGTATAAAACCAAGTCGCTTTCTCTGTTCCTATGTCCCTTTGAATGCTTAAATCTTTAAAACTACGCAACGGATTTTGATGCGGTTTTTTTAATAGATTGAGAGTGATTGAAGAGGAAGGTTTATATTATGTATGATAACATCCATTAAATATCAGCATTGCACCCGTGCGAAGCCGGGACGGGTCGCTAGTATTGCTATATGTTAGAAAACTCCGCCCTATGAATGAATGAATGAATGAACGAACGAACAAACGAATGAATGAATGAATATAGTAATGTACCAGGTGGCGTAGCGGAGGCGTTGGCGTTGTCAGCGGCGTTGGGCGCGGGCGCGACGCGTTGCACGGGCCGCGCCGTGCCGGTGTGGTCGTTGAGCTGCTGCATGGCGGTCAGGTCCACGGTGTACGAGCGGCCCAGCGTGTTGAGACACACCTCCTCCTCGCCAGCCGCCAGCCCTGCCTCCAGCGCGCGACTCTCGGCCCACGAGTACGAACGCCACATACCTGTATAATAAATATGCGGAATATCAAACAATAGTATGATATTCAGTCCAAAAACATAATATGATATTTTCCTCTTGTTAATGACATAATATTATTCGATGTTAATATTACTATTTACTTATAATTGTATTTGCGCTAAAACAATCGTATGAAAACGTGCACACCTAAAATATTGATCAGAAAAAGCTTCTTCGTAGTGTCGTCTATCAGCCCGCAATAAGGTATGACTGACTACGGTCTAACCCCTCTCAATTGTAAAGGAGACATTTGGTTATCAAAGGGACGTCCATAGACTTCATAGATAATTGTGTCCTGAACCATATTTTACTAGTACTGACCTCTATCATCACGCCACTGCCAGTGCGCGGTCCGGTCGGTAGCCGCGGACCAAGGTTTGTCAAGATGGACGTCCACGGCGAATATGCCGTCAGTCGGCAGGCGCGGCATCAGCTCTCCAATCAGACATGTTATCTCATATAGTTCTTGAGGCAGACGGGGTATTAGTTCTACTTGCTGTTGACAAATGATTACATTTTATTAATATAGAATTCAATCTCTTTCTAGACGAGATGTGCAAAAAGACCAAAATGATGCATTCTAAATAAGTATCGAATTAATTTAGAGGAACACTTTTACGAATCTCCTGCCATGCCTGATTTCAAGGTGTCTGTTTATTCGTAGTAGTACATTCTTAATCTCCAAAAAATTAAATATATTATAGATGTCTCTAGCTGTTCAACTGGTAACATGTCGGCGTAATTATTTGCCGACACTTCTCTTAGTCAGGTAATACTTTGTAAAATTGAAACCACAAATATAACATTAAACCTAACAGTCATATGCATAGTTGAACCTACACATCAGGATAAATAAAACTCTATTTCACAAGCTTTGTAACTGACAGTATCCCGAAGGTGTAAATGTAGTATTATATGTATGTGGTACCTCCTGGAGCTTTCACAAGCTTTATATTGCACAACCAAGTGTTTCCCGAAGGTGTAAATGCAGTATTATATATGTGTGTGGTATCTCTTGGTGATTTCACAAGCTATATAACCGACAGTATCCCGTAGGTGTAAATGTAGTATTATTTGTGTGGTACCTCCTGGTGATTCCACAAGCTGTATAACTGTATCCCTCAGGTGTAAATATAGTATAGCATACCTCCTGGTGCAGCGTGGAGCCGGTGAGGAGGCACAGCAGCGTGTCGGCGATGGAGCGCTGGTGCAGCGCGAGCGCCAGCTGCGGGCACGCCGCGCACATCACCCACAGCAGCCGCAGCACCGTGATGAACGTCGCGCCCGAGATCAGCGCCGGCTGCACCACCAGCTGGGGCAACGAGATGTTATATACTATTTCTGTTCATAGATTTAAGTGTCTGGCTTATTCCCAAGGAGGGTTGGCGTCAGGCAGGCGGCCGGCCGTAAAAAATCTGCCAAAACTCTTATGCAGCATGATTTGTCCTTCCTTCCTGTGTGGAAGGACAAAACATGCTGCGCCGACCCCAAATAAGAATTGGGAGCAAGGCAGGAGAATGATGATGATATTTAAGTGTCTGGCTTAGTAGTATGATAAATTAAATGAAAATGTATGTAGCCAGTATGATAGCTGTTTTGATGTATTTTCAATACCATATTGGAATACATTCCGCAGTTTAGGAAGGCGAACGCATCAAACAAAACAATTTTCCATTAAATTACAAAGGAATAGTTAATGGCCGAGACTGGTATAAAATGAAGACCTGGAGATATATGAAAAATAAAAATGTATGGAAAATGAAAAATATATAAGACACTCAACTAATAAAAAGTTGTTTCACGTAATTAAAAGTTGTTTAAAGATAATACGACTATACTACGCATGCTCTAATGAGGGTCCCCAAGCCCCAGAAAGTCACATCAAGAATTCCCTATTTCCAGTCTTCCCCTATGTCAGTTACAAACAACACTAGTTTGGTGTGGTTGTTGTTTGGTGTTGTTGAATACTAACGAGCTGCTGCAAGTTGGTGAGCAGTTCCGGCGTGGCGATCTCCTGCAGGCGCGCCTGGTCGTGCTGGAAGCTGTCCACCAGCCGGGAGAACGCGAGGCACACACATTCCACAGACTTCTTGTCTTGCTGAGTCAGTCTGCAAACATATACTTGTGTTACTGATACTTATCTATACTAATCTATACTAATATTATAAAGCTGAAGAGTTTGTTTGTTTGTTTGTTTGTTTGAACGCTAGGATCTCAGGAACTACTGGTCCGATTTGAAAAATTCTTTCATTGTTAGATAGCACATTTATCGAGGAAGGTTATAGGCTATATATCATCACGCTACGACCAATAGGAGCAGAGCAGCAATAAAGAATGTTTCAAAATCGGGGACATTTTTCCTTTTTGTGAGCTTCCGCTGCGTACGCTGCAGAAACGGTTAAAGTTTCGCTAAAATAATGTATGACAGAATTGTTCCCCTTTAAAAAATTCTAAAAAAAAGTCCGCGACAGCATATGTTTATCTTTTAAGGTTGGCTCACTATAACGTTTTTTATTCAAACCAAATTTATTTTAAATAAAGCATTATTTGTGAAGGTGTTTTTACAAACATGATATTAATACTTATCCAAATAAATACGTTATTCATTACAAGTATTTAATACAAAATAAATTTGTCCTTTACATCATTTGATTTCAATGAGTATCTTAGAAGATATCGCAGTTTCAAAATAATGATCAAGCGCGCAATAATGATACTCAAGGCGTCGACCGGCGCGTTACGGTTTCACGTTGAAACAATTTGACCGATTGTATGATTTTTGTATAATTAAGTAAATGGGGCCCTGCGGAGTAAAATACTACAACTTACTTTCTTTCTGAACCCAACCCTGTAGTCCACGCAGACGGAGTTGCGGACAAAAGCTATGCTTGTATAAAGGCTGTTATCCAGACCAATTTATTTCAGATCGTTTTTTATATTCATAAATTTATTTTTAATCTTACTGAATTATTTAGAAAATGAAAATGGATTTTATTAACATGATTGATGTATGTATCTTTTAATATGCAAAATTAATCTCCTTCTTTAATTTCGTTCAGTCTAGCAATTTTTGTAACTGTTAATATTGTTACTATATTTTTTTTATTTAAGTAAATGTACTATTACATAATTTCTGGATTTATATAATAATTTTCCAATATGGAATATCCAACTTTTGATATCATACAGTTATACAAATCTATTAAATACTGACCTATTAGCAAGCAGCTGCAACGAATCTCTGACGAGATGGAACTCATCAGACGTGAGGTTTTGGCAGCAGTTGGCGGTGATGGAGAGTGCGGCGCGTTGTGCGTTTATAGAGAAAAAGTCCAGATATGTGAGACACGCAGACACACCACGCTGTTTGAACAAAACAATTTCAATATTAGCACATGATTGCAAACTATAAAAATATATAACTTTTTAATTTAGTATGTTACTTCGATTACAATTAGCACGAATCGAAAAGTTACAATGAAATAAAAGTTTTTTTTACATATTGGCCCAACAAAGTGACAAGTCCTATTCATATTCATTTAGTCTAAATAGATCAAGCATCGCGCGGTGAATCACTATAATCTGTCACTAGTAGCCTCGTACTACGCTCAGTTCCAACCAAAAGTAATTCAAAGTCTCATTAAATCTCCTACTCATAAATGAGATATTCCTCTAGCTAACTCACCGCCTGCAGTATCGCCTTGGAGTGTCGTCGTGAGAGCATGTCAAGCGCGGTGAGACTCTGCTCGGCGACGTCCATGCACGTGATGGCCTGCAGCTTGTCGAGGAACGCGGGCACGGCCAGGGCCACGGCGCCGCTGCTGCGCGGCAACGCCTCCAGCATGTACGTCAGCGCGCGGCACGCGTGGTTCATCTGATAGTGAATAACGTTATAGCGTTAGGTACATAATAAAAAAGTTTCGAAAAGGCAATTGTTTTAAATAAGAGTGTAAGAATGGCGATTCAAAACAACTTTTGAAAGTCCACTTGAATAAAGATGATTTGATTTATTTGTGGTTACAAAGCGTTATAACATAACGTTAAGTTATATCTGATAACAAAGCTTTATAATTTTGTTACTTTTTTACACGGTAATAGAGTAATTCGTTTACACCTATACTTACCTCCACGATGAGTAAGTAATATTCATAATTAATCCGCCACTATTTTCTATAATCCCTATTTATCATCATGAATGCATGTACGCATCGTGAGACTGAAAATTCTTGTAGTTTCCGATACCCACGACACAAGACTTGTATCCTAATGTGGTGTCAGAACTATGTATGTTGTATTTACCATATCAAAGTTATGTTCAGCGGCGAGCAGGTTGACGAGCGCGGGCACGACCTGCCGCACGGGGAAGCCGGCGAGCGTGTCCTCGTTGCCCATCACGAGCAGCTGGCACATCTCGATCACCGCCTGCAGCTGCTGGCCCTCGTCGCCGGTCGCTTGCAGGCCCGCCAGTAACTGGGCGGCTTTCGAAGCGGCTGTATGAAGAAACATGGCATATTACATCATGGTGAAAGAGCTTACAGATTCCTAATCAATGAGTAGTCTCAGTTACAGACAAGATAAGGAGTGATATGTGGTTCATTAATTTGGGATTGCATGGCTTTAATTTCGTGTTGCTCGGGGAGTCTCTTCCCGAAACTAATAACACTCTCAAAAGTGGTAGTAACTTACCTTTTATTGGCAATTCAAAAATCCTTTTCAAATTTAAATAAACAATATTTTGACTTTTCCTTTCTTACAAATAGCAACAAATGTTAGGCTTTTGTGAGACGATTGCAGAGTTTTGCTGTGTATGTATCACAGAATAACTCCATATATGTCGTATGTACATATGTACCTGAGTTGGCAGTGACGGTGCGATGCAGCAAGTGTTGCATGCGCGGCCCGAGCGCGCCCAGCAGGTGTGGCGGCAGTCCGCGGGCCTCCAGCAGCGCCTGCAGCCGGCCCACCTCGCCCTCCTCTGAGGAAGACTCCTCGGCGCCGAGCCCGCCCGCGCCCCCCGCGCCCGCTCCGCTCGCGCCCACCCCGCCCCCGCCGCCCGCGCCCACAACCCCCACACCTCCCCCGCCGCCGACGACGCACTCATCTGGAATTTGTAGGGGGTTTTGTAACATTCCTTGTACGTCATGTTGAGTCTATTGTCAACGTGTGGTATGCAATAGTCTGTATAAAAAGTGGTTGCGGTTGATATATAGGATCAACTGTTTTTTTTTATATATTTTAACAATTCTATTTTATAACAACCATTTAAATGTATTTATTTTCAATAATAAAATATAGAAAAGTTAATCAACACGTTCACATGTATACATATGTCGCGGTTTAAATCATCAATACCTAGTTTGCGCTTCATTAAATGTGATTGTTTTATGTTTACCTTTTTTGGGTTTAGCGTCAGCCGCGTTGTCTGGCATGATTGCTGCTGACCCAGCCGCCGGCGGTGAGGAGGAAGTAGATGCAACGGCACCCTGCAACATACAAATATACAGTGATATCTTCTCCATTCTGAACTACTAACAAGTACATATTAGAATATGCTACAAAATGTTATTCTACAAATATTTACCGTGGTTATAGGTTGGGGGTGGGACCGGCCGGACGCACCACCAGTACTGGCACACGAACCCAGGCTGCTTTTACCTGTTATACAAAAACTTTATGTTAATAGATATCCACTTGATATTGTTTTGGACATACATATATACATACCTCACGCCTATATTCCCCGAAGGGGTAGACAGAGATGCATTTCTGCACCCACATTTCGCCAGGTATGTATCAGTCCCACGTAATAGGGGGCGAGCCTATTACCGTTTTTCGTGCACTTATCCAGACTTCGTGCTGCTACTGAGAATTACCTAATGGAAAAACCCAATAACACTTTGCCCGACCCGGGATTCGAACCCAGGACCTCTAGATCGCACGGCACATACTTGTACCACGAGGCAGTCAATATTGTTTTGAACTTTATATCAATTCAAGCACGGTGAAAGGAAAGCTAAGTGTTCCACAAAGAGCGGTCTTATCAATACCAACAATTTCTTTCAGACAACCCTGAAAATAGAAGTGAAAAGAGTTGGTCATGGTAAGATTTTAGTACAATGAAGTGTGGCAGTACTAAATCTTGATAATCCCGAAGTTAAGAAGGGTAAGAAGAATGAGCTCCACGGTATGGTGATTGTTGCGTACCTCGTTTATCTTTTCTGTTGGAGGTCGGGTGGGGCTGCGGCATGTCGCGAGTCCGCGGCCGCCTCCCGCCCGCCGCGCTGCTGCCCGCGCCTTCCCCGCCCGCTGCCTGCGTGCACAACACCACTCACAGTCATTACATACTTCTTACATATCATCATCACCAGCCCTTATATACCATTGAGACGATTTAAGCCTTAGACCAACACAGTTAGTTCGGTTTGGCAGACTACACACCAAAGAAGTATGCATGTGAAAATTCTCAAGGCGTCGTGATCGAGCCCAGTGGCGTGCCATATGAGAAGCCTACGTCGAGCAGTAAACTAAGAAAGGCTGCTGATGATCATTATGATGAATAGTGATTATGATATTCTAGCTTCTATCTGCGGCTATTATGCTGGCTTATAAAGTTATCGTGGATTTTGTTAATGAACTTGTAAATCATTGTGCGGCACGCTCGGCATGTTGACATTTCCATTCTAGTCTTATTCAAATATTCTATGATTTACCGTCATCTTATGGAAAAACAAGTTGTTGCCCACAACTCCATATGCGAAACATAAGACTTCAAAAGGAATATTCTTTTTCCCCTTTTAAACACATTTATATCATTTTTGATCCATTCCGATTGGTAGTAATGATGATCTAATACTAAAATAATTTTTCAAATAGGACCATTTTGTTCATGAGATTAGCAAACAAATACAATTCTTCAGCTTTATTGATTTTTTTATTATAAATATAAAACCTTTGTCTACTACTTGACCCATTCATTGTAGTCTTATTTACGCTATAAAACTTGGCCTACGTCTTCTTGCGAAGTCGTTCATATCAAACCTAAAAAATACGGTTTGCACTAAAACTTGAAAATTAATAGCAAAACGATTCGAATCACTTTTGTTAATTATTTCGGCAAAGTCTTAATTGAAATGTAATAGTAAGTAGATAGTAAAATCTCCTGCATGCAATTTACTTTATTACTTTACAACGTCATTTATTAATTTATAAAGCTGGCTCGATAATGAAATGTAATTAACAATTAATTTAATGTAATTTAATGCGGATGGTACCACATATGTATCCTAATAAACCCTTAGACGTTCTACTGCCTGTCTAGTGCAGGCTGGCGGATTACACACACAAATTCCTAAGAACTGCTATGGTATACTTGAACATTCTCACGATGTTTTCCATCACCGTTAAAGTATGTTATAATTTGCTGTGAACTCACACAGAACTTCGAAAAAAACAGACGTATTTGATTCGACTGCGCGTTTAAACGGAAAATCGTTAATAAGTTGCTTTGACATTATAGTAACGTTATTTAGTGATTTCATACAACAGCATTATGAAAGCTATTCGTTATAAATGATAGTAGGTTATCTATGTTGTGTAGGAGATCTAAGTAGGGCACGAGGATTAATTTGTAACAATATTGTAAGCTATCTCTTGATTGGAAAAGAGCAACACTAGAGTTTCTTGCCCGTTCTTCTCTAGTGATGACTGCCTTCCGAACAGGGTGGTAAAATTTGAAATGACTGAATCTAAGTGATGTATTTGACATTTTATACATACACCCATACACCCAACAGTCACGTACATAGTCCTGATCCCACAC
Organism: Cephonodes hylas; assembly: GCA_030295005.1. NCBI lineage: Eukaryota > Metazoa > Arthropoda > Insecta > Lepidoptera > Sphingidae > Cephonodes > Cephonodes hylas. Next base: position 9,812,489 of record AP025363.1, on the reverse strand, counting down.
TAAGATACAAGTCTTGTGTCGTGGGTATCAGAAACTACGAGAGACTTTTCGGTCTCACAAACACCCAGACCCGAAACAAATATTTGTGGATCACACAAATATTTGTCTCGGTGCGGGGATCGATCCCGCCGCCGCTCGTTTCGCAAGCTGGTGTCTAGCCAACTGCGCCACGGCGCTGTCTAGATGTTATAGATTCAATAAATATTATTTCATTTCATTTAATGTAAAATTCTGCTCACATAAGAGCTCAACTATGCGATTGCATACGTTATGATATTCAACCACAAAACTATTAAATAGTACTCCTATACTAAACAATATAACATGAGAACGATGCAGATGATGATGGACATCAATTATATCTATACTCATTAAAGTACGTAGCAAAGCATATAAAATAATAATTAGTAACGGCGAAGCAAATAGTTTAATAGCTTTCATTAAAAGTATTTATCGAATGCGAAAGTACGTTATCGCATGCAAAACAAAGCAATAATTAATTAAATGGAAGAAATTCATTATCAAATGAAATGGGACTATTCTGATATGCCTAAATAATATCCCCTATATATTTGATTAGTTTGCACTTTCGGGGGCGATAACGGAACAAAAATATGAACTGATAGGCACCTGTCTTTTAGAAGCAGTGTCCTGCCTCTGCCTTTGGGAAGTGTTGGCTCCCCGCGTCAGGCAAGCACCCAGGGTCGCACCCGTTGCAGCAGCTATGCTCTGCGCCAACAACCAAACACATCAAAGCGAAAACCGTACACAGACACTATGCATATTTATTACTCGGCTATAAATATGAATAATTCATACAATCTATAAACGCGAGCACATAAATTATCGCAAAGATATCGGTCCAGTCGACGGCGCGTCACTTTCAGTACTGACTACCACTGACGCGTTCAACGTGCAAACGACGCCCGCAGATACGAGCATTCATTAAACCTATTTGCTTGCACATTAATATAATACAATGGACATAACGTAAATAGTTCGCGCAGAACTGAACAGACAGCTAAATGACCCCCTTAATAATATCACCTTCATATGGGCTCGTGTATTTTTGTCAGATATTTTGCAAAAGTGAAAAATATAGTTACCCTCCGTGCGTTAGTCTGCCGTAAATAGGGAAGATCACGCGGTACTATGAGTAATTTGCTCGAAGCAATGTGCGCTTTCGATGAGCTTGCTTCTGTAAAACAATATAAAGTATATTAATATTATTTATTCGCGCAAAAAGATAAAATCAATGACAAATACAAAAATCGTTGGGAACTGCACCTTGTATATCTTTGAAGGGCGGCGGCGTGGCAGTTCTGCCGAAGCCGTCGGGTGCGCTCCTGCGGTCCGGTGGGCCGTGAGTCGCGTCGCTCGTGGACGGACTCGCTGCAATGCCAACATGTGCCATATAAATTATCTGCGATGAACAACTGCGCTTCATGTGTGATAACGACGTCTGATAAGCCACACACAGAGTCCTATATTAAGTGTTATAATATCTCAAAATAGATGAATTACTATTACGTCATAATACGTTTAGGTACATTAGCTGGTGTGCTTAGTGGAATACGATCGATACTCTTTCAATACGCAAACACAATAGTTGGAAACGTATTCAAATTACGGTTCCACTGATGGCTGTTATTAAGCAATAACTAGGTCAAAGTATAAACAAATTACCTGAATTGTCACTAACGACTGTTGAGGTAGGTGGTCCGAGGTCGCGATGGTGCCTGTTTCGCAACAAATAAGTGCAGGACGTGTGTGTCGCGTTCGGCTGCTCTACTCTCTCGTATTCTGGTCTGGACGACCTACTGACGGATTCGCCGCCGTCTGTCTCCTCCCTACTGTGTGACTCTATTTTAAACTTCTTTTTGTATTCTTCTAGGTTTATCAGGCAACTACTCTTCCTGTTCGACAGAGAGCGATGAGAGGATCGCTTTCTTTTCTTGCCTTTTCTCCGGCTAGTCGTCGGACTGTACACAGAGTAGTCAGAGTCGAGTATTTCTGTGACCGTCGACGAACTGAACGGGGAATAGGCAAAGTCCCTTTCGTCGAGTGGCAATAAGCCGCCTTCGGAATAATTCACCTGCGTCGATGTGGCCGAAGCGTTTTGGTTTAAGGGTGATTGCGATAATGAATGCGTTTTTAAATTGTTCGGGGTTTGCTCACAAGCACTCTCACTGGATTTAAGAGCAGTCCGTGAGCGTGTGCAGTAGGCGACGCACTCCTCAGTGCTGTTGCTCGATGCAGTTTTACGTTTCTTCCTGTCATGCGAGGACGTGCGACCTCGTTTTGTATAAAGGCTAGAGGGTTTATTGGTATCTCCACCCTTGTAATCGCTGGTATCGCAGCGCGTTTCGTACACGTCAGCACCGTATGACCAGCGCTCGGTAATGGAGTAGTCAGACCTCGGTAACGAGTTGATCAGGCGTGAGCTCCTGCGGAGTTCCACGTGTCCTTGGGGATCGGTGTCCGAAACGCGGCTCGAGGAGTGTCGGCTCGTGGAGCGAGGTAGAGGCGACGTGGCGTTGCGTCTGCTCCGGCGGCTGTGGCTTGTTCGTCGCACCTGACGCAACCACCGACCGCCCACCACCCTGCTAGGAGAAGACCTGCACAAACAAAAAAATATATTCTTTTATTCAAAAAGTTTTAAACCTCTCTTATAATAGGTGCATTGCCGCGCGACATCATGTAAGCGGACTCCTGATTTTACTAGAACTCACGTTTCCTAAGCTCGCCTCTTATGATGTTCATTGCAAAACCTTCGTTTTAAGCAATATTTATGACAAATGTTGTTACGGATGTACATTTATTATCTGATACTTTTTTTTGACACGGCAAATATTTTTTATTAATAAAAAGTATAGTTTAACAAGGTTTTGCAATTATAAAATTAGTTGCAAGTAATAGAATCAATATTCAATAGATAAAAAGTCTTCTAGGCTACCTTACTTACAAAACTGGCACTTACAATGGCACAAAATAGATTTGGAAATTAATTTTAAATCAGTAAATATATTTAAACATCTCATCCTCCGGAAAGTTTAACAGTGCAAACAAAGTCAAAAGATCTAAAATATTTGCCAGAGGGTTTAGCGGTTCCGTAACGAATTTAATTTAATGTTAAAGCTTCCTTCATGGCGGAAGCGGGTATCGGATCTGATAATTGTTTTATTTACAGTACGCTGTATTCGAGGAATGAACATACTAGGTGTCACATAAATTAACTTTAAACTGAAATCGGGTGAAAGGGCAAGCAGTAGCTAATCCTATAAAATTAATTTAAAAATCAATGTTCTCAAATTGCGATGTCAGATACGTTTTTAGAATATTTTATTGTCTGGAATTTTTATTAAAGGTTTTAATATAGCTTCACGTATACATGATATATCAGTATCAGAAACATTACCAATGCAGATTTTCCTAGACAGACTAAAATAGATATTCGTTTCAGGTAACGGAAGCGTATAAATTCAAGGTTTATTGTAAGTTGTATGTTTATGATTAGATATCAGAATAATGTAATGTCATTTTGTACTTAAAAGAATTAATGTTGCAAGAGCGAAGCAGCGCAAGTAATAAACTATATTTCGAAATGATAGGGTATTGTGTGACATAATGATAATGACCGATAATTATATATCTCTATTGTGTTCCTAGCTAATAACTAAAGGAGATCTATTTTTTAGTATTTTTCGTTTGTCTTATTTTATTTATTTATTTATTTATGCTACTTCTTGTCAATTGTAATCGCTCGATTCTTACACAGAGTCCATGTAAACTCAATTATAGATAAAATATATAGCTAAAGTAATTAACATTAGTCCACAAGTAAGACAAATTTAAAGGTATTTCCTTATAATAACAGAAGGTGGGCTTTTGCTATTGCGTTAGAATCCAGAGGCTAGACGATCATTCTTTCCAAGAGTAATATTTATCGGTTTTATGAAAAAAATTTTGGAACTTTATAAGGGCCAATAAACTCAACGCTCGAGTACATATATCATGGGATTTTAATCAAACGCTAATCGGTCACCAATGTTATAAAAATATCATTTATATCTTATAAAGTATTAGTTATACTTTCGTTTATCTTAACCCTCATTTTGCGTATGAATGTAGGTTGAGGATGCACGTAGTAGTCCAGATGGCCTACAAATTTTGTAAAATCTATCATTAGTGTCCGTCACAAATATAAATAAACTAGCTTTTGCTCGCGACTCCGTCCGCGTAGACTACAGGGTTGAGTTCAGAAGGAAAATAAGTTGTAGTCTATTTTATTTCTCTGAGTCCTATTTATATCCATACCAAAAATCATACAATTCGGTCAAATTGTTCAAACGTGAAACCGTAACGCGTCGATCGGCGCCTTGTGCATCATTATTGCGCGCTTGATCAATATTTTAAAACTGCAATATCTTCTAAGATACTCAGTGAAATCAAAAGATGTAAAGGGCAATTTTATTTAAAATTAAATACTTGTAATGAATAACGTATTTATTTGGATAAGGATTAATATTATATTTATAAAAACACCTTCACAAATAAAACTTTATAATAAATTTGGTTAGGATAAAAACGTTATACTGAGCCAACCTTAAAAAATAGACATATGCCGTCGCGAACTTTTTTTTAGAACTTTTAAAGAGGAACATTTCTCTCATACATTATTTTAGCGAAACTTTAACCGTTTCCGCAGCGCACGCAGCCGAAGCTCACAAAAAAGAAAAAATGTCCCCGATTTTGAAACATTCTTTATTGCTGCTCCGCTCCTACTCGTCGTAGCGTGATGTTATATAGCCTATAGCCTTCCTCGATAAATGTGCTATCTAACAGTGAAAGAATTTTTCAAATCGGACCAGTAGTTCCTAAAATCCTAGCGTTCAAACAAACAAACAAACAAACAAACTCTTCAGCTTTATAATATTAGTATAGATGTATACTCGCATTGTATACTCGCTCGGAACTTACCAGCCTTATTATAACAGATGATTATAAAAGTTTCGAGTAAGCATTAATGAAGAAAACATATCTAACCCCGAAAATAATAGACATGTTCTTTTTAATATTACTTAAAATTTTATATAACAAGTTATTATTAAATAGGATTAAATGTGTCCAAGTCTATCTTTGCAAACCAATGGTTAATGCAAGAAAGGCATTTAATTTCATATTGGTCTTTTTGGTTAAATTATTTCTCTCAAAAATTATTAAAAAAAACAGAGATGTAAACACAATGTTAATCATACTTTCATGTTTTTTATTTAATAAGCATATATGTATAGTCTGTCACAAAAAAAAACATATAAATTATGCATGTTTATTACAATCCCATACAAATCATTTCTAGTAAGACTTAAAAGTTAAAAATAAATATTTTTGCTTTATACACAGATCCAAAAAGTAAATTATAAAATATTTTATTAAATAATTAATAATGCAATTGAGGACTTTAAACAATCAAAAAGGGAAAACATTTATGGATAAAAAATACTTTCTTTAGATTTACTCAGGTAAAGTTTTATTATATTTTAAATATTTGATAATAATATCGGAGTACTGGATTTTTTAGTATATAAAAAAGAAACATTAAAGTAAAGCTGTAAATATTTACATAGTTTGATACTTTTTAACACTCATGCTCTATTCTAGTCGACATATTCACCTATACTCACAACTTTATTCCCTTTAATATACTAGTAAATAAGAATATTAAATGAAACAGGACAAATAGGGGTCATTGAATTAAATCCATGACTCTTATCATAAACATAAAAGATTAGACTTTTTAGAAACATTTAGAAATTATAAATAAAGAGAGTTTAAAAACCTAAACACCATTATCAATATATTAAATTAGAATAATATAATATATTCGAAAAAATGTCCCTTAACATTTAATAAATTGTCTTAAAAACAAAGTTTGATAAACAAGCAATGATTATAATGCCTTAAAGAATTATTATTTGCAATGCTGCTTGAACAAATCAATAAATAAATGCTTACAAAGTCTTTTTGAACATTTATTAAATAGGACAGTTAATTATAAGATATAACTATATATAACTATGTTTGAGCTTAGTAATAGTAATAAAGGCAAATGAGATTAAGGGAAACAGGCAATGAAAATTAAAATTTCAATTATGAGTTTTTATTATGATTTATTTGCATATATTTATTTTAATCAAATTTACTTTAAAACATTTTGTAAATTGTGTCAGTTATGAAAGTTATTTTTATACATGAGTTAATTTCCCATCAACTGACAGGTTATTACATTTTCTACATTTATTATTGCTCCTGAAATACTCATTCACAGTTTTTAACATTGTCTTGTTGAAAATTTAAACCAAATTGTAAATACATCCAAAGTCTGAGAAAGTCATTTTCAATATTAGTGTCTGTACTAAATGAAACTAAACCACCCTTTTTCAATATGTATACTCTAATGTATTTATTCAATTATTCTTATTCTTCTTGCCAATTTCTAACACCTACTTGGGATATGGTGTCACATAACTTGAGTAATAATTTTATATTTAGCTCTGACTGTTTGATGTGCCAGACAAGCTTCTAAAAATATATAATATATGAGCTACAATAGATTATACATACTGTGTAACCAGGACGGTAACAAGGAGGATGCAATGCACGGACAATAAAAATATTAATAATGCTGGAATTCATTTTTCAAAATCAAGCAAATAAACTCTCCATATATTTAATTTATATTATAAATTTAATTATGTAATGGAAGGTGAAATTTATTTTGTTAGTAATTATTATTATACCTACCACTTATATTAACATTAATTACTTTTAATGAATTTGGTAATGAGGTGACTTGTTTACTTCAAAGAAAAATTTTGGGAAATTTATAGCCATGTTATCTAAAAAAAGACATGGTAAAAGTGTATTGATAAACAAGATCTGTATTTTGGCACTGCAATTATTTAGGTTATATAATAATAAGGTATATCATCAGTGTAGTTTAATAAATCTTTAAAAATGATCAATAAAAAATTACAGTACATTCTGAAGTAAAATATCAATAACTATTATATTTTTTTCTATATTAATTTCATTCCATCTAAATATCAATAATATTCAGTCAGTTGTAACAAACTAAAATGGATAACATTGAAATAAATGTGGAAAAGATCTACACCAAGACTTATTTAAAATTGTGTGCATTTTCTATATCATAACAAATTATATTTTTTCATACTGTGTAATAGTATATTATGTTTTATATGCAATTATAATAATGAAATAGTCAAACTTTGAATAAACACTAAATGTGGAACATGTAGTTGCAAATGATATCATCACATAAATTTAAATAATGAAATCATAAATTAAAATAATTTGATAAAGATAACACCTTATGTGGTAAAACAACTACTATGGACCACAATTGTTTTATATAACCAAATCTTGAAATATATAATAAAATTCAAACATAAAAATACCTACAATCAACAGCTTCAAGGAACTACTTGCAACAAATATAATATTGAAGCTTAAATTAAGGCAACAAAGTTGTACTAATATCTTGCTTGATATATTGTTCTGAATGTTCTGATCTTTGTAATCTCTGTGTACTTTCAATACCACTAACAAAAGTGTAGGAAGGCAAATTACACAATTTTATTTGGTTTTGGAGAAGCTAAAAACATTAATGGAGACATAATATGTGTTTTTTAATGAAAATTAAAAAAACATAGCTTAAAGCTTCAAAAACTATATTTAAATCTGCTACTCCATAGTTTCTATAACTACATCATGTTTATCTATTTCATTATTGTTATATTTGTGTCCATTTTTAAATACTAAAACAGGTGCCATGAAAAACCAATCCAAATTGATTAGTAATGAATTTAGAGAGCCAACTGATTATGCATATTATAAATTATTAAGAATTTATTATTATTGTAGCATAATAGAAAATAATAATTTACTCATAAAAATTAAAGGAATTGACTATTGATTTCACAGTAAATGGGGAAGTAATAGAGACAAAATAACAGGAAAAAGTACATGTAAAATTAGACTATATTTTTTACTAATATTTTTATAATTTAAATAAAAAAAATACAATTTTTGTTATGTTGAAAGTTATGAAAAAAACATGAGTAAGATAATTCTATTGAATTTTTATGATTGTCAGATAAACAATGTATAATGAAGTAAAACATTAATGTACAAATATATAAATTCATGTATAAATTAAAATTATACTATTAATATTAAATTAATAAAACAATATATGTGATAAGAATTAAAAATTAGGGCACACACAATTTTAATCCTAATAGAGTTTTCCTTAATATTCAGAGATATTTGCCTTCATCATAAATTGAGTAACACATTTTTATTTTAGGCATAACAAAATATAATAATATTAATGCATGATTGAACTTTATTATAAAATATCAAAATATCAAATATTGACAGGGATTTATAAATAATAATTTTTAACAATACGTGCACAATACACCTACAAGTATGTATTCCAAATTTTTTTTATTATTTTTTGATTGAATCTCATATCTTTGACATTAAATATATTGTTTTTTGATGCATTTGCATATTAATGGTTAGTGTCAAATTAAGTAATAGTAATTATATTAGACTACTCAATGTTATGTCCAAATATCAGAGTAAAGAAATGTGTATGAGAGATTCAAGCTAAGCAATAGAAATCATATGAGTACATGAGGTTAAAAATTATACTATTTTACCTATGGTCATAGAATAGAAGCTGCAAGGCTCATAACACTACATACTAAAACAGGCTTGATCAAAACAGGTTACATAGTGATTAATCTGGGGTGAAGCAGACATACAAAACTATTTTAGTTTTAATTTTTTTTATAATATTTAAAACATATTCATGCATTGATTGTGACTGTGTAAATAAAATCCTTTTCTTCTTTAAGGTCATTACTACGGGAGTTAACTAAGTTATACTATCATATAAAAATTCAATTGTAATAAATTTTCATAAAGAATATTAGCAGTACATAAATAAGATATATTGCGAAATCTGTGACAAGAAATGTAGTTTTTATTTCACATTAAATATAAACATGTTGAAATTATGTCAACAATGAATGTAAAGCTCTTAAACTACAGTTTGCATTTTAATTATTATTAACAATTGCCATATTTATTAATCACAATTACAGAAGGTATGAAAAAATTAAAGTTTGAGTCCTTAAAGATTGAAATTATTTGAATGTTGAGCATTAGGATAAATAAAATACTGACAAAGCATTTTCCAGGAAATTTAAACGCTTAATTATTATACCAAAAAATTGAAAATCATCAAGTTAAAACAATTCAAGCATTACAAAAATGTTAAATAACAGTATCTTGAATCCTATTAATTCAAATTCTTTTCTTCTTGATCCAAAAATTGGCAAATGATATGTTTTAAATATTGATTTTTAATTATTTTATTCAATGTTAGATCAGCTTACAAAACCGGTAACTACTCTATTAAATTTATGTATAATTTTGGAATGCTTGTGTTCAATATGAATACTATCAAGATAAATAACAAAGACAGATGTTTGTCCCTTTGTTTGTCATTCTGATGTGTGATGGTATATGTTTTTATTATGATGTAATGTCTTACTACATGATAATGTTTGTATTAAAGAGAAAATGCCACACAGTTCTTGTATTTTATGCAAGACTTAAAACAACAGCCTTGTAAGGCGCAGTATTTGGTCAAAGAAACTTTAAATTATATTGAAGTAAATCACTCAAGCAATTATTAGTCTTAGCGTAAGATCAAAACCTTAAGCACAAATTTCAATAACTACATTTATGCTAGCTATCATTTCAGCATGAGACAGTAAGGTGAAATTCTTATTCGACCAATGGTCTACTCGCTTTTAGAGTCCTCATAGTTATTGATTGTAATTAATTATGTTGTTTGAGTGCAAGTTGTGTGTTAATATAATGTGTTGCTCACCCGCTGGACTCTCTCGTGAGTGCAGAGTGCGACGACGGTGTGATGTGTTGCTCGGCCATAGACGACGCTGGGGAACACACGCGGCTGCTTGTGTGGGGCCTGCGCAGGCCGCCCGCGCGCGCTACCTGCCCGGCACCATGCCAGGGCTAGCGCTAAGACGCTGCCTCTGCATCCACTGCGCCGCACCACACCTTACAACCACATCACCACCAAGATCACCTTCACCGTCACACTCACTGCACCCGACACTTTACGCACTGCACTCACAAGTGACACACCGCCGACCTATCTGGAACAAAAGATAAAACACACTCAACCCTCGAACAATACTGCGTTACATAAACATTTCAACAATCTGCACTGTCCAGTGCCTACTAACGGAGTTCGGCAGCGATTCACCAATAATTCCAATTTTCGCGATTGCATAAACAAACAAATCGGCCACTGCGAATTTCTAGTCTTCCGAATTCCACGTTATATAGAAATTATTGTAATGGATGACACATCAAGGACAGCTACGCTTTCCGAGTTATTTTTCAATCCATTCCACACAGCTGGTTGGCTGTCAAATAATAATGTTGCCATGCTACCTACATAAATGCTACTACTACTGAGCTTATTGATTATATTTTATACACTGGCTGGTGGCTAAAGTCATATACTTCAGAAAAAAATGTAGAACAAATATTTATGGATCAAAACATTTTTAATGTTGCTTATCAGGATGCGAAATCTCACGGAAGTATAATATTGTTATTTCAGCAAATAATTGATATGAATTAAATAGCTATTTCAGTAGAAAATTTAATACTTGCTTATAAATATTTTTTTTATTTTATATTTGGAACCTTTTTTATATAGGAATAAAATTACTAATAAGATAAATTTAAAAGTCTAGCAACATCGAAGAAAATTCTACCACCACGGAAGAACAAGATGTAGATAAGCGAGAGCGAGATGGATTTACTTAGTACCTATGTGGTATTTTGTAGGTAGTATTTGGCAACCACATAAAATCTCGGAGATATTAATTTAGTTCTAAGGTTCATAATAATTAACTTTATAGCAGTTTATTCATTTCTATGCACTTTATTTATTTAAAATTTTCTTTACATTATTTTTAACCGAAAATTTAAACTTTAAAATGTATTATTATCATTTACTTTAGCTTTGGATATAAGATAAAGAAAACTTTCAGCACACAGGTTTTATTATTAAATCCTTAACGAGCTCGATATATTTATAGGGAGCTCTACCTGCTTTTCGTCCCATTTTATAAAACCTGTTTGGTGCAGAAATCGAATACTAACGGTGTATAAACTGTTTCGAAGATTTTTTTATAAGGAATAAATCGAGCAAGTTGATGGGACACCTTTTCTCTTTCGTGGCGGATAAGCTCAACAAGAAGCTAAGTCTTTGAATCTATGGATTTAAAATAACGTAGCTAATGAGCTACGAGCATAATATAAGTAACAGATGAAATCGAAGTTTTTATTGATTTTAACGTTGTCACTATTAACAGTTTCACTTCCAATTTTTTCGCAGTTCATAGTTTTTGGTAGGGAAAATTATATTCACACAGTCACAGTTAGTCAGTAGTCACAGTTCATTTTAGTTCTCTTAGAATACTCACTTAAAATTATACTGATACATTTTTTTAGAGAATTGAATTGATTACGCCCAGATGATACAAAACTTGAAGTTTCTGAGTGGGTCATTTATCGGAACCATTCCCGTGTATATTCGATTTTTAACAGACTGGTTTAAAATTGTGTTGCTGGTGACAGATTGTCGCATCGGTTACTTTTTTGGAATTGGGTACGTTGAAATTTAACCACAAAATTGATAATGTGATCTTTAACACGTTGTTGTTGTTGCACTTATATGCTCTTTCAATTGTTTTCTAAAGCAATAAATATTTTTTTCAAATAACCCAATATCACGCTAAAGCTAAAAGATACTCGTGTCGCTAGTAACATTTGAATATTACCGCGTATTGATTTAATAGTCTGGGACACAAGTTCAACACCGAAGTGCTTTGTGAAACTCGTACCACTTACTAGACGACGAAGTCGATCTGCGAAATCTTAATCAGTGCAGTTTAAATTGATGTACTTATATCAATCTACGTCCTCAATTGAATGTGAAATGAACATTACTTAACGGGACAATTTGTTTACACACGCTTAAGTTTGTCTTTTGAGTAATAACTGAAACTATGATTATAAAGTATCTTGCTTTTAGCTTGTTATGTCACATTTATATATCTTTTAATACAAAAACTTTTACAATAGCTCCGAAATATGTTTTCTTCTTTTTTTTTAAGAACTATTTTTAACCATCCACGTTTTATATCGTGGGCTTCAAACTAGAAGAGCGTATAAGCAATACCCCTACTTTTTAGGAGGTAACAAAAACTTAATAATTTTTGTTTTAATTTATCTCTACAACCTTTTAATATCTTTTACAGTATTTAAGTGGTGTATCAATAAACTTACAAATGATTGACGTCATAAAAAAACTCTTTTCTGGTTTGAAGCCCGCAATATAAGATATACTCGGGTATATCTGTTTAAGTCCCAAGTAACAGGGAATAAGACTGTTGTCCTTTTTTGAATATAATTTCGGACAACGATATTTATTTATTTAACGAAAAACCCAAATACACTTTTCCTGAAACGGAAATAAAAATCGAGACTACTCGATTGCATAACACACACTTATACATATATAACATGGAAACCACAAGCATAAATCCCGAGGGAAAGTGCTATATTTGACTGTTATAAATCAAAACGAATAGCTCTACCAGCTGTTGTGGGCAAAACCAGTTTCTTTCTCATTTATAAGTACACGCTATTTCTTAACTATCTCTACGATATAAGACTTGCATATAATGTTGGCGCTAACTATTCGATTAGGTATATGTATATATATCTTGTCTACTATTTTAATATTATAAGTAAGGCGTACTATGGTGAACTTATTGATAGCAATAAATTGTGAGAATCGTATGTTAAGGCGTGAGAGGCAACTGAATCCGTATATAACGAATACGACCCCCTCAGTCACATCTTGCCCTTTTACAAATCAAGTTTTTGAACCGGGTTCGGCTGAGTTGCTGCTGTGCTCCAAAAACACGTATTAACGAGATATAGTTAGATATTTACTTATAGAAATATAAACAGGGCTAGGCCCTTACAATTTGACTTGCTAAACTAGGCCTCTAGCAGCTTTTAAGTATCTTTTGAATATATTTATGCGTAAGATTGACATTTATAATTTTACACTATTTGGGTAGCTAAATTTGGTATTTTAAAGGATTTAGATTTTTTAAAAGCCTTTGAGGCTTTGAGCATTTTATCTGCCAATGCATTAATGTTGTCTGATCGAAAATGGAAATAGAAGGGTTATTTTTGTGCAAGGCTATTCTCTTTTGTGTATATTGAAACACTGTAGTGAAGATTTGTGCCTGTATTCTAACAACGACATTTTTGGTTTTTTGTACATACATACAACTTTAACCCTGTATTGTTAAAGAGGTGGGCAGAACTGTATATTCATGTCCACTCTTCGCCAGTCAACTATACTTTGCGTAATAAAGGAGCTTATTGTCGAACACATAACATTACCAATACTAATAAGAATTTCCCAACAGCGAAGCGCAGACCGACCCGAGTATCAAACGCGGAACTTCGTGATCGTAAGTCAAAATCATAACCAACAAATCAAAACATAAATAAAGGAAAAAAGAAAAGGAAAAAAAGAGTTTTGTTTACGTAAATACCTTTTTAATGTCGAGTTTGTAATACCATCGCTCGAGATACATTAAGTAGGCCGCGCTGCCGTGACAGCTGCGTAAATTAGGTTCGTTAGCAACTGTAATGACGTGCTTTCTATCGGACAATGACTAAGTTCCAATAGATTGCTCGGATGCAATGTCACGAATGTTATTTAATACTTTTTATACTTTGTTACGGTGAATTTTTTCGCGTAATGTAAATCTATTGAGGAACTGACCATTTGGCATTTTCTGTTTAGTAAGTAAAACGAAATTTGTGAAATTTAACAGTCTTATTGGTTTTACTAGTGATAGTTTAGACATTAAAACATGAAAATAGGTATTGTATCATTAAAATATATATAATTTAATTTAATTCTTACTTTTAAGTGTATATGAAGCTGATTCAAATAGAGTATTATTGAATAATTGCAGCTTCCAAACATTCCGGGCACAGTCCCAAGTCACTGTTACGGTACATTTAGTTACACCTTAATTAAATATCTGGATTAACTCAGCCATTGCGTGAGTTAATTCTTTCGTGAATCTTTTTTGCAAGTAACCTGCCATTGTGCACGCGGATTTTATAATTAAATAATAAATAAATAATTACACCCAACACTCATAAACATAGTTCTGAACCCACAGTAGGATGCAAGTCCTGTATCGTGGATATTGAAAACTATGAGAGACAGAAACAATACTACTGTACCTCAGGGACTGACTGAAGATTGTCCTTGCGGTATAAGTGTATGGCATACAATCGAGTAGTTCCGATTTTGAAAATTATGTCAGTGTAAAGTAATTTAGGCATTGTGTTGGAATACACAGGCTTGAAAGAGTATTGCAAATGAGCAGTATTTTTTAATATATTACATTTCGGCTTCCTGTTTTTGTTACTATTGACGGTTTTACCGTAACTTGGCAATGGGGCTAGTATACCTGTCATTCAAGATTCTACAACTATAATGATAAAAGGGACAGGTAAGAAAGTAACTCTCAATAACATTTTTTTGTATCTATTTAATATCCATTCATAAAATGCGTATTGTAAGCGTTGTGTGGCAAGCGTTCTAGTAATAAAAATACCATAACTTTTTTGTTATGTAATTGCTTGACTGTTGAGATGGAAATAAAATTACGTTGTGCCTGTTTTCAAACACAGCTATAATTCAAGACACACTTTTGATTGTGCCTTAATGTTTTCGTATTGAATTTAATATTCCCAATAACGCAAACAAAATTTTAAAACCTGATTTAGGCCAGTGAAGTGCAGTCCAGCAAAGAACATAAAAGAAACATATACTGAGTGTAAATGCATCACTCTGTCTAACTGCTTACTTCTACACTATTTTTTCAAAATACCACGCGAAAAGAGATGACCCTATTGCCGTTTATATTTACCAGAGGCATTTTTAGATTCCATTTGAGAATTTCTGAAAAACAATAATCATATTACCCACTGCGAGCATCGACGCCGGGATCTCTCAGTCAAACGCCTTATTTTAAATTAAGAGCCATCGAGGCAGTTTCCTAATTATATACGTTAACACCTACGCAGGAATAAGTGAATGACGATAGTCATTTATATGGATATTCAAGAAGAAAATTAAAAACGAAGTGACGATGCAAAAACGCTTAATAACCCAAAAGTTCAATGTACCTTTGATCTACCAGACACTTCGACTTTAAAAGAATTAAATACAAAAAAGGCAAACGTAAACAATAGCAGAAATATTGTAATTTCGTTTTGTTGCTTTGTGGGTCTTTATTACCGTTCTTTAAAAATATATTTTCTTGTATCCTGTCCTGTTGTAACCTTAGTGCGATTTTTCCATTAATCGACTCTAGATAATAAAGTTAAAATATATAAAACAAAAATAAATCTTAGTTTTTCAAAATGTAGGTATAAATCTTAAGCAGGAACTAAATTTCACGGCCAATAACTGCTAATAGTTTCGTATACATAAAACTCCCTCTGAGCATATAAGATCAATACTTCTGCGCGCTCTCCAATGCACGAAGGTTTCGAGTCGCGGGTTTTTAGCTGCTAAATATAGCAACTCATCGAGAAAATGACTACACCGATAATGGTTAACCACGGTAATTTATACATATCTGTTGTCTTAAGAATGTCACCAGGATTGGCTATTAAAAGTTATGCGAACAATAATGAAGGAATAAAATGTGTATGCGTATTGAATGCGCTGGTGGCGGTGGGTGCGTCGCGGTCGGTCCTGCAAACGGGGCAAAGGGCCAGCAGGCTGGTGAACGACCGCGGGCGCCGCGTCCGGTCCCACCCGCGGACACTGCCTCCTCGCCACCACTCCCTTCCCCACCACTATACCTACTCACTCCACACGTATCACCGTGGGTTTTCGTAAACACAAAATCCCGCGGTAAGCTCGATAATCTCAAATGTATGCGTGCAACGGTCCAACAAGCGAATCCGTTACTAACAGTATGTACGTACGCGGACGTAGTGCACTTTGTTGTGGGTACGTGAACATTTGTATCCTTGTTGCGATGGCAACACAAGACAGGCGAGCGCGTTCAATTTATGACGAGTATCGCATTTCGCAATATGTAAAACAGCTTGATTTTCTATAAATAAACATACGATGCAGCGCACGTAATATCGCCAATTAATGCATCTATAAAATTATCTAAGCAATATAGGCTCCGGGCAACATCAGAAACAGACTAACCTGTTTCTTATAAACCAGTCTAGTTACAATTCAATCGCATCTCGAGCTCGTTTTGGGACGACAAGTAAACTAAAAGGACACTCACCAGGTGCAGTTGTTGCCAGGTAAATAAATATCAAACCATTTGCTTTTCCCAAACTCTATTGTTGGTTTTTCGAGTGACAACAGGTGCGAACCTTTCAGATCATGTTGCACCGACGCTACCAGATAAAGATCACGCTACTCGATGTTATTAAACTGCGAGCGAGTTGAGTACACCGAACGGCAAATAAAAAACATCACAATCGGCATCGCCACTCGCCGCTGCCACTCACTAATTTGTTATTCTAAAGTGACCTTCCTTGACTTCGGACGGTTATCCTCTTCTCGCTCAGCGAAAACCCGAATATGTCATTGTTAAGTGACGTAGCGAGCTAGAGCATATCAGTCTCAGTGTATGCATCATGGCCGTTCCATTGTGGTCTGTTGACATGTTTTAATTGTCGACGAGTCGAATGAGCGGCGACGTTATCTAGCCGCGGATAACTGCGCAGCACAGTATTGTATACCGTAAGCTTGTGTTTTTCGGATTGAAACCAAAACATTACGAGTTATTTGGAAGTGGCGCGTTTGAATTTGCACTTTAGGTAAAAAATGGTAAGGTATATTTTTGGTTCGGTGGGGAGGGGCTGCGTCCCAAGGCCGCAGGTCGACAACCCGACTTTGCAGCAGGGGCCACGTGCGAAACAAACTCACCTCGATAACCCGACTGTGCTGAAGCGTGAACCAAAATTTGACGTATATAATTCCCGTATAAAATACGCATAAACTCATGGAGTGTTAAATTAACATTCGTGTATGACAATACCCCGTTCGTTAACTAACTAATTAAGTTTGGGTTCGCAAGACAATAATAAAGCGGACAACATACGTCATACGCGCGGTAATTACATGCACTATTACATATTCTTACTCTAAAATTTTACTCGCGGTACAATTAACTTTTTGTAAACATAAACTACGATAATTTATTATGACATACGACTTACGTTTCACGAAACACGAGTTTACTGCCGATCAGGTAGGAACATGCGCGTTAAAAAAACTGATTGTATTTTTTGACTATCAGTTTATCAACAAGTGGTATTTAAATCCTGGGAGGATTTATAAAAAGAAACATAGACACTTTTTTCCACTAGGCTACGAGTCCATATGTGTTGTAATTTCTTTACAGCATTAGATGCTGTGTGTTGGTTGTTTGATATCAAGAATTCATTACGAGCTCCTGTCTACTAGATTGCACGCAATGACATACCTGCACACAAGGACTTGTTGGTAAGCGGTGACAATAAGGTGCTGTTTCTATGATCCCACAGATAATTTTCGTATTTAACAGTAATTTAAGGTTTAAAAACTTAAATCGACTGCCTCGTGATCTCGCGGTACTAGTATATGCCGTGCGATCTAGAGGTCCCGGGTTCGATTCCCGGGTCGTTCAAAGTGCTATTGGATTTTTCCATTAGGAAATACTCAGTAGCAGCACGAAGTCTGGAAATGTGCCCGAAAAACGGCAATAGGCTCGCCCCCTATTACGTGGGACTGATACATACCTGGCGAAATGTGGGTGGAGAAATGCATCTCTGCCTACCCCTTCGGGGAATATAGGCGTGAGGTATGTTTGTTTTGTTTGAAAAACTTAAATTCCTTATAATATGTAAAACGGGTAGAATTCACATCTTCAAATATTATCTTCTCGTGTTAGCTGCGATGGGTTAAATCTAACCTCATTAAACCCTAAAGGAAGGACCATGATCTGCATTCTGCATTAGGATTCTGTAGGCGGATACATTATGTAGTATGAAGCGAGTAATTTGGCTTAAATTAAAAATAGCATTTATCTATTGCTCTGGTCCCGATAATGTAGATTTTGTTTACTAATGGAATAAAAAAAATTGCTTCACCGACGAGAATGTAAAAGGAGATAAAGTTCTTAATTTCCATACCATATATGCGTATGCTACGCTACAGCCATAAGTATTGAAGCTGACATCTCTTTTGCATCATCTACAACTATTTTTACTACACTTTACGACTGTAATATACATGCAATTTATGCGACGTGATGTAGCCTACGATCCGCGGAAAAGCGCGATGTTGCCAACAATTTCTCATTTATCACAAGAGTAGTTTAGGAGAGGAAGGCTACGAATATAAACTCACCAACTCGGGCTAATGATAATTTTGTCAACTAATGTCATATGGCAAGCAGTCCGTCAGGAACTAAATATGTATCCTGAATAGTAGTTTTCATCTATAATTAGAATCCTGGATGGGAATTGATTAATGTGAATTGATGGATGTCATTGGGAAATCATTCCCTTACTAAGTCATTAAAATCGGTTTAGCGCTCTACGCATGAAGGTGCATGAAGGTACGTAAGAATAGTGTATTAAAGTTATAGTTGTCACCATGACATCGCAGTAGTTAAGCAATATTGTGACCTATTCCGCCATTTGGTGCAGAGTGAAGGACTAAGCGCGGGCGGCGGTCGGGCAGCGGTGACGGCGGTTCACATTCAACGATTTCAATATTTATCAAATGTATTCACAAACCACTGGCACGAGATAAGAATGTTAAATAAAATAACTTATTGTTTCATTTAAAATTAACAACATCTAATATGTTAACTATTTCCTTTGTTTTGTCGACGTTTATGATTTATATGTTAGGGCTCGTTGACTGTAGTTGTTTTTTTTTTAGTTTACACACGCATAAACCATTTATTGCCTGGGATATAAGAAGAATACTGTACTAAGAATTAACTAATACTCACTTTGTCACTTCACTACACAGTATAAAACAAAGTCGCTTTCTCTGTCCCTATATCCCAATGTATGCTTAAATCTTGAAAACTACGCAACGGATTTCGATGCGGTTTTTTTAATAGATAGAGTGATTGATGAGGAAGGTGTATGAGTATAATTCCTTTCTGAACTTAACCCTGTAGTCTACGCGGACGAAGTCGCGGGCAGAAGCTTAACTTAATAAAATAGAATGGAAGCATTTAACAAGACCTTATTACAGCATAACTAAAGGATTCGCAGTTTGCTTTATCATTGCACCAAGTATTTAAAAATCAAAATTAAAATAAGTTAATTACATGACAAAGATGTGTCACAATAAAATCGTAATCATAAATTCCTTATGATTACCAACTCGGAAACAAAAAAAAATCACAGATATTTAATATTATTATGATGAATATATATCTATAAGACAGCGTAGTCTTTTGAAAACCCTTGCACAACTACTCTTCGGAAACCAAGCTTGGCACATTTGAAATGTTTCATAAAGTCGCCTACGAAACTCCAATATGACAGAACAATAGCTCGAGAATTGAAAAGCGTCAAGTTTTGCTATAGCCTATTACTATAAGAAGATACAATCGTACTATAACATACACATTCTAGTTTTAAATCTGAAACCTTTATAATATGGTACACGATTGCGTATTGTCATTCATATGAAGCTCAAAATATCATTTAACACGCCACCTTATCTACAATATCTGTGCGACTACCCCACGCGTTGAGTCGACACTTTTTTACCCAAAAATCCTTTACGCATGTGGTAAATAGGGCATCATATATAGTAAGTATAGTAGATTAAAAACGCATATAGGTTAATTTTGAATTTCAATATTCTACATTATTACTACTTGTTTTTTGCTTTGTCTCTTTCTGAACAGAGTTTAGAATATTCATATTTCTAAGTGGAATGCCCTACGACTTTTCTGCAGCAATATGATTTGTCGTATATTATAGGTTCATCTTAATGCTTGATATAAGCCAACATTACGATCGAGTGGATCGGCTTCAGTCCAACACAAATATATGAGATATCTAATAAAAAAAACACTATTAAAACAACCCTGTTACTAATTTACATTTGAAGCCGAAACTGCTTAACAATTTAGATGATTTGTGTTATGGATGATATACTCAGTCGAACTCAGCCGCTATGCCTTATAAAATTTATTATTTCTTTAGTTAATTGAATTCCGAGTGGATAATTTTCCTCACGATCTTTTCCTTCACCGTTAGCGTGCGTGTTAATTCATTAGTAATACACGCATAACTTTGAAAAGTCAGAGGTGTGTGCCTTGGGCCTATTTGTAGAATAACTAAATACATCAACAATATACCATAAGAATAGTAATACGAACAAATGAATTGGCTCGTAAAATCAGTTTCTACCACTTGCTTATAATATTTATTGTCATTTTATTATATTTGCACGCCTGCATAAATCACAACTACTGTTAAAATTGTGAAAGGAAATATGTTTGCCACGCTTTTATGCCTGTACCGATATTAATTAATTTTGATAGACATTCTAAATGTATTTTATATAAAATTAGTTGGTTGCGTTGGAATTGAAACTAAAAGCGATAGCTCCTAATCAATAGTATGACATTCATATATATACATTTTAAGTTTGGTTTTAGTACTGTGATACGGAAAACTGCGACTACTATCACCAAATATAAAAATAGATTATTCATATCAAATATTTTCTTTGGGTTGAGAAATCAAAATATCAAGCTAAAGTAACCAAAAAAAGAACACATAAGAAAGAATGAGCAATTAAAGACGAAAAATAAACACCCGGATATTTCACCCAAAATACGATGCAATCAAATTTCCTGCGACATTGCTTTTCCATTATCAACATAAATCTGTAGAGGGACGTTTAATCATATTTTTGTACGTCGGTAAAGGCGTTTCAAGAAGGTTAGTAGTTGCAACGTTGTAGAAATGTAGCAGGAAACAAAGACAGACCTTGATATGTGATATTTAATTTTCGTGGAATTGTTCACGTTTTGTTTGTTTATGCGCCACATGAGTGGTCGACCCCAGGCAACCGTATCTGTCGTCGACGTCGGCCCAACGCGAACATACCAAATGCAGTGTGCATTTCAATACTTACATTATGATATGAATATTAAACATCATTTATGAGAAAAGGGCATGTTTGCTATTTAGTGTCCCAATAAAATTTTGTGCCAATGTCCTAATACTGCATAAACCTTATAATGCGCAGCTATAAGATTCATAAAAACGAATCGTAAATGTACAACATCTAAGGCCTTTACTTTAATTAATTTAAACATTCAATTTTGGATAAAGTTGCGAAGTGCGCCATCGATCGAACAAAGTCACAAGCGTAATAAAGCCTCATGTAACACTGTTGAAGTGAACAAATGCAATCATTACTGTTATTGTAATAGGCGCCGCAATATTGATAAAAGGTGTTTTGCCTTTACAACGTCAAAGTATTGGTAATGTTAGTGAGATTGCAACAAAAACAAACTCCGCCGAGGGTGCACCCCGGGAGAGTCAACGACCTCGGCACGGTGCGCCCGCGCCCCCGCCACGGGACAGACGCCGCTTCTCCGGAGCACTGGCGGTTCAACGACCTGGCCCACCCCTGAATGACGTCCCCTACAAATCATATTAGGTGCATAGACGAGATCAACTATCAATGCATGCACTCCGACCACCGTCGCATAACTACAATCTGCTTTGTGATTGTAATTAAATGGTCATAAACCCTTTGTTTACTTTGGCCATTTCCGCCGTTTTTATGTCTGACGTCCAGTAAACATTTGCTTTTCTAGTCGTTATTGTGATACTCGAACAATATGCTTGAACATGTGCATCATATATGCATCATAAATGTAAGAAATGAGCGACGAATCCGTGCGTCGGTCGCAGATAAGAAGTGGCGACTATTTCTGTACAAGCGTCAGGGACACACTAAACGAGAAATAACACGGCGCGCGTAGACGTGGTCGTCAAGCGCTCTCAAAACTCGTTTCCACACTTTCATTTCTACGTGCGATATACAACACCCGCTCATAACTACACGAGTGAACAAAACGCAATAGTTAACACACAATGTAAAGCGACCAAGCCAACCTGGCTATCCTTCCATGAGCGAATCATCCATTCCGAATCTAAGCCGGCGTGCATCGATTGCCGCACCGCACGCGACTGAAATAAACTGCACTCATTGAAAACGATTTACACATATTAAAATTATATAAAATTTTGTATTCACATCGCTTTATTTGAAACCAACATGCTCATTTCTAGAAGGCCAACGTTTCTGATACAGTTATGTAGCGATCGTGACCTCTTTTCCATTTGCAACGTTTTATGCTAAACCCGTTAAAAATTACAAGAGGCATCGTTGCTTGTACGTGTATTTACTGAGGTTACCCACATACAAAGCGACCCATTTAACAAAGAGACGACAAACGCAAGCCTAACAAAGAACACGATGGCAGTAAGAAACATACTGCGTATTTTGCAGTTTCTTTGTTATTTAATGAACGTGTATTTAGAAATAAGTTAAAGAAATTTTATAATTTTCGGTCGAAGCGGCGTAGAGAAAACTCGGCGTGTTGCGAAAGCATTGACGGCGGAGAGGCAAAAGGTTTCGTGACGACTGTTCACGTCTCTTGCATAACGTTTGCAGCGGCCGTGGATAACTCGCTACGGAACCAATCCAATCCAACACACCATAGTATTAGAAGCATCAAACAACGCGCTTTGGCACCGACACGCGTGTGTATAAACACTGCGGTAAATAAACACTGTTATTATATATATTTATGTGCAATTAAAGCAGATGTATTCATTAAAAGTATGTCAGCAAATGAAAGAACGAGTTCAAGTGTACGGACGTTTTACGCAACGTGCGCAACTAGGCCAATATTGTATCTCATTTTGCAGGCTTCAATACCTTCGTTACTTGTCCTAAATATTTACAATTACTTGCCTTTGAATACTTGGGTAAACGGTACGTAATTTTTAGCTGATTTTATTATAAGGAATTATTTTTGGAAGACCTTGGATCAATCAATACTTTTTGTGCGCTTAAAAATAATTAATCATACATTTCACAAGTGCAGTATAAGACTGCTTCATATATGACATAAAAAGACCACCCAATAAAACAATACTAATTGATAAATTGACAATCAAAATTCGATGCTTAGACTACAGCTGGCATTGAAAGCAAATACAGTATGCATCGGCCGTCGCTAGAAGCGAACAAATCAGGTCGTAAGATTTAATGTAAACCGAATTCAAAATGGGTGCCAGAACCGCCTTGTTTTAGTGGAAAATCAAAACATTCCTATAATATAAAAGGTTCTTAACAAAATTGATTATTAACCTTTTGACCGCCACGCATAAAAACACTCGCCGTGTCCCCCACGCCAAGCCCTCAAAACTGCAATAAATACCTAAAAAAATATAGGGATGGGAATCGCATGTCGATAACGTTTTATTTTCTAATAAAAATAATGTGCATAAATCTACCAACATATTAGAAATGAAGTTTTTTTTAAGCCCACATCAAACTAGTAATTTTACATAGCAAATACTATGGCTTACAACGATGTTTCTTGAAGATAAATACATTAGTCAAAAATATTACACAGTAACATTACCCCAGCACTACTCAATAGATGTTGTCGGCTCTAGCCGACATGGGCGTAGTCGACACGGTGTTTTTATACATGCTCGCGGTTCATTATAGAGAGGGGACGCGCGCGGCACGGTGCACGATATTATGTATTAGCATCAAAAATTAAATAAAATATTAATCCGTCAAGGATTATTTTAGGAACTACATTAAATACAATTACTTATTTTACTTACAATATGTTTCGATGCGATGGTTGTATTGTAAGAAATACTTTAGTAAAAGCCGCTTTTGCAAAAAAAATATCATAAATCTTTTATTTTTGTTACTTCTTTGTTACTATTACAAAGAATACACGAGTGTAATATTAAATCATAAAAGTATATACCAATTGATGTCGTAAAAAAAATTAATTTAATTTGAAATACACTGTTTGTGGACGGATTGTTGTTGTTTGGGAAAGAAGATAACTATGACAAAAATATTTGTTTGCCAAATGGCGGTTAAAGTATGGGTTTAGAAGAGTCTCCGTCTTATATTATGTTAAATAAATCAATTTGGGACAAATACAAAATGTTTAATAATCTACATAGTCGCCGTCACCTTCGCCGAAACGTCAGGCGCCAGATAAATCCCCCGAAATGGGGATTAGCAATTGGTATTTCACAAAAGAACGACACGAACACAGGACAGCTTTATTTGAGTACTCGTACGCGGACAGCGACTAAGTGAGTCGTCTAATGCCGACCGTGGCGTAAAGGACAGTCATAAAAGACAATAAAATAAGAATGGGCACACTGTACTCTAGGACTATCGATTGTATAGGGGGTAGGTAAAGAATTTTAAATAATTCTTCAATTAATTAATCAATAATGAGTTGTTTATTTTATTATAAATATAATATGATATTTGTTTTATGAAATAATACAAAAATTTTATATTTACTTCGTACATTAGCGCACAGTTTGCTTATTATTTATAAAAAATTAGCACAACACTAGCGGTCGGCTCTTGCCGACAATGGCGCCTGGAGTCCATCCAATACAGACTTTTTTTTGGCATCTTTTCTCTCATGGATTTCTCACATATAATAATATTTATAGGTAGGTTTAAGGTATATATGAATTATTATATCCTTGTTACTTCAATAAATAAGATATGATAGACAGAAACTCATTTATTGAACAAATTTATCGTTAAATAATAATGCTACTTTAATGTCGGCTATAGACGACCGTGGCGTAGAGTGCACGGCGTTGCATGTCGGCTATAGCCGACAATGGCGTTCAAAAGGTTAAAAACATAGTGTTTTGAGGCTATCACCGAGCATGAGTCACTGGAAAAGTACATTAGAAAAATCTGCGAAATATCGAAATATCAAGAGAAAAAGCTTCCAGTTCTTTTTCTTTACTCATAGGGACTGTTTAATTTAGGCAAAGGATGTTTCGCATTTATATATTTTAGTCTGTACAAATATTATGAAAAGACGTTTATTTTATTTTATACTTTTGTCTAGAACTCAAGAATGCTTTGGTTCGACCGTTTTTTCTCCGACTTACTTCGCAAATCCAGCTACAACGAAAAAGTCTTACCACTTTTAGGACTAATATATATTAAGCTGTCACACTTACAAAGTTACAAATCATTTAAGCTTTCTATTGGTAAAACAATTTTCAAAATCGGTTCAGCAGATCCAGAGATTACTTTTTACAACGTCAGAAATTCACAAACTACCTCTTTATAATATTAGTATAGATGAAACGAAACCAAAAAATACGTTTTTAGTTAACTCTTGGTATGTCGATATAAAAAAAAATTCAGAGGAAACATAGCTAATTTAATAAAAAAATAGATCGCGATCAAAGCGAGCTCCAAGTGCACTTTATAAATTCCAGATAAAATTTACATTATTTAGCAATATCACAGCACCGATTAAAATTATTGAAATATAAAACACAATTTAAAAATAAAAGTGCGATAAAAATTATTAATACCTACAGGTAAGTGCTCACCTAATAACCTACATACGCCGCGCGTTTATCTAATAATACCACATATCTACTGTTTGTCTACGTTAGACGCGATGGATGTAACAATTCGCTCAAGTCTCTGGGAACGCCGAAATATCCATCAATGGCGACAGCATGTATCCGATATAAAACAAGATAAGATATATTTAATAACAATATCAGCTGTAAGCCTGAATTATTTAACAACATAAAATAGTAAAGATAATACTAAATTTCTATACATTTATGGATGTAAAATCTATTATATTAGTAAAATCAAGTATCCTATTAACTAGTTCCTAGCTTTAGGAAGTATATTTACAATGGCTAACAGCATAGATGCCAATACCGAGCTTATCAGATTGCTATTAGTCAGATCTTACAAACTGTATAATTTTACATAGTTTTCTACTTTTTCATACAAAAATCCAAGCAATAACTTGGTTTTATGGCATTAAATAGGATTAAGTTATAAACCCCAGAAAAGGCTTGTCGCATACATCCGTATAACTCGTCAAGTTCTTGGTAATAAGGAAAACAATCCTTCTAAAGGAGGCAATTACTTCCTTTCGAAGTTGGTGGTATATTGAAAAATATGTGTATTGAACTCGGCAGTATTGAAACCGTGTGTCGTGCGACCTTTTGCAGTATTATTATGATACTTGTTACCCTCATTGTGCTACCAGGCACCGTCGCTCTGTACAGAGGCGACGACTATGGACGGCGGAACAAGTTCAAACATGAGCGAGTCCATTTTTAAAATTAAGAAAAAAATTGAGACTAATAAAAATACAACATTAATAGACCATTAGCATTTTAGTATAATACTAAAGGTCAATGCAGCTACAGACAAAGTGATTTGCACATTTTTTTATTCAAAACTACGGATAGAGGGAAGTATGTATTGACAATTTATAAATCCAATTTTCATATGTAAGGTTACATTAGGTGCTCTTCTCTTGTCTTTTTTATGATGCACTGAATCCTATTTTTTTAATTGTATTGGTCCAATCGTAGTGCTAAGTCTGTGACTGCGTGGCTCAGCCCAATTTAACCCAAAAAAAATTTTATCATCATTATCTTCATCTCTTTTTCCTATATTTCACTGTTGGGTTTGTTTCTGTTTCTCTGTTGAGTGTGATGGTGTACGTGTATTAGCGCCGACAAAGAAACGGGCTTCGCTATTTGATACGACAGCCCGTTCCTTGCCAGTTTGTATAGTATTGATATACTTTTGTGTGATATGTTTGGGTGTGTGAGTTGGTGTGGTGAGTCCAGTCAGGTGTCATATACCAAATAATGAAATAAGCACAAATTATAACTAATGGCAAGTCATTGTCATCATCAGCCTATATATGTACGTCTCCACTGCTGAGCAAGGGCCTCCTCTAAGAGGATTAGGGCCTCAGTGCAACACCATGGTCCTTTGCGGATATGTGGACTACACGCCTAAGAAATTCCTAAAAACTTTTAGGTGTTATGGTTTCCGCAAGATGTTTTCCTACACAGAGCAAATGATAATTCATTGTGAATACACACATATCTTGCGAAAAGTCGGAGGTGAACTGTACAACCCCGCAACCGCCGAGATTCTCCACTGCGCGCCTAAACCTCGAGGCCAACCATCAAAGATGACTTAATACCCAGTGTTAATAGTTTTACGACCGATCGACGTCCTGTATTAAAGATCACTTGTATGATCCAATAAGCAATATAAATATTATGTATTGACTGTAATTGGGCATCCTGAACTTGGACGGACATACTACATTTGGATGAATTTGAATATAGAAAGGAACTCTAGTAAGTAGTGAGCAACTTCGTTTCTTAGTTTCTCTGGACATATTCAGCGGCTGAAGTGGTTGTGGATACGGGACATATTTCGCATAAGTGATAACTGATGAGGCGAAATGAATCGAGTAAATCTTAAACCCAGTTCAGATAATGACAAATTGAGTAGAACGCTCAGACACTCGTTTTCGTCAACAGGTTGCTTAGGATATCTTTCAATGCGGCTTAAGCGTAGCAAAATACCATGAATACACTTAAACTCGACAGATTAAAATTTTACAATGTTTATCTCGTGTATGTCATTATTAGTCTGACTATACTGCTACTAAACCCGGTGCACTCAGCACCGTTACAACACGAAAGAACATATGATTACGAACGAAATGGAATTACAATGTTATAATAGTGCGGGCAGTGGGCACTGTCGGTATAACGGTCAACGCAGCGTCATATACGAAACTTAAAC
This sequence comes from Cephonodes hylas, assembly GCA_030295005.1. Classification (NCBI taxonomy): domain Eukaryota; kingdom Metazoa; phylum Arthropoda; class Insecta; order Lepidoptera; family Sphingidae; genus Cephonodes; species Cephonodes hylas. The sequence goes on along the minus strand of AP025363.1, from coordinate 9,784,264 downwards.
GCCAGTAAGGGACAGGTGATGCGCCTATTTCCGTAACTGTATTCATATTACGTAAGTGTAAACTTAGATCCACGTGCTGCGTGCTGCGACTGGACAACCACCTAAACGCGACTGCGACGCCAACATTTAACCATTAGTTATCGAGTGTATCAACTTACCTTATAAATTACGTTACGTGCTACGATTGCAATTATTGTACGGTAAGATTCCATCTTGTGGTGAGACAGCGTCATAACAGCTAATAAATTAAATACACATTGATAACATTGTGTTTGAACACAATAGTAGGATTGACCTTTTGTAGCTTTCACTTTATGACAACGCAGTGTGTTCGAAATTTAGAATGGGAGAGAGAGGCCAGTATAAAGGAACTAATTGATACGAAAAGAGGGTAGTATAACATTTAAATTTTACCATAAGTATATATGATCAAAGAAATTGAAAGGGGAATGGAAATAAAGCATGCTCCGGGTACGTATTCAGTTTTAACAAAAAATCAAGATTATGAATGAGAATTTGTAACATTTTATGGTTAGGAATATGTAAAAAGAGGCAAACATAATATCTGCGGAAACAGCGAGCACTACAAGAGACCGTCGAACGAAGACAGATAGCAACAGGTTGATGAATGCAGAATTTTATTAATATCATACGTACAGCAGTTACGGTAAAGAGTTGCGTATGCAGCCATGGATGCAAACAGGAACGGTACCGGGAGTGTAAGTACCGAGTGCACAGTATAGGTAATGAGAGGTGTCGGGCTCGCGGCCCGGCCGCCGCCGCCGCGTCCGGATCGATACGGCGCGGACGGGGCGGACCTGCTACCTTGTGCCCCGGCCAATTCGACACACATCCCCGCACCGAGTACACCACCCAACAGACTCAATATAATCACATTTAATTCAATGCAATCTTCATCAAACTACGCTATACATTGCTCATAAAATTTATTTAAACTCCAATAAAATCCTATGTCGATTGTTTCATATTTTTTTTATCAAAACTATGCGTTTATATTGCTGAATACTTTCTTTGAAATCGCAAAAATAAATGTTGCCTCGTAGTTGAGAAGTGACGAAGAAATAAATCGAATAAGCAATAGGCACAAATTCATTTATATAAAATTGGTACGTTCACCATCTGTAACTGAATTGACGGACGCATTAGTACTCCATTAGATTGAAATCCGTAATGGAGTTACGATTGTCTAGACGGCTTAAATGAAATTAAATATGAAGACGGTGATACATGTGTTGTTTATTATTGAGATGCATCGTTAGAATTTAAATTAACGTTACTTAATCATCTATTGAAGTATTTGATCATTATTAATCTTGTTTGGAATGCTTGTCAAATAAAATAAACCGATAAGCAATTCTTACGACCGCGAGGGAACATTATGGCTTTATACCTCGTAAAGAGACAAAGCAATGTATGATTGAACTTATTTGTTAGACATTGTAAATCACTCTTGTAAAAAAACATTTAAAGGCTACACTAATTAATATAATTATAATCATAAACTAATATGCATCGTACACACACGTACCACAGCGGAATAACGGCCTAGTCGTGTCCCAAGCACTGTCGAAATCATCTCGTAAGATTTTGTTTTGTAATAAATAACTGAGTTTTCATAATTTTAAGTCATTTTCTACATTTTTTCATCTATTTTTCGTGGAATCCCAATTTATAATGACATAAACACTGGAGAGTGGAGACTGCCCAAATATAGGATTCCTTTGTTTCTTTGTTTACTTCTGTATGGATATGAACCACAACACGAAAATATTTGTATCCAACGAATAAACTTTCATGTTTAATAATAATTATAGAACTGGATTGCAAAAAGAGATTCTTATAAAAAAATATCTGTCTGTTATTTAAATTCTCCAGAATGACTGAACCAATTTCATCATCACTGACAGCTGTTTTCATAAGAAGCCAAAAATAAATAAATAGGTACATGTTGAGTCTATTACAACTCCATATTTTCATCTTTACTTTTTTAATAGGTACTCTTGAAATCATTCTTTACTGTTACAAGAGCAAAACAATAAATAAGTGATCATGGATAACATGCTATATAATTAGGGAAATTTTATAGTTAGAACTTTTTGAATGGAAAATCCATAAACATTAAATGTGATAACAATGTTTGTAATATTTGAATATTACCATTAACTTTTTCAATTCCGGTTATTAGAATAAACATGTGAATATTTATTTTTACCATGATCATCCATCAAGTTATAAAAACAATCAAAGGAAAGTATAAGTATATAGTGTGTTAGGGACTAGGGTTTTTGAGACGGTGAAGAGTTTAATATGCTTCAAGATAGTCAAGAAAAGGGTTACATTACATTAGCATCAGAACATTTCTTTTTTTTGTTTTATAGTTGTCTCTATATGAGTACTTAAAATTTAGTTTAACTTAACATCTACATAATATGCTGCATTTGTGTGACAATGAGCTATGCTGTATACATAATTTAATACTCTTTTGTGATAGAATTGCAATCATGATACATTACACAGGTCAACAAAAAAAAAATATTTTTTTGGGTTTCTGTTCTAATGCTTCGATTCTGATTCCAAACATCGAAAAATACTCGGATATAAATTTTTAGGTCTTAAAGTTTGCTTTTGTCTGATTTATGTTGATAAGTTCGTTTGAAGATTTTCATTGATTATTATAAACAATGGGTGGTAGCACTTTGATTATTATCTTAATTGCAAATAGTGCATTATTTCTAATTGACACTAGTGAGTGTTTACTTGTCCATTACTATTAAAAAAAAACTATTACAGTTATAACAATCGACTTTTATGTCGTATCTAGATAGAAAATGGCAACAAGACTGTGTAAAGAAAATGTTGATTCATTCTGTTTTATTTGCGGTGAATTTATCAAAGCAAGGATAAGGCGGATAAACCAAATATTCTTGTCACCTATGCTTATGGAATAGCAGAGCAGACTTAAAACATTACCAACGGCGTATATGGCCTGATCGACTTTAATTTCAAATTGGAAAACATAATATGAATGCTAAACCAATCGTCAAGCCCAAAGATATATTGATACCACCGTAATGTATAAAGTTAGGTCTAATGAAGATAATTTTGAAAGCTCTAGAGTCTAGATCATAATTCGGGAGCTTTTAGATATTTAAAGAGATTCTTTACTAAATTATCTAATGCTGAAGTCCAACCTGGTATTTAGGGGTTCATACGAAAAACGCAAAAAAGCAGTGATGGCCTCGAGGTTTAGGAAACAGCAGTGATGGCCTGGTTTAGGCGCGCGGTCGAGAATCTCGGCGGTCGCAGGTTCGAACCCCAGGCACACACCTCTGACTTTTCGAAGTTATGTGTGTATTCAAATTGAATTATCACTTGCTTAAACGGTGAAGGAAAACATCGTGATGAAACCTGCACACCTAAAAGTTCTTAGGAATTTCTTAGGTGTGTAGTCCGCCAACCCGCACTAGGCCAGCGTGGCGGACTGTGGCCTAAACCCTCTCAATGGTAGATGAGACCCTTGCTCAGGCATATATGGGTTGATGAAGAAGAAGACGAAAAACGCCCATACATGCATAAAAGATCAACTAAAAGATCGTTTTTTGAACTCGACTTTTTGTTAGTTTCTATTTGTTTGCTATTATTTGTCATATTTCTTGTATAAACACACTTTTTGTGTTCAATAAAAAAAAACCTTATTATAATTTTAAATAAAATTAAAGAGAATAGATAAAAAATTGTATACATTTTTTTAAATTCATAAAAGTGCTCTATTTTCTACAAAAGCAAACTTTGATCAGAATAGATATTTTTTTATTTATTTGTGACATAGGAGAAACTAAAATTTCATATTCAGGAGCCAGACCCAAAAATCGTGTTGACCAGTGTTATTAATATGATGTGAAATAAAATTTTCTGCATATAGTTATACCAAATATTTTTGATATGAGGGTATTTGCAAACTAACATAGAAATTCGATTTAAAATATTTTTCATTTCCATGTTATAAATAATGCAGCCACTCCAAAAAAAAAACAACTAGAATATTCTTGGCAAGTTCCCTATCATCACAGTGGAAAAAATATAACATGAATCATGTTATTTTTTTTTAATCATCCTTAAACTGAATTATTATTTAAAAAAATTGCATTACACATAAGAACTTCAAAATTATGTTCATTTAAAATTCTAATTCATGCAATTTTTCAGTTACAATAGCTTAAAAATATGGAGGCATAATAACAAACCACTTTAAGGCCAGTAAATTTTAATGCAACTACCTACCCTCATTATTTAAAATTATGATGAATAGGTATACAATTTTTATACACACTGTTACTGTAAGTCTTTGTTTGAAACCTTCACAGTATATACAGCAATACCTGACTACAAGGAACAAAGGATTGTTAAAATATTTTTTGAAAAATATATAGAATTGTTTTGATATTTTTATTTATGAATTTGATCATTTCATTTATCTTTATTTAACAACAAATCCTCAACAAGCCAAATAAAATATTTTTTATGTAAACAAGTAATTTAATTTCCTTTGTCTGAGTTCATTAATTAACTGCGATGTGAAATATGTCCGTTTGGATTATTGATATTTAGGAACAAAGCATATCAATTTGGGTCCTTATAAGCCAGATCATGGGAAAAAATATTAATGATATTGGAATATAATAAATTCAATAAGAAAATTATTTAATACGTATCCAAAACACAGTTACATCATGACCTTCTGATAAATAGGCAACTGTGCGCTGTGCATTCATTCAGACGAAATCAATACTTAGTTTTATGCTCACGGCTAGAATGCTTTAAAAATACTTACGTACTAAACGGCCTTTGAAGCACGGAAGTTTTCATGAAACTGCAAATCGTTGGCCTAATTTATACACATTGCATGTGGGTACTACGATTAAGACGTAATAAATCACTAACGCAATTTCATTTATCGAGTGATGTCTGACAAAACTTCAAATCGATTGTTTCTACTCTACGTACAATTTCGAGAATGTTTATTAAATCTACATGAAGTTCACCGAACGTCACTGTGTCGAAATAAGATAACACTGTTTAATTTTGATCCATACTGATTTTCACAAATTTTCGTGTGTGATCACAGAAGAACAAAAACAGCTGGTTGTTCATTTATGTTTTTTTTATAACTCAAAGCCAACCTAGAGTGGCAACTACATTGTATTACTTACCGGTTCGTACCGGTTATCAGTATCGGTTTCTGTGATTTTACAACTCGATTATTTTACACCAGTCAGGGTATGAATGGAGAATCTCCGATATCTATTCCAATCTCCAAAAATCAAATGAAATACTTTAAGAATATTGCGCGAAATTATCCGCCAATGATAATTATCTACCTACATAGATAAGAACTAGGAAAAAATTAAATACTTAACTTCAAAAAATGATAGTGGGTTTTCCGTTAAACTAGCACAATGTCTTGTTATTGGCGAAACGTATAATATGTGTACACGGGTTAGTTTTGATTGTAATATTTTATTACTTTTTATGTTATGATATATACATAGAGGAATAAAACATAAGTCTTTTTGAAATTTTATTTACAGAAATCCATTAAAATCTTTATAAATATCAAAATTCTTGTCATCGCATCTTTCTTGCAATAACCCAATATAATCATCTTCTTTTGATAAACATAGATTCTTCAGTATTTCTGATGGTGAAGGAACATTTTTATCAACAACTGGTATACTGTCTATTAATTCTTCAATATCAGTTTGAAGAATTTCGACGTTATTGGTATTACTTTTACAAGTACTTGCTGAGTTGGAAGCTTCAGATGTTAATTTAGGATTATTTACTTCCGCAAAACTGTCGACGATTAAAGTAAAATTTTCAGATTCCATGTCTTCTAAAGATAGCTTAGCTCCTGTTCGAACTAATTCAGCGTTTACTTCAGAAATTTCAGCATAACTTAAATTATTTTTTTGGACCTTCACTTCTTCTGAAACTGTTTTGCTAGATTTTGCATGTTTCTTCTTAAGTTTTTCAACTAAATCACCTGCTTGACGTACAACAGTGCCGGGTGGTTGCGCCTGGCATTTATGAGTTCTTTGTGATACCTATAATAAGCAACAATAAAATATTAATCTTTAAAAATTACAAAGTTAAACTTAAGTAAAACAAGTACACACTTTGTAACGAAAACTTTTTTCACAAGCCGTGCATTTATAAGGCATAACTCCCGTATGTATCCGTCTATGTACCAAATAAGACACGCGTTGGCGAAAACATTTACCTGTAACAGAAAGTAAGATATATTTTATAACGTATAGAGACGCAATTTTCTTGAAATGATCATAAATAAAAAATTGTATAATTAAACTACTGTAAGTGACGGTTAAAAACATACCGCAAGTTTCACATGAAAAAGGTTTTTCGCCAGTGTGGATACGTTGATGATTATGAAGAGTAGACAGTTCCTTAAATGCACGCCCACAATAACTACACGTGTGAGGTTTTTCATCATTATGGTACAGCAAGTGTTTGTGATACGATTGCTGAAATGTAAACGTCTTGTTACATTGAGTACAGGCGTATGGAGTTTCCCCTGAAAAGAAAAACAGTGTTCAATTTTCGACTTTCAAATTAATCAAAAGCAGTGAATTGATATGACATACTGATGTGAATGTTATTTTAAAGCTTTAAAGCGCGATTTTAATGTGTCTAGTCGGGTTAATCGCTTAGAATGTTTTTTGCTGTTTTTAAAATATTGTAATAAAATATAAAAATATTATTCTGTTAGTACGAATTACCTCGAAAAAACACCAATTATGTTTTAACCTGTATGAAGTCGTTTATGTTTCTTGAGGAAATATTTTGTTGTAAAACATTTTCTACAAACATCGCATTGCCATTGCTTGTTGTCATTTCTCTGAATTGTTAAAGGCTTGTCATCCGTGATTCGATCAACAGCTTTATCATTGCTTTCCTCATCAACTGCAGTACTCGTGTTTCCGGATAAGAATCCGTAATGCGCAACTCTTAAATGAACCATCAAAGAGCCTCTCATTTTAAAATGCTTTGGACATAAATGACAGTGATATCGAGTAACCGTTTGATTTGAATTTTCATCAATATTATGAATTAAGCACCTATGCATTTTCAATATATTAGCATCAACGAATTGTAAGCCACATATATTGCAAGTTGTATTTGCCGGTAAGATAGCAGTTTCTGTTTTAACAAATACTGGATCCACAGACTGTTTAGACTCATCCACATTTCTTCGCGAGATGTCTATAACTGGCACGGTATTTAAAGATATCACAGGAAGCTTTGGATATATTTTTACAAATTTTACTGGCGCATTTATCGGCGGTGAAGGCGTTTTATTTTTAGACGTCGACGTTTTAGTCTTCTTTTGCAGCGGCGCATTTTGGTTTCCCAATTTTGTAGCGACCTTATTTTTGTCTTTTACAATGTTTTCTCTTGGTATGAGTTTAACATGACTGAACAGATGTATTGTCAATTTGTCTAATCCACACACTTCCTCTTGGCATACTGGACAAACAATTTTATGCGTTGAAACATGTATAAGTCTATCTCTTAACGATTGCACAGTATCAAAAACACCTGTATGAGCACATATCGGACAAGGCAAAGAAGCAGCATCAGCACTCATTATAAATATTTATGTGATTTTTTATACTATTTATCAAGAACAACCAACATCAGCGCACACTAGTAAGTCAACGCGAAACTAAACCTCGTATGAGTTATTTTTAGAAGATTGCGCATACAATTTATTTGGAGGCGATTCAAGATATTTTCTGGTATTACCGTGCTAATTCGGCAAACAAATTGTTTGGAGGAAACATATAAATTTTGAGTACCTATTGCCTTAGTTGCTTGTGATTTACGTAATTATATCAAGTAGACAGTGAATAAGTATTTGAAAAACTTTGCTTTTATTTATAGTCAATAACGACTCAATAATTAACTAGAATAACCATGCAAGTGATATAAAATAAAAAAATAATAATATTCGTTTACGTTTTTTTAGATATTAACCGTTAAATTCATCTCAAAAAATATCTATGGTATAATCTGTCAAAATCATATTTCGAAAAAATGGCGGTGAATTTGTTTGTATATTTGTAAACAAGACAACCACGAAGCGAATGATATTGATCTAACATTGGTATTTTATTTTTTCATTCCAACTAAGTAATATTTGAGCTCTTTAATCGTTTAAACAGTTAAAATCATGTCTGAAGGGAATAAAATTCCGAACTACATGGCTCAACTTTTAGACCAACTTGGATGGAATCAAGGCACACGTATTCCTCTGGCCAATCCTGAAAACCAGGAATTAGAAAATAGTTTGATAAACAGGTCATTTAATTTTTCTGTGCAGTACATTCTATCAGTATTAAACCTGTTAGATTTAGATCAATATTTTATTGTCTTAATTTTATTTTTATTTTACAGTACGAAGAAATACTAGCGTATGTAGATCTAATTATTTGATTTTAATAATTTGAAGTATCCATAGTTGTAATAAGTATTGATAGTTTACCTTGTAATATGAGGTCTTTTTTCATAGTCTAAGTTACTAGTTGACTTTTGTAAACATTTACAGCAGTTTTAAGTTTTTTTATGTGCATATTGAGTACTCTGTGACGAATACATTTAGGGATAAAATATACAATTTTATTTAATTGGTCGGTATTAAGTACATAAAAATGTATATCAAAATTAATGACAAAAAAATTATAAAAGACAATGCTAAAGGAGGACTTCAGTACCTATCCTAAATATATACATGTTATCTAATGATAATAACTTCTACTTGGCCTTGTATTTCAATTTTATAACTGCTCATAGTATCAAATATCTAGCACTTACTCTTGTAATCCTATCAGCATTTTTTTAACTGTTAACTAAACCATCTTCTCCTTCAAACATTTTTATAAAGTAGTTTATTTCATGTTATACCTACTCCTTACACAGACACCATAGCAATAATTAGAAATAAACTTTACAGACAAAATGAACTGCAACGTCTCAAGGAGGCTTTTATTGCTCAGACTCAAAAAAGTAATGATCTCTCCAACTACAAAGCTTATGTCCATTCTGAGTACCAGGAGAATACTGTAAGTAACATAAATAGGATTTATCGTAAATAGCAATGTATGTTCTACCTCTATGTAAATCATACATTGCAACCTATGTATTAACTTTTTGCTAGCCTTGTGTTACTGAGATTTACTACTTTGAATTTTAGATGCTCAATATAATCCATACTTTGTTAGATCATACCCTTTTTTTAAGATTATAAGTTACAAATCTTAGCATAGTTATTCAAGTCATATTTAATATATGCATGATTCCTAGTTATGATAGCTTTTTTTAGACAGTTATGGGTGATTTAAAGGTATTCCTCAATGTCTATGAAAATATACATAAGTTATTTTAAATTTTGGCATTGACTATTTGCTTTTTGGTTAAAACAATGCTAACTAATATTACAGCGTTTACTATTCGCCCACAAACAACAACTTGAGCAAGAGGTTAAGCTGCGGCAGCTGTCCTGCAATGAAGCAGAAAGGCTTGATAGGGACATTGTTGATAGCGCCAAGCAGAGCAAGGACATTACTACAAGGATTGATAGACTCCAATGTTAGTATTTTATTGCACTTAGATTCCCTCATTTGTCTTCATGAACAAGAGGTCCTGGGTTTTATACTTACACATATAACATACTGCAAATGTGTGTATAAATAGGGTTATTTTATTTTTTATCTTTTGAACCTACCTATGTTCCAATCCTGAGCAGAGGCCTTTAATGGTACATAAAAATGTAGGTGTAGAAAAACACCATGGCTTAACCCTTTGACAGTAAAGAAGCAAGAACTTCAATGTTATGTGGATCACATCCATTCCAGTTAGAGACATACATGAGGGTTTGTGGAAACAAATAGTAACATACTTGATATTAGTCTATTCATAGTAACACAATAAAGTGACAATTGATGTTATCATGACACTCTCTAAACAGAGTATCAGCTAATGAAAGATTCCACCTCTCGTCACTCCTGTCACCCTGATACCCACCACACATGCTTTTACATCAGCAAGGGAATATAGCATGTCTCTCATGTTTGTTGTAATGATGTGGTATAATCTTTATAACAAATACACCCACTACATTTTATGTACATCAGTGAACATCAGCAAGCTGCTGAAGAAGGCTGATATTCTGAAGACCGAGGTGTGTGGGGAGCGTGGGGCGCTGCAGGAGTGGCGCGCGGCTCTCGAGAGGAACGCGGGGGACATCACCGCCATCGAACAGTTCACTAAGCAAGATGTCTCCAAGGCTAAAGTGAGCTTACCATCATCTTTATTGTCTTTTATAGCCTTACTTCTTATAGTTGCTTATATCTTGTCAATAGTTGTCCAGTAGATGTTGTGGATTAAAAGTGAAGAAAAATGTCCTCCAGTTCTTGTAATTTCGAAGTTTGTAAAAACTACTTCTATTTCTTTCTTAACTAAATTTTGAAATGACTGAATCTGAATGTATTTGACATTTTATTAATTCTAATTGAATTCTTTCATATAATTTGTAGAGAATCATGACTTAACACTATCGACTGTAAAATAGAACTCGATTATGAGGTAGAGGATGTAATAGTACTTGTTCTGGTTTATTGAAGGTTTTGTTATTGATTGCAGGCGTTGGAGACTAAGAGGCAGAAGTTGAAACTGGAGCACGACCAGATGCAGGAGCGCATCAACCAGCTCGTGTCCAACCTCAACGCTGAGGAGAGGGCTTGCGACAGGATTTCTGTTCAGGTATCGTCATCATCATTATCATCATCATCATCATCATCCTCATCATCATCCTCATCATCATCATCATCATCATCATCATCATTTTGGGTTACCCAGTTTACATGAGGGTGTAGAGTACATAGGTACTAATATTTTTAACCCATTTCACCCTGATGCAAAGTTCATAGAAAGTAGCCTATGTTCTTTTCTAACGTTCCATCTACATTTGTACCATCTACCATAAATCGTTCCACGTTAAGACATAACAAATTAAATTTCCTGTAATATACAATTTTCTTTTTATAAGATTAGTATAAATAAACAATACTTAACTAGTATATTCCAAATGATACAGTGGTGTTGTAACGTGTCGTAGGTGATGGAAGGCATGGAGCAGCGCAAGCAGATGATGATGATGTGGACGGCTGCCGTGGACAACTTGCGGCAGAGAGACACGGACATTAGGCATACTAGAGAGGTATCTTATTTGCTAATCAATAAAATAATCTTAAATAGTGAGAAATAGTTCCAAATCATATTATGTCACACAGGCTAGGTTTTCGTCCATCACGTTGGCCTAGTGCCTGTTATTAGTCCTTTGTCTAATTAACGCATAGTCGAAGCGAAATTTATTTTCTTTCACCCTTTAAAGTATTTGCCGTGTAATCTAGATTCTAGATGTCCAAGTCGGGCAAAGTGTTATTGGGTTTGTCCGTTACGAAATTCTCAGTACCAATACGGAGACTGATAATGTGCCTGAAAATCTGTAAAAGCCTCCTCGCTCTTTTTATATTCTCCCATTAATACTTAGGACTTATTCACATCTGTTGTAATGTTGGTGCAGAATACATCTTTCTCTATTCTTTTGGGGATTAGGCGTGAAGTTATGTAAGGTTTTAAAAATTTTGGTGCAGATATGCAACTCCATTTCGGGAGACAGTCATAAAAGTATGTAATATTTTTTTGTCATATCGTTTCCAGGACTATGCAGTTTTAGAAGAGGAAGCGAACAAAGTGGCGGAACAGTGTCGCGAGCAACAAGCGTTCTGCGACCAACAGCGCGGCAACAACGCGGACGCGCAGCGAGACAACATGGCGCTCGCGCAGCAACTCAGCCGCACCCGCCTGCTGTACCAGAACCTCGTGGAGGAGAACCTCACTTTGGATAGTAATGTGAGGGATTTTATATTGTTATTTAATCATCAGGATATCAGCAGTCGTATACAGATACGACCCACTGCCAGGGTTTCATTTATTGTGAATACATATGTAAGTGGAGTTTGTACCCGCGGCCGCCGAGATTCTCAACCGCGCGCTTACACCTCAAATGCTAATGCTTTCTTCATAAAGAAAACTATTAAGAAAAAAAGAATATGTTGTACAAAATTGACATATAATTTCCCCATAAGATTGGGTTAAAGGATACCTGTAGGATAACGAAGTTGCGTACAAAACGTTCCCCCACCATAATGATGACGATGGACTGATGATCCAACGTAGTAATAAACATTTTCTTTCAGTGTCAATGTCTGCAACGCGAGCTGAACAACGTGCGTACCGCCTTGGAGAAGTTGCACATGGAGAACAAACAGATAATGGAGGAGCAGCACCGCAGGGACATGATGCTGCAGACCATCAACATTAAGGTATGTGCCCTACTGTCGATGTTTGTACACGTTACTATTGTAGAATCTTAGGGTGGACGTAATGTACGATTATTTAAAATTGTTAAACAAATTGTTTTTACAAAAAAGGTGAACACTTTGACTTGTGCTTTACGCGACTTATTAATGGATTTTGATTAAGAATTTTATCAGGAAAACCTAGGATTCTTCAAATTACCGAGAACAATGACAGTAGTCTTAGGATTTAGGACAAACTACTTTACAATCATTATGATGATGATGATTTCTCAGTACCACCAAGGAGTCTACAAATTACCGGGAAAAATGACAGTAGTCTTAGGATTTAGGACAAACTACTTTACAAACATTATCTATCTCTATATGTATGTGTGTTTTTAAAAATTAAAGTATGCCTTCGTATTTTTCAGATAAAAGAGTTGAAAGAGAAATTGACAGAGTCGTTAGACAAATCCAAATCGTCAGAGAAAAGAGCTAAAGAACTCGAAGATATGCTCAATGTAAGTATTAGCATCTATCTATATTACTACCGTATATCATAAAATATGCAACTTTTCGTTAGTTTTAATTTCCATTGGCGGCCTTAATAGCAACTAGTTAAGAAATTGACAAACCCATGATATTTTGCTCAAAGCAATATATACATCGACCCGCACCCAAAGGAAAACATATCACTTCAAAGAGTCTCATACTGAGCATCTCTCATAACTCGATACCATTTCCCGGCCTTAAAATACTGCCAGAACACATGTGTGGTATAAAATGGGTTATGTTACCAGGAAGAGGAGCGTTTCGCGAGCCAGCTGACGATGAACCAGCAGCGCGCGATGCACTGCTCCTTCGTCGAGCAACAGAAACTGCTCGCGCTCAAGAACGACGAGAAACTGTTCCACATGCAGCTCAAGGGTATATACATCTTAACCCTTTATAGCCCCTGGTGACATTTCTGTAACAAACCCAAAAAGTCTCTATAAAATTTAAACTAAACATTTAAGATTTGTCAAATCAATATCAATATATTCTTAAATAACACACCGAACATTTTAGCATCAAATATAAATCATAGGTAGCGTAACTTGCTCCCTTTTTGGCTTTGAATTTCGTGTTTTGATGAAAATGCCATGTTTGAACTTGCCAAAAGTTTAAAATTTATAAAAAAATACTAAAAGTATATAAAATTGTATAATTTTCGTTGATACCCGTAGGTAAGTAAATAATTTGGTTTATATATCGTTACCAATTCATACTTTTGATTTTTTATATGTAAAAAGTTACTTTTTAGGTTTGTTACATTTCTGTCACATTGAGTGACAATGTCATAAAAAATACAACTAATGTATATCCATATATTGATGAATTTTTTCTCCTATTTTTTAAGATAGGGGTAGTATTTACACAAAAATTAGATCTATAATATAAGCCTTAAATAGAACTTCTAGTGGAGTTCTATTCGAGGTATACCTTTGTGTAGATGAATAGATTTGCTCCACTAAGAGAAGAGACAATTTGAATAGATATAATGCCAAAAAAAAAACACAATTTGCGTTGAAAGTTTTATGTACTGAGCGTAGTTTCAAGTTTCGTCTATAATATTGAACCTGAAACAGGAACTGAAAGAGTTTTGCTCCTGGTAGAATAAAAAAGGAGCATCTTGAAACGTCGTATTTAAAATGACTCGGGCATACCCCAGACATCAGAAATAACAACGATATTTGGATAATTACTTTACTTCCGTGGCTTGAAACTTTACTGGAGTACTTAGCAGAAGTGGATATATCTTGGACTTGGGGAGTCCTGGGACCGTACGGAATAATCTCGTTCCAGATTCCAAACTACCCCCTGACGAGGATGTAATAAAAAGTAATGTAGATTTTCTGTTGATTACGTAGCAAATATGGACGCAATTGATGTGTCAAAATATATATGAAAAGACAACAAACTTGTCACGCTTCTCTCAACTTTTGCTGGTGAGTGGTCGAAGGTCCAAGTCGTTACGATAAGGCCAATAGAAGTACATCAACATTGATTGGTCTCATATCGTCGAAGAATGTAATGGGTATATTGGAGGTGTAGATTTTATAAACAGGATTATGGGAACTTATAGTATTATGACACGAATTAAAAGATGCCAGGTTTGGATGTTTTACCAATTATTAGACCTAACCATGGCCAGTTCTTGGCTGATGTATGTGAGAGTAACGCAGACTAAACTATGCAATGACAAACAAATGTCTTCAGCAGATTTTCAACTTGAAATTGGAGACTTTATGTAAGCTATCCTTGAATCCTAATGTCCAACAGCGATGATTAATTGAAAATGAAATACAAGCCAAAATCACAAGAGTCCGGCGCAACATGTCCCCCCATTGACGGTAGGGCAGTATCAAATTGGCTACTGACCGAATTAGGTTGGAAAATCATTTGGCCCAAGTTTCTTCGATGTCCTGATGTAGCACAAACAATTTTTAAAAAGTTCGGAATAGTAGTTGTTACAAAAAACAAAATAAATCTGTTAGATCCTTCCATACTACGTTAAAACATTTTCATCCATTTTAACCCAATGTGACAGTAATGTTACAAACCCTAAAAGATCCAATACATACGGAATAAAAAATATTTTTGAATTTCCACGAAAAACGTGTTTTTTTATTTGTTCAAGCCTATCATATATCAAAGTATTATAATTTTTTATGATCTTGGGCTACGAAGGGTTAAACTAATATACGACTAGGCTAGGGAATTATCCCTGAAAATATCAGTTTTTAAGTCACTAGAAAAAAGTTGTGTAATTTCATTATCAGCCCTTATGCGTCCCACTGTGGGCACGGACCTCCTCTATCATTGAGAGGGTTTAGGCCCTAGTCCATCACTCTGGCCGAGTGCGGCTTGACGGACTACACATTTAAGAAGTTCTTAAGAACTTTTAATTGTGCAGGTTTCATCACGATGTTTTCCTTGTAAGCAAGTGATAATTCATTGTGAATAGACACATACCTTCAAAAAATCAGAGGTGTGTGTTAGGGTTTTAATCTGTACCCGCTGTAATTCTCGATCGCGCGCCTAAGCCGCGCGGCCATCACTGCTGGTGTGTAATTTAGACACCATTAAAATGTACAATCTATCAAGTGACCTATTGTTTAGAGTGGATATGCTAGGCTGATTGTTTGTTTGCAGCGTCCAAAGCGATAATGAGTAAACTGGACAGCAAGCAACGCAATCTAATACGAGAGCTTCAGAGTCAGAAAGAATCGCTGTACGCCATCGTAAGTATTAATAATTCTAATAACAGTAATAGCACTGCATCTCCTTTTATACATTTTCTTCTTTTGAATAATAATAAAATGACAAGCAACAGTCACATACATAGCTTTGACCCCACACTAGGTTACCAGCCTTGTGTCGTGGGTATCAGAGACTACGTGAGCCGTTTTTCGTTCTCACAAACACCCAGACCCGATACAAATATTAGTGTATTTCTAGTGTTATCAAGTGGAGACGGTGGGAGCCCGAGTGTCTCACATGGAAGGCGCGCAAGCGGAGAGAGAATGCTCCGCAGAACTAGTAGAAAGAGAAGAGAGGTAATTCGTACTATTAGTATTGAAGAAGTTTATGTATGACTAGCGGACCCGTGCCCACTTCGTTGCCCACTTCTAGGACTCAACTATATATCTCCCATGGGTAAGGCAGCGTTTGTAAAAAACGCTTTCGTTCGCCAGTTTTTTCTCCGATTTACTTCGCAAATCCTGCTACAACAAAAACGTTTTATCATTTTTCGGACTAATTTATAGCCCATGACACTCACAGAGAACGTAGCTTTCTAATGGTAAGAATTTTTAAAATCGGTTCAGTAGATCCCGAGTTTACTTTCTACAACGTCACAAACATACAAACTCACAAACCTTACCTCTTTATAATATTAGTAGAGACTACGCCAACGAGAAAGTGAACTCGTGAAAATTTTCAATATTCGAAGATTTTATGTTGACATGTCGTATTGATGATATCAATAAGATCGCAGGAATTCCGACAGAGCACTTTGGAAGTCTCTGAGTTAGGCCTAAGTCCAGCACTTTTTCAACTGATGATGTTGATATTGTATCACGATTCATGCACAAACTTGTTTAATTTTTATACTGACAATGAGATCTTCAAAATATATTAAGCTAAAACAAATCATACCAAGTACCAACACCTTTCCGCTGCTTTTTCATGTTCCAAGCTACTAGAACCCTCTGGAACATTCCAGAACATTGTAGAACATTCCACATTGTGTATAGGTTGAAGGAGGTGTGCGGCCGCGAGGGCGCGCGCGTGGCGCTGCTGGAGCGACACTCCACCAAGCTGCACGACGACATGCGCCGGCTCACCAGGGAACTCGAGCTCAGGAACGCGGATCACTTCAGACTGGTGATATATACAAATATATATATTACATCGGTGTTACAGTGTCTTCTATCTTTTTGTATGGTCGGTCATGCAACAAAATAGAAAATACTGATAAACGATAACACAGAAAATTAATCCCCAATCAATTGGATGTGGTGATGAAAGTGGTTTGTAAAGAAATTAAGGCATAGATAGACTTGCTTTGATGGTGGGTAAAAACCCCCCGTGGTTTACATGGGTAAATAAATCTAAGGATTAGAGATCCATGAAACACTGATCACTGTTTGACACTGGTCTCTACAAATTTCTTCACAAACTATTTACATTGCAAAATTATGTATTTGATATTTCCAATAAGAAACACCTTATTAACATTCATTCCCCATAACATTCCAGCAAAGTCGTCTGAAAACGTCCCTGCTGGAAGTGGAGGGCGGCGAGAAGGAGCTCCGCGGTTCGCAGGACGCGTGGCGGGCGGCGCGCGTGTCGCTCGCGCTGCTGCGCCTGCGCGCCGCCGCCGCGGGGACCACGCTGCGGGGGCTGCGCGACCAGGCGCTCTCACTCGACCAGAGGAGACTCAACCTTGATGCCGTGAGACTTATGTGTGCTTTTTGGAGTGGTTTTTTGGCTTGGGGATGAGGTGGGTGTGGTTTTTAGTGAGTGCTGGCGTTCGTGGTAAACAGAGTGTGGTGGTAGGTGTTTGGGACAGGGACAAAAAATAATCAAATTTAAAAATTTGTGTTTAAAAAATTTTAGAGAAAAGTTATTTTATAGAATGTAATTAAATTTTTTAATTCTATTATATGGTTATTAAGATCATGAGGCCACCTATTACAATTTTAACTTTTTAAAATCATTAGATGAAAACATTTTAATGTGTTACTCAAAGCACTCAGTACAATCAACGCTATAAGTACCTGCCAATTTCTCTAAAACAATGATTGCTAATATTGCAATAGGAACACCTCCAATAACGACCTGTAACACTTGATCAGGCTATGAACGAGCGCATGATCGAGATCAAGGCGCGGCGCGACGTGCTGGACGTGCAGCGGCGCGCGCTGCTGGAGGACTGCGGCAAGCTGCGCAGCGAGATACGCGAGCGGGAACAACGCATCGAACAACTCAAGAAGAGGTACGCACTACTATAACAACACACCATGTTGCAGACTAATGGATACGTAGTAGGGGAAATGTCAATAACAAGAATAAATACACATGAGGCCTATAGAATCAAAACCAGCTAAACGCCAGTTGGAATCAAAGACAGTTAAATACAAATTTATTCAGTCTGTACTCAAATATTGTGGTATTTTTATAATTTAAAATTCTGATTTTTAGTGGTATTCACATTCTTTATAAATCTCTTTTAAAATATAAAATATCATAGCCACCTAAACAAAGTTATCGATTTTTGTAGATTACTGAATATTTGACTCACTTGGATTTAGCTGCCTTTGATTTTATAGGCCTCACATAGTCCCGACCCTGTTCTAAGTCTCGAGTCAAGGTATTGGTAATTACGAGAGACTCTTCGGCGTCACTAACACCCAAATCCGAAGCAAATATATGCAAATTAGCCATTGGGTGTATGATGGAATATAAAGAAAACACAGTCATTGTATGTATCTTATCCCTTTTTATTTTAATGGAATGAAATTATTTTCTGAATGTATTTTTTTCAGATACGACATATTTATCGGTTCGCTGGGTAAAGACGAATCTGGCCAGCAGTTGTCTGTAACATTCTTCAAAATCAAGGTAAAATTTAAATTTTGAACCCTAACCTCGGAAATACAAATGACATAGAGTTGCAATTATTATACTTGTTGTTTGTAGTCACTTCGAGAGTTGCATATAGTATATTTCTAACTGCTAGCATTAGGCCAGCGTGGTGGACTATGGCCTTAACCCTCTCTCGTTGTAGAGGAGGCCAGTGCCCAGCAGGAGTTGGTCGTATATGGGCTGATGATGATATGGCATATGGGGATATGTTGGTCATTGGGTGAGGCCTATGTCCAGCACTGTACTTCAATGTGCTGATAATGAAGATACATGTGTTGATGAGGCTGCTACAGTACCGGTTACGCTGGTCAGTTCGCAGCGGAGCGCGCGGAGTTGCGCAGCACGGGCGCGGCGCTGGACAGCGACATCTGCCGGCGCGAGAAGGACGTGGCGGCGCTGGAGGCCACGCTGCGGGTCGTGCACGCCGCGCACCGCCACTTCATGAGCCACATCGCGCCGCTGCCCGACGACGGTAGGCATACCTGCTGACTGGTTGATGGTCTGTAGGTTACATTATGACATCGATAGCATACGAGTATGACCATACATACATTCATATACAGGTGTATTCGGTATCACAAACCCATTTCCGCACAACCATCAGTTTTAAATGTATGCGGTTTGTATGGAAAACGTCAAAATTTTTATTTTTGTCGGGATTTTTTAACGTCAATGGACTTGTGATCACCGTAACTATTATCTGCAATAGTTTCCGATCACGGTCTGTATACACCCTGTATATATATTGGAAGTGTATTTCCATACACGAATTTTTTCAACCGTGCTTTAAATCCTAATTTTTTACACACATTTTCAAAATCTATTTTTACTGAAAAAATATATAAAAATCCCATCGCACAAGTCAGACATAAGTCACAGGCCCAACAAACCAATCCATATCCACCCATTAATAACAATCCACATCAATAAACCGCAACACCAAAAAAACCTTATCAATACCACCCCAGCGCCAGAAATGGAAGAGTTGAACAGCCTGACGAAGAAGTACTACGAGATGCGCGACCAGCTGAAGGCGCTCAACGCCACCATATCCAAGATGGAGCAGGACTTGTCCGACGCCAACTCGCAACTCACACTCGTCACGGACAAATGTAACCAGCTTACCGCGAGACAGTCAGTATTTTCTACATATAAGTGTGTGTGTGGGGTGGGGGGGGGGGTTATTTAGACAGTAATCGAAAACGAAGGAAAATAGCTAAGATGTTTATAAACCCATTGGCAATACAAAAATCTCTACAAAAAAAATGACGTTTCCTAACCAACCACATACATTTTATACTTATGGTTTGTAAGCACTTAAGCTTTTATCTGCCAAGTTTTAGATGACAGTCTGAATACATTATGTATATTTATTGACTTCGAGGTTAAGGGGGTTCAAACCATACATCTCTAACTTTCCCAAGTTATATGTCTATTCACAAAGAATTATCATGTATTTATAGTTCTATGGATTTTTTAGTCCGCCAACCCCCTCTTAGGGGTCTCTCAGTGGTAGAGAAAGCTTTTGACGAGCAGTGGGACGTTTGAAAAGTAACGACAATGATGATGATGACGATGGTAATGATGATGGTGATCATGATAAAGTCTTAGTGAGGGGTTAGAACAATGTATATCAGTAAATACCCCTATTTATTAATTTATTTTCTAGTACTCAGGTTATTTTTTCATGTACTAATAGACCCCAATAATTGTATACAGGACGGAGGCGGAGAGTGAGTTGGAGAGTGCCCAGGAGCGCGTGCAGCGACAAGAGGGCAGGCTGCAGAACGCGCGGGATCTGGTCGCGCACAACGCTCGCCGCGCGCAGAAACTCGTCGACGCGGGGGACCACTGGCGCATATTCCAAGTTAGTAATATACAGGCAATACTGAGGTTATATCACATGGTGCTGACGAACATTGGCTAGTATTACAAGTTAGGACTGTACTGGCTCTACACAGACTTAGATTATATTACAATGCGATGAAAGTGTCTAATTAATGTACTTGGTATAGTACAACATTGGTTTATTCACTGCCTGAACTTAAAAGTATATTAAACAACCTGTCTGGCTAAATATTAAACAAGCTGTCCCGGCTGATGTCATCTTGGCCGAACAGCGCCACTTCCTGGTTCCAATTGTGTTTTGAAATCATTTAGAAACCCATTTGGAATCTATACTAATATTATAAAGCTGAAGAGTTTGTTTGTTTGTTTGAACGCTAGGATCTCAGGAACTACTGGTCCGATTTGAAAAATTCTTTCACTGTTACTTAGCACATTTATCGAGGAAGGTTATAGGCTATATATCATCACGCTACGACCAATAAGAGCGGAGCAGCAATAAAGAATGTTTCAAAATCGGGGACTTTTTTCCTTTTTGTGAGCTTCCGCTGCGTACGCTGCAGAAACGGTTAAAGTTTCGCTAAAATAATATATGACAGAATTGTTCCCCTTTAAAAATTCTAAAAAAAAAGTCCGCGACAACATATGTCTATCTTTTAAGGTTGGCTCACTATAACGTTTTTTATTCTAACCAAATTTATTTTAAATAAAGCATTATTTGTGAAGGTATTTCTACAAACATGATATTAATCCTTATCCAAATAAATACGTTATTCATTACAAGTATTTAATACAAAATAAATTTGTCCTTTACATCTTTTGATTTCAATGAGTATCTTAGAAGATATCGCAGTTTCAAAATAATGATCAAGCGCGCAATAGTGATACTCAAGGCGTCGACCGGCGCGTTACGGTTTCACGTTGAAACAATTTGACCGATTTGTATGATTTTTGTATATTTAAGTAAATGGGGTTCTGCGGAGTAAAATACTACAACTTATTTTCTTTATAAACCCAACCCTGTAGTCCACGCAGACGGAGTTGCGGGCAAAAGCTAGTATACATATAAAATTTCATCTCAATCGGTCTAGCATTTTGAGATACCGATGGCAGTGGCGCCGTCTTTCGAAAATTGGTCGTACTAACTCCGAAACCTCTCTTGCACATTACTCTCCAACTTTGTTAAAGACTATCAAACGATGAAATGCATTATTTACGATTCTGTAAAGGACATACAAACATACATTTTTATAACCTCACGCCCGTATACTTCGAATCGGTGGGCAGAGGTGCATTACTGCATCTACATAGATTAGCGGCTCATGGCCAGCAGTGCGACGTATATGGGCTAATAATGATGAAATACAATCAATAACGCAGCATATCTCTTCCAGATCTCGCTATGGGTGCGCGACTACTCCGAGGCGGCGCAGAGTGCGGTATCCGCCCTCGCCGACGCCTGTACCGGCGGCGCGGGGTCTCGTTTGCGCGCACTTCTCACTGCCACAGACCTGCAGGCACATCTCAATAAGCACCAGCGGAGACTGCATCTGCATATACAGAAGTACTGAATTTTTTTTAACCTGAGGAACGCTAAAAAAAAGAAAGAAGCTCCCTCTTCGGTACCTGGGAGGAGGCCGAAATATATCGGAGTCACAGCATGGAAATTAAAGCATTGAACTGTTGTTAGTGGGGCTGAGTTGAAATATAGAAGGACTACACTCTTCTCCGTCTGACGCTTGTCCATTCTCCTTCTTTCATAATCACTATCATGCACGGTATACTCACGAACTTCTTATAGTATAGTAAATACACATATAACTTTGAAAAATCAGAGATAATATGTCCATCGTGCCAACATTACAAGTGGCATAGTCAGGTAGACATGACAGTCGTCATTTAATAGGGGGGGGGGGGCAAGTTAGGGGATTAAAAAGAATCAATCTAACCTTGACTTAAAGACCTTTGATTTTGTTAATTGATTAATATAGATTTTTTCCCTGCAATGTATATGTTTTGCTACAGGATAATTGACGACGCTTCAGCCGCTCACTTTAAAGAATCGTGCTTGGAACCTGAAGGTATTGTTTGATAACTATCTAAATATATACTTATGAGACGAAACTGTGAAATTTAGTTATTTTTCTTACATAAATACTTCGAAGATGTAAATGACATTATGTTAAACAGTGTTATGTTAAAATTTTTCCTTGTCCTAATAATTGAAAGTTGTCTTTCAACAATATATTCCATAACTCCTAGATTTATACACTTTTACTTAGTCCACCAATTCTAAAAACACCCTGGGTAAGCTAACTATATTCTTTAGTATGGTTACACAAATACTTATTGTATTTGTGCGATAAATTTATTACTTAAAAACATAACTAATTATAGGTAAGAACTACATTATACAAATACACTAAGTATTTTTGTAACCATACTCATCTGATTAATAAATAAAATACACAAACTACCCACTATTTTATATTGACAGAGTCAGTGTTTTCCACTTCCTCTGAGTCTATAAAGAGTGGAGTGAGCGTCGCCAGCGGCTATACTAAGAGATTCTCCGCGTTCCGAAGGAGCCTCGCCCCCAAATTGCAAGAGCCAGCGGTAAGTATTAAAACTCATACCCACATTATACACCACACTACTGGGCAATAAGTATTTGAGAATGGCAGAGGAATGATTTTGTTATGATCTCAATGTGTGTGAATTTGTCATGTTTTGGCGCGTGTTTGAAGACATAAGGAACAGCGGGCAGTGAAATGACATTTTGCAGAAACTATTTCAAAATTTACACTGTAAATATATACACCTATGTGAAAAATTACAACCGTATATTAGTAAAAAAAAAGGGATATATCCATCCCTATGTCATATTGTAAGGAGTGACGAACATATATTGGTAAAAAAAATAAGTATGAAAGTCGAAAGATGAACAAACAGAGAGACTAAAAAGAGATAAATGGAGTGCATGACAGAAGATATCAAGGAAAATGGGGGTGACTGAAGACATGATGACTGATAGGGATGATAACAAGGATCAAACATACTTACTGCTACGACCATAAATAGAATTGGGAACATCCTTATAAACAATTTGATAGTATGTATTCCCCACCAAGTCGTTGCTATTGTTATAAAACAAGATTGGCCTAAGAATGTATTGAGTTTGATTGTCGAGTTCCGGCGTGTTGAAGCGACGCCTGTGGGTCACGTCGCCGCGACACGTGTCGATGCAACGCACACGGCACAATGCACTTACGCAATTACTGCAATTGATAAACTACCGACCGGATTAGGCAACTATATGCCTCGGTTTGTGGGTTCACTGGAAATATTGCCTAGATTGATAGGCGTAGGTGAACCAAAGGTGCGGTCCAAAATGCTAGATTTGGAGTGTTTTTGGGATATTGTATGGACATTTTGTCAGTCACGGAAGCTGGAAATGAGACCTTAAATCTATGCCAGTATATTTGCCTTCTATTACCTATGTGAGAATTTGGAGCAGAGAAACCTTGATGTAAAAAAATCTTTATATTCCCATCTAAGGTTATGAAAAACATTTGTGTAGTAGTTTTTCGATGTAAAATTTATGTACAATACGAAGAATAAGTAAGGAGAATTTTTCAAATAAATGTAAAAAATAGGTACTATTTCGCACTAGGCCAGCGTGGTACAATAAGACCAACCCTCTCAGTTGTAGAAGAGGCCCCTACCCAGCAGTTGTGTTGTTGTTGTCGCAACGTATGTCGGCTTATGATGATCATATTAGTTTTGAAGCGTAGATAATTATCGCTGGTTATGAGAAAGCACAACACTGCGAATCCCTGCATACGTTACTCTGAAAGATCTGTACCTAAATGTAATACGAGAGCGTTCCAAAGTGTAAAGTGTTAAAACCATATTAGCTTAGTACGTCTCAAAACCCTCTCAAACTAATTGACATGTATTCCTTGTATACAAACACTAACGCCAATAAAACTAGTGGCTTCTATAACGTATCTTTTTTTCTTAGTCTAGTACTCTTTAATATTAAAATATCGATCAGAATTATAATTTCAAGTCTTGGATCGAAGTAGGAAACAGATGTTTTCCTTTGCGACAGAGTAACGATGGATGTTATGTTAGTCCACTTCGATTTTGTAACTGATGCAATTTTAACGAAATATTGTTATTAATTCAGTACCTAATATTATTTTTTCTTCTTTCCAGCTAGTGGAAGACATTCCAGAACAAGGTAATTTCTTCTATTTCATTTTTTTACACACACATACTTAAAAGGTAATAAGTTTGCATCTCAATGATATATTATTTTTAAATTTTATTAAATAAATTACAGTATGCTCAGTTTTGTACATAGCATAGATTGATCGTCTACAAAAAAAACCTTAGAACTGATTAGGAAAAGGTCAATGTCAGCTTTTATCTTATTGTGGTTTTGGATGGACCACGAACCAACACAGTTCAGCCCTCCCGTTTCTTATTCCTACGTCTCCCTCTATCGCGATCAAAAATAAGTCTAAATACACCTTCGAGTTCCTACAACTATTATTAAGTACGGCGGCAATGAAGGCGGTGTTAATGTCGTGTTAGTACTTAGTGACCTGGTTTATTCGCTGCGATAAAGTTAAGCAGGAGATGCTCAATATACCGTAATTTTATATTAAGTTTAATAAGTACATTATATTTTCTTTTTATAATATTTTTTGATAATTTTCACCGGTTTTAAAGATTTTAGATTTATCTTTTGGCTCATCATGATGAAAGATTTTTGAGAACATGTTTTAAATTTTGATACTAATCGTTTCAAACAGATCATTCTGTTTCATTACAAATGCCATGATCAACGTAATGTTATGCGATAATGATTACCCGTAGTTTAAAGAAAGGCTGACATTGCAAAAAATCGCGTGTATTAAATAAATTATGGTTATGTGCGAAGCCGTGTACAAATTAGAAGCGCATAAGATTATTCAAATAGGTTCGTGTTGAAACACGCTTTAGCAATTTCATAACACTGGAATGTTATTGAATTCGACGACAGTAAATCAGCAATGTGAAAGAATAATGCAATAGGCGACAATACGACCTCTACGGACACATCTGAGTAAACACAGAAATATAATACAATAATCGTTTCGTTTCTATTCAGCCGCTCAAGTTCTCACGAGCAATATAAATCGTTTATTTTATCATAAAACTAGGGTTATTGCGATTTGCTATCGGTTTACTAGGAAAGGGAAAGTGGGAGGAGGGGGGTACGCCATGTGATATAATGATCGATTAATCTAAATTGAGCTTATTTGCATTGTTTGATGGAGATTAGGTGTTCGACAATAATAATAGATAAGCACACCCAACATACACAGTTCTAAACTTCTATATGTTCACATCTCAATCATGTAAACATTTGTATAAGTCGTAATGCTCGAGGTTTGGGTACGCAGTCGAGAATCTCGGCGGTCTCGGGTTCAAACCCCAGGCACATTTTGTTTTTTCGAAGTTAAGTCCCAATGAACTATTACATACAATAATGGCGAAGGAAAACATATCCGCTAACTCGCACTAGGCCAGCGTGGTAGAATAAGTCCTAAACCCTCATAGTTGTAACAGAGGCCCATGCCCAGTAGTGGGACTTACAGTTGGCTGACGATGATAATCATTTGTCTGTGTATTTTTAATTTTGCCCAGCGCTCCTTGCTTTCTCAGTATGTTCAGGTTTTGTGTCTCGTAGATGATAAAATGTGTAATCATATTTTTTCTCTTAGTTAATAAATAGTATAATACATTTTTACAGCTCGTCGTTCGACGGTGTCTCTGCGTGTAGTGACTCTGGGAATAGAGAGCACTATTCCAGTGCTTGTGTCCACTACAAATACACAGACACGGTCAAGAAGATCTCTAAAATAAACTTTAAATACACACTTTACAACTTATTAGTTTTTAGTGAGTAGCATAGCACTGTTGAAGTCCAATTGTGTGGGATAAAAGAAATGAATGTGGTTCTTTGGTACTTTTTTTAATATGCTTATATTTTTTTTATTACCTATATTTATTAGTTATATGCCTTGTAACTTGTTTCGAATAGATTTACTTTGTGTGAACAATGATTTAAATTAAAAGTTATTTATTATTATGAACTTGTGTTTAAATCTACCGTGAATTAGCTCCAGATGTGGGAATATAATGAAACGAAGTTATACATTTATATTACAACGTTTTAAAATTTTATTTCCAGTGTGTACATTCATATTAATACATTCATTACAATGAACACTAATTCAAATGGCAGTTGGCAAGAAAAAATCGAAACAAAATCATTTCAGGTGGGACATAATGTTACGTCGAATGTACTACGCGTTACTAACAATCACTATCTCTGGGTTCGCTAAACTACTGCAGCTATGCACTAAGTGTTGGAATAAAGTATGAGTACATTCGGTGCTTTTAAATTGTAATAAAACACATTGTATGACTTATAAAACTCCATTTGTTTAAACACTTTACATTTAAAACTGAATTGTACTGTAACTAAAACTTGTGAAGATCACAACATTCAGAATTTTACGGTTACACTCATGATTACTTTTATAAACTTCAATTTACACATTCAACATCAATCTATGTATTTCTAAATAAGGAAAAGTCCAGAAGGCACAAAGATGTGAAATGAGTAGGACTTTAGATACTTAAGGTAATACGAATACTCTGGTTTACTCAGCAAAGCCACTTTACAGTCTTTATAAACAATAAGTAAAATTTATAAATGTTTTACCTCAGTTACATTTATCAAAAGTTTTCTTGACCAAATATGTGTGGAAATGTTCGTGAATAGGTATCCTTATTGATATGCTTATATATTTTAGTAGGTAATCGTTTGTACACGATGACGTATCACAAATATTGAATACATGACAATCATTTATGTATATCTAAAGAAACTGATTACATCTAATATGGACGTCACGCAGGAGAAACATGACGCTGCCGTACGTATAAATTAGGCCTTGGAATGAAAATATTAAGTAGTTAAATCAGGCCAGATTTATCGGAACTGTCCACCTCACTCAGGCCAATTTTATGGGCATTACGAAAATAGTACTACATCGCACAAAAGATAGGAACTGGTGATATATAATACCGAAGTAAGTTGCAATGAATATAAATTTAAATACATGTACACAATCACGAAATAAATAGTTTGATGACACACAAGTTTAACTTTCTAATTCATTCTGGACGTAATCAGTGAATGAGCAATTTGTACACTACACTAATATCTACAGCACTGACTCATAAAGATTTAATTAAACTAATTCAATCCGTCTTTACAAGAAACTTGGACAATCGTAAAAAAGAATAAAAAACAAAAATAAGTAAAATATATTAATAACAAAAAGTGCCATTTGATATTTTATAAATAGTAGTTACAAATATTTGAGAGCCCTGATACTTACATGTTATATTGATCTAACACATTTGAAACAATTCTACATGTGACATTTTGCTACAAACATAACTCTACTTTCAAATTTAACTATTCCAGGAAAAAGTTAAAAGTATAAACAGAATTTCCCATATCATCTATTATGGGGAACTCAATGTAGAGTAACGGTGGTGTTACTTTAAATGGTCTAGTTGCGCCATCACTTTGCCTATACAAACGTCGCCACTTAGGACCTTCACGATATGCAAACATTGGTGGGAAATCAAAGCGTCATAAGTCAGGAAACCTCAGTGGGTCCTCTGTATAGTTTTCAGGTATAACAAACAAATCTGTGGGAATGTTGTCACGAAACTCAAATTTTTGAAAGGTAATTTTTGCTGTCACTGTAGGTAGAATAGGTAACTCAACTTTCACAGGAAAGCCACTAGGCAACTTCATTTCAACAAACTGACGTAATTTGGCAAAGTGCTTGAATGGGGCTATAACCTCCAATACATTCAAAAGCATCTCCACACTCAGGGGGAAATCATCACTCATGGCTATTGTGGCTCTAAAACTTCTCGATGACTCCTTGTAGACCAGCTCTCTGCCAAGACTAGGATATAACCCAGGTGCAGACCCAATGTAAGTTTCGTAACTTACATTTGTTTCAGGAGGAGGATTTAATGATGCCCGTCTAGTAGGTTCTCCATTAGTATCTAAGGTGTGTGTGTTTCCTTTGGTCAAACTTTCAATTATAGCTTTATTCTTTTGTAGGTCATCATTAGATAGATGTTCCCTCCTCTTCCTAGACTCTAACACTAATCCTGTAATAGTGTATATGTCACTTTTGTACAAGCCTGCAACAGTTTCCTTCCTGTCTTCACGAAATATCCAGCCTGACTGGGCTCTGGCAAATGATATTTTTTTTGTAGACATCTGAGCTGCCATGATGTCACTAGACATGAGGATATCTACTTCATCCTCTATTTCAGTTTCTGTCTCTTCATACCGAACTTTCTGGTAAACTTTGGCTTTGTTGTCTATTACAGTTAGAGACTCACTGGGAACTTTCTCTCCTTGAAAAATAAAGGATATATCTCCCCTTTCCCACTTCATATCTGAAAAATCAACTAAAGTTGTGTCTAATCTGATTTTAGATCCGCTTTTATAGATCTTACATACATCTGATGGTAATATTCTAGAGACTAGAGGAACCCATGAATGGAAATCCCACCTTAGTTCTAAGTAGAAGTCTTGTATTTGTGTGAGTGCTCTTATTAAATCTGGCCTTCTGTGTTCCATTTGCTCACGAGCCTGTTGCTTAAGTTTCCGTACAAGCGAAGAAATAGTTTGTCGATCACCATAGCTGATGGCCTCGGCCAGCGGTGACCAACCGAGGAGGTTCTTTACTTTGACGGGTGCCCCGTGTGCCAATAGCAGCTGCACGCACTCCTTACGGCCCAGCATGACGGCCAAGTGTAGCGCAGTGTTACCGTGTATGTCTTTCAGAGTCACATCGTTATTCCTCAGCAATGATGACAGCTTGCGAACATCGCCCAAAAACACACATTCGTGCAATGGGAAATAAAGATCTTCTTCGCTACAACTGTTTGAACAGGACATTTTGGACGTTGTTAAATCATAACTGATAGTAAATAAACTGAACACAGCACGGAAACAATTTTGAATAATCTAATCAATACGATAAGATTAGAGTTTTACTGGAACACACCGCATATTTGATTTATTTTAATTCAGTATAGGCGTTAACATTATCAAAACAGTTTTTTATAAAGACATCATTGTTTTTGAGATCATATTAACATTTATTCATACACACTTCAATTATTTCAGTTCTTTTATGAAAAAATATGCGTATCCATATCCATTGTCAATTTACAAATTGTTCCATTCCTGTGCATGTTCCACCCCTGATTTCGTTAACTGATTTATTATTTGCTTCTTCACTGCGATATTTGTAATGTGCTTTCCTTTTCTAACATTGCAGTAATGCTTGAAATACGAAAAACGAAAGACTATAATAGTCAATTTTTTTTTGCGGTATCCGTATTCCGAACTGAAAGTCAATATTACAGTCGGTGCTTATTCCGTACAAACAAAAACTAATAAGCAATACATTGAAGTAAATTTAGGAAGTGGGCAATGAATAATCAACTGTCACATCATTAAGATTTTTATAAAATTTACTCCGTAAATCTTTTCATAAGGAATTGAAACAAGACTTACACCCAAAATTTGAAAAACAATTTTTTTGAACAATTAATAATTAGTATAGCTTTATTAAATAATGAGCTCTTGGAAATTTATTTATTTCGCAACCTTTAATCTACATGATATGTACCTTACGCTTAAGTGTACACGTCTTTAAATGGGAAAGGTTAACAATTCGAATTATGGACCGTATGCGCGTTGCAAAGCATCCAGGTAAGCTATCCCTGGTACCTACGTAGTACTTAATTCTCATTGAAATATTGTTTATTTAAAAAAGTTTTTCAACAAAACGCGACAATTTAAAAATT
This sequence comes from Cephonodes hylas, assembly GCA_030295005.1. Lineage (NCBI taxonomy): Eukaryota > Metazoa > Arthropoda > Insecta > Lepidoptera > Sphingidae > Cephonodes > Cephonodes hylas. The sequence continues at coordinate 9,753,788 of AP025363.1, read as the reverse complement.
TAAATTCAACCATTTGAGTTAATATAAAAAAAAAAATATAGAATTTTTTTTTGTCTTAAAATTAAACAAAAACAATGAAACTTGTATATATTGAAGAAATATACTTTATTGCAACAATAAATTATTATATAGTTTTGCAATTAAATACATATTATTTAAATTATATGGACATATAATGAGCTTGAATTAACATATATTTTTAGAGGACAGTATAGTATTATTAGCTGAATATATATTTACCGGTTTTAACAATAATATCATTGTCAATGCTGAAATTCAATAATTCCCACTTAAACAACTTTTTTGATCAATGTGTTACAAACTAATGTGATTTTTTTATAAAAGAGATAATAAATATTTGGTCTAATTTTAGTTAGTCGAAACTACTAACAGAATAATGTAATTGTTGTTACTATTTTGAAAAGCAGCTTAAGGCTTGAAATGCTATAAACCATGATATTTTTAGGAAATTCTTCTATCGTAACAATTCGTACCTATATAGTACAATTAAGATTTCAGTTGAAACAAAAATAAAGAATAAGAAAACTATAAAAACAAATAAGTTATATATATTTAATTTTTCTGTAATTGTTGCATGTGTGACGTCGATTTACTGAATAGTTTTTCTTCAATAACAGCCAAATCCATCTCCACCCAACAACATAAATAGAATTAAAGGATATATAATATCTCTGTCAACTTTATCTCGGCCGCCTCTGGTAATAATTACTGGTGGTTGATTGTATCCATATCCATAGGGTGCTGCACCATATGAGCATTGACTATTAACCGAACAAACCTACGAAATAATTGTGTGTTTTTGTAATAATAAAAAATAAAAAAGTATTATAGATATTCAATTATACTTACAGTCACAATCACCAAAATGAAACAGAGGAAATATTTTGATACCATTTTTACTAACAATTCTATTGCAAGTATTATTAGCCAAATACGTCCGCTGTTAAAATATACCGCTTTTATTATATTCTTTTACGCAATATTGTCTTTGTTTTGTTTTACATCCTGCTAATTTATCATTGTTGAATATTTTTAGAGCACGTATTATTGCGAAAGACTCCAAGGAACGTTTGGAATTATTTTGATGATATGCAGTCATCATCGTTAGGAGATGGATTTATAATATTATTTATTTAAATGATGTTGTTTTTTATTTATAATATATATATATGTAAGCTTTTTTCTCCATGTAAGAATTGTTTATGAATAATAATAGTGCAACCAACACAAAGTTTTTTTTTTGTTAAAAGTACCGATTTATAATAATCCAAAGTATTATTTTTAAGTAGGTTTTATTAATGTTATGTTAAAGAATCTCAAAAAAAATGTTAAATTAGTACCTAGTCGAATCGAGTTAGAATGAGGTTCAAAATAATATTATTTTCTATGGCAACTGCATAAAACTTTCATGTTCGTGTTCACTAACATCACAATAGATGGCGTTCGCAACATTGTTTTGGTTTGATTGACTTTGATTTGAAGCGCAGAAAAACTTAGGAGATTCGCGCAGAAGTGAGACAATATGCGTAAATTTTTATTGAATAATAATAATATAACACCGGTAAATGAGATTTATTGATAAATGAAATCAGACTATAGTGTGCGCCTTTTACTAAAGTGCTATGAGTTCATTAAATTGAAAAATGAAAATGCATAGAAGTCATTAACTTCTCATGTCGGAATCTGGACTGTGTAGTTTTTAAAGATAAGATTAGTATTGATTGAGGATATTGTTTGGATTTTAGTTCAATCGTTGACGGTTGCTTTGGATCTTAAAAAATAATCTTTGATTTGTTGTCATATGATTTCCATTGTTTGCTATAATTTTGTGTCGCTCCGGCGTTGTACGTTACGAAAAATAAACTTCGGGAGTTCGCAAATTACTCAACGCCTGGCTTTCAAGAACTGAAATATGTGAGTATTTCGTAGTGATAGACTCATAATTTATACACTCTTAATTAAAGTAAATTTTATATATAATGCACATTATTTCCTAAGGTGGTACATGCAGTTGCGTGTTTATAAAAAGTTATAGAGGTTTAACTTCGCCATGGTCGTCACGATGCAAATCTATGTAGTTGTAATCTTATAATTAAATGAAACTATTATGTGTTGTACACACTTGACTTATTTTTTAACTGCAAAACAGGTTTTCATAATCTAATTTCCATATAATCCTATTATACTGTCAACAAAATTACATGGCACATTATTAATAGATTTTATTTAGCATAAACTAAAGAAACGATTTGGGCAATTTCCAGGTTATTATAATTATTATTAATAAAATAAGGAGTCTAACAGAACAAGAATTGATTGTTGTATCTTTTCACTTAATTTATTTTAGTCAATGTTTCATTAAATCATGTATTTAAATTTTGGGTAAATAAACTTGTGTAACATCAAATATGATGTTACACAAGTTTATTTAGGCAATAGCCTTGCCCAATTATTTAAAAAAAGCCATCATATTTTTCTGGGCTAGTTAAATAATCAATTTTTCACTACAGCTATATATTTGATACAATATTATGCTCTTGTCTACTGTGAATTTATTAGTCAAACAAACCTTTGATATTAAATTTGCAATTTAAAACAACAACTCTCCCAATTATTATTGACATTTTCCAATTTAAAACAACAAGACTACTAATTATTATTGACATTGTCAGCCTGTGTATTTATAGAATAATATTTACATACTATATACATTCATACCACATAATCTGTTGTAAAATGATTGACATTATCATAAATCATGACAAGTACATTTATATCTGAACGTCTTGAACTACATTCGTATCAAACATTAATATCACATGATTAGTTCATATTAATCACCTATAAAATATGTTTTTTCACATGACTGGATTATGTTTATCCTCAGTGTGAATAGTAATACTTTTACTTATTGTTTAAACTGGTTGAATGAGTTAAAAACTATTATAACATCCTTTTGTTTAGTATCTGTTTCATTTTAGTTAATTATTCTTCAGGTGACTTTTAGGGTGTAACCTGTATTTTTCTCATCACATAATGTTCGAAAAAAAAATTACATTTATGGTTTATTTATATGAAATTATAATTTAATATAATATATTCTCCAAAAATTTTTTTTTTAATCTTATGAAGTTATAGTATACAGTTTAAGTAAATTTTCATATGTTACAATTTTTTATTCCAAAAATTTAAATTTCATCTTTGTCAGGTGTTGTATAAATAAGCAATGCAATATGAAATTATTACATTGTCAGTGAAATGTCCTAGATGTGTTTGATTAAATCAACTAATTGCTAATATGTTTACTGTAGTTGTCAATAAAGTTGTTTACATCACAAACAGATTTTGGTCTTATCTCAGCATAAACTAAAGGTTATCTGACGGATATATTATCAGTGTGTGTTTTCTCCTCATTGGGGACAGTTTACTTATTTTACTAGTGAATACAAGTGCAAAGTACATATACAAAATGTAAGTATTGTTGTACTGATTTTAGCTATTCTTTACATTATAACTTAGGATATTATGTTGTTAATCTTTTCCAATTTTAAGTTAATACCTGGGACATAAAAGATTAGTGGTGTATCAAGTTACAAAAAAAAATATTTTGCTCTAATTTGATTACTTTTTTTAATAAAACCCAAAGTATTTTGGTATGTGGAACGTGCAATTTTTTTTTACTTGATACCTCTTAATTCTATATTGTTCTAATGTTTTATAAAGAACTGTGATCTTTGTTGTGGCAAGTTGTGAATTCTCAGCTATTTATACTTGCTGATGATTTGAGGCTGGTGCATAAATAGTGAACTGGCTTTACTTAAGTACAATTTGTAAATATTAATTCTGTGATAAATATCAGTGATGTACCTTTTCAACAAAAATAAGTGTGTTACTATATTTGAAACATTGTTATACTCACCTGTCAGAATACATCTGAATAAAAATAATCTGTTATGAATGTCCCACCAATCAATCAATTAAATTTTACTGGCCTGTTTGTAAACAAATTCATTTTGGTAACCCTGAAACAAGTTTCATATTTTTTTCCGAATTTTCGAGAATTTAAATAAGTAAATATATGATTTGCATTTTGAAAGATAAAATGAAGATAGTTTGCATGGAGCCATCATCAACATCATCATTAATTTGACGTCGGTAAAATCGCGGAACACCGCTAGTTTTTCGTAATTACTTAAGTGATTTAGTTAATAATCTAATTTCGTAGGTTTGTGTTTACCTCATCAGGGGCACAATGTCCATTTTTCAATTATGAATCTAATTAGATAAAATATTGAAATTTTGTGATGTAATACGAAAAAGAAAACGTTCTTAACATTCTCTAATGATTTTTTGCCCATAATACTCTTGAGTTGACTTGATTTTACTAGCTTGTCACCATTCCATAAAAAATATCACAAAGTAACAAATATACTAATTCACAAAACCTGCACAATGTATTTTGCTTTGTATGATTTCTGTCGTGTCGAGTTTATTTTCGTCCCCAACACACCAGGCCTCATCCTGTTGTCGCAACTGATTAAGCCGAGATAAATAATGTCACTCGCATTTTTATTATGAAACAGGTAATTTAATATGTCCACTTGCCCATATGCGATGTACCCAATTACACAAGATAATGTTGTTTGGTTAATACTATGATTAACCCATCCATACGTCCAGGACATACCAAGTAGGTATGTCCGAGGATAGTTTCAAAAAACGGAGGATTTTCTAGTTCCAAGCCACGGAATTTATTGCGCTCCTTTCTAAGTTCCATGACAGGATGAAGACTTTAGTAACTTCATTAAACGATAAGTTATATTACTTTTTTGGCCAGTTTGAGGATGTTTGGATTTTTGCTTTTTGTTCTTGATGCATATCGTAATGTCGCATTAGGTCACAATTTTTTCTTTATCATGTATCGTGATAGATTTTTTAGAATCTATAATGGCGGTTGTGAAAAAATTTGAATATATTAATGGAGAAACACTAGTAATGTTTTGTTATTAGATCATTCATCTAGGTTTAACACATCTCGATATACCCCGATCTCCCGTGACATTTCGATCCGATGTTTACAAATCTATAAATAAACTGCAATGCCGCAGAAGTTTAAATATCAATATGTCTGGGCCGTTAATGTATATTGATACTGTAATCAGCTGCGATATTTCTCACGAAAAACATACATTGCAACCACCCTTTGACCCAGTTTCACGGCTTTCCAACCACCAATAAATCTAACGAGTAACATTACTGTTTTGTGGTTGAATTTAAGGCAATTATTTTGTATGCAAAAGGGTTGTAGTTTTATTGTGTTATCTAAAGATTTATGTGGGAGTTTGCGTGGTGTCCTGTCTCTGTATCGGAATAGTTAGCTAGGTGATCCCTTCGTCTTACGACCACCTACGACTAGACCCGTCAATCCGGTTATTCCACCTGAGAGGTTCTCGATATCCCGGTTCGCGGGGGCGTTTGCCTCATTAGAATTTTAAACTATGTAATAATTTACATTGTATTAGAGGGAAAAGGTTGCTTAAATAAGATATTATATATTAAAGTGACCTGATTTATTGTAAGTTGAATAATCCGCTTTGCAATGTAAGAAGCAAACTTTTCTGCATTGGGGATAGGAGAGTAATCAATAATAATTTATACAGAAGTAAGGAAAATTGCCAATTTTAGCCAATCTGTTTTGTATAATTTAATATATCCTGGAGGTGTACTTTTGATACAGCAGTATCGTGAACATGAGTGTGTGTGGATAGGTGTATAACTCTTTCCTGTGTCCTAGAAATTATTGGCATCGGTATGTACCGCTGCATCCGTAGACGATTCGCAAGTTGTTTCAAGTACGATCCAATAGAGGCTTGTGCTATTTTATTTAGCTATTGTGTAAACTGCCGAATTCCGATCTACATTTGAGCATTTCTGATCGGGAAATACATCGCGATCAGGAAATCGAATCTAGTGCCTGTTGATAGCATGTCGCACACTTGTACCAAAAGACCAACAAAGCAGTCTTTAGACAGTCTTTAGTCAGTATTTGTATGTTTTTGAACTATTTCTTGTATTAATTAATTACATTTATAAAATAATGGAGTAAATCGCTTAACTTGAAGTTATGGTGTCTATGTGTCACAGCCGCATGTAAATACCATAAAAGGCTTATAGCCATAAATATTGACACTTCGCTATTCCACAGCATACCAATTAAAAATACAGAGTATAAGGAACCCATTGTTCTGTTTATTTCAATAAATCATGTCAATATTTCAAAATACATTATTGAGTATAAATGCGTCTACTGCCTACTCACTTGTTAGTATTCAAACTTAGGACGGCTTGTCTAAAGAAATACAATTCAGATTGCCTCAATTGCTTAAATGCAAATGTACTAAATCCTATTAGCATATTGACGTTATTTGTGTTGGGTTCTTGTTCGATCACACCCACCTAAACCTCTTAAACGATTAATGCAAAATTTGCCGTAATCTAGTCATGATCGTGTATTTTAGTGGGACTCGTTTTATCTGGATTCTGGATTCAATGGATCTGGATGTGTAAACAATTTTCAATATATTGTTTGTAAGAAAAGTTAAAAGTATTTTTTTTTTACTGAATATGCTGTCGGAATGAAATTCTTATCCGCTTAGACTATATATATGTAAAAAACTATTGCATTTTTATATCAGTCGAAGTATATTCGGTTTTTCAACGCAGATTTGCTATGTCGAAGGTTGAGAATTCAGATTCGCCTTCTGTTCCGTGGAACTTAAAACACAAGGTAAAACTGCTTGAAAAATGCCTCAGCCTTCTGGTTGAGGAAAGTGGGGTGAATATGTCTTCATAAAATAATTCGTATTGCTATCTAGTGTCCGTGCCGTCATTTTGTTCTGCCCGTATAAAAAAAAAATGCATACATATATTCGATGAGCAAATATAAAATCCTTTTAAAGTTATCGGCTTATCACCAGTTTATACCATAGTGTAGAGTATTTATACGGATTCTTTAGAGTGATTTATTAAACGCGAAGCATGACTACTGCCAACTCTTAAGATTATTATAATGTAAATTTTTATTTGCGTGGTATTACACACTGCAACATTTTGACTTTGAATAAGTAATTTCAATGTTTGTAAATACAAAAATCTACACCTTTCTTTCAACATGTATTAGTGACGAAATTATGTTAAAAATTAAATAAATTTCTTAATTTGCTGCATAGTATGATTGAATGTGTTATACACAAACTAAACTTCGACCCATATTAATTTAGTTTTTTAATTAACCAATGAGGCAGTGATGGCCTCGAGGTTTGGGCGCGCGGTCGAGAATTTCGACGGTCGCGGGTTCGAACCCCAGGCACACACCTCTGACTTTTCGAAGTTATGTGTGTATTCACATTGAATTATCACTTGCTTTAACGGTGAAGGAAAAACATCGTGATAAAACCTGCACACTTAAGAGTTCTTAGGAGTTTCTTAGGTGTGTAGTCCGCCAACCCGCACTAGGCCAGCGTGGTGGACTATGGCCTAAACCCTCCCAAGTGTAGAGGAGACCCGTGCTCAGCAGTGGGCGTATATGGGTTGATGAAGAAGAATTAACCAATGCCAGTGTTTAGGATTTTGTTTGTAATAAGCATTTGGTTGATAGGGCACGTGTACGTTTCTTTTGTGTCGACGAAATGGCACTACACCTGATGGTAATTAAAGTACATAGCATACCACATAACGAGTATTTTTTGTTCGTCAATATGATTTTGTGGGCCATTACTACATATGTAAAAGCCTCGCACATGTCCTAATCGCCGCGGGATTTTTTGAAGTGTAAGACCTCTTAGACCTTAATCCCCCACTGTGGCTCAGTGCATCTGGTTCATCACGGGCTGTTTGTCCCATTTTTCGCTTCTCTAATGTTTTAAATCGAGTTTCTCTTAAACTGTATTAAATATTAATGATTACTATATGACTAGCACACGGCATACATAATTACAAACGAAGAGTTACGTGTTTAAGAGTGTAAAATTCAATCCGCTTTTGCTTTAACTACAATATTGTAGAATTGTTATGCTGTGTTGATGTGTATATGATCTACAATTCACGGAAAAGTAATTTCATCTATTCAACTATAGCGTGAGAAATTGACGTGTAATCTGGAAAAAAACTAATGCAATTGTCTTACAACGAATGAGGAAGCGCTTATGTATGTATATTTATGAAACAGCATGAAACAATAGAATAGATGGCCAAGAATATTAAGAAAACATTCGTCACTAAAAATGCAAAACAACGCAAAACTTGTATTATGAAATATTTGACTTAATGACTCATGACTACTTATAGGAGAGGTTCGTCTGTCGCCGCTGCAGTTCGAACGTAATAAGTTTTACTTGGAATAGTTTGTAGAGCGTATTATTGCACAGGTAGACGACGGGCTTGCTAGACAGAAACAGAAACCGTTGGCTGACTTTGTCGCTCATGTCTAGTTTCCGATAATCACACGGTACCTAGAATCTCCGCTATACGTACCTACGTCTTGTACATAGGGTTTACAGCAAGCTTTGATTGTGTTAACGATCGCTAGTGTATTTATATGACTTCACAATCTCGTTGGCATCTCACTGTTATGTACACGATATTGACAGACTTCGGGCGTAGTTACCGAAAAAACTTGTTATATGATCTGTGGGTTTGGTTGGTACGTTGAAACTAATTGTTGTTTCGTTTTACGTTGGGTTTAGAGCCCGATTAATCAGTTTTAATATTTGTATTTCTTATTAGTGTAAGGTATTTTTTTTGTAATTACTACTAAAGTAGAGTTTACCTAACCAAAGGAAATCAACGATTGAGACAGTATATTTTCAATGTATCATCATATGCACTTGCTTAGGTTGTCGCATCTAAGCATATTCCTACAAATCTTTTTACGGAAGGATATTGTTCTCTTAAGAAGAATTCTTCGTTGAGAATTCTTTTCAGAATATTTTATGTATAACTATGTTCATTTCGTTGCTTGTTATTATAATGGAGTTTGGTCAGCGGCCAATGCTATGCCGGAGCCTCCTGATATCCCTTGATAATTAGAATTTGGCAACTGCCTAAACTGCTTCCTGATATGGCAAATAAAACAGTGTTAATAACGTAGAACGCAAGTTACTTGGGTTTTGCTTAGTCAAAGATACCTTATGAAGTAATTTGTCTACCTGTTGGGCCTATAACCTCAGAAAAACAAAAGAAAACATAAGTGATTAAAAAGAAATTTTTAAAAGAAAAGGAAAATTTATATTTCGCGCCTTGAGAAATACCTTTATCAAAAAATATAAAGCTATTGTCTTCTGAGTAATACAACAATCTTTAATTTTTGGTTTTACTTAGGATATATTACTCTTCATAGCACTTCCGCAGTCCTTTTGTCATCCATTTTACCTCCTACTCAAAATCAGTTCTTTTAAGCGAAGATAACAGAAGAATATCACTAGATTACTGTGGTTACGACGAATGACGAGTGATGGACGTACTTTTTATTTCGTTGTCAGATGCAGTATCACTTTTCCGGGTCAATGTGAAGTAAGCGAACATAGCAACAGGGTCAACAGAATGTGTCGCCACTAATGGACTCCAAAAGCTATAGCAAAAAACTGTGTTTCACAATCTGCGCAAAGGTCCTGTCTTTGCTTTTGTCATTATCGTCTCCAGCCCATTTACGACCAAGTTTTTAAGCACAATATTTGCACCGAAGTGAAATGGAGTACTTTTCGGTGTATCAGTATGGAAACAAATCAATACGGCCTGCGTGAGCCTCAAATCCGGCATGATGCGTCAAATCTTGTTCCCATGAAACAGACGTAAGCCCGCACTGCAGTTTATTTGTATCGGATCAAGTTTTTTCATGGAAAATGAAACATTTCCATTTTGCTTTCGTTATTTTTGATTCCACGAAATTCGATGTTTTTGAATAGTTATCAGAATAAGGTATTTTATCTCAAGTATTGACATACCGATTACTAGTGTGGCAGTTTTAAATGCTATATTTCTGTGAGTGCTAATGGACTTTTCCACAACGTTAACAAAGAAGTAAGATCCGACACAAGATGGAATTACGTGTGGCGGAAATAGCACATGGTATAAACCGTGCATATATTACGAATTCTTATACGAATTGGACAATGGTTTTCTCGGTATTTTCCTGGCTTCAAAAGAATGTATGCATTATGATACAAATACAATATTTGTTTGTTGAATATGTTAGGGGGGTCAAATTGGGAGAGAATCCATAAGCCAAAACTCTTGTGTAATATATTTTTAACATTTTATAGAAGTAAGTATATAAGTTTAAACGTAACATTTTTTCATACGATGAGCACCTCGATATAAGTTTCGATAAACTCTTCAAAAACACATTATGTTGTCAAGGAAAATGTTGTTAAGAAACTCATATGATATAATGTTGACGATTATGTAAATAATGTCGGACATAATGGGTCAGCTGAAGTAAATAGTTGCTAAGAAACGAGTAATTAAATGATTTCATTGTGCACGAACTCCTTGCTAAATTTGAGACAAATTAATCCATTACTCAAGGTGTAATTACCTTGGCTGGGACGCTTAAATCGAGCCCTTTACTTATACCACAAAGGAAACGTAGAGTTCCACTCATCAATCTTACATCCTGATACTGATAGTCGTGTGTATGGGTTTCCGCCGGAATACTATAGGATAGGTGTCGCAGAACCTTCCTGTGATTATATGGAGGAGGCGTTCGTCGGAAGGGTGGGCGCCAGTAGCGTGCGCCGCCCACTTTGCTCAGCACCAGACCCCCCCTCCCTCCCCCTTGTCACCTCTGCTCTCCCCATGTCGCCCCCCCCGCGCCGCATGCCGCGCCCTGTGTCTAGGCTGATGGTTCAGTCGCACGCCGCCCGCCTTCAGATTATACCGCGTCCGCGCCATGCAACATAACCCGCCAGCGTTTCACCACATGAATTTCGTACTCCTTCGGTTCGTTGCATTGATGCATGGACCACTATAGATGCTTGTCTGCACATCATTATTCACTAATCACTGATATTGTCACTATAGATTCCATTATGTCATCTCCTTTAGATTTGTTATGTTTATTATTTACATTATGGAAATCGCAAGTTCATAAAACTTGTACCTTAGACTGTTTATTGCGAACTGAACATAAGGTGCAGTAGTTTTACATTTAAAAGCTTTTCAAAGTGGTTTTTAAAGATAAAAGTAGGTTAGGTTAGTTCTTTGGTGTTTAGCTGATGTTAATTAATTATCTGTATGGCAGTGGTTTCTTGATAATTAGGTTTGCTTTCAAAAACTTAACAATTCATTTAGTGCAATGTATAAAACATAGGCGTTACCCTTATTTATTAAACAAAACAATAAAAAATGAGGTTAATGTATTGTATGAGAACAGCTGACTGTCGGCCCCACGTCGGGCACCACTGGCGAGCAGGCGCATAGTAGTCGCAAGGTCGCTCGTATCGAACGGCGGCGCTACAATTATTAACAAATCGCACTCTCTTAATTGCTACAGTTTCATTTAATTACTTCCATGACTCTCGCATTCAATATTTATTCATGTATAATTCATGACTATTGCTTGTATTCTGTATACTTGCAGATTGCTCATTTGTTTATGAATAGTATTTTGACCTTTTTAAAATTGTATAATAATAATCATTGATATGATATTTTAGCTAAAATTTTTCAAATTAAATTTTCATATGTAAATAGCATTAAAACTAATGAATTTCCTTAATCTCCAAACGTAAACATTTTCGACTATAATTTTAATAAGGTATGCTCATTTCATAAACTACGAGGTTTTACGCCGTGCTCCATTCATGCTTTTAGAAGTTCCACTTTACGTACCTAGAATGTAATACTCGTAATTATTACGGTCTCGCCGTATGCGTACTCTTAGACGTAAAGTTTTAATAACGTTGTCCTTTATTTTGGAGAGTGTAGGTTAACTCTTAAATATGTGTGTGAAATTAAAAGGACATGAATTTAAAAATAACGTTATTAAGAAAATCGTTAAAATTAGTCATTGGCCAAACTTTCTATCAATTCGTATTTGAATATTTTTTTTATGGGAAATGTTGAATAGGCAATGTTAATATTGAAACTGCACAGGTTTTGAGGGTGAAGGCTGCGGAAATTAACATGTCCACACGCCGAAAACATATCGAGACCAGTTCCTACAGCGGAACATACACCTTTGCCCAACCGGATATTGTATTACGCTGAAATAGAACGCCCTAAATGCAGATAGCAACCGTAACATATTGTTTATTGGGCGATCACGTTTATGTTAATGATGGGGCAGCGAAATGGCCGGGTTTGAGTAGATATGGCTCGTCACCAAGGTTACGGAATGGTTGCGATCAGCTGGACTTATGTAAGGTGCGCTGGCAGCGGGGGCGGGCGGGGCGCGCGGGGACTGCCAGTTAGGGCCGATCGATACGCGCTTTCGCCTCTTGCTATTGCCATGCTTCACTGTATTCAGACCGGAGTTTCTGAACCCTGATGTGCAAATGACGGGCGTTATTGACGAAACGTTTATATTATCGTATTTTCTAATGAGATATACCTGATATTGTTCTACGTATATGTATTGTTTATTAAAATCAGTCGTTAATATGTTAAGATCATTTTGCTAGGTTTGTTATGATTTTTTTCTCCCGAGAGGTTAACTGGGTCAAGTTGTTTTTGCAGTGATGGGTAATAAAATATACTTCATAACAAAATAAAGTGATCGAGACTCGCAGACAATTTTATTATAAACAAGATAAAGTTTGAGTATTTCAAAGGGAATAAAGTAAGGGTAATGGATATTTACGAAACTCGATTGCGTTTAGCCCACTTTGGTAGGATTTTTATGTGATTTTATAAGTTAAATAATTTAATACGGACTGCATTTATTTTTAAAAATACTTCGTAAGAAGAATCTCCAGCCTATAAGGATTATTTTTTATTAGAAGTATTTTTTTGGTTGTTTACATAGCCTTAATTGATTATATTACATTATGAGTGTGTTGTGTTTAACTGATTCACAAAATTTGTTTCGGATTTAGGCGCTAAAATGGTTCCTGGCAAATTAAGACCAATTATATAGATTCTGTTTGTTGCTAGTTAATGTTTAGTCACAAAAGTATTATAGAAGATGTAAGTTGTTTCATTTCTCATATTTGCCTTTTCTTCCTTTTTTTATCCTTCTTTTTTATTCGTACTGTCGTGAACGGAAAAACTAAGAAGGATTATGAAGTATATGTTAAAAGGTATTTTCCTTAGGAAAGTTCATATGATCATGTGCGCGATCAGGGAATCTAACTCGGGAGATCTTAGACGAAGTTTTAGATATTATCACTTGCTAACTGTTTGCATCAAAATACATTGCATTAAAGACCTAATCGTCCAGAATTTGAAGATATTAGTGAAATGTGTTCGCGTCTTAGGGGAAATTATATTAATTCATTATTCAATCTTGAAACTTGACTATGCTCCAATTTTTTTATTTAAGGGGTACCGGGTCCAGCATGTGGAGCTATCAATATGGATTAAAATTAACATAACATTATTTACAATAACGGTTAAAGTTTAATGAATGCGCTTTACAGAGCGTATATGGTGTTTCGCAGAAACCATTAGTTAAGGCTGCATTGCAGCTGAGTGTTTATTGTTATACAAAGATATTATCAAATGTTATGCTGAAACTAACCATGTTTAGTCGTATTTTAATAAAAAGATAGAATATTAAGCATCATTTCGCCTGTTCTGCTATTATTAAACGTTAATTTAATAATAGTAAGACCTTCCTAAGGGTTAAACTCGGAAATTGTATTACAGTAAAGGTGAAGGATGTATTAGTGAGCGGACTTTTGTCCAAACTCCAGGTGTGAAAAGGCGTGTGACATATTAATTTTCTAGTTCAAGAACCGGCCAGGTCCCGTGAAGGGACGTCAATTATTTATTTTTCGCACGTCGTTGTCTCCGCGTGTATTCCTACTCACGTTTCCCTTTAGGAAATAATTATATATTCCGTGCGCGACGTCTATAATCACGTTTATCTTGAAAATGTAAACAAAGTACTCAGATGTACATATTTTAACTCGTCATTTTAATGCTTCTTGCAGAACTTGCTAGTTTTGTTACACTCGCCGATGTGGCTGTTTTTTCTTTATGAATTAAATAACGTGATTGAACGATGACGAACATTTAAAAATAAAAACTCAACGTTAATCAATTTTCAACGCTAAACACCCGCGCTTATCGATGTTACGATTGCTTGTTAATTAGTTACGCGAGCGCCTTATGATCATGTTATATACGTTCATATTTCCTTATTGCTAATATAAAACTAAAAGGCGCCGAGACTTTCCATTGCTACACGATTATATCGCTTTGATTACATTTCTATTTAAATTAACAATGAAAGCAACAAGGAAGTAGTGTGAGTGTAGCATTTAAAGAACTTTGGACGTTGTTGATATGTTTTCAATCACAATTATTTTTATTGCAAACGTTTATTTAATTTGGAGCTGTGTTGCGATGTTGCTTACTCACGCGGTGTTTACCACATTTAGCTTGATGTGGACGAGACGCTTGGCTTTATGTTTATTTATGTGGCTTTGGTGGTTTCTGTTGTGTTCCAGCGCGCGTTTGTAGTGCTCCCCGGTGCAGTGGTGTGATGTTATTGTGGGTGGTCGGCTGGTAGTGCGCGATGACGCCGGTGCGGCCGCCGCCGCCCTCGGTGCCGGCGGGCGCGGGCATGTTGCCGCCCGGCCCGGGGCCCTCGCGACAGCGCTCCCTCAAAGACAGACTTAGAGAAGGCATTACCGGACCTTTCCATTGGCAGTGAGTTTTTAATTATATTGGTAGTGTGCACTCGACACGGTTACACTTTGGCATGTGTAGAGACGCTTTGGCACGGAAGTCGCGGCTTCTATTGCAACGTTGCGGAGCGTGAGGGGCAAGTGTAATATATTCGGTTGCATGCTATTTAATTACATTTTATTACAGACACGCGGTGTTTCATGGCATTTTTGTGTCAGATTTTATGAGTTTATACATTTGGATTCAAGAGTTATTAAATTTTGACTCATCAATTTTTGCAGCTCTTGTAATAGTGCGTTGTGTTATCGCAATTAAACTATTTTCAATGATTAAACCGTTATTAGGTTTGCAACACATGCTGTACAGTATTTTCGTTTAGATGTAAATAAAAATGTAAAGGACTTTATTCAAAGTGAATAGATTTAATATTTTCTACCATACGTCGAAATGATCGCTTTTTCCAATTAAACGATATACTCCTTTGATATGAGCGCAATATTTATTGGTATGTTGGAACAAAAGAATGTTTTCTCTCTCCGTGGTGTTGGCGTCAAAACATGCGAGTGACACTAAAGTTTTATTGCGCCTTGATAAAAGATTCACGTTTAAGGGCCCAATCATGTGTGCGACCCTTTGTATTCTATTATTAGTCCGAAATCGTGTCAGGGTAAGGAGTATCTTTTAGAATATAATATTTTTGACTAGCAAGAGAATCTTCTCTTATTAGTATTGAATGTTCGTAATATTCTATGGCTGGATAAAAGGTCTATTCATTTTCATTCGGAATCAATTGTAGAAAGGAAAAAAGATTACTAAACTGACAGAACACAATATTTAGTATGAAATTCATATAACAAAATGAAGTTTTAATCTCCATCTTAGAGTGTAATTGAAAGTTAATAAATTTCCGTTATAGAGGCTGAATGTTGCAATGCAAATGAATTGTTGAATTTTACTTAACTGTGACAAATCATGCATGTAGTAATTCTTTGATTTTTCTAGGCATGGCGAGTCCTCGCATAACTATACTAGCTTGGTGAAATAACCATCCACAGCCATGCAAATTTTCAGTGTACTTATAAGTTGAATCATATAGCAACACATACTTTTATGCCGGAAAATGAATAAGATGGGATAATATTATAGCCGCCAGTTGCTTGGACTACGTTATGTATGGCCCATCTCTATCTCAATTTCGCTAATTCATAAATTGAATGTGAGGCAAATATTATTGCATTTTGTTTGAAGATCGGTATCGGGGGTCCGGATACATGGGACTATCGGAAGTTTAATTTCGTGGTGGTAGGATATATTAGTGGCCGTTCAATTAGAGGTAGATTTTCGAGGTGAGATCAAGTATACGCAATAAGCAACTTAGTTAGTTTAGCAAATGAGGAATAAAATCGATCGTTTATCAATCATCAAAACATATTCGGACTGCATTATACTTCTTTACTGAACGATTGACGTGCTGAAAATAATTGTTGATAATAATCAATTCGGCAAGTAAAAAGTACTTACCTTGTATGTGTATTACTATGTTGGTCGTTCTATTTTATAATAAAGCGGAGTACGTGAGGAGGTAGCGGCACCATAAACTTTATTGCACTCGGTCGCGGTTTATTATCTCGAGTTCACATCAATATCATGAGGAAACGCCGCTTCATATACGTTATTGCAGTTTCTACGACACGTTGTAAATTAATACTTGTATACCTATGCGAGAATAAAATGCAATTGATCATGTGATCAACAACTCTTGGCATGGAAGAGCGGGAGTAAGCAAAAATATTTTGCAGAACGTTCGTATAGATAACGTTCTGTTTGATCTTACAATTAGCAATAATTCATCTAATTGCAACATAAATCTAATTCCATACTCAAATTATACTCAAAATATCGTGGGGATCCCAAAATAAGCATTTGCAGATTACAAAAATGTTTGTTTCGGCACAAATATCGTAGCTACAGCCTCTTGTTTCCTAAACTGGTATTTATAAAATTGCACCAACGAGGTACATTTAGCATAATATTCCGCATATGGGAAGGTTATCAGAAAAATACGCTCCTCTCCAATGTGTTAATGTGTTTTAGGTTCAAAAGTTCTGACGTAAAAAGCATGGGCGTAATATTCTTTATACTTTAATATTATGCAAGTAAAAGAGATAGTAATATTTATTTGCGACAATAATAATAGATATGTGCGCAAATTTAAGACAAATATTTGGTATTTCTATCAATTTTTATACGTCAAATCACAAGCCTTCGTATCATGTATTTTCGTCACTTCCATGAGCCTGTTAGTGCGGGAGATGCAGCACCAATGACTTAGGTCTGCATTTTGGAACCCTCTTGATCTATGCATAAAAGTTTTTGTATGTTAAAATTTGTGTTCAATGTTTTTTCCTGTAGGCCGGCGTATACGTAGAAAAACAAATGATTGTGAGCATTTGTCATCAATTGCAAGGACAGTCACGGTCTGCCAGCTTTTAAAGTAATATTTTAAATGGTAATTGTTTCTATTTACTTGTCATTGTAGATCAAGTAAGTACGGGACTAGTTAACTCCATATTTTTTTCCATTTTGTTCTCACAATGTTCTTCGGCGCGACAATGTCTCCTTTAGATAAGTACCCTATGGTTCCATCAATGGTGTCCTGTATCTCGGCCCACATTTACCCACTTGTCATAAACTCCCCGTCCTTTCCTAACAAACATTTCCATACGAAAAGCAATCTAAACCGCTCCATCCATAGTTACTTTAACAGTTATAGTATTAGTAAAGATAAGTTGATTAATCCCTGAAACTATAGTGACGTTAAGCATGTTTTGCCCGACGTTGTGCCGCCTCTGTGAACGCAGCATTCAATTTGCGGACTCGCGACGTTCGCCAGTGTCGCCCTGTCATACCGAATTGAATTTGGCCTACGGGCCGGGACGCTGTTTGTGCGATGTACCAACGTACTGCAGATTAGCTGCTTGATGCCGTACATTATGTCCCCCTCCAGCCGTGAAATAATACCATTTAAGGCAATTTATCATTTGCCAAGCGACCTTCATTTTCATTATGCGCTGACTGCCAATAAACTCTTAATTAAACCGTTTAAGGAGTGCATTTTTGACCTTTTAATGTTATTTTGTGAAAATTTAATCGTTACTTCTGTAATTGAATGTGACACGGCTGCATTGAGCCAATTCTGATTATGGTCTAAGCTAATTCGTATGATTTTATATATATCTCTTGAAATATTTGTCTTACAATCAAAAATACATGACGATTTAGTTATATTTGCCTAAACAGAAGTTTGTGTTTGTTTTGTTCGCTTATGTCAATAAAGGCACGAAAAACATAATGGAAGATTTACTTTCAGGATTTATTAACAAAGTAAATAAAAAAAGTAGCAACACAAGAGTTGGTTGCATTTAAACACGCAGGCAATTTTTTCATCATGCTCGTTGCGTTTGGGTTTCAGTCATCTGTTACCATATTCAGTCTGAAAAGTTGATGAAACTATCGCCGCGTTGAGCGAATGGAAAGCGAAACAGAATTATATTTTCTCTGTAGAGCTTTTCATGTAAATATCAAAGCCGCGGGAAACTCATAAGCGCGCCACTCGTGAGTGAAATATGTTGAAAATTATTCAAACAGGGAGAACTTTGTGAAATATAAAAACAGTGTATTTTCGCCGTTAATTACTAGACTGTGTTGTTAATCTTGTGGCATAGGAGTGCTATGGGGGCGGCATACGATTTTCAGATCGGGCGAAGTATTTGGATGAAATCAAAAAATGACTTATGCTCACTGGACTCAGTGCCTCTATTATTGGAAAGCAATTGACGACTTTGTATATCAGTTCCGAGTGTATGTGTAGGTTTGCAAGTAGTGAGTGGGAAGCCGCACAAATATTTGCGTTGTGCAACTGAGAACACTCCCTATCTCGCTTGTGTACACTCCACGTACAAAGTGCGGGCTCGTTATCAGGCCGGCAGCAGCCTCCAACGGCGGCGACGCTGGCCTTCCAAACTAAATCTGGCTTGTTTACCGCGCCCATTTATAATGTAATTTAATTAAAAAGCTTATAACTTGCTTCCCCTCTTAGCCGAGGGACGAGGACACGCGCCACACAAGACGTGTTTTCATGTTGATACCGCGAGTTCACTTTGATATTGCTATAAACATACTACTTTACGTCTTGTTATTTTGGATAAATATTTCCATTTTGTATCAAATATGCCTTAAACTGTATTATATTTTGGTTTTTAAACGACGTATCGGTCAATTGCGGCCAAATCTGGTCCGTTTGGTTTAAAAATAATAAGCTTTATGTCTTGAAGGCATGTACAAATAAATATTCTACAAGCGAAAATTGTCAACAGAAATGATGACATTGTATGATTTCGTCGAAACGTGGACACGTGATTTCGCGATTTGCCCTGTCAATTCGATGCATTATGATTAGATCGCTAGTAATGAACGCTCACAACACCGCTTTCGATCTGTATTTCATTGACTTAACCAACACATCCCATCTCCTTTACAGGTACATGATGTTCCACTTGTGTATATCATTTAAAAAATATAATAAACATATGACTTCACCTTGTTACTTTAATAAAGACGACGTATTTAAGAAATAAATAGTTATTTTACATTTTAATTCAGTACGCTTACTTGCATTATTTGCTAACTTAATTAATAAGCTCCGCGAAGGCCCATTCGGGTTTGGCCGAACCCACCGCATACAACGATGTCTGTTTATGCAACTCTGTTGTGCATACTCAGCGCGTCCTTGGCCGGTATAAAACGTTTAGGTGTCTCCCGCCGCCCGGTGGCCCGGCAGCGCCCGGCCGCCGCCCAAGGGTTGAGGCAGCCCGCCCACCCCGCCATTGTTTCCTTCCCAAACCCCAGTTCCGGAACGTTCTCAGCCATGCAACTGTTATCCATTGAATACGGCCTTATTATCTCCGGATTCTTATTTCGCCTGAGTGACAGCGCCGCTGGAATAAGTAAAAAATGCGAATTCTAAAATGCAAACTAAGATACTGAATTGTGCCAGAAAGGTAATCATATCGTGGAAAATTTGAAAATTATCTGTGTAGGTCTGTCGTGTAAACTGTCGTATTGATTTCGATAAATTTGATATGAACTCAGTATTTCCTTAAAATTCCGTGAAATTATTCTTTGCGGTAGTGACGTGATTATGAAAAAGACACAGTTTTAGAAAAGGAAGAAAAAATTGAATCTTACGGAATTCTTAATGAAAACTGCGTGCAGTTAAAATTAAATAACATGTAATCAAAACCGCGTACTAGTTGTATACGAATATTGTAGCACAAAAATGGTTCGGTTTATTTTAATGTGAAACGGTAGAGCATCCTAATGAGTACAGAAAACCTCGGAAAGATTGTGTACGTGGAACAAAGAGATGTACACAATGATTGCTGTTTACAATCATGCAACATTTCCTCGAAACAATGTGTGTTTCATAAATATTTGTATGTTTTATTTTCTTCCATTGCACTAGATCATTTTTGATGTTTCCTAGTGAGCCGCGATTTATTTACACGCCAAGATGAAAGAAATTTTACTGAACTAGATTGTGTTGATGTGGTTTTAATGAAGCCACGCTAATTACGTATTTTGTAGTAAACATAGTCCCGGCAAAGTAAAACCTTCTCTTGAAATCTGAAACTGAACAAAACTTCAACGTAGAACGATCTAGTTATTATAATGTAATTAAGATTCTGTGTGCCTTAAATTTGAATTTGAAGTCGGGTATGGTGGATTTAGGTGTGGATTACGGATATTTCTTCTGCAGAAAAACGGTTTATTTCCAAACGACTCACTATACGGGTCTTAAACTCTTTATCTAAATAAAGACATAATAATAAATTGTAAATACTTTTTTAAAATTAATCATAAGAAGACCTCTTATTGATCCAAATCCTAAGTATGCAAGGTCATTGCCATAATTAAACAGTCATTAATATTAATTTTCCTAAAAATACCTAGTAAGGCTTTTAATAGCTGATGCCACATGGTCGAAACCTTGAGATTGCACTTCACATCAATAGCGCATATTAATAATACTTCAGTAGCTGATACAGTATCGCTATGCTGTAAATCACAACTTGTTTATGTAGGTACCTACAACGTGCCTATTAATCAAAGCAATCTGCAAAATGGTTGATAAAAATATAAACGCACATTGCTGCGGGATCCGTATAACTTTCTGTATTTGTTATTTGGATTTTTGAAGTTTTAAAATTATTTAGACGTATAAGTATTTTTTACATAAAATTAATAATTTTTGGACGTTAACTTTTATTAAAAAAAAAAAAATCACAGCTCATCTACGTAAATGTGTCATAATCAGACGTGAAAGCTCGTATTGACAGAAAATTGAAATGATATGTCAATTCATAACTCGTAATACGCCTTTGCCTACCTCTCCGAGGAGTACAGGCGTGAGAGCATGCATGTTTGTATTTATGTATGTCTATCAGGGAATAAGTGGGTTTTTACAATAGTCTCATGAGGCCAATTTTACAATAATTGTTATTAGTCGTCATTCATATTTAACAGAAGAGCTTATGACGCAGATCTTTTGTATGTTATTATTAGAATATTTTTCTGTACAATAGAATTTTAAGATATTTGACACATGAGTAAAATCATGCCATTGATCACTGTCATTATTTTCAACGGGCCTATTCTCTTCTATTGCGTTTAAAGTAATGTGTATATCTATCTTGTTTTCGTCTTCAGCTGACCTCACACTATTATACCACCGCATGGTAATAATAAAGCCAATTTCCATCCGGCCATTGTGTGATGGTGCAGCGAGGTGGTGTTGTGGTCCGCTGGCGAGTCGTGATGATGTGGAGCGCCGAGGTCGCGTCACATTGTGCGAGTAACAGTGGTGTCACGCGCGGATCAACAACACAAAACAGCTCACAATGCAGCCTGCTTGGCGCGTCCGAATCAATTTCACGCCTGCCGCATAATCCCACCGGTGTCTGTTTTCTCCATTCGTATTTACATCTGAATGATGACTTTATTGGACGCTGCAATGCAATAACGAAGCGCCTTTGTTCACAAAGCGGACATGCTTCAAGGAACTGAATGGTGATGATCCAAACCGTGACCAAGGACTTGATAGAGGTTGTGTGGTTGTATGCATTTTCTAGAGTATAGTTTCGATACGCAAGACATTACTCCTTTGATAATAAAACTATACTAATCACAAAAAATATTAAACTTTTGTTTGTTTGCCACGATTGAACTCAACAACTACTCCACTGATTTCAATGGTTTTCGCTTAGACTTAGATGGGATCGAGATAACGCATGTTACTAAATTTCATTGAAAATTCAGGGGAACCCTGCAGAACGGAGCTGGCCCCCACACTTGTCTAATATATTTATGACAAACAACTTTCGTCGAATGACGATCTGTTGTTTTCATCAATCTCTGTCACTTGATAATGAGTCATTTTGAATATGTCGCTTTACGCGCTATTATTCTTATCTCTTACACTTTTATCTATCAAAGCTATTGTAGGTTAAAACTATCGACCTGAATTTACTATGATAATAATTATCCTCTAGGCTCTAGCGCCCCAAGTGTACGAGTGTTACAAATCCAAATCATATCCATTCATACGTATCCATTACTCACACAAACCACAAATTCGATAGCCGTTTGGTCTAGCAGCTGAAGGATTGTATGGATGGGCCATTTTGGTCGATGACCTTGTTTTACACACACGTTTATGAGTCATTGTCTAAAGAGGGCTTTTTGGACTGAATTCATCAATTCTACCGGTCGTTCACTGAACTCTTGAGATTAATTCTTTTCAAATAGATTTCATACGCATTTTTTTTTTAGCGCAATACCTGTTTGCATCAAGTATCAAAGATGACTTAAGCATCGTATACGTCTGAATATTTTTTTCCAATCTATGTTCATATAACATACAAAATATTTTCTAATAATTGTACGAGATATAAATCGGTAGTCTAAGTATTTTTACCTATCTTTCCTTAATACATACTCTCTTCTTTCACCTTGTTTATCTCTAATGTGTAGGTTAATTTTCACATACAATTTTTACTGCGTATTAGTCGGAGATAAAAAAAATGGTGACAGTGTAAGATAATGAATAGACGAGCCCCCTGGCTTCGTGTTTGTCTCACGAAATGCTCTTGTTTGATAATTCAAGCAAAGAGGATAAGATAGCTTTGTTTTGCAACTGACTTAAGCTTAGCACATTTAACAGACACTTGTCACAGCTGTATTAGCATAAATATTTTCACATCGCAAGTTTTTATCATTTTGTTTTTTAAAGCGGAGAGATTTAATACGCAGAGAAAATAATTCCTGCATGGTCCATTGCATTCTAAAAGTAGAAGATGTATAGTTATTGGCCTTCATTTGTAACATAAAGAACCATTTGAAGGACAATAGGCTGCATTCACGGTAGATCACCGACCACCCGTACAATCGCAAACGCATTCCGTCTATAACTATTCTACTGTTGGTCCGTTTGTTGAGTTTAAAATCGGATTTGTAGAATTTATTTTCAAACTGAAAAAAAAAATAATGAAAATAATTGAGTTGACGAGTCTCTTTTACATATTAAAAAACAAAACTGAATATGAGCTTAGTTTTTTTTTATCTCATTCACCATACACCACCATCACCATACACCATACATACATTTTCGTCCTTGGTTGTTACCGCCTATAGAGCAAGAACCATATTGTTGGGCCACGCCCTCAAGATTAAAGGCACGATTTGGTTATGCCAATTCTTAAAATATGTTTTGTCATTTATTTCTTCCTGTCAGGACACTGAATAGTGACAACCATCATACCGTCCTACACTCCCATATACATAGATAAATCTTATATCATATTCCATCTCGCAGATCTCGAAATATTCATAAATTGTTTACAAGAAGTGATTTAAATCATTTGTATTAAAAAATCTTTTTCATAAAAAAACCAGCACATTGTTTCCCAGCTGGCTTTTTAACACCAGCAATGCAAAGGCTGTAAATTCTATCACATCTGCTAATCCAAGATGTCGAACACTAAACGGCAGTCGTAAATTCTAAACATCACGCAAACGGTATGAAGAAAATTACGACACGAAGTTCCCAGGCCGTCACGGCTAGTTACGAGCTTCCCTCGATCGTCAGTCCAACTACAGTGACACTAATGACACACAAACGTTTGTTCAAGCAATTTTAACATTGTTCGAGCAAATTCTGAGTGCAATTGATGTTCCATTCATGCGATGCGTCGAGTTGCTCACGTAATTGAATGATTGGCGGCGGCGCCAGTTGGACACCTCTCGAGATGATGCTGCGCAGAGCTGCATCCGCGCACTGCAACCTATCACGCTCTGGCCAATTTGCACCGAGTGCATCCCGTTTACTATCCATCTTTCTGTAATCAAACTTGTTTACGTCAAGGGTGCAGTCAACGTAAGCCCCAGACACTTGGAATGCTCCGCGGTTCATTTTTAGGATAAAAATAATTGCTTGCGTGTGTTCGATTAAAATGCTTTCCTTGTAAATGAAATTTTACAAATCAACTCCAAATTATATCATAATTAATGGTTTTATCTTTGTATCGACATTGGCACCGGTATCACTGATAACTGTCTTATAATAGATTATGTTCCGCAGTCCGTTGTACTGCTGTGTTGGTTTAATATGTTTTCACTCGATTGTTCCAAAATATTTTGACTTTCTTTTAATTTAATCAATCAACCATTAGTGTGTCAGTTTGTGTCTTCATGAGTTTTTTTTCATTTTTTGGGTACGTACAAGTTGTATTGTGTTGTTCCTCTTATTGAATGTTTGGATATATCATTTACTTTAAACTGTGTACTTTCAAGACAGACACGTATGGATGTAATGAACGATAATTTATTATGACGCGTATTGATACCGCTGAATATCACTGTTAATTTCAATAATTAATCATCGTTCCCATATATTTCAAGTTATGTATATGCAAAACTCAATTCACGTTATTGAGCAAAAATTACCCAGTTATGAAATATGTATGCGTCATTTGTTAACGCGTGTGTCGGACATAAGGTTTTCATCGTCCACGGCAACGAACGCTGGAATTGATGAAGCCATTTAAAATTTCACTTTATCAAAAGCTATGCAGACATGGAGCGTGGAAGAACGCAATTTGTCTTTAGACAACGATGAAAACGCTTTTGTACTGTTTCTCTACATATCTGCCTGATATGATGTGAACTGCTTTCTATACTCGTATATATTTATGTACTCTTACATATAAAATTCACTCCTAGGTTGTGGTAAAGTATTTATTTATCTCCGTTTAGTCGAATTTCAACACTCGATCTGGAATGCGCTGTGTTGGGGACACAAGGAATGTGATTTCGATTCGTTGCTTTCGACCTGTGCTCGATTAATGATTCTAAAGGCAGCGTTGCATGCCGTATTGCAGGAAGCTCGTTATTCGCGGCGAGAAGACACTCAGTTATATTTTAACAAATGCTCGACGACGACATATGGAGTGCCGAGATCGAGTGAGTACTCGATCGTGACATATTTTTATAAATTAATATTTCGTTTTTAGTCGATCACCACAACGTTATCTGTGTTCTTTTTCAATTCGTAATCAGATCATGTGAAAACGACACGCCCACTGCTCTTTTTTAATATTATGCTAATAGGGATCTTATGAACTGTATTTACTGGTTCGTACAAGCATTACAAGGTATATAATAATATCTGAGCAAACCTGTCAAGATAACAGGCTGTATGTACAATGTACACACCGCAGTGTCTTGTGAGATGAGTGTTATGATTGCTCATCGCATATTCTTAATAGCAAGGAAAATATCCAAGTAATTTATAGAAATGTTTTTATTTGTATTCTCAAAACATAGAAGATTTAGCTATACACACCAGACAGTGCTCCGATTGCATTAGAGAGAAGCTTAGTTTGGGGACTAGTTTGGGGAGTTTGGGGAGTTGTAGTTTGGGGTATTTAGACCGTGATCGGAAACTAAAGCAGGTAATAAGTAAAACTAATAATAAATAAGGTCATTACGTACCTCCTGGCATTAAACAAAATCCCGACAAAAAATATTTTTTTTTACCTTTATGCAACCAGCGGTATTAAACGTATGTGGTTTGTTTTGTACCAAGGGGTTTGTAGTCATCTTAGCTATTAACTGCCTAAGTGTCCGATCACGGTCTGAATACATCCTGTATAAAACTTCTGCATTGTCGAAAGAACACATGCAAGCTTACGTTAGGTACTTGGTTTAGTTTAATTTTATAAACATGTCCTGTCTTATAATCTAACTCTAATAAGTGGTAACCCTCAATAAGGCCCCGAGAGCTTATCACCATATAGTAAATCAAGGCGTTGGCTCATCGCTCTCGTGTCACAATGTTTTCGTGTTTACCGCGATAGTTTTCCACGAGCAGGCTGTTGACCCTCATTGTTTTGTATGTCACGTACGCCCGATGTGATATTGAGATGAGTTCGTGCGATTGAATTTGAACATGGAGCGTGTGATGGTCCCCTGGCCGCACCATACCAAACCCGTGATTGTTGAAATTTCAGTGACGTAGCTCTGTCGCCGCCGCCCACGCCCCAGCCCTCGCCAGCGTGGCTCCGCCGCTCTTCTACCGTAGCGTACGTTCGCATTACTGCCGCATTCTCATGAATATTCATATCATCAAGCTTGCCAAGCGGATAGGTAAGCGACAAACATTCGCTATTGTACGCGAAAATATGCAAGTAAAAATCACGAATTATTTATAGATCCTACGTACTATGCTCAACGTGCATGAATATTCATTCGCGATTAACTTAGTTTGAACTAAATGTTAGGTTTTTTCTTTGAGGTGACATTTTTTTGTGTCGCAAGAATTAGGTATTGACCATATTACACGCCACATTAGGAGTTGTTTTAAGCAAAAATGTGATCTAGAATATTTAATGAGTGGAATTAGCATGAAGTATGTATTGCGCCTGTTAAGGTTGGTTTATAGTAGGCCAATGGTAAACAAATGTGTTGCAGGCGTGCAGATGACTCGCACTTGTACTCTGTTTAATAAACATTAATCCTGATACATGCGCGTGCAACACAGAAAAGGGTCTTTAGAATACACAATAGTTGAATATGTAATAGATACATATGCTGATGTCATATTACGTCCGACTGATGAAGTTTAAGGGCATGTCGTAAACATTGTTTTGTTTGACCTTCGGCATTATAGAACCATGTAGTGCAGTACGGAATCGACAAAATAGGTATAGAAGCCTTAATATTGAACATAAAGCTCGTCCCACGCGCCTAATTAACTTGTACTTCTTCCTAATAATTGGTTTCCGTCTTCTTCGTGTCCTTCGAATGCGATGGTTTAAGTGGTCGTACGCGTTTAATTTATGGGATTAGATCGTATCCTGTGCTATTAGGGTTGTATCACCTTTAAAGAACGTTATGTTACTGCAATAGCTGTACGAGAATTAAAATTCGGTAAGGTTTGGAATAGCGCGCAAGTTTGTACCTATATTCACAGCTCTCACCAGTTACCTACACAATATTTTCGATGTATAAGTATTGGTTTATGGCTTTCAATACCTCTGAATTAAAGCTGAACTAATTGTTTCAGTTTAGCTGAGCAACATTTTTAGCTAAAGATTAGAAGCTATAGCAACATCAATGTTGTTAAGCCCAAGGCGCTTAATGCTTGAAGAAAGTCTCTCCATTGCCATATTAGTTCTTATTCATTTCTGGACCCATGAAATAATCAATAACTTTAACTAAAGAGATACCCTTCACTTGTCAATATTTATTACCGCCAACCAAAGGGCTCCGCGTGCAACTAGTTTCATAAAATATCATACAAATCAATGTAATTATTTTATAGGCGTTGATGATTATTATTGAACTAATGTGAACAGAAATAATTGATGAATAGTGCACGGCACGTGATGCGCGATTGTTTTGCTGCGCCGTATGTGACAGTTGCTTAAGCTTATTAACGTGACGCGTCCCCGTTGCATATCTCTGATGAAAGCCGATACGGCTGCCATGAGGTTTGTCAACAAGGAATTATCTAAACGTGCGCAGTAGCGATGCTAGACGAGACAAATATTATTATAAACTCGCGATCTAGTTTGTCGTGTTAATCCTTTTGTATTCAACGGAATAAAACAGATGCGCAGTTCAGGGGCACGTTTGTTTATAAAAGAATGAACAGTAAAGGGCTACCTATTGGCTATAGGTGGCAAGCGCATTACAATCCAGATAGAGTGTGAACTTGTCATTCAACACAATTATGCTGGCTTTATATCTCAATTCAATCAAACTGCAATGCGGTGATACTGAGGATCTCGACAGTCAACAAGAAATGTTATTAATGAAGATAACAAAAATTAATTGTACCTATAGAAAAAGTAACGTGCTCATTTCAGGCTATTTTTGTCAACGGATGCTGTGCATGAATATTTCATATTCAAAATATTACCATTTTTACAGTTTAAGTGTCAGGGAAAACATCTCGAGAAAATAAATTGAGATACTTTAAGAATTTAAATTTTGCATAAAACTTTTTGCACTTTTCTATACCTTTTTTTTTTACAGGTATTTGACCTCATATGTATATGCCTTATGCAAATTACTAGATTGGGTATACCTAAAAAAATTGCAGGTAGCGAGCTCATACATACATTGTGTTTCCTCGTATTTTTCCTTAAGCCTAATCCGTCTTAATTGTAGAGGAGACGCGTGACGTATACTGGTACAGAGTAATTACATGGCTAATCATATCCCATTATCAGATCTGTCTAGATCACTAAATACTTGTTTTCTCTAAGCAGACTCTTGCCTTTTGCTATAGTCATGCAGCGATTGTCGAAAGAAATTCAACTAAAATATAGAATGCATACGTGTATCGATGCTTGCATGAGTGGGATGAATGTGGTACACAAGTACGGCTCAAGAGAGCATTCTTGGTAGCGCCTCTTTCCAACGATGCATTGTAGTCGTCTCAATGTATTGATTTAGAACCGATACTTGGACAGACAGAATTTAATACAATGAACTCGGATTGCTATACAGATAAAAATGATGACCAATCGAATGATTAATGATTAATACAGTGATAAACTTTTCTAACACGAGTATTTGGTTAATATTTGGTATGGATAGATTAAAATCTGGTTCAAAACAAAATTTATACAACTCGCATACATACAGAATTTTAGAAGATGTATAACTATAATACCTTGCTAAAGGATTCTTCGAACCAAAAGCGCATTCGAAGGACGTAAATGGGTTTACTAATTTGATTGAATAGTCGACATAATTATGGACGTCCGCTACAGTGAGTATGTAATCACGTGCAATATTGTCCTCTTTAAAATCAATAAGTTCTTTTAGTAGTCTGTTAACGGGTAGAATTGCGTCGCAAAGTTTCTTATTGCCTCTCCAAATGAAACCTTGTTTTCTCTTGTCTGTAGTTTTAATTTGTACTTTATCTCCGCAAATTGCTTTTGCAGGAATTTCACTCTCATTCTTTGAGTGTATTCCATAAATAACTTGAAGCCAACTTTGTATTTGACATAACTAATTGGTTTATGAGCAGACTTAAGTCTAGTTTCCATTATTAATCCTCTTGAAAGTGCACCGAGAGACACTTATAAATATATCCGATTTATACTCGAGCAAAACGATCGTATTTGTTATCTGGAAATCTTGGTTTAACTTGTCTTTGAAATTTAATTGTATTAATTTATTTAAAGAATGCAGAACACTTTGTACGCATTTGTACATTTTTCATTAATTTGTATAATTATTAAATATAGAAATTATTAATAGGTTTGTGCATGCTATTAGTTTTATTCCTCTCGTTACGATAGTTATGGCAGCAGCATATGGAAGGAAGAGTCCATTGAAGCACTTATCCGTGCCGCCGATTAAACTTTTTGGGGATTTGCCAAAAACGTCGCAAGTTTTTATGAGGAGGACCGTTTTATTCTGCGTCTTAATTAGAGAGTTCGCTAACTTGTTACACGAGCTTCATTCAAATACTGTTACAGTATTCTCAAAATATTAACACGAATTTAATTAATAAATTACAAGCCTCCATAATTTGTGCTCTGTGGATTTTGAATATAATGTGGATGCGGGAATCTGTGTCGGGGGAAATTTGGAGAAAATCAGATATAATAATGGAAATATTAACTCTTTTTTTATGAAGTAAATATTTTATGGCGTGGGATCATGCTAAAGAGTTTTGTTTTCATCAAAAAGAAAAATCTCCGAATTTTGTTTGTTATTTCTTGACAATTCTCAACAAAAGATTGTATGGTCAGTCCGAGATTGTAATCAATTTAATTTATTTTTCGAATGTTACGATAAAATATATTTTCTTTGCTCTAGACTTATTTAAAATATGAACACTTTGTGATCCATGATAGCGATTAAATTTAATCATGTATGATTTATCTGCCATTGAATTTAGCTTCATAAAGACGACCTTAAACTCAGTAATTTATTGCACACTTTTTAAATAATTGCGTTACAGATGTGAATGTAGACTATACAGAACCAGTGTGATGGATTTTGGAGTGTGACATATTTGTAATTTTATCTACAGGCAAAGTATTTTAAAATTTAGTAAAACAATGAACACACAAGTTGAAATCCTGCAATTGGAAGAAAATAGCTATTGTTTCTGGTTCATCCATATTTCTAACAATATTGTATTTTTAACTTCTATCCATGATGTATTAGAGGCGTAATAATTTCTTTAGATCGCCAAGCGTGCTGCAGGGAGGGCACAAGCACGGTAAAAATATTACATACAGTATTTTGACTCCGCCACATTTTGAGAACAAAGGCCTGCCGCCGCGCGGTCGTAAACATGCGATAGGGCTGCGCACCGCAACATTTTAAATAAATCTACCTCCTTTGACTTTCTATCTAAATAAATGAAATACTTTGTGAATGGAAGTGTGTTCAACAAAAATGCATGTTATTTTTTATTAGTGTATTTAATAAAATTGACATCAAGTCAAACATTTCAAGAAATCACCGCTAGCCTCAAAAAGGTAATACCGATGGCTCCATTGAACACTCCTCTAACTCAAAATTTTGAAATTTTCGTTTTTTACTATTTAATAGTAAAGCAATTTACGTGGAAATTAATTGAAATTGTGAAAATTACGTACATGAAAATTAAGTGAAATTTGCTTTACTATTAAATAGTAAAGCAATTTACGTGAAAAACGAAAATTTCAAAATTTTGAGTTAGAGGAGTGTTCATTGGAGCCATCGAATTACCGTGCCGCAAGCGCGGTGAGTTCGGCAGCATTTATCAAAGGGACTTGGGTCGTCGGCGCTTGCCACGTAACACTACTAGAGTGAGTAGCAGACAAAATAATTTCAATCTTATGTCCTATGTAAATAGAGTTGCAAAGTTTTTTGAATTTTTTGTTAACAAGTTCGTGTTTTAACAAATATATATTAGTACCGAGAAAAAAACGGCAACCATTACATATTTATTGTATGATTATTTAGAGGTATTTGTTGTTAAAGCGGCAACAGAAATACATTAATCGGAGATCATTTCAACTACATGTCTAGCTTATTTATTTTTCAAGGGGAGATCATCCTTTAAAAACACTTAAATTACTTACTTACCTACTAATAAGTATAATCATTGTATAGTCTTACCTTTCGGAGTTTCCAGGTAATCTAAAAAAAGTTATATCTGGGTGCGTTATTGAAGAATTCATGCAACCATACACAGCACAATATATTCTTCTTGTCATATTTTTTTAAAAATCGCGCGGTTACTGCTAAAACGACACCGTCCGTTCGTCACTGCGGCACAGTCGCGACTGCCTGCATGCCGAGCGCGTGCCGAGATCGGGCGCGTAGGTATAACTCGATTTTGGCCCGTTTGTATGAAGATAAGCTACTGTATATATATTTTTACCGTGGCACAAGGTAATCGGTGGCAGTCCTGAGATGTGCTGCCGAGCTCGTCGCCTTTTGACTATCGTGGATGATCATTTTGCCTCAATGTCCAAATTAAGGTCAAGGGTCAGCTCAAGCCTATTGTGCTGACGAATTTAGGGCGCTTCTCACACGTATTGAACCAAATGTGCATAATGACCATCAACAGAATATTTGCTAGTA
This sequence comes from Cephonodes hylas, assembly GCA_030295005.1. Lineage (NCBI taxonomy): Eukaryota > Metazoa > Arthropoda > Insecta > Lepidoptera > Sphingidae > Cephonodes > Cephonodes hylas. The sequence continues at coordinate 9,721,694 of AP025363.1, read as the reverse complement.
TCTGGGCGTACGACTTACGTTGTAATTCCACCCTTAGTAGTGTTTCCATGCCATTCTAAAATTCCGTGGTAGAAGACCCTTAAGGAAAAATACCTATTTTAAAAATCTCTGAAGAACCCATTGTGGATTTTAAGGTTCTTTACTCGCCTAAAAAGCAAAAATGGGGACAATGTGACTTTATCAAATGATTCTCACGACGTTGCATAATATAATATGAGACTGTTGTGTTTATTTATAATTTCATTCACACGACTAGGCCGTCAATACCTACTTATTCAAGGAGCGCAGTATACCATTTACCGTTAGGGTATGGATAAATTCGGAGAATCTGTTTTTGAGCTTTGTTTCTGCACAGTGAAGGCACTGCGTTATTCAGTGCGAGCGAGTTGTTGGAGTTGTTTTGCTACAGTCCACTTTTAATATAGCTACGTCATGAACTAGTTTTTACTTGGGGCGAAGCATCGACCACCAGGGAATTGTGTGTAATAGAAGTCAAACAAGTCTTGCATTGTAATTTTATGGGTCATAGTGCATCGTGGTGACCCGTTGCTTTGGCGGTCGCATATTATTCTAGTGCAATAAAAACAAAATCTTGTCTCTGAAAGGGGTCAGTTTTTTCTTTGTCATAGCTTCTCTTTACTGCCAGGTTTTTTTGTTTAGCTTGGTCGCTTGTTCGAGATCCAAATTATAGTTAATTTTTAGTCAGCTAACTATTACGAAACGACGATATTAATATAGTGTGGTCTGTCTCTTATAGTGGTATTGTAACGAAATTCTAAACCATCGTCGTCATGTCTCGTTCGGTGGTATTGCAAGAGGCCCAACAAAGCACAAATTGTAGCCTCTGGTACCTTTCCCTCCCTCTTGTATACATTTCTTTTAGCAAATTAAGCACAAGAAAAAATTAAGACGAAACATCTAGTATTGTCTGGGTTCTAGTAAGACCATATCCCATTTAAACCTTGGTCGATAGTATTACGTCAATGATCTCCGTGCGTTCTCCCATCTATGAGTCACTGGCAATACGTATTTGTTTACGTATCTTATGCGTCACACACGCATAAAATATCGCTGAAGGTGTTGTATAGAAAGTTAGGCTGGACGTCACAACAAAAGGTTCTCACGACTATAATGAATCATAGACAAGTGCAGGCACGCTGCTTATTGCACGTCGCACACTTTTATATTTGCAATTGATTTCCTGGTAAGCGTTTATCATCTTTTGTTCAATGCTCATATGAAAAAACCTTTTATGTGTCATGTCGACAGAATCGCTATTCAATATGAATTCAATTTACACTCTCGTGAGTTCAAAAAACTGATCCGAACGATTGATTACCTTAGTCAAAACAGTGTTCATGGTTTTTGTCCATTGGAACATGACCTTAACATAATGAAATAATAGTTCTCTGGGTGTATAGCTTTTATGATAATATGCACTTTTATAATTGAAAGGCTCGTCTTAAAAGAACACTACATAATAATTTAAAGAATATCATCAGCAACTATATCGTGCAAAAACCAGTTGTATATAACAGCGTCATTGTAATACCTTTTTTTTATCATATTACTTTAAGAAGTTTGCGTTTTTGTCTCATAGTAAAAGATAAAATGGCTTTCGAATTATTTTTTCCTTCTTTCCTACGTTTTATTGTCAAGAGTCATAATAAAAATGAACACGATAAGAGTTATATTAAAATACTTTGGGCGAATCATAAAGAATACTAATATTTTTTTTGTCCAAGGATAAGGATAAAGAAAGAAAAAACACGTTACGTGTTTTTTAAACGAAAAAAGGTATTGTTATAGGAAAGCGGATATTACATGTACTCATACACGTTATAAATATTATCGAAAATCTTACAATGTTTTTCTCTATGCAAAAGACACACAAGCGAATAAATAAATATTGCTACTTTTAAAGCGTGGAATGTGCAAATTAAAACCATATACGATAATGTTTGACTATATGTAATGATACTTTGCTAACACTTAATCAGATATTTTATCAGTGTCACGGAAATGCAAATAATATTTACTACAAAGGTTTGTATGCCCGTGACGACCTCATTAGTACAGTTTCGTAACAATTGCGGTACCGTTTGCTGGCGACTGTCGTACTTTCTTCCATCGACCGCTACAGAATCACACCGTTATGTTCGCACTACTCCACTGTACTATATGAAAAATCAGTTCATTAGTTCCACCACGACAAATTGATTGATGTATGACTTCGTATATTTACGGTATCGTGTACTAGTGATGTTAGGACGCAATGAAGCGTTAAATAAAAACGATCTAAGTAGTAATTGTCAGTTCCTGTTAGAATAACTTTCAGTGCGTGTAATTACGTAACAAATAGGGTTTATATATTGTACAGTCAGATTTTTGAAATTTCGAATGTTATTGCTTATAGATAGATAGATAGACAACACTTTATTGGTACCCAAAAATAAATTACAATAAAAAACTTAAAATAAAAGACAACTTGGAGCCATAGGCGGCCTTATCGCTGAAAGCGATTTCTACCAGGCAACCTTTGGATGGAATAAACGAAATGGAAGTATGTACATTGTACATACTTATAATATTACTTTAAAAAGCTCATGCAGGTTTAATTGCATCTTTCGAGTGCCAATAGATGACGTAACTGTTAGCCGCTTTTGTGCAACTCCTGCCAATTTTTTTCTCATTTGATGTTATGTCGTAATACTAAAAAATAACCGTTTCTTTTATAATAACTTTACACCTTAGTAAAAAGTTCTGTAATAAAATGCCGGAACGCGCTAATTGAATAACAAAATGAATATGGTTATTACTGCAGCCCTTCATTTTGACGAGGCAATAAAACTCGGAGTACGTAATTAATGAATTATATGCAAGGTTGTTGCATCACAATAATATGTCAAAGTCGTGTTAAAGGGCAACTGAGGGCAGTTGAGCAATGGGTCCAACACATCCCAATTATCCGACAAGCGTTTGGGATGATGCTGCGTTCAGAAAATGCCTAAAAACGTGTCATTATGCGCCATAAAAATTTCATTGAACTAAGAAATATATCCTCCAGTCATATTTGCAAATCTGGAAGGTGACAGGGTTGTACGGACATTATATTTTTATGTTTTTTATTGCATTCTTTCGTTATTTTTACATTTAATGCTAGCACGATTCTTTCACTTATTAGTTTTATAAAAAATATTTTAATATCAGTAATTAAACGTAATAGATTTTTTTATATGTCGTCTTCCTGTTTGCAATTACATTCTCCGTTACTGTTGTTTCTATTCTGAGTCTTACCCTCCCCATCTATACGTATCATACGTCTTTTTTAATCACCCATATCGTCTGTTTATTCTTCTAAGTATTCTGAACTTGTGTTTTGAGATTTTTTATTTTTTGAAAATTTATTTGGTCAGCTTTTCATAACAAGTGAATCGGGAATTGACTTACAATTGCATGCATTTAATTTTATCATAGACTATCATTTATTCATTAATGTGTAAGGCGGAGTATATGATTCAATTATTCCAAGAGGTCATAGTCCAGCGGTCATGTTAATCTAATGCATGTTGCAATCTTTTAAGAAATTGTCCTGTCATAATATTTTTGATTAAGCATTTCTCATTCTTTCGATAGCCCTTGTCTATGTCAAAGCAGTTTCGCTCGTAATATCGATAAAGCGCAAGCTTTATATCTATGCATTTCCAATAATGTGTTTCTATTACATTTTAACGATGAAGATGGTTCGGTCGGACAGCCAGATAGTCGCCGTAAACAACAGTATTGCTGCCTCATTACGATTTAATATTGACACTTAAGATAACCAGTCTTATTCGCCACAAGCGTTTTGTTAAAATTTACTATTTATTGGCACTAAATTAAATCTCTTATATAATTATTTTGTGGTACTAGGCCAGCGTGGTGGACTATGGCCTAAACCCTCTCAATGTTAGAGGAAACCCCCGTGTCCAGCAGTGGGAGTTGGGACGTCTATGTGTTGATGAAGATGAAGAAAATGATATCTACTTTTTATAATGTTCTTCGCGTATGGATACGTATGCAATTTAACTGAATAACATTCATTAATTTACTGGTAAAAGTATAAGCTTTTATTAACGCAATAAATTAAAAGACGAACTCGTAACAAATATGTCATTAAAAAATGTAATCTTTAAGTATTTGAAATTTCAAAATGTATCATTGGTGTTTGCTACTGCATTTCAAAGTATGAATATTAAGTTCGGCCGCAGGAGAATCAATATAAGCAGTAGTTTGTAAATCGATAGTGTTTAATAATTTAATGCAATCGCGGATAGCCCAGTTTGCTAGTCGAGTGTACCTACAGAAATAGGAGTAGATGTAATTTGAATACAATAACCGCAAATGTTGTGTGTGTGCGTGTAGGTTGTGTGCGACTACCCACTCGTAAAACCGCCGATCGTTGTCAACGTATTTATTAATATGCATTGTGCTCGATTGACGAATCCATTTACAATAAAAAAGCATTAGTAAGCTCGATCGATATGTTCTCACGTCCTGGCTCGATTAAGTCAATTGCGTTGGATACCAAAAATAATAATATCTGATAAATCAAGTAAACAATATTTTGTTTCTCTGAAAAGATGAGATCTTAATAGATAGTGTTGTCTTTAACTAGAATGTCTCATCACACTATTTTCCTTGAACATACTCCGTGATCCGAAAGCATCTCTGTATCCTATTGAAATGAAGAGCGATAGTGATTTTAGACGCAGTTTGATAAGGAGCTAAGTCAAGTTTTGAGAACACCGAATGTAGGCTTAGGGTGGTGTGGTGTGCGAGGGGGTAGGTTTCAGATGTGTTATCAGTCAGATGATTTAGATATGTACACAGCGCGCGCCCCTCCAGCCGGCGGCGAGTCCACCGGCCGACATCAGTCCGATTCAAAGCGCTGAGCGCGCAGCACGCACGCGCACGAGAAGCGCACACACGCCGCAGTGAAAGTCGCGCGCGCAAGTTCCGCTAACATTTAGTGCGCCGACGTCTTCGTCTAGTTATTCTGTTTGTTCGTTGGGCCAGTGCAACGGGGAAAGGAGGTCGCTGCTTGGCCGCAGCCTGTAAGAATATCGTGTTTGTGATATTCCAAGTTTTAACCCTATCCCTAAGTTCGTGTGCCATGCCGTAAACTCTCGGTTATTGCCAAATTTCCGGTACCAACTGGTGTAATTTATAATACATTTATGCATAGAGACTTAATTTTTTTTATTGTGATTACAATTAACAAAAATATTCGTTCTTTTATGACTACCGCCACAGCGAGACACGTTTGCTCAACAGATGGCTTCATATTTACAAAAAATATCTATTACGTTAACTCATTACGACATAATAAACAATTACTGCAATCGTATATGCGGTGTAAATATTTCTGTGTTAGGTTAGCGTGAAGTAGTTGCGGAAACTTGGTGTATTTTCTGGTGGGCACGGCGCGCCACACTCGCTTCTTGTCTCGAGCATTGCGATAACTTGTCGAGTTAACAGTTGGTTACGCGGCGGTTCACTAACTTCCAACTTGCATTGAACGGTGAAGTGAAAACGAGCGTGTGTCCGTGACCCCGTCTATCTTTTCTCTGCCTATGATACATTTCCTTTTGTCAGCCTTTTGTGGCGGTAGTTAATTATAAAAATAAATTAAATTTCAAAACATCCTACTATACGTATATAAACTTTTCCTTGCTAGCAAATAGGCGGACTTTAATTTTGAATATTGTATTTCCTAAAATGATTCATCGGCTGCTTAAACGTTGTAAACATCCTTAAGACAGACATTACTAACATTAATTTCTCATATGATATTCATATCACGATGACCGTGAATTATTGCTAATAAGTTCGATAAATGATTGAATCAGGGCGCGATTACCTTTATCTTATCGAATTGTCGGTGCTTACATTATATAGGACGGCGAAACTCAGGAACAGCTGTATGAATGAAAGCAAGGTGCTAATTTGCCGATTGGCGGTTTAAGACGGGTTGTGCAAGTCCCACGATTTGAAATCGGACACGACCTACATTTTTCTAGCAATAGACGTAACTTGAGTATTGTATTTATGCGGCGCAACACTTAGCGTTGATCGCTCACGCTGACCAAGCTGGCTGTATCGCGGCGCGGACGCTGCCTCACTTTACTTTCGCTTTATGTTCAACGTTTAGGAATGTCCAAATTGCCCTTCGCATGTCCTATTTTAAAGTCGCCGTGCTAATGGATTTATCGTGAATGACGGATTTATAATATCGTATGGTGAAATGTACCAAATAAATTATAGTTTAGAGCATTGCCCAATCATCCGCAGGCGGCCAACCGAGCTGCTTATGAAATTGTGCGTCCCGTCATTATTTTTATACATTTTTATATTTGACTCTCATTCTTGATTCAGAAATCAGGTCGTCACGTCTACTTATAATGACAAATGGGAGATTATGGACACGGTTTTGGGTATTTTCCAAAATTACTCCCCCAGTGTTCTTTAGTACGCATAAATTTTCCGTTTTGACGACGCGGATGACATTCGCTGAACGCTTTTATTGATGCTAATAACCTGAGATTAAAGTAAAACAATATTTTATATTACATATTTCTGCTCAGAGTACATTGTAAAAAGGTCCAGAATATAAATCCCTTATTTGCAAAATATTATCACAAATAGCATTTTATTCGCCGTAATAATATTTAATTGGAAACAATGTGAAATGGCTTCAATAACACCTCATTTGTCGTGTCTACTTATGGACAATAAAATATTTATGATCTGAAAACATCAGCGAGTATTAATTATAACCGCAATTAACTCGTTACATGCTCGAACGATGTTTATTTTAACAAATTATCCTTGAATTTTATTTCCAACTTGCATTATCCATAAATGTTTTCCCTTTATTTCGAGCGCACTTATAAGTGTTTTTTGATCTATTATCTTCATCATCATCCATACCCATTCCACTGGTGGGCACAGGCCTCCACTACAACTGAGAGGTGTAAGGCCTCAGTCCACCACGCTGTGTTAAATATGCTGCGTGGGATAATTGGCAATAATCTCAAGCCTTTAAAATTTCATACATACCGCTAAAGCAGGTGTTGAAACAGCTGTTTTTTATTATGTCTTTGTGGACCAAATTTCTTCCATGTCAGCTCAGCTGCGTGGTAAACAACTCGGGAAGTGGTATGCTATTTATATTATTTTAATGCTAACGACAATGTAATTTAAAGTTGGTCACATGCACCACCCACATGATAGATTTATCTCCGATTGCGATGATTTTAATTTCTTCCATTCTAATTTATTCTGTTTGCTCCGGAGAAGGCTATTCATTGTTATATGAAATGATGTCGTGTGTATGTATATATATTATAGCAATTATTCTTCATTGGAAGTAATTGATTTTGATTCATGACATTCCTAGACGGTGTTAAATAGTGCCAGCTTCTTTGCTATTTATACACGACATGTTACTTTGAATTTTCCCACAAAATGTGCTGAAATTTATGGAGCTATTAAGCTTATGTTGAAATCATATGCATCATTTGTCTGTTCAATAAGTTTTAACATGTTCCTCTTTTGTCTGATGCACAGTAAACGAGAGAACATAAAAACCTAACATTTGAATTCGAATACGTATAGTTACGTATATCATTTGTGTTTAATGGTCAGTTATTTAGACTCTCATATTTTAATTACAGTTTTATATTATTCTTTAAATAAACCTTTATTCCATTATCATTTGTAAATCTCGAACATTCCTTCGAAATAAAGTCATAACCTAATTCGCTAAATTGCTTTTGCACAGGTATTTTAATAACGCTTTAGTTTGTTAGGGATTTCGCGCCGCCTTATCAAGATGTTTAAATTAAAGCAGTGCATTATTTTCGAATCACATAACCGTGTTCATTAACTTCCTTAGACCATATTAACGTTTGGATTAATTATTAGCGTACGGTCGGCGCGTTTGTCTGTTTTTTTTTCTCCAGAAATAATCAAAATTCATTGTGGCTTCTTTGTTCCGTCCCAATACCAATTTGTTGGATGATGATTTTCATTGTCTGCAGGTTTGTTTGTCTCGTTAACTGATTAATCTGTATTCCGCGCTGCGTTGCCTCTCATTAACTATGCGTCGATTATTGTGTGTTGACGACCGTCGTTGTTTATGTACTTGTTGTCATAGTTCAATTTTGCCTTCGTGCATACGTGGAGGAACTTTGTATGCGCTTCTTGGACATTGTGTACGCGGATACAATGAATGTAACATTTATTCAAGCAAAGGTTATTATAAACCCATCGATAAATAACACATAAATTCTTTGTTGGTTGAAACAGCTGGTGTATTCTTCCGGAATCTAGGCATCTCTTTAAATTCGTCGTTTGATAAAAGTAATATCTTAGTATTAAGTCCACATGTGCGGATTGAATACGAATTACCCTCTGTAATAACTATATTTAAAAAATTTACTGCAGCATATTTAAGACCCAAACATTTGTAAGCCATATTAATCTAGTCTTTCGTGGAACGAAGTCCCAATCCTTCTGTTTCGAAAGATTAGCTCCTTGCGTTTAGACCAATTCGTTAGTCATCTTTCTTTCTTATTTTAAAATAAAAATCAAAACGGTAGTTTCCTTTACAAACTATTCGTGAATGTACAATGAGTGTCCAAACACGAATTCTTGGTTATCACGAAGGTTCGTGCTTTTCATATTTGCACTTGTATGTCGGATGAAAGGACAATAACATTATTTTCAGTTATGTTTTGCAATAAGTTGAATATAACCATACTAATAGACAAAAAATGCATTTATGCGTGCAATATTTGCGCAACATTTAAAGCATTTTAATCATATTCTGGCGTGCATTGTGACTGATATCTTGTTTTTTAAACACATGTAATTTGTTTATGTGTAGAATATTTTCGGATAAAATGATAAGTGGCGAATATTGGTGAATCAAAATGTTTCGAAGAATTCTCGTGGTTTCCTGTTTACTTTTTCTTTAATGTGCCGCGTCAAAAGATTGATATGTGTGTATATGTGCTGGCAAGCGCGTTTAATATTTCACCGTGCAGTGGAAAGTGTACCGGCGGAGAGCTTTCTTCCATTGTCTTGGCCATGTTTCTGATATGAGCCCGAACAGGCGTCGGCGCGACCGTTGAACCCTCATGTTTACTTCACGTTGTGACTTTGAACCGATACAAGCTCAGTGCTGACGCTTAGGCACTATTTTAAACGGATTCAATATACAGATGTGGTTAGATTTTTTTTAAACTAGTTTCGTTGATCATTATTACGTTTTGTATCCACAGTCAAATTATGGTTTGAGTCAATTATAATGCTAGTGCGATAATTTAAAACAATATAAAACATTTGCGTATACTCTTTGCTTGAAAACACGAGGGGTTATAAGTTAAGTAAAATATTCCAAATCCCCAAGTAAACACATGTTATTTGTTTCTGATTACATTCAGCCTAGATTTTTATCTCGCACGTCATAATTATTTGGGTTCGTACACTAAACTAATTTATAGAAATAACTTGTATGTCGCCGCGCTGCTGTGGGTGTGAACAATTTTATGGTCACAGAAATTATTTTCACGACTTTGTAATAAAAGTGCGCCACGACCGAGTATTTCAAAATTTGAGAAAACGCCACGGAATGTGCTTTACTCATTTCTGTCGTTAATATTATTTTAATAGTGACAATGTTTTTTCAAGAGATTTTAAAATCTGCTGTCCGTTAGAGAAACAATTTGACCCGCTTACATAATAGTATTCGAAAATTTTATTGTCGTTCAATATTAATAATTTCGAATGGTGAGGTATTTTCGGGTCTATTCGATACTGCAAACGAAATTATTTTATCAAATTACATTATTAAAGGATAAAAAAATCGCGTTATTTATGACTTTAATAAATATTTTAAATATATAAATTAGTTCACATTGACATAGTTTTTTATATATATCACATAATTCGTCGAATATATTATAATGTTGTAGGATAAACGTAACGTTTCACCTTTATTGAATTTTATCCGCCCCGCGTTTGTTCCCTGGAACAGGTAGTAGGCGCGTTCAAGGGAATATATGCGTGAGTTAGTTACACAGATCAGATATTTAGAACAGCAGCGACGTGAGATAACTGTGAAAGACCGTAGTAAAGGTGCCAACACATTTATGAGCTCTTGTGCGTGCTTTATCGCCCTTCGGGTTATTACCATAAACCGCGTAATGTTTTAGTAGCTAGACGTTTTCCATTATGAGTCCCGCTGTAATTCTGTAACTATGTGTTATTTCCAAGGTTTTTCTATTAGTGTCACTGTATCTTCACGCTTATTGGCCGTGCTCTGCACATTTGTTACATTTTATGCCTTCGATACGTTACGTGTATCTGGGAGTGGTGATTATTTCATTGTTTATACTTGATGGACAATAAAATGAAGTTTTTATTCAATGTACCATATGTTCTTCAAATGTAAAGTAAACACCATGAAACATCAAAAGTCCGGCAAGAGTTACAAGAATTTAAAAAGACACGCGTTTATTACTTGTTCTGTTTTATCTGTAAAGTAAACAATGTTTGTGTGACTCGTCCAGAAGTGCCAACGTGTAAATCCCAAATGACCGCTGGAATTAAATGTTTGGACGGGACATAAATTTGAATTATGTGCACTTACGAAACTTGTTCTGAGTGAATCTATAAATAAAACATTATCACAAAGTGCTCGTGCGTTGGTGCTGTATTCCTCAGATGTCACGTTACGTCAGTGAAAAGGTCAGATGTCGGGCCCTTTCCCGAGGTTAATCTCGCTCATGACATTGGAAGGACATTACTCGTATCGCGAAACTGACATGTGTACACCACATAGATACATTACAATAACAAATCACTACACATTATGCTAATCCCATGTCGTGTTTATCTTGTTTTTTTTTCTTGTATCTACTTCTGCTATAAACTGACAACGGCTTTTACAACGTGTAATCGTATTGAACAGTACCTGTCTACGTTTTCAATAGCACCGTGGTCCTAGTGCAACCAATTTCAATACACACATTTACTTGACCTAGATTCACGTTGCGAAATTTAAAGTCCATTTCCTATGTGAGATCAGGTTGGCAGTCGTGATTAAATTATAGACATTCGATAATGTTTACGTCTCTGTTCAGACATCAACTCGTAAAATTTATTAATTCTGATTATATTAATAGATGGGGTTATCATTTCAAACTAAACAAAGGACTTGTGCGATGTTATTTCCACGGCCATAATTTTCATAGTTTATGTTCACAAGCGAAAACGTGTCATCACACAGAACTATTAAATTGAATTATAATGTAAATCAATGCGAGATATCTTGGTATTTGTCCAAATTAGCATGTAAAAGTTTATATAAACGTTGTTTGGCATTAAAATGGTAATGTAATCGATCGTAGTAATGAAATAGCTGCGTATAAATGTTGGACGGTGGCAACTTTCGCCGCAACCACCTGACTCGGTGGCGCGTCGTGGCGCGTGAGTCTCCGCAGACGATGCAGTTACGAAAGCTGCAGTGGTCCGCTGTACATGGCCTAGCGCCGGGTGCCCTGCCTATCGACACTTGTCAACTCACTTATTACTACATAATGACAGTATTCTAAGTTTCGCCATTCAACCAACTACATGTGAAAGGGTTGTTACAAACATCACCGTTAGCAGTTAGGATGAATATGACAACAAGCACCGTTAAAGTCCTTATTGCTTGAGTAAAAATAATTCCGTGACAGTAATTATTGAACTATTAACCACGGGACTTTTAAGATTTTCCCTACATTAAATCAAACTGACAACGACGCAGAAACGGCTCAAGAAACATTGCGACTAAAATATTAAGTGTGTGCGTCGTGTGCGCCTTGACTGATGAGATATTTAAATAACTTTAATAAACTCAAGTTATACGGCACACTGCCTGGTGGCCTTGGTCTGCGCAGTAAAAATGAAGTAGGAGCCTCTGAGCTTTCTCTGATGTTTGCTTTTATTTCTTTATTATGCCCAGAGGCTTTAATTCCGCGCATATGTTTAATTTAGTCGTTTCTTGGATTTCATAGCGAGAAGTAATGCAATATTCTTTCATTCGGATGTTTTTTAAAATGTAACAGTTCACGGCTGAGGCACACGAATACTTTATGGGATCGATTTAAAAATCGCTCGTGATATAAAATAAAACCCAATCATGTCGCAGGTAAACGAATTTACGAGGAAATTAAAAACGACGGACGTACTGTTTGTGGTCTCAGTTTTCGGATTAAATTCGAAAATGAAGGAGCCGTAATTGTTGTGTCGGCTCCATAAAGGGAGTGAAGTGTCGAGCAGTTATTAAGTGTAAGTGCCTTCGTGACAATGAGTGGTGAGCCGACGTTGACGGAGTCGCCGGTGCCGCTAGCGCTGGCGCGGCTGCAGGGGCGGCCCGGACGATACTCGCGCGGCACCCGCGCGCCCCGCCCCAGCCTGCAACTCGCCAGTCTCCAGGAATCCGCTGATGAGACTCCCAGACGGTATAGCGACGAACCTTACGCACCCGATACTGATGATGAAGACGCGTTTGCTAACGTCACCCTCGTGGAATCTCCACCACGGTCGACGTCGAACGGTCGAAGGGCATCTGAAGCTACCTTCGCTGAACGATACCGAAAGATAACCGATTTCGATGGACCTCCGCCCGAGGTGCCGAGACGAGCGTCTTTGGCAGTTCCGGTCGTCGTGGACGGGTACGGCCCGGTCGACAAAGGTCGCAGACGGTCGTGGGCGGCTCGCTTGCAACTCGAGCGTAAGAAGAGGCGGAAGTCCGGAGGGAACGATACCGATGAGGAGAGCGACAGTCCTACCACCTACGTGAGACAGAAGCGCCCCTCCTGGTGGAATGTGTTCGTACCAGATAATATGCTGAAACACAGGTATTATATGTTATGATATCTTTATACGTATTTGTGTGTTAAAGAACGCCCTTGTATTTAGAAATTACGAAATATGTGTCGCGTATTCTAATAATTTTACATTTAAAAGTCTGCATTCCGTAAAAGGGATTAGAATGAAAATGTGCGTATGTGTCTCCAGTAGTCGGTACTACGGCACTATGCCACTAGAACTCCTTGACCGAGTGCTCTGTGTGTGAGTGTTTATGTTTGTAAAACGGGTGTACCGTTTTCAGGGTCACTGAATCGCGCTCATTGATTCTGAAAATTGATATTTTCCTTCTTACGTCGCGTCGTGTGTTATTTTTCTTATTTCAAAACAAATATAACTAATAACATGTCAGGGTATTGAGCGCATCGTCTCCTACTAGGACAGTATTTTCGTCTCAAAATATCGCGTAGGTAGTAGGTAAATACGTACGTATTATGTACGTAGACAGATAGAGACGTGACAAATTTATAACATGTGGTCTTGATAAATCAGTTGGCGTTATCTAGATTTACGTGCATATTAATGTTATCTTTGGGGATATTTTCTTCTTAAAAATGGAAAGCAAATATTTGTTAAATTTATAACAAAACTCGTTTTCGTTATCGTAATTTAATCAGTGGCGCCTACGAAGACTTGTTTGGCGTATAAACAAATAGAATGATTTTAGGACGGTTGTAAGAGGAGTGGAAAATTTCGCTACAAAGTGAACCAATGAACAACCGATAGATACTTTATATTCCATTCATTCACATAAAGAATTTTGTAACTGTATACAGAGTGCAGTTGGGCAATGTTTGGCGCAGTAATTCTTTAGACACGTGACTGCAAAAGTGTTAAGCATTTATAATGTATCAAAGCTTCTTAAAATATGTTCTGTTTTGAATTATTAGCTTTATGAATCGAGGGGTTTCGAAACGGTGTTTGATATAAATACTCAGCTATAATATCCTTAGCAAGTAATTTAAGAAAACTATCAACCTTGTTTTATAGCATACATTTTATTTCTGCTATATACATAGGAGATTCCAGATTATTCTCTATGCGATATCAGTTTAAGATTCATGTGTGTACAATGTTTTACATTGTAGGCTCAAGAATCTCGGTTGCCTGCCGACTTTAATAAATCTTATCTGAATAATATAACTTTACAAGGACTCGGTATAAATACCGCTAGTACGAAAATATGGTGCCGCTGCAATAAAAATAAATTGATGTAAGACAGGATATGTTGATTTAATCTCGCTACGTTAACAGCGCAACAAAAATGAAACCTTAAATAAGTGTCAGTTTGTTCTTGTGTTATTAATCATTTTTGACCTTCTTTTTGAATTCGCTTTGATTTATGATTGAACACAAAAGACCTTCAGCGTAGACATTTTACATTATTGTAAAGTTAACAAGATCGGATTAATATTAATTAAGAAGTCGTTAAATAATAGCATGTATAATGGATTGTGCATGTCCTACTAGGATCATAGTATCGATAGCGGAGGGTATATTGTTAAATAATTGGGCGATAAAATTTTTCATAACAAGTACATGAATTAGTAACTCTTACATCTGGCATAAAAGCCTTATTGACTTTAAACAAGTCCTAGTCATTTGAGTTCGTTATCCATAATGGATAAGTATAAACGTAAATACATTATCCGTAGTTAAGGTCGGAATGGAACCTTGATTGGGATTTTTACCAGTATTTAGAGTCAAGGTTTCTAATACTTTTGTCACAACTATCTTATCAAATATATGATTGCAGCGATATTTAATACGGCCAACGATATTCAAAAATGAATATAAATCTTTTTCTACAAGATAGCATGGTGAATCGTTAGAAATCTATTCACGACGAAACAATACGTCTCCCTGCAACACAGAACGCATAAATATATTCCAATGGCGGCAGCTGGCATGTATTTTTCTTTATTGTGCTCGTTGATATTTTTACTGTGCTAATATTTTTGCAAGATTTGACGTTAACTTGACGCTAAACATTTAGCCATTCCATTAGCATTGATATTTTGTTCACGATTTCTTTGGATGATCTCTTGTGAGACGTGTAATTCTATTTACACTCTTAGTGTTTGGGATACTGGTTAGTTTTGTGTTGCACATTATGCATTTGCTGAGTTACCAAAGCTTTTATGGATATTTCAATTTGATTTAAAAATATATAAATATAACCGAAAGTCATTTGTTGTTATTAAATGGGGTGACGGTCCCAATGTATCAATATTATCTTTAGAGTCGATTTTAAGAATTTGAAAGAGTACAGTTACTAAGTTACGATTCCATAGAGGACAGCAATTTCCATTGAATTCCCTGGAGCATTTGATGCACGAAACTATTTTCGTCTTTATTCGCGTAGCGCGTATGGGGAAAAATTGAATTTTGTATGTATGTCGTATCGCGTCAAACGTGTTACGATTTCGCCTTTCGCTTTCATTTACTTATGCGACGACAAACGAGGAATATTCTAGAATTTTTTATAAATTGGTATCAAAATGATTAATATTATATACGTATGCGTAATAGAGTATCATCCACAAAATATATTAGTCAATATTTGCATAATCCTTCATTATCCACCCACGCGTAGAAATATGTTCCGCAAACATTAACTGAATCCAAATGCGGTTCGTAAGAACTTGTATACGGGGGCAGCAGCCTTATACGTGGGTGTTGGCATTACGTGTCTCGTCTTATTCATGCGGAAAACTGCATGAAGTATTAGTACCATGAAGAGTTTATTGCGAGTTACGACACGGCAATCGCAGCTATGTGGCCGGTGGAGCCTTCTACGTCATAGAACGATGGTTTCATCACTACTACGTCACACGGCCTCCACTCACTTCTTTCCGCAATCGTTCATTCACCTTTGTATTTGTAAGCCTTTTAATCCTTTGTCTTTTTAAATCACTGCTGCCTTCAATCAATAATATTAACATAGCGTCCTTTGATTAATGGTTTCCTTTACTGTTATGATTTGTTTTCGTTGATCTTGATTGTAAATATACATATTTTTAAAACTGGCTTGTAAGGATGGCCTTACGAAGTTATGGCGCTTCGGATATTGTTGTCCCATAAAATTATTTCAAAAGTACTTGTCTATAGATTTCATTTCTGATGCCCTCTCCACGATTTCATGTCATATTAATTATGTTTGTGTATTCGCTAAAACGTGTAAATCCTGTTTTGCTCGAGTTTTGTATGATGATGTCACTGGTGAGCAAAATACGTAATATTTGTTTGCCTGGTGTACCGTTTCCTCGCCAAAAGGAAATAAATGCCATGTAGGAAGTAAACTTAACTTCTACCGGTGTCGATCCCGTTTTAAGATAAACCGTATTTCATCTAGATAGGTACAGGCCGCTGTCGCCGACGGAAACGCAATTATAGTTAATTTATACGATTTTTATCCACACGCATGCGCTAATGGGTTTACTAGCATTTGAGGCTATAAACAAATATTTGTCATCTGGATTTGATCATTTCACATCAATCTATTTGCCACGAGTCTGATTTTGATCTTGAAAATTTGCCAAACGCCTACATTTGTTGGTGGCCATATGTTGTTTATGTATTTATGGAATACATACAGGATATAAGCACGAGATATAAAAAGGATGATTAGATGCATACTGAAAAGTTTGATGTTGTGTTTAAATGGACCGAATGAATATAACGTGTGAGTGCCGTTAATTTGCAGCTGAGCCCTGTGGAAAGAAGTAAAAATGTTTGCCAATAAAGTAACACTTATTGGCACACACACTTGCAATATTTGTCAATAGTGTGTTAAAATTTGCTCCTCTCAATATAAATTCTATAGAAAATAATTTCGAACTCATTTTATTAGTAAGGACAATAAATACTTATGTGGCCTATATTTTTATCGCGTGCTTGTGAACCGAAATCGTCGTAAAGCGTGGAAACTGACGTTTCTAACGATTAAATTATTTTGAAAAACAAACCTTGAAAAACAATGTGATTTATTTTGCGTTATTGGCTTTAGGCCAGCGTGTGCACGTTTTGGAGCGCGTCGCCACACGCCACCACGTCCAGTTTCTTAAAAACATACAAAACTTGAAGAATGTCGTCTAGCATCTGTCTCGCGTTGTATTTGTTCCGTCTGTAGGTATCATTATTCACGATTGTTGTACTAGTCTTTGCGGTCTCCACCGTTCATCATCACGTAAATATTTTCGTGCTCCCACGCTCTCATTTTCAATATTGCCGCGATTTAAATTATGTTTATAAATTACACTACTTATATTGTAAATGAAAATGGTGATGAAAGTGGAGCATATCTTGCAGTCTATGGCACATAATATTAAAATACATATTTCTGAGCTTATAAATAACATTTTGAAATAAAATACGTGTAAATAAATGCGACCTTTTAGTACAGGAATTGTCACTCAACAGATTTGTTGGAAAGTCTGTGATTATATCGTGCCTCTTGAAAATACAGGATACACGTTTATTTTGTGGTAGCGAATCGTTTTGTACGTTTCATGTTTGTTCTGCTTCGTCGAATATCCGAGTGTCGTAAACGGCTTACACGTGTTTCTGTACAATTATTATTTACGTAAAAAAATGTTAACAACACGCCTGCACTCTCGTAATTCTTAAGTACCTCAAAATGCTTTTTATATTTTTTGGTTCTGAAATAAAAAGGTTTGTTATTCGTTTTGAGAACATTTCTTTTATTGTTTTTATTTCGGCGATACGGTGATAACGTTCTCTTTAAACGCCTGCTGGTTCGATTATTCTATTATGGTTGGCGATAGTTGGGGGCGTTCACCCAATGCGTCCGCTCATTTGTGCTGCACGGCGTACAGGGTCAGCGGACGAAGTTGGGACTCACGCTATATATGTACTCTCATATTTTATATAAAACTTTTAATCCCAACAGAATATTATGCGTTTGCTATACATACTTGCATCATCCGCATAGTATGATTCCGACGTTGTGGCTGGTACAAAGGTTATTTATCGATATTTTATGATAAAACGAGCTAAAGCCACCGAGTGGCCGACATTTGCAGGCAAATGTTATTGCTGCTTAATAATGAAACAGGCGCACAATGCGCATTGCGATTTACGATGTTTATAGTAAACACACCGAGATGTATTAGTTAGTCGTGGCTATTCTATTTGCAATCACTATTGTTTACCATTTCGGTAATTTATATGCGCCGCTAACAAGCGTCCGTGCACATTTAATTATCGTGCGTACTTGTATTGATAAACAAACGGCTCATGTGGTCGATGTCGTGTCCAAATGTAACTAGTTTGTATAATTAAGCTTCCTTCCGAGCGCAGTGCGGAAAGACGCTGACCCAGATGTGTTGCGGCCGCGGCGACAATGTTGCCCGCGCAAGGCCGGTCACATTCATTCGCCGCCCGCTGTCGTGCTGTCTTTGCCCACTGTTTACCGTATCGGATTTATTTCGCCGTCCGTTTATTCGTTCTCGTCGGGCGACCATCGCGGTGCCTGTACTCACTTTTTCCGTTCGCAAATTCACAAAGGCTCGTGCGTGACATGTGCCACGCCATTTCGAGACCGCTTCACGCCGCGTGTGATGCAATATATTTTAATCAGTCATTCATACCTGATCGGTGATAGCCTATCTCGAAATCGATTTTGATGCTCTTTCCACTTTTGTAGTCTGTCATACTGAATGATATAAATTGGCGGTGGTTATAATAATATGAGATCGCATTGAAGTCATTCACGTGCAGTGAATAGTTTCATGTTTGCATGTGGTTATAAAATGATCAATTTGTGTTACACGAAAGCCATATGCTATAGCTTTGAATTTGGCAATGTTCATTTGACAACCTTTGTGATGCAGCTGTGTTAAACTCTTATTTTAAACAAGTTCGATCATTATTGACATTTTTGGGAGATTCCAAAATTCTTGTTTTAAGTCTTGTTTTGTTGCGATAGTGTGCGATATCCGCAACATTTTATTTGATTGTGGTTTCAGAATTATACATTTATTCCTTATTGATTGTTATACATATGTATAATATACGGGGATAAAAGTCCCTCTTCATTTTAAAACAAAAAAAAAGAAATACATGTCAACTAAATGTTGTTATTGCGCGACTGAAGCATCATTCATCGAGCTTACTTTATGTTTATAATATTAATAAGTACAATCGATTTTCAATGTTCAATTCGTGTTATCGTCACGAATATCCTCCGTCACAAATCTTATTAAATCTGAGCACGTAGGTGCGCTCATATCGATGGCATTAACATTCTCCCGTGTCGCCTTCTAATTTAAATTCGTCCCTTATCAACGCATCAATGGATGCAAGGCTTCGCAAGGATATTGTTTACGGCACGTCGACGGACCGTGAGTGCAACGTTCATATGACTACAAGTATTTAAATAGGTGTTGGAGGATGTATGGCTATTTCCTCCCCATTGCGCCAATTGCGCTCGTTTGCGGACGGCACTCAGCTAATTGTGAGCCTCGCAATTAGCGAACGGGACTGATGAGCGAATGCGCACCTCGCGACACTAAACCGACCTAACACAACTCACAGTAAAGATTGTTTTGAAAATTTAAACATTTCATCCCGCTCATTTCACATGTGGTCTTTTAGATTTTATAACCTTTGAAAAGAAATCTGGTATTGGTGGGAAAAATATTTAAACTCCCTCGGCAGTACATGTTCAGTAAATAATAAGCCCTCTCAAAAAATCTACATATTTTGTTAGTTACAATCATGATCATCAATGATATCTTCAATGATAAGTTTCTTAAACGCAAAGAGTTTTATTAATAGAAACTATTAATATAAGAAACATATTGGTTCGAGCCGAATTTTGTACCATTAGAAATAACTTTGTTAAACCGTTATAATCATGGTCAGCGGAAATGTTTCAGAACAAGTTTTAGTGTAATTTGGGCTGGACTTTCGACATCACTTCATAAATATGTGCGTTGGTATCATTGGTCTCTTTATGTCAGTCGCTTACTCACCACGTTCAGCCGTGAATTCAGTATATCATTAAAGCGAACGAAAATAACTAAACATGCAGTAAAAGTCATATACATTTTCCGAATAAAGTAAACAAAGAGTCGGTAAGTAATGAAAATAACACGAGGTATTTTTTCGTGGGCGGTGACAAAGTGTCTTGCTTCGGACCATTTCAGTCAACGATTAACTTTTAAGCATCAAAGGATTTTGTAAATCTTGTATAAATCATTTTACTCTGTAGATAAATGTAATGTAGCATTAAAATGTCAATTATATATTGGGCTATTGGAGAAACAGGAAATATAGTGTGTAGGAGTCAACCACTAAGTATTAAAATAGATTGTTTAAGTGATTAAATGTCACTTCTTCATGAAAAACCTTTTTGTTGCAAGAATATATTAATAATAAGAATATATTATATTATATCGGCATGTAAACTTGTTCAATACAAATTGGTAGACCTTTGATGTCCAAAAATATCGGAACAAGTATATCGAGTCATTGCTACAAGTTTATTTTCCAAAAGACGAAGATAGATCCATTTTTTTTCAAAATTAATACTATAGCAACTTAAGTGACATATCGATTATAGCATTTAGGAGTAGGTAATTCGAGTTGATTTCATTAAATCACTATCAAATAAATTTCAATTGCAGACTCAGATGCATATTTTGCATGTGTGAATGTCATCATGTCATCTTGTCTAATATTGGCGTATCGTTCGACGATGACATAACTACTTACTCACTAGCCAACCACACCTTATTGAATGTAGATTATTGTCATACAGTCTATTTTAAACATTCCATACTGATTACCGGTTATTTCTCTTTGTTACTACGTATCTTAATGTCCGCGTTGTTTAATTTATACGTTTTTATGGACTGATATGGTATAGATTTTGAGTACGAAAAACAAAGTTTGTGGCTTTTATAAGTAGTAGAGTGCCGTAAGACATAAAAATGGTCAAACCTCGGAATCCAGGGCCAGTCAATGAATCTGTATATCAAGTATGAGACTGCATTATTAAAACCTCAAATAAAAAAGTTAAAAAAAAAAAATTGACCGATCTCGATTTACAACAATTTTTAACAACAATTCACTGAAAAATGAGAGACGGAAGAGAGAAAATTTTTTTTATAGTGAAAAATTTAGTTTTATTTGTAATAAATTATATGTGCAGAGTAACTTCAATGTTAATTTATTAGATTATCGTAAAAAATAAGTTACAAAAAAAAAAATATCATTAACTATTCACATTGTTACATCGTGTACATTTCACAGCTTTCACCATTGCATTCTAAGCAAGCTGCAGTGCAGTTTAATCCACTTTTCCTGCACCCACAAGATGCTCCACATCCTGTTTTGCATGAGCAAAAAATAATTTTTAATAAAGATTCTGGAGCTGGTCGTTGCGTCATTGTTTGCGGTGTCAATATTCCGCATTCCAAGCCATGTTTGAACTTGCAAAAATACTCTTTTAAGTTTTAGTACAAACGCCCAATTAATTCAATATTTCGTCAATGCGAATATTGTTGCTCGAAAATTCCTTAATCACACGCAATAGCAACAAAGGGCAATATTGGCGTTGGTGACTTGAATTTCCTCAAGTTGCCCCAAAACAATAAATCTATACAACAAAATGTGAAAAAAGCTCTTAAAAAAGAATATTTCTCATTTCTTAAATTATGAGCTTTGCAGAGCAAAAACGTGATCCCTTATTTTTTCAAAAATTCGATCGAGTGAAACAAAAAAATGGCTGGATGGATTAATTTGGCACTTTGTAGGATTTTTGTGGACATATTGAACTGTAAAACGCACACTTAACATTATTGGTTTTCACAATATTTTCGATCCAGCGCTCGTTTTTCCAAAACACCATCTAAAGCTCATTTTTTGATGCATTTTCAAATTCATGTAACAAGAAGAATTCTTGTTTTTTCGAAAAAGTAATAGCTGGTGGTTAAAGGATATTTATTCTAATTCTTGAAACGCACCCTAAACTTGGTGTACAATTATTTGTTGCTGAAATATCGATAATTAAAGACAAAAGGATCCTTTTCCATTTGTAGACTGATATCTCGGCGAGAACTAAACATATCGAGGTGTTAAAAGATAGAAATTAAAGCTAAATAAACAAAGTATCCGATCTTTATAAGGGTTAAGCAAGAACATTTTTCTCCACGCCCGTATGTAAAAAAAAGAAGCATTAAAAATTTTGAAATCGTTTTGTTGCTGCTTTTCTTAAGATCACTCAAAAACCACTGATGCTACAATTTTTTAATGTGTTAATCCAAAAACTAGAGACTTGGAGCTACAATTTTCTTTTTTTAAATTTCCTGTACGACCATTTTTCTCGAAGTTACGGCCCAAAAATTTGGATTTATTTTTTGATCCTTTAATTTTTTCCAGTAGTGTATTTATTTATATTCATCGGTATACCTGCAGTCCCTAAAGATCCAAGATCAAGTTTTCAAGTTTGTAATAGTTGTTATTTTTAAAATATGACTTTTCACTAATATAAATCAATTAAAACTCCAAAAAATTAATAAATGTTTATAATAATAAAAAAAAAATTGAGAGCGCGAAAAATTTTTTTTTTAACATTTTTCTATATACTATTAAAAACATATTTTCAAGGTTTATATTAAGATTCATTGACTGGCCCTGGATTCCGAGGTATAAACCTTACGGCGCTCCACTAAAGTAGTTATGGAGTAAATGTATGCATGTACATTGTACAACGTAAACGAAACCAGTACGATTGCTGCCACCTTTAGGATCAGTGATGTGAGAGAAATCAGAAATGTAGTTTGAGGTGGTTTGGTCTCACTACTAAGAAGTCGACGTAGTAGTGAAGGCATTTGGTACCAGGTACTTACATAAAGACTGCAATATTAGTAGATCTTTGCAACATTTGTCTTTCTGATGGCTCTCACTTTCTTTCACTTTTTTCGTCATCCCCAAACACAGCAAACAGTTAAACAAAATAGATAAATAAATCATCATTTTCGGAGGATACTCTACGCTAAGGACTTCTTATGACTTTGTCGTAATAACATAATTATTATTGTAATTTAAATTTAAAAACAATTACGCGCAGTTCAGAATTCGAGGAATTTTCTAGTGTTTTTGTACGTAGATGCATTGGTGGTAACAATCCGTACTGCCTCGTGTGTACTCTAGTTAACATAAATATATTATGTAAAATATCGCCAATTAAAGTTACATATTCAATGCAGGAGTTAATCGTTCACCTTATGTGTGACGGCTTCGGAGGCATTTCCTGATTCGATTAATGTTTCACGGTGGATTTAAAACAGAAGTCCAATTTATTGAAGTCGTCCACAAAATGAAGTATTTAATCTGTTTTTCATTTGGTGTGGTAAACACATTTACAATAGTTAGTACCTACGTACTCAAACATTTTGTAGCAAGATTTTTCCAGAAATCCATTTCTTTAGACGAGTGATTACTGCCTCCCGACCGATCCGACCGTTTTATTTTTGACCTGTGACCTTTGCGTCTGCTTCGTGTCCCACTTGTCTATAACCCTTGTTTTGCTGTAAAAAGAACATCGAAAAAATAACTTCATAATATAAAAACTCGTGTCCCACATTGTTGCAGTGATAATACCTTTGCATATACTATGTGCTAACAATGATAAATCAAATCGGAGACAAGGGACAAACATACTCTCAATGCATGTATGCTTAGTGGAAGGCCATTGTAGTCATTAGGGTCAACTGGCAGCTAACAGAAGTCTGTGTCCGCTCTCAGAGCAGGACTTACTCTGTTAGCACGTTTATCAATTATCGCGGTTTGTATTGTGACGAATACCATATTTTTTACTCGTTCATGAGAAGTTCAAGTATGGGTGCGACTACGCTTGTTAGAATTTATTATTTTAGTACTTTTTATGAGACATATAGTTATTTTTTAAATAAAATACAGCATTGTATCAACTTCCGAAGCGGAGGTCAGGATTTCAAATTCATGGTATGGTTTGCGACCTTAAGATTTTTGGAATAACGTATGCATTTCTAAAAATTATCGTTTATATAACTACTTCAAGTAACACTGAAACGAATTGTTTTGCTACTACAGAATTTCGTAGTACGACGAATAAATACTATTGAAAACATTAAATTAATGTCTCGTATTAACAATGTTACGGTCACAGCGATGAATAAGAATAGCCAAACAGTTGTGCACGACCTATAAATGGAAACTGGTTTCGATGTAAATATGATCGATCCTACAATTATGTTGACATTGTTTCTGCGACGAACTACACTCGTTTCATGCTTATATTGAACTTTAGAAAAAAAAAGTATTGAGTTTTTAATTATTTAATAGTTGCAATGTTTTTTTTTTATACAGCGATTATACCTACTCTTCTAATCTTTCGCACAGTCATTTTAAAGAGACGATTGAATTATACTTTTCATTGTTACTATCTTTGGTAGTGTAAAATCTCAACTTCTCTTTCTTAACGATTTAAACGTAATTGGGCACGAAATTATCTGTACCTTTTTTGTTCTTCAAACAACAACAAAAGTTATGCTTATTATTACTTCACTAGTGCAATATATAAACAAGTTTAACTTTATAAAAACATAATTAAGTACTTTAGTGTTATAGTCATAAGTAACCTTATTCTATACATAGGTCGAATATAGTATTCGTAATTTATTAATCGTTGCCTCTTAATGCTGGAGAAACCTATTCTCTGCTGGAAATTTAGACATTAATGAATCCACAAATAACTTAAAGCAGAATATTTATGCTGTCTCTTTGATAACGCGACATTGAGGAAGACTGCTTTCTGACGAAATATTTATTGTTGACATCCGGATACCATTCATAAGACGCTTGCATTTAATGTATTCGGTATTGCACGTGATAATTTACAAATCGTGATACGTTTTTGTATAAAGCTCAAGAAAAACATTTTGATGTTAGAACAAACAATGTATTTAGTAAATGACGTTACGTGTAATAGTTTTTGCGTGACATGAGGTCACTAACAAAGGAACTCTAAACGCAATTGTTTCTACGGACAAGTCTATTTTTTGTGTACTGAAACTTCCAAACGACTAGATTGCACCTTGTCTAAATAGCCGCTTAGTGCTGTGGATATGTTGAGCATAAGAATACTCTAATAAATTTCATTTACTATTTTAACATAATACTTATAAGAACTTTTTCATACATTCCATAGTTGCATAAGCAACAACTTTACGCTTGGGAAGGTCGAAGTCGTTGTACCAAGTTCATGTACTGCGGGTTTGGCAACTTCATATACTTCGAAGTTCTAGTGAATTCGTTCAATAGCGAAGTGCGGGTTAACTTTTTAATTTAATGATGTTTATATCTAGATGTTGTTAGTTTGAATCGATACAAGCGGGGATTTCTTCTAACGTATCCAATGTTGTCGAGTAATTGATGTGTGTAATGCAATAGTGCTGTGCCTGTCAAAGAATCTGTAACACAACACTGTTGCTTGTTAATGATCTTTGTGTATTACAACAATAAATGTATTTTGTAACGTAATCGTTGATTTCCCTGAATACAATCTCTATATTTTATTACATACAATTACTCACTAAATTTTTCACTTCTCATTATATAGCCCACAATTTTAGAGTGTCGACACTTACTAGCATTACTAGTGAAAATTTCTTCATGGAGAACAGGGTAAAACTGTCGTTCTCGGGAATCAATCCCAAAGTTTGATACGCGCGAAAACGAGTTGAATATGATTTAGGGCTATGATTTCTTTAAGAAAATAAACAATCGTAAAAATGAGATCACATGCAGTAGGTGACTCGTAATCTTAAGTGGACACTTGTGTTTGTATATGTCCATCTTAATTATCGACGTGTATACATACGCTGTAACAACAGTAAGACTATTAAAAAGACCTCGTCTTAAACTAACACGGATCCGGATCTAAAACTTTATGACGTATTAATATTAAGTAACAGTCTATTAAGGTCGTTGTAAGCGCAACAAATGAGTCCTACGCCATTTAAATTAGCTCTGCTAAAAAGATATAAAAATAAATGACAATCTGAGTAGTCGATTGTTTTTTGTTTAATGTTGCGGTTACAGTTTTATATACATTATTTTCTTTGAGATGTTTCATCTTCTTCATCAACCCATATACGCCCACTGCTGAGCACGGGTCTCCTCTACTATTGAGAGGGTTTCAGATGTACGTAGGATAAACTACAGTTTATTTGAAGTAATTGTTATGATCATAAATGTAAAGGATGTAAAGGTCTTGAAAGGATAGTTCTATTTTGGACAGCCCCGTGGCGCAGTTGGCTAGACACCAGCTTGCGAAACGAGCGGCCGTGGGTTCGATCCCCGCACCGAGACAAATGTTTGTGTGATCCTCAAATATTTGTTTTGGGTCTGGGTGTTTGTGAGACCGAAAAGTCTCTCGTAGTTTCTGATACCCACGACACAAGACTTGTATCTTAGTGTGGGGTCAGGACTATGTGTGTGACTGTTGGGTGTATTTATTTATTTATTGATTTAAAATGTCAAAGGTGTGCAATAATAACTTTTTTCATGGCATTTCAAAACATTGCATTTTTTTATAAATATAGCATACAACTACTGATTTCATACTTAAACTGGAAACCAGCTGTTTCAAATTTCTAGGGGTCGCCTGTTGATATTTTATTTAAAAGCATTTAGCACTCGATTGATCTAATAATAGTCATATAGTTAAACATATAACTACTGATTATACGGTAGCAATACAATTCGAACCAAGGAAAAAATACTTATCAAAGATAATAACCATAAATTAAATGTATTTATGTTTTAAAATGCAATGCAAATGTCCAGACAAGGACGTCGACGCCGTGCAACAAACAACAGAACGGCATCGACAGGAATGTGTGAATATCGAATGGACGTGTACTGTACCAAACCAGTAGTAATCTCAAGGCTCGTACTAACTCATACGAATGTTCGCCGACAACCAGTTTATCCTCCTCCACTCAAATACCACTGTCGTTTCAGATTCATTCATTCGTGAATGTTATTTTCGTCCAGTTATTGACTGGAGGTTGTTCTCATTGGGTTTTACCCACGTCTTTACACGCTGGAGCTTTTGTAGTGGAGTTTTCTCATGTCATGTTGTTGCTATGTTTTTAAATATTCTGGCGAACGGAATTTCTTTCTTACGATTTTTAGATATGATTGAATTTAGCACAAATATCGATTGCAGTTTGCGGCAAAATTTTGGATTTTCTCCAATGCCATAGGAAGCTAGCTATTGAATCATTTATCTCCCACTACCATTAGCCATGTGACAAATGTGAGATGAGATCAATAAATGAAAATCTATGAAAGTCAGTTTCTAATTTATTATTTGAGTAAGTGACTATTCTACTCATTAGGCTTTATTATATAACACTATACTCAAGTTTATACACGAGTCAATATCAAATAGGATTTATATCATGAAAGCATAGTTGGACATTCGGCTCACTATGAGCACTGACATATTTCCAAGTAATATTTGATCGTGACATCCTTATCATTCTCCGAATACAATCTAGGGGTATTAATTTTCGATCTCTTCAAAAAGAGAACACTGGCCACCTGTTCAATGTGTCACTTGTCATGTACAGATTGTTATATCATAGAGGGCTTATCGATCTGAATCACGATAACATACATTTTCTAAGTATTTGTTTTTGAGCATTGCGCAGCACATTCAAATTGTCTGGTCACTCATTTCACGGGATTTATTAAAAACACCAAATATTTTGAATATTTCAAAATTGTTGAAGATAATAAAAACAACGGATGTGCGGAAAATAAAAGAAGACGCGACACAGATGTATATTATTTCATAAATGCGTGTTATAATGATTCACTTGGCACGATATGCCGTGACGAATTAGTTTAACACATTTTAGCGGCATTGCGCAGTTAAACACACTTGCAATGCTTTTATCAATTGTATAATACAAAAGAATTAAAAAACAAAACAACGTTATTATACTAATTAAATAAATTAGGCAAGAACTTGAGTTAATATTCATAATCAACTTAATTCTTAACGAAACTAGGTAAGGCAGGTAATGTAAACTAGGTTGGTCGCGCAATAATTTTGAATTATTGTCCATTTTTCATTTACTATTATTTTATGTATGTACGTTGGTTGGCAAGTGTGGTTATATGCAAAGCTTGCCAAATTGCACGGCATTTGTTTTCCATTCGTTTTGATTTCAATACGACCATATTAATTCTTAGTTATGAAAACAAATAGGATTTTAGTCTCATCTTTAATCAGTCGTGAGTTCGAAAGACGTTACAGCTTTGTGACCTAATCAAATACTAGGTAAATGTAGGTAAATGACATATTGGTTATTATGATGAACGCTCAATAATATAATAATAGTGAAACCTTTGTCGTACGTGCAGTCAAGCGCGTATACATTACAAAACCACAGAGGTACGTCGACCTCGCCACTTCTGACTACCAATCGCGGCGTAATCACACTTCCTCACTAAAATATTATCATCGCCGATAGATTATTGAGCAACGTTCCAATTAATTCCATTTATTGAATGTTTGATTTGATATCTCGTGACTGTTTATTTTTATTTGTATGAAATTGTTGCGAACACTCGACTTTCCAATAGTGAAAGTTTCATAAAGCTGCCATTTTATTGTTTGGATTTTGCTTGTGTGACGCGTTTGACATTTATCTCACACTTGCAAAGATCACATCGCAAAAATATATCGTATTTATTGATTTGTTTACATAAGCATGGGCTTAAATGTATGGCCACAGTTATTCACAAAGACATCAAAGCTTCGGAGGTGAACTTTGCAATTATTGCAAAGTAAGTACCTGGAATCAGCTTGGCCTTTGTTCAATCACGAATCTCGAACGATTTCGATTCAGGAGTTAGAACTTTGCTCTCTAAATTGTTCGAACGAAGTTAAACACACATTCATCGCTTCATTGTAGAGAACCAGGTATTTTACTGCAAAAATGAAGTCAAATCTTCTCTTTCAAATGTGAAAATTATTTTTAGCGCGCTAATAAAATATCGCTAGTACAAACATTGCGATATTTTTTTTAACTGAGAATAACTTAAAATACGTTTGACTCATCTGACTGTTAAACATGAAATAGTCTTGAGTCGACATATATACGGAAATGTTGTATTAATGTATGGAAACGGAAAAGCCATTTTTATAGTATAATAAGGTATGTATGTTTCTACTAGTATTCGAGATGAAAGGTGGCTAGCTATATTTATTATACATAGCAGGGCCTATCCGCGTATGTTTCACTCAGATCAAAATATGTATTTTGCTGCGACGGTCGATCTCGAGAACGCCCATCCACAGATTGCGCTTTAAAGTTGAAGTAGCAATAGGGGGCGCTACACTACTTACGTCACCACCTAGAGGCATAAGACTGTATGCGAACGTAGAATTTTTGGTTATAAGTTCGCTGTAGTATCCATTCCAATCATTTTAGAAGCCAAAAAGTTCAGTAAATATTCTATTCTTTCTTCATCAAAAGGACAAGAGCAATTAATATCAAAGCTCGTTTCTTACTACGAGTGCCAAGGAGACTATCTTGTGATAGACATATTGACACATTGCAATAAAAACATCGTTAAAGTGAGGCCAACGTGCCACATTAATGTGGACATTAACATACTATTTGTAACTCATATAATTATGCCTAGTAATGTAATTATATCCGTTGAAAGTTTTGTTCCGCTTCAAATGTGCATTGATTTTTTGCTGTGTTCACATTGCATGTGTATTAAATAACTGTTGGAAATTAAACAGCGGTAAACAACACGCGTATTTATACCACTTTTTTGCATTTAAGTCACAAGTAATGATAGTGGTACAAGCTAAACCAATTTCTAAAACATTGTGATATAATTCATATAAATTCATGTCAATCATTGTTTTGTAATTTGTAAACCCAAGATGTATTACTTTGGACTCCGAAAGTGATCGAACTTACAAAGAACATAAAAGACACTTTTTTAAATTGTTGCTAGGATTCAAAGGATGGCAGTGATTGATTAACTATTAAGGAAACCTCTGGATTTTTAAGCTTTAACTTTGTAGTGTTATCAATTTTATTCAAATAATAATAGCAAAGCGACAATTATTCCGTGTCTTTTTTGTCTAATTAGGGCACTTAAAAGATCCATCTAGCTTTTCTATCACTATGTTTTAATTACTGCTGTGCACTAGGTCTCCTCTGTTACCGTCGTCACTAACAGGTCGCTAAGCTAATAATAAAATAATTATTATATTAGCCACGTCAATTAACACGCAATAGCGTTTTAGCCTCAAAAATATTTATACAAAAAGTGATGTCATCTCATCAGCAAAAAATATCTGTCCACCTATTCATTACCGTCGTGTCACTTTCATTTTTGGCAACAGTCGTTTTGTAAATTCTCACGAATTTTGTACGCCTTTTGTTGATAAATTACGAAACTGTAGTACAACGACTTTGTCTGCAAGGTTGTTGTCAGTGTAATAATTTGAAACTCAAAGGTGCCTTCGAACGCTGCGACAATATCTCTGGCCAAAGTAATTCTCAGATGCCCTGTTGTAGATTGCAATATCTTGAAACAGATTATTATACGTACAATGATACGTTTGTAAATCCCTTATGACTAATTTCCAATGAATTGACTTACGATTTGGAAAATTTTATAAGGAAATAATCTAACCGAATGACTAAGAAACAACCTTTCTTGCGGTTTCACAGGCATTCACACAAGTCCAATGATCTTTTTAGAATGAAAAATGAACGAAATAAATTAGATTCCGCTAAGTTAACCTAAAACTGGTCAGCTATAGCCGATCATAAATCATTGATAGAAATGCATTGATTTCTGGAAGAAGACCACGTTAATTTTAATAATAACTGTTTCTTCGAAATCAGATAGGATGCAAATTTAAGCAAATAAATACTGATGCCAATAAACTATTATTTATGTTTAAAGCCTAGTTTAAAAGTGATTCATTACTTATTTAATAAAAAATGGATATTAAATCAAAAGAACATAACGTATGCTTGTCAGATGTGCAACAATAGCAGCTTAATACTAGTACATTCAGTGCTATTGTCCGAGCCGACAGCTTGCACAATATATACTTTGTCTTTGTCTGCATGAGCACTAGTTATTATAATGGAACGTATAAAAATACTCGTCACGCTATTCTAACAATATTTAACAGCAAGGATCCGCGAGTCTTTGAACGCTGGAGTATTCAATTATGTATTCTTTGCAACATTGATTGATGTAGCCAATTTTCAATTAAGTTACTTTTTATACGGGCACGGCCAAATGACTGCAATAAACTTGATAATAATAGGTGCACTGCTATCTGAATGTAATATGTCCTTTTTGTAATCTATAAATATTCCGGCTTAGTCCAAATTAAACGTTTTCTTCGTAGATCATTCTCTTGGTTTGTATATTTTGTAGTGCAAATCAATAAGAAGTAAACTTAATCATATCGATTTAGATTTTATGATTAAATACGGACCCTTCCTTCTTCATCGTTATATAAAAGAGATTTGAATTCCACATCATTTCAATGTGTAAAGACAATTTTATGACTGTAGTACATCATGCCGATGTTTGATAATCTGCCGATTGAAATTTTTAAACTCATGAAATTTATTCTATTAATAAATTTTCGTAGAAAAAGTGAACTATAATGGCTTCTGGGGCTTCAGTGTTCAATTCATTAAAATCGGTTTAGCAATAAAATCGCGTAACAACAATCTTATATTCGTATTCACAAAATTAGTGAGTATTAATACAAGTATATAAATTTTTATTATATTTAAAATGAAAATTTAATTTTTGCATAGAAGATGAGGGCAAAATTTCACAACCACTAGTCAGTCTAAGTGGAATATCATCATCTAAAAGTCAAGGTGATAATAAAACGTGTTTATACAATTATTTCTAGTGTTTATGTGATTAGCATGTGATAATATAACTTATCTATAAAACGAACATTAAATTAGATAATGTATCCATATTATAGATACTAATTACACCGATGTCCTAAATATTCATAAAATGTGCAATGTCTTGTAAGAAATATATATGCAACTGATTTATAAAAAGGACCTAATTGATTTACAAATCGTGTGTTATCTCTGTTTTTAACATAATCTAATATTTTACATAAGAAAGATAAGTGGAAAGTGCATGTTTGCAATTGATATCCATTTCCAAATATAACCTTCCATTATATTAGTAAATTGATGTTGATGAAAACATGTTAACGATATAATGTGAATAGCTTTTTTTTTCAATAAACTAAAGTAAAATTGCTTAAGACAATACCTACCTCATCAACATTTAAAACATATAGTTTATAAATTCCAATCAAATAGTTTGTTCGAAATTTGTTGAAATCGTCAGAAATATTTTGACAGATTATATGAAACTGGATTATACTATTCGCCCGTATGAAAGTAGCACTAGTGTTTGTGATTTATAGTTATTGTGAAGTGTTTTGATCGACAGACGATATGTTTCACCGAAGTTTATGTTATGACTTTTGTATGTTCTTATTACACCTCTTAGAACGAGCGATGAAATCTGCCTGTCATAATAAATCTACTTATAAAATGTAGCAGCAAAGTACAAAAAAGAGCATGGCCACGTACTACTAAATAGGCAAGTGGCTTGGCACTCGCCCAGTGTCAAGGGCGGCGCCATCTCCCTGCTCGTCGCTTCTATTACCAACCCACGGACCACTCTAACAAAATCCCTCGCATAATTTTTACAAATAGCGAAACCATGAGGTGAAATGAAACATCACAGGTCTTTTATAAATGGTTAAATTCAACCTCGCCCGAGTTCCGGATGAGGATGTGCTTACGTCGCCTTTTAAACAAAACTCGAAAGTCTTCTTGAACTAGATACTAATTTGCGTAATTAGGTTGAACGTTTGAGTGATTCTGTTAAGGGTTTACGCTTGACACTGTTTCTATTATGCGTGTCTGACTGGCAGCATTAAGTGGTCTGCCATGTCAACTACGTATCACAACTATTTGCATAATCGTAAAGTTGAGACCTTTGTACTCAACAACTAATAACTAGATTTTATCGTAACGATTAAGTTGGATCAGCTGAGTGTAATTATTTTGCAAAAATCGTTTCATAAATTATATCCTTCACCTATGGAGGAGTGGAATATAATGTTCAAAATAATCTTCGTTGCGACCTCACTGAACTGTGTACAAATTTTTAAATGTGCGTTCTACTTTATGATGTATGTATGATTGCAATGTAATCATGTTTGGAATATAGTATTGCTAATCACAACAAAAAGTAATTGCCCAAAATTAAAATAGTTAGGCAATGAAACCATTTCCAGTTAACAACAAGGTACTATATTTACACCAGATATCTAAGTTTACGATCAAGACAAATTTCACATAAATCAATTTCACCACTATGTTTTTAATGTGTAATAAGTAGTGTGTTTACTAGACGATAACAGGGTTTATTTGTACTTAGATGGGAATCAATCATGCCGCTGATAGTAGGTATTGTTTGACGTTAATTTGTTTTGGTGAAGTAAACAATGAGACACTCGGCAATTCCGTGCACGTAAATTAAATTACTGGAGCCGCCTTAATTACATTTTCTTCCATTATTGCTGCGGAACAATGAGAACAACAAGAAATATAGTCACACACAATAGTAAGAAGACGTGTAGACTGTTGATGCGTTGCAGTTAACGTGGACACTCCGGCTTGACAAATTGCCAATGATTGATAACATGTTAACCCTTCGTAGCCCAAGATCATAAAAAATTATAATACTTTGATATATGATAGGCTTGAACAAATAAAAAAACACGTTTTTCGTGGAAATTCAAAAATATTTTTTATTCCGTATGTATTGGATCTTTTAGGGTTTGTAACATTACTGTCACATTGGGTTAAAATGGATGAAAATGTTTTAACGTAGTATGGAAGGATCTAACAGATTTATTTTGTTTTTTGTAACAACTACTATTCCGAACTTTTTAAAAATTGTTTGTGCTACATCAGGACATCGAAGAAACTTGGGCCAAATGATTTTCCAACCTAATTCGGTCAGTAGCCAATTTGATACTGCCCTACCGTCAATGGGGGGACATGTTGCGCCGGACTCTTGTGATTTTGGCTTGTATTTCATTTTCAATTAATCATCGCTGTTGGACATTAGGATTCAAGGATAGCTTACATAAAGTCTCCAATTTCAAGTTGAAAATCTGCTGAAGACATTTGTTTGTCATTGCATAGTTTAGTCTGCGTTACTCTCACATACATCAGCCAAGAACTGGCCATGGTTAGGTCTAATAATTGGTAAAACATCCAAACCTGGCATCTTTTAATTCGTGTCATAATACTATAAGTTCCCATAATCCTGTTTATAAAATCTACACCTCCAATATACCCATTACATTCTTCGACGATATGAGACCAATCAATGTTGATGTACTTCTATTGGCCTTATCGTAACGACTTGGACCTTCGACCACTCACCAGCAAAAGTTGAGAGAAGCGTGACAAGTTTGTTGTCTTTTCATATATATTTTGACACATCAATTGCGTCCATATTTGCTACGTAATCAACAGAAAATCTACATTACTTTTTATTACATCCTCGTCAGGGGGTAGTTTGGAATCTGGAACGAGATTATTCCGTACGGTCCCAGGACTCCCCAAGTCCAAGATATATCCACTTCTGCTAAGTACTCCAGTAAAGTTTCAAGCCACGGAAGTAAAGTAATTATCCAAATATCGTTGTTATTTCTGATGTCTGGGGTATGCCCGAGTCATTTTAAATACGACGTTTCAAGATGCTCCTTTTTTATTCTACCAGGAGCAAAACTCTTTCAGTTCCTGTTTCAGGTTCAATATTATAGACGAAACTTGAAACTACGCTCAGTACATAAAACTTTCAACGCAAATTGTGTTTTTTTTTTGGCATATATCTATTCAAATTGTCTCTTCTCTTAGTGGAGCAAATCTATTCATCTACACAAAGGTATACCTCGAATAGAACTCCACTAGAAGTTCTATTTAAGGCTTATATTATAGATCTAATTTTTGTGTAAATACTACCCCTATCTTAAAAAATAGGAGAAAAAATTCATCAATATATGGATATACATTAGTTGTATTTTTTATGACATTGTCACTCAATGTGACAGAAATGTAACAAACCTAAAAAGTAACTTTTTACATATAAAAAATCAAAAGTATGAATTGGTAACGATATATAAACCAAATTATTTACTTACCTACGGGTATCAACGAAAATTATACAATTTTATATACTTTTAGTATTTTTTTATAAATTTTAAACTTTTGGCAAGTTCAAACATGGCATTTTCATCAAAACACGAAATTCAAAGCCAAAAAGGGAGCAAGTTACGCTACCTATGATTTATATTTGATGCTAAAATGTTCGGTGTGTTATTTAAGAATATATTGATATTGATTTGACAAATCTTAAATGTTTAGTTTAAATTTTATAGAGACTTTTTGGGTTTGTTACAGAAATGTCACCAGGGGCTATAAAGGGTTAATTACTGTAGAACGTTTAGAGTGCTTACCTGCTGTTGGCTAGATAAATATTTTTGAATGTTGCAGTTTACCTATTGACATTAGATTAATTTTAAGTCATTCATAATAGTAGAGTGCCGTAAGACATAAAAATGGTCAAACCTCGGAACCCAGGGCCAGTCAATGAATCTGTATATCAAGTATGAGACTGCATTATTAAAACCTCAATTAAAAAAGTTAAAAAAAAAAAATTGACCGATCTCGATTTACAACAATTTTTAACAACAATTCACTGAAAAATGAGAGACGGAAGAGAGAAAATTTTTTTATAGTGAAAAATTTAGTTTTATTTGTAATAAATTATATGTGCAGAGTAACTTCAATGTTAATTTATTAGATTATCGTAAAAAATAAGTTACAAAAAAAAAATATCATTAACTATTCACATTGTTACATCGTGTACATTTCACAGCTTTCACCATTACATTCTAAGCAAGCTGCAGTGCAGTTTAATCCACTTTTCCTGCACCCACAAGATGCTCCACATCCTGTTTTGCATGAGCAAAAAATATTTTTTAATAAAGATTCTGGAGCTGGTCGTTGCGTCATTGTCTGCTGTGTCAATATTCCGCATTCCAAGCCATGTTTGAACTTGCAAAAATACTCTTTTAAGTTTTAGTACAAACGCCCAATTAATTCAATATTTCGTTCGCAAATATTGTTGCTCGAAAATCACACGCAATAGCAACAAAGGGCAATATTGGCGTTGGTGACTTGAATTTCCTCAAGTTGCCCCAAAACAACAAATCTATACAACAAAATGTGAAAAAAGCTCTTAAAAAAGAATATTTCTCATTTCTTAAATTATGAGCTTTGCAGAGCAAAAACGTGATCCCTTATTTTTTCAAAAATTCGATCGAGTGAAACAAAAAAATGGCTGGATGGATTAATTTGGCACTTTGTAGGATTTTTGTGGACATATTGAACTGTAAAACGCACACTTAACATTATTGGTTTTCACAATATTTTCGATCCAGCGCTCGATTTTCCAAAACACCATCTAAAGCTCATTTTTTGATGCATTTTCAAATTCATGTAACAAGAAGAATTCTTGTTTTTTCGAAAAAGTAATAGCTGGTGGTTAAAGGATATTTATTCAAATTCTTGAAACGCACCTTAAACTTGGTGTACAATTATTTGTTGCTGAGATATCGATAATTAAAGACAAAAGGATCCTTTTCCATTTGTAGACTGATATCTCGGCGAGAACTAAACATATCGAGGTGTTAAAAGATAGAAATTAAAGCTAAATAAACAAAGTATCCGATCTTTATAAGGGTTAAGCAAGAACATTTTTCTCCACGCCCGTATGTAAAAAAAAGAAGCATTAAAAATTTTGAAATCGTTTTGTTGCTGCTTTTCCTAAGATCACTCAAAAACCACTGATGCTACAATTTTTTAATGTGTTAATCCAAAAACTAGAGACTTGGAGCTACAATTTTCTTTTTTTAAATTTCCTGTACGACCAGTTTTCTCGAAGTTATGGCCCAAAAATTTGGATTTATTTTTTGATCCTTTAATTTTTTCCAGTAGTGTATTTATTTATATTCATCGGTATACCTGCAGTCCCTAAAGATCCAAGATCAAGTTTTCAAGTTTGTAATAGTTGTTATTTTTAAAATATGACTTTTCACTAATATAAATTAATTAAAACTCCAAAAAATTAATAAATGTTTATAATAATAAAAAAAAATTGAGAGCGCGAAAAATTTTTTTTTTAACATTTTTCTATATACTATTAAAAACATATTTTCAAGGTTTATATTAAGATTCATTGACTGGCCCTGGATTCCGAGGTATAAACCTTACGGCGCTCCACTATAAGTTTCATCGCTAATAAAATTGCGCATGGTATGACTTTGTTTTGTTTTGTCAACACAACCAAAAATATCTCTACCATCTGACACATCGAACTGCCAAGAAACATTTTCATTTGTACCATTTATGTGCGAGACAATAATAGCGTAGTGATTCATTGCGCCCTTATTCAGACAATGTCTAATTACTTCAATACTATGTGCTAAATTTTAATGGAGATTAAATTGTTTGAATATGGGTAGTAAAGGTTGTGTGCAATATGGTAAGAATTAAAATAAATGTTGTAATTGAATTGTTAATTATCCAAATTTGTTGGTTAGCAATTTCATGGAATGTATAAAATGTATTGCACACGACCTGTGTTGGTATATTGCATGCGTTGGCTGTGTGTAGACCGTGGTCTCTGTTGCATGCAGGTCTAGGCGCGCTTCGCAGCAGCTTTCGAGGAGCGCCGAGAGCATCGATCAGTCATACAAAAGGTAACTTCAAGCTTGTTTTTTTATTCATATGGTGCTTGCAAATTTGCTCAAATCAACGGAACACAATAATTTATTGGTACTCTGAAATTATCATCAGCGTTTGGATAACCATCACAAAACAACTACGGTACTGGCAAATACACTTGACTAACTCCTAGTTTATCATATTACATGAAATGTTATTAATATAGGTCCTATGCTCATAACAATTGGTTACATTGTTTTGTATCTCCTGTAGATACTAATCTTATAAGAATGTATAACTGTACGTCGTGGTAAAAATATTGCTGACGTTATACCTTTGAAATTGTCTCATATATTCCATGACACGATCTCGTCCTTTGACATTCGCATACTAAATGTCAAGCTTGTGTTGAGAACTTTGGAGAAAACTCGTGTTTGAATACATTAAGAAAAAATATGCCTATATAATCATATTTTTCGCATAAGTAACGATCCAGTCCAATTTTGTCCGGGCGCAATTTCATACAAATAGTATTTTGCCCTTCTCTAATGCCTTGTCTATGGCTATTTCAAAATTCAACCAAATACGTTGAGTGGTTCATGAAGACTGAGAGTTAATTTCACATTTATGGGATTAGTCTAAATGTAACATAAATAATATCTCCATTCGCTTATATACAAGTATTAAATATGATGGTAAGTTTTGATGATACTGTAGTTGTTAGTCAAATGAGCAATGTTCCACATTGTTGAGCAAATGTGCAAGTTTCAACAAACACATTTTTTTACAATTGCATTCAGTTAATATTGCTTGTTTACATTGCTAACTAAGTCGTTTGTATGAATATATGTGTAGACAGTAGTTGGTATGCGTGGTTCATATAGTTCGGTGCACACTAACGCTTGGCACTACAAACCACGTCACGTGTCACTTGATGCCTAGAAACGAATCTATCGTATCACATTTTAATATCTTTCGGGCTGTCGTCGTGTCGTAACTGAACTGCTAACTTGATAAGCATTGACCTAATTGCGTAACAGTACATAATCCCATTGAATTTCAACTATGTATACAGCGCGGGTGCAACTGTGACTCATGACTGAGATTAATTTGAGTTTAGATCCGACCTTAAGTAGCGACATGTTATTGGCCTTCGCATGTAACTGGCTTAGTATTCGAAGCATTCTCGCAGAAATGTATGTACCAAGGTGCAACTGTTATGTTACTTAGAGACTCGTTAATACATTCGAACTATGAGCTGTACGCATTTTGTTTAATAACAACTTACGGGACATACGTTAGATAACATTATCTCTTTGTTTTTTGGTATGTAAATGGGACCTTGACTCGCGAGCTCGTTCTATTTGTATCGGTCCTGCGGGAGTTACTTGGGTTGGCTTTTAGGAGTGTACAATTATACGTACGTTGACCCGGAATGTTTATTATGTAGATCTGGCAATCTTCGTTTCTGTGAAGGGTTTAACTGTGGGACTTTCCGTCTGTATCCTTTTCACGGGTGGAATGAATTCGGTGGCCTTCAGCGTTAATCTTGGACAGTTGTCACGCAAAACATTAACACTCGGTGTATGTACTTAATGTATATTGCCCGAAGGCTTTTAGCAATTTCCGTAGCGTTTAATGTCCAGGGGGCATGTTTTGTTGTATATAAATAAAATAAAAGAGTAAAATGAGGACACTGAATTTCAAGTAAATAACCCCTTATTATTCCTAAATTAAAGGGAAATGGATGCTTGGTTGCTACGGGCGGCGCGTGCTCTACGATTCGCGTAGAGCATTTATAATGTTTTCTCGATAGGATAGAAATATAAAGCTTCATCTATTTGTTAGTTAATAAAAGATGAGATTTTTATACGCCCTACGTGTTGGGAGGAATTTATGACAGACCACGGGATTATTTTTAATCATTATACCTGATACAGTGCTTACGTCATGTCCAGGCAATAAGTGGTTAGTATTCTCCGGTTCCACATCCTTATATCGTTTCTGCGGTGATGGTTACTGACTCATAAAAATGCTTGTGGAGAAGTTATATGAAAAAGTGCAAGGAGACTATAATATATGCTCTATATACTTTATTCTTGGTGGCAAGGGTTCTATAGCTTAAAAATGGTATGGTGTAAGGTACAACTGATTTGTAACATTTAAAGGTTTAAGTACTAGTAATGTAATTCGTATGTTGTGCGTTACAGGTCTAAAAGTCGGTCCGTGGACCATGGGTTCTCACCGCCCTTCGACTTGGAGTCGCTGCGCTCGAAGGTCGAGGGCAGATTCGACGCCGTACATAGAGGTATGTATATCGTGTAACCGGTTATTTCTCATAACAAACACATTGAGCATTTTGGGCCGAGCTTAATGCACACACAGCTTGATTATATTATTTTCATTACTATAAAACACAAGATATTTGACATCCCCTTACAGCACTATCTTTTTATCAAAAGGGTTATGTTGACTAAATCGTCTTCTCCATTACTAGCCTTAGGCACGTTTTCATATATGTCCAATGTAAATATTTCGCAACGAACGTCCGCCTATCTTTATTTGGGGACATGAAAATTACGCCTTAGGGATTATTTTCATCTCAACGCCCGAGGGAAGGGTTAAACTAATCCGATCTTGCTAAATCCATTACTAGGCCCCTCAGAGGATAGACACATATTTATTCAGCGTCTTCCACCCGCGTATAAATCAAACATTGAATGGAATTAAACCTTGTCCCATTACGCGAACACGTTTATTGGCTGTTTCGTTACGCAAACCGTACTTACAGACTGCCGACGTAAAATTCTCGCTTCGTGACGAAATGTGAAACTGTGTTAAACCTTTTCGTTATGACGTGTTTTTTAAACGTGCTGTTACATTTTCGCAATTAAATATCACGAATGCGATATAAATTATACATTTTACATACTTTTTGCCAATATTCTGTATGTGAGAATAAAAATCATCTACATTTTCAAATAAAAACACTGATGTAAAGCGGCGAAGAATTTAATTATTTTTTGGGTTTAAATGGCAACCAACAGCATTCGTGGGCTCGATTGTCACAAGGGTACAAAATTTATGGCGACCTATATACAATTGGATGCCTGTAATATTAGTTAATGTCTGAATCGGTTGAGATACACATCAATTTGATTTTGGCAAAACCTATATCGAGAATTATGCAAATGCGTCCCTGATTTAGTGAAATGATTTCACCGCAATTAGCAATTCAATGGATCTCCGCTATTGTGAGCACCTTCACCTCGGTGTGACATCAGCTTCCTTTGTCAATCTACCTGTGTGCAGTCACGTAATGATCTTTGGGCCTATGATAAATGTTTTCAAAATAAACGAGCCATTTGCCTCGATAAATAAATAACGCCCATCGGCTAATGGAATCTGTAAATTAATTCAGTTGAATTTTGCGTGTTTGTTTGCGCTGTCCATTTCGAAAATATAGTGAAACGATTTGATTATACGAAGACGGACATGTGTCGGTAAGTTTATTAGTTCAAACACTATTTCTTTTTCTCAAAAACATTAGCGGGCAAAGTGGGCAAGTTTCATGGCGTCTTCACGTGTTTTGCTCTATGATTTAACTAATGCTGGAAACTTTGCCAATGTTAAACTCTTCCCTCGCCTTGAAGTCGTTGTCACATTGATTTGTTTGTAGAATTAAACATAAAAATAAACAAAACTGATTAAAATATTCTGAATAAATACGACTACAGCCCCATATGCCTTAGGTACCTATATCTGTTCACAAATTAAACTGCATGCGTTCGTATTCCTATTTTAAACTACAAATCAAGATGTTTAAAACAGAGACGCATAGCCAATATCAGGACGATAAATGGCTGAGGAGAATACTGACTTACAATTATTAAAACAGATTTATTGGCAAAAGATAATTCTATTTTCGTTCTGGCATTCACAGCAGACTGGACGTTACAAATCAATGCATAAGTGTATGATATCAAATGGATTTTATTTCTAATATAATTACACGCTTGTAGTGTTGCGTGCTATTTCAGCACTATAAAGATTAAATACTATGGTTTATAGTGTATAATCTATATGTACTATATATTAAAACTGAATGAATGTTAGGAGAAACATCCAGCCAATTGTGCTAATGGTTCGGACGCCCACAGTAATACTCATAGCAACAATTATTCTAATGTCGTCTTCGTGTGACACAAAAAGGCGTTTTGTTCTTTTTTTTCGCGTTCTATTTGGCATTGATTATTCAATAAATCTATTTTTTTACTCTGTAATCAATTTCTAAACGTTTTGTTTCGTTGTGATTTTACCTTTTTTTGTTCGTTGTGTTTTTGATTCTACAACTTGGCATTGCCTAAATTTCTACATACATAAACAATAAATTGGAATTATTTTAGTTCATTTGACTTGGTGATAAATTTTTAGAGCTTCTTGGAATATTTTATATTAGGAAAGTTGTGTTTAAGGATTTTGTGAGGCTAATTGTCGGGTACATACTAGCAGTATAAAGGCTAATGTAGACATTGACTAATCATTATTTTAAATGAGTACTTGTGTCAAGAGTCCTAAAAGATTGTTCGAAAATGTAAAAATACTAGTTTTTAATAGACATTGATTACATGTAATCATCCATGTCATGGGGTACTACAAAATACAGTCACGAGCATAAATATGTTCCTATGCGAAGGTTACCAAAAATATCTGACCCATGATCGAGTTCAATAATATGTGCCTACACGTACGCAGCAAAAATATGTGACATTATCCGGCTGCATAATGCAGTACCGTCAAAATGATGTGATACACTCACGAAGCATAAATATGTGACACCACTAGGCGGCAATAATATCTGACATAATTTTATCTTCAATTTAATATAATAATAAGAAATAAAGAAGAAATCGCAGCTAGCGATAAGGCCGCCTGTTGTAACTATATATTTTGTGAGTCTTTTAAAAGTTGCTAGTTACTTGTGTTTTTTTTTTTTTATTTTTAAGTTTAGAATACAATAGTCATTAATTTAGTAATACAGATGTATAGTGTACAAAAAAGTATATTAAATAAATAAAAAATAAATAATAATTATACGAAATAATGAAAGAAATAAATTTTATTTTACATTGTTTCAAGTTGGCTGTACTTTATACTATACTAGCCGGCCCGCGCTCGCTTCGTAGGGGGGTAAACATTTTTACTTGCGATTAAATTGTGATTTTAGTTCGATTAATACTGAATGCCATCATTTATTTCCTGATTGCGAAAAAATATTGTATTTATTTTTAATGAAAATAGATTAAGGCACAGTTGCGGTTGCTAGGTATAACTAGGTATAACTAGGTCAGTATTATCTCTTTAACCATTCGTGCCAATTGTATGCAGTTAAAGAAAAATATATTTTGTTTTAAACACTTAGAGAGTATATCTATAAACTCACTTATTTTAATAAAAAATCATAATTGTTGATAATGTTGATCAATTAACATGAAGTAATGATTTAAATTATTCTTCAATATACAAAATATTTTTTAGTTATATTTAAAGTTAGACATATGCTGTCGCTGACTTTTTTATAAGCATTATCAAGCTTCACAGTGCTGGGCTCGAGGTTTACGCGCCCGGTTGAGAATCTCACCGGTCGCGGGCGTACACCCCAGGCACATACCTCTGACTTTTCGAAGTTATATCTGTATTAACAATGAATTATCACTTGCATTAACGGTAAAGAAAAACATCGTGATGACTCTTGCACACCTAGAAGTTCTTAGAAATTTCTTAGGTTTGTAGTCCGTAAACCCGCACTAGGTCAGCGTGGTGGATTAAGGTCTTAACCCTCTCAATAATAGAGAAGACTCGTGCCCAGAAGTGGGACGTATATGAGCTGATAGTGATAATGGTGATGAAGCTCTATAACTTTTCTCTAGGACTCAAGCAAATGTCTCTCATGGGTAAAGCAGCGTTCATAAAAAAACGTTTTCTTTCGACTGTTTTTTCTTCGGTTTACTTTGTAAAACCGGCTACAATGAAAAATTGTTATCAATTTTCTGATTAATATTTACCCTATGACACTCACAAATAACGTAGCTTTCTATTGCTAAAAGAATGTTCAAAATCGGTTTAGTAGATTCAGAGATTACTTTATACAAAGTCACAAGCTTAAATTATTTGTATAGATTTTTGTCTAGATATATTCTAAATCACGACCAAATTCAAATATTCATTTAATACGTAGATATATTTTGCCTACGGCTGCTGTGACATTAAGGAGTTGTTATGTTGTGTTAAAGGGAAGCGGCTTTTAACACGATTGCTCCGATTAATTTATTATTTATACAGTTAATTGATTTTTCTTAAATGATTTAATGTTTTTTTTAATGTTTAATTAATTTAATAAGCAGTGATGGCCTCGAGGTTTAGGCGAGCGGTCGAGAATCTCGGCGGTCGCGGGTTCGAACCCCAGGCACACACCTCTGACTTTTCGAAGTTATGTGTGTATTCAAATTGAATGATCACTTGCCTTAACGGTGAAGGAAAACATCGTGATGAAACCTACACACCTAAAAGT
The DNA here is from genome assembly GCA_030295005.1 of Cephonodes hylas. Taxonomy (NCBI): domain Eukaryota; kingdom Metazoa; phylum Arthropoda; class Insecta; order Lepidoptera; family Sphingidae; genus Cephonodes; species Cephonodes hylas. The sequence continues at coordinate 9,677,222 of AP025363.1, read as the reverse complement.
TCTTAGGAATTTCTTAGGTGTGTAGTCCGCCAACCCGCACTAGGCCAGCGTGGTGGACTATGGCCTAAACCCTCTCAATGGTAGAGGAGACCCGTGCTCAGCAGTGGGCGTATATGGGTTGATGAAGAATTTAATGTTTTAGATTCCCTAGCAGAGTTTTGATAAATTTAAAACGAATACCACTGAATTTGGTGAAAAACTAGACCATAATTCAAATTCAGATATAATTCCACAAATAATAATTGCTGGCTTGGCAGTGTGTAATATTATAAAAAAATATTTGTAAATACTGTAAAAGCGATTTTTGCGCAAAAGAAAAACTATGGTTTCTTATATTAATTGATTTAACAGACATGGTTGATTTAACTTATACATAGTTCAAACGACGTATTAACGACTTTCTGACTCTGAACGCAATTGCATTTTTCTTTTTAATAATTAGTTCTCAATACCATAACTTGTGACGTGAATTATAATGATTTTTACTATTGCTACCGAATATTACTCGTATACACTTATGAAGTAAGGCCAAACAGAATGAAAAAAACAGACACTTTATGACATAATGACTGTTCGAAGTGAACGCACTAAGAAATATTTAGTACCAAAACAACGTGAATTCCAAATGTGAACAAATAATTTTCAATCTTATTACTTGCGTGTGACGTTTATTTTAAAATATTTGTCCTCATTTATTAAAGACATTGCTTTAAAATGACATTTTTATTTTCTGTATTTTAATGTCATAACGTCTTAAATTCAAATTTATTGTAAGCTATATAAAATCCAATTGCAAAGATTTAAGGTTAATTGCAACCAGGAGTTGTCTTTAATTTAATACTTTACAAATTGAAGTCTGAATTACAAATGTGTAAATATAATATCATGAAATATATGCAACCGGTGCCACTAAGACAAGTGATTTTGTTTGCGATCTTCAATCTAGTATAGGTATATTTGATCGAAGGTGTGTGTAGTATTCCCCAAAACAATATTGGTAAGATAGTTTAGTGAAGAACAATTTAACGATCATAATTACTATTTTAACGAACGAAACGAAATAATTAAAGAAATATTGTTTTGAAGTTAAATTTCTTTATCGAAGTAATACGAGATAACTGGTCGCCTTAACAGCGTTGAATATGCAGGAATTCTTTCAGACATTTTGGTACCGACAAGGCGTATCAGTTATCCTGATTTAGCACCTCTTTATGTGGTGCAAGACAACAGCCCGATTCACAACTCACGAATAACTCGTGAGTGGTTTAATACGCAAAGAGAGACGATAAAATAGATTTCCCTCCTAAAAGCCCTGATTTGAACCCTATTGAGAACCTGTGGGGTTTAATAGTCCAACAATGAGATTCAAATCAGGCTAGAACTTACAATTCCCTGCGTTGTCACACCTTCGACGTTTGGGAGTCACTCCGGGGCTCTCAAGTGTGCACTAATATTGTCTCATCCATGCGAGAGAGGCTACAGGATGTTATTAATGCAAACGAGGGATATACTTGATTTTAATTTATAATGTTTGCATATAAAAAAAGTAATTAAAATTATTAATTAAGATGATTTGATAAATTAAAATACACAAAAATATAAGTAAATATTTAAATTTAGTCGTGATTTAGACCATAATATCTAGACATAAATCTATATATGTATATAAAAGAAAGTCGTGTTAGTTACACCACTTATAACTCAAGAACGGCTGAAGCGATTTAGCTGAAAATTGGTGAGGAGGTAGCTTAGAACCGGGAATAAAACATAGGATACTTTTTATCCCGTTCGACAGCGTTCCCGTGGGACTTTTCATTGTTTTCTATATCCATACAAAAGTTTCGTTTTAATAATTAAGTCAATTTGAACTTTAATACAATACAATAAAGTTTAAATCGTAGTGGAGGAGTTCTATATTATAAAAATGAATTGCTCGATGTGTCTCTAAGCGCAAATCTCGAGAACAGCTGAACCAATTTCGCTAATTCTTTTTTTATAATATTCCTTGAAGTACGAGGATTGTTCTTACGAAGAGATACATTTTAAAAATTGCCTGAAAAGGTCTAAAAATAATACTTTTCTAAATTCCCATACAAAAGGATCGTAATGATACTTAAGTAATTTTGAACTATAACACCATACAAAATTTCTGTCATTTAATGTTTATCCCGTCGATGCAGTTAGAGGCCCCCTCAAATAAAAGAACGTATTAAAATAAGCATTTTGAATCGACAATATGCATCTATAACATTCGAATAATTGCGTATTTTAGATGTTAAAAATGCAGAATTGTCATGACAATGGATTGACATTTTTTGGCTGTCAAATATTAAGGCGTGCTTTCAGAAATTTATTTTGTGTAACAAATCTCCTTGGTAGTGCCTAATTTTTAAATTTTTATTATGCATGAATATTAAAAATACTCTAAATCTCCTTTAAGAAATATTAATAAATGGCCAGGGGATGCCTCTTCCATTGATCTAGCCTGTCATGGAACAGGGCAGCGATTACGCGACCTCGGCCCCCCGAGCTGTTGGAGTCTCCCACTACTTCCTTATCCGGGACTGCAACATCCTTACCATCAGGCTAAATATCCTTACTTGTAATATCCTGTACCTAAACACACGCTATCTCTACCCCATTACCAAAACAATGAAAGTCCCAAGGAGAGTTGGTGTCAGATAGGCGGCCGGCCGTAAAACATTTGCCAAAACATTTATGCAGAATGTATAATAAGAAAGGTGACAGGGCCTAGGGCGTCTCCCGTAGCCGACGCGCAGGGGCAGCACCTGGCTCCTGTGAAAAATGGGCAAGGTTTGTTACACCAGTCCAGGCGGGGGCAACTTAAGACACTAGCCCGGGAAATAAGATTGAGGTATGCAAGTTGGAATGTAGGTACGATGAATGGTAGGTCAAGAGAGCTAGCATCTGTGCTGAAAAAGGAAAAATAAGGTTAACGAAGAAGACTTACGAAAGACGACTGCATGCAGCAATAATGCGAATATTGCGGTGGATGTGTGGTATTATAACATGGAGTGACAGAGTGAGAAATGAATACGTTAGGGTAAGTCTGAAAGTAGCTCCTGTGATAGAAAAGATGAAAGGAAACCGTCTGTCGTGGTATGGGCACATTAAGAGAAGGAATGAATCATATGTAGGAAAAAAAGGTGATGAATATGAAAGTGGATGGATGGGCGAGTCGAAGAAGGCCAAAAAAGAGATGGATGGAGTGCGTGACTGAAGATATGAAAGAGAAAGGGGTGAATGAAGACATGCCGTGTGTGGAAGAAGAAGAGATACTGCGCCGACCCCAAGTAATTAATTGGGACCAGGGCAGGGGGATGATAATATACCTAAGTAATCAAAAATTAAATTCTTTTAATAAGTAACAAAACATTCATTGGCGGGTAGGGCGATACGAATTTTGCCGGGATAGCTAGAATAGTATAAAATTACAGCCATATTAAAACAATGTAAAATAAAATTTATTTCTTTCATTATTTCATACAAATTGTAAATTAAATTGAAGATAAAATTATGTCAGATATTATTGCCGCCTAGTGGTGTCACATATTTATGCTTCGTGAGTGTATCACATCATTTTGACGGTACTGCATTATGCAGCCGGATAATGTCACATATTTTTGCTGCGTACGTGTAGGCACATATTATTGAACTCGATCATGGGTCAGATATTTTTGCCAACCTGCCCATAGGAACATATTTATGCTCGTGACTGTACATTTGTGTGTGTCTGTTTGCTCCGGCTAGTCTCTCACGTTAATGATGGCTGATTTTAATGAGTGACTGACAGATTGCTAAAGTTTACAGGGATAAACGTAGGTTATTTTTTTGATTTCTGTCGGTTTATCTGTAATCAGACATTCAAACATCTATAAAGTTCGATTTAATTATTCGATTCGATTAGGTTAAAATCGAAAACAAACCCAACTTGATATAGACTATTGCAACTATTAACTGGGATGATCAGCGTCTCAACTCGTCTTTAATTAAATATATAAGTTGCACGTATTAGCTGACAGTAATGAATAAAATTTCTTTGTTACAGACGAAGACGAACACGCGAAGAGACTTCCACCCCCGCCCCCGATCAAGACTATGACGTATACGGTAAGTAGTAAGCAACACGCCGCAAATTATGATTGATGATCCGTAAACACTGTTAGTGAGCTCAGTTTAGTGAAACTTCGTGGAAAGTCTCTGTTGATATTTTAAATTAGAAATAGATCATACACACAGTGTTTATAGCCCTTTTCAGTCGTGTGACACTGATCGAGGCAGGCCTGGTCTCAGAAGAATTTAAATTAAATTCAAGTCAAATATTGTTTCAAAATCCATTAATTGGATTCAGAGTGAAATGTAAAAGACTACGTGTAATATACGAGACAGAATTGTTATGACTACTGAGGCATTTAAGATATTCCAAGAAGATACTATGTAATGATGTAAATAATATTATCTCGCAAATAAAACTCATGATCTCTCGCTTCCCAACACTGCTTTGACGGGGTAATCTAAAATTAGCTTAAACTGATCAACTGCAACTATTCATATCAATCAATCAATCAGCCTATCACCGTCCACTGCTGAACGTAGGCCTCCCCAAGAAAGCGCCAACCATCCCGGTCTTGAGCAGCCCTCATCCATCCGACTATTCATATAATTAAAATAAATTCTTGAGGCTTGGTAAACTGAAGTCAAGAGCCCGAAAACCTAGCGTAACAAATCAGTCTGACTTTTAAAAAATATGTATGTATAATTATCAGTAAATCAATAAGCTCTATGAACGTGAAGGAAAACTTCAATTATAATGATGATGACAATAATGATGATTATCTATCATTGAAACAATATGCCCTATGATGATGAAGGAAAATTTCTGTAGCATACATGCATGCCTCAGATTCCTCTTCAGTCAATTTATCATTAACCATAACCATCTTCAACCTACGCCTATCTTCATATTACAAGATAGATCACATCATGTTTTGTTCGTTACCAGGTCCGCGACCGGGACACGCTGACGTCACTGGCGGCGAGGTTCGACACGACGCCCTCCGAGCTCACCAAGCTGAACCGACTCGCCACACAGTTCATCTTCCCGGGACAGACGCTGCTTGTGCCCGACAAACGGAAAGGTGAGGTTCATACACTATTTTATATCTGTAGGTCGTGAAATTGTCTGTGGTCAGTTACACCGACCATAAACAATTGTTAGTAAAGCTACTTTTTTGGTAGATATGTCAAATATAATTAACGGTTTAGTCGATACTTTAAATCACTACGGTACCATCGCTTGTATTTCAGGACCAAAACAACTGCAGTTTCTAAACAATTTATTTATTTGAATGAAAAACCTTCAAAGATTCTAATCAGTGGATTTTACTTTTAACACCGTCCGGATGTACAAATTAAAATAACTAGATGAAAGCGAAATAAACGCGCTAATTGATTACTTTAAAAAACGGAAATCATTTGCATTTTAACACGTGATAAAAGTCATCAACGTCGCCGGACAAGAAAATAATTGCCGGAAAAATAACAGCGGGGAAGGATAAAAATAATGTTCCCACGTCGATATAAATACGTTTTATTTTCTTATTAAAAACACGAGAATATTTTACACTTCTTCACTCATAATTATTTTCGCGTAAGGACATCGCCTCGGAAACAAAACAAGCACGAAGCTTCAACGGAACGAATTTATCGAATAGGTGATGTGAAGGATTTTTCGCGGGCCACGCCGACGGCGAACCGAAATAAATACATCTTTCGGTTTTAGATGTTATTTGTTTGCGATGCATTTGTGTTATTTATTATTATCGCTGCGAAAACGGATTGTATTCGCAGCGATTTATTTATATTGTTTCGACGTTGATCGTAATGGTTTTCGCTTTATTTTATTTCTTTGCACATATGTTATTCTTGCGTTTGTTTATGGTTTTTATATTTATTACCCGAGTACGTGTTGCCAGGTGTAGGTGTAGGTCCGTGGCGGAATTTTCTGTCCAAGTTTAGCTAGAAGCAAAAAAATAATTCCAGCAATTGCCGTTAGATGTCAGTGCCTGTTTTTTGTTTTTTGCTAGTGTTTTTTTTATATATAAATGGTGTTGTTTACGTGATAGAGACAAATCAGTGTTAAAAAGATGTTGACTAAGCTACGTAGCTTGGTATCTCTTCTGTACGTGTCAGCGTACATCTTGCTTCATAGATGTAGTCGAGGTGAGTGTGTAATGAGTTATATGTAGTATTTACTATATTTATAATATGTTATGCCTCTTCTCTTTCAAGCTAGAACTATATGCGTCACTTCCATCGGTGTTTCTAGCCATTTTGTTCCCACTCACGTGGTCTTTGGCATCGCCCATTGTAAATTTATTAGCTTTCGTATCGTTACTGATGGCATTAAGTTTAGTAAATGTTATTTGACGGACTCGTTGATCATTGATAATTGTTATAAATGACAGCGTCAGTATGATCGTCTTTACGTTTCACTTTCGTAATGGGCCGGTGATTTTACATTGAAATTTTTTGGAAGAGAATCTGGGAACAGTTGCAGTGTATATTATTTTATATATACAAAACAACTGCAAGCAAAATTTATGCTTAATCAGATACTACAAATACGTCTTGCCATCAAAATCGTGTTCTATTCAAAAGAATGTAATAAATTTGCTGCAGAATTAACCATTATCGAAAATATGTTGAATCTAACATAATAAATTAATTCTTAAATTTTTTATTGTTAGACTAAGGTAACCAAAGATTAATGATAGTAGCATGAAGGCAAACATATTAATTAAATATAAAAAAAGTATTTGATAAACACGACTACTTCTCAAAACTTTATTTTTCTTTCTTTCACATATTTCCTTTTTTTGAAAATGATTGCCTTATAACAGAGTTTCCTTACAAAATAATTTAATAATTGTTAATTACGACATAAATCAGGATAAATTAGGGTCTACAGTAATTTACACAACGTTAAAGTGTTCTTACAATATTGACGTTACCTAATTAATGAGAAGTGTTGATATTACATAAACACTCCATTAGTCTATTTAAAAACTGTAAAAAGACAAACGGAAAATGCTGCTGAAAATCCAATTATTCTCCTCGTTTTCTTAAATGCCTAATTTCCATCTTGGTTCAAATAAAAAAAAAATATAAATGCCTGCTAAAAATAAAGTAGAAGAATGCTCAACATCTACGAATATATTGACGCTTTGATGTACGAGTAATTGGCTCGCACTTAATAAACGACACGAAAGCCTAAACATCAATTTTTGCCCGTCTGTTCATCTTATTCTGCGCGTGACGTACAAAGTGGCCATATTTTTAAAGCCCCCGCGGCAAACAGTTATAAAGTGTTAACGATGTGTTTATAATATTAATTATACCCGTCACATGTCAATGTGGTTTAATGATCAGGAATTTATTTAGTAGATTCCTTTTTAGACTGAATGCAGCTGATTCTATCTAATGGTAGTGGTTGCAACTGCTGTCAACGTAAATTGTGAATGAATAAACTTAAAAGCTACAATCTTTGCCCAACACTCTCACCTAGGTTAACCTTGTAAAATCAAGTCTACAAATCCTGTACTGTAATTTATTCATGGATAACAATTTTTATCTCGTTTTGAGATTAAACCTTTATTTTCCACACATTGGCGCCTAAACAACTACGCCAAAGTCAAAATGTCAACTGAGTGCTCAATAAATTTATGCCCGAGTACTCAATTGCCTCTACTTTCTTCTTCAATAAGTAGTTTTAAGTCTATAGCTCGGAAGTAATTTGTAATCAGCAGCATAATGCTGCTTTGCTTGCGTTCTATATCAAGTTCTTGATCAAGTTAGAGAGCCGCTTAAAGTTTAGAACTAATTAAAACTACGTTTTTTGGAAAAGCGTGCAATAATTTTGCGATTATGCTTAAAATGGTTTGAATTCATAATGAAAAATTAGTAATGCCATATGCAATCATAATTTTAATATATCAAAGGAAAGAGATATATGCAGACAATTACATATAGAAAAATGTCTTGTTAGTGTTTTTATAGTATCCATTTAAGACAGAATTATTGCCTAACATTTATAAAACACCGTTTTACCAAAAGTCACCAAAAGAAGAGTCGCTTAGTAGAAAGAGATAGAGCTTATGGAACTTGTGATTACCAGATGAAATATTTATCAGTGACACAAATCGCAAAGTTATTTTCCTTAATTCTTTTTAATCGTTGATGATCGTATATCCGCTAATGTAAACCTAGACCAAATATCTGACTATTTTAATTTTATAAAAATCTTTTACACGAGTTGAATAAACTTTATAATATTTTATACACACGAGTATACGAATTTATAATTATCTACGGTACTATGTGTGTACTTAGTAACTTGATTACATTAACAGATCTTTGTAATCCACAATATTTCGGTTCCGCTATTTGCTTCACGAATTTAACATGTCATCGATAAAATACATTTAACCACAATTGTTACAGCACTTATAGTATAAGTATTTCAAATATGACATTGTTAATGTATACATTAGCACATTTACGACAACGTAAGAATCCATAGTTATAGACGCTAAGCCTGATAAATTTAACCATGATGTTACGATATCATATAATGATGAATTTTCAATGAAATCTATAAACCCTCACCAACTATGAATTACTATAAACGATTAATTAGTCCAATTAGAATAAATTTGTTTATTGTCGTTACAATCCTATATTTCATTTAAAATATGAGACAGCAGTAAGTTCGCACCCTATTACGTGGGACTGATACATATCTAGCGAAAAGTGGGTGCAGAAATCCACCTAAGCCTACCCCATCGAGGCATACACGTGTGAGATTTTGAAATACATACATTTTGATGAAAAATATTTTTTTTTGTATACCTGGATTTCCTTTTTATCAATTAAATCCCACTAATTGTATTTGAACTTTTACTGTCTTGCATGGCGTAGTAGCAACCGATGATAAGCGATGTTTTGTCCGAAAAATGTGGTACTACATTACTAGTAGAAATATTTTATTATGATGTTTAAAAAAAGATAATGAATAAATAAATAATTATACCGGCCAACCGACATACTAATAATACGAATAAAAGACGACAACGACTTGGGAATGGCATTACTTGTACATTTATAAAATATAGATTTTAAATAAAAAAGTAAAAACTAATTCACCGTATGAACGTAAGTCGCTTAGGCGGATGTAAGTGTGCTGCTACCAACGGTAGACGGTGTTTAGTGATAATGCTTTGGTGTCACAGTAGGACAACCCCGATATTTGTCGCAGATATCACATTTTTGTTACTTTTCCTGTTTCTAATCAGCATGTCGCTGATTACCTACAATCGACGGTTAAGTATGGTAATTGGACAAAGAGTAAGAGTAAAAAGTATTTATTTATTTATTTATTTAATCTTTATATACCATATACAAGTATAAAGGCGGACTTAATGCCGAAGGCATTATCTACCAGTCAACCTCAGGGTGGTGCAGAGAAACACGAATATTACCATTATGAAAGTGAAATAATTCTATTTCTATAATTTTGCTAATCCTTGATGCGTATAGTTCCATACATTATCCAGTTAAGCATAAAAATCAGTGTTTTTAAAGACATTTTCCTCGATTTTTGATGCTGTATTAGTCTCACTTAAGGTCTTTTCTAAAAATATTTGTCGGTCATTACATTGAATCACAAGTCTAAAAAAAAGAATATATTTGATCTTTCCTCAAATAAATTTCATTGATCTTTAGTAAAAAAGGAAGGACTAAAACAATTATTTTATCTTTTATTTTCGTATGCTTTAGATACGGATAGTAAGGATATCGAAAAGATTTTATTGGAAATTTTATTTTACTCTTTACAGTTGTAACTGCCCTATTTGATATGGTATATTTGTCAGAATTTATTATTAATGAGTATTCTATAAATGTTAGTGTACTAAGATGAGAAAGTCTATCATCTTACGATTAACTCCCTTATCACAAGTTTTGTGTCGTGACTAAAATCTGGATTGTGTTCGGTATTATTTGTCATGTCAAATATTTATTGAATACGAGCGCAGTCAAGTTTCCTATTTTAAAGATGAGATACACACGTGATGGTATAAGTACGTTGTTTTTTATACCATTTATCGCTTAGTTATTGTAACTGGCTTTTAGGAACCAAATACCACTGACTGATGACTGAACTCAAACACGCTTGTGGGTTTCAGTATTTCGGATTCTACACTTTCTGTGAACGCTTTTCAGGCTCATACGAATTCCTTCCTTTGGTACTGCATTTATTAGGTCAGCATTGTTAACTGAGACTTAAACCCTCCTCTCACTAGAAACTAAGCTTAGAGACGTACTCGTATATACAGAGAGATGAGAATGTAGAGCCCGTTTGACAGATGATTCCTTATCTCGTCCACACTCAGTCCTCATCCGATAAGTCTCTGAATCATCCACGCTTAAGAATAAAATCATATCTTTAAGCCATTTCATCGTCCCTTACTCTCGGTAGACTTAGACGCTATCATAACAATAAATTTATTTGAGCCGGTCCACAACTCACTGTGACAGAGAGGATTACCCAACGGTTCTTATTGATACAAAATGAAAATAGAATACAATTGACCTCCAAGGTTCAGTTGGTTAGATGTCGACTGAGAAATCTTTTATCATCATAGAAATGTTAAAGATTTTCGTGACCATGTGGCATATTTTTTCAGTACTTGTTCAATAAATAAATCAGAAATCATCAAATTAAATATTCCGAATAATCTTCATATTTTTTAACCATCATATAAAACCAAAAATTGGCTATCTGGAATTCCAATTGATGACTATGTACTAACAGAAACTTCTAAGACTTGTGTGAGACACGTAATAAAATGCCTGTATATATTCGGGAATCGTATTCGTGGGTTTTTGAGTCGCATATGGATTAGGTTGCTGGGAAAACACGGAATGCAAATTTAAAAAAAAATTGATGAAAATATGATTTTGGAGAATTTATAACTCGTTTATAATGGGGCTTCTTTCGACAGCATTTTATTATGCTTTGGTCATAAGCAGCTTTTTTGTATTTTTAACTGCTTATTTAATCGATTTTCAAACATCTAAAACAGATAAGTGTACCACATGTGTGTATTGAAAATTATTATCGCGTTACCTTGAAAAGTACAGTGTGTACTAGTGACACTTTTTCAGTGTAAAATGATTTGCAAAAAAATAAAATAGTAAAAAATCCTACTACTCAAGTACAATTACTAATCCGTTGTTACGTAATCATACAGTTTCGACCGCTTCGTGTGTTTGGATATTTGTATTTTATTTATTTATATAGAGCATGTTAATTTTAAATAAATAGCGCGCAAATTGTATTACGTAACAACTGTTAATTTAACAAAGTGTAGCATTAAATAGGGATAAAGACTTGAAACAAGTCATGTTTGAGCTACACCGGTTCGGTCGCCGCAACCCGGTATAAATAAAATAAAAAAGACTATAGTCGAGAGCGGGCTAAATAATGCACTCTGATAGTGGCATCAACAACATCGATTGCACATACATTATCACCCCCACTCATTGTCCGGGCACGAAGCAAAACAATAACACGCAGCCTTGGTGTTATTCATTCATGCGTGACGTAGACATGGAACAAATTTTTCTCCTGTTTGCACGGCAAACAAATGTTACAACAGTCGTCGCGGACGGAGTAGAGCCGCGGCCGCGCTCGTGGCCGAACGCAACGTAACCACGCTCCGTTTCTATTTTCATTTGTCACTGAATTACATTTTGCAACACGCTCTTAATTGTGTCTCATTACCGGCCGTGCCGACCACGTCTCCTCGCTACAGCTGGACTCTCGGTCGCCAAGATATGGAATCGCTTTATCACAAGCGATAAATGTGCCGATATAATGGACCTTGCGCAGATACCGTTCAACAATGTTTAGTTTTGAGTTTCTCAAGCGGTGGTATCACGGTACGTTAACGTTTTCGCGATGGTTCGACTGTTTTTGTGTGTTGTAATAACGTTTTTGGTGAGATGTGGCAGTGCCACAATTCCACGAAGCGTATGTAAACAAACAACAGGTGTAATGATGGTGTGTCGTGTTCACTTCCAGATGGCGATAAGGATTCAGATGGTCCGTCGGAGAGCGGCGACAACACATCTGAATCAACACAGGGCGCTCCGAGCGAGCCAGCTCAGGAAAAAGGTATAGTGTTTATGCATTGAAATCAAATTTTATTTAATTATTTCTCATAGGTTATGATAAATTTACTGGACGCCGCTTGGTACAGGAAATATATTTCTTGATAAATTTAAACATTATGGTCTCTGAGCCATACAGTAAAGGTAATAAAATGTTATGGAACGTTTACTATAAACATAATTAGCATTAACAATCGTGGTCATTTGAAACCTCAGTCGGAACGGCAACAACATATTACAAGTAACAATACTTTATAGGTGGTATTCAGCATAACAATACGCGCGTATGCCTGTCTCCCTTTAGAAATGATCCCAAGGACTCGTCGGTCGGCGTGCATTGTGTGAAATGGGAATGAGCAGTGTCCGTTGTCACTGTGTCACATTCAATGAATGACAACGGCACAAATGCTTCTGTAGCTTATTGGCCATCGGGCTAATGGAGAGCGACGTATTAGTGCCACTAATTGTAGTAGTTTTACTTTCATTCGGTCATGACTGATGATACACAGAACTTTTCAATTATACCTTCAACTATAATTAACTAGATTATGCAGAATCTGGTTACTCATACACAATTATTATTACGTCTTAATTAAATTAACTAGCTTTTATAAAATAGGCCTTTAATCAAAGGCATAAACATAAATTACTATAATAATACCAGGATTTTCGAATAGTGTTCTTGAAAATATCCAATATTATATCCAGCTAAATAAAAAAACAATCGAATAGCATACACTCTATCTAACACAATTGTGAAGTTTTCAATCAATCAGGTACGGAATTGAAGATAAGATTAAATATTTTTGTCCATCATACTGTATAGATTCGGAAAAAATAAGATTATCGGACGATTGCTAATAATTACACCATGAAGGATACTTTTTGTTTACGACGCGTTCACAAAGACACCGGTGTAATTGTTTTGCATAGAACGTTCTATAAATTTTATCATATCACCTGTTTGATAGTGAAGTGGCACGTTTGTCGTAGATGATCGCGCCGCTTCTTGAACTAGGTCAGCAGAAACGTCATTTGCTTTGGATGACAGTACAATGTGTCATGATGGGGGTAAATAGAGCAAATAAGAAATTAGTCTTAGAGTCAGTACGAAAATAATTTAATCCATTTGAGTACGGTAATAGGTAAAGTTATTAAACCTATCCTGCAAACATTTTTATTATTATCTGTGCTCGAGGTATAAACTATTTTTTTCTAAAATGATTTCGATTTATCGGTCAATTCTGTCTATTGTCTACATGTATTTTTCCCATGAATTGTCTTCTGTAACATTTGATACATGTGAATAATGTTAAGTAACGCCAATTATGCATTTGGCCTCTTAGTTGTAGAGGAGGCTTGTGTCCAGCAGTGGAAGATATATGGGCTGATGATGATGATACTACAAATATAATTTAAATTCGGGTGGATTTTAAGTAAACCGTTCCTGATTTCTTGTTCCTACGACACAATACGCATATCTTACTGTGGGCTCTACTACGTATGTGACTATTGATAACAATATTTAATTAATCTGAATCAGTTCCCCCTTTCACTGATTGGAGTGCTTTGGAGTAAGGAATGTGCAGTACTTTGAAGTTGTATAAATGTTGATAACTGTCGAGTGGTACTAATTATAACCACAAGGTTAATTCGTCCCCTACGGTCATATGATGTACTAATTATTATCAACTCAAACGGTGACTACTTATTTTCTTTTATGACTGCCGGAATTTATATATTCACTCTAATTTAACAGCACCTTGATGGAGTTAGCTAGACACCAATTTGTGAAACCTGACTGGGTTCGACTCCCCTACAAATTTTAGAAAAATATCTGTTGAAATGGACTATGACTGTAAAGAACAATGGCCGTAGAAAAAATAAGGCTATAATATATTTTCCAATATTTTGTAATAACAAACAAACATAGGTGCACTATTATAATATAGTTTTAAAAATATTTGTTTGTCATTTATCTTTCATGTAATCAGATGTTTTATTATTTTCTTGAATTCTTCGAATTTTATTAGTCATTGTAAATTCTTGGAAATTATTGAAATTGCATACTTTCGTTTAAAATTTAAACATTTATCTATAAAAATAATTACTGATTGCTTAGGCGTGTAGAGAGCGCAATGATTTTTTTTTGTTATCGGTGTACACGTATATCTTTTTAATAAATCACAAAATCCAGCACCCGCATATTAAAATTTTACTACGACAATAAATTCTACGTCATATTGTAGTGCAAGCTTACATAGTTGCAACACTAATACCCGTCAGTTCGCTTTACTGAACAATTTATACCATCGTTACTGTTTCATAGCTCTTTACAACATAGGACATGTTGGTCTTTGCGGGTCATTCTGAACCAAAATCTTCTAAAATAAGCTATTATATAATAGATACTTTATCTTCTTTATGTTTTGACGGGGACTTATGTAGATATGATCCTAAAATGTAATATGACTCACAGATTGCCTATTTTTCGTTGTGTAAATTCATCACCAGTCTCTCTTTATTGGAGTTTCATTTCTGTATATACACGTTTGTCTTCCCAAAGGGCTAGCTATAGACGGATTTCGGCACCCATTAGTTACCAATTGTGTTTTATACGCTGTTTGGCAATTTCGTAATGAAAAAACTCAATAGCATAACTTGTCCAACTACTTACCAAAGCATACAATCAGTTCTTACTAATAACATACCTACATTGTTTCCATGGTATTCATAGTTTTTTTTTAATCGTATTACAGAAATCCTGGACAGCTTGCGGCCAGTATCCCCGGAGGCGCCCGCCAGCAGCAGCGCTCCGCAGCGCTTCCTCAAGATCAACGTGCGGCACATCACAGATGGACAGGTAATATGCTTCATGTATGTTTTGGGTAAAACCTACTTAGTGTTCGTGACGTGAAAGGAAGTTGGGTTTTCTGATGTTACCTGATTAGCAAAGAGCTCGGTCAATTAATATTTTTTTAGGAACAATTGTTTTTAAATTTAAATGCTGATATGATAATTTTGGTAAATAAATTAATACTGAAGACACAATAGTCCTTGTTAAAAGCCTACTGTAAATAAACTTTATTTTGTTGCATAACTATTATAATATGATATTTTACTGTTGCTCGGTCTTTTTTTTTTTTTTTTTTTTTTTATTCTTTATTTAATTATAGAGGGTTTGGTTCAACAAGAACATGTCACCCTCATTACAAACTCTAGTACAATTTATATACTAACTATACTACTTACAACTATCTACGTCTAATTCCTGTCATCACCATTTTGAATAGCGCTCTGGCCTCGTCCGATAAAGGCGAGGACAGGACACTATTGAACAAGCCAATTTGCGGTGTATCATAGCCGAATCTTAATAAAAATATTCTCCTTTCAGCCTCGTTACGAACACACTCTCCTAAAATATGCATTACGTCTTCCGGTACACCACACTCAATACAGTTAGGAGTTACACTTTTTTTCATTAAAAATGCATAACTATTCAGGGGCATGTGTCCGGAACGCAGCCTGAAAGCAGTCACAATAAGGTTACGGTTCATATCTGTATCAGCAAACCAACAAGACCGGGATAGCCTCGGTACAATCGTTTTGTACCATATACCTTTGCTTAATGCCCTCTCATTAAAATGGACTTTCCACAATTCGTCACACCGCCTGCGAACAACACTCAGGACATCTTTGTAATAAGGTAGATAGTGGAAAACAATTCCATCTGTGAGGGCTTCTTTAGCTAACCGGTCGGCCATCTCATTGCCAGCTAAGCCAGCATGAGAGGGTACCCATTGGAGCACTATATTTTTACCCTGCAACTTACTAACTGCATCCAATATTCTGTAGGCAATCGGGGAACTTCGAGAACTCGAAGTACACCGAGCCATGTGCTGAAGAGCACTCTTGGAGTCAGTTAGTATCACATAATTGCCAGATTTGAAAGACCGGGCGTATTGGACTGCCTCAAATATTGCTAATAATTCAATACACATAATAGACCCTTGGTTGTCTAATTTAAATTTAATAGAAATTGAGGCTTGAGGATCATATAATGCAAAACCTGAGTTTTCCGCATCACAAGCCGCATCTGTGTATATTTTATAATAATTAGGATATTTTAATAATAAATACTGCTCACTAACCTGTTTCAAATTCCCTGCTTTATAATGATTTTTTGGTTTGTTTACGCCTTCGATGCTAGTTTGAATAACATGAGATAGGTCCACATTGCTCATCCAAGTTTCAAACATGTATCGCTCTAACTCTTGAGTTGAATAAATATGATAGTTATTTAAAAATTCATGGACAGTTACTAATAAAGGATGTTTTTTATTTCGCCAATATAAATTTCGACATAAATTTTGTAGGTGTGTTATTAAATTTATTATTTGATTGTCTTGAAAAGATTTTATCTTTAACCAAAACTTGCCAGCCAAGTAATATCTGCGCACATGTAGTGGTGGAACGAGAAGCTCATTTTCCATTACATGTATTGGCGTCGATTTAACAAAGCTACCGATTATGCGCAAGCATTGATTTTGTAGTCGGTCTATTTTTGTTAAATTGCGTTTAAGGCCATTATCGTATAGGAAGTTTCCGTAGTCAAGCCTAGAACGAATGATGGAAATATATAACCTCCTGAGATGGTATGGGTGTACTCCCCACCCCGATCCAGACAGTATTTTTAAAATATTTAATGATTTTGTGCATTTTGCTACTAATTCACCAATATGTTTGGTCCACTTTAGAGAGCGGTCCAGCCATAAACCCAAATATTTTAGATTATCAACAACTTCTAATGGTGTTCTATCTACAATTAAATTTATGCTCTCTCTTTTGTATCCTCTTTTAAAAATGCATACTTTACTTTTAGAAGGAGAAATAGATAGCCCCAAATTAAAAAGTAAAACAGTTAATTTATCTAATGAGTTTTGCAAGCGTGGAAAGCCACTTTCAACGGATTTACAACTGGTGAATATGGCAAAATCGTCCGCGTACTGGGATACAAATACTCCGTTGACTGTTAGTTCTCTACATATTTTCATGGTGGCTATATTGAAAAGTAGTGGGGAGAGTGGGTCACCCTGTGCTAAACCTGTACCTGTGTAACGGCATTCAAAGGCATTATCGTACATTATTTTTAATTTTCTCTCCTTCAAAAAATTCCAAAGGTACCGACAAGTTTTAGATCCAACTCCAATGTTGTCCATAGTTCGAAGCAAGGTTAGAATATTTATGTTATTATAGGCATTTTTTATGTCCAAGAAGCATCCTATTGTCATGTTATTTTCTGAAAAACCTACTTGAATATGTGAAATTAAACTAACGAGATTATCTAACGTTGAACGCGACTTTCTGAATCCTGTAGTCTGATATGATAGGAAGTTGTTTTTCTCTATATACCATTCAATTCTATTGCATAAAATTCTATGAAAACATTTACAAACACAGGACATCATTGAAATAGGTCGAAGCGAGGATACAGACGATGGATCGCAGCCGGCTTTAGGTATAGGTAAAACATTGACATCCCTCCACTGGGCGGGAACAAAACCGGATAAATAAAAATCATTATAAAGAGACCTTAAAATAGATTTGGCAATTTCTGGAGAATGTTTTAGCATGGAATACGATATATTATCACACCCGGGCGATGTGTCTTTCTTGGAAAGGCAGTGATCGAATTCCTGTCTTAATATTGGAGCGTCTAGTTGACTATTATTTGAAGTAAAATATGGATCTCTAGGTGATGAGTAGTCTGGAGATAAAGATCGCAGCAATAAAGTGGCCATGTTTTTATCAACGTAATGTCTAACAATTTGACGTCCTTTAAACCACCTCATTTTATTCCACATCTCAGATTGTGATATGGACCGATCTAAAGATGAACAAAATTCTTGCCAGGATTTGACTTTTTCTCTGCGCATTAATTTTTGTGTATCACGTATAGTCTGGTTAAGATTAAGTAAATTATTGGGTGTTGGATTTCGTCTGAACCTAGCTAGGGCTAATCTACGTTTAGCCACTGATTTTGATAGGTCAGGGCTCCAGTAAGGTTTAGGCGAGAAAGAAGAATGGGGATAAGTGTTTAGTTTTAAGTAAGGAATGTGTAAGTCTGCTGCTATATTTAAGTAATCTATGAATTTGTCGTAATCGTATTGTAAATTTTCTGAACGAGTAAATTTAGAAAATAAGCATTCTAATTCCTTTTTATAAGCATCCCAGTTAGCTCTCTTAAAATTCCGTCCACAATTTTTTCTAGGTGGAATATTCAAGTTAGTACAAATTTTGATAATCAGATGGTCACTACCGAGAGTTTCATTGAGAATGCTCCAGTACAGTTTCGGTGCAAGGTCTATTGAAACGAAGGAAATATCGGGGGAACTTTCTTGGAGTTGATTATTGACTAGCTTAACTCGAGTGGCTTTTCCATCATTAAGAGTAATAAATCCGTTATCTAGAGAAGCATCGAAAATTTGAGTACCTCTTATGTCCGTTTTAACTGACCAATTTCTATGGTGGCCATTGAAGTCACCGACGATTAAAGTTTTCTTTTTAAACATAGAAAAAAGAAAATCCCAATCTTGTTGGTTGGTCGCTACAGAAGGTGCACAATAGACTGCCACAATATACTCAATTTGTAAGCAATTAAAAACTCTTACACCTATCACTTCGATACCCGGGTTAGAGATCAATATATCGTACTGTTGTGCTTGTATAGATTTGTGTACAAAAATGGCTACCCCACCATAACCATCTACCCGGTCTTTGCGGTAAATAGCGTAATGAGACACCTTCATGTTCTTATTAGTTTCTAACCAGGTTTCACTCAGGGTAGCAATATGGACCTTCTCCTGGTGTAAAATGTTTTCAAAAGAAATTAATTTCGGTCTTAAACTCTGTGAATTCCATTGGAGTATAGTTAACTTTAAAGGTGTTTTATTCTTATTCATTATTAATAAAAAATTCTAACATAGTTTTCAAAGCCGGTAAATCTGATATGTTTTCAACCACAACTAATATTAGCCATTCTACACAACATTTGATAATATTTTTAACTTTATATTGTAAAGACGCGCCTCTCAAAAATAATATTTCTTTTACTCTATTAAATAATTCGCTAAATTCAACTTCCCTTTCCTGTTTTTGGGGCCTTGGAACCTCTTCACCCGACAGCTCGCGTAGTTCTTGAAGGCTTGATGATGAATATTCTTCCTGGAACCGTTGCTTTCTAGAAGTTTGTCGCGGCCCTTGCTTCTCCTCTCCCGCCTTATGAACCCTGCCTTTGGCTTTAATTATACTGGCGTATGTTGTAGCTTCGGATGACGTAGACGGTTTTGGTTGATATGTGGAAGGCGCCGCAACAGATGCTGGACTGGTGTTATAGATAAAATCCTTTGGTGGAACATGGGTTGGTGATCTGGGGGCCACATACATTGTGAGTGCCATCCTATACGTACAATTAAATTCGGACATTATCTCACGTATCCTTTTTTCTTTAACGAACGCTGGACAACCTTTATACATGGCCATATGCATTCCGCCACAGTTAACGCATTTAAATGATGTCACTTCACAATTGGGGTGATTACCTCCACATTTGGGACAAACTATTTTGTTTGTTGGGCACATCTTCGCTACATGACCTAGTTTCCAACAAAGTGAGCACTGGGAAACAGGAAAGACGTACGGATCGACTTTGATTCTCACACTGTCAACAAAAATATATGCGGGTAGGTAATTACCTTTAAAACATAATCTCACTGCCTCGCTCGGAATCCACCCCTCATTTAAAGTACGTCGCTTAAGTCTTCTAACAGAAATAAGTTCTGCAGGTTCACACGATATTTTTTCCAATACTTCCTCGTCCGTCAAATCCAAGTCCACATCTCGTATAACTCCGTGTGATATATTCTTCTCCATCGCTCTTTGTATATGCCATCCCTTTTCAGCTATAATTTCGCACTGCTCCAATTTTTCGACACTCGCTTCACTCTGCATGTCGAGTCTCACTTTGTAAGGGCTGAGATATTTTACTCTCTGTATGTCAGTAATACCCGCATTTTTTAATATTTTGGCTAAACCGAATTGTTTAGGTAATGCTTCGCTCCACGACAAATACACCTCGACCTTATCTTTCCCTTGTTTATATTTCTTTCCTTTAGATACAACTTCTGTCCATTCTTCATCGTCTTCATCTCCTTTCCTCTTCTCTGGTCTTAAACATTCCTCAGGGCTCTCAAACATTGAGAAGCAATATTAGGAATACAATCATGAGTTCAAACTCGATATCTGCACTAGTTATTTAACAGCACTAAATATGATTCGGACTGGCGCGACACAGACGTCCGCTCCGGTCGACGATCGGATCGCCACTGAGCTCGGTCTTAGTGAAGTGTAGTTTATTAATGAACGATAACTTCAAATAAACAGAAATGTATGCAAGCATAATTTTTATTTTTAGTACCTACTAAATCTTTTTATTCATCGAATGATTGCTAGTATAACAAGTAATGTGTAGGTGTTAATCTGAATACAATGCTCAAATAGATGTAAGAAACTTTATTCAATTGTCATTATGGCGTGTCATCACCACACGTCATAGGTTCCTATGCCTGTTATTGAAATTTATTATTATCAAATTTGTGTAGTGTCGAATGGAGCTAATGAAATTTGTAGGTGCTAAATTATTTATAACGTTTTACGTAGCGGTAACCTGCATATATTAGTAACATTATAAGAATTATTGCTCATTTACCATTTTGAAAGATCTTTGGAAATCTGCATGTTTGAGAAACTTAATGTTTTTCTTACTGTTTTGTTGTTTATCATTGTCGGTGCTAGAAGATTCCGTAGGACGGAGGATGGATTGTAAAAATAACTACAAGAAGCCGATCAGCTTCGCTTTATACAATTTAGATGTTCAGTAATGGAGACAGGTTATTTCATGTTCGGTAATACCTTATCTCCTCCAAATGTATAAGGCGCCCTTGGCCAATATTACAGATATTATATCATTATAATATGTTTGCAAATATGTCCTTTATTAAAACATGGAGCGTGTTCGCGCATTTCTAATTTGCTAGAGTCGTAAATGTTTATCATGTGTTAATGCAATGAAGTGCTTTTTGTAGGGAAACAATTAAGACCGAATGGTTAGTGCGTATCAACGGGTACATAAAATTTTTACTACTGCTGATTGTTCCGATAAAATACAATATGTTGTTATTCGACACATTGCAAATCGATGGTGGTATTGTGATGTAATTCCTTAATTTTCGGAATACATTGTTATACATTTTTTAATATATAGAATACTCGAAGACAATTCAAATAAGAATGCCCATGCGGTGGTAATTCATGTTTTGAAATATAGAGTGCAATGCTTGAATTATTTGAGCATTTTACATGCCCTCATTCCATTATAGAAGTCGTTTTCATTAATTTAACAAAGTTGGAGCAGAAATAATTGGCATAATCCTACGTTGGCAGCATACCTTGTTTGTGTAATGTAGGAATCGCACTCATAAGCTCACGGTTCACAGGACATGTTAGCTATAATTACATGCAAACTCATGCGCGACTACACTTCTGTTGGGGTGGCAAAGGTGTATTTATAAACAACGTTTTTCCAGCTTTGTTTCAGAATATCATGGGCCGACTCTATTGCCAAATTTATGTGTACATTTTTTTATGTAATTCCACGACCAAACGATATTGCCGCAACACGATGCTATCAAAATAGGGCATACAGAGATCATATCTTGTCACTCGATAGAATCTAATTCTTCAACAACCCATATACGCCCACTGCTGAGCATGGGTCTCCTCTACCATTGAGAGGGTTTAGGCCATAGTCCACCACGCTGGCCTAGTGCGGGTTGGCGGACAGAATCTAATTAGCTTTATGTAATGGTCAGCAGTTGTCGTTTATTTATTGATGATGATGGTGGTGGTGGTGTTAACCATGATGATGACGATGATGTTGGTAACCATTATAATGATGATAACCATGGTGATGATAATAACCATAATGATGATGGATGCCTCCAGGGCGTGGTATCCGGCGTGCTGCTGGTGACTCCGAACGCGGTGATGTTCGACCCGAACGTGTCGGACACGCTGGTGATGGAGCACGGACCCGAGTCGTACGGCGTCATCGCGCCCATGGAGTACGTCGTCAACGCCGCCATCTTCTACGACATCGCGCACATGCGCACGCACGGACCGGACAACAACACGCACAAGTATGTACTCACTCCATTCCTTCTACATTCTACACTTTTTTAAAGGGGGTTGGAGGGGTCTAGCAAAAGGCAGTATCTCGCTATTTAATATGATTTACCTACTTTTTCCGGGTTCCTGTAAAATACATACTTTACTAGTTTTGATTAAGATTAAAGTAATTATGCAAGGATGACCATTGACCATTTATGCAATGTCTTCTAGTCTATCCTGGAAACGTGAAAACATTCATATAGATCAAATAATTACGAAATCATTTAAAATGGCACATTCATCATACTGTCTACAGTTATTGGCTTTTGTGGCGTGAACTTTATTTGTAGGGTAATAAAGGTATTTTTATTCACAATTCAACTTTCACAGCTGTTTCTTGTGTATGCGGAAAAAATTAAGTAATTTATTCATGAATCAGTTCATATGTTACAACAATAACTTTTAAACTATGATAACCACACTAGGCGCATAACCGTCAAATTCTTGATTGTATTTTTTGTACTACTGAAATATTAGCATCGAGTCAAATGTAATTTTCCGATCGAGTCAACTGAGTGGCATCCATGCCACATAAGCAAAAAAACGCAGTCTGCGGGAATAACAATAGAAATAGTGTTTTGCCGTACACAGTTATTGTACCAAGTCTTAGTTTTATTATCGGTAAACAGATAACGTGGAACTTATTATAATTTAATGCGCAACTCTGACACTTGTGTCAATAAGCTAACGTCTGACGCGAGTGCAGACGGAAATTATAAATACCAGTTGTTCCTACACACTACATAAATGACAATATTTTTCTTTTACTCTATATTCGACGTTGAATATGTATGTTGTAGGTGGGAAATAGTTATGGTGATATTTGGTACAGACCACCGACATAAGTCGACCTGGTCCTGCTTTTAAAAAAAAGCTCTGCCGAGTCAAACTGTTAAATTTCAAAAACATTAAATTGAACGACATGAAACAAGCCTGCTTTTATATTATATTTTCCTTTTAAACACTATAGAGATTGCTGCGAGATCTCTCAATCTCATCAATCTGATTTAATGTTCTGTCATTTATTCAATAACTCGCATTGATTCACACTATGTAATTCTTTTTATGTTATTGCATTAATATTTAAATTATTTCTCAGGTTTAAAATGTTATGTAATCTTAAAGCAAGCTACAATATGTTTTCTTTCAATAAAGAGTATACAAGTAAATTTCTATTTCGTATTAATTAAATTCTTAATTTGCGCTGCGGTTTCCAAATAATGTAATGTATAACGGATGTCATGTCGATATGATTATACGCTGCTGAGTAACGTGGAGCCAATGGATTTTTGTCGCCAATAAATTCTTTTTGGCATTGAAACTTTCTAAAATTTGATGCGGTTGATGTAATCTTGATGTTTCACGTTTCAGAGCCGAGCAGGCTGAGATATACTACATGAATAAGTCGGAGCATTCACCCGGAAAGGACTCGCTTCTAGTCAAAGTAAGTAATATTTACCAAGGGAAAAAGTAATGTAGAAAGAGAACGATTTAAGTTTGTCGAAAATAATTTTCATATAGAATTGATTTTAAAATCGTATTAACAATAAACTTAATATTTGATAATAATTTATTTCCATTTTCCTCCTAAGATGGTTACTAGATTAAGATTTAATGGAAACGATGTGTCTAAAATGAAATTCTTAAAGTCGTCGTTATTAAAACGTTAGTAGTACTGAGTTGGGTAGTAGAAAAATTTAGAAACTTTGCTTACCTTCTGACACTACTCACTAAAGACTCGTGCTTAATTATAGACCATATAGGAAATATGTATGATGATTGATATTTGTATGATGATGTATGATATTTGTATGATGATGTATGACTATATTGTATGTGTGTGCACAGGACGAGACGTTCCCCGAGCTGCAGGCGGCGAGCGGGGAGGAGGGCGGCGCGGCGGACGAGCGCCCCGGCTCCGGAGACGCGGACGACCGCGGCGGCGCGGCCTTCCCCAAGGCTTTCGAGAGGGAACTCGTCACCCCTACTGCCTTGCAGGTATGCTAGCATCATCATCAACAGCCCTCAATTCGTCTACTGCTGGACATAGGCCTCTCTTATGGCAGCGTAGCCTTATAGCCTAGGTATGCTATAGGCTTCACATTTTTTTACCCACTGTAATGTGATAGAGCAAGACAAAACAATGAATACCTCAGGAATAACGTCAAGCAAGACCATCTTCGATTCATTCACAGTGAAGTGCGCAGGCTGCGATCGAATCGAATTGAATGAAACAGTGCTTAGAGCTTATTGTGGGAGCAGAAGTATGATTAGGTGCGTGTATTTGTCAAGAAATATATCGAGAAAATTAAAAATGTTATGTTCATTTTCAGCAACAAACAACAGAAGAGAGGCGGAAGTCCTTGCTCGATCATCACTGGGCCATCCCAAGCAAGGATAGGATGTCCATTGACCAGGGAAGCGAGGTCAGTAGTGTATGCTTCTTAGGCATTTTTATTTTCCTAGAATCTATCCAGCCATTAGTAATAATTGCTTACTTTAACGTTAAGAATCCTCAACTATATTTACCTATACTCTACTGACTGTGATACGGTGCTCAGATATGGCATATTTATGGGTGAATACAGTAGTTTGTCAACAAATAATATGTTTTTATTGTAATGCTACATAGACTGCCCCTGATTTGCCTGAGGGTTTATTCCTAGCATCACATTGTAGAAATTCACCTCGGCCTTCCCTTTTCACTTGTTTGAACATTAAGTACATATTAAGTTTGTATGTGTTACACATGTAACTGCTTACTTTAGGTATCATCAAGCGCGTCCCAATGCAAAGAGGAGAGCTTGGAGGTGGCGGCCTCTGTGGGTTCCCGGGCCGACAGCGCGGAGGGGGGAGACGTGGGCGAACTACCCGAGGCACGCGACGAGCCGCCAGACGAGGCCAGGCACCTCGTCAAACTGTCCTACCACGACTCCGGCATAGACATCCGCGACCCACTGCTACATGTCACACCTAATAACAACAAGAAGGTTTGTAATTTGGAGTTTTTATTGGATTATGTGAGGGTGTATTTTGATGTTAAATAAAATAATAGGTAAAAGTTAAATATGCAAAAAAAATAACATATTTCGTATATAATCTACTAACACAACAACGGCTTCGTTGGTTTTTTTCCCTTTTGCAATTATTCTTCAGGACATTCTCAGTAGTAGCAGAGTATAGAGATGTGAACAAAATACGATAATAGGCTCGCCTGCTATAACATGGGACTAAACAACTGCGAGCAAAACATGGGTATAGTAGTATACTTCCACTAACTCCTTCAGGAATACAAGTAAAATACATTATTAATTCCATTATCATACTAACATGTTTTATAGGGTCACCACTACCACCACGTCCATCACATACTAGATCACGACGACTACCACCCCGACATAGAGACTATATACGAGGCCACAGAGACCGATGTCTCCATGTACGACAACTGGCAATGCGATAAAGCGTACGAGACGAACTTTTTGAAATGTTTCGTTGTTTTTCACCCACCAACTCTCGAGAGAATGTCGGTGTCGTCGCATGAAGAGGTGAGAGGAGGGGAATTTGGAAAGTTGGTTCTCGTGTTTCGCCTGGATGTGTCAGTCTTCTTGTGTCCAAAACTGATATTCATCTGTCGAAATTTCTTGTCGTCTCCTGGTAGTTCAACTATTTTTATATGTGTACTTTGTGTCGTCATTCTGACTTTTCCTGGATCTTCTTCTATTCGCCTCTGATTTCACTATAAAGCAATTTGTTCTATCGATTGTGATTGTTCGATTTATTGTGTAACTCGGTGTACGTTTCCTAACTTTACTCTTCACTTCAGTGAAATTCTTTATTATATCGTAATGAATTCGTATTATTATTACGTCGCATTAAAATAAATCTTTTCTTGGAGATATCAAAATGCCCTAATCCTTATTAATTACTTAGGTGGATCACAACTTAAAACATTGACAGATCGTTCTACCGGTGTTTTCGTATCAGTTCCTCTCAAGAACTAGTTCCTATTATTGTTCAATGAGGAGATGTCGATATAAGGGTCCATACGTGCGCAGGTGTACAGCGACGCGGACATCGTGCTGTCCGCGGAGTGGGTGCCGCCGGTGTGCCTGCCGCGCGCGGAGGCCCCGCTGTCGGCGCCGCTGTCCGCGCCGCCGCTGGGCGCCGCGCCCGCCGCGCAGCCCGAGCGCGCGCCACGCAAGTCCACCGTCTCCTTCTCGCTCGACGGCACCACGCCCAAGGACGACGCCTCCAAGCCAGACAAGAAGAACAAGGTAACATCTTTCAAAGATTTAATACGTCATTAACCGAGACGATATCCCATCTTCATATACCTCCCCCAATGCTCGCCATTTTTCTCGGCCTTGGGCTAGTCTCATCCATACCTTTCCGGCTACATGAGCTATGTCATCCACGACATATGATATCCTACTTACATTTATATAAAGTCGTGTATTTTATTGTATCGTCTTATCGTTATGAAGCTGTTGATAAATATATATAATATGAATTATTTTCTAGTTTACTTCAAACTGAATGATACAGGCAATAGTAGCTATTACTGTGAAGAGAAATGTTATCAAATTTACTTCATTATACATTTGATGGGTTATTCACAGATGTTGAAGAGGCTGTCGTACCCGCTGTCATGGGTGGAAGGTCTGACAGGCGAGGCGACGTCGGGCAGCGCGCCCGTGTCGCAGGCCGACTCGCTGCCCTCCTCCGCAGACAGCCACAACACCAGCGTCTTCTCCAAAGTCTTCAACAGGTACGGAACCACACACACACACACAACACCCGGCATAGATGTGACACTTCAACATTAACATACTACCAAAACACTGCAATTGGTCTATTAATAATTATACTACTAAAAAAAATATCAGTATTTTGATCAGAAAAAAGCGTAGAACTAAAAGAGAGTGTCATATCTATCAACTCTTTCTGTGTCTACGCTTCTCACAAACATGCCGCATATCGATATATGTACTAATACAGTAACTCCATCAAAGAGGTGTGCGTTAAAGTAAATCATACTAATGTCAATAATAATCGTGTCGCAGTGTACACGCAACACACATATACACATGCTGTTTGAAAATTGAAATAATGTTTGCGATAATTTTCCTTTGCTACCGTGGATGCTAACGGGGATATACCAAAATTGACGCGACTCCGCTCTGTTCATTGGCCGGTTAAGCTCCCCAATGAACCTAGTGGAGTTTGGCACTGGTTTGTTCCTGAGTAAAACCCCGTCGGAAGAGGCGCCCCACGACGTGTTCTCCTCATCGGGGTACGTGACGACACGTTCCGCTGCAAAATATCGATGTGCCAACTCTGCAATGTGCCTTTGACGACCGAGACACCATCACGACGCCATCTAGTGGTCAAACTACTACATCTATTAACCTTGACGCTACGCTATGGGATAATTTTATAGAATATATTATTCACAAAAAATATTAACAAAGTAAATCTTAGTATGGACAAGACCACAATATGGCGTCGTAATAATGCTATTAATCTCTCTCCTGTATCACTCTTCTCTGTCTTATTTAGGCGTTGTCACCGGCATATATATATATATATGTCTGTCGTTTCCTATTGTCCTGTGTTCTATGTTAATGTGTTTTGGTCGAACTAAAGTTACAGCCAAAATTCATTATTGCTTACCATCACTCAATGTCGCTGAAAAGTATCCGAAACTTGTAGTTGTCAATTTATATCCCTTGCGTGGATGTTGAAAGGATTCTACATTACTTTGGAATCCATATCAGATCCTAAAAGGTAGTACTTAGAATACTCATATCAGACGATAGATTAGTACTTACATTGTTGAAATTAGTACCATGTTGGTAGAAGATTGACTAAATATCCTTGAACATGATATTTGAGTTTGGGATTATTTTCAGTAATTGTGTGTAAATAGGTTATTGTGCTGATTGGCATGTTGTATATGTGTTAGGTACGATAGTCGTCATGTCCGAAGCTAACCGTCATTATATGTCACAGGATGTAAACGTCATTTATCATTTGTCATAATGAAGCATCCCCCACGGCATCTCATTGAATCATTATATTGGTTATTGGCACCATTTGGCAGATAATGCATGATTTTTTAGCTTTTAAGTTAAGTGTATTCAAGGTGAGATTTGATTGTAAAATTTGATGAAACGAAATTTTTTTTATCGAATAATATCAGATTCTTCACAGGTGCTGATTTATTGTTTTAATTTTCTTTTTCTATTTAGCTTTTCCGTTTTGATGGTTTTGGATTTATAAAGGGTTAAACTATTATGTCAAAATTACGATTTCATTATTGCTACAAATTAATTGAGTAATCTCCAAATAGTCGATTTTTTTTATTATTGCAACTGTTCAATAAAGTATGGTAAGGATAAAAAAAACTTTTTTTTGTTCGTTGGAGCTATTTCGTCAATTGGATGCATTTTTTAAATCACCTAATTGGCACAATGTTTTTTTGTTGCAAAATTTATATTTTTTCTAAAACAAATATCACGTTCTGTTTGTGTCTAGCACCAATTGAAATTCTAAATTGTCTTGTGCCAATTTTTTATTATAATGCTTCGTGCACTACTGAAATTATGCAATTATGATGAGTTCATGTATCCCGGTGAAAATACCTGTATCCCGGTAAACATAGAAGATATGTTTAATGATACAAAAAACATGTTTTATATCCGAGAAATGATAGGATTTAAAAAAAAAAAAAACAGTAGGTCGTTACATTTAATTGTCATTCCAACTATGGTGATGATAACTTTAGCAAAATTCATTTCACATGAAGGAAAAAATCAATGGCTTCAAGACATATGTGTATATATACTTAATAGCTGTATGGTGTTATGTTCAGACGCAGCTCGCTGGGCGGGTTCGGTCGGTCGGGCGGCAAGGCGGCGCCGAGCGGCCCGCAGCCGCGCCTCGACTACCGCAGCATGGTCTCCGTCGACGACATGCCCGATCTCTTCGCATCCTTCGACAGTCAGTATTCTATGATATTTCGTTTTTTTATTGGCATTAAAAGTGTATGTATGACATTTTTTTTTATAAAGATTAAATATAATATCGAGACGCTTGTTCCTGTTCACTGATGCAATGAACGCATCTTGGAATAAAAGGTTTTAGAAAAATTAATCCACAACTTGATGGTACGCCAAATAAAACTTTACTTGCCGATGGTTGAGAAAAGCTGCCTATTCTGTTTTAAATAAAAATCGCGGTTATCTAAAAGTTTGTATTATAGCCTGTTAATTATCAATTTAACAGTTTTAATTTTTAATTGTTTTCTCAATTTTTTATGATGTATTGCTTCGTGTCTATTTCATCTAGTTTTTTCTTTAATAGCACATCGTCTTTATTAAACAAATATATATAACCAAAATTTGTGTGTATCAGAGCTAATTCCGCGCCCGGCGCGTCCGAGCGACGACCCGCCGCTGTACCTGCGCCTGCGCATGGGCAAGCCGGCCGGCCGCCCGCTGCCGCGCACCACGCCGCTCATGTCGTACGGACGCAAGCGCATGAAGCCCGAGTACTGGTTCGGAGTGCCCAGGAACAGGTCAGTACAGCCCCCCTTATACTCTTCTTCTATTTATAGACTGCCTAGTGGTCATGCGGTACAAGCATGTGCTGTGCGATCTAAAGTTTCTGGGTTCGATTCCCGGGTAAAGTATTATTGGGTTTTTCCATTAAAAAGTTATCAATAGTAGCACAGAGTTTAAAAATGTGCCCAAAAAACGGCAATAAGCTCGCCCCCTATTACGTGGCGCAGTTACATAACTAGCGAAATATGGGTGTATAAATGCATCTCTGCCTACCCCATCAGGAAATACAGGCATGAGTTTATATGTGTCTAGTTTTTTTTTTAGAGGAAAACGCCCTAAGCTCCATGTTCGGTACCTTGGGGCAGGCCGAAATGGCTGTTTTACTAATTAAAGTAGCACCGCGTATTTGATCCCCTTAGTGGTCATTAATATTGTATGATAATGTTACTTATCACGACAAGATAACTATATATTGAATAAACTTTCATCGAAATCAATTAAGGAGATAATGCGTCAATGACTAATAAATAATCTCCCTTGAATAAATTAGTTAGGATTTACACTAGATTACTATGCTGTCATATGCATTCATGTGCATTATGCTTCTTATCTACAAAAATAATAAAAATTCACTTACGATAACATTTTCAAATCAGAACGTTCATAAATTCTCTTTTTATCATGACTAATGTCATGAATTTAGCAATGTACAGAAAAAATGTTTTGATCATTTCATGCTCACATATGGAATATATTGAATTTGAAATTAATGAAATAATGTCAATGATAATATCCAAACGTTTTTAATGTAATTCAAAAATATATTTGGAAAAATTATCGCTCACGCGATAACAAGTAATAACATTACTAAAACGTTTTCAACGACCGAATTGAGTAATAGTCATAATTATTTGTCTTATAATCTCAACTTTTTTATTTATTTTGAAATATGTATTTCTCATATTACCAACTTTAGAATTCTTCATCTCCACCAATCTACACTATTCTATTGACATAGATTTAGACCTTGATCCTCAGTATTTTAGAGTCCTTGTATAACACGTGTATAGAATATAGATGCCTTTAAAGATCCGTCAATTGCATGAGTATTTAAGGTGTTAATATTAGAATGTTGCAAACACATGTATGGTATAGTTTGTGATGACATATTGTGAAGATCCTTCAATAATATGAGTGCTTCATCTTCATCATCATCAACAGCCCTTAATTCGTCCACTGCTGGACATAGGCCTCTCTTATGGCACGCCACTGGGCTCGATCTTCGGCTCTCCTCATCCAACCACTGCCAGACATGTTGCGTTTTTAGTATTTACCCAGTTGAATTATAACGATGTTTGTATGTGGTGCGGCAGGGTGGACGACCTGTTCAAGTTCCTGACGCACTGGGTGGCGGACCGGTACGGCCCGCTGGGCGACGTGGCGGCGCACGGCTACGAGCTCATCGACAGCGACACCGAGTGGGACGACGACGACGCCAAGCCGGGACAAAAGGTACCCTTCTTCGTAGAAATACTTTGTAGGGAGCACGATGCGAGCGCGGCAGACTGAATACTGCAATGCAGATAGCAGGTTCCGCGCTCGTACTAGCACGATTGGGCCCATATAACCGATCAGGTTGGTTGGGCCATGGGAAGGTGGAGTCCATCATTCTATGTTATGGTCTATCGTAGTCTAGCGGCTCCATTATAATGAATGCACCCAACACTTGAACGTACAAGGCCTAGTACATTATACTCCGTCGTAGTCAAACAGCTCCATTACAATAACGTAATACATCATCCCACATTTAAATGCATAGTTTTAACCCCAAAATAAGATGCAAATATTATGTCGTAGGTATCAGAAACTACGAGAGACTCTTTAGTCTCACAAATATTCAGACCGGAACCAAATATCAGTGGGTCACACTTACTAGAATATAACACAAACATGTCAATAGAATGTAAATACAAACTTTTGGGTTCAGTTGATCCCGTAAACGAAACTCTTGCATTGAAGCCAGGATACATTTTACTCATGTTATATAGAATAGTTTACATAAAAACGTTTTTCCGTGTTTTTTATGATAAAAAATACTATAAATACATTTAACAGCAATGATACGGCAGTGTAAACATTTCACTGACATTTATGTCCGCTACAAAAACATCTAGTACATCAAACAAAACACATTACATACAAAAACAAACTCGTAGTTGTCACATAAAAGGCGTATTATTTTTTATGCGATGCAAAAATGTCTATAATTAACATATGTTATGTAATATGTATGCTGTAAAGGAAACAGTTGACAGCAGAAAATCCCTTTTGATTTGGGCAACGCGTTGAATCAACTAGTTCAATGTCGCTAATATTAAACAAATTATCTCGTTTGCACCATCACTCACTGAGATAAGAGTTTCGCCATTAAAATACACAATATGCTACCGGTTCCAGCTAGCTTCATTCAGTTTGTATGTTTTTCGTAAAATAAAAAAAAACATATTAAAATTCAACACATTTCGTGCATTCCTATGCATAAGTGAATTTAAATTTATACTGTTTATTTGAAAAGTTCTCTGACATTAAACATAGTAAACATCGTGAATGAATTATTTTTGGATTCTATAAATATCGTATCATCAATTCTTTGATAGTGAAAATTCAAAACATGCTACTAATTTTCCTATGGTGTAATATTTATATAAAAAAAATGGTGACATAATGTTTGATGAAGATGGTTTGTGCAGGACGAGCGCACGGGCAGCACGGGCGACGTGTCCGACATCACGCGAGAGTCTTGGGAGGTAAGCACAGTCTTCATTCTTATCTTGAACCGGCAATACGTACAGTGGAGTGAATCTTTACATGTTGTTGGAGTTATGTGTTAATAATTTCAAGAAATATAGTGAAACGAGGATTAAAAGCTATGTATAACTTTTTTAAACAGGTACTTTTTTGATAGCATATTTGATTTTATTAACACATAATTTTCTTTATAATATGGTTGATGCATCTTTATTAACAATATTACATATCTTATAAATATTAATGACTGTACACAATACGTGCAACATCAACATGCATACAAGAGGCTGCTACGTACATTCTCAATTATCAACACTATTTCGACACGTGTATACCACGGTTTTGAATACAACACATTTTTCGTAACTTACAGTGCTTTCTTAACACAATATTTTACCAAATTATGCATCGCACATTCTACGTAACAATACACGTTTATGTTTTGTACAATCAATTAGTGATATCCTTTTACGGCACCAATATGGTCCGACGATTACCGCCGTTGTGACGTCACGTCGCGAGGTAAACACAATGGTTATACTCTCCGTAATGGGGCAGGTGCGAAGCGGACTTCTAACGAGAACATTCTAGAACATTCGCTTTGTTTCATAAAAGCTTAAGCTGAACTAGGTACAAATTTACGGAAACTTACAGTTAGACACGTCGAGTCTACAAAAAAATGAAATAATAGTTAATTAATTTTCTTAAAGAAATAGTCTGAGAGAAAAAAAAAAGAATAACAAATGTTGCTGTATAAACGGTAGAAAAAAGCAAAAAGGAAACATAAAAACACATCCTAACATGACGACTGTTTCAGACAACACAATAATAAGCATACTGTGACAACCTCGAACTCATTCACCCTTTGACGTTCGCCATGCATAATCTGTCATAGCTCTACATTCAAGATAAAGCCGTAGGGATCAAACGTTATTTACGACACCGGCACAATCAACATTAAATTTTTTATGGTCCTCTTGTAATTGATGATATAAAATTAAGTACATGGCATTAACACACACGAGACATACGAAAACAATATCGTTATTGCGATCAATGATGTGGTAATTAGCAATAAATCTACAGTACTCTCAAGTTAAGAGGTAATAATTATCCGTCAATCGTCACTTACACAGTTCTGACCCCATAATAAAATATTAGCAACTACAAGAGGCTCTTTGGTCTCACAAACACCTACTTAGAAACGAATATTTGTGGATCAAACAAACAGATGACACGGAACGGGATCGAATCCGCAGCCTGTTGACCATAAGCTTTAATGACCATATTCTATTACCACGTCATTGATCGAGGGTTGGACAGAGAGTTGTCTAATGTTGAAATGCGGTTGCGTATAGCTGCTGAAGGCTCCGTACGTGAAAATATATTCTATAATGAAGAGTCAGGCGGAGGCACTGGGCGACTCCCTCGGCGAGGAGCCCCAGCAGGAGGTACTACCACACTCTCGCATGGTCGCATACACAGAATAAGACTTCATAATTTACATTGCATCAATTCATCGTACTATTCCATTCGAGATTTAAATTTGAATTAAAAAAATAACAGTGTTTATAATATCATAAACACAAAGAAGGATACAAAAACCGTTACAAACGCTGATACATTTTAATAATTGTTGTGCTAGAGTTTTCGGAATTTTAATTTAAACAGTGTTGTGTAAGTAATATTTTATTCTCACAACATTACGAAATGAAAATATCTATGTAAAAAATATTTTTATTATATCGAGTCTTATTCTGTGTGGAGATTCAATGGGCGAGATTTCGCACTTTTTCATTAGAAATAATGCACTTTTAGTGTGTGATGAGAGATGTGTAGAATTTGTCTTCATGTTTTGATGTTCCGACTCCTGACTACAAATTAATGTGTTCTACATGCATAGGATAGTTGTTCGCTCGAATGCACATTAGATGTTTTAATTAGAGAATAGTATTACTACGGCGACACGAAACTCGTTTATGGAAATTAAGCTACAGATTTACATACTTTCTACTTATAAATTTAGTATTCATTTTTAATTATACTTCATACATTGTAACATCGTTGCTTAATTTTACTTTTTATTGGTTTGCTAAAAATTGTTTTATGCTTCAAAAATGAGTTTTTATTAAGATAAAAATCATCTTAAATCGGCCTTTGTTTTATTGAGAAAATCTTAAATAATCAAATTATTAAATATGTATTTTAATGTAGTTTACATATTCTTCAAAGGCTACTAAGACGGACGAATCAAAGTTTATTAAGCATCCAATCACGTATATCCATTTGAAATAAAAGGTGCAAACTCATTTCCGTAGGATACATTTAGTTAAATATTAATTAATTCAGCATGGATTGGCGTCAAACGGGGCGTCAAAATCGTCGACCATTCTTAATAAAATTAT
Source organism: Cephonodes hylas (assembly GCA_030295005.1). Taxonomy (NCBI): domain Eukaryota; kingdom Metazoa; phylum Arthropoda; class Insecta; order Lepidoptera; family Sphingidae; genus Cephonodes; species Cephonodes hylas. The sequence goes on along the minus strand of AP025363.1, from coordinate 9,641,899 downwards.
GCTCGGTCATTCATACATTATGAACGGTGTTATTTTCTTCAACACATGAATTGGACACGTAAGCCACATGCATTATTCATGGGTGCGGCTTCATACGGCTTATATAGCGGATGTTGGAAATATTGAACTGCTACGATTTGTAAATAACGCTGTTACTAAAATTTCATTAGTCAACGATACATTTTTAACAGGAAAATGATTTTAGGATTGATTATGCCGTTTATCGGTTGCCAATGGGTGTATCTATCATGTAATTATTTTTTATAACTATTTTTATTTCAAACGCTTATTTAATAGTCTTTGTCGAAACAGCGATCTCTTTGTTTGAGCTTGAAGATTAGGAGTAGTGTAATTCGTTGCAAAAATCCAGGAAAAAAGAAATGCCGGCATCATGGGTATCGTTGTCGGAATTCTTTGTTTGTGATAGTCTACGTACTTTGAGATCTTTTCTTAATATTTTTATATATTATAGATACAAGTCGTGATGGCTTCGAGGTTTAGGCGAACAGTCGAGAATCTCTATGGTATAGGCTGATGATGATGAAGACTTTAATTAAAAAAAACGCTTTTTTTTAAGATGAATAAATGATGAAATCGTGATGCATCGTAGCCATAGCTACAAGCTCTCTGTTACATTGTTTTATAATAATTATTGTTTTATAATCAATTAATTATTTTTCTTGGCGACTACAGTTCCTGTGAGCAATTAAAGGTCGATGTATTATTTCGTCATGACAATCATTGAGTCACTTCTCCTACGAAGTTTTATAACGCAACGTGGCGAAGTAAGTGTGGCCCCGTATGGAAATTTTAAAACGCTCTTCGAAGGCCGACAACTAGCATTCGTGCATTTTAAACGCGAGTTATTATGAGAAAATACCACATAGTTATATCTAACGAACGTAACAACTTCAACAAATCTGAATATATTATTGTCACACGAACTGATATTATTGTTACCTCCTGTTATGTCTATTAATCGTATAAAAATCTATATGAGGATTTAAGATAGTAGACAGAGTTTAATCAATCGTAAATTTATAAAATACCCGAAAAATGATTACGAATAATGACATATTCTTTTATTTCGAAAGCATTTAGCTGTACTGGATGGTTCTATTTTTCTGTTTAAAAATATGTCAACCTTACAACATATACATAGATCTGTATCCCATTTGATTATTCAGCGTCGAATTTTTAGTCGCAGTCCAACTAAAATTGGTTTCACAGTTTTATAGTATTTTGAATTTTCGTTGCCTTTTCTCTGTATTTTGTAAGATTTTTCATGAACCTTCTTGCAGTTGCAAATTCGAGAATATTAGACATTGACAGATATGTGTCGTTTAGCAAAATGTCATTTGTGTCGTCATGTGGAGACGCGCAGAATTCAAATATTGAAAAGAAAGTAAGCGCATTTGTCTACGTTTTATGCATTTATTATTTTATAACATGTTAAATCGATTTAGTTGTTATGTTTGCCTAATCTCTATTGATATTACTATTGATTGCTACGTCAGATAACAAATTGCAGTTTTACATTTATGCACACTTAAATAGGCAATTCGTGAGATTTAATAAAGAAACCATATGTTGTATGGAAATTTCGTAAGCCTAATCTATAAAAAGATACTCAGATTTTAAAATTTTCTTCAGTCGTGCAAAAAGTCGGTGTAAGTTAGAAACAGCGCTCTGCTCCTTCAAGCGGAAATACAGGCTTTATTATATATTTAGTTTATTTGATGTAATTTATGATCGTTACTAATGAAACATCGATTAAATATAATTTTACTGTCATTTGGTTAAAAATTAAAAGTAATTAAATTGAAATCATTTTCATGTCAGGGCTCTGTATAGGATGCGGTTGTAGGAACAACATTAAAATTAATTATGTGCATAATTTGTTATTTAATTACGTAATTATTTTGTAAATGACAGGGCGGTGGGTAAACAGAGGAGTGGAAAATTTATACACCTCAATAACGCATCACAATATGTGTTGGGCAATTGAAATAAAATTAGTTATTAATAGCTTTATTTGAGTAGTACGTACTTTGAATGTAACTCAATAACAAGTTTCATGCGCTATTTATAATTTATATTTTAGGTTTATGTTAAAGAAAGTAGAAAAAATAAACTTGATCAGAAATATTATAAGGAAAATGTCATAATTATTTTTTATAATGATATCTTCGTATCCCGTGATCATATTTTTCCTAAGCGTTGATTTTTAAGATCAATAATTAAAACTTGAGCAGTCCAAGTTTTTGATCCTCTAAAAATATGAACTCTATCATTCATCATTAATCTACAAAATTTTGATGTTATACCTATACCTGCGACTAGAGCCTGATCAACAATAGCCATCTCAAAGTGGACAATGGAAAAATAGATACATCCGGTCAGTTGTTGTCGCACACGCAAATGACCCCATCGTATTTAGCCTTCGTGGTGTATGTTACTCTAATCTCTATCAACTCATAGGTTTCGTGGTTTAGTAAGTGATCCCCTAATTCTAAAATTAGAGGCTCAATTACATGAAGGGAAAGGAAATCTCATTTCTAGCTTAGCGCGTCATGACGGCGTTTAAGTTATTGTTGTAATATAAGAATAGTTTTCTTCGGTTTTGTCTCTATTCTGTCTGGTACCGGTTCCTTAGGTCTTACTTTGACTTTCGGTTCAGGGAAACTATTATTCGGAAATAATTATTATCTCGAAAATTAGACTTATCTCCTATCACGTGGAATACAAAACACCTCTCCTTACGTCTTCGGACATACAGGCCTGCTTATCTTAGCAATATTTCTATTTTAATTTATAAATGCGATTGTTTTTCATTATCTAGAATTATTTTATATATTTTTGGACACCTTTATACTCGTCTTATTTTCCTAGTTTTGTAATAATCCCGATATTTAAAAGCTCCACAAAACACTTCGTAACAGTTGAAATTCTATTGGATTTTCCAAGGCAATATTTGCAGTCTAGGGTTAATTGAACATATCCAATTACGTCGTCGTCTTAAGTGGAACTGGCTGTATTTTCTTACAGCTGGCTTCGTCTGGTTCCCATGTATAAATTAAATGGCGTCGTTGGCGAATTAGCCTTTAAATTTGTTATGCATGAGAGTTTTGACCGTCTTAAACTTGGACGTTTGTGAAGATTACAACATTTTTCCCCCTGATTAAATTATCCTTATAAAATGCAACATGACTCGTTTTCTTTACGGTAGTATGACCGCATCTTCCTTGTGCATCATCAACGTAATCGTTTCAAAATGGATTCTCACGGCCCGGTGAATTCGTCCTCCCGTCACCTCGTATTACGATTAATACAATTCACTAACGCTCAATTAATTTGCATGTCCATTGTCCATCTGTTAAAGAGACGTTTCAATTAAAATTGTGCGGCTTCGGCGTCAGGCTTCGTTATCACCTCGTCTGCGCTACAAGTTAATCGCGATTAATTGTGCGCGTCTCAATGCTCCGTTGTATATAAACACTGGGAGATTTATGCTCAGTATCCTCTTACCATGTTGTAAAATTCAATTGCAAACAGTCGCAATTAATTTCTTCAATGTGTCGTGGTAGGGGGCGAAAGAATTCAAATAGCACGTCGGTGCATGGACGCACCATAACATCACAGAGTTGGAAACGGCTTGTACGGTGCAGGAACACGATAATTAAAACCACAATCAGCTGCAGCTCAAAAATGTCGAAAGGTGATGTAATGTCATGGCGTTTGTGATACAGTTGTTCTGCGATAACCGGCTTTGTGGTAAACGAAACGCTTGAAGACAACTTTTTAATTGGACCTTCTAAAGTAACAGGTAATGCATTTATAATGAAAACATGAAGCAAATGATATCTCAATTATTTATCACTCTCTCAGTCCTACCCATTGCGAGTTTCATGGTGAAGTTATTGAAATTCTTATGCATCTAGTATTATCAAAAAGCAAATCACTGACTAATTCCTTCTAAATTCAAGTCAAATTTAATCTCTAAATCCTATCGCGTTTTATCTTGGCAACGTCACGATGTTATAGTTGACAAACAGATTTGGAGCTAAACTACTGGTTTTAAATATTGTCTCTATGACTAATCCATTTTATGATCTATCAAGGATTTTATTGTTCGTTAAACTTTTGTGAAAGGCATGATATTGATTTTTAATTTAAACGGGATAGTAATGCGCGTAGTACTTAGTTCGCGGTTGACATGATATATTGATCGCGGGTGCAGTCGCACGGCACATTGAATAAGTAAACTATGAATTGATTATGTGAGTGACGTGGCCCATCGAAGCCCGGATACAAAAGGGCTCTTATTACCTTCGCACTTGGGTCAATCGACGCGACACTGACATTACATCCAATGCCGTCACCCTCTGAAAGTTAAATACTTCCATGTGGATAGTTCACACTCTCTTCAAATTAAAATATATTCGCTTTTGTATATCACGATGATTGCTCCACGATCATTACCGACTTAATTATGTTGGGGCTTCATGTTCACTCGATCTGTATCGGTGCGGTGGCGTTGAACACGTCTCGTGGGCGGCTGGTGTGTGCACCTTACTGTGGTTAATTGGGTGAACATAAATAATTTGTTTCCGCACGTACGGCGCGCGGCGGCACGGCACGGTGCTGTTTTTGTCGGTGGCGCGCCGCGGTGGGGTCGCCGAAGCCAACGTGCCGCGAGCCTTTCTTTTTGTTTCTAGTCTCGTAGCGATTCAGCTCTGCCGTGCTCACTTTGCACGTCCGCTGCTGTTCGAAGTGCGTTCGCGGCGAGACCGAGGGCTCGTTACACAACGCGCCGTGTCCGCCTGTCGCCTTCACTTCACCGCGCACATAACTTCGCAGCGGTTGAGATTAACGCACGCACTTAAAATACGAACAAAAACAAACCACACTTGTTTATAAGAAGACGCGTACAACTCTACCGTTCAGTGTTTAGTTACTAAACCTTGTAATCGCGTGGGTGATTTCTAAATAAAGCGTTGGCAATTTGTGATGTGGACGTCGTGTTTTTTGCATTGCATACGTATCGCGGAACGCACATTATACAAGTAACACGTTGTTTATCTACGAATCGTTAAAGTGTTTCACGTAAATGCAGACAGTAAAGTGGATCGAAATGGTCCATCTGGGACCCACGGAGACGGAACGGCCTTCCAATTTTGACAATGGCAAGGTAAGACACAGTTTCTCGATACCGTTATGGAAGTTTCTTGAAATTAAAATCATCGTAATACAGAAACAAAATAAAAAGTAGTTCTATAAATAAATCGTAATAGACTATCACAATTCATATGACGTGTTTCTTGCAGTTTTTTAACCGCTGAGGTCATTTGTGTTTGATACGATAAGTAAGAGCGAGTGTCTGAGACGGCGCGTGTTTGTGCGCATTCCACGCTCTAGCCAGAAACGTGCGAGCTCCGCCAGTGTCACGACTGCAGCGCGGGCACGTGTGGCGGACCCTCTGTGTTTACATTCATCAACAACCATGAATTGCTCAATAATTGCCTCTAATTGCTTTAATCCTTCGATAATTCTTTCATTATTCTTGTCGACGCGATCACTCATTATCTGTTCGAAGTAGCTAATCTATTGGCTCTATAAATAGAGAGAGAGGCGCTTAATCATATCATGGACATGGCCTAGGAGCTGTCCGTTGGATGCAGGAACACTAACCGTAAATGGTAGTAGACACCATATGATTTTATACGTCAGGTCGATATACAGTTATTCGTTCGAATAACATGTTGGATTTCATTGGTTTACTTTAGCGTTGAACACTTTTCATCAGCGGTGTTATCGTTATATTGTTTATATAATTAGATAGGAATATATTTTTATGTGTATGAATATATTCGGCTTTGTGATAGCTCTAAATGAGTGAATTTTATTATTGCTTGATAGATAGAGGCAGGGTGTGTCGATGTACAACGCTTGCACCGATAAATATTCTACTTATTGTCCAATTTTCTTATTCCGACAAAACATTGTCGCCTATATCAACGTGTAAGTACATATTTTTTGTTTCATATTTTGCTACCGTTATCGTTTAAAACAATTATTACGTGTTCGACACGGTTCTTTCAGTCGGCAGTATGTAGGATTGGTTTATCAATTCGATATGCATAATTTATTGGCATTTTCAACAATATAAAGACAATAATCCCGGCGGATAATCCTAGGATTATTGCAACCGTAGATAAGATAAAAGCTCCTTTTCTTTATAACGAAAGGAAGCGACGCGCATCAGTCGACATTAGGCAGTGAGAGTGTTTCCATGGGCCCTAAAAAGATCCATAATAATATAATGATGTCGATCGTGAAATAAATTAACTCGGCATTAATAAATAAGGAATAGACAAAATGGCGCTCGATGGTATTCAACCTTAAACTGCAGTTATTGCAGAGTGCGTAATTTGTGACACTTGAAGATCGAACGCAGCAAGATGTTTCGATTCATACGTAGAGTGGTTGGTAGAATAATGGAGAAGGTTCGGAGGATGGAAATGATAGTGTTCAACATATCAGTCCGTCGCAGGGGAACAATACATTCGATTTGCAGACCAGATGCCATTCATTCTGTACACGACAGGGGAACGATGCACGCTGTGCGTAGGCGTGGTACCATACATTCAATATGCGAGGTGAGAAACTTATTAAAAATTGGCCTGTAAAATGTTTATAGAAAAACACTGGCAGCTACTTAATTCATTTAAAAAAGTAACTGGTTTTAGATTCAAAATAAGTATTCGGTAAAAAATAGAAAAAGAAAAAAAAATCAAGGTGTACTAGATCAAACTTGTTTATGTTAGTTGTATAGTTATGATAATCAGGACATCAGATCGTATTTTTTGTCTTAATAAATTCAGTAATTGTGAACGGAATGTTAAATTTCTAAATAATTTTATAATTTGGAATGTTACTTATTTATTCTAAAAAAAGCTTGTCTATTTTATGTTGTAGCAACGCCATGTACAATTTTTGTGGTGCAATTAGTAAATAAGAATCCTGTAGAGTTACCGAAGATTCGGTACTCGCATCATCCATAAATATTTATTTCGGGATGAGTGTATGCGGGATCCAAAAAGCGTATTTCTACTAAAAATCAAAATCGATGATATGTGTCGACAATATTAAGATATTAATTAAAATGTCAAAATTTACAAACATCAAACACAATAATTGATGCCTATCCTAATAATCTTTACATTGTGGAGTTAAATTGGTGCTCAGAAATTGTCAATGGCTTGGGGAATTCCGAATGTTTAATCATGTCTTAAATATTGCGTTCTTACGCACTTGCCTCGGGTGTTATTTGCACAGCGGCTAATTGAGACATCGCGTCTAATTGAGGCGCGAACAACTAGCACAATAAACACAGTTTTGTTATTTTTGTAGTGAGATAATTGTATTAATTAACTTCCACACGTTACCATGCAAACGCGGTAATTATTTCAAAAGTTTATACGCTCACTTCTGAATGCGACCTTTGTTTCGCATAAACAAGTATCGGTGAAGTTTATTCACCTCGTCAATAAATTGTTGTGGAAATTGTGTTACATTGTCGTGTTGTACAAACAATCCGTTACCAATAACCCTGTATCCGAAATGTAATTGTTTGTAAAGGAAATCGATATTTTACAGACAAAACACAGTCAGATACGATCATAATCCGTTTTCAGGTATTTTTATTGCTTATGCTACACCTACGTTATTTAAAGTTACATCCTTTACGAGTAGTATCTAGATAAATTTAGATGTAATAATGTAGTTTATTTATGATTTTTTTCCTTTTTCGAATCCGTACGTGTTTTAATTTCCACGTACCAAACACATTTAGTAATATGTATCAAATAAACTTCACTGACAGCTCTTTGTACCTCCTATGTTCATTCTTGATCGTTCTAAGCTAGAATGATGTTTGGGCTAAATCCATTTAGCCATAGAGACCAACAGCCGCTTTATGCAAATGAGACGTAATATGTACTTAATGTGTTTAAAAATTAGTTTTTGTAGGCGACAATGCAATTCAACCTAAAAATGTCAGAAATATAAACTAAAATAAAGCCTCATTTTATGATTGTCGAAATAAAGAAACAAATTATTATATATTAAGTAATCGCCTAAAATAACTTGTATTATGCGGTAACATCGTTAAACTAATGTCTTAATGTATTATGTGGCCTAAATTTCTTATAAATTAATAGCTTTTATCATTTACTTTTAATGGTAGAAAAATCGAGAAAGATCGTTTGATCTTTCTACTGACATATAACTGAGGTAATATAGTAATAGTCAAATATTTTGTAAGTGAAATAGCGATTGAAACTGACACATGAACATCAAGCAGTTTGCTTTTACTTAAATATTGTAGTCTGCACGGAAGCACTGAATGTTGAATGTGGATTGTAGTTTTGCGTCATGTTAATTGCATTTTGAAGATTTTATCTCACATATCATGCATTCTCCATCACATCGAGTGTCTCTATGGGAAGGTTGCCATTGTTTAAAGTTTAATTGCAGACAGGAGATTGTATTTTGATTGCTGCCTCAATACTACAATAATGATGTGCACAAAATCAAGGCTACTTCAATGTTTAAGAAATAGACTTATAAGATAAGAGTTGAAATAAGATAAAGTAGCATATGTATGTAATTACGTGTTTTATCTACCTTTAAAGTCTTGGCGAATTAAATTGTTTCATTCGGCTTTTATTCGCGGGTGTAGAGCGTGGATCAATTATGGTTTTTGGTTCACGTCTATACGTGATGATACCAGCAATAGAAAATTAATTATGCTGCATAATGTAATGATAATTTTTATTCTAAAATACCCTAGTAGAGTAAGGGAAACTATAAGAACATGCCCCATTGGATTTTGCAGTTCTTTATGTACTGATGGCAAAAGCTAATTTAAACTTGGAAAGAAAAAGGTGGAACTAAAAATTACCAAGCTAACCAAATTTTTCATGTCATTCATCTTTTAATATCATCGACATTATCACTAGCAGCATGATCTGCACATGAACGGGAATGTTAGATGCACTTTTTGCTTGTTCTAACAAAATTCAACTGGAGTGCCAAAATCAAGAATTTCTTTAAATTTGGAATACAATTGCGTGCACAATATACTGGATAATCGGACGTTGGTCTACAAAGATTCTTACAATATTACCTTCTACTTAATATATTCCATGCAATACAATATTTACATACAAAATAAACATGAAGTACAATGAAGCGAAGCTAAAAGCCTCATTGTACAAGTATTTGTGCCATGCATACAGTAAACAGAATATGTATAAACAAACGTTATTTTAATGTCAATACGATAACAATATTAATATCAGATGTTGTGTGTGCGATTGTATGTTGTTTTAATTGTTTAGGTGATTCCACACATCGACGGCCCAGTTCTCTGTGACCTCTAAATATGTATTTAAATAATAACAAAACCCGCCGCTTTTATACTTTATCAGTGTATTAATAATACCAAATATGGTGTGTAGCCACTGCATTAATGATTATTCTGTTTATTATAATATTGCACATAGAGCTGGGATGTCGATAATCAATCGTCATTCATTCATATGAGATATTTCATGGAAGATCTTAGGCTGCTATTGATGAGGCTAACTTTAATTTTTCGTGGTTCTAACATGTTTCCTTGTATTCAGGTGTTGTCGATGAGCGATGAGCTCCGACGTGCGCTGTACTCTTCGGGCGCCTCCGTCGACATGGAGTTCTCGCCGCCAGATCTCATCGGTGCATCAGAAATATTCACCATGGAACACAGGTAAACAGAAAACGAGCTATTACCTATTTTTATTTTGAATAACCAGTAACAAACTTTTTGTACTAGAACTGACTTGAGTTACAAATATTCGTTTTGGATCTGATTGTTAATGAGATCGAAAAGTTTTTTGTAGCTTTTTTAAATACCTACAGATCTTGCAAATCTGTCGCTTAAGTCACGTTTCTGAACATAACTAGTTTACTTGTCCTTGAGAGTACCATATTTTACTCGGCGAAACTTTACTCAGACATTTTTTGTTTTATCTGTGGGCCCTAAGACGTATAACGTTTGGTTTTTGCTCTGTAAACATTATGCGATCATATTAACCTTACGTTTAGATACAATAGTACATAAAACTCGTGGGCCTGAATAGGAATTTATGTTTCTGTGCAAACAGAGGCCGTCAAAATGGCAAACCGGTGTGAGCGGATCGTGAACTACGGCTTTCAACGGCCGCTGATATGTTCCGCATTTACTTGCAGAAATTATTTCGCTTTTTGTTCAGGCCCGTTGAAGGTTTCGCCCTTCTCGTAATTTATTTATAGTTATATTTGTCTAAAATATTTTCAGATTTTCAGAAGTCGATAACTCAGAATTACGTTCCGTGTACAGTAATACCTAATTTAATAATACCGAATTATCAATCGCAACAAGAGTTGGAATATTCTCGACTCTGATTACCATCATGCCGTCTTGGTTCGTTATGCTACAGTAAGGAACCCTAATGTATCTTAATCACCACATTTCGCGGGTTAATGTTACAGCAAACATTATAATTAATGAATTTTTAGCTCTTGCTAAATATATAACATATGTAATTTCAACATAACCCGTAATAGATATTCACGTATAATTTATGTTAATGAAATTAAATGTAATATAATATTACCAAGCATTCGCTTATAATGTACAATCTGGCCTTGTGCTGTCAAGATGTTGGTGGGTCGGATCGGAAGGCTGTTGCATCGTGTATTTTTTCGTATTAACCGGTATACCGATTAACTGTGCCCGGCAATTGGCTTATCCACGTCAAACTTGCTAAAAACAACGTAATTGTGCAATTATATTTTCAAAACACTTTAATGCATTTTTAATATTTGCCTCCGTTTATATTGTCAGTTCCAAAAGTAATCTTTTTTTTTAACCTCAGATACATACGTTTTATCCTGGGCGTACCAATGATACTTCATGGAACATCAAATTATTAAACGTTTTGTATATTCATATTGGATCAATCAATTGAACGCTTGGTAGGTCACAAATGCTATTGTAAACAATGCTATTGTAATTCGTTCAGCGGCTTAGCCTCAAAAGCGTAAAGCACTCAATAAACTGTGCTTACGCACACCTGAATCAAATTTGGTTTTCTGGTATAAAAATATCTTCTACGTAATTACAATATTTGATCTTCCAATCTTAATTGAGCCGTTAAGCCGTACTGGCTTGATTGAGTACCAATCATATATTCAAACTCTACGCTTTTAATAAGAATTTGCTTAAGATTACTTGCTCAACATATACCTAAACAAATACAAAAATGTATACTATGACCTCTGCTCTAATCATGGCCTGTATCACCGTAGTTAACGTAAATAACAATACTGAAGGATTTGGAATGGGCGCTAGAAGCAGGTTTCATGTGTGTGATTGTATGTTTTAGGGAGAAGTTGTGCGGCGTGTTGCCGGCGCGCGCGCAGGGCTACATGTGGTCGCTGGCGTTCAGCACCAGCCAGCACGGCTTCTCGCTCGCCTCCATGTACCGCAAGATGCAGCGCGTCGACAGCCCCGTGCTGCTCGTCATACAGGACACCGATAACAACGTACGTACACTAGCTATGTGTTACGGGTTTATGTGTAGTCATCAGCTAATATATGGCCCCTGGTGGCCTTGCGCCTTCTCAACAACTGAGAGGGTTTAGGCCTGTTAATTTTATTAATTAATTATATTAATTGTTATATGTATATGGCCTGATATTTTATTAACTATAATAAACAATGTTTTTGTGTATCCCTGATCTTGCTGTATTTTCTTAAATTTAACTCTTCAATTGCCGACTCCTTTAGATCTTCACAAAAATTATTTCGGGTCACAATCATAACTATTCTATTGGATTAACAATTTGTAGGACAATATAACAATGGTTATAAAACTGATCTGCAGGTGTTTGGAGCGCTGACATCATGTGCCCTGCATCCATCGGAGCATTTCTACGGCACGGGAGAGTCCTTCCTGTTCTCCTTCCAGAGGGTGCAGGAAGAGTCCAGGCGGCTCTCGCAGCCAACCATTGACGATGCCAAAGACAAAGACAAGCCAGAGGTCAAAGAAGACGCTAAGAAGGAGGACAAAGAAGGTAACTTCACAATTTGCCAATATTAGAATGTTTTTTATAGATAAAAGATTTTATGTACACTAGATTTTAGTGGACAGTTTTACGTCAGTTTGCAATGTTCTGTTTTCCTCCACATAGAAGGACATAATTTCCAAATGGTTGAGCGATAAGCATGTTAATTAGATGATGACTGTATGACATGTATTATCTGTAATTTTCCAGATCAAGAAGCTCCAGTGAAAACGAAATTCAAATACTGGGGCTGGACAGGCGACAACATGTACTTCATTCGTGGAAGCAACGACAACATATCTATTGGAGCTGGAGAGTGAGTATCGCCAAACTACAAAAAGTTTTGCATTCTCATGAAATTGTGTTTTTTTTACTAACTTTGGAAAATTCTTTGCAGCGGCAAATTCGGCATATGGCTGGACGGCGACCTGTACCTGGGGCGCACGCAGCGCTGCAAGACCTACGGCAACGAGCCGCTCACCACCCGCGAGGACTTCATCGTCAAGATCATGGAGTGCTGGACCTTCATCTGAGCGACCGACTGCTGACGCGTCGTGTCTCTCGTCGCGCATCGCAGCTCTCGCCAGAGAACGCCAAGCGCTCCACGTTTCTATTAAAAAAAAAAGCTTTAGATTATCTTATGAAATTTGCTACGAAGATTTGACACTTTTACAAGTCTGTCTATTGGACTTTAGTATGGTTGAGTCTTAAAGATTTTGTACTTGCACTGCGACTCACAACCTTCCGGCACGATCAGTACCGATCAGCCGTAACAAAGACAATATCTCGAAACGTCTACGCGCATTTCTAGTCAAATATACTGAAACTTGACCAATGTTTTCATCTCGGATTGTATAGAGGCATGTTCGGATACTAGTGCCGAGGCTCGCGGTTCGTCTCGCGAGCGAGTGCATTAATCCTAGTCAATTGTCATTCGTATGTAGGAAGGGAACGTGGCGGAGAAGGAAGAGCTCACGCGGTGAACTCTAGGGTAATACTACGCAATACGCATAGATCGCATTGCGGCGGGGTCCTCGCGACGCGCCGCCAATGATTACGTGTCAATTCATACAATTATGCATCGTTGTTAAGAAAATTCAAAGCATACATATTTGTAACGAAAATCATTGTGTAATGGTTACGAAGAAATTTATACATATTAACGAATCGGTGTTTATTGTTTAGACGCAGACTTATCAGTGTCAGTATTTTCATGAATGATTGTGATTAATTTGGCCGTGCTGCATGCCGTGTCGGGCCAGGTCGGTGCGGCCGCGACGCTGCGCCTCCATATATCGCTATATAACGATACTAATGTGTTTCAGCGACATCGTCATTATCCATTAATACTATTTATGTTTCGTGTAGTAGATTTTATATGTTACGTTGTAGTGTTTGGATGTACTGAGTCATAATATTAAGTTAGTGAGCGTAATTATGTTACACTTTCACTGTGATTTGATTGTGGTTGCATTTTGTTAATGATTGAGGCGTTATTTCACTCGTCGCGATATACATCGATTTAATGTTTGAATATCACTACTTAGTTCCTCGGTATTTTGTCACGTGCATAATCTACAAGAGTATTTCTATAGAGTATAATAAATTATTCAGATTGGTCAGATTGTTTGGTGACGTAACGCTTCACTACAGAAATGAGTAGCCCATATATAATGTTAATTAAATAGAGAATAAAATCTTAAATACTAGTAATGTTAGAGAGCTTGATGAATGTAATCGTCATTGTGCTTAGTAATGTTTAGCATGATGTTACTCAGACGTATTTGTTCAAGTAATGATATTTATTTACCAGTTGTAAGAGCACGCGAGCTACGTGGTCACTGTCGCTTCCCGTGTCGGCCAGTATGTGGCGTACACTTGTTTTGTGTGTTTACAGCTGCAATACATGTAATCCTATGCAAGATAATAAAAATAATATATTTTTGTGAGAGACCATGCGTAACAACTATTGTACCTACGGTAGACGAGCATTCGGTACAAGTTGCAACGGTAGATAGAAATGAACTATTCAATGTAGTCTGTTCACGCGTGTGTCCAAATACAGTATATTTTGATGTTGTTATTGTTTGTGTACATCGGGTGTGTCATAGATGAAATTAGGTTTAAAATTATATCGGCATAATTATTATTGTTATAAATTGATAATCATTAGACTTGTTGAGTAGCAGTGGAAAATTAAATATTTATTTATTCTGTTATGGTTTCCATCTTGTGATTGCTGTAGCCGCATTACTTTATTGGTGATTTATTATGTAATTCTAAGTTGTTAAAGTGTAAATCAAGCCATAATAATTGAAAATATATTCTTTGGAGAAAGATAACATTTTATTTATTTACCACTAACATTACAGTGTTGTTAATAATATCTAGGCCGCTGGTTTCGATACCCGCGCGAGTTGTCGTATTGTTGATTGTAATCGTTGTAACCTCTGCTGTAGTTGTCTCGGTCTCTCCTCTCATACTGATCCCTGTTTCTGTCCCTGTTGCCATATCTGTCGTACGGATGGTTCCGCCTGTTGTCGCGGCGGTCATTCCTTCTGCCAGAGTTATTTGGGACCCACCATGAATCAACAATGGGTGGTATTGAAGGTTCAGAATTGAATACTTTCATAAAATCTTCATCATTTTCTGTAAATCTATCTTTAAATTCTTCTTCACACTGAGCTAAGAACTCTTTGTCTTCTGGTGATAACTGTTCAGCAGCCATTGTTAAGGAGTTCAATCTTTTGGGTATATTATCAATGAATTGGTAACTGAAAAATATATGGAAACATGTGTTAATAAAATGATAAGAACTTTTCTAGTATGATTTCTTGACTGATGATAATTTAAACTGTTGTTTACATTGTCCACTAAATAGTTTTTGATAGTGTGATTTTATTGGAATGCTACTACATAAAAATCTTACAACATGTGCAAGTCATAACTAAACCAGTGGACCCACTTGTAAACTGACAAAAAAGTGTTGGACAATAGAATTTATCACATTATAGAGTAGGTACCTAGGTTTAAGATCCCACAAGAGCACACAAGTTGCAACTTGTTTAAACATGCAATCCATTTTATGCATTGGTGATGATTTGTCAAGATAGGCTTGTGATTATAGGGGCTGCCAAATTAGATAAGGGCTGGACTACAGGCGTCCACTGTACGCATGGTAATTTAACTTCAAAACTTTTTGACTATTCTTCATACTAACATATTCTATTTTGAATATTCTTGAATGTAAAATAATGTTGCAATGATTGATACTCGTTCACAGACAATTACATCACAATTACCCAACAAATGATAACACCAACACAATACTCAATGAATAAGATTAGTCATTAATGATTACCCAATTACCTCATTAACTTTCATTAAGTCATTGTATATATATGTTACAAAATGTCTCAAGGTTTTAGCTTTATCACTATCTATCATTGATATATGTCAACCCACATGGGTATAACTGCAAGGTATGGCCCTTCTTTACAATAGAGTAATTTGGTTGAGGACTAAATATTGATTATTGCAGGCCAGAAGATTACACATCTAAATTCATGTTTGACTAATTTTAAAATTATGTATTTTCAAAATGTTTAACATAGACAAATATGGCATCAGTCTTCTTTATAACTATTGGTTCTAATAGAATATTTTTGGATTTCCCTGCTCATACATAAATCACAAAACAAGACAACATCAATTCAGACAATCACGATAAACAATCATTCCAAACAAACAATACACAAGAGATGAACATATAGGCAGAAATGCCATGGAAGATTAAATGACATTAAAACCAAGCAATGAAAATCCCATTGTACTGAGGAGTAATAAAGACAAACAAGCCTAATTCACCCCTTAGATTAAATCATAGTTACAAGATTCTCCAATCAAGTTGGTCAAGATGAGACCAAAAAATTGACTATCTGGAATGAACAACTTATGCTCAATGGGTTCAAAAACCCATCCAACATAGTCGCCACACTCAGGGCACACGCAAGGCTTCCACCGGTATCCAGGAAACCACAATTCACTTGTTTCCCACTGCAATATAATTGACAATTCAGATCTATTTGAGACTTTTCAGAATCACACTAAGAGAAGTGCTTTTATTACCTCCCCAATGCTAAGACAAGTAGAGTGTTCTGCAGTAATGACAGCAAAATTAAACAAAATATCACTCTGGAACACTTGAACTAACACTCTCTTCCTACTAAATAATGTATCTTCAAAGGCATATTGAGAAGACGGGCTCTCTTTGGTAAATATATATTTGGACGATGAAACAATAGCCCCGCAACTTCTACACAAGATTTGATCTGGAATTAAAAAGTTACAAAACAGACATTGGTTGTTAATAATTTTTATATAGAAGAAATAAACAAACCGTCAGTTTGCGTGGTTTTTATGGCTGTCTCAATTTTTGTAGTATTGTCCAAAGCAACTATTAGGTCAATTAACAAAAATATCGGTACAACTAGCGAAAACATCACACTACATCAACGTTGCAACATAAAATATGGTTAGAAAACATAATCGACACTCACCTATTGACAGATTTTGACAAATCTGTCAGATAATCGGGTAAGGCAAATAGGTACCTATTATGTTTTTAAAATGTAATTAACAGACTTCGGCTTTACTGTGTTTTTCTAATACATAAAATATAATAAATAATCTTTTGACTACAAATTAAAAATCGGAGTGTGTAAAACATAGGTAGACAGTATGCATATTACACAAACTACTGATTCTGCAACATTTCTCATTTCTGTCTCTTCAGCGTCAAAAACCTTTTCAAATCGATATGAATGATTCAGGAAAATTAATTCGTAACTTTGAATTACTTTATTTTGCTTGTAATTAGTTATTAAGTCGGAAGCATAAATTGGTTCTGCAGTCTGCTCTACATAATCACATTTGATACCTATTCGTGTCGAATAAAATGTTTAAATTCTTACAAGCTTTTATTTAACTTCACTTTTGTATGTATGTATGTATGTTTACAAATCTTGCAATGAAGATTTGAACCACTTCCAATAGACCGATTGTGCTGAAACTTGGTATATCTACGTAACTTGGATGACAATACAATAATATGGTACCATGGAGCTGGTCTGATGATGAGGTTGGAAGATGACCATAGAAACATCAGTTCTTGTGGACCGATTGAGCTGAAATTTGGTATGTCTTCGTAGCTTCGGTAACAATACAAAAATATAATATTATGGAGCTGATCTGATGTGGAGTTGGAGGATGGCCATAGGAACTCCGATTCCTATGGTCGAATTGAGCTGAAATTTTGTATCTCTTCATAATTTCGGTAACAATACAAAAAATGGTATCATGAAGCTGATCTGATGAGGAGTTGGAGGAAGCCCATAGGAACTCCGATTCCTGTGGACCAATTAAGCTAAAATTTGGTATGCCTTTGCATTTTCAGTGACAACATAATAACAAGGTATCGTTGATCTGGTGTCATGAGAAGTTGGAAGGTGCCCATAGGAACACTAGTTTCCATGGACAGATTGAATTGAATTTCGGTATGACTACGAAATGGATAGTCTTAGAAATATTTCCAACTAAAAAGTTATAAATAAATTAACGGTGAAAAACATATTTTAAAATCAATTTTATGAATGTTTTCTTAGTTTATTTCTTTAATTTTTCGTGCATAATAAAAGCTTGATTTTAATTCAAAATGAAATTAGGTCGTATTTTATTATGAGAAAATACCACCTGTTTTTTTTTTTTTTTTTCAATTTAAACCATATCTTTTATATTCATCGTTTAACGTCAATGTTTTGGATTTATAGTGAAAATCGGTAAATAAATATATCTCTGATTAATTCGGTAAATTATGAGCACCACACTAGCTCATGTCCGTCAGACTCAGTAGTCAATATTTTTGACGTTTCCCGTTTGTTGTGAAAAGAAAACGCAGCTTTGTTGAAAATATTATATCAAATATAACAAATAAATAAAATGTCTGAAAACGTTAATATTGATTTGTCTGGAGAAATGAATGCCACTACAGAAAAGAAAGGTTTTCAAAAGTATGTCAATGATATGGACTTGTAAGTTTATGACTAACAATACTCTGCTACGTGGTGTTTTCAGCTTATTATACATTATATTCATCATCACATTACATGCATAATACGAGTGCTTTGCTGCAGTATGAATGTTTTCACATATTAGCATTATAAAGGAACACTTTTACGCTTTTCACGTATATATCGATAAAATATTGGAATCGAAGTTTAAATATGTATGAATTAATTTTATAAACAATTAACTAAGGCACGCAGAACAATAATTAGTATTAGTAATTTTATAGACAATTTTCCTAACAAAAGAAAACATTCGTCTTATATCGTATAACTAGCTAGAAATTCCCATTAAAAGTCTATTTTGTCATGTAGTGGTGGAGTAAGTTTGATATACATTTCTTCCCTTATTAATTACGTATAATAGAAGTCAAATCTTCATTCACAAAATTATTCAATAATTTTGCAACATAGGGGCTTTTCATATTTATATACTCAGTCTATCGCCACCCATTGCTGATTGTGAGCCTTCCCAAGAACCTTAGTCTTCTCATATTTATTGTATATAAAAGTAATAAAATTAAAGGCAAGTTGTTTTGTGATACCTTTAATTTTTCTTTTTAATAATAATAATAATTAACCAAACACAATCACGCCATACACCAAACTCAAACACAATCACGCCATACTTCAAATATACACCAAGTCCCGTCCTTGAAAATAATAATTTTAACATGTATTATGATCGCGCTATCCTCACAGATAAAACTATTCACTTTAACAGACCAGACATAACTCTACAAGATAAACAGAATAAGATTACATACATAATAGACATTGCCGTACCAAATACTCACAATATTTTGAAAACAATAACAAAAAAAGTCACGAAGTATACAGAACTGAAGGAAGAAATAGCGCGAATTTGGAGAATGGAAAAAGTGTACATTGTCCCCATAGTAATATCCACGACAGGAGTAGTTCCTAAATACTTGCACCATAGCCTAAAAGTTCTAAACCTCCCCCCTCATACCTATAACCTCATACAAAAAGCTGCAATTCTGAATACATGCCGCACTGTTGGAAAATTTCTCCAAACTGATGACCAAATTTAACTCAAAAGTAGGGTAAATGACGGTTACTTGGCTTTTGCCCGTAACCGTTGTTATTAACCGGTGTAAAAACGGAGTATCTGTAAAGAATATAAAAAAATAATAATTAACTATAATTTGGCTCTGAAAAAGAACAAAATTCAAACAATATTTTCCTATTTGGATTTAAATATAAAAGCATATTCTCAGAAATTTATTTTTATATACTTATAATGTTTTAAACTGTATGATGCTCCATGAGCATGCAAGTATGCCTATACCCCAAAACTCAAAATCTTTAGTTGTCAATATCAGAAACTGATTACTCAATGACCTCATAACATATTCACCTGGCTTTTTTTTTTAAGAACATGCAAATGTTGTCAGTCATGTCAGTCAGTTAGACTCAAGCCTTGAACCATGTATATAATAGTATGTTAAAAAGTGTTTGGTAGAGACTTATTATTACCCATATTATATTAACATTTCAATATTTTTTTTATAATTTATTAATTTATGTCTCTTAAATCTTTAAACATATCCTTCATAAAACTATATATTGATAATACTTGACAAGAGTTTTAATTTTTAATGTTGTCCTAAGTAACTGCATGATATAAAATACTAATTTCACGTGTTCTAGAAATGATTTAAACCTGTAATATATTACTAATTTTATCTTTTCTGTCAACTAGTCTAACATTTACACTTTTTTGAAAAATAATGAGGACTAATAGAAATATATTTTTTTACAGAATAATCCAACAAGTCACCAGTGGAGCTGGGCCTGCTCTACTTATGGGTGTTCTAGCAACCAGGCGACCATGGACGCAATTTGTTGCTACTGAAAATTTTAAGGTAGTATTGATTTAATCTATAGGGATTAATATAGAATACTCTAAAGTTTCATTCCATGAATATGTGCTGTGAACTAGAGGTTAACTAAAATCTCATTAGCAAGTCAAAATCTGAAATGTATCTAAAAAACCAGCAATATGCTTGCCCCCTAATACATAAGGCAAAAATGCAACAGGTGAGATATGCAGAAAGATGATATTATGTGGTGAGTTGTGGCAAATACATTTATGCATGAAATTGATATGTAGGTATATCAAATAGATTAAAAATGGAAAAGATGAAAGACAGATAGGACTATGATTTGGAACTTGAGCATTGGTGTAAATTTATATAATAAAAAAATACATAAATTGTGTCTCTTAGTTATATTATATTATTATATTTGGAGTGTTGTAACTTAATTCAACTAAATTAATTAAAATATATTAAAATTTTGCAGGCACCTGCATCACTCCCTCGGCTAACGCGACGATTTTATCGAAATGTGGAACATTTTCAAGCAAACTACATAATGGTCTTTCTTGGTCTATTTGTGTATTGTCTGTAAGTAACCTTAAGAATATTTTTCATTAAACTTCTATATATTTTTTATTTATTAATGAAAAAAGCAGTGATGGCCTCGAGGTTTAGGCGCGCGGTCGAGAAACTCGGCGGTCGCGGGTTCGAACCCCAGGCACACACCTCTGACTTTTCGAAGTTATGTGTGTATTGAAATTGAATTATCATTTGCTTTAACGGTGAAGGAAAACATCGTGATGAAACCTGCACACCTAAAAAGTTCTTAGGAATTTCTTAGGTGTGTAGTCCGCCAACCCGCACTAGGCCAGCGTGGCGGACTATGGCCTAAACCCTCTCAATGGTAGAGGAGACCCGTGCTCAGCAGTGGGCGTATTTAGGTTGATGAAGAATGAAGAAGAAGAAGAATGAATTTATTTCTTATTTTAGAATAACATCTCCATTGCTGCTTATTGCTATGGTTGCGAGTTTCTTTGGATATCGGAAGCTGACTTCAGGACCGAATACTTGGAAGGTAAACCAGTTTTAAATATTGTTAATACTTTTTTTGTTAATATTAAGTATGATTTGTAATAACATCCAAAATATTTTGTTTCTTTCAGCCTAAAGTAAGTTATCTAAATAACTATAGTTAATCTGATTTCCTTTCATCCAATTCTTAATAAAAAATTAATTTCCGTAAAAAGTCTATAAAAGGGACTTTCCATTTTTTTTCACTTTAAACTGAGACTACATGTTTTATTACTATACTTTGGCGTGGTGACCATAAAAGTCAGCTTCAGGGTGTATTTAAAAAGGGCTTTTTCTTCTTAACACTTGTTGTGTCCTTTAACATTTGGAATGTAACCCCTATTTTTGTGATTTATTTTGTAAATAATTGTGCAGTATCTGTTATGTCTTGACTTTTTCCATGAATGTAGATCGGTGGTTGGGAGTTAACGAAGACACAGCAGTACGCGGTGGCAGCAGCTTGTTCGATGGCGATATGCTGGCTGGCGGGCGCTGGAGCCGTTCTCTTCTGGGTGTTAGGTAACAATTCAAAATCTGCTTACTTCACATTTGTTGTATTTTATCCTGGTATGGAAAAGTGATTGTCCAGTGATTGAAAACTAAGGTATCAATAGTGTGATCTGGCCGAAAAAAATAACTAAATCAACAGATTTTGGGCGGTTTGTTTTATAATAAATGAAAACTTTAATTCCGGGACTTTAATTGACGTGATCTCTATTGCAGGGTACGAATAAATCATCACAAGCAATATAATTATTAAATATTTAAAGGTAGTTAAATCGTTCACAGCCTAGTTAGTTCCTGGCACAATAGTGCACCGTGCGATCTATAAATCGCAGATTTGTCAGTTTCATATATTTTTTTTTATAAGGGAATTTTCAGTATATAGTCTGGATAAATGCCGAAACAGTAATAATTAATTTCTGGAATATACTTTTGCCAATCTCTTGCTGCATATGGAGTATAAGTGTTACAATTTGTTTGCAACAGGAGCAACAGTGACGGTAGTGGCTCTCCACGCTAGTTTCTTCGACTCGGAAGCTTTGCCCCCCACTGACGACCCCGAGCAGTTCCCCATGATTGAGCAAGTGTGACACGCGCAGTTGCCGCTCTACTTGCCGCCCGCCGACCGCGTCTACCACCGCTACCCCGACACAATCACACGAGATTAGTAAAATACTAGGTGTATTCAGATCTCCATCGAAAACTGAGCCAGGTAATAGCAAAAAAAAACGACAAAAAATAGAAAAAAAAAAACGTTTTCCATATAATCATTAGTATTAAATGTATGTGATTGTTAGGAAAACGTAAATTTTTTGGTGTTTTTTTTTTTCATATTTGCCAATGGGGTCGTAATCACTGTAGCTATTAACTGCCTGTGTTTTTGATTACGGTCTGAATACATCCTGTATATCAACCTTTGTACACAAGAAGTAACATTGAAAATTTTATACTGTTTTTAAAGGCTGTAGTAGCGATACCTGGCTATTTCTCTTTTTTGCGTGTTTTTAACTGTAGTGACGCCATTAATTGCATTGTGCATCCTTTTCTAGCCATTTGAGATTGCTGTTGTCACAATAATAGAATCAGGTTTGCCATGTTTATGTCTTCAATATTTAGTTGCTTAACTTTTTCTTATCTAGAAATTAGGTAAGGGTTTTTGATAAATATAGGTATACATACAAAATGGAATAGATACCTACATAGGCGATAATTAATAGCAATTATTTAAAGTATTTATAGGTAGTTGGGGGGTCACCAGTGGCGAGTAGGGTCGCCGTTTGTGCCGCCTCGTGGGCACGTAGTGACACTCCCTCAATGTGTGGCTGGTGATGTCTCGAATGATTATGGCTGTAGTGTAAGCAATGATAAGCACAAGCGGTTTTAAGCGCTTATTGCACTACACAGCGAGTCACAGTACATGCACGACACAAGATACAGTTCACACACACAGTAAAAGTCAATAGAAACAAGAATATGAGAAGGAAGCGAGGCAGATGAAAGTACGAGGATATGAACGATAAGAATAAAGAGACGACAGACGAGGTAAAGCGGTGAGGTATCAGGTAACACGGGCTTCGCGAGCGATAAATCTCCGAACCACTCCACATTCATATTTTATATTACTATATGTGTGTTGGCTTCTGCATGTGAAATGTGTGAAGTTAGTATGTATGTGCAGTGTACTTGTTAGTATAATTATAACAAAATATATGTATAGAATAAATAAACATATTTTATAAATAAATTATAATGTTAGGTACGCCACATATTTATATACAGAATATTTGATATGTTAAATATTCTATTAAGTATTTAAGGTATTTGTAAAGGCATTCAATTAAAATTACAATCAATTATCACATACAAATTGGATGTGGTCCACACGAACGGCGTAGGCGGCGATCTTTCGTTTCAAAGCTGGCTTCTCAACCAGAGACTGTATGTAGGAATTTTGGATAACCATTTTAATCAATAGCTTTAATATGGTTTTAATAGTTACTGTTACTGAAGTAACTACAATACCCCCTTTTTGATATGACAATCAATTTTTGTATCGATATTTGCAACTTCGTTGTCGCTTTATGTAGGTAATTCAAACATAACATTCTGTGTATATTTATTCTGGTTATACGCTATCAGTCTCGACAATTTTCAGCCTTGCAAAAAGTGGTGCTAAAAATATATAGAATTTGTTTAATTGTTGCATTTAATGCTTAAAGCAGATTTTTCGGTGTATTAAGCGGTAATGCTGTTCATTCTCTTCAAAAGATTATTCTTAAAGGATTGTTCCTTTCATCACTATACATAGATCGTAGGACATAGGCTTCCCCCAAAGACTTCCAAAGCACATTGTAAAAAGCGGTCTGGATCCACCGGCTTCCCGCTTATTATTTCAAATCAGGCAAAACTTTTCGACCAGCAAGATAATGTAATGGACTGCTCTAGATTTTAAGCGATTAAACTTTCGAGAAAGACAGTTTATTAATACATATTTTTTATGTATAAATTTATTAATTAAAGTTCGTCAAGATTACTGCAACCTGGTTGCAAATCATAATTTTCAAAAAATCGTCATGTCAGCTAGGTGCCGACGAAATTTATTTTTGACTCCTGTAAGCGTTAATCTAATGACGTGACCAAGCTATAAAAAGATTTTTCTTTTTACAGAATCATTGCACAATTAAAAAAAATAATTACCTACTCTCAAATTAAAAATAAATTTTGAAATAAAGACAACTCGGAGTGCAATGATACACAATAAAAAATGCATTTTAAGCATAATTCGTCTTTAATGGACCTATATAATTAACGCTTAATTTTAAATCCTTTAGATGAGCTTGGAATATTCTTGAAGCTTAATTCATCACCAATAAAAATAGTGGTATGTGCTTTTTGGTGGTATTTAGAAGGTAGTAGAATAGTTTTTTCTTTACTTGGGGTTGCCATCTAAAAGTAAGTTCCAAATAAACTGGTAATCTATCTCAAGGTCAGTTTAACTTATGCCATTTTATTTTATAATACTTTTGAAGTGTTTTAGATGTGTACATACTACATACATTTTAACGATATGTAATATAATTTTTAAATACTTACTAATATTTATTAGAGCTTGTTAGTGTAGAAAATATTAATGTAATATATTCATTGATATATAGAAAATATTAATGTCCAGCAGTGGACGAATTTTGGCTGTTTGTGATGATGATGATATTCATTAAATGTACTTATTACTTTATTTTCGATAGAATGTTAAACCATAATAAATGTGTTTCCTATTAAATAGTTAATCGAAATATTTCTTATTTTAATTTCAAACATATTTAACCTTTATCAATGTTCTTCTACAGCAGAAATAGGAACTGAATAAATGATAAATTAATATACAACCAACAGTTAGTGGGTATCGAAACTAAGAGAGACTTTTCGGTCTCACAAAGATCTGGACATGAAACAAATATTTGTGGATTACACAAACATTTGTCTCAGTGCGGGGATCGACCCGCGGCCTTTAATTTCGCAACCTAGTGTCTAGCCAACTGCGCCACAAGGCTGTCCATCCTAGAAATAAATAAATAAATACACCCAACAGTCACATACATAGTCCTGACCCCACACTAAGACACGAGTCTTGTGTCGTGGGTATCAGAAACTACGAGAGACTTTTTTGGTCTCACACGCACCCAGACCCGAAACGAATATTTGTGGATCACACAAACATTTGTCTCGATGCGGGGATCGAACCCGCAGCCGCTCGTTTCGCAAGCTGGTGTCTAGCCAACTGCGCCACGGGGCTGTCAAACTATCCTTTTAATTAGAATTACATTTTTTCTCAATATGCATTCCAATTTACACACTTCCGCTGTATTAACAGGACTAATAGGGATTTAGTCATTAAAACCTCCATATAAATAATTGTATTTTGTTTAATATGGCTATACCTAAAACAGAAATAAAAAGCTTTCTATATTATAAGAGACAGTGTATTGTTATACACTACCATAAATTCAGTTCATTACACACTTCATTCAATATATAACATAATAGTTTTTAAAAAAGTCACAAAATGTGTAGTAAAATGCAAAAGTATTTCATGTTTAAAATATGTTGTCCCAGGGCTCCCAGGGGCAGAATATATTTTTATTTATAAATTTCAACGAAATATCATGAAACACCAGTCTAAACTCTCATACTTTTAGTAAACATTCATTATACACATAGGAATAAAGGCAGCAACAGAAATATCTTGTCTGCTGCCTTCACTGCCACACAAGTAAATCAATTAATTTAAAATACATCAAGATAAACATTGCCAATGTCAAACAAACAATTTAAGTATAAAATACCTTTAAATAATCATTTCTAACAAGAAATATATGAATATTCTCAGCAATATAAATTATCATAGAGTGAGGTGATTGCACTGCCTGCCACAGATAAATCTCTGTTCTATACAAAC
Source organism: Cephonodes hylas (assembly GCA_030295005.1). Classification (NCBI taxonomy): domain Eukaryota; kingdom Metazoa; phylum Arthropoda; class Insecta; order Lepidoptera; family Sphingidae; genus Cephonodes; species Cephonodes hylas. The sequence continues at coordinate 9,615,749 of AP025363.1, read as the reverse complement.
AAATGGATAAAATTTAAATATAGGAACATATTAAATTCTAAATTCCACAATGTTTAGGACATCCCCTGGAAGACATTAATGTAGGCAAATAAACTTATATAAAAACATTACTACATTTATAAGATATGTTAAATAAACAGTCACAACGCAACTCCTTTGTTAATTCTAGTCAGTTCCATGTCAGCCACAAGAAGGATTTCATCCCATTTGTGTGATGGAGTGTGAGGTGGGGTTGTGATACCAAGTTTCAGTTCTTTGGAGGAACTTGGAGTGGTGAACTCCAACTTCCTTTTGGACTTCCCAGCAAACACTTGAAATGATGGTGTTCTTTGCTGACTATCCAATGTAGAGAGAGGTGTGATAGGGGATGGCGTGGACAGAGCCAGTTTGTCAGGGTTTTTCATTTTACATGGGCCCACATATTTGAATACAGGTTTTTTTAATATTAAATTACCACATACTTTTTCTATGAGACCAATGGAAATAAATACATTAGCAATATCATACAGACGCCTCACTTTTGACTTGTGTTGGCGGTCTTGCTGCTCGGGAGAGAGAGCTGTTTTGTTCTTGTTGGATGTATCAATGAGTACTCTCACAGCCATTTCTAAATTTATAAGCGTGTTCTGTTGACAAAATAAAAACATACATATAATATTCAATTTACAGAAACAATTTTAAAGCAGTGATGGCCTCGAGGTTTGGGCGCGCGGTCGAGAATCCGACGGTCGCGGGTTCGAACCCCAGGCACACACCTCTGACTTTTCGAAGTTATGTGTGTATTCACATTGAATTATCACTTGCTTTAACGGTGAAGGAAAACATCGTGATAAAACCTGCACACCTAAGAGTTCTTAGGAATTTCTTAGGTGTGTAGTCCGCCAACCCGCACTAGGCCAGCGTGGTGGACTATGGCCTAAACCCTCTCAATGGTAGAGGAGACCCGTGCTCAGCAGTGGGCGTATATGGGTTGATGAAGAAGAAGAAGAAGAAACAATTTTAATGTAAACTTAAATAAATTATAGGGATTATTTTGTAAAAATTATCCCTATAATTTTACTAGTGTACTAATCAATACATATAAAGGGTCACTTTTGGATAAAATATCTTTTATTAGATTAGACTAGAGAGTTGGATTGAATAAAAAGTAAATATAAGACACACTCACAGGTGGTTCCACTAAGAACAACATGAGGAATCTCTGTGCTAGCACTCCCAATGTCTTGTGTTTGGGAGTGGGAGGCTTTGGAGCCCGCCCTCGCAACGCCTCAGACAACCTCATGTTCTCGCCTTGCTTCTTCAACATTTTCAAGAAAGAATTCAATCGAGACCCCCCGCGCCACAGATATGTGTTCTTCCTCCTATGCACTGCACACTGCATAGCTTCCAGTATGTTAATTATGTCGTACATCCTCCGTTTCTCTACTCCTAACCGGGCCGCAGTGCTGTCCAGTTGTATTTCCACCGATCCATTCCCATACAAGGGATACAGTTGAAGAAATCTAAATACGTAAAGGATATGTCTTTAGCTGAGTACAGAATGTAAGACACATTTAGTATTATGTGATTGTAAAAAGTTTACCTGTCACATAATATCTGCAGAGACTTCTCCTTCCTGTGAACTGCACTGGGTGGAGGCGTGGGATATTGCAGCGCGACATTGGTCAAGAGTTTAAGATTGGCAGTCGGGGAGACGTAGCTAGACGAATTAGTAACCTCAGTGAGTGCATATCGTTTTGGAGTACAAGTAATGTTTCCATCTTCATACATCATGCGATAACATTATGCAAAAACGTAATCACAAAATATTCGCGTACTTTTTGACACAAACACAAATTCTAGTTGGCTGTTTCTATGTTATAAATTCAAGTTATTTGTGTTACATTTGAAAGTCATTGGTTTTGTGAGTCAGTTTTATTTAAAAATATATATTATTTCTGTAAATAAGTTTCTGTAAAATGTAACCTCACAATAAACAATTTTGACAGAAGAAATTTGCGCGCGAGGCTCGAACCCCAAAGTATTCATGACCCGCCTTTAGTATTATTTGTGTGTGTCAACACTATTTGTGCAGAATACATCGACTAATTAGTTGGCGACCAAAAATGAAATAAATAATTGTCTATGGTTTTATTTTTTATTTTGGTGTTTTGAATTTCTAACATATTTATTCAGATAAAGCTGTCTAAAACAAGGTGAATTCTATAATATTGAATAGCAGTACGTAAATTTTGCAAAATATAATTTTCTAGAACGGGCGGAAGTTATGTCGTCTATGATATATATTTTTTTTATTTGCGTCATGTCATGGCTGGCATGAAGCTTGATTGCTTTTCTTGCGAAAGTGAGCTTGGTTTTCTTTGAAAGTCGTGATTCCGTCACTGTTGTAACTTTTATTTATGTTTTGCCGAAGAATATTTTTTGATGTTTGGTTATATGTAAGCCCTAAACATTATGTCAATATAATACCATGTTTCTTTTGTAATTGAGAAAAGTTCTCTTCACATACAAAATGAACGACGGCGACTGGATATGCAGCGATGCAAATTGTGGCAATATCAACTTCGCGCGCAGAATTTCGTGTTATCGCTGTAATAAAGAACGGCCAGATGGTAAACCATCTAAGAAAAAGCTCGGGACGGAGATCGGCAAGTCTGCAGCGGATAAATCGCGAGGTTTATTTAATGCGGATGATTGGCAGTGCAACAAATGTGCGAATGTGAATTGGGCTCGCCGACAAACGTGCAATGTGTGCAATGCACCAAAATTTGGAGAAGTGCGTATTCGTTTGTATAATTTGAGAGCGCTTCTCGTAATAGGACAGTGTTTATGTAATTATGTTTTAGGTGGAGGCGCGCACTGGTTACGGCGGCGGGTACAACGAACGAGGGGTTGTGGAATACCGCCGCCGTGAAACTTCCTCTGACGATGAATATGACGAGTTTGGGCGGAAGAAACGCAAGCGCAAGGCAGACTCGCAGGAGAAGGTATGTTACTTTTTGCTGGCCATATTTTTCTTCGTTGAATGTATGTTACGTACTTCGGAAATTTGTGGAATGAACTTTGTCAGAGGTTCTTTAAAAAGGATTCATTATAAATATAATTATCATTCTGTAAAAAATAACTATTTTCATTGGGTTTAAATTAAAACACTGAATTGTACTAACATAAAAATTAAGGTTTCACATAATATGCCTATGTTGTTGTATCTTAGGTAGACAACATTACACTTTGGAAACGAAAGCAGTCTAGCTATGGCTGCCTTTGTTTATTTTCTGTAAGAAATTCAGGTGATAATGGACTTTGAAAATATGAAGAGTTGATGTTAAGTTATGAATAGTACTCCAATAAGTTGTTGAAGCACATCATTATTAAAGTGGAGATAATTTTTCCTGCCTTCAGGTTGGCATCACTGAAGGAGCAGTATTCAAAAAGTTGGCATCAACAATGCTGCAGAAGGAATCAAATAAGGATCAGAGAGTATCTGTCCCTGCAAAAATATCTCTTCTAAATAAAGAATTCAAAACAAATGGCAGCCTTAGCGATAGTTCCGTGTCTGAAGTTTTACTCACTAGGCCAGCGTTAAGAAACATTCACAAACGAAAGGAAATCACTCATTATAAAGCACAAATTATGTCGCCTACTTATGACAATAATGGTTTTAAGCCACGTAAAAGGTTTACTAGTGCAGGTGAAAGAGACCATGCAGGATCATCGGGATATGAAACTGGATTAAAGCAAAACAACAGATCTAGTACTGATTCATCAACATTCAGGCCTGCTAGGCCAGTAATGGAAAACAGAGTAACATCTACTAACAGCGACAATATTGTGTATACATTTCCAGGACCAACTCCTTCACAGGACTTACAGGTTACATATACCATAGAAGAACGGGTGAGAGCAGCAGCATATGCAATAGTTTACAACAATTGCAAAATAGGCACTGAAAGGTTTGAGTGTCTGTATGATAAGCCTGCACCTGATTTTAAAACCATTTTTGCTTGGAGGCAAAGATTGATACTTACTGGATGTCTAGTTGATTCCCATCTAGACATGAAAAAAGATGTGGATGAGAAACCACCAACTAAAAGTGAACCACCACCACCACCACCTCAACCTGCAATCATTCCAAGGAAATCTTCAAATGTAATAAAACAGCCAAATCCAGATGAAATACCAATAGCATCAGAAAGTGATAATGAAAGTGAAATATCTAATCATGAACTGTCAAAATCGTTACATGCAACAAGTGAGAGAAGTGTGAGTGCAGAGAACTTGCTTACTGGAACACCAGAGAGGAAAAATTGTAATACTGCTGAGTCTGTAAGTACAGCAGAAGATGGAGCATCTTTGAGAGGAGACAGAAGAAGTCATTCTCGGTCTACTCTTCAAAGAACAAGATCCAGTTCAAGAACAAGTCAAGATTCTAATTATCCTGACAGTGATAATGATAAATTAGGAATCAAACATAGCCTGAAAAGTAAGTCTGCTACAAAATCCACTCACAATTCCAGAATTTCCGCAAATGACTCTGATTCCGACTCAATATCATATCATAGTGATGAAGATAATTTCCTTTCGAGAGTTTATGGCAGCAAGACAAAAACTACTATGAAGAAACAAACAATGTCCAGTCTAACAAAATCCACCAGTTGTACGACAATTCCTCCCAATGAAGTACAACCTTTTCAAGGATATAGCACTGTTAAGTTGGATCAATATCCTTTAACAGCTGGAAGTATGTACAGGAGTTTTCAAAACATGGCACCAAAACCACGAAATAGCACTCTTTTAGACACAGATGGCCCTTCATCTGAATATGTGCCTACAAAATTGGGATCTGTGACGAAGAAAAATTATCAAGATTTTAAAGACAACGTTCGAAGAAAAGGTTTCTGGGCTAAGGGTAATGGAACAACAATAAGAAGGAATCTCAACAATTTTTCGCAAAGACCTTTGAATAAAAATACGAGTAATATTCCAACGAGAAATGTTCCAGTGCGCAATAACATGATACCTTGTCAGAATATAGTTGAAGCCCAAAATAATTTTAATCGATGTTCAAATGTTTCTACGCCTATTATCATGCAAGATGCTGTTGCATCTCCGTATCATACAATAAGCCAACCGTATAAAAACTGTGGGCAACAAAATGTATCTGCGCATATCGACGAATTCTGTAAAGATGATTATAACAATTTCAGCTCTTCAGAAAATTTTTTGTCCTTTGATAAACCGTTGCCGCCTGTACAACCTATATCACAACCAAGTCCTCCAAAACGTATCGAAAACACAGAACGCGTCTTTGAGGTCGTGCAAACGAATTGTGCGCAGAAAAAGAAAAGTATAATGGATATATTTAACTCGGGAGATTCAGGAGAGAATAGTCCAGAAACTAATGACGATTTAGAAAAGTACGACAATGTGAGAAAAATGTTTGAGACTGAATGGGATGATGATGACGAAGCTTTATATAAAAATACTGACACTTGTGAATCATTCGTTCCTACCAACAATCGTGTTGTTTCTCCATTGAGTATAAATTCGGGGCGCACTCAAAGCCCGACTTCGAATATGCTATACGCGCCAGACAAGGAATCTCGAATTACTCAACAAGAAAATGCTTTGGCTAATACATTTAAAGAGAAACAAGATTTGTTGTTAGGTTTATTAAAAGATCTTCAAAGTAACAAAGCAAAAGATATCTGTAGTCTGATATCGCCCTTGAAACACAGTGAACCTGTCACGCATCAGCAACAACCAGTTGAAAATGTTAAGGATATTCCTTTACCAGAAGTCGACCTAATAGCTCTGCCTCCAGACAGACCACTGTCTATTCCAACTGATACAACTGAACATTCACTCAATACCTCTGATATTTGTAGAAATTCAAATATTAGTCCATCAAAACGCGTTCACGTTATTGAATCTGTTACTATTTCTCCAGCCGGCAATCAAAGTGTAATAAATCCTTCAAGTGTCAAGTGTCCTTCAGTGAACCAAAGTCCGCAAAACTCACAAATTGTACCTGTTCAAGCGAGTGATAGCCCGCTTACTGTTAACGATAAATCACCACTACCAGAAAAATCACAAGAACAGGTTGTGACAACTCCGCAAGTCGATTTGACTAATCTTTTTTCTGGAATAAACACGAATACTCTTCTATTAGCACTCCAAAATCTGCAACAGCTGACGAATAATGCTGCTGCTGAAAGTAATAAAACAAATGAAGAAGCAAGTGATGTCCAGAACGTACCTGAAGCGAACGCACAACCAGTTGAGACCATTAATCTAACTAACGACGAGGAGTGGGAAAAGGAATCAAATAGAGACGGCAGTATAGAAAGGCAGTTAGAGAAGTTAGACGGCAACATCGATGACACCCCTTTTTTGAGCGATATTTTTGACCCTGGCCCAGTAGTGATACCGCCTAATATAGCGAAAAAACTTAACATAAACCTTAGTAATCCCGAAGAAAACAGCGCAGAAACACAAACGTCTCAAACAAACGAAAATGCGCCTGTTATAGGAAACTTTAAAAGCTTCGCCTTGCCCAAACCTATCATGTTGAATAGGCTCAAACTTACTGTTAAAACGCCGGATAAAAGTTCCAAACGAGCCGATAACAAGGCTAGTAGAAGGCGAAAGAAGGTTGGTATCTTCACGTTTTCCAACTGAATTTGTGTGTTTGATATTTTGTGTCTCACGGTTGGTGTTGTTTCAGAGCACATCGTCGGTGTCGCGAGGCGAGGGCGCACAAGATGAAGAAGAAGAAGAGGAATCTGGCGACGAAGGCGATCTCTCCAAATATGACCTGTGGGGTGGGGAAGATGAAGAAGAAAATACATCTAAAGCAGGTAAGTTTCAACCAATATCTAATTGTACGAATGCTACTTTTCTGCATGGTGACAGCCCCGTGACGCAGTTGGCTAAACACCAGTGACTTTTATAAATATTAAGAATGGTTTGTTTTTCTCAGATAATGCGGATAAAACGAAAGATGGCGAGTCATCTAAAGAGGTCTCGAAGGGTAGTGATAAAAACGGAAGAAGTGCTTCGCCGGATACAAAGAGCAAAAGAAGGTGGGTTTGAATTAGTTCTTTGACTAGTATTTAAGTCGTATGTTTAAAAATAATAATTGTATTGTATCGTTTCGTTCTGATATAAATTAAATGTAATAGACAGAGATATATTAAAATAGTAGTAATCGTCACGTACTATGACGTCATAATTCTTGATATATTTTCAGATCACGAAGTTCCTCTTCCTCGTCCAGCTCTTCGTCAAGCTCCAGCTCTAGTCATAGTTCCACAAATACTCCTAAGCATAAGTAAGTATTTTTCCAATAATATAAATATTTATATAGACGTCAGTCGCCATTTTCGTGCAACAGATGTGTAGCGACGTTTTAGAAAGTTGAAATAAAGTGCTCCCGATACCGACGTTCTTATTTAAAAACGTTTGTTAGGTAGTAGGTACTTATCAGCATTACTTTTTCATACGTTTTATAATCATTTCGAATAAATGGTATCGGAGGAGGATAATAGTGATGTTAAAAATGTGTTTTTTTATGTAGAGACCTTACCATACCTTACCTAGGCACGTATTCGTTTTTTAAATCTCGCTGATATAGAGGCGAACCTCACAGCTTGGGGAAATATGAACGTCCAGTCTACTATTATAGTTTTTTTGTATTGGTTAACGTGATTCGAACACATTGTCCTCAGATATGACGATTTCAACCTGAACAGCGAGCGTGAGTTATCGCCGAAGACGCGCAAGACCCGCACTCGGTCGCGCTCGCGCTCGCGGTCGCCGCTGTCGTCGCGCTCGCGCTCGCCGCGGTCGCGCGCCGCCCCGCCGCCGCGCCGCAAGTCCAGGGACAGCAGGTCGGCTGGAGACAGGTATGCCTACACTATACTCAGCCTATCGCCGTCCACTGCTGAACTACTCAAGAAAGTCTGCTTGCCAACCATGGTGACTACGGCAAAATCCCCCAAATGGCTATATACAAGAAAGAAGAATATACAAATGTAGCCAACATTTCCGTTTTGTTGTTAAATCTAACTAAAAAAATAACATACCGATTTTTTTATATTGAAAAAATAAACTTTACTTATTATTTGCTATGAGTATTCGTTCATAGAATAATAAGAGTATATCCAATATAAGTTTATACAATACAACCCAGCTGTAAAGCATTAAGGTAGCACAAGACCTCTCTATATTGTATCGACAACCTCTCGCTCGTTCCAATATTGTAACTATTATTTTGAGTAGAATAAATTACACGGATTCTACTAACAGCAAGAGTATAGTGTTATTCCACTAATGCGAACTGTTGATGTCAGGAGTCACGAGGGCGGTCGCGACAAGGAGTGGGGCCGCGAGCGGGAGCGCCGCGACCGGTCCCGCGGCGCGTGCGGCCGCGACGAGCGCAAGGAGCGCCGCTACAGCCGCGACGGAAACAACCACTACGGCGCACGCGGCAGGCACCGCTAGACCACACATTCTCTTACCCTGCTCCCTATTCCATTTGGGGCGGCGCTGTATCATCGTCATCATCACCAGCCAAGAGACGTCCACTGCTGGACATAGGCCTCCCCCAGAGACTTCCAAAGTGTTCTATCGGAAGCGGCCTACAACCAGCGGTTTTCACCAAATCGTCAGCCCACCTCGGGGGCAGATGTCCGACGCTGCGCTTACTTGTACGTGACCTCTACTCGAAAAAATTTCTGCCCCAACGGCGCTGTATATACCCTTACAAACATACCTATCAGCCTTCACCCCTGGACTACAGGTACCAAGTAAATTAATCATATTGAATCCAATCAGGTTAGACCTTTGCAAACTTGCTTACACATGATTAGTTTTGAATAGATGTTTATCGATTTAAACCTACAGTGGACATTCATGTACGCATAGCAAGACATTTCTTGTACATAAATATTTATGAATGAATTTGGAATTGTTTTCGAATCTTAAAAGGAGAAACAGTTACTGTTGTTGTACTTCTAAAACTACTGATTCAAATAATATTTTATCGTTCAAACTTAGATCAAAGTATCGCTTGAAAAGAGTAATTTGACTGTCAGTATTATTATCAAGGAATATGTAAATTACACGAATAGGACTGTCTTACTTTGCGCCCTTCGGTCACTATGCCTATTTGGAAACAGCAAAATTATGGTTGGATTGAAAGACTGAGGATTGTTGATGGGAAATAAGTATAAGTCTTATTAAAATTATGTTCTATTGACACTATTAAAACACGGAGTAACCGTTCAACAGAATCGTGATTGTTTCATAGTATATTGTTATGTATTATTATAACGATATAAATCTGATAAATAAGGATTATTTTTTATTTGTATAGCTAGAATTTAGTCAGGGATATCTGCTTTGGTTTTTTTAATATATTGGGAACTGTTCCCAAAAACATATGAATGGTATATGTCTTTTAAAACTGTGAATACTTAAAAAATCTTTTTGAGAATTGCTGATAGAGTGGATATATGTAAATGGTTTGGAAATATTTATAAAAATTCAGTTGCCAATGAAAATACTGAAATTGCCTGTATATATGCCAGCCGCGCTTTCATATACTTAAGGTGGCTTTAGACTAAGAGTTATACCATTGCTTTACAATGGTTTTATTTTTGAGTTTAAAAATGTGAATGGTTATCAATATAGCCTAACTGGCTTCGCCATAGTTGGCTACATGATAATCAAGGTCAATTTAGTTGAATTGTTAATCAGATTTGAAAAGCTTGTGTGTCTTACGCTAATATGTTATTTGGGTCTCAGTTGTGTGTGATAGGCTTTATTTTTGTAATTTCAAATGACATGATTTATTTCCTATATTTTGTGCACACATGTGCTCATTGTTGTATATTTGTAATAAAAACTATAAGTAGAATTTTAATAGTGCTGGTTCCTTGTATTATCTTTTATTTACATATGCAATGCATTACTGCAGTTTGCTTTTTTATAAGTAAGACTAATGGCCTGTTTAGCCACTTCAAGATAATTATTTAGTAGTTTAGTTGATGATACAATTTTAATATGATTAAAATTTGTCAGAAATTATTTAGTGTAATCAATTCTTATGTTGAGGAGGTGTAACAGACCTTTTACATTATAACTATAAAGTAGTGAATATAAAATTGTTTAGGTATGAGAGAATATGGTTTCTTTTTGTCTGCTTCATTATATTCAATGCTTGAGCATTTAAGAATACCATTTTGTGTAAAGTATATTCTTGATGTTTAGCCATTTATATCATCTCTCTTTTGCAATCAGATTTCACATCAACAAATACAGATCAATGTTAATTTGTGATAAAGTATAATATAGATAAGTGTTTAGGTGCGGAATTGCCCCAATAGTTATGATTTGTGAATGGGATTCATTTTTTCACCAGTGTAGATACTAGTTATCACTTTATTCTATGTAGGAAAGTTAAAAATCACTGTCATATTTCCACTTTTCAGATGAGAAGTAACATTGTGTTATGTGTTTGGAATTTTGTTCTGCTCTTGATGTTCTGCCATTAAAAGCTTTCTCTAGGGGGATAATCATATCTATTATGTGTAAATATTAACTTTAGGTGAACAATTGTGCTGCTAAGTGAGACATAACATGTATGACATTAGATTTCTAGGCAAATACATTTTGTATTGTGGTCCTGAAAAGATTTATTTTTCCGTTTTTAGTGATAAACATATTTTAAGCTAACATTGTATGGTAATGAATAAATTTACCATTAAAATCTAGTAAAATGTGAACTTTTTAATTTCCATCACATTCATTCACAAACATTTTAATCGTTGTTAATTAATTACATACATACATGACTAAAAAAATACATTGAAAAATAATATTTATGAAATATATAAAAATCAATTGGGCTTCTGCGCTTGATCTGTAAGTAAAAGTTTGGATTAAGTCAAAATATTTTTTATAGACTAGCCCTAAAATTCTACCGCTAGTAAGCCTACATATAGAAATGGAATGAGAAGATGTATGTAAAAACGCTTTTCAAAATTTTGATTTATATACTATAGTCAGAAAAGCGCGCTATATTAGCAGGTATCTAACAGCTGCATAATTTTTTAAATACGTACCTCCATCAAGACAGCGACATTCCTGAAAAATAAAACCATATTAATAAAGTATATTCATAAATATCACATACAAAATATTTACTTACCGTAAGGATTGGAACGGTTTTCTGGGCTTTCGGCGATTCAGTCTTTTTCGCCGGTGCTTTTGGTGTACACGTTGCCTCAACCGCACCTCCTACGAACAATTATGTATTTAAAGATACATACGTATATAAGCTTCCTTCGAAAACGTCGCACAATTAAAACGGCGAAAAAGATACCTCGAAAACAAACCTTTGAAACCTATACGTACATATAACTTCACTAAATAAATTGAATTAGAATCTTGGTGGGTGAACTTTATAGTGTAGGGTTTATAGTTTTTACCTTGCAAACAATTTCTATGGACTTCTACGGTAGAGGTTATGAATTATTTACCTGGACCGACGCTGACACCTTCCGAAGGGCTTATTTTGTACATCTGGAACACATTTACGCGAGTTATAGGAGTAAAACAAGATTGCAAGATACTGTATCTATGGGAGATCTGTTTTACCCTGCCGTCGTCGCCGGCAGCCAACCCTGAAGACAAAGGCAGTACATCCGGCCCCCACTGTTTAATAAAGTGGCCGAGTCTGGCGACGCGTTGCGCCGGAGTGGTCACCGTGTGGGAACCGCCGCAGTAGCGATTGCAAAGATGCTTATCTGTCTCGGGCCTGTAAACAAAAGGATGCGATTCCAATTGATTGCCCTGAATTAAATATTTGCCATCCTTATTCGATCGTATAAGGTAGCGAGGAAAAATGTTAATTAAGAAAGACTGTTTATCAAATTGGAAATCGAAGCATGTTTAATTAGTTCATTTTTGTAAAATTTGGAATATCTACTTACTCTCTACAGTGAGAAACAAATATAATCAGTGAGATAAAATTACTTGGCTTTTTGTGATGGTTTGCTGCTGACTTGCTTGTCAATATTCTCCCAGTCGTGCATGTTACGTTGAGGTATGTTGCTTGCTTGTGTTTTGCGGATGGCGTCTGTGTAATTACAGAAGGTTATTGTTGGTTTAATAAAAAGACAGCAGGGTTGTTGTCATCTTATTTATACGGCTAGATATTGCTTCAAAGAAATGTAGTATTTTATATAGTAAGTCGGATATGCTAGTAGATCAGAATGGTACCAGGATTTTATAGAAGACGCGATGGCATACTGCTAAGTGCTATGTTTCCTTCGGTATTTAAGTTATTTTCCGTTTTTCACATTATGCACTTGGTATTTGTATCCATTTATCTAGATTACAATCTATATTTATTATTTATATGCCAAGATGATAAAACAAAGTCTTGGCAGTCAAACATCTTGGGAGTTGAATAAATTCCAGGCAAACCCTTCTAACTTTGCCAAAGTATATTGTGAAAATGAATTATTACGTATCAGAGCCGGATAACATCGTGAGAAAACCAGAGTAACTACTAATGAACTATTGATAAAAGAGTTCTAGTTACAGTGATCCAAGTTTTATACATTAATATGTCACTCATTGCCTACTTTGATGATTACTGGCTTAAGGTTTCTAATTGAGAACTATAAAGGTGATTCCATAATTTTAAAAAATACGAACCAAGTTCATAGCTGAGATAAGGTTTCATAGAGAGACTGGCTGGCAGCGGCTTGCTGACAGGTATAGCGGATGCAGCTTCCATCGGCATCACAGCGTTCGCGTCACATGATATGCAATTGACATCCCTGAAATATGTCAAATCAAAGGACAAGGTTAAATCTATCGCTTATAGTGATCGCAGATCAAAGAGATCAAGTTCATATAGTGTGCAGTGATTAATGATATATTTTTTTAACTGCAATAAGGGCCCTAATCAGTTTATTAGAGGCTTTAAGTACATTAGCATTTTTGATGCTTGTGGATCAAAAACTTCAAACCTCAATTCCTCCATTCTGACCCGTTATCTTAAATTGTTTGTCTTACCTTAGTAGACGTCTCTTCGTCCCCGCAGCTTCTGCCTCCCGTCGCAGAGAAGACATTTGCTTCAGGTTTTCTTGCAGTTGTTTTAATTTGTTATTGAAGAAGTCTTTCACGGGGGAGAGTTCCATCTTATCCAACTTCGTTTCAATTTCTCGTTGGATGTCGTCCAACGCTTGTTGCCACAAAGCTTCCTGGGGGTCAAAGGATAAAGTATTCACACACACACACACACACATACCTCACGCCTATATTCCCCGAAGGGGTAGGCAGAGATGCATTTCTGCACACACATTTCGCCAGGTATGTTCCAGTCCCACGTAATAGGGGGCGAACCTATTGCCTATAAAAGTAAAGTATTCATTGTTATAATTATTCCGCTATGCGTAAGTTTGTATTTAAGGTTTGCATAAACTTATGAGATAGTACTAAAGAAATAAATTACCTGCATATTGAGTTTGCCAAGAGCATGTTCAAGTCCTCTAGATAGATCGTCGCATGCTAACTCGAATTGATCGTGGGAGACTTTTCTCGCGAGCATTCGGAGGTCTGCCTTCTCAGCCATAGCTTCCACCATATCTTCCCGGTCAAGCTTAATAGTTTTCAATAGCTCGATTTGTTCTAGCAGAGCCTTAAGGATATAAAATGAAATATTGTAATAATATTTTACTGTAAGCTGTATAGATTTGAATGAATGAATCCAATGTTTGTTGTAGGGTTTGATAAAAATGGGTAGAATCAAACGTTGTTGGAATTTTTCAGTATTTTGTTAGTAAAATTAGCTTTTTTTTACATTAACGTGAAGCCGTCGATCTTCTTTCTCTGCCGCCAATTGAAGAGCTGTTTCATGGACTTGCTTCAGCTGTTCCTGCATATCCTGCACCGTCTCGAAGAGCTGCATTAATCCTGAGAAGAAAACAAAAGCAGTAATAACTTCATATTATTCTTTTTATTCATATCGTAGGATTTTTGCATACGTCTATATAGAAATCTCTGTATGTACGTTTGACTTGTTAGAAACAGACCTATAGGAACATGTCGATTGATATGGAATAATCATGCTAGTCTGTATTCTTTTGGTCTGCAGTGACCTGCTATCGGATGCCAGTGTGGTCACTGTGCGCCACAATATAAATAGAACAAACATTGAATACTAAGGTGTAACTTACCTTGTAAATCTTTCATGACATCTGGAGACATTTGGGCACCACCACAACTTGCATCCTTCGTTAGTGCAGCTACTTGTTTCATCATGCCTACCAGTTGGTCTTGGAAGGAGTTGAGCTAAAAATATAATAATTACTGTCACATTGGCGACGTTCTGAATTGGCCTACATCTCTTTCCTAAAATATGTGTATGTTGTTATCATTTATTACCCCCCTTTTACTTATTAGCGAAGAAATACACTGTGAAGACATTTGCTGACCAATGAGTTGCCAATTTTTTTTTAGTACTTATGTCAATACTTTTTTCTCTTTGAACACAGCGAATAAAGCACATAGTTACGGTATCGTGCACGATGCCATCAACTGCCCCAATCTTGTCGCAACATTCTTTCATCCTCTTCTCTAGAGCATTTATCCTCTCCGTTAGTGCAGCCGTGTCAGCGCCTGGTGAAGGAACAGTGCTCAATTTTTCATATCAAAATACATGACTTGGTCCGTGCGTATCAAAAAATAAGTAAAACTAAAACCACTATGGATTACACGAAACGGGGATATAATATGCTGGTCGACAGCTCCGTGGCGCAGTTGGCTAGACACCAGCTTGCGAAACGAGCTGCCGCAGGTTCGATCCCCGCACCGAGACAAATTTTTGTGTGATCCACAAATATTTGTTTCGGTTCTGGGTGTTTGTGAGACCGAAAAGTCTCTCGTAGTTTCTGATACCCATGACACAAGACTCGTATCTTAGTGTGGGGTCAGGACTATGTATGTGACTGTTGGGTGTATTTATTATTTATTTATAATTGGGCACACCAATAAGATATAGATTGTGACTTTTAAATATTTCATCTCGGTCACCGAATATTTTTAATAAAATAGATTTCTTAGTATAATAGCATCTCAATCTATTATATATAAAAAATAACCTGTTGCCTCGGCGGCGGCGGCGGTTGCATCTGGAGCAGGCTCTGCCGCAGGCGTTTTCCCTGCAGTTGTAAGTTTAATATTTAGTCCAATAATTCTAATATTGTCCTAATTTTAAATATGCAGCGCATGACAAAACTACGTGTGTATGCAAATTAACATAATCGTCTTTCGCGTACGAAGTTTATGACAAAACATAAAAGTGGAAATAATAACCTTGTTCTCCTATGGAACTTTGGACCGCGTTGGAGAGCTTATCGACATCAGCACGTAATTGGTTCAAGTTTGCCTGGATCGCTGCTAGGTCTGCAGGTGATACGCCCGAGGGTGCAGCATCAGCGCTCACAGGAGCCGGCGGTGGCGCGATTTCTCTGTTTAAATTTTGGTCTCTTGTTAAAATCATGTTTTTTGTCTTATGTTAGAATTACTGGTTCAAATTGGTTTTTATTGGGAAATTCTTATTAGCTTCACGGGGTCTGGATATGTGTACGAAACTCGGACTTAGGCTTGCTGTTTTTATTATTTTAATTCGATTGTCGAAATGCACCTGTGCTTATACTTTCGAGGATATTGACACGAATATGTATGATGAAACATTTCATACAGGGCACGAGAGGTTGGGTTCATAGGTTTCAAATCTACTCGTAGAAAAACAACTGTTTGCTATTTACATGTTAATTATTCGGGCCCAAATAGACTAATATTATAATATATAGTATACAATTATATCATGATATACAAACGCTGTCTTTCCTTGCAGTTCCGGTGTTTGCGAAATAATATCTTGTACTAATGAACTAAGTTTCGATATGCCAGTTTCAGCGGCTTCCAACCGGGATGACACGTTGAGCGACGTCCACATATCTGTTATTGCTTTCATGTTGGTTTGTGATCTGGTAAAGATGAAGTGATTATTAAAGTTACGATACTCTTTATAGTCACACTTAGGAGTCGCTTCCGTATAAGGAAATAGTTTTCACGTTATTAAAGTCATCTTATGGTTTGAAATACATAAAAAGCATATATTATGAACATACCTGACTTCCTCGAGGATCTCTTCGTTCTTCGGCATGCTGCCATAGACGCGGTTCTTCAAATCCTCTACAACGGACTCCAACAGGTTGAACTTGCTCAGGGTGACGAGGGAGAGTCTTTCGGTGGAGGATGGGGCATGCGGAGCTGGTGGCGCAACCGTTCCGTGTGCCTGGGGAGCTGGCGACCGGTCGCGCGGTGGACTTCTATCCGCTGGAATTCAATACTTGACGTTGACATAGCGACTTGTGAAGAGATTTTTTAGGTTTCTATAGATAGTACATCTGATATATAATAATTGTGCTTTCGGGTGATGTCTTTGCTATCTTTGAGGTCCAGATACGTCCAGAGACAAATTATAATATTAGGAAGCCTATGTTCATTCTCATCTATATACTTAAAACAGTTAATTCAAATAAGGCTTGAAAGTGTAATAGCATTTCTTTGTCAATATTAATACTTATTAGTTAAGCAATAATTTGTTACAAACACACTTACTTGGTGAATCTGACTTTTTAATTCGTTCAACTGAAAATAAAAAACATCAGTTATGTTAAAAATCTTTGAAATGATGAAAAAATATGAGAACACATTATATGTTCTAGTAGACTCACCGACTAACATAGTCGCTGGTTCTGATGCTGACCCCGAAACTTCTGCAATTTTAAGAAGTATATTGCAATATTTAAATTAAATAAATTACCATTTTGAAAAAGTTTTCTTTATTCATCTACTTCTACCATTAAGTGAAGTCTTGTTAAAAATATAATTGTCATAGGCTAAACATTGGTTAGAAAATATTGTTACAATTTCCAAAATAAAATCACTACAAAAATATTAAATAGATATTTTTTCAATGCAATAATAACAATGACTAAATATTAAAATTGCAAATCGAGTTATCCGATTTCCAAATCCATGTACGAATTTATTCCTGTGTTTTCCTTTGAAAGTTGGTCTGAGCTTATCTACGTTCGGAAACGAAACTAAAAGTTGCTTTCGCCCACCGTCTACACTCTACCTCATAAGATAAGCTACAAGCAGTAGTGAAATAAGTAGCGTTTTCAGTGATATGTGGATCGTTGTTTTCTATTCTTTTGTGGCCGATTTATTAACGTTTTGGGGGTTTTAATAAACCAATCTCTTTAGAATTTACGTTAAAATATGAAATAAGATTAAAATATGAATTTTAATGAATACTATTCCATATTTTAAGTATGAATAGGGTCTGATTTCTTCTGTTTCTGCTTGATTCTGTTTTAATACTGGGTATATTTTAAGGAATCCTCCGAAGTATTTTGAAATGTACTTACCAGCTTTTGTTGGTGTAGTCTGTAAAGAAACAAAAGTAATTAAACATTAGTGAGCAAGACCATAATACAAAATATTGCGTCCTGTTTCTGACACTCAAGTGTGTGCCGAAGTGTCCTAGAAGCCCCTATTAAATCTAGGGTCGGGGAGTGTTACCTACTACTTGGTTTCTTTATTTGAAAATTCTGAGTAGCAGTATCTATATACCACAGTTTCTAGATGTACTCAATGTATCTAAACGAGTTAGGAGCCTCACCCCCCCATCACGCGGGACTTAAACCATTTAGCGAAAATTGGCTGCAGTAATGCATTTATTCACCTCTGCTTTTTTTATCTAACGCGATGTTTAGTTAGTTTACAATACATACTACGATGTTCTTATAATTATAGGTATAGTTATTAGAATTTAAAATATTGATACAAAGTTATACTCTTATTCAGCTAAAACCATGAGACCCTTTGTGTAACAAAAATGTTCAGGTTAACCATTACGTTTCCCCTTAAGATAAGACGGGTTTTATGTCCAAAGTCTAAATTGTAAGATGACCTTATTTATGATCATCTCGATAAGTACGTGCTTCATGTTTTAGGTACTTACGCCTTCATAGCCTTTAAGGTTGAGTTTTATTTGAAGGTCAGTGAAATAACGAATTTTTTGCTTGATTATTTAAGTGCAGTATTTTAATAATATTAACTTAAGCTTAATGCCTAATTCAACAGTTAAGACTATAATTCTATGAGACAAGAAGGTTATCAACATTCGGGCAATTATGTGTCACATAAATGTTTGTCAATGACCACTGAAATTAAATCTATTTATTTCGTTTCTATCTACACGTATATTTTTTACCAATGTTTCATGAATATCTGGTACATTACATACCTTATCTTCAGTGTCGACAACGAATTCGCTGATGGCAATAGTTTGGTTGTTCTCCCTTCCGACTGGCAATGTGGCGACGCTGCCCCGCAGTTCCACATTCTTCCCCAGGATACGAAGTTGTTGGGCGAGACAGTGCAGCACTGTTTGAAGCATGTTGAAATCTACCACTCCAACCTGTAAGTTTTTCAAGCTTAAAGAATAACATTCTAGAACAGATAATTAAAGTAGTCACAGGCATAGCCTAGTGTGTAGGTATGTAGGCAAATAAATGTATTTAAGCTGTGGCTATTAATCTGTAGGTATTATAATATTACTCATTAATTAAGTTATATTTTTTACGAAATTCATATTTACGGAGTGACATTTTTTCAAGGGATGAAAGCCGTCTGTGACATGGACTCATTGTGGGCTCTTTACGAGTATGTAAATAGTTTTACTATTGAAATAAATAATAGTACCTACCTATATCATAAACTTACCTACTTTATCGATTGCTGGTGCGCTCTACATCACGTTAAGAGTTTTAAAGAGGAAAAAACGAATGTGGCGTTTCTACGAACATGAGCTATTAGCCAAAAATGCGTTTACCTCCGGTGTTCCAATCGCCAGATCAATCATATCGCTTATGTTCAATAATACAGCTGTTTCGTCCGCTAAAAAAACAATTTTAAATTCATTAAAATCTTAAAAGTAATTTATAAGGATATTCTTGAGGCTAGTTGCTGTAGCTGTATTTTCTGACATAAAGAGGACGTGTAATAGACAGCTATATGATAAAAAATATTCATAGAATAAGATGAGATAAAGAAAAAGATGTTTAATATTTAGCGGATGCTGAGTACGCTGGGAGCGTAACTACGATATTTAAGTGAGCAGTGACTTCGAAGCAATTTTAAACTCACATCTTATCTTTGCAAAAATAATAAAATAATAGATACATTTGTACAAATAGCAGGAAAAATCTTGGCAAGTAGGAAATTGAATTATATCTTGAGAGTGAATAGTGAAATTGTTAATTGGAATGTTCTCTTTTAACTGTAATGACATACAAACTATAAATGTATGTCAAAGATGAAATTTATTTTATTTCTAAAATTATAATCTCATTCAAACTCAAATCAATACAATATTTTTAAGAAATTTAATTTTTCCGTACCTGCCATGATTGAATTGTTTCCTCAAATAGTGCGGTATGTTATGTATTGATTAATATTTCTAAAAATTAAAATTAATCCAAAATATTGAACAAACAATCTATTAAAAATTGAAAAACATGTTGGCAATTACTATCACGAAGTAGGTTGACAATTGTTTATTTTTTTTGTAAAAAAAAATATTTATTGAATGGAGGTTATATTTGAATTTTTGACTAACGATAATTTTTAAATTAAAATAGTTTTATGCTTTAGTGGAGCCTGTTATAATAAGGTCGATGTACTTTGCAGAGTAATTGCGCGACACAGAATTTAAACTTGGGACGTCTCAGTTGCACGACACAGACATATCGTGGAGTCAAAACGTAGGGCATTTAAAGGAACCACCAAAAATGTAGACAACATAAGGATACTAAGGGACTGGACTTGAATTCCAAATGTAGTATATTTAGAATTAAAAATAAAATCTTATAATAATATCTTATATAATAATTAATCTTATCTATATATTGGTCAATGTAGATTCTGTAATCATGTGACTTCTTAACCCATTTCGAGGGTTAGATAAGGGAAATATAATTAATTATTTCATAATAACAACATTAAACAAATATTTAATTTCCTGTTATGAAGATTGGAGACTCCTTACGTATATTAAACATTGATTTCTTAATGAATAAAATAAGTTTGCGGTGACACATTTTATCAACAGTATAAGTAAAATGAATATACTCGCAATGATTAAATGAAATGTGTATTATTTAAAATCTTATCCTATTATGTCTACTATGTTTTTGTTACCTATGTCGATTTATATTGCTAAGCTAAACTAAGCCAAGTTAGTATTTAGGAAGTAAATAAAACGTTAATTGTTAATATGTATTTGATACTCTTTAGTACAAGATCTTGCATAGTTACGGCGTTGTCTCTCAGCCCAAATGTATTAAAAATAAAGAACCTTCTTTTCACGAGCATTACTCCAGAGTTATCAGAAATTGTCTGGATCTTTAGTAAAAATACTTTTTTTTAAGAATTAGATTCTTCCCCTTTTTGAACTAGGTCAGAGTTATGTCGTCATCCACACTCAAAATATCTCGCGGATAAACCATAATATAGTAAATGAGATAAATATTTGTCTCAGAGTAGTGATCAAATTCAATTTCTTCGTAGAGCCTCGGAGGTAGTCGTAAAAATCCTCGATAATATATTATACGAGGCTTTGGTTGAATAATTGATATTTGTAGATGAAATAGCGAACAAAAGCGGTAAGTGTACGCAATGGCTCAGTAAAGTCTGCAAACCCATTCTTTTGCTTTTACTGTGTCAGGAAATTGAGACGATATTTATAGCCAAGTAATCGAATAAATTTATAATGCCGTGAGGTTTTATTTTTTTAAATAAACTGATTTTAATATCTGTATGATACAGAAATAAATCGTTGCTTATGGTTTTATTGTTTTTGATCACAAACATGGTTTTGCACATAGATATACATACTTTTTTAATTGCTGTTTATTAAAATAATCTTCATAGTCGAAAAAAAAAGCACGTGGTGTGAATTTGGTGACATGAAACTTTATTAGCACTTTGTGTGATACACGGCTTGAACCGAAGAGTTTTAAACTAACTTCGTTTCCCAAACTTTTATGGTGTAGAAGATTAAAGATTTTGAAAATTTAGATAAAAAATCAGGAATGAAAATGCAATACCTCAATAGCACAACTGGATTCGGAAATCGAACCCAGAACCACTAGATCCAATAACACACGCTCATATCGAGAGACTACAATGCAATTGTTATTAAAATTTGCTAGCAACATCCATTTTAGCGTCTCTAGAATCTCCGAAATAGTTCAAGCATTTTATTAGCAGCAAACATAATTCCGAGAAAGATCGTTTTTGCGTGCGGTTCGTAACTTCCGTTGAGGATAATAGGCAAACTGTACGGAACCTTGGAAGTTTCGTATTGATCGTGATTCATAACACCAAACTCTTAATATACTTTCTTATCTAGTGTATGATGACATTTTGAAACTCAGACATACTTAGTCCGTCCTATTAGTGTCAAGGACCAAAACTGTTCCATTGGTTTTAGGATATTTTTATCTGGCTCTTTAGCATCAGTATGTATGTCACATACATAAACAATTTGTCTAAATTTGTTATAGGTAAGAAGTAAGAAAATGTAACATGGAGAGAAAAGATTACCACGACATTACTCTTGCCATCTGATTAATAAAATCATCTATTTTTGCAAAGACTATGGTCAGGTTCGGAGGTTTGAGTCGTCCGCTTTACATTGTTCTCGCTAATTAAATATTGATGATGATGAGCAAAAAAGTTTATTTTTTAAATTTAAATGTACTCTTCATTCATTTTCAATTTTCACCCCAGTCTATCTAACGGCTGCCTGGAAGAAATTGAAGATCCCTTTTTCTTTCATTTACTAAGTGTACAATAAAGCGCAAGAAATATACACTCTATTTTCAATGTATTTTTATGCTCATTTTGAAAGTCCGTTCGGAAGAGGTTAGTGATGGTTACAATAAAGGACTATACCACTTTATTTCAGTTACTATCATTTCTAATTTCAGAGCAATCGATCAGGAATATGCATCCGCTTTAAAATTACGTCATTGCGGGCTTATACGTCCCTGGATGCCCTATGAATATATGCCCAGAGGTGCAAAGATTCTTTAAAGGGATTAAGGGGCGTAAACAGTTTGCGGGTGCAACGGCATTATACTAAACTTCGCCGTGAGTGCTTTGCCGTGTCATGTCTGTGTCGTGGCTCAGACACTGCTGCTGTCTTTTAGAAAAAAGTTTTCGTCAGTCCAAAACAAATTACGAATACGATAGATAAGTTTTCTATAGAGACACGTGTGTTTGATCTAAGGCTGAAGTATTGACACAAATATTTCCGTCTGGACCCGGAAGTTTAATAGACACCTATGTTTCTCTTTGTTGTATTTCGACAATTTGTTTTGGGTTTTATCTAATAGAGGATTAATTTATTATTCTCTATTATTATCCTCTATTTCTTGCAAAGCTAAACATTGCATTATAGTAAATAACGCAGGATTTTCATTAATGTTTCTTCCATTTCACATACACCGAGAATCTAAAATAATTCATTAATTTTTTGCCCATTTCATTTAATTCAGATAAAACAACAAAACACTTATTTTCCACATTTATGAAAATGGGGAAAAAATTATTGAATTATTTTAGATTCTCGGTGTATGTGAAACTAAACAATTTCCCTGAAACAGTTGGAAAGAAGAACAAATGGCCCCAAGTATTTACGTAAGAATATTATTTTTGCTATAACATGATGTACTTATTGGTATTGGTGATTTCTTTTACAACTACACTTCCTAAGGTACAAGTAAAATGGCATTTTGTAGATTTTAAGTAGCGAACGTTGTCAGTCCATTACAACTAAAAGGCTCTCAAAATTGACATTATCACATTAGCCTAAAAGGTGGACTGTCAGTGGATTATTTGCAAAAATATTTCTTTTCACTCCCAACTTAAAATGATTGTTGATATCAGAATGGGAATAACAATTATTGAATCAAAGGTAATACCTTCAAATGTGGTCAAAAGAAATGTTAAATTCATGTTTTTGAGTTGTATGTATTATATAAGATACTCAATCGGTCATTATTATTAGTAGTTTATTATCTTGAGCTTTCATTAATTTTAAAAAACTAATAATTTATTTTTTATTGGTAAGATCACTTCGCATACTTCCAGGTTTTTATTGGTGACTCTTCGTTTGGTTGCGCAAACATATTTTGGTCTGATTTATTTTTTGACGAGTATACGCATACTTCTGTGAATCATCATTTCAATACGTCATTATGTTAAGTAATGTGAGACAAACATTTGGGTCGCCGATAGGATTGCAGTAAAAACGACGTCATTTTGCGTATTTGCTAAATAACTGCCGACCTAAATTGTTTTATTGCGAGAATTAGACCCGAATAGTTTAATGTAATATCAAGCGCACTGCCAATTAAAAGCCAAGAGCGAACAGGGTGGCATATCAGTTGAGTTTAAGGTTTGTTTGCAGTCGGAGGTACATGGTGAGAGTCAACAGTGCGCCATCTCACAGCGCTGGTTTCTCTCGGCCGCGCACTCAAATATTGACCTAGGATGTTCTTAGCGGAGATAAGACGGGAAACAACGGGTAATTCAATCGAATACTGGAAAGACATGGGTCGGTTTGTATCGGTGATTAAGCGTGCACCGCTAAAATGGTCTCGTTGTTTACACACCACATTATCATCGGCTGCGTGTTAAAGTAACACTGATATGGCCGCCCGTTACCGCAGATCGCTTCCCTCGGCGCGATACGGCAATTTACGAGTTCTTCAATGGTAGATAATCTATCCAAATTACGGTGTGCAGCGTGCGACCGGTCATTCCTTTAGTGGTCTAGCGCGTAAAATAATACGACAACGAGCCAGACGGTGGACGCCACTAATATAGGTAAAGGACGTTGGCTCGCAAAGTGAAGTAGCCGCATACCTGTCTCAATGTTTATAAATCGTATAGTGCGGTTCACATTTCGCCGAAATGTGTGGCTTCTTCAATTTTTTTTAAGCCGCAGGTGATCGAGTGCAAGAGCGGGACGGCGGACTCCGGCGCGGGCACGAAAGCTCATGAGGATTCAGTGTTCTGTGCGAGATAGTCTCGCGTCGGCTCGAATAGGGGCCGGCCGCTTTGCGCGTCGCCGCGGACGCCCAAGTTGAAACGTCAAAAACTTTACGTAAACACTTGTGTGTTTTAAAACCTGTACCCGTACGTTTAAACTGTACATTATTATTAATTTGTCCATTTAGCGACTCATTATTAGGTTCCGTTTATAATTTAAAGAGCATTTCATTTATCCTGACCAGTTTTCTATTGGAATAAGATCGTGTCTTTAATTTTGTGGAAAACGTTGAGATTGAGTGCATGCGAGACGCTGCTCCTGTTGCACCTTAAATAACGGTAAGTGTTTACTTTTTGTCGTGGGCACATTTTATGGATTTAAATTACTTGATCCCTAAAATTTTGCGGGAAATTTTTTAGATTACATATTAAAATTTACGAATTATATTGACCCCGGCGGAATTTATCTATAGTTTAAATAAGTAGGAGGCGAATTATATTTAATACGCGATGTGTATATTGTGCACGCAATAATTTTTCACTCATAAAAAATATAATTTAGGTATAAAATAACCGCTGTTAGATTTTTGAAGCTACCCGCAAAAATAGTAAAATACAAAACGTCAACCGCTTTTGCTGTCGGCCTGAAACGAATCAATTAAATAGTTTCAATAGATGACATCAAGTTTTTTTAGCTTACGTCAGCATCCTTGGCTGTATACTGAATAGAATATGCATTTTCATTGTCAACGTCATTGCGGTATATTAAAAAAAGGACTCGACTGTACCTATTCGGCATCAACAGACCGCACGATTTATTTATTCATCTTATCAATTCAGCTGTAATATTTTTATTTTCTTCTACACAAAAATAAATACATCAGAACAAAAGTAATTATATGAAAAATAGCATAATATTATTTTATCCTTCGTGAAAGGGAATGTTAATTAATTTCAAATTTGGAACAGTCTGGTCGTATTTTGTTTATTCGCTAATTGGACTTTAAAATTATATTTAAATCTGATTCAACGGTTTTAATGCATTCGAAGAAAATGATTCAAAGTATCCGTGCCGCACGTATGTTTGTTTTTTTTAGTGCACATGACAGATAAATCATTAGTTAATTATTATTTATATACTATTGATAAAGATTCACGGCCAAGTTTAATAAGGCATTATCGCTTTTTTATGTGTTGTTAGGATATTAAGAATTCATGATAGATCGGGAATTAAAGCTAACGTATTCTTTTACGTATCAACAAACTTTTACGAACATTTAGGATATGACAATGTATTTTGAGACCCGTGCCCAGCAGTGGGCGTATATGGGTTGATGATGATGATGATGATGATGAATGTATTTTACGTTTAATTGGGTAAATAGTTTCAGTACTTTGTCTATTCCACAAAAACTGAATTTCATAAATGTCATTGAATTTCTTATTCATGAGGATACAAAATATAGTGCGTATTATCCGCGGTAAAACTTTCAGTATCATTGTTCTAAATTCGTTCATTCATTTATATGTTATTGAGTAATAAACGTCTAAACATGAATAATATACTATTTACATTCATGCATATTCTTACGCATTTATATTTCTGGAAGTGATTACCTAATTATAGTGAAACTAAATAATTTAGATAATAAGAATCGTAAAATTACCCGTATTACAGGTAATACTCCTGAAGGGGTCGGCAGAGGTGCATTTTGACAGCCCCGTGGCACAGTTGGCTAGACACCAGCTTGTGAAACGAGCGGCCGCGGGTTCGATCCCCGCACTAAGACAAAAGTTTGTGTGATCCACAAATATTTGTTTCAGGTCATGGTGTTTGTGAGACCGAAAACTCTCTTGTAGTTTCTGCTACCCACGACACACGACTCGTACCTTAATGTGGGGTCAGGACTATGAGGATGCGAGAATTTTGTTTTCGTTTTTTTCTAAATAACTGTCGTCAAATTCGAATAATTAATATTATTTAACCGTTATTTTGTACCGCTAATACAAGACTGTCACAATTATAACTCCGATGTTATTGAAGTTTATGACTCATTGTGTTGGTAAGGGGAACCAGATTTATGTTACAGATAGTGCATATTAACCCTAATAGTTCCAAACATAATTCTGACCCCTATATCGAATAAAAGTTATGCTAAAAATCCGTAACGAATTATGCACAATACATCCAATTTCTCTTTGAGTAATAATATTTCTTCCAAAATCATCATCGAACTTGTGGCCTTTTGCTTCTTATCCTAGTTTCTTCCAACACCGCCACAGAACCTATGAATAAACATAAAGCGTTTGAGTAGAACCGTGTGTAATCATTTAGTTATTTTCTTACGCGATATTTTTAAAACGTGTTGCTTGGCTAGAAGCACGGCTAATTATTGAATTGAAGGTGTTCGTGGTAATTACTAAGATTATACATGTGTACGCTACTTTGCTAGTTTTTACTATGCGTAGAGGCGTCAGATTGACAGTCGTAATGGTCTACAGGAACATGAATTACAGAGTACTATAGAAAGTCGGTAAAAATGTATAACAATTTGCATTAACCATGCTCTTGTAAAATTCTTCTATGCAATATGTGAATTATCTGGTCTAAAACAACGTCCTAGAATATCTTAATATCAGAACTGTTTTGGCCATCATATATCTATTTTCAGCCGTGAAAAGCCAAGAGAATGGAGAGGAATAGACGAGTCTTTTAACGCTGGTTTGGTAACGTGATTAAAAAGTAGTGGTAAAAAAGTATCTACTAGTGGAAAAGATCGTGCAGTAAAATCGGATTTAAGTAGTGAAAACTATATTCTCGTTGGCATTTTTATGGCAGCTCTTCATCATAGAATTCAAGTAGAGACTCAACAATCTCTTTGTAAATATTCATCAATCGATTTGGTAATTCACTTTAATAACATCCACAGGCAATTAACGCCGATATGGTACACAGCAAACACTTTTTTCAGGCTGTATATTTTCATAATTTCACTCCATAATTATCTTAGAAACTTAACCATTACTTAGTTAAAGCGCCAATTACATTACAAAGTAATGTACCAACTCAATAATTAAAGATTGATAGTATAGTTTTATCTGTGAATATGGAAATATACCCGATAATATAGAAGTTTGTGCCATCCAAAAATGTTTGTTTTGTTAGACCGAAATGTTTTTCGTAATTTCCGATACCAACGAAATAGGACTTGTATTCTAGTGTTAGATCAGAACTGTGTATGTGACTTTTGGGTGTATTTTATCAACGGCAATGCGTCCGATCTCTGTCACGCGGGTCTTAAAACAATTGGAAGAATGTGGGTGCAGACGTGCACCTCTGTAAGTCCTTTGGGATATATCCCATATGCCTATAGGCAGGAATGTGTTTTTGTGTAAATATTTTTGTTTTTATGGTCAATGCACACCAAGGGAGATTAAAATTTTTTCAACCATCGCCCTCGGTAGCGGTAACGGTGAAAGGACAATTAAGTAATTATTTACGCCACCATATTGCCGGCTTGCAACTTAGTAATGGATAGGCGGATCGGATTAAAGAATATAGTTACTTGCTCATATACAGTGAGATAATAATTTAGTATTGAACAAAGTCATCGCTTCAATTCATAACAAAAACAAACAGTCACATTGATAGTAGAATTACAAGATACGTGTTGGGAATAAATTATGTGGGATTTTTTGTCATGTAAACCCAGAAACGATACAAATATTTGGTGATGACAATTTTTATTTTGATGCAGGGGTGGAATGTCATTTAGTCCCTCTATAATATTTGGTCTTTTGCCCTAGATGGGTTTTGCCATCAACGACAAGGCACGTTGTTTGTCCAGACAGAATGTCTGATCGCAAGCACATACCTTGGACTTTTCAAAATTATTACGAATATCAAAATCGCCAGGAAATCGGCTTACCAGAACTTCGAGTTCTGTACAAGGAATTGCTTTAGTTAATAAAAGCAACGAACCGTCCTAGCCTAGTATTTTAGACTACGGCCTTTCAAAAGCTTGAGACGTTGCACCCAGCTGTGGCGTATACACTTAATATGGGATCATATAGACTGAATCACGGATGCAAATATTCTTACTTTTTTTTATCTTTGCCTTACTAGTTTTGTTGAGGGTAAAAAGGCCGCGATTTTCTGAGCTTCGTCGTGCGAAGTCACTTATATGGGTGCTTCTGGCTATAAAGGTAATATCCAATGGCGCGCATGTTTGTGGCGAAGTATTATTGAAAAGATTTAGCAAAAATTCGCTCGACTCTTTATCCCTTTCTTTTTACCTCCATTATAAAAAAATTTCAATATACTTTCCCAATTGTTATAAGTGTTCACGGATCAGTTACAATTAAAAGAACCTATTCATTTGCCGTTATGCAATGAAAGACGCTTGTTAAAACAAAAAATACCAAGGCGTCATTTTGATTAACAGCTGAATTTGTGTTATGACAGGTACTTTGTACCGGCCATTATGATTTATATAGGGCCATTGAACGTAGAGCCCTCTAGACTAGTGCGCAGCTGTTCTGTTTCCTGCATATTCGACGGCGAAATGACGGATGATCTTGTGACAAAAAGCCAGACGAGGGCTGTGGGAATCACCAGGGAGACGCACACTAAATAAACACAGCGAGTGATTCTAGTGTTATAAAGTGAATCCGTGTTAATTGTACGATTGCGGGTACTTACCGATTCGTAGGGTTGTCGCGTTTAGTGCAGGTATTGTTATTCGTAACTATAAGAGGTTTTGTTGTATCGGCGTTCTGAGAAGCCAGATCTTCCCCTGAAGTGTTTGCGTACAGTAATTTTAAGTTGAAACGGATATAGTAGATCGAAACTAAAATATTATTAATGAATATACATAATATATCAAATAATAATAACAGCACGAGTTTGTGGTCATTTAAACATATTATATTATATTTTTCCTTTTTTTATTTTCGATGGATTTTCATAATCCCTGTTATCAAGCGAATTAACGCGTAAACAAGAGGGTTAATAAACTTTGCATTACAAGTAGGTACTTATCTTATCACAAAGAAAACAAAGCGCAAGAGTACACATTTTTGACATATTTTACCGACGTCATCCCCATGTCGAATGGGTCGAAGGGCTCCGACCGGGACCGGACAAAGAACACGAACGCTCGATTGAATGACAATGGGCGCTTGCTACGGTCCACTGCCGCGATGTGCTGCGGCCCTAGTACCAGGGCTATCTGTTGCTACATAAAAAAGTAATTGTTACAGTACTATACTTTCTACATTGTATGCTCGTAATAAATATTTATTGACGATCTAACGGCGTTCGAAGGTATTTGCTAGAAAAACAAGATGGCGGCACAATGTGGCGGTGAATAAATTATTAGTTGACGTGTTTATGAATTTAGGAAGATTTTTTGTAATTTTATATAAAACCTGCAATAGTTTTTATGAATGAGATAAATAATTAAACTACTCTTAAATATTATTTTAATTACATTGATAATGAAATGAAATAAATGAATAATTGGCGACAATAGTATGGTAGCCCTATGAAGTGCGTCGAGCGTGAATCCCGATAACATCACTTGATAAATTTATGCTCATTTTGACCCAGTTTCCAATGAATATTTTTAGATTGTCAGTCATGGTCGTAGGTCAATTATTCGACGGCTCATGTGAAAGCCATTAATTTGATTGCTGTTAATTTATATGAACAAACAGCTAGTGTACCGCGTTTTACTACATTTTGAATTAAAATTTCATTTTTCACGGCCTAAGTAAAAATACCTATAGAACACAAAGCTTCTGCATTGGTATGTTGTTTCCTATCCTAGTTTCGGATCTTCTATAGAAACTACATAGCGCTCCGACGATTGAGCTCTGCGTCCCTTCACTAATAGCGTGCTATGTTTCATGTCACATTTCAATACAATACCCATTATGTAGTGTGTAATGCTATAAACTTGTCTAGAAAATAGGTTACGGTTTGGAAATGTGATCACGTTTACTTGAAGACGGAAAATATTGGGGAAGCCCATCGCTGGTTTACTTATGACGCATATTTATTATTGGAACACGATCTATTTGAATTTTACGTCAATGTTTTATCTAAATGTTAGCAGCGTTATATGAAAATCCATTTTTTTTGCTGTTATTTTATGGGCAAAAATTCTGAAATACTTCGCAATTATCGTTACAAATGTACTTTACTTTTTCTTTTAAAGCTTTTAAAAAGAAATATTTTTATTTTTTAGATATATTTTAAAAGCAGCATCTATAGGATCCATAACAATGGGATTTACGATTTATGTATGGATCTGTTATCCAAACATATGCAATTTTAATGCAGAAAGATAATTCTATAAATTAATATCCAAATATTACAGTCCGAATTTAACAATCTACGAAGCTTACTTGGCTCGGGGTAAATTTTTTAGTAATACAAAGCAGTTTCAGTGTTGTCCGTTTGTGAATGGACGATGGTCTGATCGTGACTTGGAGCAGTCGTGTTGATGATAGCGCGTTGGAACATGACGTTGCAACTCAATGTCTTGTCTGAACCAATGTTCTTGTTGTTACGATCTCGCAAAGCTTACAAATAAACACCGTTGAGTTAATATTTTTGTTGAAAACTCTTTGTTCTGCTATAAATTCTAAAGCTGCTTTTGCTTTTTTAACAAATTTGCTAAATGATTTCAGATTCGCAGACTCAAACCACTCCTCACTTTTCGAAGTTATATGTGTATTCATATAGATTTTGCACGTACTTTACCGGTGTTTGAAAATCATCAGTTACCTTGCCTACATATAAGTTTTTAGGAATTTCAACAACAAATGACAAAGCCAGTGTGCTGGACTAAACTTTCACAGTTGTAGAGGAGACCCGTGTCCAGTGAGACGAAAAAGGGTTGACGATAAATGTGATGAAATTATATGATCCTGGTACAATTTTTGTAATTCCTTCAAACGCGGGTTAAGTTTATCTCATTTTCCGACAGCAAAGTGTCTGCATAAGTGCACGACAGTACTGCGATCAGTTGAGCCGTATCAGTCACTGGTGCCTGACAGCTATTAAGGCGTGACACACGCTCAATTGATATTTTTTGTAAACATACAATAGACATTATTAACATAACTGTGCAATGGTTTGCTGTGATTTATCGCTCCTCCATTGGTATGAGGAGTCACAAAAAGATGACAGGATGCGAATGGATGAAGTGACAGTCTAGTTAGAATGCTGTATTGTTTTATTGTCGGTTAACATACATCATACTATGATATTATGATCAAAAAAGCCTAATCACTATATTTTGCAGCGGCGCTACGCTATAGAAGCCCAAAAGTCCAGCTTGTCTAACAGTTTTCGGAATAATCTTGAATCTTGAATATTGTGTTATGAGTTTCAAAACACTGACGTAGCATTGTAAGCCCAAGTACTTGATCACATGCAAGATATATTTCCGTTTTTCTCATGGCATTATTTTGTTATTTTTATGCAGAATAAGGTCTAGTCCCCGAGGCAAGAGGTCCTCGATTTCTATCTGATTTGATATGGTGTTGTGACGTGAGCCCGACGTTATCTCAGCGCACGACGTAACCACACAAATAGCTGTGACACGCACGACTAACTGCACACGAAATGTAATAGGGTGGAAATATCGGTAATGTACTTGGTGTCACAGCCTTCGACGCGCCGATGACTAGAAGCTAGCTTGATATAGAGCTTCAGGATCAATCCTCATACTGCGATAAATATGATAAGTCCACTAAAGTTTGTGTTGTATCTACTTTTACTAACAGTCTTTGATAAATTCTGATACCGTTCACTTCAAACTTGTACCATATTAAATTGTTTGAATCTATTGCAATAGCAAATAGGGATAAAGTATAAACAAAGCAACGTTTACAAAAACCGATACATGTAGACTATACATAGCGTAGAATTTTTACTATGTTAGAGTCTGCGTTGGTTAAAAGTTTTTTGAGATACTCAAAAAAGTTAAGAAATTCATCGCGGAGAAATTGCGTGTGCAGGATTTTTTAAAAAATCCTTGGCCTTTAAAATAAATGATGAACAAACGTAATCTTTACCAAATGAAGCTTCATTATGAACATTCATAACTTTAAAAGGCGATAGTTGTGTGCCTGGGCTTAAAGCCGGATCAAAGTTTAGAGTTAAGTGTACAATATTGGGTGAGGTATAGAAAGCGAAGTGCTTATCCCGTGTTTAAGCTGGCAACTTGCGGTTTAGTCAGCGCCAAACTGACTTCAAAACAGTTTACACAACATCACACTAATACAATCGATCTGCTCTCATCTTTGACGTAATTTGTAAGGAGTTAACGTCCATTGCATTTTGCTTTAACTAACTTTTGATGTAAAATTAATTTGATGACTAAAATCTGTATGACTGTTGTAGTCAATATTGTCACGCGCATCAACAATGAACACAAATCGGAAAAGGCAGTAGGTATCTGAAAGATCTCTATTAGGGAATTTGCTAACTCTAACTAGTAGGGCTGATTTATTCATCAGAATATCGCGTGGCTTTAGAATCGCCGTATTCGTTTATTGTGACAGGCCGCATTGCACTAACCATTAGTTTTGTTGTCATTTATCAAAAAAGCTTCTATCAGCCCTAGACATCGTATATGTCCATCACATACAGAAGTGATAATTGCTGACACTAAAAATTACACTCAATAATACGATAATTCAACATGCTTCCTTTCATAGACAATGAAATGAAAACGTGCAAATGCTTGCTTTTAATTTAAGTAGATTGTTCAATATGCATTTTTCTTTTCAGTCTGTCCGTGTAAATGTGAATTATAATTTTACTGAATGTAGTTTCATAAAAGTTGTGGAAATGAAGTTCTATTCGTGTATTCTAATTTGCATAGAGCCGGCGAGGAAAGTTTGGGATGCAGACGCAATAAAAGTAGTGTAAATAGCTTTATAGCCCAGTGCATGGAGTCAATGGCATTCGGCCGGGTCAGCTCCATGCCTCCACACTTTATTCGCGATGAATTGATAAGTGCTAGTGTGCGAAATAGCGAAATACAAACACATAGAAATGCAGCCGGAGAACAAGTTTATTGTAAATGTATTCAAGTTAATCACAAACATTGGTGTGGTGCGGCGAAGGGAAGATCTGAAGAATATTTGAGATAGCTGCTCAGTTAATGAACCGACAAGATATATTGTCCAATTAATAAGGTTTATAGATGTTTATTGAAATTGTGTTATTGTTGATATTTTTTTTTATCATTAGGTTTATAAATACTTCATTGATTAATTGGTCCCCTTGTGTTATATATTACATTTCTGATTATGTAATAAAACTCTCCTTATTCTGTACAGTTATTACGAACTAAAAAAACATTTTATGTGTTTATGTGTAAAAATATTTAAAACATGAATTTTGCGAATAAAAATAATATCGATATAAATTCCATTTTTTAAATAGCCTTCCAAAAACTTTAAAAGTCGTTAATCTATTTTTTTTTTCTATAAAAAGGTTTGGCGCATCTGTAAGAACTCATTACTTAGCAATCATTAAGTTCTCGTGAATTACACCGCTGGTTGGTGCAAATGACTGTGTTCGTATCATACACGTTACAATCGTAAATGGCTTCATTAGCCGCAACGTTTATCATATAAAACGAATCATTAAATTCTTCTTTTATTAATTTATCACCTTGTTTCTTCTTCTTCTTCATCAACCCATATACGCCCACTACTGAGCACGGGTCTCCTCTACCATTGAGAGGGTTTTAGGCCATAGTCCGCCACGCTGGCCTAGTGCGGGTTGGCGGACTACACACCTAAGAAATTCCTAAGAACTCTTAGGTGTGCAGGTTTCATCACGATGTTTTCCTTCACCGTTAAAGCAAGTGATAATTCAATGTGAATACACACATAACTTCGAAAAGTCAGAGGTGTGTGCCTGGGGTTCGAACCCGCGACCGGCGAGATTCTCGACCGCGTCCCAAACCTCGAGGCCATCACTTCACCTGAATTTATTTTGTCGTAACATCCAGTATTTTTAAACGATATCCATCAATCATCTTTTTTTCCCTTTTTATTCAACTGAGCATTTTAAAGTTTAAATTTAGTGCTTTATATAAAATCACTTAAGTTTTTACTGTTTTCACTTTAAGTTTTTACTAGAGCTAAAGAGTTAGAAAAGTTTTAGCAAACAGATTATTTATTATAACACTATTTTCCACAATAATAGTTCTTAATAACTATATTTTGTTGGTTTGTTTGCAACGACGATTAAACTTAAATATACGGTTTAACTTAAATTTAATATTCGATGGAGAAACGGTTCTTATTAAGTCCTTTGGCAAGTTATTGATTAATGAATACCGACGTTTAAACACAATATTCAAGTATTCGATGCATCATCATGAATTAAAGTATTTTTTTCGTTTTTGTACACGATCATAATCTATTACTATTTTTGCCCCACTTTCTTGACACATGCTGTCATGTTTACATATTGCGAGGGTCTTCCTTATCGGTATAAAGTTTTTTATCTTGTCTATGGACATAACAGTAGCTACCACCCATTTGCCGTTTATGGGCGTTTTGCCTTTTTTATCTACATTTTTGATCTTGTAATTTTTGAGACTTGTCCCTACGTCATTACGGCCGTCCAAATTGTTTTATTCTTTTTATTATCTACTGAAGTTATATTTTTAACTGCATATCGTAATATGCACAGTCGGTTTTTTAATTACTCTCTCAAGGCTGTGTGAATATACCTTTATCTTAACGATAATTTAGCTTTATAAGTGCTTCTTTAGTCTTTAGTGCTTCCTTTCGATACGTATAATAAACCATGAACAGCTAACCTCATAATTATTTTTTTCTTGTTTTCAAGTTGTTGGTATCAAGTTTACCCATTATTCATTAATATCAACGAGTTTAGTTACGCTCATGGAAATGTTAAGTGATCGTAAAGATAAGAGCTACCCCTAAATCTATACTAATATTATAAAGCTGAAGAGTTTGTTTGTTTGTTTGTTTGTTTGTTTGTTTGTTTGAACGCTAGGATCTCAGGAACTACTGGCCCGATTTAAAAAATTCTTTCACTGTTAGATAGCACATTTATCGAGGAAGGCTATAGGCTATATAACATCACGCTACGACGAATAGGAGCGGAGCAGCAATAAAGAATGTTTCAAAATCGGGGACATTTTTTTCTTTTTGTGAGCTTCCGCTGCGTGCGCTGCGGAATCGGTTAAAGTTTCGCTAAAATAATGTATGAGAGAAATGTTCCTCTTTAAAAGTTCTAAAAAAAAGTCCGCGACAGCATATGTCTATTCTTTAAGGTTGGCTCACTATAACGTTTTTTATCCTAACAAAATTTATTTTAAAATAAAGTTTTATTTGTGAAGGTGTTTTTTTGAATATTATATTAATCTTTATCCAAATAAATACGTTATTCATTACAAGTATTTAATTTTAAATAAAATTGCCCTTTACATCATTTGATTTCACTGAGTATCTTAGAAGATATTGCAGTTTTAAAATATTGATCAAGCGCGCAATAATGATGCACAAGGCGCCGATCGACGCGTTACGGTTTCACGTTTGAACAATTTGACCGAATTGTATGATTTTTGGTATGGATATAAATAGGACTCAGAGAAGTAAAATAGACTACAACTTATTTTCCTTCTGAACTCAATCCTGTAGTCTACGCGGACGGAGTCGCGAGCAAAAGCTATAAAAAAATAAAAAGCGAGGTATTCTTTTCTACTTTCAACATAAAAATAATATTATTCTAGGCTTTGGTCAATTAAAAACAATAGTTTGTTTTTACTAAAAGGCGAGTCGCTGGTATTTTTGCCGGCCGTGGACGCGGGCAATCATAGAGTCAAGTTCGTGGTTCACTTGTTTTCATTGAGTAAAAAACAACAAACAATAGAAGTACTGTGTTTAAATCAAACGTGTACAGCAACAATGATTTGGATGGAATAAAACGAGAATACAACGAGAAATAGCGGCCATTACGGCTCTACGTGCGACGCAGTACTAAGCAATTTTGCTGCTTGTTTAGAAAAGTGCCGCGTGCGTGCAATCTCATATTTAGATGGTATTTATGTACTGGTTTCCCACAGTCTTTTTGTCGATATTTGGTCCGTTTTATTTTTTAATTTATAATGTAATTATTACCTTTATTTTTAAATATGATGCAAATAATTCAAGGAACGTTGTTGCACAATTGAAATTCTATGTTTGAACTGAGAATTTACAAAATTTTCAATTTTTTTTTATTCTTTGGGCAAAGAAAATTCATTTACGGACCTTGTTAATATTACGTAAAAGTATATTTACAAGTTATTAACCTTTTTACAGTTAAACTCATAAAATGCATTTTAAAACGCAAAATTAAAAACCGGGTTCATTCACACTCCGCCCCAGCTATCGGTATTGGCGTGTGTTGGTCCATAATGTTACAGTTCCACAGGCCGAGTGATATTTCCAACTTTTTATTGCCTATTTATGAAGATTGTATTCATGAATTCCAGAGACAAAAGTGTTATTCTACCATTTTCCCGTGATAGTAGACGTTTTCTGTATCATTTATTTCTGACATTCAAATGTCTTGAATATTTGAAATTCCGAAAGGAAACGCCGAGGAACAAGAGCGAATACCTATCGGAATTAAATACGATCGAGCCGGACGGAGTATAATCCGACACATTACAGTTTTTTGTTCTCTTCATAATGAATGATAAAGAATTTATCTCGCGAAATTTCAACAGTGAAAATGAATTATGTCCGTCAACTATACCGTACGTACACGCTTCTTTATCACTAATGTCGGACTTGTTACATTCATGTATTTTATTTCAATGGAATTTAATCGTAAACGCCAACACGTTGGTATTTTATTCATAAATTTGTAGTTCCAATTACCGAAAACACAAGTAAAATAATTAAGACCTCCAGTTAAAATTCTTTCCTTTAAATAAAACTACCGAAATGGGCACGTGAACCGTTTTCGCCTTAATCGCGGCGTGGCGGCCGGGGCGCCAACCCCTTTTTTATCAAAGTCACCGCGTACCCTCACAATGGCAACCTTGATACTGTGAATGAATAGCATTCTTTGTCATCATTCATTCTTGTTTCTACCTACATTTCTAAGTGTCAGTAAATTGTGAATAGAGCTTTAAAAATCATAAACCAGGCCAAGGAACTCCACTGCTTTGAGTTTAAAGCCGATGGTTTTTTGTCAAATTCTGTAACTTTGTCATTAATTATACAAACCTTTTGAAGGTAAATGACTTTTTAACTAACATTCCTCCAATTAGGCCAATGTATTCAATAATAATATGTAGTTGTCATTAAAATTATTGGATCATTTCGTGTTTATAAACTTGTAATATAATTTTTATGATATTATGACATTGAATAATATTTGACCTTTTAATTTTAAATGTGGTTAGTAGTGAAAATATATTGACATCTTTATCCGTAAAGTTATCGCAAATAATATATGATACAAATAAAATCAAATATCAACATAACATCTTTATGTATCTTCATAGAAAACTTGAGGCCGTCCTCGTTTATTACACTTTCAACGCGTACCCGTGTTGAATAACAATTGAATGCTGTAGTTGTAAATATTTTTCTCATGTAAACAGAATTAGCTAGACATACTGACGCCCGCATATCTTCACCTTCTCAGAAGGCAGCAAGTGCAAGTATTCAATAGCTTTACTGTATTCAGTGGACGCGTTGGTCGTAGTTCTTAGTACGGCGATGGATTGATATGAGCTAACCATAACCTGCTTACAATTTACATGTGAGTTTGTAACTCTTGTTGCAATGTATTGAATTACACATGGTTCCCTAAAGTAAGGATTAGGAGTACCAATACACCTAGTACCTACATGGGTACATATGCATAAAGCTTTATATTATGATTATTTTGCGTTTAAAAGCCTCTATATCAGGAACTACTAGTTCGAATTAAAAATCTTATTTTTGAACAGTCTATTTAAAAAAATAGATTTTACGTACATATCATCGCGGTTCGACATAAAGGAGCAGAGTAGCAATATAGAAGGTGACTTAAACCGTCGCATAGTAATTTGCGGGTAACAGCTAATCTTGAATACAGTAGAAATATGTCAGATATTTTTTAAAATACGGAATGCAATAAAAAATTATGAAATAAAAAAAATATAAAATAAAGCGAAGGCATTATAAAAATTCATTTATAATTACACGGCGACTACATTTTATCGCACAAAGAAATAAATTATCATTTAATTAGACATTTTATAGTTTTTATTTATTATCCCGCACAACGAAACGGCGCATACCATTCCTGTCTTCCAGGTACGCCGGTCTTCTGTGGTCACTTTTTTGCTATGATAGACGTGGGTGACGGATATGGTAGGCGATCAGGAACCCTGCCCCAAATATGGCGGGCTAGTATGCTTGAATAATTGATTAATTCCGAGTAACGAAGTACGCGATTATCTTCCAAGTTGATTTATGTGAATTTTGTGTACGCACCAATGATTTATACGTGAAATTGATTACGAAATGTAGCGTTTAATTGGCTTCGGTTTTTATATGTTTTTCATTTACCAAGTGTGGATTGATTTGATTCAATTTTGTTATAAGAGGTGCAAATTAATTTTGATGACAATTTTGCAAAACATTGAAATTAATTTTACAATTGGTGTTGGTCTATTGAATTGTTCTTTTAAAGGTTTAAAACGTATTGTTAGGCAAATGTAAAAACAAAACTCTAAAAAGGATATTTCTCAATTAATAATTCTGTTACATACCTATGTGGAATAATGTTGCTTAATGTTAGTGAAATCCGCGGCAAAACAATTGACAGAAGCAGTTCTATTTAAATAGTTTGTCTATGCCCGACCTCCCTAACGAAAGGAGGTTAACGCCACACGCGTACATAAGTTAATACTGTGCCGTATTTGTATGACAGATTTGTTGTAGCCCCTTTAATAAATCGCCTTCCAGGAACAAACGTATGAATTGAAATCTGCACGTATGTCACTTCGCAGTATTTTAGGCATTACGCATTCACAAAGCGATTTCAAACTGTTGATGAAAACTTGCGAGGAAAACCTGTTCAATTGTTTTATTTGACATTTGTGCAGATTTGTTTTCGGCGTGGGTTCTGTAGGTTTATCTGTTTCTAATAATTTACACCCATAAGCGTGGGTTGTGTGTGTGACTGTTTGACGAATAATTTACAAACATGTTCTTGTAATAGGGTCTTGATATTTTTGTAAACTTCTTGGAAAAATTACGCTCATTTTTGCTATTAGACATAAAGCGTTCTTAGATCTAATGTACAGTTTGTAGCTAATGAATTTTTTATTTTTATTTAATATTATTTATAAAGAGAATTGTTTTATTTGAAGACACATATTTTTTTAATACATGACACTTGGTTTTTGCCTATAACATTAATTAGTCGTTATATTCCATATTTTTTAGGTTTAAAAAAATAGATCTAGATTTTTCATGTTACAATGTAAATAAAAGTAAAAGACAGACCGTTCACTCTCCGTCTCCACATTGTGTAAAATTGAAATCATACAACGTAATAGGATTTTATTTTTAGCCCGAACGATCTTCTTTTGATAACAAAAGCTTCCATTCTCGTGTCGTCAGTTTCTCGATAGATTTGTGGAAGATAACACATTTACGACATTTTTAAACTTTAAAATTGTCGTAAAACGCTAATCTGACGTATAATCAACGATTTTATTACCAAGTGTTACATTTATTACCAACGGATACTAAATTTTTCACTCTATCTTGAGGTGGCGACATAGTTTTAACTTGAATACAAATTTCTTGTAGTACTCCCATTATGGTGTAATAAATATACATTTATTACGATTGGAAATTACATTTCTTAAAACTTTTTACATAAAACGTCCACACTTTAATGTTCTACTAGAATGAAATACACTGAACAGTAACAAACAAAGTAAGATCTGAATTATTGCCTCGGTGCGTGAATTCAGTCAACTATAAAAGCTATCAACACTATATTCTAAAATTACTAAGCTGTAAACTCAGTTTAGAGCCAACAAATCTCCTGACTTCATTCCTACTACTTGTTCTGAAGGCATTGGATTGGCAAGGCTACCGGTTTACGAGATCCTTTCAATTTTCACAAGTTACAGTACAATCGTTTCAAGATTCTCTATGACATTGTTTAAACTTCAATTTTTTTTTAAATCAATCTTCTCTATATTTACTCAGCCTATCGCCGTCCACTGCTGAACGTAGGCCTCCCCAAAAACGCGCCATCCATCCCGGTCTCGTGCAATCTTAATAATAGTCTTCTGTATACCAAGACTGAAATTAACATATGACAAAAAGTAATTAAATATTTGTCAATGCAGGAACTTACTCAATAGTCAACGTGAAAGCGTGAAGAGCGGCAAATTCAGCAAAAATTACCCAGTATTTTTGAATATTTCGTGAAACTCAGTTCGGCAGTGTATATCCTGAGGCACTGGGCATTCGGTACTTATCTGGCGATCCATCCTCGAAGCGAGCCTGTAATGGAAAAGCGTTGTCGGCCGCGTCCGCGTCTGACCAAAACGAAATGCAATCACCACCCACATCTTTTATCTATGGCCGAAATAATACCACTCCGCGTAATTGAATTTTTGGTCATTTCTGTGAGAGGGACCTATTGTATATTGCGTCGTTTCTAACAGATTAACACATGGATTTTATGTGTTAATACGATTTTCTTCGGACAAATCTGAGACAGTCGTAATTCTTCATGTGAGTCTTCAATTGAGTTTCTTTTAAAAAAAATTGAAACTAGAAAGCTTGTGCCTGTGTCTGAGTATGACATATAGCATAATGGAAATAATAATAACAAAGTGTAACTAAAAGTCGTTATTACTGCGTTGATTATATGAATGACATTTTATGAAAGTCTTTTGATAAGGAACAGTTTCCACTTTCATGGACGTGTGAGTTATGGTAAAGAAACTCGCCACCGGCATTCAATCCTAAGATATTAACTAAGATTAACAAAAGCTGGTTTCACATATGCTCAGCACGCTCCACAGTTTCTTCAACCATAAGCAGCATTACATATTCAGTTTCTTCTCTCGTCGATACATCCGTCAACGGTAACCTCCAGGGCTCTTGTTAACGTTCATATTAATTAAATGTTTAGATGAAATTTATTTTAGGACTCAATAAAAAGCAATCTTTTCGTCCGTGACCGCGGCGGCGTGGCGTGAAAGATTTAAGACACATCCTCACGGAGCTTAGTGAACATAAATATCATCTATTTGTTGGGAAGCGTCGCTTCGGGGATTTACGTCGGGCGGGCTTTTGCTCCAAACGTAAAATTTGTAAGCCCTTACACATTCGGATGTGTATCCGAATGCAGACGTAGTCAGGACTTTGAAATGGGGGTTAAAGTTTCTATTTGACGTATGTGCGCCAAACGTGTATTCATATTATAAAATTAGGAGTTGCGTTTGACAGAAATGGCATCTTTTAATTCGTTACTTCATTATTCCACGGAACGAATGAAAACGTTTAGTATTACGTACGTAATCTCTTTTCTTAGAATTGAGATTTCTTGATTCGGAATTTCCAGTCAATAAAAACATTTCTTCGTTGTTAATCCAGTAATAATTAATAAAAACCTTGAAGATATGACATCACCTTGTTTTGTCTTGTAATACAATATTCTTTTATCTTTACAGTTCAGTCTCAATAGACAGGTTATTATTATTATTTTATATTATTATTGACAAATAACCTGAGTAATTAATTAGATAACATTGGATAATTTAACACTGTATTTCCACCTTAGGGCTTAAAAGAAATAATAAGATAATACAATAAACGACTTGGAAATAATTGTACACGTCGAAAACGTATTAAATAAGTAATATATAACAAAATCTATTTGTCACGCATTAGTATTTGGACCTTACGTTTGAGTTTTTTTCCCGTCATCCGTGATATTTTGTCTGTAAAAAGCTGTTTTTA
This sequence comes from Cephonodes hylas, assembly GCA_030295005.1. NCBI lineage: Eukaryota > Metazoa > Arthropoda > Insecta > Lepidoptera > Sphingidae > Cephonodes > Cephonodes hylas. Next base: position 9,573,485 of record AP025363.1, on the reverse strand, counting down.
TTATAACGATTTGAATTAATAATTAACCTTTTAATAAAATTAAGATATTCTAAATATTTAAAAAGTATTTAGAAATATATGTTCTGAATTAATAACGAACGCCTCATTTAGTATTTAAATCATGACTTTTTAAATAAAATGTAGCGATCGTAAAACTATGGCAAGGGAAACGAAAATAGCGACAAGACGTTTTTTTCCTATTTTGGTAAACGATCTGTCTTGCAGATGGATGTGGTTTAAATGTCCATGTATAATATTTTTTTATACTATATGGCGTGGAAAATTACTATATCTCTATCTTCTTCTTCTTTATCAACCCATATACGCCCACTGCTCAGCACGGGTCTCCTCTACCATTGAGAGGGTTTAGGCCATAGTCCACCACGCTGGCCTAGTGCGGGTTGGCGGACTACACATCTAAGAAATTCCTAAGAACTCTTAGGTGTGCAGGTTTTATCACGACGTTTTCCTTCACCGTTAAAGCAAGTGATAATTCAATGTGAATACACACATAACTTCGAAAAGTCAGAGGTGTGTGCCTGGGGTTCGAACCCGCGACCGCTGAGATTCTCGACCGCGCGACCAAACCTCGAGGCCATCACTGCTATATCTCTATATTAAGAGTATAAAAAACATTTCAGTCTTTCAACTCGCTAGTATTGTAATAAACCATCTCATTTAGTCATACACTCACATTAAAAATGTTAGTAAGGAACAAGATTCCTTTACAAACAGCAGCATAGAAGTCGGAAACCTTTTTTCCTACATGTTTCCTTATGTTATTATGAAAATGTGAGGGTACAGCCCTGCCTGCCTCCATACTAGTCCATCCATTTCCACAGATGTAGCGGTAACGTTCTTGCGAACTAGACGGATTGCAGTGCGCTAAATTAAAACTTATTTACTTGTACAAGATTTACTACTGTAATGGAACTCTTACAAATTTTGTATGAAATAATGTTTTTGGGAAGTTCAAGATGAATCCCAATGATTGGCTTTTGTTTTTTATGTACTTCTGAATTCACTTACATAAATATCAAGTAATGTGTCAATTTTTTTTATTAACACTCACAGTTCATTATGTCATTTAATAGAAATATTATATTTTAAGAAGAGACGAAACATTACTTTTAGGTTCCCTACCATTTGATTTTTATGAGTAAGCGCTTACGACAACGTATAGGAAGAAAATATAATAATAATAGCTTTTTGTGATTACTGATTATTAAAATACTTGTTCTTGTTGCCGGCCAGATTATGCCCGTGAATTTCGATAGAAACTGATTGTAATTTAATTGGAGCTTCTGAAAGACAAAAGAATTTTGAGCTGGAGATTAATCCAGTCATGAACGTTACTTTTTGAATTTGAGTTCGGCGTGCGTGTTAACAGCTCATATCTTTGTTCCGATTCAGTGATTTTTATTGAAGTTTAACCTTATAAGTGCGATATTTTAGCAATTTCGCTAAATTGTGAGTGACGCAATTAATATGTCATATTTTATTAAATGTAATTCATTCGCATTCCTCTTATTCTGCTTTATAGCTAATGATATATTTTAGTAAAACTGCCGTTAGCAAACAAAAGAGGTAATATCCAAGTATAACCTTAGAATTTACATTTCTCGCGTCTGTAGGAACTGCCAATTGTATCACGTAGTAAAATGTCCTAGAAATGCGTGGGGAATACACACGTGAAACCTCACGTATAGCTAACCAGCTATACTTTATAACAGTACAAATACGATCAGTATTATTATAAACACAATTACGCAACCCGCAAAAGAGATCACAGGAAATCTTGATTGTACTGTCCCAAGCGGAAGTAGGTGTGGTGACAGTCACAATAACCGGTGGATTAGTATGCACCATTGTATTCACATAACCAACAGTGACTTCTTTCGCACTAGGTTATGATAATTCATTTGACAATAGACCAAGGTGTGGAAAGGGAAAGGGTCTTTGATGCTTACCGCGCTGTTGAGGGTTAGGTGACTTGCAGATTGAAGACCTGACTCATGATGACAGCAAAGAGGTGTTTTATTGACACAATTTAAAAAAAATATATCTTGTTGCTTAGGGAGTTTCTTGCCGTTTCTACTCCACAGCCATGACACGTTTCGAAGCGGCCATAGTTTAAAATAGACTATTCAAAAGAGCTTGTAAAAGTCTATTTCAGCGATTCAAAATTTATTTAGGAACTTTGTATTATCTCTTAAAGATATTTGTATTATATTAGCAAGTGTGGAAGCGGGAGTGCTTTCCAGTTAATTAACCTCCTTAATCCTAACATATTCTTAATTATGTGATAATGTTACTGAATTAACGGGCTTCTTTAGGAAAAATCGCAACATCGACACGAAACATAATATGCGTTATTTATAAATAATAAGAAATTACATGAAGAGATATCTTAAGTAGACTGTTTGGTCCTACGTGATGTTTTTCGTAGGTACCGCTAAAGGTCATGATAATTTGTTACGTTTACTCACGCAATTTCGAAATGTCAGAGGTGTCTTTATTTGTAATCCCTTTACTTAGAAATATATTTGTATCTTCAGAATACCTAAGGTATTATTATTTGTTAATTTGTGGATTTATTTATACACGCAGTCTGATCAATAATGAGCTCATCTTAGACTTATGGATAAATGCGGATCTTCGCAATCATATCGCGTCTCATGACCGGAATCCGTTCGACTTTATTAGGCGCCTGTTTTTTATTCCAATATTACTGATGAACACATTTCTATTAATAGATACGAACGAAAATTAAAATGACACTTATGATAGTTCGAAAGTATTCAAATGACGTTTGGAGGTGTATAACGACGCTTTTTCATTATTAATTTAATGTAGATTGCTTATTTAATGTTTAATTTATACAAAAATTGTCATGTCATGTTTATAGAAACATTATTTTTTATCTTCGACGTCGTATATTTCGATAAGATGAATATTAATGATAATTAGCGCGGATTCTGTCCAGATGTGAAGCGACCTTCCAATTTTGTATAATTCTACTACGTATTATCATATTACATCATTCGAGGCCTCAAGGCTGTCGCTGGGCCTCTGTCTCCAAGTACGAAATTTATTAGGGTCCCTTCCGTGATGACGACAATTTGTCCATTGATGTCCCTATTGTATAACTCGCTTTACACACTCGAAATTTTTGCGTTCTATTCATTCACTAGTTTGCTATCTTCAAATTGCAAGAGAGAAAGTTTTAAATAAAATATTAAGAACAGGGCACACAGGAAAAGCTAACGCTAAGTTTCTCAGTTAAATTACTGTAATAAAGAAGTGAATTGAATGTCTGTGAACAAATTTGCAGGGAGACGGTGCCCGTTTAATTAGAACAGCAGGTGGTCTTAGTATAATAAGTAAATTCAGTGGAACCGAATGGTCGTTCTTGCACCCTATACGAAGGTATTGCTTGGCTCGTGTTACCCTTACTGTAGTTGCGAAACAGGAATTAGTTTCGCATATGGGTGTTGCACAACAAAGGACTTAAATTAATATCTGAATGTGCAACTTCCTAAATTACATCAGCATATTATGACTTTTAAATTCTGCTACATGACGCAGGATTAGAAAAAAGATTATAAAAAGTTATTTGAAGATATTGATTTATTTTTTTAAATTCAAATTTTATAGTATCTCAACATGAGTTCCATTTCAAGTCCATAAATTTATAGGTCGTTGTAAGTACAGACTTGCGCAAATATATTAAAAAATAAGGTTTATGTATGTTTATGTGTATATTTGACTACTGTTTTATATAAAAATAACTATAATTCTAGATGGATTCATGCCGAACAAGATTTAATAAAGGAAGACTGATTTATACACAAAGTAAATACTGGTATCCAAGAAAAACATGGCGACGAAGCCGCAACAGAAATCTCTTGTCAAATGTTTGGCGACGGGACGTTGGCAGCGCAGATATTAAATGATTCCGACCCTCGGCACACTTGGAGGGCTTCTTAAGAATGGTTTTCGTACTTCAGCGAAATATTGTTCGTCCAATTTGTATGCAGGCCCAACCTCGGTTTTACGGGTATCAAATTATCTGAAACGTCGTAAAATACTTTTATATTTTCGTCATTTCGCACTTTTTACTGACAAATCATTTTTGATGTTTGATGTTACAGAGTTTTTATGTTAATGCATCTTCCAGCTGTTTCCTGAAATGGTAAAATAAAATAGGTTTATAATGTTAGGTGCTCCATACACCTACAATAATATTGCACAATATTCTGATTGTACAATATTATTGAACGTGTAGGGATAATATTGAAACATTGCGCTGTGATTGAACAAAAGATTGAGGGAGTTTATTTTTTATTGTGCAATATTTTTTTATTGCGCTATGTAGGCTTAATATTGCGCAAAATATTTTTTTTTCTTTTCAACAAAATCACCAGCGTGTTTGTCGCCAAAACTTCGTCGTCAGACATGTTGCTCGCACGAAAATATTGATCAGACTGGTTAGTCAATTTTATTGACAGAATTTATTGAACGTCTGGAATCAAAGTGTGTGTTCAATATTATTGAACAATAAAAACATTGTGCAATAGTATTGTAGGTGTATGGGGCACCTTAGAATCATGTAGTAATGCAACGTGCAAGTAATTTAAGTAAGCGTTTGTTTCGTTTGTGGACTAGGTGATGGCCTATGTGTCAGATGATGTTAAAATAATTACTAATATTATTCGTCCATTAATTTTCACTGTTCTAAGAGACGTGTACAACTTAAATTGTCGAATAAAGCAGTTAGTATTTCTTATCCTTCGAAACTATTAATGACATTGATTACTAACGGACGTTTAATCACACTGTAACACTCGAGTTGCAGGCAATTTATTTTCGATTGGATGTTCCTTTTCATTGAAAATAAAACTATCAGTTCGTTCAATTAATGGATCGTTTCTTGTCACTCGTGCACTTAAGTAGTCTTCATTGATATTCGCTTTTAAATAACTTTTATTAATCTCGCTCATGTTCATTCGTAAATTGGTTTCAGCGTCGACCATGATACACTCACGTCGCGAACAGCGGAATGTGTAATACAGACGTATTCGTAAAATGGTAATACGGACGAAGCCGATTAACTCCTGCACTTTTTATGGATGCCGTCGTGTTAGGGCGATAAGAAAAGACATTTTATTCATTCGGAGGATGGAAGCTCATATCCATGTTTGGAGTACTCGTATGGATGCGTCCGCACGCATGAAGTTTCTTTACTTCTTCTGACGATTGTCTATATTTGGAACCAGGGTTATCACACACTTCAATGTTAATATAAAACCGATTACGATTTTAAATTTATGTGTTTGGTATGATAATACAGTCTATTTCATTTGACAGTGATTTAGTTACAAAGATAGGATGCTTAAACCACGTCTGTAATGCAGATTCAAACTTTAGCTATTCCGTTTGTGAAGTATTTGCGAAACACAAGAAATTTAAAACAACTACTCTTACAACTTTCAAAACTAGCTTATTCATGTTTGTCAATTTGAACACAGAAGAACTTAAATAATGTTGGGAAAGTGCATGAATACTACTAATTTGTTGAACATCGGAATATAAGATATTAAGCAGATTAACTAGAGACTTTAATACATTGTTAGAGTTATTACTGTGTCTAAAATTAGCGGTACATTTTATATTAAAAATAAAATTGGGATCGTTGCGTTTTTTTACACCAGCACAAGACATGATAAATGGTCGACGTAAATTGGATGCCTCAGCTAACAATTTCATGCAGTACGTACATTTTTGATGTAAGCATTTCATAATAAACTAGGTGACGCTATTGAAAAGTAAATACATTTTAAGGAGCTGATAAAGCCCGAAATAATAAATATTAGTCAAGAATCTGATTTCATTGGTGGGTGCTCTGTAATCAATAGTTAAATAATACCTAATGTAGATATATTTTCTTACCAGGCTGTTGGTGTTATCGTTCTCTAGCCAACGTCCTTATCTAGAAACTAAGACGGCTAAATTTGGGTACTAGCCAAAAACAATATGAGTGCAATCACCTCAAGTGCACCTCACGGAGGTTGTTCGGACAAGAGTTCATTGCTATAAAAACAAACAAATGGAAACTAGATTTAGATATTTTTATTGCCTTACGATGAATTCTTTGAATTGTACCAATCATTGCAATACGATTTCGATTCATAACGTCGTCTTCAGCAGCCCTAACGTCGGAAAAGCGCTTTGGGTGACGCCGAGGAGCAATTATCGACATACGTACAAGTATAAGCTGTATACAATTTATGGGTCAAAGACCTCTCTTGACATTGAGCTCAAGTATCCTTGCGTAACGTGGGTTGGAATGTTCGATAGTAAAAGAGCAGTTTCGATTTTAAAAGCGCTCCGAATTACTGCCTTCTACACTTTTTAAGACACCTGTGGCTATTTAGGTGATGGTAATATTTTTTTTTGTGTCTCCTCTATTTAATTGAAAGCAATAATTTTCATTAGTGTCCATAAATAGGATAACATAATTTATGGAATTAAGAACCTCTCTGTCATCAAATTGATGTTCTGTCACCCAAGAATATGAATGATTCATTCCTCGAAGTATATTTTAACTTTTTAAGCTCATTGGCTTTCCAAAACTAATCTGATCTAAATTGCAATATTGTGAGATGGTAGTAACCAGGAGTAACTAAATAACCATGGCTTACAAAGTAATTTATACTCGTAAGTTTAATGCTAATATAATACTGTGCGCTACTCTACCCACAAATGCTGATTGATTAAACTTATTTGTACAAGTGTGAAGCTTGTTATATATTTTACGACCTGAACAAATACTTCAGTCCCATATTGGCAGTCTTTAAATTTCAATATTAATTTACTAGACACGATTGAATACTTTACTATTGATATTGTAAACATTAGTGACAGTTTCGCGCGGTCGTGCATCTTGGCGGTCGCGGGTTCACACCCCGAATACACACTTCTGACTTGTTGTAATTATGTGTGTATTTAAGATAAGTTGTCACTTATTTTAACGGTGAAGGGAACATCGTGATGAAACCTGCAAATCAAAAATTTCCTTGGAATTTCTTAGGTGTGTAGTCCGTCAACCCGCATTAGGCCAGCGTAATGGACTAAGATCTAAACCTTCTCAATGGTTGAGAGGTCCATGCATAGCAGTGGGACGTTTATGATGATGATGAAATTATGATATCCCGTCGTATATTTCAACTGTAAATGCCACGACGACAAATTGAGTTTGCTGTAATTGTAAAAATAAAAGAAATGACAGGACGTGCGACTCTTAAATGGCCATATAAAACGCAATTAGAGACTAAATTACGCATTTTGTTTTGTCATCATTTGATCCTTTTACGGTAGGTAAGTTACTGAGCGACACATTTCCAGTTATCACATTGTCGTTTAGTGTTCCAGTTAGGAATGAAGTCAAGTGGATGTTACAGATATAATTTATTAGCTAATACTTTTAAACGAGTAAATTATTTGTATTGTTTTGTTTAAATAGCCCTTATTTGGCTAGCTTAAGAATTTTAATTCAGTTTTTTGTTTGTCAACGTTGAATGCGGTATCCATTTCAATGCACCGAATAAAAATGGCATCGTTCTATTGATTATTTCTTATTGCTTCTATAGATATACACGTCTTGATGGTGAATACGAGCCTGTTCTACATTACAGAGTGGTTAGGCCTTAATATACCTTTAAAATGGAGCGCGGGCTCACTACACTCCACATGTTTAACAAATTCCTTAAGGTGATACTATTTAGTAAATTTCTTTCGTAAAAATCATTTTTAATAGGAAATGCATGATTACCAAATATTAATCATTCTTTAAAATCAATTAATGCATATGGAACTACAGTGAGTTTCTTTCTAAATTCATTAGGTAATTATTCAATAAAATTTAAATAAAATTCGTATTCGTTACAGATTATAGTAAAAGGTATTAATAACAAAATTGTTTTAATTATCCATGGGCTTAAAAAAACATGAATTCAGCTCCAAAGCATGGTTGGAACACCTATTGAGTAGGTTAAATTCCTCATGCGTTCTTATAAATTCTGCAAGTAATTTGATTTGGGATCGGAGGCATTCTAGACTCCGTTACCAAATATGTGAGTACCGTTAAGTTAGTTGAACGTGTAGTGTCCTAGACATGTTTTTAATTTATTAATCTTTCTAAGAAACTGGATGTGAACAATTTCTGTGCCGTTAGAATTACAGAAAAACGAATGACGTGAATAAATGTGTGTGACATTTTTTTCTGTATTATTTTTTCACGGTAGCAATCTCGTCGGTTATATTGATAATTCAAATATGTTCTTTACACTTGATATTTAAAACGTTTCATTAATTTAATTATGAGTCATTAATCTTCCATTTCTAGGGACATCTTTTCTTACCTTTTCTTAACCCTTCTTTCGTAGAATCTCTCTTAACTTACGCCGGTATTTCTACCGAAACCTCTTTATGAGCATCATTTACAATGAGTGAAGTGTAAAGAAGAAGAGGTTTTTAGTTAGACAGGCTCCTTGCAAAATTGAAATCATTTAGGTGACGATGTGGATTCACTGCAGCGTGTTTAATGATCTAATAACATTTATGCATAGTCTTGATTAATGCTTGCTCGTTCGGCCTTTAGTGCATTAACTTGCACTTACCCTTTCTGTGATACAGGCGTATATACTATGTATGTGTACTGGTATTTGTATGTGTCCAAAATTTCGTGTCGTTCGAGCAAACAAAACTTTGCTCTTCTTGTCTGTTTCTTGCCCTGTCATTTTAAGAGCTGGTGTCAATATCGACCCTTTTCCAAAATACACGATACATAATTAATGACCACAATTTTCTTATTAAATATGCAAAACGTTTGAGAGAGTCTCAACTAGGTTTTTGGCGCCAATAAGTAATTAAATGTTGTTTTTGCGTCTAGTCTGTATGGAATGTTAATCGTTTTATTTTACACGACTAAATCTGTCCACATTTGGTTTCATCACTATTAATTATTATTGGTTATTTGTAGATTTCATTGCAAAAAATCCAGTGTCAACTATGACAGCAGGTTAAGGTCATTCACGCTTTGAATAATAGCCGGAACACATACTTTTCTTTATAGATTGTAATCACGTTCTAATGTTTTGTGCTTGTTACTAGAAATGTTTTTGTTGACAATATTATTAATTGATAAGTTTTTATGTTAACCTAGTATTTTAGTTTCAGTTTATAACCTATTATGTCTACCTTTTAACTGAGGTTTTGATTGAAATAAAAAGTTAAAAAGATCTTAAAATTTTACTAACGTAATATGAAGGTTTCTGCAATTCATTTTACTTAATGTCTTTCCTATTTAGTCAAGTTCTTCAATGCAATAAGTATGAAAAACATTTCAGTGCAGTAACAAATTATAAAGCCGTAATGCGTCAAGGTAATGATTGCATATCTATGTGCAAGAAGCTCAAAAGCCGCGGAAGCGAGATAGCTGGGATAGCTCTGACCTGCAAATTTTGTTGAAAATGTTGCACACAGTAAACACATAGAGATTTCAATTTTATTTCATGTAAACATGTCAGTGGGTAAAGAAAAACACTTATTGTTATTGCTTTACAGATCCCTGTTGTTTTAGCCTAGAAAGGTTTCCTAAATTGTCTAGCCAGATTCACTTTAGTTAGAAATATTGTAGCAATATATCGCCTTAACGAACTGTTATTTGCAAAAATTAGAATGTGTCGTCGACGTCGCTTTAAAGACTTAACTGGCGCCTGTCCTCGTCAACCGTCGCGACTTGCACTTTTTGCCGTGTTTAAATGGAGTAGATAAAACAGTGCAAATTAAACTGACAAATTCGTCAGTGACATCACTTTGTATGCACACTGGGACGTCTAATATTAGCTCTGCAGCAAATGTACGTTTTAGCATATTTTGCAAGGCTAGAATTGTTTGAAAACGGTGCGTCGAAATAATAAGTCGTTTTACCCAATGCAAGCCAAAGAAATTCATCACGTTTAGCATTTTAATTAGATAAGAAGTTTATTGACAGCAAGATAAAGAGCGTTGAGGATCGACGGGAATGTTTCAAAAGATTTATTGGACGAGGAGATGTGACAGTGACGCGTGATAACACAATGAATTGACGTTTTGTTCCTGCCCGATTTGTAAGTCGAACAAATTCTTTGTATGCCTATTGGCTGAATGCTCTATTTGGAATTGATTGTAACTGTCGCCAGTGATTTGTCTTTCAGTTTATTAGCACATATATTAAATTCCAAATGTTTTTTATTAAGAATGTAAAAAGATCTAGAAGGTACTTCTCAATATTTACAGACTAAATGTATGTTATTTCCTACATTGAACGAAATATTTATTGTGTCTATATTTGGCCTCGCTACGAAACACGAATGTAAGCAGTCATAAATTCGTATCTTTCCTTGTGAATTATAATTCCCGAGAAGCCGCTAACAGGATTATTGGAAAATCGAGTGTACGATGTTAGCGTATAAATACAAGTGTCACGTAGCGCGTGGCCTATAAGGAAATGGTTGATGTTTTATTTTGTAAACACAGACATACTCCCAACAGACTGTATATAAATAGGTGGTGTTTTCTCTCACGATAAATAGACGATCAGAACTGTTATGGATGTTATGGGAAGTGAATTTGATGCTTGAGCTACGAGCTGATCAAATGAATTTATCACCAATGCCACAGTTGATTTCTGCTGTTTGACAGCTCGGAATGCGGAAAGGTTTGTTTTCTGCTCGTATTTGTAATGTTTCAGCGCGGAATGGAGGCTAATTTCAACAATGTTTGATGTCGCCTCCGACGCTCTGTCATGTTGGAAATAGAATACCGATATTGTCTTTGTATATGGTAATATGACTGAAGATTGATGATTACAAACATCTAACATTACAATGGAGCAAGCGATTGTTATTGTTGAAAATACCCTGTTTTCATATCTTTTTTTAACAATCAATGAATTTTATTTCACAAGCAGGACACCACTTGACCCTTATTTTTAACACTATAAACTTTAACTTTTTTATTCTTTGATGTAATAGTATCATTTTATATTTATTACATATTTAAGGAATGTATTTGAATAAGGTACGGAAATCACTCGAATAATTTATTTGTACACAGCCATGTGTCTGTAAAACAACAAATAACAAACGCGAAGTATGAGTAAAGGTCATGTGTGGCGTCCATCATTGTTTAGTCTATGGACCGTAAGAAGTATGGGTAAACCACCAAATGCGTCAATATAACACACTGTTTATTTTTGTTCATGTATTACATTCTGAAATTGTTTTCATATTTTTATAATGTACAATGTACATAGATCTGTATTCCAGTGTAATAAGAACTAAAATAGCATATCAAAGTATGATAAGAAACTGCGCGGCTTAACCAACATGATTATAAGCAGCTCTGATTATTTGCTCATTACAAATACTGACACGAAAAATAATATGGTTTTTACCAATCCGTGGAATTCTAATACGTACTTATATAGTTAATATATGAAACAATTCCATTAACGAATGTCCTCACATTTTCTTTCTCCTCAGAAAGGGCCCTGAAACAGTGCAATGGAAAACATTAAAAGTTGGACATCGTTTGAATTTACTTTTTGTTTGGTTTTTAATATTGCCGTAAGTATAGGAATCATTGTTTTAAAACTTCATCTTTTACTGGGATAGCACTAACTCTTTAATCAATACGCAAGCAGCTGACTTTGTCACCCAATGATTATGGTAATTGATCTTGAAATTAATGTTTCCGACGCCCATTACCACACTTGTGTGTTTAATTGGTATCGGCATTTCGTATAAAGTATCCTTCTTTTAAATTTACTATTATATAATCATATATGACTTTGATAAAGGCCAAGCTGAAATATAAGTTTTTAGATTTGTTCTATATACATTATACCTACAGCAATATCAGCAATATTATAGCTTAAAGAAAAATTAATTTCTTGGTGTATTTGATAACGTGTTTTAAATTACCATTATGAACGATTAACATTAAAAGGATATGCAGATAGCTACGTTCGACCGTTTAATCCTTAACTAGACAGGCTATGTTTTGAACTTCGTTTGTAAGATTATCACTGATTTTGTTACTTGCTTGTCATACAAAAATACTCTAAAGAAATCTACATCCACAATTATGGACATTTTAAAGTTAAACTCTTGTTATTCTGACTAGAAGTATACTGCACGAGTTTATAGCATTCCCTGCATCAATACAGGTAATTCCTAACACGTTTGTGTGATATAAAGTATCCAGTTTTCCTGGGCGGTTCGCTCGCGCCAGTTATTTTTCGCTAGACGCCATGTGGCGGCCGCATTGCCGTGGGAATGTTTGTTGTGTTTACAGCTACGTTTGCAGATTTATCTGCTGTTTTTGTTTTATTGTAATGTTTATTACGTTCTCAGGAGATGTTGAGCAATTACGCGGCTACGTTCTCAGGAACTGATGAGTCTTATGTCTTAGTGATGGTGCTAAGTTTTGTGAGGATTTTTAGTGGGTGTTGAAAGGGATTTTCTGAGATAAGCCTATTTCTCTAGGAGCCATAGAATATTATTAATACCTATACGCTCAGCTTTGAAAATGTCGCCATAAGTTTGTGATTTGCTAAAAGGGAGTCGTAATCTTTAATCACCTATTGACGTGTATTTGGGCTGCATAATTATTATCAGGTGCCAATGCGTTCAGTTTACTTTGCAATTAAATGATACCATACTAACTTTTTTTTGTTTTATACTGCCATTTAAACAGTTTTATCGCTGGATTTATGCCCTCCCTACTGCTGCGAAAAGTTAGTCCTTACACAATGCTATCCTAAAATGGCTGTGTAGACTTTTACGCTTTCAACAAATTTTAAAGAAGTTTCAGGCGTGTCATATACTTTTATTCAACTTCAAAGTAAGTTTCAACTCATTTTCTAAACTTAGAAGTTACTTCAAAGGGTCGAGTTGTGAAAAGAATTCTAGACCGTTGTTTAATTAAACTACAGTTTATTAAATCAATGTTATTTGTATCAAGTAACAAGTAATCGATTATCTACGAGGCGGTGTTCCACCTGCTTCATTCGACCGTGTGATTTGTGCCATATAACATGGAGGCCACTGTATCTTATAATACTTGGATTATTTCTAACATTTAACAAGCAGAATGGCTAAAACGATCTAGGTCACATTATATTTTATTATCTTGTATATACTTGGATCTATAACTGCGTTTTTGCGAATGCTAGTATTATATTCAAGGTAGCCGTTCTTTTGTTTCTTTTAATAACTAGTCAAATGGTAATTATAGCACTTGGATTAAAGAATAATCGTACATTGTTGTATTTCTCAGAAATGCTGCCTCATCAAAACATCTAAATAGGCGTGAAGTGAGTTTTATGCCCAAGTTTTTGATGATGGTGCACCATATCATGTAGTTCGTTTGAAGCTTATTCCACGTACGTTTGTTGTCCAACCAATAGTTTTGTCTTTATATTAGCGAAAACTAGTAATCTGTCATTTCCTTCAACGTTACATCATTAATGGAAATGCAGAATAAATAGCATTACTAGATTAGTAAGAGGTGGTGTTGGACCAAATAATATAGGATATTTTCCAAAAAAAAAAACTTTAACTATAAGTTTCATTATAAATAGTGCTTCTTGTAAAACTGTTTTACCATAAATGTGAATAGTTTGATATCTAAATTAAAATGTAGACATAAAACCAACAAAACGAAGCAATTAAATTGTAAAACATGATAATTATGTTATAAAAAACGCACGTACTCATCATAAATCTTGTGTAATAACCAAACAAACTGTCATTTATTGAGCGAAAGTTGTTTTTTATAGAGAAAAATATAGGTGCTATAAAGTGTAATAAATATGTGAAACGAACGGAAGTTATTAAGTAGAAGCTGTTAGGGCTGTTGACTGTGTTATAATTATCTTAGTGGTCTATTCGTCCTTTATATGTATTTTATGAAAATGAAATGTACATATTTATTAAAAATGAAATTAAAACCATTTTTTTTAAAAAGCACCCTTAATTTTCGATATTATTTAAATGTACGCTTATTGAAGCCTGAGCGGTGCCTAAATGTAGGCCATGTATACATACTCTAGAGTTCTGATAGTGAATCAAAACAATGAAATACTGTTTGTATATAATAACCTCAGAATACTTATTCAGCTTTTATGATAAATTTCAAGTCAAATTACTCATAATAGTTTTAAAAATATGCTTTGACAGTAAGTATATTTGTAATGTAAACATTACTGGATTTGTAACATAATTAATACAGTGGTACGAGTTCAGAGGATTCTGTTTTGCAGTCGTAATTAACAGCTGTTAAAATTAATTAACGCTAAGATTCACCCATAGCGCTGAAACATAAATTGTTGCTTAATAACGAGAAGCGAGGTTCACTATACTTCGAAGTCGTGAGATAGTTTTATTTGCATTGGTTAGCGTCTTGTGACTTAAATCAATGATATATTTATTGCATATTGACGAAGCTATTTTTGAAGGTTCGATTGTTATATTTTACCACTATAATTTTTATCTATAATCATTAAAAAAAAAATCATTAATTTTGCCGTTTAAAAAGTCCATAAAAAATCAAATGCATCATGGGTATAAAACTAAATTTGTGCATATTTATGATAAACAATGATTTAAAACTTTAACTATTAGAAAACTAAAGGAATATAAGGAACGTTAAAGAGTAAGTATTTAAAAATAATTGAGTTACTCGTTATTGGAGGAACACGTGGTAATGTATTTTAATGAGAATGCATGTATATTTTTGATCAAGTCAATTCTTTAGTTAAATATTGATATGTCTTGATTGGAGTTAATTATGGATTTAATTTAAAAATGATTACATTAGGGCTGTTAAATATGTCCAATAATTAAGCGAAACGGAATAGAAATTTAACGTACAGGAAAACGCAGTTTAGACATATATGAACATTATAATTCATTATTTCCGTCCAAGCTCTTTGATTACTTCGAAAATTGGACGTATGCCAGATACGCCACATGAATTAGGAAAATCCTGAAAGTATTTTTGAAGTCGTTCGAAAATGTTGCGTTTGGCCCAATACCACGTGTTCAAACAATACCTACGTGTTGTTGGTTATTAGTTCCATTTTGTAATTTTAGACATTACACAATTCTAAAAATAGATCCACGACTAGCAGCGTAATCTGGTATAGTCAACGGAAAAACAGTCTTAAACATTTTTTAGCCAATAGCTATAAAATCTCTAAAACTGTAAAATATTCGCAAGCAAAATTCATTTTTTACCTTCATCTCTCGCACGTGGGTTTCATAAATCTATCTAATAACAGCTTCGTTCGTCATGCAAAAAAGTAAATAAAACATTTCGCATAAGCACACACGTGGCCTATATAAAGCGGATGGCTTCACAGGCAAAGTTATTAGCACATTAGACTGTCGGTAGTGTAATTTAACCAATGTTTATTGGTTGCAACGTGGCTGCTATTTGTGCTATGATAATGCTAGATTGAATCGTTTCGGCCGCAGTTACACACAATCTCGTGTTTGCGTACAATTTGCAACTCTGCTTTGTGAATGTTTTGAGGTTGCATTGTAAAGAATTTTCACTGTAGTTCTGCGAATAATTTGCATTGCAATTTTGCTCTTTGAAGACAGATTTACTCTTCGCTACTCCGTGATTTTTATTGCTAAAAAAAAAGGCATGTTTGTTGCAATAAATATGTGTCTTACTCGTTTGTGTCTATTGGATTTTATGTCCTTATTGGTGCCGTGAAAATCGCAGCAAATTGATTCATATGCATTTGTATCGTTGTGGGTCAAAACTTTAATAGAAGTTACGACTGGCCAATTACAGAGAATGGCTGCAAACGCCAATATAAATGATTCTGCTGATACACAATCTTAAAGTAATATGAACCATTACGCGACTGACCATAAACGAATGTCAACGAGCCACACGTCACAGTGAGATGTGATTAGCCGTAATGTAAACCCTCCATGTGTTTACGAACTGACATTAATGTAATTTTAATGTGAATATTATTAATCTGGTTTGCTCCCCGCAGGCCTGATTACAAACTTGGATTTGAAAATGTTGCATTACGAATCTGGGTGGTACTGGTACTTAATTAAGTTTAAATTTAAATTTTGTTAAAAAAATGTAATATTGAAGTAAAATCTGATATCTGAATAAGGTATACTCTCGATAGTTTTCCTTTTGTTTTAGAATTAATTTTAGGCTTTTGTTGTTTATATATCTTTCTTGAAATAAATAAATTCGTGATGATTCTATTATCTTTAGACTTTCCTTCTTTTCATTGGCTTCTACATTAACGAATATCACTTTACTTGTGCCAGAGGGTGATATTCTAAGAAGAGCTATTGAACACCCCTCGTTCAGCTTATCTATTGTTAAAGATTAGCTAAGGCAGCAATTACTGAACTAAACGTCAGAGCATAAAACTACTTTTAATATTTGTTTATTATGAAAATGCGTATTCTATCTATACATCAATCGATAATAAAATTATAATAAAATGCTTCGATCAAATCTAAAATGGCATTATTTATTCGTGGTAAAAGGTTCGTCCTTCACTATTAGTAGTTAAGGATTTGGATGATTTTTGGCAAAAGGATAGATGAGAAAACGGTTAAGTATACAGGCAACATATTTTTATAAAATCGAACCCCGGTGAAGAAAGGTTCCACCGCTATGTTCATAACACTATTTCATAATTATATTGGTATATCTCAGTATTCAGTAGACAGTAACCTTACGGTCAGGAACGGAAAAATTAAATCGAATTTATTAATGTTTGATTAATCGTAGTAGGATACTCGCATCCGCTTACATCGCCACGAGCGCACATAATTTGTGAAACTCGTCGTAATGTTGCGTGGCTGGGATTACCCTTAATTCAAACAGCCGGGCATAATAGTATTTACCGTGTACAAATATCCTGGTCTCTGCCAGTCAGTACTTCAATATAAATTGAAACTTAAGTGCTGTCATTTAATAAATTAATACACTCAACAGTTTCATTCATAGTTCTGACCCCACACTAAGACATAAGTTTTGTATGGTGTGTATTAGACACAATGAGAAACTTATAGAACCCGCAATCTCCAGTTTTTGCAAGCTTTGCAAAAATGGAGGTTCTCAAAATGTATCCTGATAGTATAGTTAAATTTTTTATCGACACACCACACAGCAGACGAACAATATTTGCCACGATCTGACACTGTTTACAAGATTAGTAAATATAGTGGGTTCCACACTTAAAATGTTAATTAATGTGTGTAAATGTTATCACATAATGTAGTTTTCACATGTCTTGAGGATGTTAAGAAATATAACGTTGAGTTGATTAATCCATCTCGATGGTGCGTCGATTAGGTATATGAAACGCAGATAAATATAAAGATGGTAGAACGAAGATTTCTTGTATCTATTTTGTGTTTAAATTATTCGTTATTATAAGTAATCCGCTTGGAATACGACTATTAACGTTCTGATCACATCTAAATTACTATATTCCATTTAATATGATTGAGGTTTTAACTGAAATAGCATTTTATATGCAAATCTGTGACACAGCGTACTTAAACAAGATAAATCCAAGTCTTGGAAATATGCTTTTATGTTTGTTGTACAATATGACTGTCTCGTTGTCTTGCGGCACGCGGTGTCTCGGGTTCGATCTCCAGATCAAGGTACGTGTTATTGTTTTTTTGTCATTAAGAAATCCTCAGTAGTAACTATGCTCCTCTGCCTACCCCATCGGGTATAACAAGTTGTTTATGCACGTGTAACTTTATTGTTCATATGTATGTATTTACTATGTGTAATAGGCACAAGACATAGAGATTCTATGTCTCTAGGTACTATAATTTATATTATTTTTTAAAATGCAATGGCAACTATGAACATTGTTATGTTTATTAGTTATTGAGAAGTCATATTTGATTTATATCTTAATTGATACGGAAAGGGAGGCTCTTTATAGATGCGGGTAAATCGTGAGCTACGTTTGTATAATATCCCAGGATATTCTAGAAATATAAATTGTAAAAGAGTTTTAATCGCGAACTATGATTATAATCATATAATCAATAAATGTACTACGTTGCCTGAATCGCCGTATGCGATACGTAAACTTTAAAAATGCATGTTCAATCAATCAATCAGCCTATCGCCGTCCACTGCTGAACGTAGGCCTCCCCAAGAAAGCGCCAACCATCCCGGTCTTGAGCAGCCCTCATCCATCCGTTCCCCGCCACCTTTCTCAAGTTCAGTGCAGTTTTTCTCGTTTTTACAATATTTTCTTATATACTTTCTTCCTTCAGCATTATATATTCATCACGATCATCTATTACACAAAAGTTATATACTAAACAAGGGGACCGCTGTAGTGGTATTCCTTTTTTTCTGTGCCGAAGGTGCAAATCGTGCTCGGGTTAGTATGAGGCCAATCGCGGGCCCTACCAAGCGCTTGAAATATACATACATAAACTCACGCCGTATTCCCTGATGGGGTAGGCAGAGGAGCATTTCTGCACCCACATTTCGCCAGTATGTATCAGTCCCACGTAATAGAGGGCGAGCCTATTGCCGTTTTTCGGGCACATCGTGCACGGCACTCCATGCTACTACTGAGAATTTACTAATGGAAAAAACCAATAACACTGCCCGACTCGGGAATTGAACCCAGGCACATATTTGTACCGCAAGACCACGAGGCAATCACAGGCGCTTGAAGTATACACGGTAAACGATAACGTATTCAAGTGGATTGGTATTACATCGTTATGTTGGTACTCGGCATCATTATCTTTACAGAACGCACTGGCTAAGTGCCGTGAGATACTTCTAAGCTCTTGTTAATATTCTAGCGTTATTTATTGCTAACTCGTATCTTAATGATGGCGTTGGAAAAATTCTGCGTTTATTCACGTTGGAATTATGGTACGTCGTGTAATAGTTAGAAATCATTATAGAGGTTATGACATCCGCAATTCGATTTGTAAACATAAACAAAATGGTATTTGGGCAAATCTAGTGATGAAAACAATTGACATTTTTCTTGATCCGATAAATTTAAAACTTATAGCAATTTAATGATCTAAAGATGACGTATTAGAATCAAATACCAGTTTTACATAGTCTATAAACAATAGGTATAATTATGATATTTCTTCAATATGCACGTATTAAAACACATAAACACACAATAAAACATCCTGAGATTATCGTAAATCAACACTGAATCAACATTAATGAGAATTAAGTATCCTGTTACCACTATTAAACTTTAATGAGGCATGTTTGGTAAATTATTTCAACATGAACCCTTTCATATTAAAGTGTTGGCGTTTTACATTTATAGACCATACCGTACTAATATTACCATTAATGCCATACTAATATTGTAAATGCGAAATTAACTCCGTCTGTTACGCTTTCCTGTCTAAACCGCTGGACCGATTTAAATATTTTTTGTATGGCGATTAATAGTAAGCAATGATGGCCTCGAGGTTTAGGCGCGCGGTCGAGAATCTCGGCGGTCGCGGGTTCGAACCCCAGGCACACACCTCTGACTTTTCGAAGTTATGTGTGTATTCAAATTGAATTATCACTTGCTTTAACGGTGAAGGAAAACATCGTGATGAAACCTGCACACCTAAAAGTTCTTAGGAATTTCTTAGGTGTGTAGTCCGCCAACCCGCACTAGGCCAGCGTGGTGGACTATGGCCTAAACCCTCTCAATGGTAGAGGAGACTCGTGCTCAGCAGTGGGCGTATATGGGTTGATGAAGAAGAAGAAGATTAATAGTAACTTAGGATAGGATATTGGATACGTGCATTTAAAAAAATTGCCCCAGGCTACGTCATAGCCATGTTTAAGAACAAAAACTATATTTTGAATTGAAATCTTAAATAAATTATAATAAGTAAAATAATAATATAATCAAAAATATATTAATCGATTAGGAATAAATTTAATCATTACTGAAACTGATTTTTAACAATAATGCTTTTCTATTTATAGACATCACAAGTGCGTAACGGCCTCGAGGTTTAGGCGCGCGGTGTACCGAAACAATATCTTGCGGTTGCGGGTTCTAATACAATGTGTGACTTTACTACGTAATTTGTGTTTTATCATGAATTATCGTACAATTAATCGTGAAGAAAACCACCTTGCGTATATGTATACATCGAGAGATTTATATATTTTATAGACTTTTTTAGGTATGGCCAACTAGCCAAAACATACATACTGGAATGCAGGATGGTCATAGTCCATTCAGTGGACAAGGGCCGTATTCAGCAATGGAACAAATTTTGTCTGATGATAATGTGAATGATAATAACCTAGCAACGAAAGAATATCATAATGAGCTCATAAACGTACTATTACAACTGAAAGGGCTTGGGCTTTAGTTCATGAACGATATAATAACAATAGTTTGATTTTTCTGATGTAGTGAGAACAACGGTAGGGGTTGTCCTAAGTATCGTCGTAAGGTCGTTAACGAACACAGTAAAACGAGTGCACTCAACTCCACGGGGACGTTAAAGTGAAACTGATTAAGTGTGCGTTTAGTTTGCAGATGTACGAAGGATTGAAAATGGTTTTGCCCGCAGAAAGCTAAATACTTTTCTAAACGAAATAGAAACGCAAGCAACACTCAATCAAGAGATTGAATGAAAGCTAGAAAACGTTTGGCAATTGCAAAGAAGGGTTTACTTTGCAAAATTAAATGTTGTAGAGAGAAACGCTTTTAATCTTATTACACGTTTTTATCTCTTTCGTAAGACAAGAATTTGTGATGCGATCCTTAGCGATGTTATGCAATATAGTATTGATAGATTTCGGGGAATCCATTAACTTCTGTCGCTGGTAATTTATGTATCAAACGAGAAGTAATAATGTTTACGATTACATTCGCTTCAACTGTCTGGCATAATGCAAATGACATCGGATAATAAATTTAGCTTAATTATTTCCTACAATCATTACGATGTCAGCTAATATTCACATTTAATACTTTAACGAACAATAAATATAGCAATAGAATTTCAACAAAAGTCACTTCCAATAATAATAACAAAGGAAATAAGAATCCTAATTCACGAATTACTGTAGTATTTGATACGAGCAAACGTGAAGCTGCGAAATCTAATAACACTATTGAACCTCAAGTAAATTTAATTTCAAATCTGGCGGCGCGCCTGAGCGTAACAAATAGAATTACGGCACCAACTGGCTTGTGCTCACAGATCTTGCGGAAACTCTGTTATATGCCTTTAAAAGCTTCGCTGCAAAGGGACGTGTGAAATCGAGCACTGTTATAATTTTGACACTGATTTTGAACAATTTCATCTAGATTATTGTATGGGAAAGCACATAGCTTAAAATAAACCAGTTAAGTTAAACTACATCGTTAAAATGATCGGTTTATATTTTTTTGTTGACAATCCTAAACAAAGCGAGTGAAAAAGCTATGAAAGTAATTTCATTGAATTCTATCAATAACAATATTGGCTAATGCACGGCTTTTGACACCAATGAGGCAATTTTGGTAATGCTGAGACCTTCAACAACATGCATTTGCTTTTATACTAACCATTTTTCACGCTTGGGGAGACCAATTGGCTATGTATGCTGCATGGAGGTCGTTCTTAAGATGGAGGCAATAATTCCATCCTATCAATACTATTACAGAATAGTTTATAAACAATTGAAGTCAAGGACCAAATTGAATCAATTACTTGCCTCATGTGGGGCCGATGTCGCGGCATCACGGCTAATAATGAAATTAAAGTAGACGAGAACAAGCGAAGACAAGCGTTTACATAGAATATAAAAGGAATCTTAAAGCAATATTGATAGTGACATGATCATACATCTGGTTTCCTATATCAGTACATCGTTTTAGGTGTTTAGCTTCGGAGTGTTTTCAAGGCATAAAGTATGAATAATTAAGGTGTTGAAATTCTGATGGATAATAACTTTGCCTCATGCAATAGATACAAGTTTTCGAAATGTTGCGTAAAGGAATTTCTTTGCTTAGGTTTTTACATCCTATATTTTTACTTTGGTCACTTGATTTATGGAGGGTATAAGTAAAGTACTTACGTAAATAGTATAGCGATTATTATAGGTTCCTACAAATTGTTTGTCCTCTATAATTAATATAAGTTCACTGAATATCATCTTCTTTCATCATTAAAGTGTTTGTGGCCAAAATATTAAATGAGTACCTGATTCCGAAAGTAAATGTGAATCCAACATTAAGCACGATTCACGAGAAAGGAAAAATCCCGCAAATTGCTTTATCCCTAATTAGCGTCCGAATTCAGCGTATAATAAAATTGTTGCGGGGTGTTACTTCCAAACTTGGTTACTGTTGAGCCATTAAGGGAATTTACATAAAGCATTTGCCGATGTCGACGAAACTTCGGCAATAGAGAGATTAACTTCTAATTTATAAGGGTTTGTAACATTGTTCGCGTTCACTGTTCTTTCCCCGTAAAGTTTGGTAAATCAATGACGTTAATGAGGTATTTAGGAACGTTAATGAACTGTAGGTGATCACGGAAGTATTCGGCTATATCTCAATTTAAAGGAGATTGGAGTTTGATGCATATTTTTACTGTCATTGCGTTGGTTTTGAATATGGACCACTACCCTAAAATAACTTCGCAGTTCATTTATTGCCTAACATATCTTTTCGCAGCATTTTCTGCAGAGAACTTAACCATTGTGTCGAAAAGTATGCAAGATTTTGCTTTCAAAGCCTTACGCATTATTGATCTCCATTGCAGAGTAATCTTATTAGGAATAAATTATACAATCAAATCTTTGTAACACATGATAAAGCTTAAATAAGGTTAAAGATATTTTATTTGACAATGGGTCAAGAAATACATTGTTTTCTTTGATAAAATCAGCAAAACCTCGCGTATAGAAATGTGGTTGTTACATTCATATAAATTATCTTGGCACGTAGCAGACAGCTTTCATCTTAATTTTTCTCTTACGTCGGATTTCGGGCTGATCTCTTTTCAGATATTGCAACAATTTATTACGTTCATATTTTATATTGCGAACATTGAAGACATTCGCATTTCGCTATTTTAAAGTGTAGATACTATTTACGGGCTATTTCTAGTTCTTTCAAACAAAACGCACGTAAAAGTTCAAACACGTTAAGAGTCTAATTGCTTGTATTTTTAGCGAGGTTATCGTACTCCGAGCCAAAACAAAAGTTACTGCACTATAAATAGTATTAAAATAGAGACCTGCGTGCTTTCTACGTATAAACAACACAAAATGCGGAGGCAAAATTATTGTTATGGGCCCACCGTATTTGCCCAAGCAAAATGTTAAACATGAAGTTAATTAAAGCTTACGTCTACATAAAACAGGATTTCCTAAGTGGAGAGTAATTAATTCATTGTCCAGGCCGGGAGTGGAGTGAATAAAACTTGTGGACGGGTCACTAATTCTGTGCCAGGTTAGTTATGATTCATTCATAGGAGTATCGAGGAAGTGTTGACTTTGTAAAGACTTGAATGCAGAGCTCGTAAGTGGATTTTGTAGTGGGGTTTTCAAATGCACGCTAAGAGTGTTGTACGCACGGTTCTCAAGAGTAATGTTCGTTTTTCATTCAGCATTAAATAAAGGCAAATCATTTGCTAGGGCGATTCAAATTTCCTCGTATCTATTCTTTTAAAAAGTTGTGTTTTCGTTAATTGTTTGGATAGATTTGAAAACAATATCTAGGTTACTATGCCTTATGCAAAAATATCATCAAATATTCGTATTTTACTGTTGATCGAAGTGTGACCATAGTTTGTTCAAGTTGTCAGTTCTTGAGAATTTTCTACGTCACCTAATTGTACCATGACGTACCTACCAGTTTAGACGTTCCAGTTTACAAATTAAATATTGATTCATTATTTCCTCATTTACATTTTGATGATCGCATTACTATGCGAAATCTGACACATACTGTTTCATTTAACTTGTTAAAATATAATAAATACGTCTCCATTAGTAACACAGAAATATTGCTCTTTCTATTATAATGAATGGCAATTTTATGATTCCTTTCATGATGGCGACCGATCCAATTCAACTGCACAGTAACAACCATTAATATAAAGGTTTTGACGTGACCATACATGTGCGAGACTGAATTGTGACCATGCACATTGAATATTTATGGGCATTTCTTCCGAGTTTGCGTTGGCTGCCACTCAGTGTCCGTCATGCAAAAGGAAACTTTCACAGATTTCGCTCCTTTCTGTAAGTAGAAACTTAAAATTAGTCGATTATCATAAGCACCTATCAAATAATATTTTGTTTTTTTTTTTTATTTAAGACGAATAAGATTTTATGCCTGCTGCAATTTTTTTTAATTATAACAGTTTATACAAGCAGTAACATTGATTAAAAAAACACTGGCCAAGTTTTTTTCTGTTCTTTTTTTAAACTTTACAAAAAATGTAATTAAAGCAATTGCAGTGACCAATAATAGTGTCCGTCTGACGTCATCGATCGCAGCCGTCCCCTATCAATTACATCGCACTCCGCGCCAACATAAATCAAGATCAACGGCACTTTGCCGGTATTGCACGCGGGCTATAGCAATTCTATCTTTTACAATTTAGGTCTCCTAATTATTTGAGAACTAGGGAGTAGTTGCTATAATTATTAAAATATAAATATTAGGAACAACACTTCTAAAAAAATAACATTTTGGACTTGCTTCTAATGCGATTTCATTTGTCGTCCTGATGATTCAAACTATCCTAGGTTAAGCATTCCCTCTCAATGGCTCATGAAGTATCTCAAGAATGTAGGAATTCTGTTTATTTAGTATATCGATTTATCATTAATCATAATATATTTGTATACCAGCAGGATTGCGGCGCAAAATATTTCCAGTAATAAGTTACTAACGCTAATCTTCAGGAACTTGCATGAAAATCTGTTAGGACATTTCAACGACTCCAGACGCTAATTCAGCATGATTTAATAATATTGAAGCATTATATCTCATACAATAATTGTTTCCAGAGTCCTGTGGAACTAAGGATTTAGCAAAACTCGACCCTTACGTAAACATACAAGGATTTGGCGTGTGTATTTTGACTTATTGTGTTTCGGAGGTGTAATATCTCATCGGGCTGAGTGTCAGACTTAAGTAGCGTAAATTTAGCGTGTTATGACAAATGCTTAAAGCGTTTACGGCGAAGTCTGGCTTCGTCGACATTCATTTGTGATGAGTTACGTGTATTATTCAAATACTGCCAGCACTAATCGGCTGAATAACAAATGGGCATTGTTTGATGGCTGATTCTCTTGTTATGTCCAATGCAATCTCATCAAGTCGTGTTTCAATATAGGTACTGGATGCAAATGTCATTAGAGCTTGCAATGTTTTGAACAATATTTTATATTGATTGTAGATTTTCTAGCAATATAAGGAAATGTTTTTGGATTTAAAAAATACCTTCGCATAGGTATTTGCTATCCCCCGCAACGAGATCTGTAATGAGAGGCCGCCATTAATTTTGCAACCCTCGCGCGAGCGTTTGGTTGTTTATTTAAAGGGCATGCCCCGTCCGATACGAGACCAATTCTGTTAAAAGCAGTTCGCGATTGATGCTCCGGTTGAATGCCATTAACCGGTTTCAATATTGATTGCCCATGGAACTGCACTTTAAGTATTGAGTAAACATGAAATAGACGTCGCAATCGAAAAGTATTTAATACATTTTTCCTAAAAAATATTATTCGCGGAGCATTCAGCATGAGATTTTGCGTGTGAAGTGGTTTAATTTAATTCCTTTATTTACGAAGAGATTATGAATTCTTGTTCAGTTGGACTTGTAAAGTACTATAAAAAAGTCACAGAAATACAATATTTAGTACCTTTTGAAATGTTGTTTAATAAGTTTTATCAGAAATATTATAGAAAATATTACATTTTTTTAAAGCATGATTTCCGAGTCCCGCAAATCTATTTAGTTATCTTGCACTTTATTATTCAAAGTGTTTTCTTTTGTTACAGTTGGTGGAACAAAATGGCGTCAACAAGCTTAGAAAATTACTGCTTGCATTTACAACAGTCAACCACGTGAACATTTTCAATCAAGTTGAGTAAACTTACTTGAAAGCAGTTGATTGCATCGTCTTAGCATTAGTTTCCAGAATGAATTTAAAACTTATCCCATTACTTTTGACGTGGAACTTTTTATTGATAGCCGCAAAAAGAGACTCATTCGAAGACAATGAATCTTCGAGATCTAGAGAGTTAAGGAGCAAAGAAAACAACCGGAACCGAACAACGTTCAATGGAACCCTTACAGACCTTCCAGAAAGAAGATACTTGAGACACAAGAACAGCTCCAGGTATCGTGGGGACCGACGTAGATTTTGGGAGCATGAAGTGCGAAGAGAAAGAAGGAAGGGCCTGGACCATTCAATCGAAGATACCAAGAATAAAACTGTTGAACCTTACAGTTTGAAGAGAGAAGAGAAAGCAAGAAAAACTGACAAACACTGGAACAAAAGCATGGAGAAATTCTCGATGAGAAAAATGATGAACCAAAACAAGACACAGGAGCGTTATCATACTATGCCAGTGAGGGAAAACTCCACGAGATCAAAGATGAAGATGACGAATAAGTGGCAGAATGGATACATACCGTATCCTCAGCCGAGGGAGCGAAAACCTAATATTATTTTGATTCTGACGGATGACCAAGATGTGGAGTTGGGCAGTTTGAATTTCATGCCGAGAACGATGAAGGCCATACGGAGTGCCGGAGCGGAATTCCGTCACGCTTACACTACCACGCCTATGTGCTGTCCATCAAGGTACGGTTTTTGTTTCTTTTTATTTGACTGCACTGCGTATTGAGCGAGGGTTTTTCTAAAGCGAAACATTTATGTCCATTTTTAAATTAAATCCACCGTTCTCTTTTATATGTCTATAACAGAGTATTCTAAAAAGGCGATCTCAATATTTTTTATATATGCAGGAGCTCCCTTCTGACCGGTGTGTACGTCCACAACCACAATGTTTACACCAACAACGACAACTGCTCGTCGCCCATGTGGCAGGCCACGCATGAGACCAAGACCTTCGCCACATATTTGTCCAACGCTGGATATCGTACTGGTAAGAACTTTCACCTATTGCGATTATAGTCTTATTATGAATCAATTTATCTTAGCCGGTGTTGTTCAAGCTAAATTATAGAGTTTGTTAAATTAAATAGTTAGGTTATCTTAACGATTGAAACGTGCAATTCTTAATAACCATGATGGTTAGCTGTTTTTATTTGCAAGACAAAGAAGCAGCGAACTGTTAGAAATATACATGATTATGTGTCCTTATTGGTCAGACAAATCAAGAGCTAAATTGCCTCGATCTAAAACCGTACATCTCCACATCTCCTAGTTTGAGTATTTGCAACAGCGTGACGTTCCGCTCACGATCGTTTTGATGGAATAATATATCTGCAACTAGTACATTTCCTTGATGTGATTTCCTCGACAAGTCTCGAACGACACCGAAATATTGCGCAGTTCTGCAAAGTGGTAAATTGCTATGTAAATCATGTTTTGATGTAGCTGACATTTAGTTTGCGAAACGCCCGCCCTGCTCACTTGATTGGAAAACGTCTGACTCGAGACAATAATTAATTAATACAAATATGTTCATGACACTGATTACTGCTTTGGCGCTAACGTGAAATGTCAAGTTTCTAGAGAATACGCTAAGTATTTTAGGTGCGGTCTAAGTGACAGCTTACATTGATTATTGTAATTTGTAAGTACCGTCTACAGCCTACCATTTAGCCGAAAGATTTATTGTTCGATTAAAATTGAGTATGCAAATTTCTTCACGCCTATTAGTGCTTGTTATTCCATTGCGATCGTAGAAATAACCGTATAAAACTATGTTTGCTTCAAGCATTTTAATTTCTCTTTAAAATCAATCGAGTTTGTATTATCCATGATGGTTATTGGTTGTTATATTATATGCAAAAACTTCTTTACAATTTTTTTTAATGTACATATGTAAAGAATCTGCTGTAGGTGAAGTTCATTTATTTTTATCAAGATGCATGTTTGTATGGACTATATTCACTTTATCGTGTGTTTGACAGACCTACATTCCGATAAAATACTTGCCTAGTTATGCAAATAAATGACAGGATTGGCAACATTATCAGGTGGTGAGTAGGAAATTTCAATTAGCCGTCAGATTTCTTACCTCATTTAATGACTACTGTTATAGACTCTTACTAATAGCCGAATAAGCTCTTGAGGGTACAGGATAACAAAGTAAAGACTTAACTGAGTTGTTTAATATCAGGCTAGCCACTTTGCGTATCAACGTGAGGGCAACCAATCGATAAATATTGGTACTAAGTAAGTGCTAAGATAATAAAGCCACATTATACACATCACTGCCCATCCAACTGAGGTGGCAAGTTGTGATAAACTTCGTCACAACAAACCATAGTAACACGATACACGAGCACCTGAGAATGTACTTGAAACAGTTCACAGTATCGTATCACGTACACTCGAGACAAGAGTTCGTAAGACTCCGAAATATGTAACTTAAATGTGCGGTCGAATCGGCCGGAGTTTGCTAGTAAAGTTTGTCAATTCGGATTCTCATGAAAAGTATTCGTCATATTCGAATGTTGCGAAGTTAGAACATTTTCATTTCATGTTTATTTGTGGAGACATTGTTGTGACTGTAGGTAGTATTCATTGCTACGACAGATAAACTTGGACATGAAACATATTTTCTCCGTGTAAAATCTGTCTCGAATTGATAGCCTTAAAAGGTAATCAAGTAGTAGAAGTAGTTCCTTGAATTATTCATCATGACATATCAGTTCTTCGATATCAGTAGCTTCACATTTAAAATTAGAAGCTTATGAACAAATGACAAGCGAAGTAGAACGAATACATTTAGATCAAAGCATGTCTCCTTTTAGATTTTGTCTAGATAAATTTCTTTAAGCGACTCTGTTCATTATGGTATAAGCGATGATATTTCCCACACGAATGTCCGTCTATAGCGTAGTATAGACAGCGTGTGTAGACATAATACCTGAGGAGCGATGAACGCTTATCCATATAGCCGCGGTAATGATGCAATAGGGTCAGGAATGCTCTCTGACTCACACTTTCATAACACTAACCGAACGTTTTACGAGATCATCAAAAACGTAAATGAACTGAAAATAAAGGTTCAATGAGCCGCTGCGAATTAAGGATTTTATTATGTCATTTGGAACCTGAATGTGCCATCGCTGTATGAAATAAAATAAGGTATGTCGTAGTAATTGTTGGTCTTTTTCGAATTTGGTTTCTTTCAAAAAAACGTTAAATTGTTTTTAAAAATGATATTGGATGGATTTTATGTAAGCTTACTGTTGTCATAAATTAATTTGAATTGCGGTTTTGGTACTAAGAACAGAACAACATAACTCAGTTTCCTTTGATCATAATCTTAATAACAGTTTATGAGATAAATACTGTTATACTAAATAAAATATAGGCGCCTATAAGTTATTATGTAATCACAGTATATTTTTTTTATAAGCCCTTTCAGATAACATGCAAAAAAACCTACTTGCCTTAATTGCAGTTGACATACCACATTCATTTGTCCGTCGTTGCTTTTAATTATTAAATATGAAGACATATTCAGCCATAATAAGTTAGATAAGACATTTGCAATATTTCTTAGCATCGCATAATGGTACCGACAAAAAGTTACATCGAAATGAACGTGCCGATCATCCTATCTCGATCATTATGAGACACTATTAGATTGATGTACTTGAATAAGATCGCATAATCGATAAAATGGCATAATCGGCTGTATCATGTGGAAGTAAAAGGATCGAACAAGTTTTTATATTTAATGTTGTGCACACGATTATGGTTTCACACCAACATTTATTACTCGTTCTTAAGGTCCCTCCATTAAGCAAAGATATGCTGTTTTTCTTAGGTATAATAAAACAAAATTATTTTATGTTTAAAAATAGTTGATTAGTAGGTTTATTACTTAGAAATTACATAAGCGTAAATTTTAATAAGTAGAACATAAAATTTTAATGAATCAAAAGCTAATTATGCTGGGTGATTAAATATTAAATGAAGGTCAACTTGGTGTAATAACATTATATTATAGTAACCCTTATGAACCAAAATTAAAATTAATCAATTTTAATACAATAGAATAGCGTATCCTTTAATATTTATGAGAAAGCAGCTCGTAAACGAACGACTAATAACAAAAAATAAATTTCACTCCGGCATGCCTGTGAAATCGTACAAATACGTGGACATTTTAATAACAAGAACGCGCGAAAGCATTAACATTAGAAGGAATTGAGGCAGTATATCTTCTCTTCAAGTTATGGAGACATTCGCACATAATACAACGGTGGCACGGGAATTCTAATGGGAGTGCGTTCGTAAATTCTTTAAATCCATGTTGCCCTGTATCCTGGTGCACCGCGTTGAAGTTCATTTGAATAACTGAATATTTAAGGTCTCACGTATCAATGGCTAGGATGCACACTGGCTCCAGGCGATGAAACTTGTGGAGAGAATTGGAACCGGTAACAAGTTTTGTATACATAATAACTTTGAGCATATTGGTGTTTCGTGCAGCCAAAATATAGGCAACATTGCTTGAGACGATTTTCTGTTATTGGCAGTAATTTAAATTATTCGAATCAAGAAATAGTACACAATTTGTGTACTTTATGTTATAATATAGCAGAAATACGCGAGCAGACTGCTCTGCTGATGAAAATTTATCACTGCCGATGAATTGCCCAACGTCAGGAAAGTCTATAAGGAAGATTGATAGTTATAGGTTTTCGAATTTGATATTATTTTCTCCTTCTTATTTCGCAACGACACCTCTTATTAATGTGTATACTTCCCTCATTTCGTAAAATGTTTACTTGCATTAAACGCCAAAGGCATTAGACCCACTTTTACATAGCTCCAATTTAATGAAAAGTGAATAAATTACCAACAGACTCCATAGTGGGATTCACAATCAACTCGCAGAATACATCAATTGTATCTCATATATCTGAAATCAATGAGGAAATCCGACATGCAGTGCAATTGAATGCACGATCTCCGATTGTTAAGGTCGTTATCGCTGGCCGCATCCTCCAGCGCGCAACCGTAAATCAATACCAGGAGATTGCAGTCAACGGCAATCCCTTTCAAACTGCAACATGAAGTCTTCTAGCATTTGTTCTAAATATTCGTAATGATTGGCGGCGTGGGTGCACGTGGGTCGCCGGACGTCGGCCATTTGGTCGCATCACTTGGTCGTCATGTACGAATAAGTGTAGATGGAAGTGTCCTTGTCGGTATTTGGGGTGACCGATCGGATGATCTATTCCATCCGCTTAAGATGAATGCGCTCCGTCGGTATTCGCCTCGAATTATATAACTGCGGCGACGACACTTCCAATTGCCCTGGCGAAATTGTCGCTCCCGACCTAGCGTTGCTACGTCTATTGCTCGCAATACGTAAGCCAATATGAAGATATCTCTTTCAGGTTTTATAAGAACTTCGAATATATGCGATTTTTAAGTACTGCTTCTTTTGTTAAAGTATAAAGTATATTTAAACTTTTCTAAGAAATTAATCACAAAGAAAATACAGTAGAGTTTAGATATGCTACATAACACTAAAGTTCAAAGAACTATGTAGTGACGACACGAGCGTTCAATCTAAGTATGAAGTGGGAGGACTTTTCCGTCACTTTTAAGTAAGTCCAAATTTAGCACTGAGTTGGGTGGTTTAGTTCCAATCTAAATGCGTTAGACCATTATAAGAGCTCACCAGACTTCCTCCCATCGAAACAAGACATGTTTTAAGTACAATAGAATGATCTGATGGTGAATATTGTACGTATTATATCGAGGTATCAACTTTAAAACAACACAATTATTATTAACCATCCGTCAACCGAACGTGGGCTCAATATTAATCAATATTTTTTCTTAAATGGTTGCCGAAAGTTGTTGTTGTTTCCTGAAATTTTCTCACTTATAATTAAAAACAATGTATCTTTCTAGCACCCTTATGTAATATAAAACCTTTTATCTATTCTGTAAGAAATTAAACAATAATCCGAACACCACAATGCATATCTTGAATAGTACTTAATAGCATTCACTTATCTGGTATTCAACCTTCTAATTGGAAATACCGCAACCGGCGCGGAATTCAAATCCATTGCAATAAAATATGATATACACCAACACCTCTTGTTTGACAAAGAGGTTGGAGGTTCTTAAGCATTGAAAGCCTCTCAGTACTTTCAGCCGGACTGCTCGACATAATACACGTGTCGACAATTTATCACTGCTGTTAAGAGGCCATTTGTGTAGTGGAATACGTTTTGAACGGCCATCATAAATTCGCCCCTTTCCCTCTAAGCTGGGTTGTAGGCGAAGGATCCACCCACGTGGCCAAAGAAGAGAAGTAGGCCTGATAACTAATCACATACATTGCCTCTTCCGTGTAGATGAAAGTCTTGTGTGGGAGTGCAAATTGTCCCCTTTTTAGTCAAGTTTGTGTAGCTAATGCGCCGTCGACAGCGGCATAGCACGGTAGCAACCTCTATAGGAAATAGAAATGGCATTACTTATTACAGTATTTCAAGTTTGTTTACTCCAATTGGGTATAGTTAGTGTAGGAATGTAATTAGAGGTTTGAATCTAATTCTATGGGTAATTCTCGAGTAAAACATTATTCAGTTAGTTCCGTAGAAATTGTAGTTAAGTGGAATGTTATCTTAGTAGTTTAAAATATCAGCAGTATGGAAAAATTATTGATTTATGAAATGAAATGTTTTTTCTCTGTCTAAACAATTGTCATTTAAATTTAAAATTAATGTGCCCTTGAGCGGAGCGAGTTGATTGCTTCCGTTGATGTATAATAATGTTGGGCGTGGTCAGTGTTTGCATGGCCGACCACGGGTGTCACAAAATTATTGAAGCATGTAATAATGTGGTTATTATAAAATTTTGCTAAGTCGTAAATACAGGGTACCGCAAAGCTCAGGGGCGCGATCTATCGATATTGTTTCTCGTTTTGGTCGTGGGTCACCTATCAGTTTTCTATGTATTATTTCAACATAAAAAATATTGTAAGAAATTCTGTATACTAAAGAGTTCTTAATGGAAATTGCTTACGTACACGATGTCCTACAATCATTTCTCAATAATTTGGTATAACAGTACCTCTTGCGTTTTTGGTTACCGCATCCTCACAACTTGCATCTCAATATAAACAAATGAGTGAAAACCGTAAAATAGAAGAGATGCCAAATATTACAGTATGCCGAGGCCGGCTACGAAGATAATTAAATAAATGTATGCTAAATCTTTTTCTTAGCGATCTTATGCGAAGTTATAAAGGGTATTTTGGCATATATTTTTGAAGCAAGTAAAGAAATTACGTTAATTCTACGGCTAAAAAAGTATAAATTTAGAATATAAAGAAAAAACTTTTTACCAGCATACTAAATTCGATACCTGCATGACTTGTTAATTAATACCATCGTTGTTCACATCAAACCTATAGAAATATGACTTAACACTTGAACTGTGTACCGACTGCTTATCTCATTAACAGACTCCGTGAACAAAACCTCTTTAAACAGAAGGCCACAATGCAACTATGTAATGTTTTGTGTAGTTACAATGCAGTAAATAAACCATATTTTACCATAGACGTCGCTAAAGATGCACTCAAATTATCGGATATTCCAGTTTGTAGTTGCTTTGTTAGTTTTTACGAGCTGTTTGCTGTTATTTAACTATTTAGACAAGGTTAGTATAGTGAAGAAATTTAGGAATTTATACCAAAATTTGCTTTTTGAAATCGAAGGCAAAGGAGTATAAATCCGTACAGCCTTCATAATCTTTTTTTAGAAAAAACAGTTGTAGCGAAAATAGCGCTATAAATGCCATCGGCGTAATGTATCGATTTTTTCAGCTATTCTCTTAAACCTATAAAACTTTAATGGTTCACCTTTATGGGTCTTGAGAAGTCGTTTTATTGCCCAAGTTTAGTGGGTTGGCTACGACTAGAAATACATGCATGTTACGCTGCATATTCTTCCTGGATTATTAATTATCTGTTAGGTCGTTAATGTCCACATCAAGTTGTTTTTGCTTTGCTTTGGTTAAATTATTATTTATAGATATAAAGAAATATTATTGTCAATTATTATTATTTTTATATTATATATTTTTCAAAAGCTAAAGGATGTTTCATTATTAATTATATTATTATTTATGAAGAAAGACATTGATGAAAGAAGGAAATCAAGTTATAAGCCATTTGTGTACAAAGTTGCCTTGCCGTTTAAAGATTATATTCCATATATTAACTGTATCTAGTATAAATATTCCAGTAGTAAATGCATTCAGCGCTGTTTTACCATAAACGGTAGTACAGCTCTACCCATGAGTTGAAAATGACCCTGTTTTGACTTGAATAAATTTAATGCACCTTTTAATTTATTACGTTGATCTTAATTCCGTGTTTACGTAATGATTAATTTAAAAACGTAGGTATCTTTTATGTCTCCACCTTGTTTCAATTTGGAAATCAGTTTAGCCCATCCACCTTTCTTATACACATTATTATCAATAGTTGTTAAAGACTCCACTTAGCCTTTATAAATGCTTTGTTCCTAAATTAAATATGCCAAGAGAAACTTGCTCGTGAGAGTCGACTGGTTGAGCTCAAATAATCATAAACTTATAATCATTATTAGCATAATTCTGAAACAACATGCAAGGGTATTTTGTTACAAACGTCCGGATATTACAAATTACTTTGGAAATACAATTGTAAACTCGGTTATTTGCATAAGACAGTTAATATACATGCCGTTCAAATACCTCTGACTTGGTGGGACACCTTATCTAGCCAAGCCTAGGTTTATCTTTATGAACTGCACGCAGTTGTCTGACAACGCTATTTTGGTCCAAACATTTGTCCTTTGTTGTCCAATATATCA
Organism: Cephonodes hylas; assembly: GCA_030295005.1. NCBI lineage: Eukaryota > Metazoa > Arthropoda > Insecta > Lepidoptera > Sphingidae > Cephonodes > Cephonodes hylas. Next base: position 9,538,293 of record AP025363.1, on the reverse strand, counting down.
TTTTGACCGATTTGTTTTGTACGCCCGACTAAGAAGCTTGCGTGTGTGGAAGCCTGCTTTGAATCTGTAAGCATTGTTTTGTCGACCAGCGCTTTAATTAGAAATCGACGTATCGAAAATCCAAATTTAAAGTTGTTAAAGAAAGATATACATGCATTAGCAGAATCTGTGGTAGAGTTAAAGCTTGTAATGTAAAAGGCCTTGGGTTAAATACTTCATGGATTTACACACTAAGATAATGTATCAATTTTACTATTTTTGCGAATCAAAACTCCCGCGAATTTTGACATGTAACTATTGGTTTATTACAATTCTTGGGAGTTAAAGGTTGACTGATCTATCGAGTTTTGTATATAATAAGCAATTACGCTCTACCAAGTTGTAAGTTGTAGTTATGAATTACGTTACTTAAATTAATAAAAAAATAAATGGGATGGAACATAACTCGAAATTTACAGTAATATTTAATTGACTATATTTTAAAAACTTTCAACATTAGTTCTTGTTCATTTAGATTTTCTTTATTAACAAAAAGTGTGATGAGCTGTCATTTCGATTTAGATTGATTATTATCAGGATTGATGTATGTATAACTATGTAGTATTTTTATTATATTCAAAGTTTATGTTGGGAGTACCATATATTTCGTCAAACTCTCAATAAAAATAAATAAAAAAACTTGATATTTCATTTCATTTCAGTTTTCGCCTGTGCTCAGCGAAATATTTGCATAGACCGTTTCGAGTGCTTTTCGACCTGTTGAAAAAGCATAACGTTAAAATCAAAGTTAGTAGACCTGTCTATGTCTCTTTATTTATATATTACTTTAAATCAAGATAGACTGAAACTATTAAGCGTACAGATTAAAATTTGAGGAGCACATTAAACTGTGTAAGAATTGACTTCAGAAGATGTGGGTTTTAAAGTTTTGACACGAAAACATTAAACGTCTTCGACTGACTCTTTCTAAAGTTTGTGCATTAGAAGCCCGGACACTGGACAGTTATAAATGAAATATTCTAATGTTTTATAATTTGTTATCATGTAACCTTATCAAAATTAGTCGTTTTGTAGCTCGTTAAAAGCATTAATTTCTGTATGTTACGTTTGACGGATTGCGTTATAAATAATTCCGTCGTCGCGGGCCGTGCGTGGGCGCCGCGCCGCACAGTCTACCAACCTGCGGAACATCATGCGAACACCGCTTGACAGTTATTGATTGTTTTTGGCGGGAAAATTTCTTAATGAGCTGTAAAAATTTGCTAACCTAAGTGTTTATACACAAGTCTTTGAGTGGTGACAGTTTGATGGAACACTACGTTTTTTGTACACTTTTAATTTATGCACGTTTTTAGACGTGATTACAGTAATTAATAACACTGAAAACATTTTTGGATTATTTTAATCATGTATTAATTGTATCCAATTATGATTTATTTATTTACTAAAGAATGTAAAACCGCTGTTCAACTTTAGTTTGTTTAGTTGGGTCAGTTTTAAAAATGTCAATACAATCACGTCAAATGCTTTAAGAGAATCATAAAAGTTTTTTATAAACAGTTTCTTATGGACCCCATCGTGAATATACAAAATTCACGTCAGAGCTTTTGCTCAACAATACCCGTTAAAATAGATTTCTTTCTGTCATCCTAGTTATTATTGTTAATTTTATTATTTTTAAATCTGTTAACATATTTTGTCTACATGTGATGGACAATAGTTAAGGCTGATCGAATTTAGGATTAATCGTTAGATATTTTCATTTTAGAAAAGTTTAATGTACCTATCTAAGCTAATATTGTAAATGCTAAAGAACGTCTTTTCGGTCTGCTACGCTTTAACGTGTTTTCTACTAGAATTTAACTGGTTTTACATATTTTTGCACCAATCAGAATAATATTAGGAGTAGGGACAAATACTCCCTTCGGAAAAGACGAAGTTAGTAAACGCTAAATTTCTCCAATCACTTCTCAATATTATCTTTGGACACGTGTGACTAAATAACTGGTAAGTAGCGTAGATGTACAGATGTTCAGTGACTTATCTTGTCACAAGTGAATTATTCAATTAGAACATATTATAATGATGTGTTAAATGTGGCACATAAATGATGTTAGGGTTCAACAATTTCACTTACTCTCTAACGTAATTAGAATCTTTGTACAGTCGAACAGAGCAATTGAATAAGACAAGAAAGGAAATTTCAGCATTCCGAGCGCGCCGAACCTACGATTAGAATATCATATGTTTGACACGGCCGCATCTTAGTAATTCAAGTTCTTTGTAAGATAAAGAGTTTTTTTTAAATACAAGCAAAAAACCAATAGCAGCACTTCACTTTATTATTGGTCGTGTGATCGTCGTAGAATGAACAAGTGGCTGACCAGCGGTGACACAATATGTCCGAATACAAAATTCTGTCTATTTCCCTTCTAATCTTATTCAGCTGTTCTGTGGTCGATGCTAAATACTTATTGAGCAGACCTACTGTCTTATTTATTTACTTGTGTACAATACTGCCGACTTGAGAAATATCTCGTTATATTTCAAAACAACTGAGGTTTAATGAAATTATAATCTCGTAGGTACCTCGTAAATACACTTAATTATAATATCATTGTTATCCGCTACTAAGTTAACTACTACTTAACTTTTTAAGTTCTACTATAGCGGGGCTACTCAATCCGGTCATCAATTTAAGAGAAGCCAAAAAAAATTTGAAGTTTTGGTAATGTATTCTACTGTCGTGTTCTAGTCTTCTAGCAATTTTGGATACATATCTCCGATGTTCTGTTTTTCTGTTACATGGCATAGCTTTTGGCATTAGACATGATTACAAAAATTAGAAGCTCAAGGCCTCCACAACGATTAACTTACGGTTCGGCCTCAAGAATTTTGAGCTCATACGAAGTTGATGTTAAGAAACAAAGCGATTGACCCAAATAAGTTCCCATTGTTTAAGTTTTCACGCCAGAGCTTCACTACAGTAACTTTGACGAAAATGTTTTACAAACAATAAATATTATTATAGGCACTTTCAAAGGGTTCGATCTAACTAATTTAGTACCGTTAATAACGAAGGTAAATATTGTTGTTTCAAGACTGGCTTTCAAATAGTTAAAACTATTTTCTCATTTAAAAATATGTTTGTAATAAATTAAATTTGATACCTAAACTACAGTTGAGGTTTTGTAATGTCATGATTATCTTTATTTATTAACCATCAAATTATTTTACTTTAATTATTTACTTTTGCTCAAAAAACCTTTATTTATGTAAGAAAAATATAGAGATATAAAAATTTTATTACTATCTCCATTTTCGTCCAAGCCTCAAAAATGGCAATAAAACGCAACTGTATTCAAAATAGTTGGAATAATTTGAATTAATTAGAATGTGTGTCTCGTACTGGCCAAGTAAATGGTTTCGTTTATCAATGTAAACTTACACATTCCAAGCCGATATAAATGTAGGCTAGATGCGGCCGTCGCGCCGCTGTGTCTGGCGGAGTGGCGAGACCGGGTGACTGTACCGATAGCGCTTTGTCCACCTTTACCGACCTAACCTCGATGCGATTCTATGCCAACAGTATTACTGCGGTCGTTTTTATGTTTATATGCCATTGTTTCTAGTAAAATCAGACATGTGAATAACTATGTGTATGCAGTCACGTATGCTTCCTCGAACTGGTGGGTATATTTTTGCATCGTCATATTGTTTTTGGAATAAGGAAAGACACTAGACCCAATTTGTTTTTCTTGACAAAATATAGCCCGACTTGGAAATTTAATCTCGAATCTGATCGCCACTTAAATTAAAAGTATAGGTACATGAAATGGTAAATCGCAAAACGTAACAAAAATCTAATGTTTAATCATACACAATTAATTCATCACTTTTTGTTTAAAAATACCTACATATTATAAAGGCTACTTTTGTGTAAACGATGCCACATTCCACGACTGTAAGTAGACGGGGCAGTGGTACACACTGCAACTTGTTTTTTACCTGCAGCCAGTCGTACGTCAAGAAAATAGATCACTTAATAACAAATTTATATTCCACCGGCGTGAAAGGTTAATCCGTAACTAATTATCTTTGGATCGCGCACACTTTATCACGCCGCTTTCCCTTAGAATCGCTCGTGACTCGAAAGTAAGTTGCAGATAAATGCAAACGACATTTTACCTCGAACACGCCGATATTTAGCGGTACAACAAAATAATTAACAAGTTTTCACATAACTCGTCGTGAGAATAAATGTCAAGATGTAAACCGGGTTTTGTGTGCATGAATCAGTTTGAACAAATAGAGGATTGCCTTTTGGATTTGCAGTTGCCTTCTTAGGTATATAATATGGCCGCAAATAGTAGTAATCGTAATTTAATATGAGACTTTTGATTTGAACTTTTTACATTTTCCTTTCCTGAAGTTTACGGAATATAGCTTTGGAGTCTATATTTTTTTTAAATGAGTAGGTAATTCTCATTTCAATCAATAGTTTCAAGCGCAGGTTTTTGCTTTTGCGAGAATAATAAAAAAAAAAAACAATTTTAAGCACCTACCTACTATGTGTAACACAGATTGGCTCCCGTTTCGCGGCACAACAACCCGTGACCCCATTAACGTCGAGAAGCAGGTTGAAAGACCTCTCGCTACTTTAGATGTGTACAATCAGGTCAATGGCGTATTACCTTTGACACAAACCGGTGTAAATAGAGTCGAAAACATCTATTATTCCTTAGATTTCAAACCAGTGAACCATAATATAAATCATTCTCAAAATAAAATGTGAACCTTAATTTGAAGGAAGAAACGAATTGTATAGCTTAAAATTGATAGATGATAAATAAAGTTCTAAAAATTATACATCAAGCGAGAATAATCGATTTTTGGTGTTGCAGCTATTAAAAAGTAGTTTGCGGGTCTCATAATCCTAAAAATACGCCAATCTCTCTCATCTCATCTCATCTCAAAAGCCCATATACGCCCCATTGCAAGGCACGGGCCAGTTCTATTATTGAGAAGGTTTAATAATCGCTAATAGTGAACCTAAAACTCTTAACATAAATTAAAGCACAATTTTTGTTTAATCACAGAAAACAGACAAGCGTGGGGTAAACAAATTCATAAAGTCTTAAGTTACCTAAGAGTGTCGTTAAGTTGCCACATTTCGCCATCCAATGTATACAAGCGTGGGGAGAACGGCTTAATGATGGAGCCCTTTCTAAAGGTCGCGAGAGCTAAGTGATAGGTCAAACATAGTGATGTAAATGAAATGCGGATGATTTGTGTAACTAGAATGACATAGACATATCGAATCCAGAAGTTCCAACTGTACATGGAGTTGCGTTCAATAAAATGTGTAATTACATTACATTTATATCAATATGTTAAAATTGTAGGAATTAAGAAAATAGTATGTATATAATTTATTAAAGAGATAAATTATTACTCCTTCGGCTTCGAGTGAAGTTCAAGAAGCCCCATTTAAAAGCAGTTATCTGTTAAATGGGAACATTTATTGGCTAAATTATTTTTATTTTATTGGATACAGAATCTCCTCAGTAACCAGTACCGTCTTTTTAACGGTTATAATGAGGTCCTTACATGGAATGAAAGTATTTTAAGAACATCACCGCGTCCATGAACTTGAGTTGGTTTTCATTACGAACATAATTAGTGAAGCGGAAGAGACGCGTCAAAGATTGTTAGCGTCTGTCATCCGTAAAAGATACTTTGTATCCATTAAAGAATAAAAGGAGATAATAACGCCTCGTAATCGCTTAAGGCCTTCTTTGATATTAATTCAATTTGGAGAGTTGATTAAAATTCTTGTAAGGACTAAAGGCGGAGTTGCTTTGGCGGACTTTCTATTGTCGTTCGTCTGTTAGTAAAAGTTGAATCAATTCTCTCCATTAGATAATGAGATCAAATCAAGGAAGCAACAATTTTATCCCACGTATATGTCTCTAATTGAATCTAATTCTACTTCTTCATAATTACGTCGGCTAGTGGAAGACTTCACTTTGTTATTTTACGGCGCGCCAATTGCGGCAATTGTTCTGTTAAAAATATAGCCCTCTGGATGTCCTGCTTAACGACCGGATAGAGATAAATTCGTAGTGCCCACCATTATATAATTAATGGAATTTCTCCATGTGTAAATTAACTTCACGCCCTCATCGTTTCATTACATCCCATCAATTTGTTTTAAAGCGAAATTAATTTAATTGACGTTTACAATTAGTTCAACATCCGTCACAGTTACCTTCACCCTACAAACTTATATTTCAACAAAATGGTCATACATAAAAATGTTTCGTTTTCACCTAACATAAGAGCAAGTAGGTAAGCTGATCTGTGACATCCAAACTTTATTTATCGTAGTGTGTTATGCCCTTTTAAGTCTCGAATGCCATTCAGAAAACACGTAACATTATGTTAATATAATGTATATTACTATCAATAAGCGTTTTATGTGAGATTCATTCATTCGTTAAGCCAAGCATGAATGGACGTCGCCGGTCCGCCCACACAAGTACTGTAGTACACACATTTAGTCTGTATGTAGGCGGATACTTTCTTATAGCGATAGGTATTCAATTACTATGCTATGAGAGCAGGTGAATTTATTTGAGCGAAAAATCCGATGTTATTGTTAGTATTGGCCGCTCAGTGGAGCTGAAAACTAAAGATTAGCGAGTAAAAAAATGTACATTTTAATAGTTGAAATGTTTTGCAAAAGTCGTTGGCTTGGAAAGAACATTTAGCGGAGATTGAATGCTAACTTTCGAATTGAATCGCAAAGTAATTTCGAGTTTTTTAAGTTTTAAGACTTCAATGTTAAGCCACTTAAAGTTTTGATTTTGTAATAGATTGATGTGTAGTACAGTAATTCTATATTGTGTGTCATTAGGTATTTATAAGGCTTCTAAGAACCTGTGTATGAAACATGAAATAATTAAAAAATTGTCGATTTACATGACTACTAAATGATCAATCTTTAAGAATACTCTTTTAGTCACTTACCTACACATATTTAAGTTCTGCGTATAAATATTTTCAAAGCAATTAATGAAATGAAATATCACATTGATATAAAACAAACAACAGAATTCAAATATAAGAATAAAAAACAGTCAGCCATGACACCTTAACCGGGAATATTTTAATGACACTGATGGCGCGGCGTCCACATTTTTAGCGTTCCAACACGTATATGTAAAAACATCTCAATAACCTGTTGCATATCATACCACTCATCACACCATAAGACTAAACATATCAAAAGTGTACAGAAACACTTCGGTTGGCAGTCAGCCAGGTCGAAAACGGCGTCACATGCCCGTTCAGTAACAGGAACTTGAAGGAACTGTTTCTTTTTTGAGGATGCGTTAAGGAAACCCTATTATAGAAGTTCTTTGATCAGTTCCTTCGTTTTTCCGCTCAATTTGTTGCTCGTGTTAAGTATAGGCAATTGGCGGGAATAGGGTTGACGATTGAGCATATTGATGAGACTATTATGTAATATCGACATTTTTTTATCTGACATAATTGTATAATATGGTACTCCCGGGAATGTTGATTATATTTAAGGTTTATAGATAATAATTGATCACACCCACGTTAGTTAAGTTACGCGTTAAGGTTCAGAAGCGGTAAATCTTGGTTTACTATCCTAACCCAATACAGGAGGGTACACTTCACATTCCCTATAAATACTTGGAGAAATTGCAATGCATGTTTATAATTGATGTTTCCGTTCTGCGTTAAAATGATAATTTATTAGTAATAAAACAGTTTCCTAGTGAATTCATAAAGTCTGAATCGCGAAGTTGTGACTGCAGTTTTCCGATCTGGTTCCATTTATTCCCTTCTATAACAAACGGAATTATCTCTAATATAATTTTTATCTGGCAAAATAAGTCAACTTCTAATCGGAGCTTTACAATTTTTTTCTAAATGACAAAGCAATCAAAGATTACAGCCTAGGTTGGCAGAACGTGCTTGGTAGGCAGCTTCTTTATACAGATGCCCTGCAATCTGGCAAGTCATTGTATGTCTAATTGAGCTGTCAATAGCCGTCCTTGACTTGCACTCGATGGCTCCTTCAGCGGTAGCCCACCCACTCGGTTGCGTTTTATTTTTACTCACATACTTGCTCTAACGATGGTACGTGCTTGCACGGTTTTTATTACGTTCTTCATTGTAGTACGCCACATAAAATGACGTCCAGAGAGTACCGCGTATAATGGGCTTCGTTAATGTTTCTATACATCGGCTAGTTTCCTGTTCAATGTAATCTGTTACGGTACCACGGCTTACGGAAGTATTGAATACTTCTGATTTTATGACTATATTTGATGATATGTCGGTACAGGTAATAAAAAAACATGTTTAATTTTAGTTAGCGTAAATTGGTTCACCGTTTTATTATAGTATAGATGAGAGTCATGATTGAAGTATAGCTATAAGGTTTATCGGAAAAATTATTACGACTTTCTAGAAAAGTTTTCAAGCTTTCAATGCTTTATTACCGAGGAGTAAAATGTAGATATACATAATATATAATTTTGTATTATAAGAAAAAAAAGACATTTAGGCATTCTATTTTCAAATACTTTAATACAATATTTAGTCATGTAAATTTCCAATAAATGTATGCTATATACTTTCACGACGAACTTCATTCATCATAAACATTGAAGCTTCAACAGTAATGTCTACAACAACCTGTAACAGCCACTAAATCTTTGCGGAGTAGATGACATCATTATCTAAATTTAATCATAGTTTAGGTGTCATTATGGTAAGAAATGACGGTGTCAAAGCGACATATAAAATATTCATTTATTTATTCTGAGTATCGCGTGGTTCACCCACGTAGGACACAGGTCACGCAATCGCATGCAACTTACACCTTAAGCACTGGTTGGGACAAGTTAACAGATGACTTTCTTTTTACGAACGTAATCTTTTTAATCTGTGACGTCCAAGGAGTTCGAAGCTTTGGACTGTTGTTAACCTCAAGTTAATTTAAAGATGATCTTCAATCGATAACCTATAGAATAATGTTTACTTAACCATCAATTTCAAAATAAATCTATAACGAATTGTATAAAAAAGCATATTATTTTTAATTCCCTCTTTTATTAATTTAATTAATATAATACACTTTAATATTATTGTTGATTACTGAGGTATAACACTGACATTATCTTTTTTAACGACAGATATATTTCAGTTGTGACCTGTTAAGAGTGATTACCGTATTTAAGAAACTTGATTTTTCAACTTTTATTTACTTACGCAAGCTTGAAGAGTTCATATTTTTGTCAAGTGTAACACTTGACAGTTCTCTTAAAGAGCTTACTACTCTAAAACAGTATAACTAAACCAAGTAGGAAACTCTAAAGCGAACTAAAATCTTTGTTTAGGTACATTATGAACAGGGTATAAAAATAATCTTCTTCTTCTTCATCAACCCATATACGCCCACTACTGAGCACGGGTCTCCTCTACCATTGAGAGGGTTTTAGGCCATAGTCCACCACGCTGGCCTAGTGCGGGTTGGCGGACTACACACCTAAGAAATTTCTAAGAACTCTTAGGTGTGCAGGTTTCATCACGATGTTTTCCTTCACCGTTAAAGCAAGTGATAATTCAATGTGAATACACACATAACTTCGAAAAGTCAGAGGTGTGTGCCTGGGGTTCGAACCCGCGACCGGCGAGATTCTCGACCGCGTCCCAAACCTCGAGGCCATCACTGCTTATAAAAATAATGTTACATTAGAATTGGATGAAACATAAATTGAGTGTATTTCTTTCTTTTTGCGCATTTAAGACCAGTGAGTGCGCTATTTATGTAATTACTTCACACATTAACATAAAACATGAAGTTTGAGTCGACCTCCCAGCGTTGCGTGTGTGAATCACCAGAAGAAATGAGCAACGGGCCGATCTTCTTTTATTTTGCGTCTTTATTTATCGAAGACATTTGGTATAATTGTCGATTTAATACGGAAGATATTTGCGTGGTCATATTTATTTCATACTTAAGCATAACGTTTTACGACAAACAAGATTGTTCTAGAATAGTGTAAGTCATTCCTATTCTTTTTTTTACACGAAGTAGAGCTATTTAAGAAAAATGAAAGAACTCTTACCCTTGTCAGTAACTCGTATATTAGAGACAAGTTCATGTCGCACTTTTTAATAAACTATACAATAAGCAAAAACCTTCTATACCATAAAAATTAAGTTACAACTTAAACACTCCTTTGTGCAATAGCACTTATGTTTGGAATGGGTGTAGGTGCCTCCAAAATCGTGTCACATTTCCTATCACAGTTTCGTTAAAGGCTCAGTACGTAAATATGTACTCAAGTGTATCGAATTTCAAAGACACGTACTAAGTTACACAGGGGTTTTGATTTTTGCTTTTGTTTCTTTTTTATTTACCATCTTACATTCTAACTACATACGTTTAATTTGATTCGTCTCTACTTTATACTTATACGAATGTTATCATCATAAATAAGGAAGAATTGTATTTTTCTTTGCATATAAGAAATAGACAAAAACTACTATATCGATTTGAAAAATGACCATATGGACATAAATGAGATCTTGGAACAGTATTTTTCACCAAATTTGACCTATAAATAAGATATTGACCCCATAATAAACAATAATTATATACTAGTCATAACTCAAATAACGTGTAACCCTTTTGTGCTTCTAGAGAATTACCGCTACTGATATATAGGTAAGTTTGCACAGTTCTAGTTTAAAACTCGCTAAGAGCTTGTGTATTGTGTTTGGTGATCCACCGCGGAGTTGCATAAGTAACTAACTGTGAGACAAATCGGATAGAACTTCCGCCCGTCTCGCGTGGTCTGTGGTCGAAGCACGTGGCACTGGCGCGTCTTAACATAATAAAATGCCTAAAGCGCTGAGATGCTGATATTTAAATCAGTAATAAATGGGTATACACAGCCTACAGTCTATGCGGGAATTATGAGGTTAAGAATCGCGGAAGTGTGATTAGTTTTACGATGACTAGGAAATTAGTATTACTTTTAAACTAGTATCAATTAATACGCATCTATAAATGAGAAGCAGCATGCACTATTAAAGGTTTGCAATGTTAACCAGTAATAAAAGACAGGAATTTCATTTTATGACACGAACAATCACTAACATAATAATTTGTGCGAAGGCAGCCCTATAGAAAACGCGTTGGTGTCATTCATGCCAAGCTTCTCAATGGTCCGTAGATGTTATCGTTAAACTATTACCGTAATGGATTTCCAACGCACCGTTTTAATTCATAAAGTGTTCGGATTGTGTAATAAAAATTAGTTCTGACTTCGATGTTTCTTGATTTCTTGACCCGCATGCTGCAGTCAAAAGATTAGAATAATGTGGGAGGGTTTTGAGTTTGACACACTTGAATAGGTGTTTGAAATGGTTTCCTTGCTTTGTGGACTTTTGACGCTGGCTCCCACGTCTAACAAACAGTAAAAACGTGCCCATCTCGTTACTGCTTTTATTTACACTACACCAATGTTTGAAGAGCATACAGTAAGTCTGTATCGGATAAGCTGAGCACTGGCCGTCTATGTTTTCAAAAATATAAATAGATTTTATCTGTGCAACTTTACTTTTAAGTTTTGTTTTTAAGTAGATGAAAACATAAGGAACTCAATTTAATGTATTAAAATAAATAAAGCTTGACATTCAAGACAAGTTGTCCTTTTAAATATTTGTTACTACATCTTTGTGAATTAAAAAAAATGTGTTAATGCAAATGGATTAACAATCTCCAACGCTTTTGTTCTTCTGAAAGCAATTCCAGACAAGTCAAAATGTATGGCACTCTGGCGGAATCCAAAATATATCTAATTATAAATCTCCGTAATGCCAGCGTGATGGCAGATGACTGGCGTTCTGAATTACAACTCGACAACATGATTTTACGCTTTTAACTCATTAAAATTTCGACGTCGTAATTTTTAACAACAATTATCTCGCAAAATTCCGGGTAAAAAGTCAGATATCAGACATTAAGCACAACACAATTTTAATTCCTTTTTTACTTTTAAATGTAATCAGTAATTACTTTTAAATGTGTACGGTAGATATTAAAACAAATCTGCTCTATGAAACATAAGAAATGTTTATAGGCTATATCCAAGTTATCCAAGGCATGTACAGTAGGGTGTCCCAAAAAAATCAAAATCTTTTTTGTCAACGCATACCCTCTAATTATTTTCGAATGGTGTTAAAACACTTATAAATAAAATTTCATGAACTTAGGACCACTGCAACCCGTGCCGACTTGCATTCATGTGTTTCAGTACTTACATACTTTGTATGAACTTCGGCGCGTCGCAATAGTAGCATGGAAGTTTCGTGGTTGCTTGTTTATTGTATTGGTAAACGCCTCTTTTTGTTTTATAAATATGTCAGATTAAGATTTCAGATTGCAAATTTTAATAGGGGGTTAAAACTTAATAGGGGCTTAAAACTTAACTTAATAGGGGCTTAAAACTTCTCTGTAAAGAACAAATATTGGCAGTTCTGTTTAATAAAATTTGTAAAGTAAAATTGAATTTTGTACAAGCGCAAATCTAACTATTCGAGATTAATTATTTTTTGTTGAAGGGCTTATATGCCTATTTAAGCTTTAATAAACTAATTTTAAGAAATAAGTTGCCTTATACCGACTCTGAAGAGATCAACAAATAATGCGGAAAAATCGCAAGATGTGTTAAAAATTATATCTTGTAAAGATTTCCTAAAGAAACTAGAATAAGAATCATTATGTAAAGATAGACCTGCTAGACTGCATGATTTTTTGTCATCTCTACGTAAGACCTTGATTAATGCGTTTACCTATGTTATTTATATATTATTGTAATTTTATATCCTTTTTATATACATGTAGGAAAGACAAAAGTGTACTACTAATACTACACCCAGATTGCGCCAACTATGTATTATGAGTTCGCTTCCGTTGTCGTTTTATATCCCTTTTCTTTATATTAGGATAAGTGAACATTTATTGCAGCATCTGGTAATGGCAAGTGCAGTAAAATATTTGAAAAGTATATGAGAAAAAGCATAAACTAGTGTTATTGGGTCTAGTGCTCTCTCACCGGTCTCATGACGGCCGCTTAAAAAACAATTAAAAGCGAGATTTTTCCGACATTGACCACGCATATTTAAACTAATTTATTTGGTTTTACCCTAGGAGATTATACCGAGTAATTTATCATGTAGAGTCACGAACAATAGGTAGTATTTGATGCAGTCTAATTGACAGAAACATGAACACAAAATATAGCTATTAGTGGCTTATAATGGCACACGTCACCATAATTCATCATCAAGAAATTAATTTAGGCCTGTGCAGCTGTTGAAATAGTATTTCTAGGAATATGATCATTTGGCAAACGAATCATAACTTGCTAGAATTCATTGGATATCTTGCATTAATTTCCCTTATCGCTGACAATTGGTGTGTAAAATCGTGTGAACCATAATTTATGACGAATTGAAAGATATCTGTTCGTGTACTCGAAAATTGTTCAATTACTGGTGTAACATTACAAATATGTAACTATAATTGATTTCTTACTTCTTCTGATATTAGATCTAAATATGGCTTGTGGCGTGGTTACCAAAACTTGAACACTAAGACTTTAAACAAATGCCTCTGAATTATACACTATGCGACATGTATGTATAATCGGGATGGAGTAGGTAAATGAGTAAACGATCTCTTATTTATAAGTGAGTGTGTTAGCGGTATAATAAATAAAAATTCTAATGTCTAAAGCATTGTATGTAAGCTATAAAAATATTTCAGTAAAACATCTAAAGCATCGAAAAACGCCTTAGGCGAAATGCAAATTATATCAATTTTAGGACATTACTCACATTTTAAGAATATACTTCGCGGGAAGATTGTGAACCCATGACGCCTGTTTGAGCGACCATCACTTGTGAAATGCTATTGCATTTTTTATATTTTTTACTCTCTATATGGTTATTCAAAATTAAGTCATTTTCACATATGGCTTCTTTCTTTCTTCTTATTTCTTTTGTAAGTCTTATTTGTTAGCAAGTTTATTCTCTCAATGGTAGAGGAGACCCGTGCTCAGCAGTGGGCGTATATGGGTTGATGAAGAAGAAGAAGAAGAAGAAGTTTATTCTTATTTTCTATGTATTGTTGGTAGCGTGTTCGTGTAAAAGAATATTTATTTCCATCTTTCGGCCAACTGTTTCAGATTGTTCAAAGATAAGTCTGCTAGTCGATAATAAAGTTACAAAATTTGTTCAGCCAACATGACAATCCTGAGTTTCTAAGAATAGTCTGAAGATGTATAAGCACTGCAAGCAGGGCATAATAATTGTGTTATGTGCCATAAGAAATGACACTATCAACACCATGATGATAAATAAAAGTCCATATTGTTGAAATACCGATTTCGCCATGTTTGTCTCCTAACAAAATTCATATTAGCCAATACATTTTCGTAGCGATAATGTGTGAATAGGCCTATTAGTCCAGAAAATGCCTCGTCAGCCCCAAATGGATGTGACAAGTTGCTGAAAGGTTATTTAGCCGGTAAGCGCCTGTGGCAGGCCCCGCTTACGCTGCCCACGCACAAAGACCACCTTTGTAATGAATTAACAAGTTTTTCTACAAATTATGGCCCATTATAGCTATAACTTACGAGTTTACACGTTTTTTTACCGTTACTACCTGTGTAACTTGATATGAGCAATTATTTTAAATACGCCCATTTGTTGATTTATTTTAATTACCGCAATGTAAAGTTGTTTCGTATTGTGAATTATTTTTTGTGAATGGTAGTAAGATGTTTAACAATTGCTTAATTTACGCTTTACGTTAATATCAATATAATATAATATGGTTCTGAAGTACTATTTTATTTAATTATTGACTAATCGACTCTCAAGGTAATATGCCATTATGCAATTTTGTCAATAGCACCTATTAAAGTACATAATCAGTTGTGATGTGTGTGATTTCGTGAAGAAAATTATTGTAATCAAAACATTTATCAAATCTTCGTGTGTACGTGTTACGTAAATATAAAGTAATAAAAAAACATCAGCTTTGTTTTACGATTAAGACGAGAATTTCGACGTCAAAAACATTTTTACGAGAAAGCTTGTAGCTTTTACAAAGAAAATCGCTAAGCATTTGTGTTTTTACAGATGTTTACGTTTTCTCCGGCACCTCGTTGTCTTCTTGTGTAGATGAATTATGCACTGTAATTTAAGAACTGTTGCGATTTAAAAAAACCTCTTTTATCAATTCTTTTTTTTTGCTATTGTCTAGGCGCAAGGAATTAATATACATAAATCCTTTCAAAATTTTGTTTGGTTATTTATATTCATTATTTAATACAGCTAGATAAAATTAGAACAGTGTGTTATCGACCACAGTCTTATTCAAAATTTGTAATGTTAGAAAAATCACGAAAAAATCACGTTGTTTTACGTAAGAACGTGTTGAACGCTCCAATAATTTTTAATAGCATAATATTTTGTTAACTCGCATTTTATTACATTTGCATCTCCTTTCTAAGTCCTCATCTTGTACCGTAATGTTCTGGCAAAAGTAATCAACGTCTAGGCAGCCGGTTGATTGGAGCCGCTCGCAAGTCCCGTCGCTCTCGCCATCGCAGTCACGCCTCGTGCCAAAATTAAAAACCATCCTGCATTTGCATTATTGCCGCCCAAATTAAAAATCTGACAACTATTGTCTATGAATAAAGGGAACCTCCTTTATGTGAAAGGCATTTATTATTTTTTTGCCATCTCTCGACTCCTTACCGAAATCAAAATGGGGGATTGCATTTTGTTTTTATTTTGAATTGTCTTGCTTGGTGGTGAATCGATGAAAGGAAAAATTTAATCTAAAATTTATTTACTTTATTTTACTTATTTTAATTTATCAGTTGGATTATCAATTAACTTCTTTAAATTACCACAACATAAGAAAACTTTTTTCTTAACAGCATTTAAAAAAAAAACAAAATCGTAAACAAATTCAAAAAACAAATTCGTTCCTTTTTCAAACAAGCATGAAGACATTTAAGATAGTGTATAAAAACTCTTTATTAAATATGGCTATTGTTGCAGGTTACTTTGGCAAGTACTTAAACAAGTATAATGGATCGTACATACCACCCGGATGGCGCGAGTGGGGTGGTCTCATCATGAACTCTAAGTACTATAACTATAGCATCAACATGAACGGGAAGAAGATTAAGCACGGAGACGATTATCACAGAGTGAGTTAAAAAAAATATAAGAAAATAAATTAATTTTGCAAATTACAGACTAACAACGACATGTTCATGAATAAAAATACATAGAATACGTGTCTCTGAAAATATTCCATTTTAAGAAGATAAACTAAATTTTTTTTTTTCACTCAAGCACATCCTTAAATATATGTATAATTCACAATGGGCTCCTTTCTTTGTTACTTCTAGGCAGTTATATTGATAATTTTCGGTTACAAATAGACAGACTCAGGAGTACATTTTTTAATTATTTTAGGACTACTACCCGGACCTGATCGCAAATGACTCGATTGCGTTCCTTCGGGCTTCGAAACGAAGGTTTTCCCGCAAGCCCGTGCTGCTGGTGATGTCGTTCCCAGCGCCGCACGGGCCCGAGGACTCCGCCCCGCAGTACTCGCATCTCTTCTTCAACGTCACTACGCATCAGTGAGTACTCTTAAGTGTTTGGCTCGATACATTAGGGCTAATTTTAAGCCGAAAAAGAATTTAGATTTGGTCGTAAGGTTTCCTTTAACTGCAATAATTATTAGAAAAGATATGGTGCTTTACTCTTCTTCTTCTTCTTCATCAACCCATATACGCCCACTGCTGAGCACGGGTCTCCTCTACCATTGAGAGGGCTTAGGTCATAGTCCACCACGCTGGCCTAGTGCGGGTTGGCGGACTACACACCTAAGAAATTCCTAAGAACTTTTTAGGTGTGCAGGTTTCATCACGATGTTTTCCTAGACCGTTAAAGCAAGTGATAATTCAATTTGAATACACACATAACTTCGAAAAGTCAGAGGTGTGTGCCTGGGGTTCAAACCCGCGACCGCCGAGATTCTCGACCGCGCACCTAAACCTCGAGGCCATCACTACTTGCTCTACTCTTACCTGTATATAAATTTTTATATTTTTTTGTGTCGAAGAACATTACCAAAAAGTGTTTAAATGCTTGTATATTGACGAAGATGTAAATAATTTTATTTGAAAAGCTCATAACTAATATTATAGAATGTAATATTGAAAGAATCTTAGATTTTTTGCCAGATAAATAATTCGGTTGGATTCTTTCTCAAAATAAAAAAAGTTACTGACAAGTCGTAGGTAGAATGGATAAAAAAATATATTATTGATGCTCGGTTCACGTTTTTTGTAATTAGCCCTTCGCTTAAACTATCTAAATAACTCTTTAGCGTCCAAATCATAATAATCCGGTGCGCTCTCTAAATATTTCAACAAAAACACTAATTGCTGTAGCGTTTTCGCCAGCGCGGCGGCCATCTTGCTCCTCTTTAAATATTTAAGGAGTTGACCGGGTTTTTGGGGTTCCCTGAGGAGAAAATGCAAACACAGACTCATTTTAATTTCGACGTCATCGCAGCGACATTTATGAATACATATTTATTTTAAAACCATGATATTGCTTTTAGAACACCAGAAACGCTTTTCAGTTCGTTAAGAACTAATGTCAAGGCAACACAACTGTAAGATTTTAGTAACTTAAATCTGTAGATGAGGAAAAAATTCTCACACTGGTATTCATAGTCCTGTATATTCTTAATTTCTTTTTTATTATTTGTGTTGCGCTTTGCTAGTTATTACTTACACATCAATTAATTATTTAATTTCATTCGAAAACGAAATTAATAAAATATTATCGAGATCATTCTGTACGGGGTCGAGGCGCGTCAGCCGTCGAACTCATTTTTTTCGCGAGAACTCTCCTAAAATTTCACGTGCTCTTATGGTCGACGTTGCGCCCTGAATAATTTTACCTCCACTCTGGTCCGCGTGCGAGGCTGATTCATGTTTCATAAGAATGTTTAGACTCGTTGGATGTTGGGCATGCTGAAATTTTAGCGGTTCTTGACTTTTAGTACTTGGTATTCGTGTTGCGATAGGATTTTTTTTCAGTGAATCTGGAAAATTGTGAGAGGGCGCTTCACGGAATATATTTCAGTTTGCAGAGTTGCTGCCGTGTGTTTACTGTTTGTCCGGCTGTGTTATTCTGTAATGTATGAGCAGAATTTATACTGGTTCATCATCTGGTATTTTTTATTCATTCTTTAACTACAAGTAAATACGTTTTTGTTTATGGCAAAACTTTTTTTATTTACTTCCGGTCGCAACTTTATGTACATTATTTAAGCGTGTCGTTAATCCAGGGACCTGTTTGAAACTTATTGTCTTTACACATTCGTTTTTTACAGAGTTGTTTTATTTTTTCATTTTCACGGATAAATTGCGATTTATTATTAACGATGTCTATTTAAAGTTTACTATCAATATTTGGTTAGTAGATCGTTTCTCAGGCCATAATAAATATCTCGTTTGTAATGTTACATTTCACCTCTGGAAACCTCTTATTTTATTGCGCGTTTCTAAGACTTTAAAACCATCCCTTCATTCGATTATTTCTAATGAATTATTATATGATTTTAAGTACCTAATGGTGCGAGCCTAATATTTTTTGTGCTTTATAGAAAATTTATAAGTCTAATCAGAAATATTCTCTTCAGAAATAATATTCCTTCAATGTAACAAAAGTTGAAGTGAGACCGCTTTCAATTCCATAGACATGATGTCGTTTATTCAGCGGATGCTGTAGGCGCAGATTAATGTAGTTGGAGTAATCTTTCAGTGTTACTGTCAGGTACCATACCGGGACATTTGAGGACATCGGCCTACATCGCGACGGAATAAATGGCTGCCACTCAGCTATTTTATTATACACTTAAATTCGAAGTAAGCAGGCTATTAAACTGGTACGCTTTGAGCGAAATTTATGCGTCGAACCAAGTAAAAAGTTTGAAGTTTTTTGCGTAGAACGTACAAAGTTTCGCCTTGAGTTTGGAAGCGTCATGCCCAAAAGTTTATGTTTTAGAAGCACGCAGTTTTTATGTAGTCTATAGGCTGTTGAAGAGAGTGTTATTTTTCAGACTTTTTTAGACTCAAGAGAAAATTGTTGTCCAGAAAATAAGATCCGAGATGAAATGCACAACAGTGCTGCACATTTAGCTCACTCGCTAAAGTAGGGAGACGTGCAAAATACGAGATTGCGTGACTGAACAAATCACGCTCCCACAATTTCATATTATTTCTCGCATTTGAGGTTGTTCTATTTTATGTTCTCACCGAGATTAAAGTCTGGGGCTTATGTGAGGTTCTTAAAAAATACATAATTGCACAACTCAATTCACTGTCTCAATGCAGTTAATGGCAATATAAAAATATAATAAGTAGATGGATGTCTATTGGCATAGGTGTATTTCGTGTTATCCAGGATGATTCTTGCCTCATAAATTCAATTCTATTCGATTTGTTCACATGTAAATTTTCAGTATGGGACTTACGAAAAATTCCAAAATACGACAATCTGCCTAAATCTTAGGACGTAAGGGCCTGAGTAATAAGTGTATATAAATTATTCTATGATTACCGTTTGTAAATTAATTTTCATATTCTCAAAGACTTAGAAACTGAGTAAAATAAAAGGTTATGACTTTCAAAGGTAGGAACAAAATATGCATTAATCATTTTGAACAAAACATTTATTACCAGTTATTATTGACATGAGAGAAATGGCTGCTATTGTTGGGAGCACAGTTTTTACCACACTTCGAGTGTGTTTTCGCGGTATAATTAAAACTTCATTAATATCATTCAAACTAATCTGCTTGTTTTAGTTTTATACGCATTGTTGCTCTGTTTTTCTTTGTCTATTTATTACTGGTATTGCAAGAAACTGGTACTCTAACTCATTGCTAATTATACCACGAAAAGCGACAAGTATTCTTCTATAAACAATAGATGAATGGAACTTGATTTGTTTTGTTCTCGGAATTCGTTGAATGGGTTTTATAAACATTAGTAATTAATATATGCGACTATAAAAAGAACAATAAAGCATATTGCAGAAACGCATTATGTTTATGTGGATGGTCTTTTAATGACCGTTTTTCATGAATCATGAATGCTAACATAAAATAATCTTGTTATATTTATAAAATATGCTTCGCTCTAAAAATAAATAATTCTCATAATTTGGTAAAATAGCAAAGATATAAAAATATTTCGGTAATGAATAGCCATTGCTAATTAAATTATATAAACGTTTTTATCGAAATAGTAATCACTGTGCTATTTTACATTATAACGACACGGCTGAGCAATATTAAAATAAAGGATTGAATATGTTCACTACATTCGTGATTGGTGGCGCTGTGTGACTATTCATAGTCATGTAAACGTCCGTACAAAAAATAGACTTGTCTTTGATTACATATATCAACGTTGTCCGCGAATATTTTATTTCAAAGAGTAGACGAGTATTAATACGTGCTGTAGGGCGTTTTATATTTATTTTGTTCGACTTCTGTTGACTGTGCCATAAATAATGCTCCGGCAGGGCGGGTTAATTGTCGGCGAATAAAAGGCGAACCGATGCAAATAAACGATGCAATCTTTATCTCCATCATTACTGACAGCTAAATGTATAATGTCGCATGTTTATTTGTTATTCGGAGCCGGGTTGCCATGTTTAACAGCGTTCGCTTTTTGTCTTTATGTGACTCGAGGTATTTCGACGGACCACAGAGGTTTTACGTTTTACTTTAAGCGTATGACATGACCATAGAGTATCTATTTTGACCTTGTGTTTTTTTAACGCAAGGGGGTTTATAATCACCTTAGCTATCACCTGCCTCAGTTTCCGATCACGGCCTGATTACAGCCTATATATTTAAACGAAAACGTTTATAGGATAGAGGTTAACAAAAAGAATCATATTTAAATTTATTTTGTAATGGTAAGACGCTTTATTTACTCTTAATGAATTAACTGATTTCGAAACAATATACATAAATTTCAGTACAGCAGAAACTATTAAAAGACGTAAACAATATGCAAAATAAAATTGAAGTCTATAATGAAGCGAGCGTTATTGCATTTTACAGGCGATAGCAAAACTAAAGTTTAATACTTTTTCTGTCTGAACTCCAAAAAGTACAGGGTGCATTTGATGCAACTTAGCTTAGTTTTGAGTTCATTTAATTTCCACCTGTCACGAAGTTTCCATTTTAATGGCAAAGTTTTAGGCGAACAAAGTTATGCACCAACCAGTAATGGACTAATTAAGAAGCACAACGGTTAATCGGTATGAATAATTTTTTTTGAGTCAATTGTTATTAAAAGTGTCACGAAAAAGAGGTTTTACTGCTCACCATATCAGGTAAGTGAATATGTTTGAGTAGTCTGAGTTTGGGTTTTCGGCGATTCACTTTGATGGAGGTTTTCGTTTCAAAAAGCGTGTTTTTATTAGGGACATGACCATTTCCAGCAACAAATAAATATATATACATTGTATACAAAAACATAGCTTCGATAAGTTTATTTCTTTGCTAGACTAAAAGTATGACATAATAAGGTTTATACAAGTATAGGAAAACTTCTCTTTATACAATAATGTTTAAGAAATTTAAAATTTAAATGTTTAAAATCTTTTTTAAGAATTTAGATCACAAACTGACGATTTTAACGGACGTCATTAAATTTCCGTGAAGAGTATAATTGTGTCCTCACGAAAGAGACAATTGCGTCGAAACGTACTCTTATCAAATGCCGCCTTACACTCAAAAGAGTTATCAATCAGTCGGCAGAGACGCAAATTTAATTGTCGCCAGGTCTGAGTAGGAGCCGCGCGATATAATGAAGACAATTATTTGCAATTAAATTTAATTAATTATCGTAAACGAAGCTCGCGCCAACAAGCACTTAATTTATGTACTGGTTTTGTAACATTACGTATACTCGTACACTTGTCGGAGATTGTGATACTTTATGGAAATAAGTTATTGACTCTATATGCCGTGGGTCACTTTTCATTATTACTGAATTGGAATCGAATGAAACTTGAAGACATTTGGGTTTTATCTTCTAAGACGTCGCGAGAGGAAATCGGGATACGTAAAGTAGACAAACTGAAAACGTCTCGAGACTAAAACTTTATAATATCTACTCGTGAATACATTACAATAAACCTGCTCTTGTTCGTGTTCCCGAGTTCACCGGATGCCTTTAGGGTACTATAAAGTTTTCCGGCATAAACAGCAAATCAGAAGCTTTTACGCGCAACTATCTGAGCACAGCTTATCTTAAAGTATTCAGATCTGTATTAAATATTATATTATAATTGTAACTTCCATTTACCATTCCATTTTGCAATCTTTACAGCTTCAGCTCAAAGCATTTCCTTATTGCTTAAAGTGTTCAGGATAAAAGAGGAGAGCTTTCAAATTTTCAATAATATATTTAAAAGGCAGGCACCTACTTCCAAAATAATATTTTATGCAATATTAACAATGATCCATAATTCATTAATGTAAATAACGAAACATATTTAAAATTCATTCTTATTAATAATCAGTTATTATTTTTGCTGTTCTGATATTGCATGCTACTTGAGCTTAAATACAACATTAGTTGCCTTGTCTTGTTACAAATATTTTTAAAATGGACGGCCAGTTTGTGTCAACTATACGCCAAACGTCGTGAATTAAGTAATTCTGTTGTCGCCAAACGGCAACACCTGGAGCGGCTTAATTAAACTTCTTGCAAGTCACTCCGTTAGTACCAAGTAATGATAGTCATATTTTTTAGTGTAGCGAAACAGTACGCAACAGTTGTGTCTGCTCGTAAAATTGTATTAAACACCAAAGAACGCGACTGCTTAATGTTTACGTAATTACGCTAAATAAATAGTGACTTGCGATTGAACAGAGTATAGAAATGTGCGGTCTGCGAGATTTTTAGCAAGCGTATAAAACGCAAGAGTTCAAATGAATTAAAGTTCTTGCTGGACAAAATGCTGTCTCTTCACGACCTTAGAGCTATGTAATTGGAAAAATATTTGAAAAACAAAAAGGGAAAGTGGTAAAATATATTTTTAATATCAAATCAAAAGCATCGAAAAATGTAGTAGGAAATAATAATAAAAAAACTGTAAATCCGTGAAATAAATCTTTCTTAAGATATCTCCGAAGTGCATAAATAACTAAATTAGTTTAAAAATATATTTAAACTTGTTCGTTGACACATCGATTAGACTTCCACAATATCGCAAATAGATTGAGCCTAATGATCAAGTAATTACATATGGTGTTAACAAGCAATTGTCTGTATATTAGCAACTGTATCATCGATTGGATTGGTCGAGAGCAACTCTTAATACATTTTTGTGACACAGCCTTAATCAAAACACACTTTGAAAAAAGCATATGAATAATAAAAACACGTTTCAGGAGACTAATCGGATGATTTACGTTTATAAAATCATGTGCGTCTTATGTCTAATTAGTGATAAAACTTCGTAATACTGACTGTAATTATTTCCTAAAACTGCATTTATTTTTATCGGCAGGTAATAGTTTAGGATCATTGGATCAACATTTTCAGAATAGTCTAAATGTAATGTTATTGTCAAAATGTAATTCCTTTTACCTTTAATAAATTCTATGGCGTTACATACCCTGCCTACTATAATATAAAAAGCAAAAAAAAAGTAACAAAAGTTGAAAGAACTGACGCGATAGATATTAATGTAATTACTCACTTACACATGTCCCATACAGCGACAAGTTGGAAACCTATAATTTATAGAGATAGCGGCGCGAAGTGAGTGATCCTAATCGAGGCACCTGTCCACCCCTTCTCTTAATGGGTATGAAGATAATAAACATCCTCGTGTGTGTTTTATTATTCATCATGCATGGACGTATGCAGGGCAGGGCTAGCCATAAGCAAATGCATTATATTATCCAGGAACAGATGGGAAGAAGGCGAAAAATATGTCGAAGATTAAATCACGAATAAAGTACACTTGATAATTTATTAGACATTCGTATCCTGCCGAAAGCAAGATAGCAAGTTCCCAGTAAAAGTAATTTTATTTGAAATCGCGTCTATCGGTTGTAAGAATTGATTGTGTGTCTATTTCTGGATATATTTATTTTAGTATTAAATCGTATGCGCTTACTAGTTTCTATGTTTTTCTTAAGGGAATAATTTGACGTTATTAGCTAATACGCAGTCATCACACAACATTTAAATTTCTTTGGCAATAAAATATTGGAAGCTTTCATTTTGCAACCAGTACAATTTGCAAATCGTAATTTTCGGTCAGATATTTTGTGAAGCAGCTGTCTCGATATTATGGATCGCCCCTCTTGCCAGTAATCATGTCCCCCGACCGAAATCCTGGCTCCAGCCATGCGTCATGAATGGTTTTATTTCGCGGCGGGTTTTGCCTGCGACAAGCCGGCGCCCGTAACCGGAGCGATCGACTCCGGTTCCCGGACTGATCGCGACTTTAATATTCAAGCGACGGGCTTATTGTGTGGTCGCCGGCTAAACCTGTCCCGAGGCTTTGCCGACAGACACAAATTTTACAATATATTTATTGCATTAATTTCTTTAAGGTGGATATATTTTTTATTTTGTCACGTTCGGTAAAGCTTGAATTTGGGCTTAATTGTAATTGATTTTCGCTAAATCCATATATTATGGAAAACTGCATCATTTCAACTCGATAACAATTGACATTCGTGATTAGTTTTGCCCGCAAAAGGTTTTAGAAAAGTTAATGATGATTCCGTAAGATATAAAACATCCATTTTAATCTCATAATTTATATGACGTATAACATATTATAATGAAGTTATCAAGGGTATCGACAGATCGGTGCGCAAAGAAAAATCTAAATATATCCAGAGATAGTGTGAAATAGAACAGGTCCTTCGACGTCGGCATACTCGTTTGATGAAACGACGCAATACATTCTCGAAGATTCTTATTAGCGATAACAAAGCATTTGCTCGCTTGTCATGTGTCAATTTCCTTTCAGCTTTTCTAAGGAAGGAGAGATATGACCTTAGCTATGATTAAATGCCATGGAACTTATGTACATGCGACATAAAGCTTAATAACGTTATCATCCCGAATACGAATATGAGTAAAATAACAAAGAATATTTCGAAAGGTATTAAGTTATTATTTTGATAATTTATAATACGTTACGATGTTTCTGGGATAACTCTGGACACCTCAAATGTGGATTGTAAAGTAATCGATACTTTATTGAAACGGTTGCTGGTGCCGTTATTAAGACTTTAGAATTAATCTCTGAAGTCTGCGTCCGTAATCGAACCCGGTATAACGCGGGTGGTCTTGATGGCGCACGTAACACTATAAATTCAAAACGTGAATATCTCAGCCATCTGTCGTGCAGAAAACTAACGTAAAACAATATCCACAACTTCTCGTTTGTAATAATAGATTAACGTTTGAAACTAATCAAATGTTTTGTTAAAAGTCGTTATTTATTTTATTTGGGTTTAGCTTGAATTGGTATGTGGTTTTAATCTATTCCCTTTTTAATTTTTCCGATAATGTACTGTTTGTCTTCATTTTAGAGTAATCCGTTTTTGTTAACTGTAGATATTTGTTTTAGACTACAATTTAATATATATTCTTATTTAATTAATTTGATTTTGTTTACTAAAAGCCGGAAAATTACTTCAGTGGAGAGTTATTGTATTTCCATTGAAGTGTTCTTGACGATTAAAAAATTGTGTTAGAAATTTGTTCTTATTATTATTATACTCGCAATTTTCTGTCGCTGTAAACATACCGCCCTCCGCATAAATCGCCGTTGATCAGCAAAAACATAATATTTATCTTCATTCATTTAAACGTTCTTTTTATTATTAAAACAACATACTTAGTTATTTTTTCGGAAGTTTTCCGGAATGAGTTAGGGGATGTAACATTATTCTTTCAACTTCAAACTTTCGGAACATTCTCCTGAAGATTAGCTTTAACATTAATTATCGTTGTTCTATAGAATGAGCGATATATTACATAGGCGTGAAATTCCGAACAAGAGATTTTTTTATCTCATATCCTCACCACCTCATATTATTTTAAGTTATAAAACATTTATTTCGTTTTGGGTGTTTCTGATATCCACGTCACAGAACTTTTATCCTGTTGTGGGGTTAGAACTGTGTATGTGATTGTTGGGTGTATATATTTAATTGTACCTTAAAAAAAATATTTTTTCATACGATTGTTCATTAATATATAATTGTTCCTTCACAGTACCCCAACGTACGACATGGCGCCCAATCCCGACAAGCAATGGATCCTCCGCGTTACTGACAAGATGAAGCCCATACACCGACAATTCACGGACCTTTTGATGACCAAACGTCTACAAACACTGCAAAGCGTTGATATGGTAATTATTCTCTTACATTCAAGATATGTTAAGAAAAAAATTACTGGTGGCGGATTATATTAGCAGCATGATTTCGATTACTTTTCACCAGATAAAACTTAAGTCGCCATTAATATCATATAAATACAGTTAGTATGTAGGTACGACTGCTACGCATATATAACGAATTCGTGAAACCTTAACCGCCTAGGCAATTCACACATCAAACGTCAAACAACTCTTGTCTGGACTTGACACGATTTTCCTCTACGGCCTCAATAACCAGCTGACGACACTGCCTTAGGCTGCTTAGAAATTTTCTCATGGTGGTTAAGTCTCGGTTCATTCCTTCATACTATAAGTGCGTAATTGGCTATAAATCGTGCTTGTCCATATTCTCTTAACGATTTAATATAATACATTTTGTTTATAGGCTGTGGAACGCGTCTACCAAGAATTAAAAGCTCTAGGAGAATTGGACAATACGTATTTGGTGTACACTTCGGATCATGGCTATCACTTGGGGCAGTTTGGACTGGTGAAAGGAAAGAGTTTTCCATTCGAGTTTGATATAAGAGTACCGTTCCTGGTTCGAGGTCCTGGAGTGGAACCCGGCACTGTGTAAGTAAAAATTTTACATCAATTTCAACGAAGATGAAAGAAGTAAATTTATTAGAAAATGTCATTTTATAAATTTTGATTCCTTTTTTATTTATGGATAAATTTGAAAACTGTATTTTCCTATTTATAAAAGCAAGAGAAACTGTAATAAGACAATCGATTCGTCATCTGATTATCAAATACATGCAACTTATACATGTAATTCATTCATATTATTTTTGCTTATTTCCAGCGTGGACGATATAGTTCTCAACATCGATCTAGCACCTACGTTTTTGGATATGGGAGGGGTTGAACCCCCAGCTCATATGGACGGCAGGTCTTTGCTGCCATTACTGCAGCCTCGGCGTCGACGTCAAGCAGCCGCGCATTGGCCAGACACATTCCTAGTAGAAAGGTAGCATTCTTGATATCATGATGCAGACATCCGTTTATTAAATTCAATAAGGCTATAGATCAATGTTTGTCAAAGTGGATGATAATATATGCCCCTGTTTGCGTTGAAGGATTTCGGGGAAGAAGGGAATGATGATGATGATGAAAAACAGATTCATTTAATATGTGGCAGCTAATGTAAAATTTAGCCATGACTATCCTGATACCTTTATGACATTCTATGATGATTTTTTAATTCATTTTAGTTCTGGCCGTCGCGACATCCAGGGTCTAGGTCATCGTTCGAGAGAAAACAAATACAGTAGAGAGATGAACGAGAACAGAGCGACCACCATACCGCCTCTATCGTCATCGGAGAGTGCTGATTTTGAAGAGGATACCGATGATGATGACTTTTTGACATTGGATGACGATGATGATGAAGAGGTAACGATAAATTTATTGAACAGATGTGTTAAGATAAAGATTTTGATCTGATATAACTTTTTTGCTGAAAACGAAAGTAAAACAAAAGAAGAATAATAATTCTACTGTAATAAGCAAATTATTAAAACTTCTAATCATATCAAAAGTATTAATTATGACTGCCTCCGCGGTATGATACTACAAGTGCTCAGTTTCTATCTTCGGCTGAAGCAAATTCTTATTGATTTTATAATTTTAAATTGTACTTCACCATTTACCATTATTTTCTAGTAAAACAGGCGTTAGTAAAAAGTTTCTAAGTCGATGTACTTATAATGCTAATGGTGTTAAAATTGTTGTCAAAGGAAAGTGCTGAATCAGACAGCTTAGACGCAAAGAAGTCATCAGAACCGCTACTTACTAACGAAAGTCACAATCCGATACTCGAAGCTAGCTTGGAGAAAGCACTTGACGCCGAGGAAATTATCAACAACCAACCTAATTATCTAATGCCTTCTGGCGTTAAAGTGTTTGATCGTAAGTAAAAGTTGAAATATTAATATTATAGCTGTCTACATATTATTACTAAAAGTTCATGACTTCTTGCTTTTGGTCTGATTGCCTGTGTTGTAGAAGGGACCATTTGTGAGGTCAGGTGTGTACTCCTAGAATAATATAATGGTTGCTTTCAGAAACTGTCGACGCTAGTATTCTGGATGGTAAAACTGCTCGTCTTGCAATTGATTGCTCTAAAGCAGAATTACGTGCACCTTGTTCAGCTGGTAGGAAATGGAAATGTGTTCTTATTAATGGTAGATGGAGGAAGCATAAGTGTAAATATGAGGTAAGATATTTATTTACATGTACTATATATAATATACAACTATATATAACGCTCATGCAACTTTAAAATTTACTTAAATGGATTAAAACAAAGTCTCTTTCATTTTGTAGGCTGAATTTAATTTATCACAACCAAAGATGAGCACGAAGAAATGTGCCTGTTTCACACCCAGCGGACTGGTATACACTCGCTTAGAGACCGACGGCACAATAGCAAGAAGACCCAGTGAAACTCCTAAGGATCTTAATATTACAAGAAGCCGTAGATCTATAGACAATGAGGTATATGAACCGAACACAGTGGATACTATTCTCGAAGAGAACCCAAGTATCGGACATCTACGATTCAAAACGGAACCTATAAATGAAATGGAGAACAAGAACATTCAAAAGAAAATCGACGAACTTATCAAAGAAACTGAAGCATTTCTGGAGGCTTATGAGAAGACCAAAGAAAATATAGATCATAAAAGAGTAAAAAGACGTGCTCAACATTGGAATCATAATAAGCATAAGCACAAAAATGATGCATTTGTAAATAGTAATGAATCGTCATTAGAATGTAAAATAGAAAAAGATGGAACAGTTAATTGTTCTCAAGTAATTTACAATGATTTGAAGGCTTGGCAAACAAATAGACTGAGTTTAGAAGATCAAATAAGGCAATTGCGTACAAAACTTGAGGATTTAAAAGAAATCAAAAGACATTTGAAAATTACCAAACCGGTTACAGAGACGCAAACTATGCATTCACCTTTTGTAAACAACCATCTTCATAATAGAACTGTTGCTCATGATCACAATAGCTCTAAAGATCATTACAGGAAAACGCGTCTGCACCGACTGAAATCAAAACATAGAAACAGTACATTAATTGATAAAAAAATAAGACAGTCTAACGAATATGTTATACCTACAGTGGGATTGAAAACCAAAGAGGACGTATTTGATATGCAGTTGAAAAATGAAACGAAATCTCAAAATGTTACTCGAGTTAATGACACTAACAAAACTATCGGCGTGGATGAAGTTAATTTGTTGAACACGGAATTGCCAAAACCCCAGGTAACTACCATTGTAATAGATGGTAATTTTTATCAACAAAACAGTATAGAGGAGGATAAAAACACGTTTCCAAGTGTTATCACTACGACTGTCCCTATTCCGACAACTACTGAAACACAGAGACAATTCGAAGTAACTGACGTAAAACCCTTAGGTGTGCCTGGAGAAGATAATTATCAAAATGTTACGAATCAAAACATATTCTATTCAGAAAGCGCTCGTTATTACAGTTCAGCAATCGATAAGATAATAGAGAAATCTACAGAAACTATGCAACATGAGACAACAACAACATCAAAACCAACAACACTGAAATACAATACACTGGCGCCTTTGAATTTAGGTCCGGCGAGACTCGACGCATCAGAGTATGAGCAGAGGAATCCTAACAAAGGGTCTTCCAAAAATGTAGGCGTTTTTGATAAACCCGTTGACGTATTCCAAAGAAGACTGCATCCGTTGTTCATTGAAAACGAAGACAAACATGTGTGTTATTGTGAAGAAAATAGGTAACTATCATTTTAAATTAAGTTTTGATTGTAGCTACTAAGATTTTATGCGAATAAAATGGTTTACATTATTAGGAAATCACGCGGTCCTGGCCACAGTTACTTGGAAGCTGCACAGAGAGCTAGGGAGGAGCAACGAAAGCGAAAGGCGCAGCTGCTTCAAAAGAAAATGCGAAAGGCGAGGAAACGGGTATGTAGCTTGGTCATATATAAACCTGTTCATGTCTGGTTCGCATAATATAAACGTTGATTACTTTATTGACATCAATAAGATAACTTCCGTGCGTAGACATTTGAAAATAATCTTTAGACCAGGTCTATTAAACATATATTTTTGTGAAATTGCGTCTTAATAGGGAGTTAGGAATGAAGACATGGCCTTACTACATTTTGGTCGTATTTATTAATATTGTGCATCAGTTTTTTACTACGCCGTTAGAAATTTATCATTGATATAATATATAATAATAATCACTTGCTTTAACGGTGAAGGAAAACATCGTGATGAAACCTGCACACCTAAGAGTTCTTAGGAATTTCTTAGGTGTGTAGTCCGCCAACCCGCACTAGGCCAGCGTGGCGGACTATGGCCTAAACCCTCTCAATGGTAGAGGAGACCCGTGCTCAGCAGTGGGCGTATATGGGTTGATGAAGAAGAAGAAGAAGAATATATTACATATCATTGATAATATATACATTATAAAT
Source organism: Cephonodes hylas (assembly GCA_030295005.1). Classification (NCBI taxonomy): domain Eukaryota; kingdom Metazoa; phylum Arthropoda; class Insecta; order Lepidoptera; family Sphingidae; genus Cephonodes; species Cephonodes hylas. The sequence continues at coordinate 9,507,133 of AP025363.1, read as the reverse complement.
TTTAAGATTTGATTTAATGTGATCTTTCTTTATCTTTTTTAGCAGATTTATAGGTTTAAACGATTTATTTCCAGGCTGAATTGGAAAAGTTATGCGAATCGGAGCGCATGAATTGCTACCGCCATGACAACGACCACTGGCGCACGGCCCCGTTCTGGACCGCCGGCCCGTTCTGCTTCTGCATGAGCACCTCCAACAATACGTACAACTGCGTCAGGACTATCAACGCCACCCACAATCTACTGTATTGTGAATTTATTACTGGACTCGTCACTTATTACAACTTACGCATCGGTATGATTTTTTGTGGTTTCTGTTTTCTTTTTGACTAAATTCTATTCGTGACTTATTTGTATTCTTCAGGTCCTGGTGAAACATAAAAATAAAATAGCAATTTTTTAATTTCCACAGATCCATTCGAAACCCAAAACCGTGTGAAATATTTGACACCGGCGGAAAAAGACTATTTCCATAATCAGTTGCAACAGCTGCTTAGTTGCAGGGGACCTTCTTGCCGCCGGTTTTCACATTCTAATCTACATGGTAAGAAATTTAAAATATTCCAAACGTTTCATCTATGCCTAAGATAATTATCTAGGTATTGTTTTATTAAAAAAATTTAACTAGTTACTGAAATTACAACTCAAAATAGAATTGTTTAGTGAGTGTGGGCTTCTGATATTTAATTTGGTTTTTGAGACTTAGTATCAAATACCCTCAGAGATGTAATTGGTTTCTACACAAGATAGCAACTCATAGGTTGACTGTTGGTCAGTTTCAATAAAGTCGGTGCGCCTTTCGTACATTCATCGTTCTGCGTGTTTTTGTGTTTATGTAGAAGAGCAAAAGATAATTTTAAAGCTAATTTCAGTCTTACGAATCCGAATGAATGCTAAAGTCAACTATATTTTTTTCTTTAATTTCAGGAAGCAGCGAAGAAACATTTAATCGCAGATTTGAGGACGATCACGTATTTAGGGGCGATCCCGCTGGATACAATGACAGGTGAAAATTTATATTAATTCAATGTTCGAATAGCGGAATGCAATCAATTAAGAAAGAATTGAGCATTAAAAGAACAATTTTTAAAGGTGTAGAGAAAATATTTAACTAGGCCGATACGCTGTGTTTATCGAAAAGGCGTTAATTGATATGAGACATAAATGTAAAATATAGAAATTTCAGATGGTTGCTTGTATTAAAATTATTACATAGTAATCATTTTAAATCTATTTCAGGCCTTGGCGATGGAACAACTACAACGGTCGCCGTTACGCGAGAGCAAGAGAATTGCATCGAAGGAGACACATGATGTCGTACTAAATTATTCCGTGATTTTATTGGAAATCGTTACAAGCTCAAATTGCATTTGGCAATTTCTATGATCGTTCCCTCCGAAGTAGGCATTTCTTTATTGAGAAATAATCAATGCTAATTCAGAAGCGGACTTTATATTCCCGCATTTTTACTATTCTGAGGAGGAATATGGTAATTTTATTCTACAACGAAGTGGCGGAGTGTAAGCGTAGTGTGGTTTAGCTGTTGGTAGATGCAATGTCCGAATGTGATTGTGCACAATTGGCAATTTATGACATAGACGTACTACGTTTGAATTCGCGCGTATATGCTTTTTTAATTCAAGTTATTCGCTCCAAGTAGCGACTATTCGTATTTTACTTAAGGACTGACAATTACAAAACCTATGCATCGAATCTAGTAGGGCTTCCTATAGGAATACGTACTAAACGTATGTACTGTAATGTGCAATTTTTATGACAAACAAGTCTTATAAACTTGAGCTAATCTTTTAAAATATTGACGCGGTGAAGCAGATCATTCACATTTGTAAACGCATTTTATAAACTTTTCTTTGTTTTTGTGTATTTTTAATTAATAAGTATGTTTTCCTATAGTCACCTGTAATCAGTAGATGTTTTAGCTTTAAATGGATATTCTAAATATTGTAAAAACGTTGGGTATATGTAGCAAACATGATACTCTAAGGTTGATTGCTGTAGATGCTATGAATGTATCAGTATGTATGTAGTACTCACTATTTATCTTGTAGACTTCAATAAAGTGATATTAAGCTGTTGCCATTGTGATGATAATGTGTATTGATTGTAATAAGAAACTCTTTCAAAGTTTTTAACATTGTTTCATTCACTCTACCTACCAGCAGATTGAGACTCAAGACTAAAATAAATTTTTGTCGATATATCCTGCAAGCATATTTTTTATTTTGAAAAGACTATGATAAATAATTGAAATCATTTTTAGAAGAGATATATCAAATTATTTACCAATTCTCCAGTCTTAATTAAAAAATAGTATCTTATTATTAACATACTGGAACTTTCATTTATAAATTAGTGTTACTATGGGACTCACCTATATGCATAATGGATGGGTGTGCTGAGTGTGGTCATCTGGTTGTTCAAAGCAATTTAACATGACATATGTCGCAGTGGTACAGCCCCGTGGCACCAGCTTGCGAAACGTGAGGCCGCGGGTTCGATCCCCACACCGAGACAAATGTTTGTGTGATCCACTAATATTTGTTTCGGGTCTGGGTGTTTGTGAGACCTAAAAAGTCTCTCGTAGTGTCCAGTACCCACGACACAGGTCTGGTAACCTAGCGTGGGGTCAGACCTATGTATGTGATTGTTGGGTGTATTTTTAGTAGTATCCTGTGGATAGATTTAGTGTCTAAAAACAACAAAAAGTACCGAAATATTTCAATTTATTTATACTTGACATTATATTTCTAAGATACTATCAAGTTCATTGTCATCACACATAGAGAAAATATTTGATGCATTTACTTGTATATTGTGGGGAATATTTTCAACATTATCATGGCCGTTGTCTTCTTCATTTTCACAGCTATCTATAAAATCAGTCCATTTAGAATTTTGCTTTAATGTTGAAACAGTCTTATTACTAATTCTCTTGTCACTTTCTTTTAAATCTTTACAAAAGACTAATGGTTTAGTTTCCTTCATTACTTTGTTACTATCTAAACTATTCCTGTCTGAACTTACATCAATATCATAATCTTGGTTTACTGAATTAAAAGTTGATTCAAAACTTACTTCTCTGGATCTTTTGCATACCAAAATATCATTTTGTTTATATTTTATTGCATTTGCATCAGGATCAGTGTTTTGTAATTTTTCATCATAGTCAGCCCATTTTGAAGTAGAATTAGTGACAGGTGGAACAAACCTTTTGACTGGTTTCTTACATGGTACTACATCTAAAGTGTTACAATCAATTTCACCTTCAAGGTCATTGTCCTCAGATTGATATTTCTTATTCTTTTTATTTCTACAATATTTATTAAATGCCTTCTTGCGTTTTTTTGGTATTTCTAAAACTACTTCTTTGCCAAACAATGATTCTTTTCCATCATTGGAGGATTTGTTTGGTTCTTCTTTTTCTACATATGAGGACCATTTACTTCCTTTATTAGAACTAAGTTTATCACTTTTAACAGGTTCTTCCTCACTTCCACCATCACTATCTCTACTGTTAGATAAATTTGTGAGGCTATTTCCAGTTGTTTCTCCTCTCAATTCATTTAGTCTTTGGACATGATGCCTACATTCTTTTCCTGTCCCTATACCATAATGTCTTTTAATTGACTGTTTTTCACCACACAATTTGCATTCCCATTTGTTAGATTTTTTTACTTGATGTACCTATAAAAAGTTTGAAAATGAGATAAAAGACATTGTAGTCCTAATATTTTTGAACAATCTTATATTTTTGATAGTTTTATACAGGCTATGTTAGTACATTCATTAAATTATTACAGAAGAATTCAAAATAATAAATGCAAATATAACCAGTGATGGCCTCAAGTTTTAGGCGCATGGTTGAGAATCTTGGCGGTTGCGGGTTCGAATCCCAGGCACACACCTCTAACTTTCGAAGTTATGTGTGTATTCATATTATTACTTGCTTTAACAGTGAAGGAAAACACTGTTATGAAACCTAATAGTTCTTAGGAATTTCTTAGGTGTGTAGACCGCCATCCCACACTAGGCCAGTATGGTGGACTATGACCTAAACCCACTCATTGGTAGAGGAGACCCGTGCCCGGCAGTGGACATATATAGGTTGATGAAAGAAATGCAAATATCCCTTTGTGATTTTATAAGAATACAGATCCGATCTTGAGGACCCATTTAGATACCCTGGTTGGGCAGTGTTATTGAATCTTTCCATGAAGAAATTCTTAGTAGTAACACAGACTCTAGAAATGTGCCCAAAAAACGGCAAAAGACTCACCCCCTATTATTGGGCCTTACATATACTTGCTGAAATGTAGATGCAGAAATACACCTCTGTCTACCCATTAGCGTACCACAGCATAACTTTTGTAAGATGAGTATGTGTTATGTATGATATTTAATATCTTTTAAACATAAATAAAACCACTCAAAGGCATTACACTCACTTTTAGGTTGTGACCGCTATTTAAGCAGTTATTACTATCAATTTACAAAAATCCATCTGTAATATAAATGTTTATTTTCCAGCCTAACCTAATTAATTTAATTGAAATGATATACTTAATAAAACTGAACCTTAATAAAGTACTTACTTGAAATGTTGAACATTTATAGCATCGTAGAACTTGAAAAACCTGCGGCATTTTCCTTCACTAATTTATGTAAATGATATCGTAGATAAAAGAACATATTTTTTAATTCAATCAGTTATTTGTATCGTTATTAATTGCTTATTGTTTTTATTTATAAATTCCTTAGTAAACTTTTTGACAGTCTGCATTGTCTTTGACAGTGGCATTACGACGAATTTTATTCGTTTAGAAATTTATAAAATAATTTAAATAACTACTTGACATTTTTTATTAAATACAACGGTAGAAAATTATTAATTTCAATTGCAAATCATATTAAAATACTAAATTTTTAAAAATAAAATCTATTTAACGCTTAAATTGAGAATTCGCCATAGCCAAAACACATTGAACCATTGTTTGTATGTTGATTTAGATATAAATTGCACAAACTTGAGCTTATAAATAAATTAGTATCATATAGGTACTCAATCTATCGCCACCTATCGCTGATCGTAGGCTTCGACAAGAAAGCAAATGAATTACCGCTTTTTGTACTTCAAACCCAGTCTAGATGAAACACAACGTGTGTATTCTTAAGACTTTATTCTCAGCCACATTCATCACAGTTTTCGTATCTATGTCAATTAATAACATTGGCACATTAAAAATAGAAAGACTTATGAGTATGATTTACATTCAATATTTTATATCTAGTAAAACATTATCATAAACACAATGTAGATTCCGGAATATTTTGTTTGACAGAACTGTATAGTATAAGATTTATTTACATATATTTTCTTAACATCGATAGGTACACTAAAAAGCGGTTTTTGTTTAATATTAATTAAGTAGATACTTTAAAATCTGTGAGATAGTTTGTAGAGAGAATAGTTTACTATAATATAATATAAGGGAAATTATGAAAAATATTTATACCACATGTTTGTAGTAATTCATTATCAGCATTTACTTATTCTCATTAAAGACGAAGATGTAGGATTCCGAAGAAATCTTTGTCCCATCTTTCCATTTACGTAGTAATATGTTCTGATACTTCTTCTATCAATTGATGCAATACAAAACTTTTTAGAAGCTGACAGCCAGACCCACAGTTGGTTAGATACACAATTCGTGAAACAAGATGTCGCGGGTTCGATCCGGGCACCGAGTTAAATGTGTGTTCCACTAATCTTTATTTAAGTTCTGGGTGTTAGTGAGACCGAAAAGGCTCTCGTAATTTTTGATACCCACGGCACATAGGCTTGGTCTTATTGTAGGGTCAGAACTATGTACATATATGGGTGTATTTATTTATTTATTTAAAATTTCAAACTATGATCCTAATAACTTGAAAGATTCGTCTATGCCAATCTTTTAAAAAAAAAAATGTGTACCAATTTTTAATATATCAAATCCTAGCTGACTCATTTTTGGTACTTTACCTAAAAAGAGACGGCTACATTGTTCCTAATATTTAAATGAGCAATATTTTAAGGGATATTTTAAAAATAAATATCAGTTCCATTATTTTCCAATATGCGTAAACATTTTTTTGCTTCCGCTTCTCTACCTACCCTTACCCAGTCTCACTTCTCATACTTATAATCTAATTAAATTACCACACCTAAACATTCAGAGGACAGAATTTGTTACGTTTTACATTCATTGCCATCTTATTAAAGTTTGTACAATATTTTTACATGAGGGACTAATATTTTAAATAGACAATCAATACATTTTGTAACTATGGATTATTTTTAAAAGTGACGTAATATTTTAATATGGTATTCTTATCAATTTGTACATATCTAATAGCATAAACAGAATGTTTGGCGTGTCATAGATATACATTCCAAATTTAAATAAAAGTCTTTAGTTTGTATGTATTAAGACGTCCTCCGGTAAACTTTGGCACTTAGTTCCTATAGTTGTTGGCACGTTATATTTACAATTGGCACAAATCACCACATATACTAGACCGTTCGGTTAGGCCGTATCTCATTGAGATGTACACACAGATAGCTATGCGGATAGAACATGACTACACTTCAAACGTACTCCTAAAATGCTGCGAAAATATTCACATCCATTGGTGTAAAACTTTAAAATTTTGCTCGACTTGTCCTTTTTTTCAATGCGCCGATTTTGTCTATTGTCCTACGCTAAAGGAACTCTTATCACACTGCCGGCAGATGAGGCAGTCGCAATCTTCGCGCTACGTGTTCATCACAGTCGTTCGCCGGCCGTACCCGCGCCGAGGTGCCGGCCCGGTCAAGCCTTTAGCTTCGCATTCTTTCCGCACTCTATCTATAATGTCAGCCACCAATTTCTCCTCACGGGACCTTCGTTCTGCTACATCTGCTTTATTATTTACCGTATTTTCAGTTGCTAAAATTTTAAAACCACAATTTTACTATTTCTTTGATTTGAATCATTTTGTAAGAACTTTTTTTGTTAACATAAGAATGAAATGAATACCTTTATTCCGGTACTGTTTCTTCGTCTCCGTAGATTTAGTAGAAGTCTGTCTAACAATTGTTGTATGATAAATACTTGTTTTTGGTATGGCCAATTCTACGTCAGGTTCTTCTTTTATGACGGGTGAGCATTGCGTTGCTTTATTTGATTCTTTAGGCATAACTTCAGCTTGGTTAATAGTCAGTACTGGAATTGGCTCTGTCAAAACTACGCCGTGTCGACTGGCTACATGACCAATATAACCTGAAATGATACAAGGAGTTTCTATAGTTATTGTCGCTTACAGGCATTTTGCCAAACATAACAAGTCTGACCGCTTATTGCTTGTGAGGTTCGCTAAAAATTTCAGCATATTTTAATCCATCTAAACCTAAATCAGTTGGTACATTAAAATTATTTGAATTATGGAATTTGCACCACGTACTATTTACAATTGCTCCATTAGAAGTATTACATTTTTTTTTATAAAAATGGCACTAATACCTTTTCTACTCTTAAAGTAGACGAGGCACTGTTCGCACTGGAACAAAGGAGAAGGATTGAGTGGTTGTATCACGTGCTGTTTATATTTATGCCTGTACCAGTGCGTTCGACTCTGTAAAACCTCTCCACATCGCTTGCACACGACAGTGCCGTCGTTCCTCATCAAGTACTCTAGTAAATCAGTTCTACCCTTTGGCACTTCGCGTATAATGCCTTGGTCTTTATTTGTTTCAGTTATTTCTATTTGTGGAGTTATATCTAGACTCTTTGCCACAATGAAATGCAAACTTGGGGGTTCTTTGCAAGCTTTCTCCTTTGGATTTAAATCTGTATTGCTTATGGTTTGCTGTTCTGTTGCTGGATTAGGTAAAACCTCTAGCGTTATAATAGGCAAGGTGTTGTCGTAGTCTTCATAAGTATAATATTCTGAAAGAAAAAAAAAACCTTTGTCAAAATTTATTTATTCTAAGCAGTCAAAGGCAGAGGTAATTCAAGTTATGTGAATTGTCATTTTTAAGGACTTTATTTAGGTATACATAAATTAAAGTGATAACGTTTTTCTTTCATTATAGTTTTGAAAAAATTGAGACACTTTGACGAGTACAGGTTTTTTTGTGCCCAGTATCAGCCTGATAGTACATCAGTTTAATTATAAGATATGAACAGTACATTACCTAATTATGTAGACAGATCTGCTGAGAAAGGATAATTACTACACACGTCACAACTGTACCCACCGTGTATTAATTAAAACTAGTATATCCTGTTAATAATTTGCTGTAATTTGTGACCCATCTATGTATAATTAAAAATACTGTTTTATTTTTTGTAATCACTGAAAGATATCGTTAAATGCATTTCCGTTTAATAAGAAAAAAACACGATAATTCTTCCCTAAAGTATATTCTGTTTTATTTAATAGCTACCCTATAGTTTTTTGTTTACATTCTATCTTTTAGTCATAATTTCCTATGCAAAATTAGAAACTTACATCAAATGTAGCTTCTAACAGTACAAAAATATACAAAAAAGCTTTGTGATTCTTGAAAATGAAGCTAGTTACCAAATTTTTTTCTCTGGCAATAGATTTATTGTTACTCGCACTTACCAATTTTAGTTAAAATCATTTTTATAACGAGAAATAAGTATTTATTTCTCATCAATTAGGTACTCATGTAAAAATACTGTTTTTCATTTTGTATTGCATAGGTTCTCTTTTTACCCTTTTAGGTCACGGAGCACACATTATTTTTTAAACATAGTGCCAAAACGATTTACTAATTTTGTTTATATATGAAATCTTATTTTTGTCATGAGTTAAATCGTGATGACAGCTGGAACGACTAAAACACTTTCGACGAAACCTGAAATGGGATGTTAATGAACATAGAAAAACTTGAATATTTCTTCTATTTTATTTTTAGTGTACATATTTTCACAATAATTATTTAATGTTGGTAAGATTCATCATTTAAAATACAACTACTATATCCTTTATTACAATAAAAATAAACTTTTGTATCGCTCCATCAATTTATTGTTAAAGCTTTGATGTATGCAACGATATATTACACGTTTATTAATATTTATCGCTAGGGATCGGATTACATGCATTTTATCTTCTGCATTTTTACTAATTCTTAAGTCTAATCTTTGAAATCGTTGAAACTACTTAAACCCATGAATTTCTCGTAATATTTCTTTTATATACTTTATCTAATTATTGCTCGATTAATAAATAACTATTATTAAACGATTGTGATTGCAACATACTTACAAAAATATTTGATTTGGCTATGAAAGCGTACATTTTTCATATTTTAAGATGTGGTTTTGTTTGTTACGAGTATTTTAAGTGATGTGTTTGCATATAATGCGATCCCTACTTATTCAATGTTATCATATATGGTATTAATTTTGTTAACCGGTATTATAGACTATTGAATATCTAACGAAACGCTATATTTAAAGGTATTCCACAGTATAAACAAATTAGTATGGCCCGTATAATACGAATAAAGAGACATTACATTAGTTGTGCATAAAACATATTATACTTTCTTAAAACGAAATGGTTGGGTTAAAAATTTATAATATAGCGATTGACCATACATAAAAATAATATTTACTCGTGAAGTGAACCTTAAACTTTTTAAAGGATAAATATCGGAAGTAGTACCTAACATTGTCTACGAAAGGACAAAGCATTGTATTCAATAGAATATGAAAACAGAACTTGCGTAATATAAAGATTGCACTTGAAACGAAAATAAACTTTGTACAATATTGAATAATGTTTGCATTTAATTGTATATGAAAATATGAAGGCCTCATATAATGTTTTCATTGCTTCTGAATATAATATAATGTGTCTCAATATTGATATTTATATATGTTTTTTTTCAAATATATTTTATATCCTAACCAAAACTATTCTGTGCAATATAAAATTAAACAAATCCTTATGTGTTAGAATTAATAAAAACAAGAATAATATATCGCCAAAGTTTTACATATCGTGCTTCGTGTATCCATAATACTTCTATCTATGCATTTAGTTCTATATTTCCAAAATGTCTCGTATATTTTACGCTGCCTTGCAGCACGTGTAAAGAAAAGAATAGTAAGAATTATAATAACTCAACAATGAACATGACCGCCAACTTAGTTAGCACTAATATCACAAAATAAAATACTACAAAAAAAGATAAAAAAGAAAATAAATCACCGTTCGATACTAGAAAGGTAAACAGTGTGAAATACGGCCGTCCACAAATAAAAAGAATGAGAGATAGATGAAAAGAAAAATAATAATCTATGGATTTACTTTTAACACACCTACCTTAATGTTGTTTACCGAAATTGTTTGTGCGATTGACTGGCGCTGACGTATCTACTTAATTAAAAATCACACTGCAATTGTTAATACCTTGTTGGCGACTATTATACTAAGTGAAGTAATACATCATATGATTATATACAAGAACATAACCTAACAAAATCTTACGTAAACTTAACATAAACTATATCAAACTTGTGCGTTAAATTTAAAAATACAAAACGCAATTTTTAAAAACCAATAATCTTTTAAGTAGATATAAATGTAAATCTATATTATATTTTAGATTTTTATCTCTTACATAAATTGCTCTTATAATATATTCTTCCCAAACAGAAACTTATAATAAAATGGACATTAGTAACAATCCCGAACGTTAACTTAAAATAGATGTAGCGAGGTTGTATAAGAGCGCCATAGACAATCCGTCACTCCACTTATAAAAACGTCGTGGTGACTTTCTCAACAACCCCGAAACACGTCATTACGATAACATTAAAACAAAATATTATTTTCCCTTATCAATGGAAGAACTGCTGATTTCGTTTCCCGTTCCAGAGTTACTAGAACGTCATTGTATCAACTAAACATTATCCTAAAATCGAAAAGACATTTAAAGATTTCAGAATTATACATTTTACAAAAAATGTTTAAATTGTGCTATGGCACTATTAAATTACTTGTAAACATATCTATAATGTTCCAACTATATTCTTCTTGGCTAATAAAGATTCAAAAAGGTACATATCGTACGTAACAGTAGGCTCACTAATAATCATAATATATTTATTCATTAAACTACTTTAAAGTCTTTAATAAGGATAGAAATATAACATTTACATTTCAACATACTTAGACACGATCTAGTAAAATGTAATCTACCAATTATATTGCTTGAATAAGACAAGGGTCGCGCTGGCGCCGCACAAGCACTGCCAGCGCTCGCCACGGATGCCGACGTACGTTCCAATCGTATCCGATATGCTACGGTAATGATATTTATTGTAAAAACAGTCTTTGGTCGGTGTCATGCGATGCATCGAAAACTACAAGTATGGGCACTTTTAGAAAATTGAAATTGTTAACTGGAAGGCACATTTCAGACTTGTACAGCACCCGCTAACGCTAAATCAGTATAAAAGTTAAATTTAAAACGCAGCAACTGGCCTCATCTATCATAGTGTATATTATTGTCTAATATTTGCACAACCATAATTTTCAACAAGTTAACGTAGTGAGCGTTATCTATTTACCAACGTTCCATATTAAATGCATAACAGTATCATTGGAAATATTCACAATACAATATAAAAACGTTTATGAAAATTTTTACTCCAAAAATAGAACAGTACTACCGTCAAATATAAATGTAAGTATGAGAAAACGTTAACATTAGACAGTAAAGGCACTTTTAATTGCGTTTATCGAGAGTCTCCTATATATAAAAGTGGAATAACAAGAGCCAATTTTAGTAATAGTTACTCAAACTTGCGTGGGGTCAGGCGAGGAGTGCGTGGGCGTCGATCCGTGGGGAGACCCCGACCCCATCGCCTCCAATTTGATCCCGGGCGGAAGCTGGCCTTCCATGCCGGGCAGCATAAAAAATGTATTCGGTGCATACACACAATCCTTGGGCACGTAACAGTCATGTGTGGTTTTCATGTGGTTTTTCATTTTGTCCGGCCTGGAGAACTCTTTGCAGCAGACAGGACAAGGGAAAACTTTTCTTTGTTGGCCTTCGTGGTACAGGAAGGCGTGCCTTTGGAATGAATACTTGTTTTTGAATGTTTTCTGGATATTCTCCTTAGCACATTCGGTGCATTGGTACACGCCCTCGGTAACCGAGGCGTATCTGAATAGATTCAACCCTCTCACCGACATTTCGGTCAGTTGTTCCGCCGGGTCGTTGGAAGCGGAGTTCGCTCTCCGTCTGACCCGTCTCCTGACCGACGGCCTCTGCATTTGATTCCCTCCCGACTGTAAGGTGTTGTTGTTTATAGAATCGTTCTGGTATTCATTCGACGTGGACGCCTGTGTTGCTGGGTTGATTCGAATTTTCCCTTGTCCGTCGTGTGGAGGTGAATGCGCATATTTGGTATCTTTGTGTTCTGAGTCTGGTGTGCCACGTCCTGCAATGATAACGGAAAAATTGAGCATTGTTTGTATGTTATACTATGTTGGACACATTTTACCTGCTTACATGAATTTCTAAAATTAAATGACAATGCCAAAATCCAATTTGAATACTACTGAGTTACAATATTTTGGTATTTTTTGACATTTAATGTTTATCAACACGAATAAGGCAGTTGATGTTTTAATAGTTAACAAATATACCCTTTAAGATCATATTTTGCAAGTGTAGTTTAGTGGAGCTATTACATTCAAGATATGGGAGATAAAAAGATTACAGCATTGTCATCAAGGTATTTTAAGGTAAAGTTTAAACTAAAACAAGCAGTACGTTACGTTCTACACAGTATATATTTCAAGCTTACTACCACGAGATTTACTTCTACGTATACAAAAATGTGAGGAAAAAAAATAAAAACAGCAAAGAAAATATATTAACCTTTATTTGTTCAAATTTAATGACGAAATTTATTACACCATGATTAAAAATGAAAACCACGAATGACGGGACTACTACATGGACGAATTTACTTTAGACTCAGTAAACAGAAGCTAGTATATTTTTTCTAATAAAATGTATATAAAAGTTATATTGCACGAGCACCATTGATTTGAGGAAGAACGCATTTATTTGTTTTAGTATTTCCCGTCAAACTCGTCCATGCAATAGGGCCTAAAATAAAACAATTAAAAACTAGAAAAAAAAGAAATAATATCAATTTGGAACATACGAACTATAAATATATATTAAACAAAAATTTAATCATCAGTCCTATAAATAAAATCATTTTAGCAAATATTCTTTCTGAATTAAGTAACACTACTCGTGAGTAGTGAGTCAAAAGTAAAATAAAACCACAATAATTTGTAGCAAATTTAAATTGCTTAATCTAGTTTAAAGTAACCATTAATTTATAAATTAATAATAAATTAAAAAATAATAACAAAAAAAGAATAGATTTCACTATGATATAATAGGACTCAAGTGTTTGTATTTGGAACTGTTTCGGCAAGTTCAGTAGTAGGTACGTAAATATAAAAATAACACTTCAGTTAAACTTAGCGCTTAAGATCACATAAGGTGGGTTTATAGTTGAAAAATAATGTTAAAAATTTAGCATGTATATTGCATAAATTACGAAATAAAAAAATCTGCTGCCATACATTAACACACGGACAAAATAAAACAAGCCGAAAGGTCTTGCGTTGGACAAAATAAAGGAACATGGATTAGCCTCATCGTTTGACATATCTTTTACAAAACAAAAATAAAACGTATTCATGGATGAAATTAAAATACGAAAGCAATAATTTGTACTGGACCAACAATACTTTGTTCATTTCAGAGCGTCAATTTGAGCAACATAGAAAGCATTTAAACGTAATCTAGCTCTAACCACACCATCTACGAGACATGAGAGTAGTATCATAGGATAACATACCTGCATCAGTCCTCTCTCCGTGACTAATTATATTTCTACAATTCAGAAAATTCACTCCATTGTTAACAACACTATTTTATGTCTATATTAATCATAAATAACTTAACTTTTAATCTATTCTTTACTAATAACCCGTGTTGTTACTTTGCTACTATAAGAGTAAGATGAAACATAGTTGAAATCGTTAGCGTTCATCGTTGCTACAATAATCACAAGTGATGGATCGGAGTGACCCCCGGCGGGTCAGCCGACCGCACCGCCATAATTGTTTATTACAAAATAAAACGAATGGCAAGACATTCATTTCAAATTCAGTTTCGACCAATGTTCAAACTGCATCCCGATCGACACTAAATTACAATATTTACCATTAACAATAAGTACTACATAAAGAAAATAACAGACGAGAAAGATCACAAATAAATATAAAATAGAACTTTTTCAACATAACACAAATAAAGAGGGGCACAAATAAAAAATACATATAACAAACACAAAACAGAACAAATATTAACATCAATTGAAAATATATGCTATTTTTGATGTAACTTTTATTATTTTTCATTAAAGTTTCTAAAAATAGTAATTAACACCTTATTGTATACCATTGTATTTCATTCATTAACAAATAATGCTATTCTCGTGTAACTTTCGATTCTAAATTCTTCTAAATATTACTTTTTGCGTTTTCTAATTTGTCTATGTGCAAATAACAAAAAATATGAATCTGCTTAACATTTGGCTAAGTTCTATTATATCTTTGTGAGAAATTGAATCGTATCACGTAAGAATGCATAATTATTGTATTTGCGAATTACAATGTCTACGAGAACCGATAAAATTATTTCATTTCACAATCGTGTTAGCTGCATCCGTTTGTAAATATACTATTACAATACATATTTATAGCATCAACTTTTACAACATAATCCGAGAAAAATACTATGATTAAAGGCAAACAACGCCGTATATGAAGAAACTATTTTAATTACAATTACTCTTTTGTGTTGAATACATTAGTTACTTTTATTGCAAAAAATACGTGATTTACTATTTTAGTTCCTAATATTCAGTTAATTTGTAAAGGAAATTTGAAACTAACATCTAGATAAAATTTGAATTCCGTAAACTGTAATATGAATAAAATATAGCTATCATTCATTTAGAATATGTCATAGTATATGTATATATATATTGCTTTATGTATGTGAAAATCTTGGAGATAAAACCAAACAACGTTAACACCGGTCGCCTGTTGAGTGTGTTGTGGTTGAATCGGAACATAGACATTACTTCGGTGACCCACAAAGAAGGTAGGCTATTTACAAAGAGGATTTCAAAACAACAATATCAACAAACAATATACATATCTTGTATATTGTGGGGACAATCCATTTTAATGTCGCATCACATGTGACATTCTCTTAAGTATAATTTAGCACCAATTAATGATATAACATTAACAAATAATATCTTATTGAGATGATAAATATAAATATAACTCCATAACATAAAAATAACTTTCTCTATTATTGATTACAATTGTTACGAATTTATATCTTTACATTTGTGATATACATATATACGTAAATATATACTATAAAGTACCTAGTACGATGGAGATAATTAAGTAGAAACAAATGTAGAACGGGTTAAGCTTAGGCACTGGCTAAATTGACTATCATAATTTAAGTAATTTTGAAATAAAAGTAGCCTCACCTTATTTAAGTATAAATTTCTTCCGTTTAAGTACCTATCAATGTCCAAGGTAAATTTCATATAAAGTTTATGAAAGAAGGTAGGTACAATAAATTCGTTTTTCATGAATTTAACAGTCTTAATATTGATTATCAAGACTCGATCGCCTCGAAAGAGTTCACGTCACAACGTTGACGCAACGTATGCGAGTTGTCCCAATTTCCAAACACAATGGGAAACATGAGATGATATTCTTAATTTAATGTACAATCATCATATTTAACTACATGGGCCTAAAAGGTTTCTATACTCCTAAGGAAGCTTCTTAAAGTACATATTGTAAACTTTGAATAATGAAAATAAATAATACACAATATTCTTTGAAATTTCTTAGTCGTCTAGTAGTCAATAAATATTTAACTTATTCATATACAAGTAAAGGCACACTAATAGGCAAGCGTTCCCTGGACCTACGTTTTTACATTGGAAAATTTGGTTGTAGGATTAATAAAGTAACGAGTGTCTATTGAAGAACAAGGTACACCCTTAAATAATAACCACATCATCATCTTTTACAATCACAAGAAATGATCGTGTTGTTTGGAACCGAACGGTGTTTGTTATCGTTATGGAAGACTACAATTGCCTCTAAATTTAACTAAATAATTTATAAGTACCATTTCTTATGTTACATATTTAAGGCATTTTCATTTCTACTAAAATATAATTTACAAATCATCTCATGATTCCAGATATTTATCATTCAAAGCACCTTGCTAACATCACTTTAACAACAACCCCGTGTTGTATCTCTTCAAATATATTAACATTGTATATTTTACATATTTTTTTAATTACGTTCCCATTTCTAATAATATGAAGATCGAGAGATAAAAACTTTTTGTATAAAGTGATTACAGTACTACAAATTCACGGAAATTGCTTAGGAATCGAACGCAGAAATTCAAATTATTATATTTTATCATCTAGAACGAACAAAATTCTAGATTGACGTAGTAGTATTATAATCTCTTTTGTAATAACTATTTCAAATATATATAATTCATATTGTCTTGGACAAAATATCTTTACACATATAGCTAATGTAGAAGTAAAGAAATAGATATAATCTGATTTAATGACGGCAAATGATACTACTTAGAGAGTGTGTAACGAACATTCATATGTTGGGGCTCCGCTTGGCTGTTCAGGAACTGAGTGTATATCAACAACGCCTATGCTACATGATCCCGATTGACTCTAAAAAGTTTAAAAACTATTCTATATTAGATTGCTCCATCTATTACAACGTGTTTGTAATTTATATACGCCTTTGAATAGCATAACATTTACAACCAAACATTTCAACATTGATAAACTATTATATATTAATCTTAACAAAATCTACAAAATAAAATCATAGCCTGCGTTGAGTTTTACTTCGAAGAAGTTCAATCGTCATTTACAACTAAGATCACTAATAAGGCAAGTAAAATGAAAATGCATATTGACCACTACAAGTTACACGGCGGCACTCGGCAACCATCGGCTGGAAGACAGCGGACCCGCGACCGACATGCCGCCGGTGCTTCGTACTCGTAAACATAACTATTAACTTAATCTAACTAATTCAGTTCAATGAGAATTGCATGTTATATTCAGCACACGTACAGTAATCAAATACACTACGTTTGAATATACGATCACCATGAGTAGTTACTTTGTACCCTGAAAATTTTGTAAGTAATAAAATTAAGTAACAAGTAAGTGCAAAATAACAAGTAAATCATAGCAATTTTATAAATCTCTTTGAAGTCAGCACTCTGAGAAAAATGGAACAACATAAATAATAAATAGATAAATATTAACAACAAACGACATTCGTCGTTTAACATAACAAACTTATTGAAACGTTCACGTTATAGAGCACGATGCTTATTCAATCGCTGTCTACCATTATTCACTATTTAGAATTCGAATTGTAAGTTAAATAACTCATAGGATAATTAAACCCTACTCTCCTAATCAGATCTTATAACTTCAATAATAGTTATTGAGTGACTATCGTTTAATTCATTAAGACTCCTGCTTTGCCATCTGCTCGTTTGAATTCGGTTGATTCTTATGTATGATCTTTAAATGTGCGATCATGTTATCTTTTCGTGTGAACTCTTTAAAGCAAATCGGGCACGGAAAGACCTTCACATCTTTCTTATGGGAAGTGACGTAGTGCCGGCAGAAATTGCTGATGTGCGTGTATACCCTTGCGCATATTTTACATCTAAACACATTCTCGCCCTCTTTGATACAATAGTCCCTGACGGACTCGTTCGTTTCCTCATGGTAGTTACCTACGCTCCCCATGTTGCTTTTCCTGATAGGCGAGGGAAATATACGATGTTCCCAATTGGTTTGCGACAGATCGGACATATCGTTGTTAGGGATGCTGAGGTTGTTCTGTTCGAGTTCTGCGGCAAACAACTGTGTGGCAAGAGCTGGCATCAGGACTGTCTCGGGTGGGAACTTGTCAAATGTGTTTAACGCGGGGTTCAGATTGGATAAACCGGACAGGTGACTGAATAAGTTTCGCGCTCTGATTTTGGACATTTGGGGTATTAATTTTTTACTATTCTTTGGTTTTAAGTTACGACCTAGTCGAGCCTTGTCGTCTGCGTCCTTAATAGGACCATCCTGTGAGTTGGAGTTTTCGCGGTGTTTGTCCGGATTATACTTATATTCTATTGGTTCGTTATAGCCGTCGTTTGCTTCAGCAGCGGGTTCCTGTTTAATTGATCCATTTTCTATAGATAGTACGGGTCCGTTTGATGTATAGTTTTGTTGTATTTCCTCTTTCGGCACTTTTTCGGGATCTGAAATATTACAATTTCAGCTCTAAATGTGAAAAAACAGGTGATTATCGATTGATATATTGAAAAAATATTTAAATATGTAATTTGATTTTTATTGGAAATATTTTAATATGTTCATCGCGTTAGAATACTGCATAAATATTAAAAACGACTAAAATATTTCCAATTGCCTTATGACGTAGGAAAGCTATTGGGAATAAGCCTTGTTTGTTTCCCTTTTCTCAATTGTGATACTTATTTGTTTTGATTATAAGAAGTTATATAGAAAGAAATTATTACTCAAACCATGAACCACACCGAATTTGCCCCTGGCCATTCCTCTAATAGCTCTCCCCAAAAGCAGAAAAGCAAGCAATAGTTAAAATTGTCGATTCATAGAAGAAATAAGCGTCTGTTACTCGTAAACGTCAAAAATAATTTCATAGATATTCACTTACCCCTTTTGAATAAATTTTAAATATCATAAAATATGGTTGATTTCGTATTACACTTCACTTTGTTTCACTTATAAATTTCCTAACGTCAAAGCTTATATCCCATTAGCTTTTCCCTTATTATTTTCATTTTACTGTTGTAACAATGTTAGATCACCGGAAAGGAAGATTAAGGTAGATATTTACAAAAGGTAAGCAAGTACACCATTTTATTTTTATTTATTTTAAACCGCGATTTGTTATTTTCATTTCAATATAAATTTTGTGTTTCTATCTAAATATATCTAAAAATAATATGCACACATGAACATTCATCATTTGGAATAAATGAATGATGACAAATTAAAGTTTACAAATGTATCCTAAATGTGAAAGCGACATACCTGCTGACTCGGAGTCTTTGCCTGCCATCGGAGCTTCAGTGGACTGCGCGTCATCACCCTCATCGATCAGCAATGCTTCTCCTGCTTCCTCGCCGCCAGACGTGCCGCCATCTTCAGCGTTGAATCCATCCATTGACATTTTCACTTCCAACATTTCCGGGGAGCCTCTGATCAGTTGGTCGCCAGGTCTATTGTTTTGTGCGTGGGACGCAGACTCGGGAATGAATTCACCCGGCGGACTCGCCGCTGTATTCAGAGCGTCGCTCGAACTTCCACTGAGTTTCCTAGGCCGACCTCGTTTCCTTTTAGGTTGCATCAGAGCGTTACCCAATAAAGGCATCAATAAATTAGGAGGCGCTCCTCCGCTGGGTATGCCAGACGCCGGTCGTTTTTGATGCATGTACGGGTGTATTCTGTGAAGCTGAGGCGGAGGAGTGTGACCGGACGCATTCGTTTGTTGTTGCTGAATTAACGAATTGGTTAGAGCCGGTATATCACATTTCTCCTCGTTTACTTCAGTGAGGCCTTTTATTCTTAAACTCTCGGCCACTTTTAAAAACGCGGTCAATCGCTCTTGGTCGACGCTCACCTCGCCTCTGTACATGAAATCCAATAAACTCTTCATGTCTGAATAGGGCACATCTTTCAATATAACAATAGGATGTTTCTCCTGGTGATTGACGAACAATGCTTGGAAGTACGGACTGCAGGCCGATAAAACCATCTTATGTGCCTTGAGAAGCTGACCATCCACGGCTAGTGTCACGTCTGTGAACGTCTCTGCGTGTAATAGCTGGTCGAATACCGACAGCATGTTCGACTGGTGGTTGTTCCACCTCAGGCAAAACCTTTGCGTAGCCATCTTCGATTTTGTTAATACCTCTTTGGAAGATACGACTTTGCCAGTCCGGGCTTAAAATCTAATAAACCAACAACTATTCAATGATGTATACATAAGTATCTCTCTCTTGTTCCATGAACAATACAACAAAACGTCAACAATAGATTATGTTTACTTTTTAAAAGTCATTTTCAATTTGTGTGTTTCATAGTGTTAAGTGCAGTTTGTGTGCCGGGCGCAGGGGGACCTGAAAAGATAGCGCACACATTATTATAATATAGACTGATACACACCACCTGGATGGTTTGATTTTTATGTAAAACAGAAAGTGGAGGATCGTCTTGATTTCTCTGCTATCGTGTTGATCAGAAATCATTAGGTGGTACCAGTGATTACAGTAACTGCACGACATTGGCTCGGCTCGTCACGCTAGTATCCTCAGTGGGATTCACGCGATATGTACTCACTATCAGATTGAATAAGGGAAAACATATTTGAACTCATACAATACAAAATGAAACACAGTTGATCTCATTGTTTTAATTCTATGTTTTCTTTCTATAACCATTTCTTATGATTCTTTCGTGTGTCTACTTATTGTTCTGTGTCATTTTATAACCTAGAAGTTTGTTTTGTAGTTTAAGAAAATATTTAATACGCCTATAGTAAAATACTCGGAAAAAGTTATAATCTAATTATTATGTTAGTAGGATTTATTGACTAAAAAAAAAACAAATAGGCCTTAATGGAATAATAAGCGCACAATAACTTTAATTGTATTTTTTATACACTTGTTAAGCTCAAGCTAAGGCAGATTGGGCTATAAAATATATTAATATTTATTTATTAGGCAATATCCATAAACGATATTTTTTTGAGTAAATTTTAATGCACGTGTTTCAATTTTACTAATGTAAACTGAATATATCTACTAGATTCTTCTGAGATGAGTTAAAATTTTTAAAAATAGTAAAGGCATACCGATTTCTAATTTTATAAAGAAATACATCACCAAAAGCCCATTAAGTGACAATTTTGTTGCAAAATACAAATCCTAACAATAACAATATTACACTAATAAACTGCACTAAAAGGATTTACCCAAATTAAATCTAATACGGCAGTCTAATATAGCACTTAAATTAATCTGCACACCTGATTCACGGCAATCTCTCAGAATAATTATTTAATTAAAATATTCTGTAGTCACAGATATTTTATAAGTAAACAATGACAAATAGTGTATGAATCCTCCTTATTTCACTTGGTACGCCTACCGGATACAATATCTGGACATGTACCAACTCCTTGGAATATTAGCTTGCCAAAAGGATTAAAAGAAAATAAACTTCTATTTAAAATTATATCCAAATAGTTTTAAGCTGAGATTTTAATAATGGCAAATAGGTTTGTGAATGAATCAAATAGCTAATTTAACCAAGGTTAAAAAAATCGAGGGCGCCTCACTAGCCTAGCGGCGGGAGGGAGTCCGTGCATCGGCGAGCGCACTGCAGAAAAATTATTCACATACCTATACCTACGTGTACTATGCTAAAACATAACCGCACAACACGGAAATTTTGCATGGCGCTTCTCCCGTTGCATTTACTAAACGTATACATAATTTCTGATTTATAAAAAAATAACGTGACAACAAATCATAAAGATGAATTCCAATCGGAGTCTAATTGGAATCGTCTGATCGTGCTGTAAAATGACAATAACACGAACATTCGGTCCACATCCACAGGTGCTGAATGCTGAGTGCTGACCACAAACGTTATCGCGGTATAAACGGGCGCTCGAATTATTACTACGCACCCAGTCGAGCGCGTTACATTACGTCATCACAATGGCATTATTACCTCCGATATCCACATTAATTCAACCGATACGTCGCGATAAGCATCGTTTACGAACAATTATATCACTGCACAAACATAAGGGAACGTACCACACGTATTTGCACCACGATCAACTCGACCCTTTTATGGGAATGAGGATCAGCCCTTCCGCCATAGTCCGAGTCCGCGTTTACGTCGCACCCCGCTCACCCGACGACTGACGGCCGCAGCCCGCAACCCCGCGCGGCGAACACCGACTCGCTCCGCGACTCGAATATCTCTCACAAAAAATACGCCGTCATCATCGAAATGGCGGCAGCGGATATATTCAGCGCAGGGTGCACGCTAAATATTGATTTATTTTAATATATTGATTCGCTACGTTACACGCAACTCCATCCCCTCACTTTTCACATTTATTTTTAACATTTCTCATTTATGAATGGCTTACAGTGCGGCTATACAAGTTCATCGGTTATCAATTAAACTTATTGAAATGGAATAAGGGCGAGGTCGATGCAACAGGACGAGCATGATGATTTTATGTAAAAAAAAGGCATTGATATTAATCAACTATGGATCACTTAGACATTTGAAGCATTAAATTGATTACTAATATTCAATTTACTACGGTGGTTTCTCGATGGTCGGTGCATACAACCTTTTGTGACGGTGGATGAAAATACTTATTCCTAAATAATCTATGTATAGTCATATATCAAATTTTAAGATTCTAATAATCATAAAAGTTTCAACGAGTGGTATCCGCTCATTGGACGTTGATAATTTCATTATGTTGGATTACTTATTTCTGGATTGTTCGTTATCGACCTACCTTTGCATAAATATATTGAAGGGATGAGTTTTCCACGTGAAAAACATCAATCCATTGGTGTTGTCGCCATGTCAGCAGTGTGCTCCGTCTCTGTCCCGCACGGGCGGGGTTGGATGGACGCCCTCTGCGCGGCGACCGCCGCCGATGATGGCCGAGCGCCGCCACTTTTCGCAACGAATCCACCCGAGTCCGCACGGAAAATAGATCGCGGGGCGCACTAATATTTCTTCTAAGTTTTAAAAATTCACATCAACAAACAATTTTTTTTAGAAAGTCGAAAGGAGTCCTGATGAATTATTTTTTTAATTTTATGTTAATTGTCCACTGTTACAAAATAAAACAATACACGGACGTGACGTATAAATTTCAGGATATGAAAAAAAAAATCCGCGCGCGTTGTGTTACTCGGAAGTATTTTTAATAAAAATGGCCTGCCGCCTCGGCGGGAGGAGTGGCAATGGGCAATGAGGTCGGTACCCTCTCTCTGGCACCCGCGCGCGCCCCTCCCTGCCGCCACACTCCGACATAGGGTTAGAAAGTTTCAAAAGTGAATCGTGGAAAACATGATCACAGCAGTGACGTCCTGGGTGCAACTTCAAGCGCATTCACTTACAGGGGCGACTTTGATCAACACATCCTTGCTACAATATTTTTAATTTTTTTCGATTATTCAAATTATATTACAAAATTTTCGTTATAAATAAAATTGTCCTTAAAAATTATTCAATGATCAACGCAACTAATATTCCGGGCATCGTTATCGCAATTACATTCCCTCTATGAATATCAGGGTCATATGGTCTGCAGACATGTTATTTATCAATCAAAAGCTTATCGGAAATGTATCGTGGTCCCCTGGGAAAAAAACACTGACGTGGGTAATAAATTTTAAATTTATATTATCATTTTATGAAATCGCAGTGAACATAACCGTATTTATATGTTTGTATTGTATTTGCTTAAATTTTATTTAAAAGGAATTTGTGAGATCACCACATAAATCTTACATTTTCCTTCCAGATCCTAAATATACTTTTACTGGAGACCACAAAACATTAAAACTTCACTTGACTGCTTAATTACGCAACAGCACTAATTAACTAATGTCGGTAATTGTTGTAATTGGCATTTAATAAATTACACTAGACAATATCCTGTTTTAAAATATAAGAGGAGGATAAACTTACGAAAATAGCACTTTAGTCAATAAATCAAATCACAACTTCGGTGAATAAACAGCACTCCTGTTTAATGACGTTGCGTCGAACATCAGATGTAGCAAGTTGAATATATTTTTTCGCACCTGTCTGTTGTACACTGGTATCGATTGGCCGGAACGAGAGCTATAATTCAGTAGTGACCTGACCTAGGTCATCGTGCCAGTGTTAGCTGAAGTCCTTACAGTCAGCTGACCCAGTTTTCAGCGGCGCGGTTGCTGCATAAAAGCTTGCCAACATACTTTCCCCTTAATAACAAACATGCCCTGGAATAAAATTGTCACGTTTTTACAGCCACACGGTGGTATATATTATGAAACGGGTATAATTAGTGAATAACTAACCGATAAAATTAACAGATATATGCTTTAATAAGATAAAAAACAAAACTTCCAAAAATCTATTTTACAATCAGGGTGACAGTCTGAAATGACTGAGATAAATCTAGTTTGGATCTAGACGTGAATATATTTCCTTACAAACATTCTGTTAGTGAAAATATTCAGCGCGAGTAGGGCTCGAAATCGGAACGATGACCTAAATATTATGCAGGATGGGACCGCGAACTCAAAATGATCTCGTGCGCTATGCGTGTGTCTGTAATATCGTAGTTGTTGCAGGAGGTAACGGTTTCAATGTAACCTATGTACACGTGGATTATATTTCACACAAAAGCCCCTTTTCTTAAGTTTGGATGTTTCGAGTGTCCAATGAATAAGCAGATTTTGCCGTAACGGCTCGCAGCGAACGGTCGACGGTAACTGTTAAAACTACGAGAGTGGTAAAAGCTGCGAACAAAAAGAAATCCTTCGGCTTTCTAACTGAGATGAGGCGGCGAGTGTGCACATCTTACACATTAATTGCCTAAGAACGTTGCATACACGTTAGCTTTGTTACTTTTGTGAAGACGAGCACGTCAACTTTAATGTTGTTCATTATAATTCTATCATAATAGTCATCGAAAACATTTATTATAACTTTTTCTTCAGTATAAATACATCAGCTTCCAAAATAACATGATTTATCTCAGCGACAATCAGTACATGCCAATTAAATTCCAACACAGCGATCGCAATTTGTCAATTAAACGCCTCTCGATCGTCTCTTTCATTCCAAAATTCACTAAATTCACTACAACCATTCAGATAGTCGGAAATACATTAGCAATAAATCACGTACATCGCAAAATAGAGCACGACAGAACGAGAGCAATCTTGCTGTACGACATTCATTAGGACACTATGGGCGTAAACATTTAACTTGTTACTGGATGAGGCACAGATTGCTTTTACGGTTGTAGACTGCATTTATATTTGCACAAGAAAAAAGCATCCACTAATACAAAAGTGTTGGTAGACACAAAATACGATTTTTATTGTTAACAATGTGTACATTGAATGTCTTCATTGTTAAAGTAACAAAGGCAAGTACTCACTATCATTGCAGTAGCATGCAAATACATCAGTGCAAAAATTGCTTCGTACACATTGTCCCTAAGGCCAGCTCGGGATAGCCTATCATATTTCATTAGTCCATTCAGCGGCATACGAGTCCGCTTTGTATTTTACTGCAATATCCTTTTAATATTTCGCTGAGACATTGAATTATGAGCTAATGTTGAGTGTGTGCTCGCGTTTCGTTCTACTATATTTTGTTAAATGTAGACTGAGTTCTCAATTGTATTATTGGGATTAATAAATTAAAATTGAGGCTTTCAATACAATAAATGCGATAATTCAGGCAATAATTCATAGGTTGAAACCGTAAAACTAACTTAAAGGGTAAAACTTTCTTCTATGTGCAAATCTGCTGGTATTTATTTACGTTTTAACATTACTTTACTTTGGCCTTTCTTCATTTATGTTATATTCTTTTAAACTGTCAGTATAAAAAACTTATATTCCTCAAATTGATACCTTACCCAGTAATCGGTGTGATAGAGCAATTTCACGCGTTTTAACACGAGAGACTGGTGTGGCTTGATAATCATTGGCATCTTGCTATTTTTAACAGCCTTCGGGAATTTTGACACAGATTAATTGAGTGTTTTAAGTGTAATCATTTAAATCTTTAACCCATTTTTAGTAATATGAATGCGAAACGAACTTTGTCTGCCAGTTGCGTCTTCCCACTAAATCTAATGAACCAATTTTGATGAGTTTCTGTATTAGCTTTTGGAGAAGGACGTAGGCTACTTATTTATAACATTCACCCGGGTAAAGCTGTTCCTTTAGTTTTATTTATAACAACAAAGTGTTGTTCCCACGATTTTTGGGCTAACTTTTATTGACCAATTCTTTGATATGATTCAGTTTTTTTAACCCATTAAGGAAGTGTAAATCTGCTTTTACATTTGGTTAGACTCAGTCCAAGAATCAAACTTAAGATGCAAGTTCTGTTACAGATTCAAGCAAAAGTATTCCATGCTTTGCTTTATGGAGCTATCATTTTGATTTCAATGTGTTTTACATTATTGTTCTAAGTCATTATATAAATTTAGGTCACAACTAAATGCTGTGTAAGAAAGAATCCTCCTCAAGTGAAGTTTTGGTTATCAGAACACGTCAATTTAAGTGCTCGACGACAGGTGACTCATTGGCGCATAGGCTAGTGAGAAAGATGAGTAATACCTGCGGAGAACTTTTGAAATATTTAAAAGCTCCTTGTTACTGTTATTTTAACAATGGAAAATGAAATTTCCAATCTGTTTTATGCTACTTTTAGTTAGATTCTTAGAAACCAGAAATAAAAGTAAATTAATTCCACGATAAATATGATTTATTTAGTAATTCCGTAATTGAACTATTCAAACAAAGTTTTATTGCTGAAATCACAGAAACTGCGCATTGAATATAGAATTTCTCATCGATGTCAAAATAAAGCATCATCAAATAGGCGCGATATTAAAACTAGTGTCCTAGATATCGGCTGCAATTCTTACTACTTTTCCCGCTGATATCGCACACTTTTAATCTATTTTTCGTCGTCGCTGACTGCGATTTTTAGAAGAGCCATCGATACAACGGTTCTTTTTAATTTTGTGCTGCATTTCGGCACGGCGATTATTACAATTTCGGCCCTAAAAATGTTGGATGCAAGTAGGTGGTGGATAAGGGCCCTTCCTGCTAGAATCAGTTCGTCTAACGGTTCAAGTTTCGGTTCAATGACTCGATTCGGACGCTCAATTTTCGCTGTGTACTGTTAGATATCTGTTGGCAATAACACACTGTACATTGATGAGACCGAATGTCTCGGGGCGATGCTGCGGTCCACATGCGTCGCGGACCTCAATATCCTTTTTATTCTTCATCAACTTTCTAGTCGCGTTGTCCGTTCCAGACAGTAGCAATGTTGTTTTTTTGTCGTAAAAGTTAGATAAGTAGCACCAGATTCTTTACTTTTTGTATTCAGACCACGTTTATACCTAGACAATATTGAGAAATAGGTATAGTTATGTCGCAATAAAAAGATGTACACGCGAACATTTTTTGTAATACCATACAGACATCTTTTAATCGAGTCAAATATTAAAAATTTTGTAACATAATTTACATATTCTGATAATTTCAACTTCCGCTTGGCATTCTTAAAAACTTATTCGATTTACTACTGTTGATTCCTAGCAAAATAAAATAAAATGCAGAATGTCTAAGTGTGCATCAGCAACGGCTAACGTTTTCCTGTTAGAGGCAATCATAAAAGGACTAAAGTCCTAATGATGTCATGGAAGGTTGCGACGCTCGTAGAAACTTAATTAGTATAGGATTCAACAAAATTGTGCTTATATTTATTATTTAATATCTACTAAAAGACAATGGCTTAAGGACTAGCTAATGATTTAAGAATAAAAAAAATAATTTCCTGAGATCTCATTTGCATAATTGATAACTGCAATTTACCACAATGTAAGTACCTATATGTGGTGTATAGTGGTAGTAAAATTAATAATGTTACCATCATTTCACAAGCTATGTATTGACGTCACTTTGTTGCTATGTATGTCAACGCTGTAAGTGGAGGGAGCGGCTTGATTCCTGCCTCGCCAACTCCCAGTTCCAAGAAGGGCTAGTGGGTGAGAGTACGACCATTTCAAACTGAACGCTGCATCGTATGCACCACACAAATCGGTTAGCTTATCAAACACGGGTTCGCGTAATATATCTGCTATTTATTTACGCAAACGGTCAATAATTATTCAGATCTATCGGTGGTATACTCGTATAGTTTTGACATGCAATTTAATCTTTACAAAATCAACTCTGGACGTGTTTCTCGTAATTGCATGCCGGTACCGATTTTATTAGCAATTTGCAAAACATGAGCCAACTGATCATTAATACTATTGTTATTAGTCAAACGATTTCCATCAATGACTAATTTAAGGACTATTTAAACCACATTAACGTTAAACCATAATATTTCACAAACGAGGTGGGTGATTTAAAGAATTTATTGCCCAATCTTATCGGCAGTAAATAAAAATCCGACGTTATCGCGATATGTCATGTCTCTTCACGTTTTACCAGGTCGCATTCGCACAATCAGGGACACCTGTCGAAGCGATCGTTCGTCTGGGTGGTTATTCACTCGAAATCAAAGTTCATATTCGATTTGCTATCGTTTCACGCTATTTTTCACAGCGAGAGTGAGCGGGACGGCGTTATGTGAGAATTGAGTGGGCTATATCAGAATAGGCTAGTTTTTGAGAGCCTCACAGCAGCCGTTAGTAAACTATGTCCCGTTACCATGCGGCTCATCACTAATTCTATCTCATGAAAGCTCAAGTTTTGGCGGTGAATCAATTAACCCTGAACGGTCGGTGCAGTGGCGCTACTTTTTAATTTTGTGGGCCTTAGACGACTGTTTGCTTGGCCTAGTTTAGGACAGTCTTGATTTAAACCCAAACATTTGTTTGCCGGCGTCTTCTGTGTGAATGGGTAAAACAGGCTCATGGTTTCGATTGCGAGAGCAGGTCAAAAGTTTACATAAATATTTTTAAGCACGTGGAATTCATTGTGTAGACCTAAGGGTAGTTATGAGGACTTTAATGAAATACCAGTTGCAAAAAACAAGTTCTTTCAATCATAACTCACAATACCAGGAACCTTATTTACGATAATAATGTATGTACTATATTGGTTGGCTGTACGAGTGTTAATGTACGTTATTACTTAGCAATATATCTCAAAGCCAAGTACATAGGGAGCAGGTTCTTGAGAATTAATTTTCCGTGTTATGTCTGACAAGACAAATGACAATGAAACAACTTCTCACTCAATTAAATTTATGTCTTGTTAGAAGCGCGGGTAACTAGCATTTTTCTTCTTCGCTCGGAACTCTTGTAAATGATTATGTCAACTTTCGCACGTGGTGCCCTTGGGATATTCATTAATTGTTGCTGCATATAACTGACTTAAATTCCAAAGATTAAACTTAATGTTTAAAAATCATAGTCCTATGTAAGTTATTTTGCAACATCGATGATAAGTTAGTATTTTGCACATTAGAAAAAAAAGTTGAATAAGTTGCCTCAATAAAGATTGTATTAAAAAGAAGTAGGTACTCTACCATCAGATATGAATCCAACCAAAAACATTGTTGTCAAAAAGAAAATATTTAAAAAAGGTTCTCGACAGTGTTTATGTTGTATAAAAAAAATCCAAGGTATGTCTATGGCGTAATATAATAGTTGAAGCATAGACAAGCATGGCGTCGCATGGCGCGCAGTGCGGAGTGGTGTGAAGGCGCGCGCCGCCCGCCGCCCGGCCAGCCCGAGTGGTTGTGATTGCGTAAGTGCACGGGGCCGATTTCTAGCGCGGGCTCCCACGCGACAAGGTCGACACTTCGGAGGACTACTCGCGGCTCCCACTTGTCGCACATCGTTTCCTCTTTATTATTATAAGTTGCTTTGTATAATTGTCTTCAAGCGAACTATTTGCATAATGTATTCCCATAAAAAGCCCTTAAATACAAATTCGTATGCTTTCTTGGCGCCCAATTCGTATCGCGCAAACTGGAATCAAATTAATAGTATTTAAGAAGTAAATTATTAGACTTTAAATATTTTTTGAGTATTTTTTCTGATGAGGTCATTGGGGGAGGCCTATGTCCAGCAGTGGACCACTATTGGCTGATAATGATGATGATGATTTTTTCTGATAATATAATAAGGGAGAGTCCTACAGTACCGGCCGGCATCCAGTACTGGCCAGTTGCAAGTTCTCTGATTTTATAATAGATAGCACTGAAACTGTTATCGCCATTTGGGCAGGACGCTAATCGAAGGCAAAGACCCAAACGGCGTCGATTTTTCGCGACAGGTTTACCGTCATTGCAAAGAATTGTGTGCGTGTAATGGACGTACGCTGCGAAAGTAAAATTCAGTGGCTGTTATGCAGAGTTTGGAGAACTATTTTAAAACCATTCAATCCAGGTATGTATAACACATTTATGTGGTTACCAAAACTGTATTTTAAATGATCCGTTGTGCATTATTTATTTTCCAGTAATCGGACATATTGTTTATTTTGTTTCCTACAGTACCGGCCACAACATTGTCCTACAGTACCGGCCATTCTTTTACTTGATTTTTAATGGATTTATCATGCTTGCAGATACACAAAAATCGAAAAAGATCAAAGTGAGGGTACGACAAAGAAAGAGAAGGGTACCTGGGGTACTGCGAACATGCATAAAGCCATGGAACTCGTGCTGAGAAATGAAATGAGTGCACGTCAAGTCGCTGTTCGCTGGCAGGTACCACGAACTACATTAAATGATCGAGTCAAGGCTATTCAAAATAATCATGAAATGTCTATTGAGCCAGTTATGGGTCGTTTCTACAAGACTTTCTCACCTGAGCGCGAATACATATTAGTAGAATTAGAATTATAAGAATTTTCTACCCGGAAAGATGTTAACAAGAAAAGTAAGAGTTTTTTTTTCAGGAAAAAAAGCTAATACAAAGCTAAGAGTTTGTTGTCATGACAAGACGTAAGCAAGAAATCGAAGAAAGATACAAACGAAAGCCTAATTGCTCCTAATAACCCGAATGAAGAGACTATTTGTCCTTTATGCCTTCAATCTCATGATGAGGATTGGATACAATTGTAAAAGTGGAAATTGTATGGCTTGGATCCATGAGGCTTGTGCAAATATATCAGAGCTATCAACTCAATATATTTGTTATTATTGTTCAATATAAATGGACATATGTATATTAAATCAGAACGTTAGTGGCCGGTACTGGAGGCCAATTTTTTAAAGTCTGATTATTCCTAATTTTCTAATTGTAATAATAAAGCTGATTATTTTAAAAATACCTGTATTTTTTTCATTTTATTGATAGTTTATTAGTTTCTTTATATATTACAAGAGGCATTAAGCATGTAACCTTAGGCATTTCGATTAAATTGTTGATAAACCTTAAGGTGACGGTACTGTAGGACTCTCCCCTATTCAAACTTTAAATTATTACAGCATAAAGTATACAAATACCAAAAAAATTGCATCGAATTTATGTGTAGGTAAAGTTTGAAGCTTGAAATGTTTATTTTATCATTAGTCTTATAGCGTCTCTTGTTTTCTGTTATTCTGTGCTGCATTTAGCTTTTCCTATTTTTTGGAAGATGTTTTTTAAACGAAACATAGCAACGTCCAGCATGTTGTCAAATTAGTATGGCATAATTTCTTGGATTTTAATGCAGTACGAGTGTACGACTCAAATAACGCGCAATTTTCAAAATAAAAAATTTAAAAATTATTTAAATATCGTTTCAATTGTGTCGTTTAAACATTCGGAACTTATGCAGATGTAAAGTTAATTTTTTTGTGATCCACATGAGGGGAATTGTTCCTACTGTTTATTTAAATATGTTGTCAAATTTATATCCAATCCATTTCATCCATTCATCTATCGTAATTAATTCAGGACATTTACAATACAAATGGCCTAATTACTCAAGTGCTGTAGCATACTTTAGTGAAAAATTAATATTTGTTAATACTTAATAGTTAAGCACTGTTAAACACATAAAGAAACACGTATGTAAATATAATTTCTGCCCTTAAAATATACAAAGGAATAGAACGTTTGTTTTGAAATTATCCTCCTTTCTCTTAGTCAATACTTAAGTT
The DNA here is from genome assembly GCA_030295005.1 of Cephonodes hylas. NCBI lineage: Eukaryota > Metazoa > Arthropoda > Insecta > Lepidoptera > Sphingidae > Cephonodes > Cephonodes hylas. The sequence continues at coordinate 9,474,903 of AP025363.1, read as the reverse complement.
CACGAGCTTTCTATCGGGCGAAGATAATAAGTTTTTTAAAGTAAAATATTTTTAAGAAGGACTGAAGTTTTAAATTAAAAAAAACTTAATCTCCTCTTTGCAATCTAACATCTAGGCATAGCACGCAATAACATCTGTCTGATGTACCTACGTCCTTAATTTATAGTGTTGATAGTACTCTACTTATTATCGCGTACAGTGTTCTGTATCCTTATTTATAAAGAAATTTGGTAAAATAAACTTAAATCATCTTCAAGGATCGAAAAGACGAGATAGATAAGCTTATTTGCCTGCTACGTCACGATCTTTTCTTATAATAATTGGTTATTTAATTTTTACCCAATATAATATTTAAATTACATAAGCCGTTTAATGGCAATCCTTAGATGGCTTTAAACTAATGTCTACCAAAACATCTTATTGAATACTTATCGAGGACTTAAATACTAACGCACTGGTAGTAAGAGTCAATTTCACTAACCGTACATTATAGTCATCAGGTGGTTGCTACAGAAATTTAAGCGAATTACTAACGAAGAGCTTGCTTATAATTCCACACGGCATTCGTATGATATTTTATTACCGCCAATTCTCAGTACAAATAACGTGTGACGTAATACCTCGACCACACAAGACAATTTGTATGTGATAGACACCTGAACACAAAACTGCTCCATATTTTCCCGCTTTATTATTGAAATAATGCCAGCAATACTAAATAGCTACGGATGACTTTCTTGACTCAGTTTCCCACGGAACCAGAAAGTCAGATGAGACAAAGGCTGGCGCTTGTGCAAATGTATGCAAGTATTTACATTGAAGTTTTATTTAATGGTTATAAAATATTATATATAAAATGTTATATTACTATTTCATCATTCATTGTACATAGTCGGCTAGACATAATAATACTTTTTGTATAGAAAACTACTCAAAACACTGGGAACCGCAACAAAACATTTATAGATATAAGTAAAGGAATATTCGTCACGCCAAGAGGACCCAACCCGTAGCCTTTCACAAACAGCATTTAAGCAATTGCGTATAGGCTCTAAATATACTAATAAACGTTGATTACATTCATATCTAAGATGTTCGATCCTCTTGTTGTCTCTATCAAACGTTTCCTTAAAAATGCAAGTCATAAAACTGACAAAATTCATCAACTTTCATACACGGAGCTTAATTTGTATAAAAATTAAAAAATATATTATAACTTACACTCATACTGGGGTGAATACATAATGGTGTGTACATAATGTATGTGTAACATATTAGAAGTAGTAACACTAGTATAAGTTTGCGATATAAAACTAGTTTAACTAGATTATCATGCACTTCTTAATGGACATTTAAAATGACACATTCCGTGTATATTACACGGAAATACATTCTTTCCAATTTCCACGGCGCCGTAAAACGAGTTGAATAGACAACGCTTATATTCGTCTTGCATTTTATAGGACTTTCTCATATTTTCCTAGCGTTTTGTAAAATAACACTCCATTAGTAGAGAACTCAATATGAAACATCAAATTGTCTTTATGTTTTACGATTGTTTTATGTTGTTTTACGACTCGCGTTGATCAAAGGGCTAAATCACAGCTCTTCGTTCTCGCGGCGAGGCAATGATATGTTTTATGACATATACATAGTAGGTGTAGTAGGTAAGTAAATAGAGGTAATCTCCGCAACCACCATCGTAGCGAGACCTTGAGAGGCGACGCCTACATAGCTCATTTATTATGAGTCTGCAAACCAACGCTTCACATTATAACCCGGCCGAATATGGTTTTCTCGTGAATCTTTAAACTTTACCCGACTTATTTGCGTCGAAATATGTGACTTTAACCTTTTCAATTTGAAAGTAAATTAATTTGATATATATTTTGAAGGCTAATTACACGAAGCGTAAGTGCAGGCCTATCAGTTACCAATTCAATCCTTTGTCTCATATTTATTATAGATTTGATATAGCTTGGATTGATTAGGATTTTAATATAGTTAGGGCAATCATTGTAATTGCAATGAAATATAAGAATTAAATCGTCAAACTAAAACCTTATGAAATCGTTGACAATCGACAGAATGTATTACAAGTTATCCCGTCGCAAATAGATTATAAATGCTAAAGAAAGCGTATCAATGTTTTCATTTCTAGATTAATTTACAAATAAAATAAAAAAATCCTTATACAATTTTTTTTGACCTCGTACCTTACCTTACCAATAGTGATAACTATAGTTCAATATACAAAATATCCTTATCGTTAAATACGTACGTTAAGTACATCCTATATACGGTAGTTAAAATCCTGAAGGATACTAAAATCTTCTCACAGGCAAAATTGACCTCTGGTATTCTCTAACATGGAAAGCTTTGGAATAAAATGAATGCCCCTAGGTCAGTTTTATGTGGCACTAAAGTAAGCCTGTCTGTAGATTCTATTCATAAAACTGACAAAATAAACATCAACTTCCTAAGTTCAAATCGTTATACATGAGAGTTACTGAGGCAGGATAAAAAATATATTAATATACCTTCTAAAAAAACGTGGGCCGCTCACAAAGCATGATTTACAGTTTTGACTCTATTATTTTTAATTTCCCATGATATGTTGTACGGTTCTACCAACTTATCTATGAATATCAAATAGAAAATTAACGCTAGGAGATTAAAGCGAAGCTAGCGGTACTCTATGCGTTCTCAGAACCGCCAAACTTTATATGAATGAAACACTGAATTAAAATAAAAGAATTGTGTGTCTTTTTGTGCGATTAAAGGACTTGATTTTTCTTTTGTGAACTTATCGGTATTGTGTAGTAAGATTATTTTACAGTATGTCTTCAGAGAAGAAAACACTTTACCAATATATATGGGCTGATGATAATGATAATAAATAAAAAAAAAAGCCTAGCATTTAAATTGTCCAAGAATTTAGCTACAAGAAATCTTTAGTTTATACGTTGTAGATCAAGAAAAAGACCTATAAACCCTGCATTATTTTAGTATTACAATTTTTATTAAATCTAAACTATAAATATCAATTACACATTAATCATACGCAAATGTTTACGAAGTTAAAACAGTGAGGTTCCTGTTTTACCTACGAATATGGTTATTTTCGTAAAATCAAATCAGTGTCGTGGTTAAAATATTTACGAAAATAATGATTCATTAAACGGTGTACACAGTGGTAGTGGTTAAAGAAATTCAGCGAAAAGGATCGGCTACGGGCTGTTAAGATTAGGTTATGCCTCTATTATATGCGCGTGCTACGAACGCTACAACTTCTTATCATTTGTGAAATAATGTGCTAGTAGGTTATAGTTTTATCATTTTCGGCCCTACTTATAAAGCGAGTCAATTTAACTATTACTTTATAATGTTTTATCCTTCTCTGTTGATTGACATGTGACGTTAGAGAAAAAGAGACAAAGCTTAGTTTAAAAAGTACAAAGCTTATAAGTAAGGTGGTTTATATATTTACTATAAATGACTTATCTTAATTCCTATGAAGAATTGGTTTTAAAGGAGGCTCATCCCAGCAGTAAGACTTCATCATGATCGTCATCATCGTCAGCCAATCTTCGTCTACTGCTAGACATAAGCTTCCCCCAATGACATCCACCGGGATCGGTCGAAGGCTACCAGGGCAGTCAGCGATGTCCTGCGACCTTTACGAGGTCGTCCGACCATTTGGTCGGAGGACGTCCCACGCTGTACTTTGTAGTACGTAGCCTCCACTGGACTCCTCATTTCTGAGGCGATCTCGTAAGGAAATCCCGAGCATAGCCCTCTCCATAGCTCGTTGAGTGACTCTGAGCCGTCCCATAACGCCTTTAGTGACAGGCCACGTCTCAGTGCTGTATGTTATCACTGATCGAAGACTTTTGTCTTCAGGCACTGAGATATTTTGGACGAGAAGACGACCCGCAGCTTGGCAGATACGACGATAAGGTTACGACCGTAGTACCGGTTGGCTTGTTGACAGTATCGTGTTCTGTTTTTGACACTCTCGGGGTTACTTCACCTGGCAGTATAAAAAAATGCTCTATTTATTACGCCAAAGTGTTTTATAGGTGGTAGAGCTCCTACCGAGTTGATTAAAACCGTGGAATAAATAGGCCGGCCCGACACCTGTAATGCCACTGTTTTTCAAAAAACCGACATGTAGTAAAACTGTCAAAATAAAAATGTATTTCTTGTGAAAGAAGTAAGATATTTGTATACTTATGGATAGGAATTACAGTACCTACCTGTGTTAACCTTTTTTAAATAGTCAGTCATAATAGTGTCGACAGGTACGTGATAGACTTACGACTCAACCTTTGATCACTATTAATAAGTTTTGTATGATTTGTAAGAATTTTGGACGAGAAATATTGGTGTATATTTTTGCATCTATTGCAGTGATTACAAACCAAAGTCCAAACCAATGCATAAATGCAATAAATTCGAAAGTAATGATGTTTTTTGTTATAATGTATTTTGATTGATTCATTGATGAGACTTTTTAGCTACTATGAATTAGTTTATTATAACCTTGCGCCTGCGCAGGGTGACTAAAAGAAAAGCGAAAAAGGAAACTATGTTTCGTATATCATGTACCTATATGCGAAAGGGATGGAAATGTATAGTGTAAATATATTAGGTATGTAGTACATACATACTATGTACCATTAAACAAGTATAAAGAGCATTTACGCCAGTCCCAAGCAATTTTAAAGTAAAGCCCAAATAGAAATTTCAATTGTTTCAGTGTCCATTTAGATTGTTATTTGTACACTTGTTTTCACCTTCTGATGTGAGCATGTATTTGGACGATAAAATCTTTTGTATCCTAGAGAGGGACACAAGTTTTTGATAGGCGCGCGGCATAGTGCAACAAGCGCACACGTGAGAATGAGCTGCTAGAACAGCACACACATAGATATTTCCCATGTGTTAGAGCGGGACAAACGATGTGAAATCAGGGTGGTTCCACATGGGTTCAACGACCCACCGCGACACGCGTATCGGTGATTTTTATAATTTGGATTTTGGGACAAAATTTCCGACTTAATGCCCGGAAGACTTCATCCCACGGATAATGTAAACACATACGCTTAACCAAACCTGTTTACAACTTAAACGCTATCGGTATTGTAAATTACATATTATATTATATTTATTGCACGTGTAATTTTATCATAAACTACTATTACTACATTAATTGTTAAGATTCTTATCTAACACTTATGACATAATTGAAAATTAATAAACATATTTATAAAGTTAGATACAATATCAAATATTACGTGAAAATATGCAATGAGTTATTACGTGTGTGACAGATGAACTTTTTAATAGTCATTAGATTAGGCATAGCAACAGGTTACGTCATTTATAGTGACAGACGACAAGTCTACTATTTCGGTAACAAATAAACAGGTGCTTAAATACGTCATCAATGCTTGTTTACATGTTTATAATTCAATATAAATATCCTCTTTATTAACTCTCTCCTCTTAATTTATCCTTCAAATGAGTATTAGATGTTCCAATTATGAAAAATATATCCGCATGTGCTTTTTTACTATAACAAAAAGGCTTCTGAGGTAAAATGTACGCAAGTGTGACTGTCAAGGAACTTATTATTTAAATGAGTTGCATAACGATTACTGTCACAGTATGGGCGACGTCGCACCGACATACAGATCGTTTCGTTGCCATTGTATGATAATTTTGACCTTCACTTTGTAAGTGTGTTTATCACCCCTAAATATTTGTACAGATATATATCTATGAAAAGCGCAGATCTTTTCACATTCGATAAAAATCGCCATACCAATTATATCGATAATCGAAATTATAATTCCATTTTTAAAATCAGTACATCCATTTACATTTCATAAGCAGTTGCAGCCTGAGAAAGCGTTGTGAAACACATTTTGGAATCCGGTGGAATTCGAGTTGTCACTAAACATTGGCTAACTGTCCCTTCGAGTCCGTGAAGGGTAGTGACCGCAAGGAAAGTAACGCGGCGCGGACGCAGGCGAGCATTGCGCAAGCCTCCAACTTCCACGTGTATTCACTTAGTACCATCGCAGGTGATCCGAGGGCATCCGGTGGTGCTGCGTTCAATTTTTTTGTTCGCTGTCTAAGCATTACGGTATCGACTTTATATCAAATCGCCAAGTAAGCACCGACGGTGGTCACTCACCAACTTTTGTCGCTAAGTGAACATAGTAGGTTGCATTAAACATGTATTTATGATGAGAACGAAATTAGCAATGATTTATGAGCCGTATGAGTCGTACCTAAACACCTTTCTCTACTTGACGGTACTTCGGCCCGTCGCTCGTCGCTTTGGTCCGCATTTTGGGAGGCGCCTTGCGCAAACGCGTCCCACACGCATGCATCCGAAAGGCGCACTCATCATTCTTTGCACCGTTAGTTTTTCCTACTTCTCAGCGTGTATTATAGCGTCGTTCATATCGTAAAAGTAGGAATGTTTAATTAGAGAAAGGGCTTCACGGCTGTCGGCGCTCGAGATGTGTTGCAGGGAGCGTGTGCTTGGGCCGCGTGTTTGTGTCGGGTGCCGGGCGGCTGTGATCGCATGTTATAGATTTTAGCCAGGGTGACGTCAAGACGTAGAGTAGCCCCCCGGAGAGTTGCCCTCGCGAGACAGTAGCGTCATAGCGAGCAAATCGGCGGCTGCGCGGGCGGTGATCGAGAGGCCCCGGCGGGTGCGCAGCCGCCGCGCCCTCTGCGCGTCGAGCCGCCGAGCGCGCGTCCCTCGCCCCCGCGCGCCCCACACGCTCGCCCCTGCCGCCCCCCGCCTCCCGCGCGCCGCCCTCGCCCCGCCGTCCCTCGACGCCCGCGCTCCACGCGCCCCACGCGCTCGCAGGAAAATTACGATAGTTGATGACACCAGCATGACATGTGACCATCGAGAAAATGATTGCTTCACGTACGTGAACTATTTGCATCGGATCATATGAAGCAGATCGCACATGCCGCATATTAAGTAACTTTATCTAAGACCACATAACTCACAAACTTAGGCGTTTGCTTTTTATTGTCGTTGTTATTTGGATTTAAATAGATAATGCTTTATCCCCGTTTTCCAAACACTGCTTAGTCTCTCAACTTATATTAAGTTGAGTATTAAAATCTGAAATAATGTAATAGATACAGGGCTACCTGGCGTTTTTTCTAAAAAACACTGACTGGTTGTTCACCTTGAACGTTGTCTGTAGGACAAACAACCACTCGATTACATACCTACCCAGCAGCGCTGCACCAGCCGAGCGGGGAAAATATCAGGCTGAAACGAAACAGGAGAACGCATCGATTGAGTAATTTAGCGTAGTTTTGTAATTATTACGTGGCTTTATAAATACATTCCTTTATTTGTAAATTATTTAGAACATGATTTCAGAAAAATATAAAGGCACTCTTGCACATTTTTAGCAAAGCTCAACCTACGAGAGAAGAACTCTATCTAAACTTTCTTTTGATCTTTTTTTCTAACTTTGATAGTAACTAGAAACGATAGATAGCAGTTGCAAGTAGGCCGAAGAAATCAATAAAAACTATTTTTAAAGAAAAGGCAATGTAATTATCTGCTCTACTTATTTCAATTTAAATTTCAATGTTTTTCATTTCGCTAAACATCATTTTTTTTAAGTCATGCGTAGGTCAATGACACTTTAAATGGTTATAAATGAAGTTTAAAATGTAATTAATAAGTTAAAAAGTTAATTGAATTAAATAATTTATTATAATAATAAATATTTCTGATTCTAATACCCATTAAAACCTATTATCATGGAAAATAATAAAATATTGCAATTTTGCGATTACTCATGAAAATTTAAAGAAAAACATGTGGTGGATATCTTGGTGATAACTGATAAAATGTATATTATGACCTCATTAAAACAATAAAATCAATCATTCATCGTTACTCACATAGCACCTTCAGAAGAAAATCAAAATACAAATCTTTCATTTGGCATAGCAGTTATACAAATGTGTAAAAGTTTCGTAGTGCCAAGTATTCGTGTGGCAAATATTAAAATAGCTATACGAGCAGGACGAGGGGCGAGCGCGTCGTACAGTAATCAGAAGGTCACGCGGGGTTTGCGCCGTACACCATTCCACTGGCCTTATGGAGCGCGTGCGGCAATCACAGATATCTGCCAAGATTAATGGAACACGTCAAACAAATGCTCTTCGTTACGTACTCCGATATTCATAAAGTCCACGCCGTCTATAACAGCCTTTTTTGTTGTTCCTTTTTTCGCTATTATTTTTAAATTCATATTAAGAACGCTAAGGAATGTTTTTTAAAATTCCTTAAAAATTCGATTTAAACTTTTTTATTTAAGTCATTGCACAACGATTACCTCCTTTCACGTTCTGTATAAAAAAATATGACGAATTCTGGAGCTAAGACGAAACTATATCTCGAAATGCGGAAGGCAGATAACATTGATAAAGATTCGGTATCAGTCGAGAGCACAGCAAGTTATGAAACTTTATTACTTTTAAAGAATTTTATACTCTAGCAAAATTTAATAAACTTTGATAAAAAGCAGTTAAAGGCAGCAACCCGCGAGATGCCTTACTACTAATAAAGCTATAATCATTAATAAGCAATTTATTGCCGCAAAGAAGGAAATTAGCTTGTCACAAATTGCCGCTAATTCTCATAAAGTTTCCATGAGCCAGTCCGAGTTTGTATGGTTCTTTAATTTTTCAAATTACAGTTACAAATTACCAATATTGGTCAAACACATTTAACTATTTTCCCGTTTTACATACAAATATGCGTCCACTCAAAAGAATAAGTAAATTTCGAACACTACTAATGCATATTATTAAAAATGAAGCAACCTAATATTCCTATAAGAAGATATAAGAGCTATTATACCGTAATATAAATTGTAAAATACTGGCAATATATTATGAAAATTGCAACATGACAGCAAATAAAAATTCTTTTTAAAGACTATTCTAGTTTTTCTCACTAAGCAAATAAATGAATATTATTTAATCCTATTATATTAAACGCTAGTTTATCCTTATTGCATCGCGGTTAAAATCAGACATAAGGTTTTTGTCTATCTTGTGGTTACGGATTACAGTATAAATGCTTACCATATTTCGGCCCCGAACAACCGAATGAAACTTAATAATATTGCTTCTTTCCGGTTTTCTGCGACACAGCTATTTTGTCTGCTCTATCTGATCTATTCATACCGTAATCCAAGCTGACTACGATATGATTGTAGTTCTTGTGGTACTCAAATTAGGCAAAATTATAAATAAAAAAATAGTCATTTTATTATAGGGTAAATAGTTATAGAAATATAGTTTAAAACAAAAACGCTTAATACTCTTAATTCGTATCGTATTACCACAAGGACGAAAAAATACCTATCAGATTAGGTATTATTAAAAAAATAAAGATTACATTTAAAATGAAAATAACAGAAATTAGGTAACGCCTAAGTTAATTACAAGCGTTACCTCTTAATATTTCTTCGGAATAGAGCTTTTAGCCATGAAGGCCCGTACGCACCAATAGGATAGAAAAAATAAAAACATTTCTTTACATTCGCTGTTAAAAAGGAAAAATAGCACATTACCCTTCTAGCTTAGGGCGTGGGACAAACACACTCTAAATAATTGAATGCTGACTAACACCGTGTGCTCTATTTTTTAACGCTAATGACTTCCAGGTCTTAGTTAAAATTAACTACACACACTTACTAACAAACACCAACTTAGTCGTTAAAAACACGGCACGTAGAGGGGAAAAAAGTATAAAATAACAATGAGTGGCTATCTTCTGATAAACAAAAGTGTATAAATCAGTGACAAATAGCGGTAGAACATGAATGAAAGCGTCGGCAGGGCATACGGTTCAAGCGGGCCAGGCCGGAACCGTGCTACGCGGTAGGGTATATTTGATTGTGATGCAAATTCCCTATTTCCGGCGAGGGGAGCTCACAGCAACAGGTGGGGGTCGGACTCCACCATCTCTGCTCATCCACACTCAGAACGTGGCTTATTGGAGTGGAACATGCACTTGGAACCAGACCACTCGAAACTTTTACAGTCTGGATGTATGTACTTTGCAAGTCCTTCGAGAAAAGAACACAGATTAAAAAATATTATTTATTGTAATTGTAGAAAATAGGACAATAAAGTTACTTATTATATCTTATAAATAGTTTATATTATATCGGTATCAATAATAAGTATTAATGAGGAATCAATGTAAAGTAGACACGATGTAGGTACCTAGATGATATGAATATTCACAAGGGACAAATTATAGTCATATTATGCTTTACAAATTGGATAATAAAATGATGATTAATAAGTTAAAGATTTATATTTATAAGTTAAAGATGCCAATAAAAATCTGTTACTGAAATATTTTATTCGAATATAAAACACTCAGACTATGCCAAGCTAGTAGTCTGCAAATAGTGCAACTGCGTCCATTGTGGACCTCCTTGTACTACTGTGTCTAAAGTAATATTGTTTTGCTTCGTAAGGTAATTGGGATCACCGAAATCTTAATGTTAATAAATTCAATTTTAAGATTATTTGTAACCGCCTGAATGCTGATCACTGTACAATGTACCTACATAAGACGTTCAAGCCACTCAAATAATGTACTTCTTCCATCGCAATGTACTTGCATCGAGCTGTATTTGTCTAGTAAATATTAAATTGTCTCGATTTGTAGAAGACATTAATAACAAACGCTATTTCGGCGTTGTTTAATTAATTACGTAACCAAGAATACCAGAAACTGCAAGTAACGTAGATAGCATCGTGATCCAAAATGTTTGCGAAACCCTTATCTTATTGCGACATCCTATCAACTATCCATATGATCACACTCCGCTCGAAACTTGCAGAAACGAAACGACACGCAACATAAATATATAAACTATATTTTAGTATTAATTAAGATAAAGTTTATCAATGGTATTAAATACGTAGTTAACGATATTTAAATATTAATGAATTTAAATTCATAATGTTAAATTAATTTCCCGCATTTCTATTCAGCGTTGAGAAAAATTATTCTTAATTACAAGGCTCATGCGTCCCCAGTGAAAGCAACTAACAGCTTTAATGTTATAATTACAGACACATTTTTCCAATGGTTTTTTATGAATGCTATTAAAACATGAATGCTATGACATCGTTCTTAGGTAGTATCGTTAATTGTTTAGAAAGAATAAACAGTTAAATAAAACTATCATTAATTAAAAGTGAAGGTTTTGTACTATTAATCGGCCCCAGCTAGTAATTTGCGTATTTTTTGCCACAAGTGTCAATTAGTTGAAGAATCTAACATCTGGTATTTCACCCGGTTGATTAAATTGTTTTCTAATTAAATATGTAGTTAGATTTTTTGCTTTAACGTTTAGGATTGCAGATAGCAACGTGATTTTATATTTTATAAAGAAAAAATGTTTTCACGCCGTTTCTAATTAAATATATTTATATGAAAAGGTAGAATATTTGTTTTCACTTTGTATAAATTACACAAAGGTTTCATTGTTGCAACTTAATTGCATTCTATTAAAAACGTATCTTCATCTATAATCTACATAGCCAGGATTAATCGTTTTGTTAGTGCATTTTGTCTTATATTCTACAAAGTCCTGGTTGGTTTCTTGCTATCGCAATTTCTCGTTGCTCATTGCAGTAAACAAAGAATGCAATGGTCATCACAATAAAGTAGAGCTCTTGTATTTGCCGATTGACACGTTCGAAGGGACGCAGTGAGAAGCAAAAATGATAAAAGTACAATACATGTATGCATATTGTCAATTAGATTAAAACACGTGCTAGATTTTAATGGCGATTCTTTTTATTCAATTTTGTTCATTCACCGATGTTTTTTGTGTTTCACCCTGGTATATTATTCAATAAAGACCATCTGTATGTTGCTTCTTAAGCTCCTTGCAATGAGGGGTTGAATCAGATTTGTATAAAACGTTTGTGCATCGGAATGAGGGACGTTACAGGCCGTCGCCCAAGCGTGCGCGGACGCAGGGGGCGGCCACCCCGGCGAGAGATCGTTGACCTCCCCCTCCCGCCGCCCCCTTCGCCTCACCTCCCTCGCAATCACAGCCCTTTGTGAGCTCACGCCAAGGGCTACTAAGTGAGGGCAAGGACTCCGTTTCTTTGTTTTGAAATACCTTCTAAGTTCGAGAGGGTCCCAGGTAAAGCGGCGAATGGGTTCGTGTTCTTTTTTCAAAATTTAATTTTACAAAGTACCTCGCAGAGGGACTATAAAGCGGGTGAAACGTGAGTATGACGAATTTTAAGAGTTTTGTCACGATCATATTCACTATTAAACTTCACGCACGAATTTTTGCTCCGAATTTTACTGTCGCTAACACGTTATAAAATTGTTATAAATTAACAGTTTCTCTTCCAAGGTGTGAAGGGACGGTGAATTAGGAATTAAGTTTACATATTAAATGAGTGTCCAATTATAATATTGGACTATTATATACCCTACCTAAAATTAGCTTACGAGGTTACGAGTTATTTAATAGATTGGATTTTTAGACGATTTTATATTAAAACAATAAAAATAATAAATACTAACTTTTATTCGTAAAAAAACAGAAGCTACAGAATATAAACTTTTTTAAATTGGTGAAATAAGAAAAATACAAATTGCAATGGTTATTACAGATGCGAAGGCTTCATGTACAAAGGGACGTTGGTTTTCAATAAACATTTAATAAAGGTAGTGTAATCTAAGCGACGATGGCGTAAAAGTTTCGACTGCAAAAATATACATATATACCTATCTCTTATGTCTCCATCCCTAAACTGCTTAACAATATTTTATGAACTGTGATAAGTATAATGAACTATGAGACAATTTCCACGACCCTAAGCTAAAATATTTTCGTTCAAGTCAGACTTAAAAAAAGTGTAGATAAGGATTTCCATGTAAAATTTTATTGTTCACGTAGGTACTCGCCATTTCAAAATATCCAAGTGAGGACAGCGGTGAAAGAAAGAAACCCTCTATAAAATTATTTTCTATAGCATATTAACCAACTGATACTGATTGAGATGGCGTTAGATTATATCGAGGTTGTTCGGACTCGCCAGATTATGGGCCACTATAGCGGACACTTTCTTATTTAAATATATACCCTCTCAAATTGGAAGCGGCAGATTTCTCAAATCTTTATCACGTAAATGATAAAAAATGATAAAGATCGAGCCCAGTAGCGTGCCTTAAGAGAGGCCTATGTCCAGTAGTGGACGAATTAGAGGCTGTTAATGATGATGATGGAACCCGTTAATGTTAAAACTGAAACTAAGCCTTGCGAAGTAACAAAATACATTTAGCTAGGAGGAAACATCTGATATTCTAACAAAGCCAGGACATAATTAAGATTATTTTCAAACACAGGTCAGATTGAAAGAAAAAGACCACTTCTCGCCTTATTACGCTTTGCATACTTAAATTCTTACGCTTGGTTAGAATGGTATTGCCAAACGATACGAGAGAACCTAACTTATAACAAAATATTTCTTCCCTCTTAGCATGTAGGTACTGTTGGAGTGCTCTGAAGAGCTGTTCAGTCTTATCAGATCCTCTATTTCCTCATCCGATTCGCGTTCCGGCCTTCTGTATTGTGGCTTCGTGACGTTTTATCTTCGCCGCACGATAAACCTGGAACGGCTTATCGACTCACGTGTGTCGTTCATCGTAACTTCAGTCCTTTAAGAGAAACGTGAAAAGGTTATTCACCATCGTAACATCAAAAAGAAATTTCGAGCGAAAGATGGTTATGACGTAGTTTACCCTCTTCGAACTTTTTCGAAGTTATCGTCATATTGAACAGACTTATATTTGTATCTTCGAAGTAGTAGACACTTATGCCACTTTTGTTTTGAGACTCAGTACAATTTTCATAAGGTATATTTGTATTACTGTTCCACATCACTTCGTTACGTTTTAGTCTTATTTTTTCAATTATACCCATTTTACTTAAGCTAGCAAAGCTACATCGATGGATTGAATATACCATAGGTGCTAATGCTTGTTCTACAAAACTTTGTCTATCTATTTAGATTTATCCCATACATAAGCCGAAAATCTGACGATCTATCATTTTAAAATTAAAGGGCTCAAAATCTGAGATAATGTCGCCGAAGTATACATAAGTTCTTAATACATCAAGCGTCCAATTTCACGCTGTTCACCACAGGTGTAAGGCATATTAAAAAAAACAAAAACATCACTAAACATTTAACCACAACAAAAACCTCAAAAAACGTGTTTAATATTTGAGGAGTGCTCGAAACATGCAGTGACGCACCCCGCCCGCATGCCGAAGCACCCCATCTAATGTCAAATTGAACTGAATTTATTTACTGCAGTAAAGAACAATCGCCACACTCGACATTTACCATAAACAATTTGAAGCATTCTCAACCTTATAATCGGTTGTAATGCAGGTTAACTTTATGGTAAATGAGCCCGGAGGCGCCAATTATTTGAATGCGTTCTGGGAGGGTGAATAATAGGGGTTGTATGTTTCCGTCGTTTGCTCAATCGTGGTACAATCGTTTTGAATGCAATCATCAAATTGAATAATTATCTAATTTCCTCTTTTTTATTTATACGTTAATGTCATTTACTTTTTTAAGGGTTGCTTTAATGCCGCATATTTATGCTTGGGAATTTCCGGGTAGTGTGAATCAATTTAATGTGGCCTAAATTCGACTTTGTGACCTCATTTCGTAATTTCAATAAGTAATCTGTATTAGAAAACTAAATAAAATCAAGAACAAAAATATCTTGGCCATTTTTTTACCATCAATTGCAAGTGCAGTCTTTTGTTGTGCCAGAAGAAAAAGTTTGCATTAAATTTTAAATTGTCTTAAATTAATGATTCATCTTTCAATATTGGTTATATGTAAAATATTAAGTGCTGTTATATTGTAATCACTATTTTACTACCCCAAATTATTTGCTAACACAAATACAATTATTTTACACCTACAGCAATAAAATTTATTCTTGTCTAATTTTTAGTTACATAAACACATAAGCTTAACCCTGGATAAATCGTTCACAGCATCCCTTCACTTGACGATAGGGGACTTGTGACATGAAACAAAATCGTAAACACTGACAATCCACCCACAAATTGTAACTCGATACACGAGTGAATGTTTATCGCTATTAATATTAAAACAAACACTCCCCCTGGCAGAGGTTTAATAACCTGTGGACTGAAGCGCCCCTCGACTGTTATCGTCGGGCGACGGCGACGCGCATCGTGTCAAACGACAAGTGCTAGTGGTTCCACACTATGCCACCACGGGACATACTACGCTGGATACGATTGTTTTTAACTGCCTCTAACAATTGTGTGGTAGAGTCTTTACGTTTTAATTTTTAAGTTTTCATTAAACTTTTTTTTAACTTAAATTACCGTCATTGTTGATTTGCTTTCAGCATTAATTATTTGAGAAAACAGCAGAAAATTTTGTTAAAAAATATTTTTCGTGATCATTATAACGCTTCTAAAATAATAAGCTTATTTAGGAGGCATCTTGTAAAATACGTTGAACTTAATCATCAAATTATAATTATAGCATAAACATTTTTATTTATTTTATAACTTATCAAGAAATACGCGTAAAGTCTCGAATTTCATCATAGAGTATACAAATTAAAATAGTTTATTAAATGTCGCATCCAGCGAGGTGGAATGTCCATACAATTGTGGTTTCCACGAGAAGCTAGTCACGATATGTCACGTGACGGCCACCACCGACATGGGGAGTGCGTTCATTCATATTTTTTTCGCTCTACTGCTCGCAATAAAATGTTGGCATAGCTTCTAATCACAGTTATAAAATCACTACCGGCAGTTTTACCAACAATCTTTTAGTTAGAACATGGACTTTCTTTATCTACTTCGTCTAAATTATCACCGACGAAATTGAGACTTTCAAATTTGAAAAAGGTGAATTTTACGCTAGCATTCTAAAAAAAATAGCTCTTTTTACAAACATGTTAATATTTTTTTGATTATTCATAAATAAATTAAATTGTTATAAAATCCAATTGTTTCGGTACAATTCTGTCAATCACGCGGCAAAAAATAGCGAGCTAATATCCGTGATGACGTCAATAAGTTCAGCGTGACGTGCACGAGTCAGTTATAAAATGCGTTGCGATAGGAAACCTCTCCCACGGGAGTATCGAGGCAGTCTCAGAGGGAAGGGGACGAGAGGCATTCCTGGGAACGGCGGGAGGTGTTCCACTTTTGTACTTTTTGCCGTCGTCCAAAGGGGGATGACCGGCTGTTTTTTCTATACGTTTTACTTCTCTTGTTTTAGCCATCTGAACACTGGTCAGTCCGCGGCGCGTCTCATTCCGTTTGTTCTTTTTAACAACATTGATTAGATGTTGTATCTACCCTTTCTGGTTTTTGAGACCGATGTTTATACTTAAATCTGATTGATCTTTTCTTAATTTGATTAATGAACACATAATTGTCAATTTTGTATATATACGCTTTTTAAAATAAACTGTTACTAATTTTTAAAAACTAATTTATAATGAGCATACACAGTACATTTACTTGGTTAATAATTAAGGCAAAACGTTTGGGCTACAGATCTTTCGAATATATTTCCAAACAAAAAATATTAACCGTTTAATTTTAATTACAAGTGTTAGTTAAGTACACTTCTGAACGTGACGGAAAATTTTTAAAGGCTCGTAATTACTCAGTAAAAGTAACTGTGTATTCACTTAGATGCTGTTGAATAGAATCACATCCGCGCATTTACGTTATCATCATTATAAATGATCTCGTTTAATGGCCAGCCTTATAAAAACCCAGTTTTCACTTGGCATGAGTTAACGGCCTTACTGTATCATCATTAGTCTGTTTCAGTTCACTGCTTATTATCCACCGACCTGCAGCTACTAGTCTGCAACCCTCAGGACACTTGAATATTTATACACTGACGTCATAATCGTATTTATAGCATGTAACAATAATTTAACCCTTCAGAAACATTGACGCACAAGTGAAATGGGTGAAAATTTCCTGCACGGTAATGGTTTTATCCATTAAAGCTTAAAAGGTTTCTTTATAGTCTCATTTGAGGATGTAATTGTGATTACAATACGTTTTGTTTATGTGTAATGTATGATAGAGGTTTAAATTGAATTTTATTTCTTAAATTTGTGTCATCTTGTCAACATACTGTCTTTGCGATGGATCTAATTTAATACCTAATGCTAATTATAGGCTATTTAAAAACCATTATCCATTGATGTTCTTCTCATCTCATTCATCAGTCTCGTTATATTTTACTCCATCAGACAATCTATGTTTAGTTCGCCACCCCAGCAATTAAGCATCGTGATGCGGGCGCTATCAGCAATACATCGATTGGGGGAGGTAGATGTAGCCTGCCACCCTGCCACCCCTGCCAGGACTCGGCATAGCAGCTAGTTATCTGCGCCGATCGATAAATGCCATGGAAAACTCCCGACAAAATAGATACCTCTATTTACATGTATCTATTGCCGCTCGCACTGCAATATCGACGCGCGCCACTCTTTGTTCGCAAATGAATATGTTAACTTCGTTTAAAACCTTTACAATATTGGCATACGCGTCTACATTTAGCCAGTACTTTATAAGGGCTTGTACGGTTATTTCTATACCTCTTGTCAGGTGTTTATCGATCATTGCACACCCAACTTTCATGTGCGTTCGTATAATAATAATTTGAAACTGCAAGTCACTTCTTTTGTTCCGCTTTACGCTTTAATCGTTGAATTTTGGTATATTAAATGAGTTTTTGGAAACCTGAGCTGCTTTTTATGTAATAATGCACCCAAAGGAAGATTGATACAGCCTTTTGCTTAAATTCAATCATGTGGATAAGCCAATAATTAATTAGACTTTTGACTGTTTTCGTAGATGCTGCATTTGAAAGGGTTTTTGACGGAATAGCTGAATCTTTTTTGGAGGCTTTCGTTAGTAATGACATAAAATAGAAACCCGCATGTTATTGATATTACTTTCAATGTTGTGTGCAATTAGAATACATCGGCCGCCTACTATTCTGCTATTTATACTAGTCATTTTAACCACGTGGGTGTAAATTGTTTTGGTAGAAGATGAGATAGGAACACGATCGGAATAATTAGCACTTTTTGGTTTAAAACCTCCTTACACAATTATTGAAGAAAAACGATCGATGTTACGTCGATAATCTGTTATAATAGGAGCTATTACGTACACAGATTTGAAAACAGAATTAAAAAAGCTATGATGTAAAAACCGCATATTCATATAGACGATTCTAATACCTCCTACGTACCTATAAACCATACGTAAATGACTATTTTTTAAATAAAACGATCGGTCTACCTACATTAGGAAACAAAAATAAAGAACGGAGGTTCTCTGAATTGAATTATTTATATTATGAAATATTACTGGATTATGATATTTTACAGGCAATAATTGCTCAGGGCAGTAGTATTTTGCAGTAAATTGTACGATTAAGGAACTTGTATTCTGATAAGCTTTTTTAAGGAATTCCATTTTTATTTCTATGTCTTATACCTACAACATATTTATTGCTAATAGTACACTAAAAATTTTTTGTGCTAATTCAACCATGTTCACAGGCCCATGTAATAAAGAAGCCCAAAGCATTTAGCATATTATATTTAGGCGAAGTTCATCTAATTTTGGTATAAAGTTATTCACGCACAAACGTTACGAAAGAAATGCAAATCGACACAAAACTGCCAAGGCTAATGCTAGACGCTATTATAAATTAATCATAGTTAAAAAAATGGAATTGTTTACCAAATGTCATGCATCCAGTCACCGAGTGTGGTCATTTGAAAGGTCGGGGCGCTGCGGCAGAGCATGCGGCGGACACCTGTACGGGCCGCGGACATTCTAGCCGCGGTTATAGCCGAACTTATCGCCATGCGCTGACGCAACCCAAACAGGATCCACCTCCCAACAAAAAGTTCCACGGCCACTATTTCGAAACTCGTGCGCACCTAAATAGAGAAAGGCATCTATGTGCTTGTACATCATTTGTAGAGCCGCTAGTCGCAACCCACGGGGTACGGGGTGAATGCCCTTAACGTCCTCCGTCCTCCTCCCGCATAGCTCCTTCCCGCTCTCGCACACTAGAGTCCCTCTTCTCTCAAGTTTGAAAAGAGGGCACGTATTCGTCGCATACCGGTGGAAACTTAACCTAATCTTTACAATGATAAAGTTCAAAGTCGATTGGTAGTGCAACTCTGTGTACAGTTAAGGGTGTGTGCGCACGCGCATTGCGTTTGTATTCAAATGAGGACAGTGCGTTCCGCGCCGGAGAGCACTATGATTGTACTTTTTTAGTCCGTGAGCCGTAATCAGCTACAAGGAAATGGGCATCCTTAGGGGTGGCGCAGCGCACCACGCTTCGGCTATTGGGGACACGATCTCGTTAATGCGCGACAATTAGGTGCTCTCCGAAGACAATTTGTATTAATAGTAGCCAACCAATGTCCCTGTTGCCGAGCGACACATTCATCTTTTGTTCTGTGGACACGCACACAACTACCATTGATAGTTACAATTCTGAAATATCAAAACTTTTTGCTCATTATGATATCAGTTGGGTTTTTTCGCGAAATCCGCAAGTTGTTTTTTGGCCATAGACACTGCAGTTAATTCTTTGATTCCGGTCGATTATAATTTATTCTCTACACTTTTTAGGAAGGCACGAAATTCAGGCCATTTTTTTTCTCTCTATATACCGTGGTTATCAGTAAGTGGCGGTTCGCATTTTCGGTAAAAACGTGAACCACGAAATTCCTTTAATGTTTTTTAATCGTTAATACCCTTCACTTGACCACTAAGATTTTTAAAACTCCTATCTAAAATTATTATCGTAATCTGTGTTTTGTCCTATCCACCTGGGATAAATCGATGTTAAACCCAGAATATCAAATTGTCCTTTTAGAAAAACCTTGCACAGAAATAGCACAGATATAATGAAAAGTAGGTGCAGTACAAGAAGTTAGGTACAGTACCATCCGTTCACCTAGTAATTTATGTAGTGGCGTAGTCGCATCGTAGGCGGCACTCGACCTTCGCTCGTCCTGCGAGAGAACTCGGTTTTCCACCACATGACAAGCTAAATCTAGCTGTATATTAAAATAGTTTTGCATAACAATAATGATGCGTATGTATAAATTAGTAGAAATTGGTTGATTGTGTGGCTCTGTGGCCGATAATTTCTTCTTTTGAACAATTAAAGCAAGTTCGGACATTGGTGACTTGGATTGTCATTTATATAACTACAATACTTCATCATCTTTAACAGCCTTTTTCGCATGCAACGCTGGACATAGGCATCTCCTATACACCAGACTCGAACTTCGGCCCTCTTTATTATACTATCTTAATTATTAACTTATCCTTTATAAGTTCCCTTACGATTTCTGCAATGTTTTCATTATTTACAAACCTAATACAATTTAGGTCAAAATTTTCTGTGAGATAACACGATATACATCTTGGCTGTCACCATAGAAGAGATAAGCAAAAGCATTGCACATGTTTGTTTACTAGCAACATCATCTGATGGAAGTATAGTCAACGATTCCGTAGATTATCACTAAAAACCAACTACAATTATTTAATATATTGTACATCGATAGCCTACTAACATTGCCTGAAAAATAAATGAATCAGTGATTATCACCACAGGAGAACCCAATGTATTTCCAGCATTATATAGATGAATTTTGTTTGATGATCATGTATGTGCACAGAGTACGATTTTAATCAGAATTGTGAAGAATGTGGCATTATAGAACATGACATATTAGCTCAAAGTGTTCGCTATAGGATAGAAAGAGAAATAATAAAATGATTAAAATAAAGATTGTAGAAATGGATCTGTTTAAAACCAATTATGTAAGCCTTATACTAAGAATGCTAGTAACGTATACAAGAATTTAAGAGTTAAATAGTGTAATTACTGTCTCTTTGTCATTGTAATCAATTGATTGTAAGTCTCTTGAAAACAATAAAGAGACAAAATACGACTTTAATATACTATAACTAGTGTAGTCTAGAGCAGTGATGGCCTCGAGGTTTGGGCGCGCGGTCTAGAATCTCGACTGACGATCTGACTTTTCGAAGTTATGTGTGTATTCACATTGAATCATCACTTGCTTTAACGGTGAAAGAAAACATCGTGATGAAACCTGCACACCTAAGAGTTCTTAGGAATTTCTTAGGTGTGTAGTCCGCCAACCCGCAATAGGCCAGCCTGGTGGACTATGGCCTAAACCCTCTCAATGGTAGAGGAGAACCATGCTCAGCAGTGGGCGAAAATGGGTTGATGAAGAAGAAGAAGTGTAGTTCAGTGCGATGTAATATCGTTGTATTTTTCAAGGAAGGTAAGTGCCCAGCAACGCAGGCGGAACTATTTGTTTCGGATGAAGTGAAGGGGAATTCTGTAGCCCCTCAGTAGGCAGGAACGTTTTTTGTACTACGAATACAACAATATGCTAATAAAATAAATTATGTCTAGGAAATTTTAATGTAAAAAGTAAATTAGCGTTCATTATACACTTGATGTGACTATATTACATACTTTTACCGCATGTATAAACACTTCAAATTTCACAAAATAACTTAGAAGGAATCATTTTATTATAATATCGTATATTAGATATCATCTCACACAACTTAAAGTTTTCTGAAAAAATATGCGTGTGCAATGCCTTTTGCAGAAGTAATCATAATTTCCACACAAAATGCACACGCTTGTTTCATCTATTCATGTTTTGCCGAGGTGTACTCAACATTTAGTCATACTCTAGGTACATTTTCAGAATACATTCTACTAATGAGCATTTTCGAATTCGCAAAATTATTTTACACGATTTGGAATTCAATATCTACCTAGACTTCCCGACCAAATTCGACCATATAATTAATTTCACAAACGAGAAAATATTATAACGCCTATTAAAAAAAAATCATGTTGCTGTCAACTTTTTGCCTTGTCTTACTAACGTAATGGAGTTACTCAAAAAGATTTGGTCATAACTTCATATAACAAAATTTCCAAGAACCATGCGTGAATGTCTACGACCGCTAGATGAAATTATAGCGGCACTGCTAAAACATAGACAAACATACGAATAATGAATAAGTTTAAAAATAAGTAAACCTCTTCTTCAGAACGCCATTCACTATAACTGCAATACTATCGAAATGAATGAATTGTCCAATCGATAAATATAATTGTTCTCCATTAATTATATTGATAATATGTAAATTAATTTCATTGAAATATGTTATGGTACAGTTGACAAAAAATAGCAAAATCGAGAGTAAGGCGTAGTCTAGACATAATGACATAAATATTAGGTACAATAGCAATAAATGAAATCATTATCATCTATAAAAGACATCGCTGACCATTTATTTTATACTTCGAATAATTTATTAAAAAATATACTAAAAACGATTTCCGATCAAAATCATAACTATTTCTCTTTTTTGCCAATGTCATATTGGCAATATTAAAACCTTTTTTTGAATGAAGTTGCTAAGCAATTCCATTTTCAAAAATCTTTCTATAATAAAAATAGACAAAAAGTTTTATCTATGCGCAAATGTTTTGCCTATAAAATTGAATGTATAATTTGCTAATGTCATCTAATTATTCCGCGAATTATTATACAACAAAACGCATCTGTTCATGTGCAGACTACGTCAAAGCAATGACACGAAGTGCATAATGCCTACATCAAGTTAGCGCCGAGTGCCGTGGCCATGAACGCGTAGGTATTGCACAGTATAACAAATTATTTACCGGTCTTAGATTCTCCATTCCATTTAATAATATAAACAAATAGCATAGCGCGTGCTTTGATTTATCTTGATAACGTTGTCAAAAACGTGGCGTTTGAATTGTTAATCCATTTAAATCTCGATCGCTGGTTCAAACCCGTACATGTAACTTTAGCCGCTGATTCTAGAATACTGCCAATATGTTCGGGATAGTTGTGTTAAATACTTAGCCAATGCCTTGAATGTTTTCAGAGGCATGTCACCTGATCTCTAAATACTTATTAGGTTAAAGAGTCACGCCGTACTTAGCTTGCCGCTGTCCAATACGAAGCCAGCTCTATTGACTCGATTTGGCTCAAATGAGGTAGTCTCTTAGAAAATTGATTTGATGCCTTTGATGTACTGGTATACATATAGTAGTGCACGATGTTGAAGCATCTGATGAGTGACTTGGCCCTATAAATCGATACCTAGGTAAACTTCTTCTTCTTCTTCATCAACCCATATACGCCCACTGCTGAGCACGGGTCTCCTCTACCATTGAGAGGGTTTAGTACTGGCCTAGTGCGGGTTGGCGGACGGCTAGGTAAACTGCTGCATCCGAAATTAGCCTGCAAGACACTTATGATCATTGTGGCATAATAGTAAGTGTCAACTGGTGGGTGATAAAGTGAAAAGATAAAAGTCTCAGTCCTCAATATTTCTCCCCCATGCACAAGCAGGGTGATCTCTATGCCACGCAAGTTAAAAAAATACACGATAAGTATGTATGTACTCGGTAAAGCTGAGCAGATATATTTTTCTAAGGTAGCTTACATGGATCAATGTATTTTAATAATCTCTATACTGACAGCCTAAACAGGACCGTTAAATATGAAAATTTTCGACACATCAGAGAAATTATCTGTGGATAAAGGAAATGCTTTAGTGAAGCTTGTATCGAATGATGGATGTAACAGTAATATAATTTGACTTCACCCTAATGCTTCTATCCAACTTTTCGAAGACATTGTGATAGTGATGATAATGTAAATATAATCACGGTTACCTACTGTCACAAGTTTAATAAGTAACCTCTATTTAATATTTCTAATGTATAAAACATTTAAATTATATTTTAATAGTTGCTGACGTGACTTGCATTTATCCGTTTCCTTTTCGTAAGATTAAAAAAAGTAATGATTGCTTTGTGGTGTACAAATGTATCTAAGTGTGGCTGTCATGTCCAACAACCAAAAAGTGAAAAGTGGGTAGATTTATTGTTGCATTGATAATTTAGTTGATGCAATCTACTTGTCACGTCTTCGTGGAGTCTCGTACGGAATATCAAAGAGAAATCCTAGGTTATTACATGAAAGGTTTATTGTCCTCCTATGAATAAAAAGTATTTTATCCGTTGTCCATGCTTTATTACTTCTAACATTTATATATTCACATTGCCTTGTAGAGCTTTATCTTATATGGTGTCCTTTTGTTTAAAATAAATTTAAGAAACAGTTCTTCCATTTTATTATGAACATCTTTATTCACACAAACTTTAATGAATTACTCCATATTATCATCTAAAGTACAGTTGTTCTAAGGATACAATGCCGCCGAAAAGGATTACGACTATCCCTAACCAGACCTCATTTTATATTCCCCAGTTTCCACCATCGGATTTGTACTAATTGTGGAACGGATACTATTCCGGGTTTTCGGGTGGACTAATACCTTCGTTGCCTTTTTTACCTAAGCAGTGATGGCCTCGAGGTTTGAGCGCGCGGTCGAGAATCTCGGCGGTCGCGGGTTCGAACCCCAGGCACACACCTCTGACTTTTCGAAGTTATGTGTGTATTCACATTGAATTATCACTTGCTTTAACGGTGAAGGAAAACATCGTGATAAAACCTGCACACCTAAGAGTTCTTAGGAATTTCTTAGGTGTGTAGTCCGCCAACCCGCACTAGGCCAGCGTGGCGGACTATGGCCTAAACTCTCTCAATGGTAGAGGAGACCCGTGCTCAGCAGTGGGCGTATATGGGTTGATGAAGAAGAAGAAGAATACCTTCGTTCGCGTACCATTGCACCTCTTCGGAAAACAGCGTATGATATGACTAATTTCACTTGCCCAACATGATACACTTTACTTGAATTAGCCTTGAGAGCGACCAAACAACGGTGAATAACCCGTCACACTGATTCGCTACCGCAAGGCACGTGTCGGTGTCAAACAATAACTACATAATTGATTATTTCTTATCCGGTGTTCTGATACCGACTGAGTTGTATCAAACATCTTCGTTTGTGTATTTTTCATGGATACAGCTAAAGTATTTTAATACGACGAAGAAACCGTTCGGAAGGTAACGGGAGATATTCTGTTTGCCAAATTTTATCTTCACAATTAGAAATATAAATTTGATCGCTAAATGACAAATCAAAGGCAACAAAACATTAGCAACAACATCTAGATATCCGTCGATAAGGAAGGCAAACTAATCATTTACAATTGTAACATTACAGTAGTATCTAATGAACGGTGTCGTAATTATAGTTAATTTTTATTGTTCCTACCTTTACTGTGATCGTTACGCGGTTATTGTTGCAAAACTATTAAATAGAAATTCGCAATCAGGGCAGCGCAGTGTTTCCTTCAAGAAACATACAAAGAAACGTGAAAAAGGCGCCGAAGTGTTGTTGAATTGCAAACCAAGGAATTTGAAATGATGAAGTACTTACGCCCACGGCTGCTAATCTATCTCCCGCCGAACATTTTAGTTATACCGGTATGGCTAAGCAATAAAATATTTCTTTTTATGTCCCCCTCGAGTAACAACACGTTTGAAGCCAGTCGTGTTTGTTGCGCAAGCGACGCCGTATTCCGTGTTTCTGTGTGTCCGTACATGTAGATTTTCGACCAAAGACAATTTTAAAAATAAATATATACTCATTTCAACGTTTATGGCTTTACCAATCTAGTTTTACGATGTCAAGTTCAAGGACTTTACATATTTAATGAGTTATTAATACACGTATTGTCTTATTACGGATTTAAATGCTGTATTTAAACAACGTGGAAATGAAGCTACTGTATAGAGGAAAAACTATTTTCAACGGCTTGTGGTGGACTGTTTATGTTAACTAGGCTATATTTATACGACTGAAAGTCATTTATCAATATCCGCATCATCATAATATGTATATTTAATACTTAGAAAATTCAATGATAAGACGCTTCCTGGTCCCGTAGTTAGCACAGACTAGTACACGCTTCTTCGAACTCTTCTTCTTTATCGGCTTTTAATTAATTTTGTTTGCTATTTAATTATTTTCTTCATACAGCGTTTTCGTCGAATGTACGGCAAATAAAGCAAAATTTTAATAGACCTCGTCGCACACCGCGCCATCCGATACGACAGACCTAATCATTATTAGCGTTGATTGCTTTCAGATGTTACGAGCTACTTTCGTTTCGGTTCAATCTATTCAAATATTTGGAACGTTGTAAAAAAAACTTAATTTTTCCTTGTAAGCGCTTTGAGATTATTCAGTGAAAAGGCATCAAAGTTTTTATAATCATCTTTATTATCGGCTTAAAATACTGTTGAATGTTTTGAATGTTTTTGATTAACCCTATAAAATTGTGTTGGATTAAGAATTTCTCCTCGCGTTCCTTCGTCTAATATAAACATCGATCCACTACGGGCGGTAATCGGCCTCGATTCACCCCGCTGTCTCCGCGGTTTCCATTCGCAGTTGCAAAAAGTTGTGAACGTTGGAGCAGCGGGCGGGGCGGCATCATCGAGTGCCATTACTGACATCCAGCATAGGCAGACATGTCACCGGTTATACAATTCCACCTGTAGCTTACCAATGTTGAACTAGTGCGAAGGGGTGGGCAGGTCTTCTCTAATGGTCACGTTTTAATGATACATTGTTGGTCTGACTGGGGAACGGTTTGCGATATTGAGAAGTTCTTGCTCGTAGTGACTGCGCGGGCGCTCACCGTTATCCTATTTCCTCCCTCCTTTATGCTCGACGCATTGTGGCGGTACGCAGCTATTGCCCTCGAATTTACGGTAGTTCGTAAAATAAACGATGTGAAACTGTAATGTACATTATACACTTTTACGTTTTACGTAACCAAGTGAGAAAATTAAATAAGTTTTTGCGACACCAGTCTAATATAGGAATCAGGCACGTAACGATGTTATGCCTTCCTGCGTTCTTATTTCCAATGCCTATTAGGGCTAAAATGATGTCTCAAGCTTGATTTTATTGCGAATTAATGCTTCATAATTATTGATAATCTATACCGATGTCAGTATTTAAGATTACATAAATGAACTGAAAGCAGAAAGCTACTTTACTTGTATCTTTCAGAAATATAATAACGACAGTTATTACCTCGTTGTATTTACTGGGGCATTATCAAAATGGATATCGTGCAGTGGACAATGTACTAAAACTTATTTGTGGAATGTATTAGTAGTTACTAGTTACGTACGTTGCGGCAGAATGTGTTACGAACGCGGCGAACGCTAACCTCACCGAGTCCCTAAACAACGTGGCTCTGTGATTAGGATGGACGGGCCGCGACCGCGTTTCAAAAAGCTGTGATTTTTTCGACTCCAACGCCTAACTGTTTGTGATAAATCAAAAGGTCTACGAATAGATGGTCATAAAGGTGGCCACAAAAGCCGTAGTTTTAGAGCCCTTCAGAAAGTGTGTCGACGCCGCCCGCGCCCCTCGCCCCGCGCCCGCCCCGCGCCCCGCGCCCGCGCCCGCGCCGCCCCACCGCCGCGCCTCGCTCCCATCACACCCGACCTCCTCCGTTGGAAAACATCCATACAAGAGTGCATTTTATAGTTTTCCGGCGCACTGTGAACTTGAGAACGCCGTAATCGTGTAGGTGCATGCGCTACACAGAACTAACAGGAAAATATTACTGCCGCCACTGCTTAACTATGGGATTTCATATTTTATTGCACCTTACATAGAAAAGCAATTTCTGTCAAGAGATTTCGACTACGTTAATAACATCGCTTATGTACTTCATACTTATATACTCCTATCAAACGTTTTTGTAAACAAAAAAATAAAATCGCAATTACACATTTTACTGCAAAACAACTTAAAATAGTGTCAGTAAAAAAAGGCCACATATAGTGCGCTTGAAGATTTCAGCGAATGTATGACAATGTGATTGTAGTGTGTGGTACCCTCGAGGGCAGTGCTCTTGGTGGTGCTGAGTGCGGCGGAGTGACGTGGGTGGGGGGGAGGCAGGGGGCGGTTGCGCAACGCATTACAATAACGCGACATTACGTGCCGTGGCCGCTGCGCCCGCGCCGACTCCGGCCGGGGTCATGCGCCGCGGCCCGATTCGGGGAACGCTGACGTCCATACACACGGGGTTGGTAATTAATGCAATGCCACAAATTAACCGCACTCGCTTACCGTACAGGCATTGACAAAGGAAAAAGGACAATATACAACATAAGCTATAATAGAATCTCATGCACAAACGAAAGTACGCAAAGACAAAGACTGCCAAAAATATTCGATTAATTCAAACAGTGTACTTGAAAACAAATACGGCAGGTACATCAAGATCCGGGAGTAATGGGACGAAAAGCCACTGAACCCGTACGCACACATTTTATCAATGCGATGGTCTTTGAACCATCAGATGTAGGCGAGTATGGACGCGATATTCAAAATCTGTGATTTTTCGGTGAGAATGAGACGGGTACCACAGGCGCAGCGTTCCGCTCTTTGATTCCACTCGGTTTGGGTTACAAATGCTCACGGACCCGTTTTGTTGCGAATGAGGTAGTTTACTTAGCTTACAGTATCAAATCTATAAATAGATATTCCCACGTGTAATGCATCCGCACGCTACGCTCATGACAAATAGCTAATGAATTGATGGCGGCGTGGATCGCGTTTTATTTCTTATTCTTTTGTTTATATCACATTCTTTGTCAGGAACATCAAGTAGTTCTTCATGCTCTACTGTTTCAAAATTACTACTTAAGCATTAGAAACATATTTGTATTACTAATGCTCTTAGATGAAACGGAAAATTGTGGAAGCCACATGATTACATCGGGCGACGGATACGTACGCATATCTTAGACAATATATTTCCCATGCAGTTTTCTTGCCCCGTTAATTCTACTAGTTGCCGTATAAGTGACAGCTTACGATATTTTAATATTAATACTGCATAAGTTATCATACATTTCATACAGTAAAAATGGGTATTAGTTTATAAAATGTGTAAAAGAACTGACATTGCCAAGTAATTTATTATAACAGAATGAAAACATAAGAAAGTGCATGAATGGTTGATCTCTTCCTCTTTAACTTACGGTTCGGTAAGATAAGTAAAACCACATGAAAAAATGTCTCAAAGCAGTATTCTGTAACCGCATCTCGATAAAATTTAATAAGCCATTAAGTTCAAACATTTGCGACCTTGAATAAGCAGATTCAATCATTAAGATTAACCGCAACCTAATAATAGACTCACGAAACAAAATCAATTGAAATGATAACAAACAATGATTTAATTAAGTAGTCACGCGAAGCTTGCCGCTAGCGAAATATTATTCATTGATCTCCTTTATTTCCGTTCGGTATATTTTTACACTTAGACTGCCGAGCACGTGGATGGAATCAAGAAGATGTATACCACATACAACACTAAATTGTATTCAATTTTATCCTTGGTTAGCATTTAATTACAGTATCGCATTCAGTATGTAAATTAAAATGAGTCGCGAGTAAAGAGGTTATATATAGCGAGTTGCTAGGTGCTAAAACGTTTTAATCTCGTAATAGAGAAGCAGCCACCATCCAGCTGTCCACGCAAGGATGCGCGGGCGACGCGCGTTTCTTTTTAGAAAGTGGCACGTGGCGGGGTTGTTCACCCTACGCGATCCGGGTCAGGCGCCGTCCCTCTCCGCGCTGCTCGCTGCCTGCCCCTCGACTACACCGCCACGTCTAGGCAACGTGTGAACACTAGTCCTTGATAAGGGAACTTCATTGACACCATAATCTAGCGGAACCGGGTCAGCGGATAAGGCACTCCTCGACGCGCCCACTAGGACCTACATTGTACATTATCGCTGCGAAAATGGACTTACACAAGTGGGCCGTGAAATAAGTTCGCTTTGTAACATTTTAAGCGAAATGTAAATGTCGCGTCAAGCTGTAACAGTGATGGGCACATTAATAGCCAGACATATTTAAATAGCTTTTTAAAAACGTATCGCAAAATAATACGCAAGAATATTTAAATAGAATTTATTATTCATAAACCGCAATGACATACCACTCGATTGTTTGATCAAAAATCCATCGAATTAATTTAACGCCATGCACCATTAGCTAATGTGATGTAAGCGTAATTGGTTACATTTTAGATTTGTATTTTATGACTACTATTAACACCACACCTGCACGTAATAATATATGAAAGTTACTAGCTTACTTCGTATTCCTAAACTTTATTCCATCATAGAACACGTTTTATGGACAAAAACTATTGTTACCATGGGTCTTCTCCCAACAATAGTTTCAGAGTCCAAATCGAATTTTAGAAGAAAATACAGTGCCATATCAATTTTTATACGTAATTAAATTGCTGTTAACATTTGTGGTGTTCGCCATCCGTGCAACAGAACTCCTTGCCAGCAGAGAAACTGGTGGCTGTCCAATCTCCACCGCAGTTCTTGATGAATAGAAACGCCCTCTCTCGGTGCACGTCACGCTCCACTGCGCCGCAAATTACTGGCCCCGCTTTAGGTAGGTACTTTAGAATCTAAAACAGCAGTCATAAACGATTACTGTCAAGACAATTGACAAACAGTAGATAATTTTGTGGAGTGAGTGATTTTGATCAAGTCCTTACGCTTGCTAAACTTACAGATGATTCGGAAAATTTTGAAAATGCATTAACACTTGAACGTGAACATGAAGTTTAATTTTGTATTATATAAAATTGGGTATTTCAAATTGAAAAGTTAGTTAGTGATATTATAAATGTATAGCTATTGATACGTCATAAAACCTTGGGAAGAGCCAAAATTTGGGAAGATAAGAAAAAAACGGTTAAGGAAACACGTATCACTTGGTTCTAAACGATAAATTAATTTATCTTTTGTAATGTCCTTATAGAATATTTATTTTCTGATAAAAATTAATAAGAGCAATGAACCCCGTATTTGTTATTCCTCCGGTTGGTTCAACTCCTTTTGAAGTATGATTAGAATATACCCAAGTTTCCGAGGGCGCTAGTAATTTCGTCAATTCTAATTTCAATGACAAACGCATCCTTCGAATATAATAAGAATGTTTTCTTTATGCAACGGAAAATAATTTACAGTCATAGAAAAATTGTTGTTTAACTTGGTATGTTTTCTATAACTTTTTGCGGATGAGTGCGCGCAAATGTAGGTAAATGGACTAATAGTCATAATAGCCCTGTGTAGTAGGTACAAATTATTACCGATTCGCAAGCGTTCCAAAACTATTAGAATTTCCATTAGAGAACATTAATAAATGCACGAATACATAAAATCAATTATCCCTCTGTGATAGGTCATAGGACTTATTCGTACCAAAGCTTCAGTATTACACGCCGTAAATCTAGTAATAATTTAAGTGCCCGAGCCCAGTACCTATTACTTTGGATACTTTAGCTAAGATATTCAAATCATCCTATTAGATTAATACCGTACACTAATTTGAAACTTGAAATAATGCGCACTAAATCTCTCTTGCGTTTCGAGATTCACCTGTGTACATCTTGCAATTTCACCGGCATACCTATAAGAATTAAGGCTTTATGCTACTGTAGGTGTCAATTAAAATTTAACCAACAATCAATACTTCATTTGAACTAAGCTGCCCCCATTGTAAGGACAAAGAGCGATCAAGTTTTTAAATACACTAAATAAATAAAAATATGATGATTAAGCCCGCAAGAATGATTAGTTACATTTAAAAAAAATGGCATCTGATTAATAAAATCTAAGCTATAAGGATGTCTTGAATAAGCCATTAAGACTTGTATGAAGGATGTGTCTTGAATTACCCAGTAAGGACTTGTATGTATATAAGACGAAATCACGATAAAGAGAACATAAAATAGCTCAACCCTAGAAAAAAAATCATAATCATACCACGTCCAGACATTTGCTGATGCAGTTCTTGAATCCTCCACCGCCGCATGGCAAGCTGGGAGAGTCAGTGTCGTAAGTAACTACAGGCTCGCCCTGCGGCGGACCTCGAGGTCTACTGCGACGACCTTCTTTGACCCCCACTTGCTGAGACAGGAAGACTCCGCACTGACAGGGCTCAACCTGGATAGAGATCAGCTGAGTCAGCTAGGACCACCGCTGTGTCAAAGGATATGCTTGTCCTACGTAGACATGTTAATGTGCGCAATTGGCATCTTCCGACACGACAGTTACGATTTGACTCACCGGACTTAGCATGTACTGTGTTCTGTCATACAGCTATAGTAGCACTGTTTCCTACTAGAAAATATGCTGCAAAGTTTAAGGCTTATTGGAGACAACTAAGTTAGTTATAATGTACCCAATTGGGTCTGCTTGGCACCATAAGGTGTTGTTACGATTCTGCCTACATAAAAAATCAAGATACGTAATGAAGCAGGTAGCGACTTTGACATTGATATTAAAAATATTAACACTTAGGAAAAACAGTCAAAATATGAGTGTCAAAGTAATCTGAAATTATTGGACAAACACCAATTTTAACTTTTAATACAGAGGTCTGTTAGAATAGGTTGGCAGACACGCCGTCTATTTTAGCACTGTTCCTTCAGGGAAGATCGATACATTCCTACGTTACTCGTACCACTCTAACTGTAAAATTTACTAACTCTGTAAGATTTATTTGGAATCATCTTTAAAATTACTAAATAATAAATATACAAAAATAAATGCTAAGATAATGTAATACCTCATCGTACTCTTCACCAAATTCGATGTCCTCCGTAGAGGTAAACTCTTCCAAGTCATGTCGTTTTAATTTCCGCCGACCTTCGCCCACCGTCGCGAACCATAAGCACGCAGCTAAAAGCGCCCAACCTCGAACGCCCTTCATTGTTAATTTCTCGCTTACGATGGAGCCTAAGTGAAAATGTCGAAGAAATTATAAATCACCTTTTTTACTTATTCCGTTAAGGCATATATCAATCAATAGTGTAGACTGTAGAATATTCCATTTTCCAAACAAACATTGAATTTAAGTAAATCTTAATGCGAATTTTTCAACTCATCAGTCGATGAAGTTAGAAGACCGGACCCAGAGTCACGTAATGCTCTTTATTCTAATTGTGGGATATTAATATCTGCCTGATTGCGATCAAGATATATATATGAGTATGTACATAAGTGGGAAAGCCACGCTATACTTAGCTTGGACTTTGGTATAAATGGTCTGGCTCAATAATAGAAAATCGATTCAATCGGCTCTACAACGTAGAAGATCCATCCATCCAATCCATCTAACCCGAGGCCTAATTAGCTAATATCTACAACTATCAAGAAAAAAAATATCCGACCATTGTACAAATTGTAAAACCTAGGGTAGGTTATGTGACTAAACCAAGTGTTAATCTTTCCAAGACTAGGCTTTTTTTTTTATCACGAGAGGAAAGCGCCTTAAGCTCCCCTGTTCGGTACCTCGGGGGAGGCCGTAAGGGGTATGTCGGGGTCACTGGCTACGCCAGCATACCGACTAAAACCTCTCGGTGACCATCACACGCATTTAGGGCGGTTTTGCGGCATCTCAGAGCCAGAAATGCCCTAAATGGTCCGCTGCCGCCCAGCGCACCGTCCCATTTTGGACCCCTCCAAATTGGGAGGGCTTGGTATGCCCTCCACTTAATCTATTTGGACGTTCGCCTTTCGGGAACGTCCGCGACAGTTAAGAGGTCACGTCCTCTGCCGCCAATCTCGGGGTTGCTATCAAAGGGTACCGCCCCCGCAGTACGCCCTGCTACCCCAGTACCCCTGTTAGTCGCCTCTTACGACAGGTAGGGGATACCGTGGCGGAATTCTTACACCCCCAATCCACAGGGCGGTTCCAAGACTGGGCTGTGATAACCGAATTTGAATTGGCGAGCATAATTCTATTGAGTAAATAGTCAGCTTTTTCTAGTTGACACTAATTGGTTGGATTGTGCTTATTTGGATATTTTTTCATATGTTACTCAATAGAAAGTTTTTTTAGTACGATCATCAAATATATCCCACACAAAGAATTTTAAACTATTACCACAGTTACCATCGGCTAATGATAAGTCTATTCGCTAGTGACGTAAAACAAATACAGATTCAACAATAACAACAACACACTGTTTATGCACCAAAAATGATAGAATAGAATACAACCTCAACAAAACCTACCCCATAACACCAGAAAAAGGAAAAAAATAAACAATTACACCGAATTCAACTCACAACAAACAGGATAAACCGCAAATTCCGAAACTCGGGGATCACATCACTGTTCTATTCTAAAAACACGATAAATGTCACGAGAAACGAGTGCTGTCCTTATAAAGCCCACTCGGGGGCACTCATGATACTTCTCTGCAAATTTTGCTGGCTCGGCATTTTATTCTTGTGGCTGGACGTGCTGCGAGAATTTACTACTTAGCAACGTTTCGTCCCCTAAAGAATGCGGTTTACGTGACAATCTATGCATTCAATTGGTAGATCTTAATTGATAAGAGTGGTCTATCGCTGTGCACAATCAAATTCATACGTGGTAAATAAATAATTCATCTTTGTTTCTAGTATGACTCATATTTTAGAAGTATTTTTTAAGTTAACTATGTATAAGGGATTAACTCTCGAGAAAAGTCCAAGACATTTTCTGCTTCAGGCCCCAGGTATAGGACCTACTTATGTAACTTTTTATGCTTTCTAAATTTACTATAAAGTATGTATACTTAATGGTTAAGTAAAATTTCTTATGGAATTCAGAACTTTAGAAATTAATTATCCATATAATTTCTCCACATATGTAGGACGTATATAATAAATATTGGAATACGTTCATATCTTTATTATATTCTTTCGTTCTCATGACAACTCATCTTTAAAAAAAATAATGTCACAATGAAAAAACCATTTGTCTAGATTTGATACCTAAACCACGTCATTTCTAGGTTTACTAGTACCTATATTGTAAATAATTACTGCACGCATTTTACTATACTGAGGTGCGAAATGACCGCACTATCATTTAATTAGTTGTAATTTTCAAGAAAAGCGCGGTAAATTCAGATTGTTACTGTAAAAAAACGGCAACGCCAATCTACGAAAATAATGTCACCCTATCATAAACACTACACTCTTCCACGACTCAATAAATACACCGAACAAGCACATACATAATATATTATATACTTAATTCTGACACAACACTTAGATACTAGACTTATGTTGTCGGTATCAGAAACTACGAAAACCTTTTCGGTACCACAAACACCGCACACAACCCACACATTTCTCCGCGCCTTTACCTGTTCTATCCTCAAGCTAAAAAAAATTACGACCTAAAACAACAGCTTTACTATTTCCATGTATTAGTTGGAAATCTTCATTACGATTTTACCTTAACACATCGTCATCAGCCCATAAACATCCGGGGACTTAACCACGCCCTCTCTACCATTGAAATGGCTTAGGCCTTAGTCCACC
The DNA here is from genome assembly GCA_030295005.1 of Cephonodes hylas. Taxonomy (NCBI): domain Eukaryota; kingdom Metazoa; phylum Arthropoda; class Insecta; order Lepidoptera; family Sphingidae; genus Cephonodes; species Cephonodes hylas. Next base: position 9,439,247 of record AP025363.1, on the reverse strand, counting down.
ACGCTGGCCTAGTGCGGGTTGGCGGACTACACACCTAAGATATTCCTAAGAGAATTTATGTATACAGGTTTTATCACTATGTTTTTCTTCACCGTAAAAGTAAGTGATAATTCATTATGAATACACATTACTCTCGAAAAGTGCGTCCCTGTGTCCTTGGGTTTGAACCCGCGACCGCCGTGATTCTCGAACGCGCGCCTTAACCGCTGACAAAAGTTTGACGTTTTCCATACAAGCATTGGTTTGTATGGAAAGCGTCAAAATTTTTATTTTTTGAATACAACCTGTATATTATACAGGTGTAATATACAGGTTGTATTCAAAAAATAAGAAATTCACAAAGGTGAATGTTAATAAAATCAATGATAATTTAAAAATACTACTTATACTGCGTCGCGTCGTCTGCGTTTACCTACCAGACTCTTTGAAAAAACAACGCGCTTTCAATATTCATTAAATGATTTGAATATACGTCATTTATCGCACTGGTGTTATGCCCTTTATATTGGTAACACAACGCGATACTCCTCAAAACTTCTATTATGTGTAAATCGTTCACACACGTCATAAGAAATGATTAAGGCGTCAGAAAAATCTCTATAGCATTCTTCTTACAATATTTTATAAATCTATCTGGGAAGGTTATTGGAAGCTACTGAGGAAATAACGCAAGACAATAGATATCCTCCTCGGTTCTTGAAAGAAAATTGAGAACAATATTTCTTGGCGGCGCATCATACATTGCCAAAATGAAGCTAATTTTTTAACTTACCTTTAGTGGAGCGCCGTAAGGTTTATACCTCGGAATCCAGGGCCAGTCAATGAATCTTAATATAAACCTTGAAAATATGTTTTTAATAGTATATAGAAAAATGTTAAAAAAAATTTTTTTCGCGCTCTCAATTTTTTTTTATTATTATAAACATTTATTAATTTTTTGGAGTTTTAATTGATTTATATTAGTGAAAAGTCATATTTTAAAAATAACAACTATTACAAACTTGAAAACTTGATCTTGGATCTTTAGGGACTGCAGGTATACCGATGAATATAAATAAATACACTACTGGAAAAAATTAAAGGATCAAAAAATAAATCCAAATTTTTGGGCCGTAACTTCGAGAAAAATGGTCGTACAGGAAATTTAAAAAAAGAAAATTGTAGCTCCAAGTCTCTAGTTTTTGGATTAACACATTAAAAAATTGTAGCATCAGTGGTTTTTGAGTGATCTTAGGAAAAGCAGCAACAAAACGATTTCAAAATTTTTAATGCTTCTTTTTTTTACATACGGGCGTGGAGAAAAATGTTCTTGCTTAACCCTTATAAAGATCGGATACTTTGTTTATTTAGCTTTAATATCTATCTTTTAACACCTCGATATGTTTAGTTCTCGCCGAGATATCAGTCTACAAATGGAAAAGGATCCTTTTGTCTTTAATTATCGATATCTCAGCAACAAATAATTGTACACCAAGTTTAAGGTGCGTTTCAAGAATTTGAATAAATATCCTTTAACCACCAGCTATTACTTTTTCGAAAAAACAAGAATTCTTCTTGTTACATGAATTTGAAAATGCATCAAAAAATGAGCTTTAGATGGTGTTTTGGAAAATCGAGCGCTGGATCGAAAATATTGTGAAAACCAATAATGTTAAGTGTGCGTTTTACAGTTCAATATGTCCACAAAAATCCTACAAAGTGCCAAATTAATCCATCCAGCCATTTTTTTGTTTCACTCGATCGAATTTTTGAAAAAATAAGGGATCACGTTTTTGCGCTGCAAAGCTCAGAATTTAAGAAATGAGAAATATTCTTTTTTAAGAGCTTTTTTCACATTTTGTTGTATAGATTTGTTGATTTGGGGCAACTTGAGGAAATTCAAGTCACCAACGCCAATTTTGCCCTTTGTTGCTATTGCGTGTGATTAAGGAATTTTCGAGCAACAATATTCGCGAACGAAATATTGAATGAATTGGGCGTTTGTACTAAAACTTAAAAGAGTATTTTTGCAAGTTCAAACATGGCTTAGAATGCGGAATATTGACACCGCAAACAATGACGCAACGACCAGCTCCAGAATCTTTATTAAAAATTATTTTTTGCTCATGCAAAACAGGATGTGGAGCATCTTGTGGGTGCAGGAAAAGTGGATTAAACTGCACAGCAGCTTGCTTAGAATGCAATAGTGAAAGCTGTGAAATGTACACGATGTAACAATGTGAATAGTTAATGATAATTTTTTTTTTGTAACTTATTTTTTACGATAATCTAATAAATTAACATTGAAGTTACTCTGCACATATAATTTATTACAAATAAAACTAAATTTTTCACTATAAAAATATTTTCTCTCTTCCGTCTCTCATTTTTCAGTGAATTGTTGTTAAAAATTGTTGTAAATCGAGATCGGTCAATTTTTTTTTTTTAACTTTTTTATTTGAGGTTTTAATAATGCAGTCTCATACTTGATATACAGATTCATTGACTGGCCCTGGGTTCCGAGGTTTGACCATTTTTATGTCTTACGGCACTCTACTATTAGAAAAATGTCTTTAAAACGGCTACCTATCTTAGGTATTATGTTTAGGTATATAATTCTCATGGTAAATTTTTTATACTTTTTTTAGTGAATAAAAAGATAAAGATGTTTTTTTGGTGTTCAATAAAACACAGCATAGGTATTTGATATAATTTATAATTGTTTTCAGTAATTAGTAATATTAGATAAAATCACAATATTATTATGGGTAATAGGAGACAATCATAATAGGAATTATTTGTAATTCAGATATCTAATATAAAATTTAATAAATTACTTTACGCTATTAGAATTTGTTTTAAAGAATCTAGTAATGTAACAATTACACATTAGTTTGTACCTAACCCACCCATTTAAAATTAAAGTATGCTTTTATCAATAAAAAAAAAAAAAACACTGAATATATATTTTCGATAGTATTGTGAAAATATTTATTCACCTGCCTCTTTACATCTGTGTATTACCTTAGGTTCGACTGTTTGAGAAGTCTTTAGGCATTAAGTCCACCTATGCATGCATGTCTTGTGTAAATAAATAAATATGATTACAGCAACCTAGATGCGTTAGAATTTGTCAGTCAGCTTATTTTTGTTATTATTACATAAATATTTGATTCATAATGTTGTGTTGGATTGTTCTAAAAAGCTTTCACGAGAGATAATTTAGTTCGAATTGTGTAGTTGGAGTTAAAAAGAAAACGCTGTCTTATTGGTCCCGTGGCACAAACGTATAACTACTTCCATCCCGACATCGATCCCGAATTTAAAACCCCGGTCGAACAAGTTGTTAATATTTTTTTATTAGGAAAGTCTTACGGAGCTCGAAATATTTCCGAAAAAATATTATATTTGCTCACACCCTAATACGAGACACGTAAATCCATAATGTCAAAACTTGACAGAAAATTACACCTATTCCAAACATTTTGGGGAGTAAGAGTGCGCGTGTAAGGGAAACACAATATCAAAATACTAAAAAAACAATATTAGTTAATTGTCAGAGCTGAGAAACGTATTCGGGGACTCACGGCTTACATGGTGTGTCCATTACAACAATGTACATGTAGAGACTCATCGTGACACTAAAAAGAAATAGCACAACAAAAATGAAGCCCATACCAGTGAACTCCCCAGTACATGCAAGGACAACATCGTGAAAAATGTGGACATTGCATACAGAACTCACCCACCAATAATACATTTTCTCTGCTTTTTTCCCACAAATTTCGTTACGCGATATATTTATATTACTTTTCATTTTAAATGATTTACAGAATCATTAATCCATTGCCTTCAAGAAATGAACTTCTAATTTGCAATTTCTTTTTGAACAGTATGTCAAGTTACATTATTTAATTAGCAACAAACAAAATAAACCTTCAGACTTCAGAGGGGGTAAAAAGAAACAATACACTAACAAGCAAAATGTTTTTAATAGTAAGAAGTGCATGCACAGTTGAAACATAAAAAATATTTTTTTCATGCATTGCTTAAGACTTCTGCAAAAAAACAATCACAAAACTTGTGACACGAAAAAACACAAAGAAAAACAACAAATATATAAAACAAGTAACAAAATTGTGAAATTTACCACAAAAGCACTTATCTAAATCATATCAATAATAAGTTATTAAGATCTTACAATGCTTTTAAAATAAAATTAAACATATGAAGGGCAATTTCAAATTACAACATGCAAAAAGCAAAGTAATTAAAATGCATTAACAAGATTTGATCAGACTGCAAAAATATAACATGTGCCATAATGATGTTGTAATAATCAGCAATTTGTAAGTCATTGACTTTACAATGGATTTTATTATGAAATGCTACAGGTTAAGAATTCTGTTTAATTTCTTTACTGGCTGATATTTTTAATCAGCAGTTGTATAATTATCTCATTGCAGTGGCAAAGAAAAAATTAAAATGTAGGTAGGAATTTTCAAATGTACATTACATTACATACACAACAATATTTTAAGCTATGTAAATATATAAGTATTTTTAAACAAAATTGACTTTCTCTCAAGCTTTAAATGTTAAAATATCTTTTATATTTTAAAAATCAAATAATGCTACATAACTGAAATCTCATAAATATTTCACATATTTTATAGACAGAGGCAGTTTCACATGCATTCAAATAGTAATTTTATGGACTATCAGTCTTAACTATATGCTTAGATTGTTAGAGAATAGACATCAAATGGACAGATTTTAAGATAATTATCATGGTCAAGTTAATTGAAGGTTTAATCACAATTACAAATTAATTATTTGAACTAAAGCTATATTGTACTTTATAATAACTAATGATTTTAATTATAAACAACTTGGCACATGTGACAAACAATCACATTTCTCTATCACTTACAGGTGGAGTCAATTTCTTTTTATTATTCTTAGAATTTCAATAAATATAAACTTTAAACTTACAATATACTTAAATTATGAAATAAATTATTATAACTCATTTCATGTAAATTAACAGTCTTTGGCCAACATTAGTTTAGCCTCACCTTCAAATACAACCTTTTTTTCTTCTTCAACAATACAATAGAACTTCACTTTTAGAATTTTTCTTACATCAACCAATTCCACACTTATAGTCAATTTTTCCCCAACAAAACATTTATTTGGAAATTTCATTGTTTGGGACACAAGAACAGTTCCTGGGCCAGGCAAATGGGTACCAATGAGTCCAGCAACCAATCCATTGAGTAAAGCCCCATGCACAATAGGTCTCTTGTTGCCATTATTGTGATGCAGATAATTATGATCCCCTGTCAAGTTGGAAAATGCATCAAGATCCTTCTGTGTTAATGTTTTCTGTATTCTGATTTTGTCTCCTGCTTTGAATGCACTGTTGCTAAATGATGTTGAATGTATCTTGCATATTTTTTGATAATTTTTATTGTTCACCACAAGATATGGAAACCTGTTAGACAACATTTTTGACCTTTTCACAGCACAATTATTCAAATCTTTAATTTATTTGGCAGACATCTTGTAAAAATATAGTTGCCAAATTAGCTAGCCTGGGTTCATCAGAGCTCTTCAATTGTTTCATTACTTTTATCACATCTGGTGTAATTATTTCCGATTTTGTGTGTTCATTGCAAAAGTACATGAGAGTGGTGATAGTATCAGCCAGAATATTAGTATCACTGGAATTCAGTAAAGCTGTGACATATCTCAACCCCAAATAAGTCAATATGTACTGTGCGTTTAGAGGATCTGAAAATAGAAACAACAAAATGTTAACACAAATGTAATCAAATTTTTATACAAACTATAAATATAATTTAACAACATTTTAATTGTTGGTGTAATGTACTCCACACTTTATCATTTGATGACAAAAGATATTAAGATGGATAACTAGTATCTATTCAGTTAATTACACATTATTGACATTATTTATGTGATGTGTAGGGCAAATATATTAATTAATAATATAAATATAGAAATGCTGCTTCTTTAAGGTCATAAATACAAAGTTACATAACATAGCCTATTACATATGTAAAGGTCAAGTAAATATAATCAAATTTGTTTTAGCATCACATAAAAAAAATAAGGTGAAATAATGAAAGCAAATGCTATTGCTTTTCTTACTTCACTTAATATTTATTTCAAATATTCACTTATTGTCTATGAGATGATACTTACCAATACACAAATTGCAGATACCAGCAATAGCAAACCGGAGCAACTTAGCACTTGTCTCATTCTTTAAAACATGTAAGAATATGTCCAAGACCCCGACGTCTCTAATGTAGCTGTAGTTGATTGGATCGTATGCGAAATTCGCCAAGTTTGCGAGGACTTGGCACTTGGCATCTGTGAATGGAATTTAAAAACATTACATCAAAGGGAACACTGTTCTAGCTCGACTTTTAAAAAACATGAAATATATCATCGTATATATTTTTGAAAGGCAATTTTTTGTTCTATTATGCATACTTTACAATATATTCAAGCACATTAGTTCAAGCACCAATAGCCAATTGTTTGTTATTCTACAACATACTTGCTAGTACTGGTGTAAGGTGGAGTGACTAAATGAAGCGTTATAAAAGACCAAGAAAGTGAGTATTACCATACGAGGAAGTATTCAAGTATTCATCCACTAGTAACGAAAGATACTCCTCGCGATTTGTTCCATTTTGTGGTGTACGTCTTTTCAACTGCGTCTGAGTACTGAACATTGAATTGTCAAGAATGCTTATTTAAAAAAACCTTGACTTCGTGGCAACCACAACTGGAAATTGCCTTTTAATCATTACTTATTGTACGCGCCATTATGACAAGAAAATCAAACCGCCATCTTGATCTTTCAAAACAAAACAACAACTGTAATATTACCAGGAGCAAAAAAAATATTCTTAACTTACTATCGACTAATTTAACAATATTTTATTAAAGTAATATAACTTTTGCTTGGTACCTAGGTACAAAAATATTCGAATAAATTTTGTTAAATAGTGTTTAACAAAATATAACGACAAAAACTATTTTTGTAGACTCAATTTTATATTAATCTGTTGAATTCAATGTATTTGTCAATGTAACTCATATGTCAGTGATGTCAATTGTCAATGTCATATGCATGTTGATGTCGGTGTGTGATTTGGAAAAAAATAAAATATAGGTGTACATCCTGTACATCATCGAACCAAAATTGCTTCGTCAAGATGAGTGCTACACCACACATTGCCGGTACTTTTTGTTAATATTTCTTACATTATATCTTATTATTTTTTTATTTTAAGGTTATTATAGCGGATACTTGCTTTCAGGTTTAACCAATAAGAGCATATTTTTAATCGAGTTCAAGGAGCCGTATGGAGAAAAAGTCTTCAGAAATGAGTCCACACCGAACGTTCGTGGCATTGTATTCAGCCCAAAGGGCTCATACTTTGCTTACAGGACAGATAGAAAGTAGGTTGTGTATTTCGAATGAAAGAAAGAGACCTTTTTGACTATCTTATACTTTTATAAATAATATAAGTATCGTACATAGTTAGGAGCACAGTAATTGATACCTATTATGGATATATAAAATCAAATTATATTTAATTTTTTTTAGTAATAATTATTTTCATAAATTTGATTTTAGAGCCGAGATAATAAAATGTGCTGACTGGTCAGTAACAAGCGCCATAGATGGCAACATCAAAGAAATGGCATTTTCACCCCAGGACAATTATTTTATGGTTTGGGAAATGTATGCTATTACTAAAGACAATCCTGAGGTAATTATTAGTGTTTACGATTACAAAAATATTATTACTTATTGTACGAGTTACTATAATATTTTTTTCTATGCAGGGCAAACCAAATTTAAGGATATACAGATCGGCTGATGGTCAGCTTGTTGGGTCATTTGTCCAAAAAAATCAACTTATCTGGTAAGTGGAATGTGTATTTGTTGTGCAATATAAGTTTATTTTGTGAAGTTAATGTGGCAGCACTGTTATATTATTATATGTATTTAGCACGCTGTAACATTGCAAGCATTAAAATGTAACTTAACATGACAATGATATTACCATCAATAATTTTTTGGTATATTTTAGGGAACCAAAATGGTCATCAGATGAAAAACTATTTGCTATCCAAGTCAATAACAGAGTCCTGATATATGAAGATGCCAAATTGGATAACTATGTTCAAGCCATTAATACTGACAAACTGAAATCATTTAGTGTTGCACCAAGTGCAGCACCAAATTATTACTTCTCAGTCTTCACATTGGGTAAGCACACTTATTGAGTATTACCATTTTTATCTATAGAATACTTCCAAAATGAATTTATGGAATTTATAAATATTGCATACTGTTTTGCGATGTTCATTTTAATATCTGGCATATAACTAATACACAGTAAAGTGAGTCTTAAAAACGAATTGCGATATATATGTCTCCATGAGAATATCTGCAAATGGTAAGGCATTGTATGGCGAGTTCTACAATGAATGGTGGTTATTGTGTACAATTATAAGGTAGATACTGAGTATTTTGATTATTGTTTTCTTCCTAGGTAAGCAAGGTCAACCATCATTGTGGCGGGTGTTCAAATACCCACAGTTTGATGCAAGCCAAGCCCTGGTTAGCCGCTCGTCGTTCCAGGCTGATAAATGCACCTTCCAATGGAATAGACGTGGCACCAACTTATTTGCTTTAACTCAGACCGAAGTGAGTGGTGATTTCAATCCATATAGTGTTAAAGTCTTTGTGACTGTAGTTTTTTTATAGCTTGCATGTCTTATTGTAATATTTATTCCAAAGAAATTTAATGAATAATATTTTTTTTTTTTGTTGTAATTAGTTCAATAATATTTCTTAACTTAAATTATTGTTCTGATTGTGTAGGTTGACAAAACAGGCGGCTCATACTACGGCCGGCAGTCACTTTCCTATGGTGATGTAAAAGGAAATTCGGGAATGGTTACATTTAGTGAGTATAATTTGTAATTTTATTAGTAAATACATGTAATACAAAATTCATATTAGACAACAAATCAACTATCCATTACCCAATAGCAATAGCCGTATTAAACGAACTCTAAAGAAACATATGATTGCTTTGCAATTGTAGATACCATTTAAATGCAAAATGTTACCTTGGAGTAAAACATTCCCAAATTGAAATATCATAATTCATCACTTGCACACCTAAAAGTTCTTAATTGTGAAGTCCACCAACCCGCACTAGACCAGCATAGAATTTTTGGCTTAGAAGATTTACGATTTAGGCATAGAAGATTAAGGTTTGAAACTTCTCAGTTAATAACCGGCCGTCAATGATGGTGATGATAACGATGATGACGGTGTTAGTGATGATGATAGCGTTGTTAGTAATGATGATGATAATAAAATTCTCCCTCAGGCAAGGAAGGTCCCATTCACGCCATCTCGTGGAACCCTGCCAACTGGAGCGAGTGGGTGGCGGTGTACGGCCACGCGCCGGCTAAAGCCACAATTTTCAACGTCAACTGCGAACCGCTTTTCGAGTTCGGAACTGGAGCTTGGAACTCTATATACTTCGCGCCGGAGGGGACTCATATCCTTTTTAATATAGTTTTGATAACTTAATAGCCATAACGGCCCGAAAAATGATTCAGGGTTTTGATAATTACATAATAGCCATGATGCCTAGAAAAAAATACAGTGATCGCGAACCCAAGCCCCTCACTAAGAGATTTCAAAGTAATATGTTCCGGATTGGTCGTAATTAAAAGATCCCAAAAAACGCCAATTCATTTGGATATTCATATATACATTTTCATACAGTGATATTTTTCATATTGTTTAATGGCACCCTGAAACACCCGAAATACTAATATCTCGGTCATTCGAGATGATATACAGATTCTGATAATGCACATCTGTATCTGCTTAAACATTTTGATGCCCAAGAATACCAAAGCTCTCAAACACACATTCCCAAAAAAAAAAGTTCTTAACTCTACCCCACATCTGTTACTCGGCGGGTTCGGTAACATAGCGACGGGCCACATCGAGGTGTGGGACGTGCGCGGGCACAAGAAGGTGGGATCGTGTTCGGCGCCCGACACCACCAGCCTGCAGTGGGACCCGCGCGGGGAGACCTTCGTCACCGCCACTACCTACCCCAGGCTCACTGTTGGGAATGGGTATGTATTTTTTTTCAGATGTGTATTTGGGTGTGACAACCCCACTGCATTAGGTAGACAGAAGACCATTCTTGGGTTTTTTGAAGGAATGATATTCTTGATTTCGAAACTAGTGTATATAATGAGACGGCTTGCTGCTCAACTGAGCTTGGTTTGCAAATTGAAAATGATATGTCAAAAAAGGACAGAGCCAAAGTGACATGAAACTTGGTATATTTAGAGTAAGAAATATGTTTTAATTGATGTAATTTGTTTTTTTTTTCAGATACAAAATATGGCACTACACAGGTGCATTGATGCACAAGAGAGCTTGCCAAGAGAAAGAGAATCTTTTGGCTATTACTTGGCAGCCAGGTTCTTACGCCAAAAGCGATCTTGCTAAAATTGCGCCGAAGCCCATAGAAGACGCTACTCCGAAGCCGGTCGGGGCTTACAGACCACCCGGGGCTAGGAACAAGCCGTCAACCTTCACCTTGCACGAGCATGAGAAGCCGCACAAGCCCGGAGAAACACCTTCTGGTAAGTAAAATAAAAAATGTTATGTGGCACAGGTAGTAATTTGACAGTATCTGGGGTATTAAGCTCTTTATCGGGCTATACTATCGCACCGGATGGGCGATGTGTGTGAGACAATGCGCTGGCTCACTATTTCAAGGTTCTATGTTACAATTTTAGCACTTATTTAGTTATGAATATAAGTTCTAAAATGCCAAGTGCTAAAATTGTTATGTAGAACCTTGTATCTTGTACCTTATGTTAGATGAGGAAGCAATAGAGCTATGTTTGGACCGTGGCATTTGACGCTCTATAGTCTCTGCCTACCATAACGGGAGACAGGCATGAGTTTATGTATGCATGTATGTATGTAGAATCTTGTAAAAGTGACCCAGCGAATTCTATAATTGTCTTTTATTCTTAAATTCTATTTTTGAAAGATAACTTTTTTCTTTTTTTGTTTCCTCTAGCTGGGCCATCGAAACAGGCCATAAAACAGAAGGAGAAGCGCGAGGCCCGCAAGGCGCGCAAGGCAGAGGAGAAGGCGAAGGGCGACGCGTCCCCCGACCCCGCGCCCCCCGCTCACCCCGCACACACCCCCGTACCCAAGCCGCAGTTCGTCTCCACAGGGGATCCCGATAAGGACAAGAAGATTAAGAATCTTAACAAGGTAACGTGTTTCAATGTTACAAAGTCTTATATAAAGGAAAAACTGAATACTAAATTTAACTTTGAGGTATCGGTTGGATGATGATGAAGTATCAGTATCGCAATAACGTCATGGATTCCTAAAAAAATATGGGATTAAAAAATTAAGTCAACCACAGTGTCCCAGTGACAATACCGAGTGCGTCTATCTTCGCCTTAAATTCAAGAATTATCTCGTTTTCATATCCCCTAAGAGACTCACTACCTGTAAATTCAGTCGTCATATGAGACAACGTATTTGCAAGCTATAGAACTATAAATAAACATGCAATATATTTTTTTCAGAAATTAAGCGACATAGAAAAATTAAAACAACAAAAGGCGGCCGGCAAACAGCTGGAATTGAACCAACTGGCCAAGATCGAGAACGAGCAGGCGCTTTTGAAGGAGCTAGATCTACTGAGGTTATGATGTTTCCACCACAGTTGAAACTGTTTCCTCATTGAGGAACTCGCATATTTATATAATATGCGCTAATAATAATTGTAAGCAAAGTAATACCGAGATTAACATGATAAGAAAATTTGTGTGTTTAGTTCCTCAGATGGCCTGTTTGTTGTTAAGCTGTCTACAAGGCCTATATATCAACGAGTTTGAATTGCATTTATGTGATGTATTTTTTTTATTAAAATAAAATGACAGAACCGAATAGGGTGAAAAGGTCAATGGGGTGATTCGGAATGCATTCTTTTATTTGATATCCAGAATATATTTAGTATTAGAATTTTATTTAATATTCAATATAAATCTGCAAAGTAGGATTGCTTTTTGACACATCTACATCATACCTGTAAAGGCATAATACAACTCAAACTAGTATTTTTACATTTAGCCCTATTACCCCCAACGTATTACCTATTCACCCCATTCAACGACACTTATCATGTTTCTCTCTAATTTATTGTAGATAGTATGCTGCAATTAAAAATATTTTACTCTCTAAGAAGTATTTATGCATGACGATATAACTAAAGCGACCGACGGGAATTGCTCAATTGATAATTGTCGTCTTTAGACTACACGTATTTATTGATGTAATTATTGTATCCCAGACGTCGCACTAATAATACAATAGTGATGTTACTAAAAATATGTCGAATTTTAAATCGATTATCCGGTATTTTTCAAATTGATTGATAAATTGTCGTAAGTACTTTGAATTTGCTAATAATGCTCCTAAACTATTTGTGTTTATTTAAATTAGAAATAGTTTATTGTTATTTATGAAAAATGATTTTTAATTGCATCACTATTGTATTTGAGTGCGATGTTTTTATAAAGTAAGTTCTGCGCTACAGGATATTGAGGAAAGGCTTACGATATTTAAAGCGTGTACAAAAAGGAAGTTTATAAATTATTGTAACCATTGAGCTAAATTATACATAAGTATATTTTCATATAAAACATCCTGTATGACTTTTAAGCCACAAGGTTGCATATGAGAAATCGTTTTTTAATGTAATGCAACCTTTTTTGTTTAAGCAACAAATAATAGAGACAATGTTAGTGAAGCTTAATGTCTGTTGTTATGTTATTAAAACAAAAATATTTTTCATCTATTATACCCCTTCCTTAGTATACATGGGAATATGGATATCCATATTCTTGTAAATTGGTGTTAAGAGAAGATTTTACTTATTTGTGTCTGAATACAATTGGCGAGCTTAAAGCCAATTTAGAAATACGTAATAAATAATCGTAAATATATATATAAAAGTATAGCAAATGTAGGTATAAAAATATAGGATGGCGTGAAGGCATATGCAAATTTACAAATTGCTCTTTTAATTGAACAGTTATAATTTTAAAAAGTATTTTTTATCCAATAAAAGTCTCTTTTACTGACTTACTCCTTAATTCGATAGATGGCAGCAAAAAGTAAAAAACAAAAATACTTGATAATTTCTATTACAAAGAACATAGGTTTTTCAGAATATTGAAATAGATTATTTTGAGTATTTTTTGTAGGTCCCCTCACAAACAAAGTAACAAATTTATTGATTATTCTAAAAATTGAATTAAAAAGGGCTATCGAATTAAGGGTCAAACATCAAATATTGTATTCATAAATTTAAAGACCTTTAAGAATTATAGCCACTTATCAAATACAAATTAAAAAATAATAGTTAAATTAAGTCACGTTTGACAAATGTTGAGTACCAACATTTGTTATAAGTCCGCTATAATCCTACTCCTAAATATTAATGTAAAAAAATCGAATTATTATAATCTGGTTCTGTACTTCTTAATGTGAGTATTTAATTGTAAAATTGGCGTAGACAGAACTTATATAATATGGGACTAAAGAAAATTTGGAAGCACCTATTTTTTAATTTTAAAATTGCGTCTCTTAGCTTTTGATACCCATGTCACAAGACCTTAGTCTGGAATATTTATTAAAAAATAACTTATCTAAAAAAATATTATTTCTATACGTTTTAGCAGGTTAAACTTTGTAAAATCAGTATCTAGTTTGTGATAAACTAGATTCAACAATTCAATTGCTACTGATTGGCAATTAAATAGAATTATTCAAACCGTCTGTATTGTACAAACAGTTCATAATGAAACTTTTTTTAAATTTGCTTTGGTGCCTCCAAATTTTTCACGACAAAATACATTGTTAAAAGTATATATTAGTGTATATAAACATAATCAAAAATATATCTTGTGAAGATTTTAGTAGTAATCCGTCATCAGCCTATCTTAACAAAATTTGTATTTAAACTAGTTTATTTATAAATATTCACAGCCTACAATAAGTTTCGAGAAATCTTAAAGATATATATTTTAATAACAAGTTCTGAAACTATATTTTTGTACGTTGAAACTGACTTCATTTTTTCGATTTGTATGACAAGTTATTTTTAAGCGATGTGTGTTTTTGTTGCATTTTTGTATTTGTTTACTGTAATAATTTTGTTATGTTTTTAATGAACGAAAACCGTGAATAAACTCTTTATTTATAATCTTCTTTTTATCACAATCATCACCAATATTCAAAATAAATATTTTTCCTGCTTTTTCATTGCTGTTACGCACCTATTGGTTCTAACTTGTATCGCGATGACATACATATATACGCCTATAATCTTCTATAAATGGACTAGCTGATACTGCAAGATTTAAATGACACCAGTAGTTTCTGAAATTCGATTTTAAACTAACTAAACTTTCAGTTTTATGATATTAGTATAGGGGGAGGAGGTCGGCTTTCTTCGGGTACAATTTTTGAAAGTAGTCCTTCTCTGTACCAAATTTGCATTATTATTAGCCTTAAGCCTAGATATAGATTTTGTGTTTTAGCTTTAAAAATAGATTTAGGAGAGTGTAGTGTAGTTAGGTTTGGCCTTCTCTACCATCGAGAGACGTTAGCCTTTAAGCCACTAATTTTGTTTTTTTTTTTTAATCTAAGAGAAAGTATATGTCGGGGTCACCGGCCATTTAGCCTGGCGTGTGACTATGTAATATTTGCTCAAATGTTAATGCTAGGATGGGTCCTTAACCCAAAAGTCCTTATGCCGGCATACAGATCAAGATTCCTCAGTGGTCATCTTCGTGCAAAAGACAAGTATGTGGGCAAGAAACTGAGAAAATATTTCCGCCGAACCCCTGTACGCTTAAGACATGTCGGAGTTATTTTAGTTTACCAGCTAACGAAACGTGAAGCAGCGTGTGCGAACCCTGCACCGAGATAAAAGTTTGTGTGGTGTTCCGTGTTTATGAGACTGAAAAGTCTCCCGTAGTTTTCGATACCTTTCGATACCTATGACTCAAGACTTGAATATGAATAGGGTCAGCAGTATGTTTGTAACTGTTAGGTGTATTTATTCATTTTCAGTTATAGGGGGCGTAATTGTAACCACAATAGCTTCATTCGAACGGTGGCCGCCGCTTCTCTCGTCGTCACTTTCACTTAGGAATTCGTTTCCCTGCACTGCGCCTAGTGACCCTCCGAAGTCCAAGCAATATTAATATATTCAGGATGACGCTTTATTTTTTAGCTTGGTATGTATAATGAAAACAACTAAATATTTTTAAGTCTCTTAAACTCTCAGAAATATAGCAAATATTTTTGGAACTCAGATTGAACCTGCGACCGCTCGGTTCACAGTCCGGAAGCTAAATGAATAACTAGGGATGTCGTATGCTCAGTGTATCAACTAATACTACAAATGTGACAGTTCGTTCGTTTAGATAATATGTATTGTTTCCCAATCACAACGAGATAAAGCTAAAAAGTGATACACAGAAATTTTGTTTGCAAAAAAAAACAAAATTTTGCAGTTTAATTAAAATAAACGTACCAATTTGTTTAATTTTGTTTATTCCCTAAATTGCTCACAATTGTTTAATGAAATTTACTAAACACAATTGATATGGTTTTGTCTTACGATACCAGATCAAACGATTTGAATCCAATGCGAATTGAACAGTTGCACGCAAACACTCGATGTAAACAGTAGTGCATTGTGCCGCGGGCTTATTTTTAAATCTAATTAAAATCTATAAAAAATCAAAACCTACAAAAATAAACATTCTTAAATTTAACCGTCCGCTACCGTTCTTCCGTTCAACTTGACATCGCTGGACATTAACAAGTGCCCTCTTTCCAGGAACATTTTATTTACACCCGATAAGATATCGATAATTGATATACGAGTTACGACGGTAGCTGTAATTGTTAGTCGGGCAGTCGGTGCGCACCGAGTGTTGACTCCAGATAAATTTGTTTACGGCCGAATGTGAATCGAGTAAATTCTCCGGACATATTCAACCACCACGCGTCCAGGAGCGACGTATCAATATGGACAAGAGTTATGGAAGCGATCCCTTGATCAGTGATAATAGGACAAGTGATTCAGAGAACAGTGCGGACGGTAGGAGGTCCATAGATACTTTAGTGTTTGATGGCAAAATGGTGAAGACTTCCACACAGGCAGGGGATTTGGCCGAGACATGGGGTGGTCGACGTTCCTTGCCCGACTCAGGCCGATTGAGAAGAGTCCAGTCTTGGTCTGGCGGACTGCCAGATGATGTGAGCTCAGATATAAGAATATTAAGGGAACGGTACGTACAACCATAAAAATATTCATAAATTTATTAAATCATTAATTATGCAGAGAAAATATATAATTGAATCATGAAGAAATTAAATAGTCTCTCCAGTGAATGAATGAATTAACAATTTGTGTAAAGTGATGCACGTGTCATCGTTTGTAACGGTTATCGCTTGTATTGATAAACAGATAATACATAATAATTATCATCTTCCTCAATCTACTACGAATTATCTTAAATAGCTAATTAATTTAAATATTACACTTATTAAACATTTATTATCTCATTACTAAATTATGATCTCTAGGGGAAACTTTTGAAAATTATTGTCGCATTCATTTTCTTAACGTAGTTGTATTATATTACAAAGCAGTGATGGCCTCGAGGTTTGGGGGCGCGATCGAGAATCTCGACGGTCGCGGGTTCAAACCCCAGGCACACACCTCTGACTTTTCGAAGTTATGTGTGTATTCACATTGAATTATCACTTGCTTTAACGGTAAAGGAAAACATCGTGATGAAACCTGCACACCTAAGAGTTCTTAGGAATTTCTTAGGTGTGTAGTCCGCCAACCCGCACTAGGCCAGCGTGGTGGACTATGGCCTAAACCCTCTCAATGGTAGAGGAGACCCGTGCTCAGCAGTGGGCGTAGGGGAAGTACGTACAAAATGACATATAGTTTTGGTTTTGGGTCATAACTCTTTAATGGTAAATCACAGCCCATTCATATTATACACCAGTAATCTTAGGTTTCATATCTTTGAATTATAATAGATACTCGAAAGATAAACAAACTGGAAAAAGAAATATTTTTAAATTTAACTGAGATCAACGAAATCCATTTTGTCCATACGCTATGGACAAAATGGCATACCACATATGGACTAAATGACATACACGACAAAAGTTATAAAGTTAAAAAATTATATGTCGATTAAAAGCCTGAGCACGAGCAGCTGAAATAGCTTCTGGTTTGCGTAAAGAAATATATTTATTTCGTCTCAAAAACCCTTTTAACCATTCTTGTCCAGCTATTATTTTTGTGGGTTAAATCTGTGAGCAAAACCGTTTTTTCAGCCATCTCAAAAGCTAATTCTTGAACAGACGTTCGCGTCAGTCCAAACAAACGAGATTCAAGTAATTTCAAATGCTCAACTAATTGTCTTTCCACATCAGGTGTAAAAGTAGTTTTAGCATTTGAACTGCTTCTATAGCTTTACGCATTAATTCCTCACTCCAGGATTGAAGATCAGTCTTACGCTTATAATTACGCATTTTGGTATATCTGTAAAGAAATTAACAGCTTATAACGAGAAATAGGTACCTAAAATTAGCTCATTGAATCCTTATGGATAAAACGACATACCTATGTCATTTTGTCCGTTACGTATGTATGTCATTTTGTCCATATAGTACTTACTTACTTACTACAATGGCGCAGCGACCCAAAGTGAGTCTTGGCCTCCGATAATAAGGCTCTCCATTTTGATCTGTCCTTTGTCCATATAGCGTTATAAAAAATCAAAATTCAACAATAAATGTAAAATAATTATTATTTACGGAAAAAACTATATGACGGCAACAACAAGTACACAGGGGATGTAATAAATGTAAACACAAGGTAATATCATGAAAAACATAATATTAATACACAAAACTCTCTGTAGTTAAAAAAAACTCGTAACTTACCAATGTTTGTCGTCGGTTATGACACCTAAACTAAAGGCTGGCGCGAGTTCACGTTTTCACAGGTTAATATCACCGGATAGAGTCACGAGATGTAGTTATCTATGGGGGGCTAGAAACTGCAGAATTTGAAATATGATGCCTGTGTCATTTTGTCCGTATATGTCATTTTGTACGTATTTCCCCTATATGGGTTGATGAAGATGATATTACGCGAAAAGGATTTAATTTAGTTTAAACTTCAAAATGATAGTGAAGCCACGATGGTAAAAAATAATAATCCTGCCCACAACTACAAATTTGGTTTCTGTAAAACGAAAATAATAATAGCTATACGATAATCGAAATTGTTTACCGAAGAATGTAAACAGGATGTAGCAAATCGAAACGTTATCAAAACCAAAATGTTTTCACAGGTTGGTTCGGACTCAGACAAGATTACACCCCAGTGCTGTTCGTAATCTGTCCACTCGGCAGAGGCTCACCTTAGCTTCTTTGGCCATCGTGGACTTCATGAGTTTCTGCTCCATGAGCATCATGGCACCATTCTTCCCAAGAGAAGCTTCCATCAAGGGTCTATCGGACACGATGTGTGGCATCGTTTTCAGTTTCTACGCTGTTATTATGTTTCTCACATCCCCGCTGTTTGGTAAATTTGTAAGTATTACTTTAAGAACTTGATAATTTTATTTATATTCATAAGTTACTAAAGAAACATTGAACTCACAAGCTCTCTCCCAATTGTTTTTAAATCGATGAATCACTGGGCGTTGCGTTAAATGAAAAATACCAAAACGTCATTTTCGACAAAATATGTTAAACCACGTATAAATAAAATGTTACTATATTTATGCAGATCATTATCTGATATACAGAATGTTATCTAAACATAAAATTATAAAATAGCATTGCAGAAAGTTCATGGACTTTGTCATATCATACATTTTTTAAATAATTCAGTTTGACAGATTTACATCGCCATGTTGATTACTGCCAAACCTGCTGAGAGAATATTTTGAATTCAGTAAACTACCGAATGATTATGCATTAGATCCTTATATCTATTTAATTCTCACTGAACGCCCTTGTAAGATAATGAAGTGGGTGATATAGAATTCCGAATTTGTCTTGAATAACTCGTAGATTAGCAAAAATGAACTTAAAAAGACCCTGTCATAAGACGACTACATAGATATTTGTATATAAAACTAATGAATTGTTCCGCATAATCTCCACATAATTAACAAATTTGATATATACTCAAAAATATTTTTGTCTTTGTTTGCTTATTATATGTCTACTTCCTGGATTGTTGGTCACAATGATGCAATATCGGTGTAACTCAAACCATTGCAATGATCAACGAGACTTGTGGTCTGTACTAGAACGTTTACAAGATAACTATTACCTATTATTATCTATCAGAACTTTCCTATGTCATCCACCCCGCATGTACTGTGTGGGACTAGTTTTTGTTGGAGATACTAACACAACGATGGAGTCATCGTTGTGTTAGTATTTTTATTCAAAATTTGTCGACAAACAAAATTTATTGCGTTACGTTGCATATAGCTGAATGTGTTCGTTTAATAAGCTTTTATTTTTATCTGATTTATTTATGTTAGCATTTTTTTATTTGCTAATTAATAGTATGGCACCATAAGTATGGAAATTGTAATGTAATGTTATGTAGTCAGCATTGGCACCTTATGGCAGTGCGATGAATAAATATTGTCGAGAATCGAAAAAAGATTGCTATGTCTCGCAAAACTATAGCGATCTGTTTACGACCAAAAAATAATAGGGTTATATAGGAACCCTACATACTTCCATATTAGGTTTTATAGATACTTTGATAGAGAAAATCCGTGGCGCAGATTGATATACAACAAGAAAAATAGTTCTTCTGAAGTTCGTTAATTATCGTTTAATATGGCTTTACAGTATATATATACAAGTAACTATTATTAAAATCAATAGCAAAACGTACAATTGATAATGTCAATATATTATTCGTTATCGTGGAATGTGCTTGAAATGCGGTAGAGATCAAAACACAATTGAATATTATGAACTATCATGGTACTTAGAGACCGAAGTACTTTTATTGTATCTCTTGGCCTAATAAATTAAATAGGGCTTGAAACGAAGAATCACAAATAAATTGTATCAATAAATAAAATTGTAACAAAAAAGGGCATTTGTCATTTGTTCGACACACGTCTATTTAAACAATGTAAGATATTTGTTATCGTACCTATGTAGATGCAATTTAGGTATACTCAAATATAGAGGTCAATGTCCATTTACAATAACCTCCTTTGTGCATTGTTGACTATTTTTATTAGTTCGCATTTACAACAATTTACATTTTGCAAGGAATTTTGATGCAGGATAAACGTAATGTTAAGGATTTTGATTCGAGTTTTTAGAATTAGCATTAATAATACGTTTTTTACAATACTAAATTAGCATATTTATTTAACCGCACGTAAGTTCTAATAGACTAGGTTATGACAGTCTACGCTGATTAAATTCATCAGGTACCGAACAGCTCAACATAATCTTGACAACTGGTGCGAAATAATCTTAATTATAATAACAGCCAGCTAGTGATACAAGAGTCCACGGGTTCGATCACGATTCACGACACAAATGTGTAACCCGGAAATATTTGTTTCGGGTCTGGGTGTTTGTGAGTCCGAAAAGTATGTAAAAGTTTTTGACACATTATATTTTTTTTAATGTGGGGTCGGAACTCTATATTATGTATGTGACTGGTTGGGTGTATTAATTATTAAGTCAGTTTTTTTAGCTAGTCTAAAGTGCATTCGGGCTTTGCTGTGGTATAAAAAATCGTAAACATTTTTTTGTGACAGTTGATTTTCGGAGACACCTCAATCTGTACAGATACTTTTAAGGAATTCTAATATATTATTATTTAATGCAATAAATGTTTTTCCTTAACCCATTAGGTACCAATGTTCCCATTTGGGACATCTCACTTTTTGTCGATTCATTCATAACTACCTGCAATGTTTTAATAATTATTCATGTCATTAGTTTCTACACTGTGTGGTGCTAAATATCAAGCCAATTATTCACTTGAAATCATTGTCATTTATGTGTTGTTGATCAAAGAACGTACTTTTTACGAGTTTCGAAATTTTCAATTGTTTCCATTTTGATTATTCTGTAATTCGATGTAAGTATTTTATAATTATTGTAAAATAATATCAAATAGTATCTAAATAATAGCTTGTAACTAGTAATTTGATTCAATGGATGGCAGTACTTATTGAATTTCTTTATTGAAATATGTTCCTAAATGGGAACATTGGACTGATGGACTAAAAATTTATTTTGTTATTTTTTTTTTATATTTTTTTTATGTGCTCCTTATTATATATACTCTTTGAAAAATATGTCAAACAATACAGAAAAAAGTTGGTACCTAATGGGTTAAACATTAGTTGATGTCTGACTTAACTGTTCGCACTTTAGGTCTCATTTTTTTATTTATTTTTCCCTTGGTACGTTAATTGCAGGTAATTTCACTAATTGTAATTATTTTTATTTCCGGCTTTGCTGGAGTGATCCCTGTGTCGCGTTGCTAATCATACTTATTTTTAAGTAACGCTATTTGAGATAATATCAGGGAGATATCAATGTTAATATGCATTTTACACAAACCCAGTGTATTTTGAGTGCAATTTATCGTACTTACTACAACATAGTAGAGCTTATCTAATCGCGTAATGGTAATTGATACAAACATCGTTTGCAGTTGCCATCAGTCGGAGCCAAATTCATGTTTACGGCAGGGATGTTTGTTGCCGGCGTGTGTAATGTTCTGTTTGGGTAAGTTATCGCTTGATATATAACTTGTAATATTTAAAACCAAAATAAATATAAACATTATGACGTAGATTACAGGATTACCTTGTGATTTTGCGATACTTGTAACATGCTAGTATGTATTATGCGATCGCACTTGGGTTCGATCGGCTGGCCAAAATGGTATTGGATCTTCCATTAAAAATTCTCATTAGTGGTCGAAGGCTGAAAATGCACTCGTAAAAAAGATTTTCCACAATAATTTCTTAGGTGTGTAGAACGCCGTACAACGGTCATGGGACAGCACAATGGTCTAAGGTTCTAACACTTCTCAGTTGAAGAGGAGGCCCATGTTCAGTAGTACGTATTGAGCTTATCTTCACTAGATTTACACGGAAAACGTCGAAATAAATGCATTTATTGAAATGCATTTATTCTTCCTAATTAAGGTCCATTTTTTTATCTTAATAGCTGATTGTTGTTGAATTATTAATAATTATTATTAAAACTACAGCTGTAATTAGTCGTTGTAAAGATAGATTAATTAACTGCATTTTAAAAAATGTGTAATTTTTTGTATTTGTAACATATTTACAAACAAGTAATCCGGATACTTAACCGATTTTGATTAATTATGGTTTAGATGTAATTGTTAATTTAGATGTGTCCCCGTTAACAATGTTTACTTTCTAACCTAGAAATAGTGATTAACAGTACATACCTACTTATTTACACGAATAACCTCACGCCTGTATTTCATGCAGTATAATGAGGTGCATTTCTGCACTCGCATTTCGCCAGCCTCTCATGATGGGCGCGAGGCTTTCGTTGAGATTTTCCTTATAAAACAACCAAGTGACACTTTGCCCAAACTGGGAACCGAAACCCGGACCTAAGTCGCAACATAATCAATATTTTTTTATGATTTCAGTACTCTAGTCATGATAGAGGACACGGTGACATTCACTTCGCTGTGTTTCCTCGTCCGAGGTGTGGAAGCTCTCGGCGCCAGCGCTTATTCCACTGCCAGCTACGTGTTTGTAGTAAACGCGTTCCCTGACAGCATCGGATCAGTCCTCGGGATACTAGAAACCTTTGTGGGCCTCGGGATGTCCGTAGGCCCGGCAATCGGCGGCCTTCTCTACTCGGTAATGAATGCCATATATGTTCACATCACAGAATAAGACTAGAATTGAACTAAGACTAGACTAGACTCAGTTGAATAAGACTAGAAAGGATATGCCGAGCGGGTCAAACTTATGATTAGACTATCATACGTTTAACACGGCCGCTTCTTAGTTATTCGGGTAGCGTGTAGTATCAAAACTTTTGTAAATGTAGGACAATCAATAGAAAGCCTTTTTTGTATTTTTTATCCTTGGTAGAGAGTGACCGTAGTAGAATCAATACTGTTAAAAATACTTCTAATCTTATTCAACTGTTCTGAAGTTCATACACACTCCGGCCTATACCTCCGAAGATCGTCAGGTTTTTTAGTCCCTCTTAATAGGGTGTGAATCTATTCAACTATTTCCACCTAATTTCTGGACTCCATGGTCCATGTAAATTTTCGACTGAAATACTTGTAACTCTTTCCGCGATTCAGCTCGAATGACCTTTAAATCGCAGGACACATCCTTGTGCAGAAAACAATGAGGCATAAATAAATCTAACGTATTGCAAAGGTTAAAGTACTAGTAGATGGGGCAACGGCACTATTTTGAAGTTTATGTAATAAAACAACACAAGAGGCAATACGTGCAATGAACTGTGTTTATAATGATTTTTATGTGAATATTGTAAACAATTTTTTTACCATCATTCAAAGGTTTATTCGTTTTGTTGCTTTTTTTTTTTATAAATTAAAACAAAATGGGATCATATTTCTACCTGATAACTAAATGCAAACCGAGTGTTGGCTAGTGAAACCGATTATAATTATCATCTACTCAATTAGAACGATCTGTAGTAGTGACGTAGAGGTTTGGTGATAGTGGACTCTATTCCAGCATAGATTTTTCTCGAGTTATTTGAGTTTTCTTAATTCACGGCAACAATGAATCTATTCGCCCTTAGGAAACCTGAAGATTTTGCTATATACATATACTATATTCAATAAATCTTACTCTCGTTTAACTATAGGATGGAAAATAAAACGGTTAGTTGTAACTTGAGTTTTTAAAACATAATGTGTGTTATTTCGGCGAAGACTGGTTGTAAAATGTACAAAAATTAAAATGTTCCAGGTAGATCGGAGGCTTCGGGCTACCATTCTACAGTCTGGGAGTGGTGATGGTCATGACTGTGCCCATTAACTTCTTCTTGCTGACTGACTGTGAAGGTATTTACCTATTAATTTATGATGAATTTTCTCACACTAATCTAAGAAGCAGAAATGTAATCTATAATCACGTTTCTACTCATTAAAAACCTTTTAATAGGCCACAAGTCCTTTCAAAAAATCCAATAACACTTTATCTTTTGTGGTTTAGGAAAAAACCTTTGGGTGGTCTCAAAAATATTTGAATCGTTATAATTTTTTGGATTCAATTGTAAAGACATCAATTTCCGATTAAGAAACAATTTATTTTTCATTCTTTCGAAAACAAAAAATTTTATTACCACTATTGTTGAAATTAAAATCAGACAACTTAGTATTTAATATTATACAAAAATATATAATTTATTACTTGTTGCAGAATATGTATCCGGCTCAAAAACTGCCTCAATTTTAAAACTTTTCAAGATTCCGTCAATAATTATTACGGGACTGGTTATTGTAATAATGTCCAACACTTGGGCCTTCTTGGACCCAACATTGGAGCCACATTTGCGACAGTTCAGTCTATCCACGGAGCAAATTGGATTGATATTCCTATTGTTTTCGAGTCTCTACGGAATCTTCAGCCCGATATGGGGTTGGGTAGCTGACAGGTAATTTGGAAAGGGCTAGAACCTTTTATTGATTATTTTTATTTTATAATGAAATGCGATTTTTATTATTAAGTTATCTCTTATAAAATTTATCTATTTATTTATCTAATATTTAGTTTTGGTACATAAGTTATTTTAAGATGTAACTAGCTGTCCCGGCAAACTTCGTATCGCCCTACCAGTCAATGAATGTCTTGTTACTTATTAACAGAATTTAATTTTTAATTACTTAGGTATATCATCATCCCCTTGCCCTGGTCCCAATTAATTACTTGGGGTCGGCGCAGTATCTCTTCTTTTTCCACACATCCCTGTCAGCCGTCATGTTTTCATTCACCCCTTTCTTTTTCATATCTTCAGTCACGCACTCCATCCATCTCTTTTTTGGCCTCCCTCAGCTCGCCCATCCATCCACTTTCATGTTCATCACTTTTTTTTCCTACATATGATTAATTCCTTCTCTTAATGTGCCCATACCACGACAGACGGTTTCCTTTCATCTTTTCTATCACAGGAGCTACTTTCAGACTTACCCTAAAGTATTCATTTCTGACTCTGTCACTCCGTGTTATACCACACATCCACCGCAACATTCGGCATCTTTGCTGCATGCAGTCGTCTTTCGTAAGTCTTCGTCGTTGACCATTTTTTTTTCTTTTTCCCTTGACCTACCATTTGTCGTACCTACATTCCAACTTGCATACCTCAATCTCATTTCCCGGGCTAGTGTCTTACGTTGCCCCCGCCCGGGCTGGTGTAACAAACCTTGCCCATTTCTCATAGGAACCGGATGCTGCCCCTGCGCGTCGGCTACGGGGGACGGCCTAGGCCCTGTCACCTTTCTTATTATACATACTGTATAAATGTTTTGGCAAATGTTTTACGGCCGCCCGCCTGTCTGACACCAACTCTCCTTGGGGCTTTCGTTCTTTTGGTAAAGGGGTAGAGATAGCGTGTGTTTGGGTACAGGATATTGCAGGTAAGAATATTTGGCCTGATGGTAAGGATGCCACAGTCCCGGATAAGGAAATAGTGGGAGACTCCAACAGCTCGGGGGGCCGAGGTCGCAAACTCATAGCCCTGTTCCATGACTGGCTAGATCAATGGAAAAGGCATCCCCTGACCATTTATTACGATTTGTTGAAGGAGATTTAGAGTATTTTAGATATTCAAGCATAATAAAAAATAAAAAATTAGGCACTACCAAGGAGATTTGTTACACAAAATAAATTTCTGAACGCCTTAATATTTGACAGCCAAAAAATGTCAATCCATTGTCATGAGAATTCTGCATTTTTAACATCTAAAATACGCAATTATTCGAATGTTATAGATACATATTGTCGATTCAAAATGGTTATTTTAATACGTTCTTTTATTTGAGGGGGCCTCTAACTGCATCGACGGGATAAACATTAAATGACAGGAAATTTTGTATGGTGTTAAAGTTCAAAATGACTTAAGTATCATTACGAACCTTTTGTATGGGAATATAGAAAAGTATTATTTTTAGACCTTTTCAGGCAATTATTAAAATGTATCTCTCCGTAAGAACAATCCTCGTACTTCAAGGAATATTATAAAAAAAGAATTAGCGAAATCGGTTCAGCTGTTCTCGAGATTTGCGCTTAGGAACACATCGAGCAATTCATTTTTATAACATAGAACTCCTCCACTACGATTTAAACTTT
This sequence comes from Cephonodes hylas, assembly GCA_030295005.1. Lineage (NCBI taxonomy): Eukaryota > Metazoa > Arthropoda > Insecta > Lepidoptera > Sphingidae > Cephonodes > Cephonodes hylas. Next base: position 9,412,634 of record AP025363.1, on the reverse strand, counting down.
ATTGTATTGTATTAAAGTTCAAATTGACTTAATTATTAAAACGAAACTTTTGTATGGATAAAGAAAACAATGAAAAGTCCCACGGAAACGCTGTAGAACGGGATAAAAAGTATCCTATGTCCGTCTCCTGGCTCTAAGCTACCTCCCTACCAATTTTCAGCCAAATCTGTTCTGCCGTTCTTGAGTTATAAGTGGTGTAACTAACACGACTTTCTTTTATATATATAGATTGGTATCAATACATAATAAATAAACTCTAATATACTAAAAACTTCACTCTTATGCTATCGATAATCACTGTTTAAATCCTTCCAGAGTTCACAACCACTGGTGTATGATGGTTTGGGGTCTATTCCTCTCGTCTGCTGGATTGTTGCTGCTCGGCCCGTGTCCTTACATACCAGGACTGCCAAGGTAAGGGTTTCCAACTAGTTAGCACTAATTTTATCAGTGGTGTCCTCGAGATTGGACGAGAATCTCAAATCCCAAGCATACACCTCAGATTTTTTTGAAGTTATGTATGTATTTTTAAAGAATTATCCCTTACTTTAAAAGTGATGGTAAAACATCGTCTGGAAACTTGCACACCCATAAAAATCATAGGAATTAATTAGGTGTGTAGTTCAAAAACCCACACTAGGCGAGCGTAGTGGATTACGGCATAAACCCACTCTGTTATAGAAGAGACCCGTTCCCAACAGTAGGACGGGTATGGGCTTATGATGAAGCACTAACATACACATGCGTAGCATACTGGGTTTGCTTCCCTGGCAGTAAATTTAATTGTGTGGTATTATGTTCGTTTTTGACCTTCACAGTGTAATTGGTCATGTTTCAGAGAACTTTGGATGGATTTGGTGGCACTGTCTATATTAGGAATGTCCGTGGCTCTGACATTATTACCAACGTTTCAAGGAGTATTAACAAGTTCTATGTAAGTACACACTTCATTTCACTCAACATAACTTCATATTTGAATGATATCATTTGAAACTAATTACAGTATTATAAAAATTCATAAATTTTAATATTTATACAATTTGTGAAGAAATTTCAACCAATCTTACTCGAGTTTGTTTCATCCCAATATTCGCGACTCAGTAGAATTTTACCCCTTTCTATTCACTTGTAAATTCTGGGTTGCCTGAAAGAGATTGCTAATAGCGATAAGGCCGCCCTTTGTGACACGTTAGCTTATAAGTTAGTATTATTTTATATTTTATTCCTGTATCTGTGGAGTACATTAAAGTAAATAAATAAATAAATATAATTATCTTTGTCAAGTCCTACAGTTTACTAGTTCTATCCAACTACAGCGTATTTTTATCACTTAACCATTCTCTTACGACTTAAAATCCCCATACATTTTAATACTTAATGTTTTTAGCTATGAAGGCGGTTGCCCTGAAGCGTTGGCTACATACAGTGCTGTGGCGGGCGTCTGGTCTTGCTGTTATTCTTTTGGCGAAGTATTGGGGCCGGCGCTTGGAGGCGCCCTTACCGAAAGATATGGATTTCCACTATGCGCCACACTTTGCGCTGCAGCTTGTTTTACCATGGTAATCTAGTCTTCTCATTCATGGGTTTTGTACTCGAGAGGAATACGAGGAGCTCTATAAAATCGTTCAAATTAACGTTAATGTCAATTAATCATATCTGTAGTCATTTTGGAGCTTCGAAAAAACAAACATGGGTTAACAAAATAACATTTTCCGGTCGTATAAATGTATGTATGCCACAAATTTGGTACGAACAGTCTAATCAAAACGATTATTTTTTATTTGAAACTAGCTGTCCCGGCAAACTTCGTATCGCCCTACCAGTCAATGAATGTCTTGTTACTTATTAACAGAATTTAATTTTTAATTACTTAGGTATATCATCATCCCCTTGCCCTGGTCCCAATTAATTACTTGGGGTCGGCGCAGTATCTCTTCTTTTTCCACACATCCCTGTCAGCCGTCATGTTTTCATTCACCCCTTTCTTTTTCATATCTTCAGCCACGCACTCCATCCATCTCTTTTTTGGCCTTCCTCGGCTCGCCCATCCATCCACTTTCATGTTCATCACTTTTTTTTCCTACATATGATTAATTCCTTCTCTTAATGTGCCCATACCATGACAGACGGTTTCCTTTCATCTTTTCTATCACAGGAGCTACTTTCAGACTTACCCTAAAGTATTCATTTCTGACTCTGTCACTCCGTGTTATACCACTTTGCTGCATGCAGTTGTCTTTCGTAAGTCTTCGTCGTTGACCATTTTTTTTTTCCCTTGACCTACCATTTGTCGTACCTACATTCCAACTTGCATACCTCAATCTCATTTCCCGGGCTAGTGTCTTACGTTGCCCGCGCCCGGGCTGGTGTAACAAACCTTGCCCATTTCTCATAGGAACCGGGTGCTGCCCCTGCGCGTCGGCTACGGGGGACGGCCTAGGCCCTGTCACCTTTCTTATTATACATACTGTATAAATGTTTTGGCAAATGTTTTACGGCCGCCCGCCTGTCTGACACCAACTCTCCTTGGGGCTTTCGTTCTTTTGGTAAAGGGGTAGAGATAGCGTGTGTTTGGGTACAGGATATTGCAGGTAACGATTTTTGGCCTGATGGTAAGGATGCCACAGTCCCGGATAAGGAAATAGTGGGAGACTCCAACAGCTCGGGGGGCCGAGGTCGCGAACTCATAGCCCTGTTCCATGACTGGCTAGATCAATGGAAAAGGCATCCCCTGACCATTTATTAATATTTCTTGATGGAGATTTAGAATATTTTAGATATTCAAGCATAATAAAAAATAAAATATTAGGCACTACCAAGGAGATTTGTTACACAAAATAAATTTCTGAACGCCTTAATATTTGACAGCCAAAAAATGTCAATCCATTGTCATGAGAATTCTGCATTTTTAACATCTAAAATACGCAATAATTCGAATGTTATAGATACATATTGTCGATTCAAAATGCTTATTTTAATAAGTTCTTTTATTTGAGGGGGCCTCTAACTGCATCGACGGGATGACCATTAAATGACAGGAAATTTTGTATGGTGTTAAAGTTCAAAATGACTTAAGTATCATTACGAACCTTTTGTATGGGAATATAGAAAAGTATTATTTTTAGACCTTTTCAGGCAATTATTAAAATGTATCTCTCCGTAAGAACAATCCTCGTACTTCAAGGAATATTATAAAAAAAGAATTAGCGAAATCGGTTCAGCTGTTCTCGAGATTTGCGCTTAGGAACACATCGAGCAATTCATTTTTATAACATAGAACTCCTCCACTACGATTTAAACTTTATTGTATTGTATTAAAGTTTAAATTGACTTAATTATTAAAACGAAACTTTTGTATGGATAAAGAAAACAATGAAAAGTCCCACGGGAACGCTATCGAACGGGATAAAAAGTATCCTATGTCCGTCTCCTGGCTCTAAGCTACCTCCCTACCAATTTTCAGCCAAATCTGTTCTGCCGTTCTTGAGTTATAAGTGGTGTAACTAACACGACTTTCTTTTATATATATAGATGACGCATCTGACGTAAATATTTGTGCAAAATTAAATACATCAAAATAATAATAGAACAATCAAATTAATGGGTAAAACCAGTTTGTTTTTTTTAGTAGTCACCAAAATATTGGCATTTAAAAACGTGGCTTATAGAAACCTGTTTTTTTTGTTTGTTTTAAATATTAATAATTTAATCATCAAAAATACATCTAATTTTGTCCTGACTAAACTCTGAGTTATGAATTCTCGTGTGTCTCTTATACCTAAAAAGACTATCATATAGTTGGATCTCACAAACATTTAGCTCTGATGCAGGTTCTATAGATCACACAAATACTTGTACAGTGGGGGTATTGATTGTTTCAATTCGAGATTTAATCAAATGAGACTTGTTCCTAATAAGACTTATTTATGCAGGGAGTCATAACGCTGACGTTCTTCTCTCTACGGGAATCAGCCAAATGGATTCGAGTATCAACGGCGAGTATACCCGACTCCATTCCATACACGGACACTACTTGGAACAGCAACAACTTCTGTCGCACTCGGAGCGCACCCGAGAGCAGACTGGCTGCTGAAAACTCACCACTTCTAACACCCTGCTCCTGCATCGCTAAACATAGTAAGTATGTTTTTAACGTCATCATCAGCCCATATACGTATCACTGCTAGTCACGGGTCTTATTAGGTCTTAGTCCACCACGCTGGACTAGTACGGGTTGGTGGACTATATGCCTCAGAAATTCCTTAGAACTTTTAGGTGCACCGGTTTGCCCACAATATCTTCCTTCACCGTTAAGTTACGTGATAATTCGTTGAGCATACATACATAACTACGAAAATTTAGAAGTAAGTTTCTGGGGTTTACACCTGCATCCCCGAGATTCTCGACCGCGTGTCTGAACCGCGACTCCATCAGGACCTTAGAAATATAATATTTTACAACAAAACATAGTACACCGAAAAGAGTATGGGCTGTTATGTGAACATAGTTAGGTATAGGTAAACTTTCAAATGATATCCAAGTGTTTTGTCATCTTGGGAAACTCTTAGTAGCAGTGCGGAATGTAAATAATTGTGCGGTAAACGGCAACAGGCTTTCTCCCTAATGGCCAGTGTAATAAAAATTGCGAGCGTGCCTTCTTACTCGCCAACATTTTCTATTCGCCAACACATTTGCCAATTAGAGGTAGTTACATATTAGTAAAATTAACCATCTAACAAATATTTAAGTCGCACAACTCAAAAATTTTATTTTCTGTTTTTTGTAAATTTCGTTAACAATAAGTTTTCAATACTAGGACTAACATTTAATTCCTAATTAATTTTGTAGGGTTTCTCATTTTACTGATGATTGATTGTTACGACTCCACTTTCTGCTTAGTTCTTTTGTGCATCGAATTATGGAACTTGATTTTTTAATTTCAGATTATACGTATGGAACGACACCACCAAGACATTTCTGCTTGCTACATAATAGAAGCAACAAAAGCGGATCAGCAAGCGTCGGGGAATATGTTGCTTATTTTCTAAAATTTCAATATTTGACCGATATTTACATTAGAATAAGAACACGTCGTAAATTACAAGAAAAACCTGAAAGCGACGCGAATGAAAAGCCGTACCAAAATTATATTGAAGTTGATAACAACGTTAAAGAAAATCCAGTTAAAAAACCAAGTAGTGAAGTGAACATTAATAATAATTCTATAGAGAATAAAAAAGATGTTGATTACAGCTCGTATTTAGATGAAACAATATTTGGCAGCCCGGCTGTAATGCAAAATGTTAACAATGAACATCTTAGAGTAAAAAGAAATAATACAGGGCTGGTTTCCAATGTTTTAATTTGTGATGATGAAAGAAGATATTCCAATGATATTTTAAGGCATAACATTCAAAAAGTACAATTTTACGAAAATAATCAAGAGTGTGCGTCTTTAGAAGATGTTTTTGTAAGTAGTTTTAACATTTCTTTTAACCCTGGTACTTTACTTGGGATGTTACCTACCTACTACCTTTAACTAGTGTATGTATATTGTATATACATTATTCATGCATGCGCATATGTATATGTATATTCTCGTAAAAAATCTGTAATTGTTTTATAGTATTGCACATGGTCGTCACCATTCTGTAACTCCATTGGTTAGGAGATGACCCTTAAAATAATGTTCCCTGTTACATACTCCTTAAAATTCGACCGTTGAAACGTTACATAGACACAGGATTATGCATGAATATGAGAGCTTTTATGCATGCTACTATATTTTTCCTTATTGTTTACAGGACAGTTGCGAGTGCAGAGACGGTCTTACTTACGTCAAAGGGACTGTTACTGTCTCATCAAGCGGCGCATGTGAAGTTTAATTTAGTTTCAATTTAAATAAATTAAATATTAATTAATTTTACCAACGTGTCTTCATAAATATCCTATTCTGATACGAAGTTGCACGCGCCTGTCGAATGAGAATAGCTCAAATATTTGGCCAGTTGCGCCATGTACCAGGAACACATGAATACAAAGAGATTTTGCCCGGCACCATATCCTTGTCAGATTCGTCGTCGGCACCTTTACTTGTAGAGGACGAAGCATCGATCTCTGTAATTATATGCTCTCCTGGTAGGAACGACCTCGACTGACTATTTCGCAACATTGGCACGAAAATTTGCAAACTCTGACCACTGTCCACTTTCTATCCCTCGATGTGTTTTTTACCAATTCCACAATAGAAAGAAGATTTAAAGTGATTTCACAGTAACCAATCTCAAAAGTTTATACTAGGGACACATAAACTACAAGAAAGTATACCAAGTACCTTTTTGGATCATTGCAGTCAGAGTAAAAAATAAAATACGTTTCTATGGATTTATTTAACTAAGTTTAAGAATAAAAATAGAATAGGTCTGTATAGGTTTTATTAAGATATATTTTGTACTAAGAAATGTGTGAATAAAATTATTCATTTGCTCTTAAGACCGTGTACAAAAAGCATAGTATTTTTATAGAACACCTCTATCAAGATTTATTGTAAAAATGTGGCCTTCACACTTCGACATGATGCCGATTGCTTTAAATCATATGTGAGTGATCGATATTATTCAACTTGTAAGAACCCTCGAGTTGCATACGACTGTGGACTCGTTACTCGATTGAAAATCTGTTTGCTGATATGCGATTGGTCACAATAATATAGGGATGGGGAGTAATGACGAGGGGAAGCAACCCTCCAGTGATGTGCTAAAAGGAGATAAAAAACGATTCTCTTTCTAGACTGTGTTCATACCCTGCTTCAATGTCATGATCGCCTAGTACTTTTTTCACCATGATGACGTAATTAGGTGATTTTATCGAACATAAGACAACTTAGGTCTACTTACTTATCCCATAGGTAGCGGCCACATCTTTGGATTGAGTTAAAAGAACATATAAAAAAAAAACAAATAATATTAATAATAATTTTTTCAATATTTTTTTTATTAGGTACATATTAAAACATTTGAATAACGTAATATCATAATTTTGTAAAGGAAAAAAGTTCATGTTTTTTTAGCTGTATGTGGCACTAATTTGATAATTTGATGAGGATCAGAATATATGAAATGGTCGTCGGAATCGAAAGTCAAACCGAAGATATTTTTGATATGCACGACCTCTTCCAAAACGTGCCCTGTCTTATTAGCAATATAAATTCCGCTTTGACTGCAAAAATAGGGAACACCTTTATCGTTTACAGCTATTGCTCGAAACACTTTAGGACCTTTTAACAAAGTGCGTTCTGTAGTTCCATTTTTTATTTCATAAAGACCGCTCTTGTTAGTTATATAACTATTTTCATGGCCATCGATTGCAAATTGATATATTTTTTCGTGAATATGTTCCACAAGTTCAGAATGGTTGCCGACTCTTTTATGAAGGCGTTGCGATGGGTAGTCAATGAAATAAAGATGATGTTTGTAAAACATTTGCCAGATATTATGACCCTTCATTACATGCTTAATTTCACCTGGTTTTGTTAGATCATGTTCGTAAATTCCGTCGCTTCCTCCGAAGTAAGCAATTTTCTTTTCCTTGTCAATGGCAGTCGCGAATCCGTTCGTTGTTGAATTTATTGACACGGGCACCTTGTGGCCACGTGTCACGTAACCAATTTCAAAAGTGTCTTTGTCGTCATCGCCGACGTTGTAGCTGAAGAACACGGTGTGATTAAAATGTGATAGATGATAGGGACGATTTATTCCGTTCAACAGAATTTCTTTAATATAACAATGTTTCCCGATTTCAATGCCTTCGCATTTTGATTTAGAATGTTCACTTCCTGCACTAAAAGCGCTGTAGATCGCGAAACATATTATTAAAATTCTCATTGTAAGCCGAGTAGTAACAAGCGGCTGGTATGAAAAATATTACTAACTGGATAGTATTCTCCCAGATAACCCAATTACATATTTCATGTAATGATATCTTTTTTGTGGGCGTCAACTAAAACTACGCAGTGTATTTTTACAATAAAGAAGGTTGAGTTAGCTTTTTTTTTATGTCTATGTTTTTTTAGCTAATAATCAAATGCAAAATCAATAACGATGTCTCTACTTTTGATATTATATTGAAGAACATAACATCAATACATAAAGTATATGTTCATATTCCCTAAAAATATTTACTATTAAATTATTTTTTCTAAATTAATTAATATTTTGAATAGACTGCTCTTTTGTATAATATAATATTAAGACACAAATAAAACACAAAAAAACAATTCGGTAAAGTAATAACATGCTACAAAAATACATTACTCAGTCTCAGTAGTTACAATAATAACTGCCAAAAATATCTACCTAAGTACCAAAATATTTCAACTTGAAACAAAATACCTGAAGCTATAAATAGCAAAATGTTGAGTAGAAAATAAATGGTGGATTAATAGGACAACATCAAAAGAAACATCGTCCTTCTCGAAGCCTTCGAACCACCCCCGCCTCAAACCCCAGTGGGGTGCCATGACGTCATACCAGATCGTGCGAACTGTACGACTGAACTAAACTTTCAGATAAATAGGGAATGTAAACCAAATTCAACTTTATTACAGACTTTGTAAGGCTTAAAGTTTTTAATTTCCCAAAACTCCGCACGTCCTAAGTTTACCTAATTGGATCAACATGTTAACAACTGTAAACAATTTGTTGGATTCATTAACAACCTTGGATTTCTACGGGTTCCAGAAATAGAGGTTTCGTGAAGTATGTCAACAGCACGACAAGGATTTTTTAAAGGCTCGTACTGTTATCGGTAAATTACATTTTAATCTGTGTTAATTAATCAGACACTGCTGTGTCTGACAATTTGCTAGCTGAAATGGTCCTTGATGGTACATGTAAAAGGCCTATAGAGGAGAGAATTTAGATTAAGGAATACGTGTCTGAAATGGCAAACTATTCTGCAGCACAAAGAAATGAACCTACGAACTTATTTTTAGCGTAATTTAGGCACTAGGATTTTCTTTTATGGTTCTGTTCTATGTACCTAAGTGTCTTTGGATGACTTGCAATTAATGACGAATTATTAACAGATAAAAAAAGATTGTAAATTATAAAATACATGCTTCTAATTTTCAAAGGGGTAGTTGTAGCAGCAGTGATGGCCTCGAGGATTAGGCGCGCGGTCGAGAATCTCGGCGGTCGCGGGTTCGAACCCCAGGCACAAACCTCTGACTTTTCGAAGTTATATGTGTATTTAAATTGAATTATCACTTGCTTTAACGGGGAAGGAAAACATCGTGATGAAACCTGCACACCTAAAAGTTCTAAGGGATTTCTTAGGTGTGTAGTCCGCCAACCCGCACTAAGCCAGCGTGGTGGACTATGGCCTAAACCCAGAGGGTTGCCATGCCTCCTCTGCCATGACCCGTGCTCAGCAGTGGGCGTATATGGGTAGATGAAGAAGTTGTACAACGACATTATTTTTACCAATGTTTCAAATTACCTATCAATCAATCAATCAGCCTATCGCCGTCCACTGCTGAACGTAGGCCTCCCCAAGAAAGCGCCAACCATCCCGGTATTGAGCAGCCTATATCTTGTGACTAATGTTTCGTTTCATGCCAGACTTCACTCGATTGGAGTGCCCTGCAGTTTTCATTAGGTGTGGTGTTTTCCGTGGCTGTATTAATAAAAACACCTTTCTCTAGACAAAAACAGAACGCGACCTCCTATTGGAGGAAATTGAAAACCACTAGCTATTAGCGATGTTTTCAATTCGCAACACTGCAATTATTATAATGAATCTGACCAACCCTCTATTTCGGATTAACCGCAAAAATACCCATTACATTATGCATCATATCTATTACCAAATTGTTGTTATTTATTTTAATAATAGTACGAAATTAGAGCAATTTTATAAAGTCGAAAATAAGCCGGGTTTGCAGTCAATCAGAGAAGGTACGGATGTTGATATTTCTAGATCAAAGTATATTTTCATGCAGTTGAATAACGTTATAAACTATCCGGTACCATTCCACTGCTTTTTTATACGGGCGGAGAAAACTGATCGTTGACAGTGTTATTAAGTTTTCCATTAAGGAATTATCCAGAGCAGCAAGCTATAACAAGGGTGTAGAAATAAACCTTTACTTGACCTTTTAGAATTATATATAGATGTGCTTTTTTCTAATACTCTTGAAATTAATTTCAAGATTTATCAATATTTTTTGTGATACGATGTAAGTATTTTAAGTTTAAGAAAATGATTGAGTCTTTTAACACACAGTTTAATTATTTTTATAACGATTTAAGTTTTGTTATAACGCATGGTCAAAGAAGGATTTGAAGTCCCACAGACATTGCAGCGCACTACAGTAACTGCTACTGCTCGCTTTTCTCATACAATGCTTGTGCTCCAGGTAATACATAGTTATTATAATAACTAAATGAGAATGTAAATCTATATCCTTTCCTATAACGCGCTCATAAGCATATAAGCAGTGATGGCCTCGAGGATTAGGCGCGCGGACGAGAATCTCGGCGGACGCGGGTTCGAAATCCCAGGCACACACCTCTGACTTTTCGAAGTATGTGTGTATTCACACTGAATTATCACTTGCTTTAACGGTGAAGGAAAACATCGTGATGACACCTGCACACCTAAAAGTTCTGAGGAATTTCTTAGGTGTGTAGTCCGCCAACCTGCACTAGGCCAGCGTGGTGAACTAAGGTTTAAACCCTCTCAATGGTAAAGGAGACCTGTGCCCAGCAGTGGGACGTATATGGGTAAGCTGCTAAACCATATAATAGATGGAAGGGTCCTTAGTTAAGTAACTGGTTGATAATTATTGAATGAAAATAATTTAAAAACAAATTTATAAAGGAATAGCTGTGAATTATAAGTAGTGTGAATCGTTGCGCATGATCGAAGTCAACTGGAGAGCTCAACATAAGGACACTTTTTGCCATAATTAGACGGTCAAGGCGAAAAATGCTTTATCCAATATTCTAGGAAATCTAACGTAATAGCAATGGAACGTGACAGGAAAACACATTTCTTGACATTCTCTCATAACTTATAGACCGCAGTTTGTTTAAGGAAATTTGTAAAACAATTCCAGGTTTGATAAATGTTATAAATATTCCTATGATTGGGAAATATTATGTTAAAATTCTGTTTCGTTGAGTCCCGATTTTTGGGCAGCAAAACTATTTTGTTTACCAGCCAGAAGGTTTCCACTGTTGAATATAACCCTCCCGATAACTTACACTATAATAGCTAAAGTATATAACATAATAACTATTGTCATGGCCAAGGACGTTAGCAGACGTGAAGCAGTGATGGCCTCGAGGTTTAGGCGCGCGGTCGAGAATCTCGGCGGTCGCGGGTTCGAACCCCAGGCACACACCTCTGACTTTTCCAAGTTATGTGTGTATTCAAAATCGAATTATCACTTGCTTTAACGGTGAAGGAAAACATCGTGATGAAACCTGCACACCTAAAAGTTCTTAGGAATTTCTTAGGTGTGTAGTCCGCCAACCCGCACTAGGCCAGCGTGGTGGACTATGGCCTAAACCCTCTCAATAGTAGAGGAGACCCGTGCTCAGCAGTGGGCGTATATGGGTTGATGAAGTAAGTAGAAGTATAAGGACGTTAGACGAGAAGTATGATGTATACAAAGCGTATCTAGCTTGTTAAATAGTTTCCAAGTAATGCTGCTTTATAATCAACAGGTGGCACATACCTCTGCAGAGGAATGCTTCCTATGTTTATTGTAGATTCTGTTGGGCAAAGGTCCTACCAACGCAATTTCACATTTCGTAGTTCTGTGCTTATGAATAAACATTAATCTCAGAGTATCCCATGCTTGAATCCTTAGATAATTGAAAGCTACGAATTTCATGAATTGAAACCCACAGAAATTAAGAGTTCATAGAAACCGAGAATTGGAAGGTATGTAGGTTCTATAACATTCTTAATCAAGTCATTTAAATTTGTGAATTCGAAAAAAAATATTTTAAAATATATAGGTACTATAGAGATATATTTCTGCATTACTTGTGTTTCAAGTCCAACCAAAAAGGGGGCGGCAAGCCTTTTGCTGTTTTACTTTTTTGCTGTTTGCTGTGTTAGGTAGGTACATCACTATGTACCTACCTAAAAACAGCAAAAGGCTTGCTGCCCCCTTTTTGGTTGGACTTAAATCTAGTGAGATTTCGATCAAATCCGCCACTTTTGGACCGCACGTCACTATGTGTATTATGAGACCATGGGTAGTGACTAGTGTATTTTTTTATTATTTTTTCTTAATACCAATCGAATCCATGAAGGTGATATAAGATAATTTAGCAATACGCGACCCCGCTAACTGGCGTATCCACGGCCATACAAACATCGTGACCCGTTGGTTAACACAGTTTTTGTGAGCTTCGTGGTGACGAAACGAGAACAAATACAAAAGTATACTTGTATTACGTGAACCGCTTTGACGTTTGTGGTATTTATTTTCATAATCTTGACATCGCTGACGACTTCGCTTGTTTCATTTTGAATGACGAATAAGAAATCTAGAGACTTTGTAATTAATGTTGAAATCAAACGTAGTCATCAAACCCTCACTTGGCTTGTTTTAGCTTCTGGTTTATTTCTCCTGAAAGGCCAAAATTACCATACATATGATGGTATGTAGTATTTGCAGAAAAAAGTAGATATAAACAGGGAATGACAAGATTGAACAAAAAAATGTTGGTCACTACATTCTATCTAAATTAATGCATAAGCCTTTAAATAAATCAGCCGTAGTTCATATTCTCATCTTCTGCTGAATTTAATGAAAACAAATATTTGCATCTGAGTATAATAATAACGAAAGATAACTTTGATATTTTGCTTTTATCGTGTGCAATGAAATAACTTTGCACTACTGAAAACAATAACAAGATAAACGACAAAACACTTAAATACCCACAGACACTAATTAATCTGATACAGTTTGAACATAATTAGATTTACCACGAAACTTACTTTAGCGAAGCCCTACATTCAGAAAGTATTATTTATTTACAAATACATTTAAGGTCGTATAGGTATCGAATTTCGTACAAAACAAATTTGTATTGAAACTTAAATAACTTTTGATATATACAACCCTTTTTAGTTTTAAGAATATTTGCAAATAGTTCAGATGGTGCTGTGAAAATATTGCGGTATTCCCTATTATTCCACTTCGTAAAATAATGTTTATTTTGTTATCATCACTCTTTCTAGCCTTCGGAATTGGATGCATGTAGAAAATAATTATGTTCCCTAATTGTGAGTATAAAGTTTTAATGTATATAAAGTGTTTAACAAAACTTTGCTCGGTTTTCTATTAGAAAATTGTTAATTGCAGCACGGAGTATGAAAACGCGCCAGAAGAATGGATAACGGTTTTTGCATTAAAATCACATTGACATTTTTATTTGAAGGTTGTTTATCCTTTAAAATTCTTACATATTAATTTGATGGAAAATACGTAATAAAAACATATATATTACAATAATTAAGATATATTAATGTGATATTTAATCAGCATAAAATTACAAGCAAATACGTACGTAATAATAATATTACAAACAATATTACTTAGAATAATGTAAATTCTTTGGTTCTAAATATTTATAAATTAAAAACAAATTAAAAAATGAACATTAACTATGGTAACTGTTTTAATTAAAGAGCTGTAAAGACTTAATAATAATTCTTATCCATCTAACATAATGTCATATACATTAAAATAAAAAAAAATCATATTTATAAGTTATAAGTTAGATACATAATAATAATATCAACTGTTGGTACTTGGTACATTTTCATAAAATTTAAATTAAACGTTTAATTTCATGATAAGGACGGATATTACCTTTCACGCAGAATTATAATTACTATGACTTCTATATGATGGTTAATCACAATTATTTAAAACTTTTTACTTGAAACATAAAATTGTGATTTGTCATAGATTCAACTTGGGTAAATCAAGAAGAGGTGACAGCTAAGATCATGGCGCTCATAATGGTTGACAGAATAAAGCTTATCAACGGTCTGCTAGCACTGTTGCCGCACACCATTCTTCTCGACGCCACAGACAGCTTCTTGTTCTGAAGCATGGAATGTATAGATTCTATTTCCCAGCGCGCCATTACACCAGGCTCTCGGGAGAAGAGTACCGAGTACAGCTGCGCAGACCTTCCCAGGTTCGGCTCTTGACAGAAATTTAACACGAGATGGTCGTTGACCGCTTTCAAAACTTGTATTGTCCCGCTGAATTGTTGGTAATTTGGATTTGAGGGCAGTGTTCCTGGAAAAAGAAAAACAATTTTCAATACCAACGTTAGTGACTAACTTAACCTTGATTGATTTGCGAACAAATGGTGAAATTTTATTCAAATTTTGTAACGTCATATTTCCCTCGAAGAGAAATTATGATAATACTCTTCAACATGTCCATTTATTCCCATAGGCACTTGATGATAATTGCAATGAAGTCCAAACAAATAAGGATTGATGACAAACAGTAATCTCGTAGTAATTAACACAATAATTCTGATAAGTCCAAACCTACCCAAAGTAATCGTAAAAAGCGACTTAAATTATCATTGCTTATTAATTTAAAACTTTCATATAGCGGTTATTACTCTTCTTCTTACAAATATCTACCTAACTAATAACAAATTTGAGTGTATTCATAGTTGATTGACTCAATCTACGACCGTTATGACGTCAACTGTCAAGACTGTTCGATGTCTCAACGAAAATAATGAGCAAATATTTACACTCGGCACTCACCTAACAGCCAACCCCTTTGTAGTAATCAGTTTGGCTTTTTATTTTGTCATGTATAACATTTGGTCAATAATCTCTTTTAATGCATAAAGGATTTAACTTGCGGATAACCTAACTTGACAAACGCTTTTAGGTCTAAAAGGCACCTCAGAATCATTTTAAATCTATTGGTTTATTCAAAAATACACATTTTAACTTTGAATGACGTATGAACTACCCCATAAGACGTTGAGGATATTTTTGTTATACATAATTCTCACAATATATTTGACATTGACTAAAGTTTTTTCTGCCTATACGCTTCGTACAAATAGCATCACTTACGAAGAATTTGCAGTTGATCGATTAATAGGTTGTTATTAACTGTCCGGCTTTATCTTGCTCCGTTTTACTTCAACAGATGACTCATATTGTTTTTGTTAAGAAGAAAATAATAAGATTAATATATTTTTTAATTTATTTACGAGTTATATTCTAAACTGATGTTATACTTGTTGATACGCTCTTATAATATGCAATCACGCTTGCTAATGAAACATCATCCTAATCAGTTTTTGTCTTTATTCTAATTAATTAATGTTTTGTTCAAATGCAGTAAGAATAACCCTAAAGCAACAAATCAAAGGGTTGATGATCAGTCATAAAAAATACGTCATTCCACATCACATTTTATAACAAGACCCTCCCACTGAAGCGTGGGAAAAGGTCAGACTATAATAGTCAAATTGTCACGTACAATAGTCGTTAAATACTTATAAGTGTGATGACACATATCTTGCTCCACTTCTGAAATAAGCGTGATTTTTGTGTCGATGTGTTTATACAACTACTTTCTTACCGTTTTGCCCGTCTAAGATATGCCAATGTCCAGCGGAGTCGTTGCGGAAATACAGAGAATATTCAATGGTTTGACCGGCTTCGTCCCACAGCAGTCTGAGATGTCGGTACTCGTGTCTAAACCTAGCGTTCATGTGTTGCACGTGGAATAATTGATTCTCCGTGGAAGGCTGAAACAAGACACGGATTATAAATAAACTATTCTCATCAAGCATCTAAAATAAAATATTAATCATATGATCAGCCACGTAAGAGGGTAACAATTTCCTTTACAAAAACTATATTTATATTTCTTTACTGGGGCGTTCTAAAGAGCATTTCGATTGAGGCTCATTGTCACAAATATTTATATCAAAAGATGACCTTAGTAATCAACTTTATTGACTAATATAAATCTGCATACGGCGAGTTGACCGCACAGACTTCTGTTGATATCTAAATATAGGCTACCCTTAATGGAGTATCGACTGACAAGCAAGGATTGGATGACAATTACTTCGATTATTACGAAGATCCAAACAAATTTCATTGTAAATGAAAATTATTTGATTCATCAATTTTGTGTGTAAATAAAACATATAATCGCTCATATGTGACCTATAAGGGTCTATTACTTGACATGTGCCTGTTCAATTACTAGCCCTGACGGCTTTCCTCTGTTTCTGTCTTTCATCGCAATTCTTATTTATTTTGTGTTGTCTTAATATTACTTTGCTGATATTTCCTATACTCTATCCTATCCTATCCTATCCTATGCTCATAATGGTCTTTATCTCTATGTGAGAAAAACGGTAACGAACGAGTATCAGTTAAATCATTGGGGATTAAAAGGTCATCCAATTTGACCCCCGAGAATGGCTCGGGTGCGTCACACACGTGGGTGGTGGTTCTTCCAGGTCGAGTGGTCAAAGGTTAACACGTACGTAGCTAGACACTAAAAAATAAGACACACCTATTTGTCAAAGTCAATGTGTCATAAAGTAGGTGAAGTCTGCGCAATGGGTTGTGTTTAATTGGCCAGTAACAGACTTCGTGAGTCAGAAGACAATATGAGCGATTTTGAAAGCACCCAAGCGTCAAACGCGAATGAGACAATATGGTATGCGTCAAATTTAATACTAATTTATCACGATTTTGTGGGTGGAGATGTAACGAACATGTATTAATTTTAGCTCTTTGTGTATGTCTTCAACTGTGGCACTGTAGGTGCAATTGCAACAAACGATGGCTAATTGGGTCGGTTAGATCGAAACCTTTTAAAGAACCATTACGTTGGTACAATTGCTATGAGTGTTTCTTGGTGTTGCATGTAAATTTCACGTGTTCTTTATCTGAAACTCATACTCTATGAGTACAATACAAGTCTTGTTCTAAATAAAGAATAACAAAATCATTGTATACTTAAAAAATACCATAAAAATACAACGAATGTTTATAAATTTAATAGAGCATAATTAAAGGTCTTGTTGCGTATGGTGATGTCATTTAAACATGAAATTTCCATACCAAGTTCAGACAATTTTGAACAAAATGTCCTCGATTTTCAACTTACTACCAATTTCTAAAAAGCACTACTATATGTTTCCGATAAATCTAGCCTGAAACCGTCTTCAGGATTCGTTAAATTTGTACAAAAATTGATAAAAAAATAGCAACCACCAAATAGTTAGTAATAGTTTCACCACTTGTCAGCTTGTAATTTTGGAAAACATATTCGTTTTACCATAAATATTATAAAACATATTGAGCCGTAATGACATAGAGATGTAAACAGTACCTCAGTTTAATGTTAAAGACCTTCGGTCACATTGTGCTAGTATCTCCGGTCAATTAGATGTACTCGCTCAGTGGCGTACAATTACTACAATGTTCCTAAATCATACAATAATAGTATGTGAATGTATTCATGTTCTTTATCTCTTTAGTTAATTAATAATTATACCCTCTACGAATTGAAAGTTATCTAAATAAATTTTTAAAAATCAATATTTTTCGTAACATTTATTCACAATTTTGTGGTAACATTTATTCACAATATATTTATAAGACGTACGAAAACTTGGGCAGAAAAATATTGATTTGTAAAAGTCTTTCTCTTTCATCGTCTGGGAAATTGACGATAGGCAAATATGAAATTTCTGATCTGACTATACTACTTTCACGTCGACACTGCATCGCATGAGTATTAAAATATTTTACAATATAAAAAAAGGAAATTTACTTATGCCGCATAAGGATATTATATACCGATGTGATATCAATAAAATATAACATTACAATTCTTAATACGTAAATTCCTAAACTAGTATATTAGTACTTTAAAAAGCAGATATGTAGGTACTAATATCCAGACACAGTAATGCAGTCGATGGAAGCGAAATGAATTCGAAGGAAGGAAATGGATCCGTTCGACCGGATAGCACAATGAGGACGAAATCACAGCTAACTCGCATTACTGGAGGGATTTGGCCACCGCTCATGAAAAATTGCCGATGGTACTGCTTAAATTGTATGTGTAATGTTAGATTTTAGTGCACACCAACGTTCAATCATCAACTTTTCGGTTTCGGAAAAAATATTATAGAAACATCTTTACCAAATATATTTTTTTATAAAATTTGTAGGTTAATCATAAATTGCTTGTTGGTTTCGCAACCTAGGCGATGCTATTTGCAAATTAAAGTTGGTTTGCGCAAAATCAGCCTAAATGAAAACAAAAATTGTAATATATTGACCAAGAAGGGAGAATTAAAACGAACGCTAAAGGAATTCACATTGAGCGACTATGATGATAAAATTTGCTCAATTGAAGAAGTTACACAATACAATCAACGATCGTAACATCTGTGGCATTCAATACAATGGAGAACTCTATGAATGAATATTTTTTGAAACACTATAAATGGACGTTATATTATTCTTTAATTTAGCAACAAAGCGCAGCTGGATGACAGAATAAAATGCCAAATTAATTTAAAATTACTCAAATAAACATGACAAACGTATTACAAACCCCGAAAGTAGTCCTGGGAAATTCCAAGGGTTCCCAAATGGTGACGATGGGACAGCTTTTATATTGACTCACGCCCTCCTTGCTAATGTGCATGTAAAGCTCTAGAGCCTTCCATTTTCCCATCACGTTTCTGACATCCAATTTATCATATTCATGTTCCAGTTCACATACCAAGGTAATATTGGAATCAGTAACGTTATTTTCCAAACCTGCGACGAACGAGATCAATGGCAGGATAAGGAATAATTTTATGACATAAATTTCGAAAACCATTTTCACCAATATTTTTAGTTCACATTCCAATTTTGGCACTGCACTTGTTCACGTCAATTCATAATATCGACAGATTTGTCAGCGCTTGCGCATGTATACTGCGCTTATAGGAGATCGACGGCGGGCGGCGACTGAGAGCCAAAGCGGCCCGAGTCTGACTCACGCGCCTTGATGTTATCAAAGCTGACCCCGCACACTAATACATCAACTCGCAGAAATACCATATGCTGAAAGATAATCCCGATATGCCACTATTTTCCTTCTGATTATCTCAGCTATGCAACGTTAGTTTATATTTCATTATTTATAATGCTACATCTTCTAAGAAATCTTTTTATCACGGTACATAAAACTAGCTCAATAATTGTTACTCACAAAAAATATTTTTAACAACACTATTGGGATCGTATGTTGAACATTACTCGGCAAAAATAGCACCGTTGTCAAGGTTTAGGTGAGCAGTTACGTCTTTGAGAAACTGCGGATTAGACAACGGAATCCACCTTGAAATGCCGTGGCAAATATTCTGTGTTCGACAAAAGGATACATAGAGCTACAACGTCATTTAAATTTCGCCTAATGCAGTGGTTGTTTTTGGTCATAGTTACTTAAAACATTATTTGTGTAAGGACAATTCGGTTGGAGGTCATCATGCTAGAAGAATTTTCACCAGATAGCGAGCACTATGCTGTTCGCGTGATTATTTTTTTTACCTATAACCAGTCGACAAAAAAGTTCTCGGTCTTAAACCTTATTAATTAATAAATTAATTATAATTATTAATTAATTAATTACCTTGTTAATCGCTATTCGAATGGATGTTTGATACCCTGAAAAAAATGAGTCACCAGAAATCGCAACAAATGAAACGGCAGTGTTACTTGATGAAGGTTTTTTTGTGCATCAATTATAACACCGTAATAGAGTCCCTTTTAATTGCATTTTGTCTCTATCACTTACATAAAGAAAATAATATTTATGAAAGATAACGATTTTAAATATAATTATGTAATACAAGCCGGCATGCATGCTTGGAAGGTCGTGTTTTGATACGAATAAGATATAGGTTAGAAGGTCAACATATAAACAGAATCACTTTCGGATTCATTACTGTCTGATAAGACTAAGAGCGACTATACGAATTACTTGTACATACTTACGTGTATTTAAACGAATATGTATTGAATATGATAAGGGAAAAATATTATTGGAAAACCATTTTGGACGTAAACATTAAAACTTGTTTTCATTTATTAAAAAAAAAATGTAATGCCATTCGTAATAATTTGCAGTACCTACTACTAGTATTTTTTTTTATATGTATAGTAGAATAGGCCAACAGGCAACAGTGAAACACATAACATAGGTCAAAAAAGTTAGATACAGACATTATTGTCTGCGTTAAAACACCCATATTTAGAATGCGGCAAGAGTAATAGACTGCCTCGTAGCCTAGCGGCTCAGGTATGTGCCATGTGGTCCAAGAGGTCCCAGGTTCTCTTCCCGGGTCGTGCAAAATGTTATTGGAGTTTTCCACTGGGAAATTTTGTGCAGTAGCACAAAATTTTGTGCAGTAGCACAAAATTTCTGGAAATGTGGGTGCTCCAAAAACGGCAATAGGCTCGCTCCCTATTACGTGAGACTAATACATATCAGGTGAAATGTGAGTGCAGAAGTGCACCTCTGCCTACCTTTTCGGGGAATATAGGCGTGAGATTATGTATATTTTATATAATTCGTCATTTTTATTCACAACGAAAAAAAGGTTGTTGCTAAAATCGAGAGTGAAACACGAATATGAGCATTGAGCATAGAATACAGTCTAATATTCCATCTTATGTAAGTATAGAGCATAAATCTTGGGTTAATAGGAATATTATTTTTATTTTTGATGCATCGAAGTTTTAAAATCTATCATTCAACCTTAAAAACGCCTACGTGAAGACGTAGATGGCTAAAACGTATCTATTTATAAAACAGAAATATGACTATAAGCTTTAGTACCAACATATTAAGAGCACTCACCCGATCTCTTGGCTCCGATATGTGCATCACAATGCAGGTTCTGGCATAGTCCACCCTGGAATCTCCCGCCAAATGCTGAATGAACTCCACTCCATACCACATTCCCATCAGACTATCCACCCATATCCCCATCTGCGGAGTCCTGTTCATGCACGAACCTCCCATACTTCCCATGAAGGGCGATTCATACGAGCTGAATCCTTGTCCATAACCTCCATAGAGTCCAGTGCTGCCCCCAGCCGGATAAAACACATTCGACCTTGGCGTAGTATAGGTGTTGTAAACACTGGAGGTGTACCCAGGACTGTAGTTGGGGTGTCTGGTCACTTCAGGGAAGGTAGCTATGTTGCTGCCCCTACTTCCTGTTTTGTAAGGGTCATATATATTCGTTGACAGCGTCGAATACGGTGGAAACTGCGTACTTCCATACTGGTTCTCGTATCGTTGGTAGCTCGCTGATTCTACTGCAGCACACAACGCCAATAGTGCTGCAAATCGATGCATTTTCAGCGATTTCAGTGCGTGCCCGTCTGCGTGTAGTAGTTTGGTTGCGACCAATAATGTGTGACTGCTCCCGGCGCGCTATGAGAGTGGGAAGTAAACTAATTAAGACCAGCTCGGTATGACGGCTGCCCGAGACGACATGTGTAAGTGATATTTGACCCTTTTGAGGATCGTGAATACGTAATTTCCGGGGCCTTATCTAATATTTTATTTGACATAACTTGTATAAATAGTTTTGAATATTTGAATTGGATTTGTTTAATGAACAATTAGATGTTTAACGCACAAGTAACTTGTCGCTAGATTTATGACATATAGGTCATATCTACGACTATATAACACTAGATATTAGGTGGATTAATCAAAGGCATAATACATATAGTAGAATTATTTTTATTTTAAATGCGGGATCTCTACATGCTTATTTTCAGGTAATTTTTTTTATGTAATTTTGAATAAGCATACGAACAGGGAGCACAAAACAAAAGACTATAGACAGAAATATTGTTGGCTGTAAATAAGACTTCTAGAAAAAGTATGCAACAAAATATCAGTTCAAAGACATGAAATCTACGCTTCCTTGACGTAGCGTAAAAGAAATAGCGAAACTGTGGCCGAGCCAAGCAAGACTAACCCGTTTATTAATAAAACATGTATTTGATGCATTAAAAACGATGATAAATACTTTAGTAAATTTCTAAAGTGATCTAAGTTTAATCCTTAAAATTTATGAAGTAACAGTTACATCGTTTGGACTAAGTGTGCGGGCACGTTCGAGCAAAGTACGAGGCGTGTGTTTTGTGTATGTGAAGCTTATAGGCGCTTTAAAATATACACCGCACTTAACTGACTCTGATAGATGTTTGTGCAGAGTACACAGCATCTTAGTCTAATATTAGTATAAGATTCAGACAACCTATTTAATAATGCATAATTCAATCCAATTCTGTGATAAGCGTTTTCGAGAGATTTTTGAAAAATATTTTAACGCCTGTTAAAAATAGCCTTCAATTGTGTAAATTATCGTATTTTTTTTTGTCTGTATATATCTGTGGCGCAGTTCACTAAAAACCAGCTTGCGAGACAAGAGGCCATGGATTCGATCCACGCAACGAGACAAAAATATTTTTGTGATCTACGAATAACTGTTTCTGGTCTTGGTATTTGTAAAACCAAAAAGTCTCTCGCAGTTTTTGATACCCGCGACAAAGGGCTTGTATCCTAACGTGAGATCAGAATTTTGTATGTGACTGTTGGGTGTATTATTTATTATACACGACTCACGAGTAGAAAAACTTATGGTTACCAAAATATATTCAAAGTTAGTAAGAAAACTGTACCCCTACTTACACCTATTGAATAAGCTGTTTGAAATTATATAGTACTAGCTGTTGCCCGCGACTTCGTCCGCGTATACTACAGGGTTGAGTTCAGAGAGAAAATAAGTTATAGTCTATTTTACTTCTCAGAGTCCTATTTATAAATGACGAACTCCCATACAAACTTTCAACCATATTTCACCCCCTCACTGATCGAAATTACAAAAACGCTAGAACAAATGTTTAATTATTTCTTATCAAGTGCTTTAATGTAAAGTTTCATTGATTTATCTTTTATAATAAAGAAATCCCATACAAACTTTCATCCTTTATTTCAACCTCTTCATCCCTTTTTTTCGCAATAAAAGGCCTATGTCCTTTCTCAGGGTCCGTAGATTGTCTGTGCCAAATTTCATCAAAATCGGTTGAGAGGTTTAAGCGGGAAAGCGTAACAGACAGACAGACAGACAGAGCTACTTTCGCATTTATAATATTAGTAGGGATAAGTGAAAGAAAGTCTTATTGTTTTACTGCTAACGACTTGAACTCTGTAATTTACAAATTGCTATTGCAAAGTCTACAGTCTTCCCTAACGAATACATTGTTATATTTGCTGTAGATAAAAATTATAGGATGATGAAAAGAAAAAATAGATAATTTAGCATTATATATTCTGTTTTCGAAGCCTACAAGTTCAAGATTATATTATGTGCTGTACTAAAGAGAGAAATATATTATTCTGTCCGGTTTTTAACTATTGGATATACCTTAATTAACGAGTTAGTCTAATGGATTAAAAGTAGTATATCCAAACATTCCATTCATGCTTAAAATCTGGTACCAAGCTATCTGATCTGCTACCGAATTTTAAGTACATACAAGAATTTCCACTGCTCATTCCAAAAGGAAACAAGCGCCATAAGAAACACAGTACAAGATCTGGTGAAATCCGGGCCGGTTGCTTAATCACACTTTCCCACCATCCGGTGTGTTAAATGGCATAATTGATGTAATTGTTAATGACGACCGTTCCTGTCCATCTCGCAGGCGTGACCCCGTCTCCTGTACACCGGGCACAGGTCGGAGGCCACTCGTCCATCCTTCACAAACAATCCTATTAGGCCTTTGGGATGATTCGTACACATACACCCTTGAACCTTGTTACGTCATTGTGAGAAGCGATTGTGTAGGATTGTGCGAAGTAGTCATTGCAACTTTAAAATGATTTTGTGTTTTTGGGTAGGACTAAGACATAAACTGTCTTGGTTATGGAGGACCGTTACTAGCAGTGGGACGTATAAGTGCCAATGACGATGGACGGTTTAATGTATAAAAATTAACTGATCTTCCATGTCATAATAAAATACAGCAAAAATATCATTTGAAAATTTTGCTATCCTCAGTAACTGTATTTAAAATAATTATGGTTAATAGGTACAACTGTCTAGGAAGATACGCACGGATAAAATAATTGAGACCGAAACACCAATACAAAATGACCAATTCATAAACTTTTAAAATGCTTATACGCGATACGCTCTCTAAACTGTATACATACAAATACAAATCTTTTTATTCCAAATACTGAATATAATATTTTTCATATTTTATTACAAATTATATTTATAGGGCTAATAACTCAATTAAAGATTAACGTCCTGATGTTGTGCGGTGTCTGAATATTTCACACACCGTTAATTACGTTCTTTCTTGTCTCAGTATATTCTTAGTCCAAATTATTATAAATAAGTCAGCTATTTAAATTAAAAGTTTAATTAAAAAAATTAAATATTTACCAAATATATTGCCACAAAGAGGCGGCGTATTATCACAGAACACAAAAAATATTGAAGCTTCTACAAGACAATGCGTACTACTCTGTAGTCAGTATACTGATGTCATTAAGTATAATAGTATAGGTACCACTGGTAAAGATGGAGATCGTTGGGGAATATTAATGAATTTATGATTAATATAATTATCATACATCGACCTTGGGAATTGTAATAATAGGCAATGTCTATGGTGTGGATATAATATATTTACAGAATGTTAATGCTAACTAAGCTTGGTAATATTTATGTTAAGTAGATTATAATCTAAAAATTGGAAATAGATAATATTCTGGAATTAAGAAATAATGATCTATGGAAATTATAATTAACTATTCAAAATTAGTTTGCTTATAACGGATCTGACTGAAAAGAAATCTAACTTATGCAAAGGTTATTTAATGACAATCATTAATATAAATAATAGGGAAATAAAGTAAGAATAAATTTTTGAAATGATAATAAAACGATGGGAGATGCTAACTCGGATAGGATATTTTTATTTGTTAGTTACACAATAAATTGTTTTTCCTAGAACGAAACGTGGGCTCATTGAAATCTTAAAATACCTTATTCATTCTGTATGGACTTTAAGTCTCATACGGTGTGAATTAATCATTTCCTGATTATTTTATATTCTTCGAACCATTTTTGTTTTATTCCGTTGCTATTGAACGGAGCGCTAAACAGCAACTTTCCATTTAGATATTTCTCGGTTGTTACTTAGATTTTAATTTAACTTTTATGAACTCTGAATACGTATGCTAGTTGTGCCTAACTATTATAGATTTTATCAACATTTTATTAAATAAAACCGTCCGAGTTGTTTTGGAAAGACTATTAAAACAAGAAATAAATATTTTAAATATATTTATTTGGACATTGTTAACTTATATCATAATATTAAAACTAAAATATGGATACACGATATTTTGAATATTTTTTGGAAATTATCTTCTTTATCATAATAATACCAAAATCGATACACTTATTAATATAAATGCACATGAACTCATTTGAACACAACTCCCACAAACCGCAGTATACCGATGTGTAGGAGGAAGGTCATAAGAAAAGAACTGCTTCTGTAGATCGTACCAGTCCCATTTATTCATAAAGGCAGGCAACCTTTTTAGAACTAGAGAGAAGATCCCGCCATCACCGGTCTCCGAACAGTGGTTAATTATCAGCATTTCTGGAGTGACTTTCAAAATTCGAACTACTTGCGGATGTTTTGGTGGGTGGTCTGGGTACCATAAATCTGAAAACATAAAAAAATAGAGACGAATTGATAACCTCCTTATTTTTTTGAGTCGGCTAAAAATATACAAATGGTATAATAAATTTATACTCGCGTGTTTACTATTAATTCATTTCTACATACTATCTTGTATCAGAATATTTTGGTGCTTGTATATTTGTATCCACTCAGATAGTGCTCATCATTTGTAAGTCATAATAATCATAATAACGTATTGAAATATGACATGAATTTTAGGCAATGGTTACAGACATATTGGTTACAGAAAAGTGGACACTCCTCTCGAATCGCAATCAAGTAACCAGCGGGTGCCAACGCTGTTCTTTTACAGTTATAAAAAGAGCTGTCCAAAAACATACTCATACGGCTTATTAACTTCTTCTACAACTGATACTTAACTCAATAGACCTAGATGCCGTCCAATAGTTTGACTCGAGGATTTTCCATAAGTGGATGCTGGATTTGAAAATTCTTCTGCGAAATAACACCTTAAATAAATATTATAGACATCTTATTTTACCTATTCCTCTAGCAATCATTTCCTTCTCCAAAGCAGTCATTACTTCAGCTGTCCATAGACCAGGTGCGTCTGGCGAGTAATTGTACGTCTGCTCAATAGTCTGACCATCTTCGTCCCACATGATTCGAACTCGTCTTTCATCGTATATATCTCTTTTGACCTTCGTATTCAACTTTATATCCATCCAAGATCCTGACATAGGAGTATCCGACCACGGGTTGCTTTTATAGGATTTCCAATTTGTATCTGTGTAGTTCTTTTTTATTATCTGTAATTAAAGACCACATTTTCCAAGTAATTAATATACAATACAGTTCTAAAAACTTAAGCGTAGAACATCTCATACTGCCTAGTCTCACTGCTCTAGTATGGGCCGTGCACTCAGGAGGTTGCAGGTTCAATTCCCAGATTGAGCAAAATGTTATTGGGCTTTTCCACAATAGGGAATTCTCAATACCAGTACTATCTGTCTGAGTCTGCTTACTCTTTTGAAGAATACATGTTTGAGATTCTGTACGTATGTAGAACCTCAAATAGGTATACAATAGTCATAAGATAAGTGTAGTACAAAAACTTATTATAAAAATGTTATTTCACATAGAAGAAATGTAGTAGTTTACCTATAGAAAAATACATATAACATGTAGGTTGGAATTTTGCGATGGCCTCATCCCTCTTGTAAGGTATAAATAGACGATATATTCTTGAGCTGTCGATCCACGCCACAAGAACTATCACTTCGTGGAGCAAGATTAGCAATTCAAAGCTATTCCGGAATAAACTAGTGCAATTAACAATTTGACACTAACGAGAGACGATGTGACTAATTAATAAGATTTGACACTTACCGACCAGTCAAGCCAGTCGTCTTGAGCTTCGGTGGTGACATCTGTAATATACAAAGTGACGCAGCCAATCTCATTGGGCTTGTTAGTCATGTCTGGTGTGTGTTGGGCATACCCAACCCCGTACCACAGGCCATAGACGTCGTCCATGTTGAAGCGGTGCGACCACCGAATATTATCCCCGCATAACCCTTGAACTTTCAATACTGAGGCGAGAAACAGCAAATGCCTTGTCACGAACATGATCGCACGTGGAGGAGTCCAAGAAAAATGGGATAACTCGGTCGCGGCCGCGGTGGAGTCAATTAGCAAATTGGTGCAGGTGATGCGCTGACTAATGTCGCCTTATATCCTATGAATCATTGCTGCTGTTAGCAATCCTCCATTAAACTTTATTGGTGTCACGCACGTTGTATCTATTATTTACTTTTACGTCGTAATAAAAGAGGAGGACTGATAATTAAAATATGAATTTTACGACAGAACAGTTATAATGTTTTCGTTGAAATTAGTACTTAAAAGCAAATCACTGCTTGTTTGAAGCGGGATAGAAATTACAGTACATAAAGATCAGCGTGTCTGGGATGGTACTACATAGAAATCCAACCAGAACAATTTGGGTAATGATATAATCGGTAGGCCAATTTTTGTTTATTCGCGTAATTCAGCGTTTTTGTCTCGCCTGGTAATGTCCAACAATGGATATTGGACTGTTTCGTAAGAGCAGTATAGGTATGTGCACTGCAATTAAGACATCCTGAGTTCGAAACCCAGGTCGTGTAAAGAGTTATGATGATTTTCTATAACAAAATTCTCCGTAGCAGCTTGGAGTTAAGAAAACAGGAATTAAGATCAAACATGACGAACCATTAACCAAAACATTAAACTTAGCTAACGTATACCAAATTTTTAAAATCAAAAATAGAAAGTGCAAATCTGATTGTCCAAAAACTATATACAAAAAAATCAGTTAATATGAAGTTCACCACACGGTACAAGGCCAGATTAAAACCCTATCGTACTAAGCCATTGAAGGCGTATTTTCGCATCAATAGAAAGTTTATAACGTAATGATCATTTATAATCGTACACTAATCATAACTACATAGTAAAGTTACATGCATGTTTTAAATTTTTAAACTCGTATTTTTTATATATTTAATCATTATGTCATTAGTGCCACTTTATAAATTTACACATCAGAGCGTGAATTCCCCGGAGCATGCAAGTGTTATTAGGGTATTTGGTAATTCTCAGATAATGGAGGGCAATTGGTTAACTCAGCTCTATTTATTCCTACCTCTTAGGTATTTTCTTTAATTCATATTTATTAGGGGTGTGCGAATAATTCGAACGTAAGAATTATTTTTCTGAACCAAATATTACACACACCCCAAATATTAATTTAAATTTTTGAGCAACGACTTTTAAAACTTTAAAGTATTAATTCCAAATTTATTTTAGGAATTTTCAACATGACGCCTTAGACAAACAGTTTAAATAGGTATCCGTTTAAAATAAAAAATATCACAATACCATTAATTATTTAATAATCTCAGAACATTTATATAAAAATAGACTTTGACAGTTCAGAAATGGTTAACAACCACGTTAGGTAATATTAAAACTACCACATACAGTTCTTCCACAAACAAATACATATTGTTAATAAGAGAATAGACGAAGCAGTCATATTTGGAGCGGAGTTTTCACACACTCTCTTTAAAGCAGACGTTGATAGATGCTTCATCGTGAACACGTTGTGGATGCTGGCAAGGTCTTCAGGAGTTAGCTGGTTCTCGTTTCTAGACAACACCACGCTGAAGAGTTGGGAGTTGGGCAGCCTCATACAAAAGTTCAACACCAAATGGTTATTGGCCACTTTCAGTACTTGGATTACGCCTCCGAAGAAACGGTACATCTTGTCGACAGCTGAAACAAATTAAATGAAGTCTTTTATTTTCGGATTACAATTAAAAAATGATTGACAGATAGTAAAAAACTTAAATATCATTGATTTTTTTTTTATAATTTTACTTTAATCTGTTCTTAAGTCGATCAAATTAACTTAAATAAAAAAGGTGATTGACACCTTATTTACTTATTCAAGGAGGCAAAATATATTAAAAAGTATACAATTTTATAATTTCAGATACACTTACAGCTGTATGGGACGTCGGTAGGCCAAAATCCTTTGTGGGAAGTGTTGACCTTGATGTGGTAGTCGTCACGCCAAAGACCTTCATGCCATTCCAGGACAAAGTGGCGGATTCGATACTGTTCGGGATGACCAAGTCCATATTGACGATTCATATATGGAGCGTTGGTTAATGTCGGGTATGGAGTCGGGGGTGTCGGCTGGAACAAAGCACATCCAATAATTAGTAGGATATTAGATAAAGATTATTATTGCAATAAATAAAAAATTATTTTGAATTTATTGTGGCAGTAAGTAGGTTCGCCCTATCACGCGGGATTAAAAGCTGTTGGCTATACATAGATAAATACATTAAAGACATAAGAGGGTAAGTCATAAGTGTATGAACATAATTTTAATCATCAGTCACTTGTTGTTCAATAATGAACATAGGCTTCCCCAAAAATAGTGGATTTTATTCTTCAGCTGCCAATAAAGTCCTGAAAAATGAATAGGGGAGACAGTATAGTTATTGGCCCCTGTACAGTTATTGGCCATTTCAACTTTGCTACCAAAAAACTAGCAATATTCTAAACTAATAGTAGATTTAAAAATTATATAATGGCGACACTTTTATTCTCTGTCATAAAGTCTCATCGAAATTCCGCTAGGTATGTGGTTTGTTTGTTTTCCGATGTGTAATGTTTTGCCAGAGGGAGAAATTCAGTTAAGCGATTAAAAATAATGTTAAGACTGCATATTTTTTTTTTGGCGCTATATTTTGAAATGAATATGTAGTTTGTCAATTATTTATACTTCACAATAAATGGTTTTTTATGCGTTATAACCATATTAAAGGTGCAATATAACTTACTTTCTTTATAACTACTATGTTATGGCCAATTACTGTGATTTTGAGTTTAATATTTTTGAGTTCACACTATTCTTAACATGTATAGTGAAAGTTTATATAAAGTACCTTCTTTTGTAGTACATTTAAAAAGCAACATAATGTCGTGAGTTTTATTTATTTTCAGTAAGGATATAATTTTTTATTTATGTTTTTTTACCAACTGGTCGCTTAACTGGCCAATAACTATACTGTTTCCCCTATATTTGGTTATTTTATTAACCTGAGGTTATTTTAATGTTTTGCATCATATATATCTTTTGAATAGACACTATTGTTTATATAAGTAGAACTTAGATATGTTATGATTATTAAGTGATCCACCGACTCATGCTACATGATATGCATTCAATTATAATAGAACAACAAGACTTTATGAGATATTTATTGAGAACATGCATAATATGAACCGTAATTGGTCAACGTTGTGCCATATATTAGATACATAAATAATAATAAACATCTTCTCACAAATGATTAATAAAATAATGAAAACAACCAAATTGATATTTTTATTCGAACGATTGCAATCTTCTATATCTTTTACGTATGAGTTAAAAGCAGTTAATTTTTTTACAAAACAGAAACATGAAACTACAAAAAACAACGTTAATATTAGAAAATATTAAACACTTACTAAATTGCGATGGATCAAACCTCCTTCAACATAATCCTCAAACTTTCTGAATTGTACAATGGGGCAGTTGGGATTATAATCTGTTTTTGTTTGATTATCCCTGTGGAATATGTACTCATGGACATACCACATACCTAATAATGCCTCTTCATCAAAATCATGGGTCGGGTTTAAATTTTGGCAAAAATTCACGTTTGCGGCGAAATTAATCGGTAAAATTGCTATGATTATAACAATTAGGGAAATAAATCTAATTTCGGTAACAATATTCCTATTACTATACCGATCCATCGTAAGACTAGCTTACTTGTCATGGACTATTCACTACACTCATTGGGGCTCGCAGGAAGGTTAATCTTTAATTGACACGGTGAACTTAGTTTCCTGTTGTGCATAATCTGATTAACCACAAATAAGATACATAAATATGGAAACCAATTTACGTTCAACTAGGTCCATAATTAAACCGAAATAGTTATAGGCATTAAAACCAACACGATCTAAAAGAAATTGCATTTTATATTCTCGTGAAATAAACTACATAATTTTCCACTTTAACAAGCACAAGAGTATTAACAATATAAGTTCTGGCGGCAATCCCACACGAATTGGTTTAGCTCAATAAAATTATCACTAACCTCAATATATTGCTCCTTGATGTCAATGTAAAAACACTCTTTTGTGTGTTCTATTTTATATTCTCCTTTGGTGTGCGGTATTTTTTCTACTCCATACCAAACACCGGCAATTCTATCTAAATTTATATCTCCATAATGGGGAGACAAATCATCACAATATTTATGGTTGTCAAAATTATAACTGCTTTGTCCATAACCGTAGCCGTAACTCTCTGCCAATCCTATACACAACGAAATTAAAAGAAAACTGTTTGCCATTGTACTGGCTAAATATAACCCGGATAACGGATAAACTTTCGGATAAATAGGACCGGTAGTACCAGGCAACTATGAGCGCAAGGAGATGTTTTACAGTTTAATCCGTCGAATAGAGTGAGTACGGCCCGACTCGGGTTGGTGGACTACAACCAAATGAACCGCGCTGTGCGCTCAGCTGGTAATTTACTAGTTATGCGAGAATACATACTTCCTTAATAAACTTCAACACGTTGACGGTCCCCTTCATACATTATTCAGTGTACGTTATGTTTAAGCAGAATTAAACAATAGTCGAAAAATACTACATAGACTCAACTAAACTGCTGTTGTCACACGTTTTTCCGACATGCCTTCTCGCTCTTACTTCTTGACATCACGTTTTCCTCGGTATCTTGTGCACCAGGGCGGCAGAACAATTAGAATGTAGAGCACGTAAAATCAATACAGTCGAATGACGTCATTCGGGGCTCGCATCGATCGCGCTTCTACTAAACGCGTCAGCGGTCTATTGATCCGCCCAAACTCCCTTGTGTGTTTACGTGTGTACGGCTATGTGTATATCTGATTTTTCAGACGCGTCTTTTAGCATTAGTGACAAACTAGTGTTTTATAGAGACGGACACATTAATTGATATTGTATTTCTATGCGCGCCCAGCTGCCATTATTCAAATTTGATACCGGTCAAAGTAAAACTTGATAATATATTTTCCCATCGTATTTATATTTAATGAAACATTTCATTACGTAATAATATTATTGTGCTATGAAATTGATGTAAAATATTCTCGATTTATTATTAGCTTTCTTAAAAACTTAATTTAATTTGATATAACAATATGTTTCGTTTTATTTGGACAATATATTTGTTGTTTGTATATGTTTAATTATTGTAATTCATATAAGGGGAGATCCATAACATTATTTTTAACACATATATACATAGTCTCGTAGCTTTGCGGCACAAGTACCTATGTGCCATGCGATCTAAAAGTCTCTGGTTTGATTCGCGGGTGGAACTTTGTGTATTAAACGGAAATTTACAAATTATAAAATAGAAGGAAATTTATTGAGTTCCGCCAGCTCCTAAACTTGGTTTCATTTAATTCTTATTTCAGTCTGTTTATAATAGTGTTTACTACCGGGAATTATAGTTAAGGAAGAGGATGGATGTTTATGAAGTCTCTTAACCCTATTTTGCGGTTCTTAGTTACAGGTTAGGTAGGTACCTGCAATGTAATGTAATCATTAAAATCATTTCACATTAGTAGGTATTATTAACACTGCAGTCGAGTTTTTTCTAATTGATACCGAAAATGTGTTAAATAAAGAAAATACAAGCGGCTAAGATAGATTCTCTCTTGCCGCTGTGACTATCCTTTACCGGATTCACAAAGCCTGGTCATAACGATACTTGCAAATCGTTTTGACGAGTTTCACACTTAACATGGTTATTATCGGAGACTTTGTTTTTTCTTTCCATGCTACATATGTCGTTAGCCTTTGCCCATTGGTAAGAAAAATAAAATATTTTCATACAGTTGCCTTCTCTTCGTTCGTCGTGACATGTACCATAAATAGCTACTATCCAGGAATAGTCAAGTTAAGAATAATGTTTTGACTTGGTAAAACAATTCTTCACCCTTAATTTAACCGAGACTGCTTCGTAAATGTCGGGTTGATGACCGCATTTATACAGTCTTAGTCAATGACGTCTTACTGCACGATGGACCGACAACTTGAAAAAAGTGACTAGCGGAGAGACGCGGGCTGCTTAAGATCGTTTACGCTTACTCAGACAGACCTACTTTGGATGTAATGGATTGCTAAGGGTTGCTAATGCATAATATTCAGGAAACAAGAGTAGCGACAAAGACTTTTATTAAAGAAAATGCGAGCCTATTGTTTTTCTTAATTACTCGCTGTTTTTTACTTACTTTATTGTTTTTATTTGTTATAGAGAACGAATAGTCTTCAAAAATATTACCCATATAATTCCGAAGATTCTATATGATAGGCGACTTGGCGCAGTCGGCAGACTTTAATCCTGAAACCGAACTTTCGATCCCCACACCGAGACATATTATGTTTGTGTAACCCGGAAATTGAGTCTGGATGTTTGCGAGACTTAAAAGTACCTGCCAGTTTCTAGTACCCATACAAGGCCTGATATCTTTGTGGTGTTACAGCTATGTGACTTTTGAATGTGTTTATTAATATTTTATTTTAAAAGTAGGTATACATCAGGCACTCTACAAAATAAGCACGCACAAGAAATAAATCCGTAGATTAAACGTTGAATAAACTTTGGGTTCGACTCTGGAGCAATAAGTCCTTCAAATATTTACCTATAGTCTGAGTATTTTACCCCACGACATTGAATTTTGCTTGGTAACGCCAATAACAAAGGAAATCAAAGTTCATTGCCATTTATATCAATGTCGACGCTTAATATATTTTTATTAATCCGTAAACAAGATATCTTGTGACGTTTTCCGACAAGGCCACTATTATGTTCGAGGATAGGGGAATAATTTCCTACGTAAGATTTTAAAAGTTTGGTCAATAAACCAAACAATAAAGCAAGCAAACACAAACATCTGTGATGTCAAATAATGATTTTAATACGAAAGTTGTGTGTTTATTTCATTTTCAAGGCTGAATTTTTACAAAAATTTTAATAGTTATGGCCAAGAAGAAAACTGTATTAATGATCTACAGTTATGTTTACCTAAAATATACGGAAAGAAATACAGTATAATGTAATTCATGGAAAAATAATAAAGTACTGCACTTTGAACAAGTTTGTTGTTGACGTTTTATTATGTAGTCATTATTATAGGCTGTACAGTGTACATTTTATAGATAAGTGTTATTATTACCGAACGGCCGTCTGCCGGACGAGTGACGACAGCCCTTTCAGGAAATTTTCCATCACAGAAAATTATGGCTATTCAAACCAGAGACTTGCACATATGGAACTTGCGATCTCATGATTCACAGTCTCATAAAACCTTTACTATGAAAAGGACGATTTTATTATGTTTTCTTTTTGTTAATAATGCTAGTAGTTATTATTATAAATTTAGTTAATAAAAAGAAGAATGCTTAAAATAAACTTCATAGTGCACCCACTCAGTATTTGTATTTGTTACTAATATTTAATTTAAGATAAAGTAACATTAATACATTTATACCCAATGAATTAATATTACTGAATTGTGAAACTAACGCCGGAGTCCCACACACTTTGAACATATAATAAACCAGTTAAATGTTACGACCGTCTGGCTCATCGTAACAACAAAATACTAAGAGATAATAATATATTAACAAAATACTAAGAGATAATGATAAATACTGTTCATAAAACACACTCTATCAAAATTCATCAAATGCGGTATTCTTTTGTTTTTTAATCACGTAAAATTTATTATCTAAAATTCGAAATATAATTTTCATGCAAATTTAAATGCTTATCCATCATTCCAATTCATGATAGCCGCAATTAAATTTACATTTAAAAACCTACAACCATCAACAAATAATAGAGCTTTCAAGTCTAGCGTAGCGTTGTACTCTACGAGTTTTCCGTAGCCGGCGTACATCCGTAGCGCTACAACCTAAAGATTTTCCCCGATGACGTAACGCTTTAGCTACAATGGTACCAGGGCACAATAGAATACTGGAGCTGAACTGTGTCGATAAATGGGCGGTTGACGCGATCACCCCGCGAAAGCTAGTGCAGGGTACCAGGCCAGCATGACAGGAGGGAGGTGGGAATAGTTCCCCCAACTATCGGCTGGGGTGGCAGTGGGTGGATCACGCACGTCAACTGGGGTGAAACGTGGCGCGGTACGAGTTGATTTATGATAAAGTGATAACAGTGTTTGAACGTGGCAACGTACTTTACTATTCACTGACAGTTCGGTTGTTTATCAACTTACTTTGAATATCTGCTTTCCGGGCGATTATTTGCTCTACATTGCAAACAAATCATTCTTTAACTTTGTCTTTTGTGGCATGATATTTATATATTCGTAGGCATCTGAAAAATGAAATAATAGGAGAATTTTAGTATGACAATAGTTGAGTTAATATGTACACTATTGTAACTGTAATATTTTGTGTATAAACTTTGCTTGCTATCTAAAAGTCTATTACCTAAAAAGGAATCATTTATCCCTGATAAGTTATCCAATCGTGCTCGTGGCATTAAAAAACTAGATACCAGAGTATTTGGTAACAAACAATCTCAAATATTAAAACAGATTTATTTTAGCTTATTTATTCAGTCTCAGGAGACATATTCATGAAAGCTTGTACTAAAGCTACCACAATTAAAAAGAAATTGATTTCTCAAGGGGTTGTTTAGGGATAAATAGGTAATTGAAAAATGTATAACCTATTTAAAAAAAAAAACGAATCTATATTGACGAAAACCTTGCGTTTTTCTTTCACCATAAGAAAAGTCATTGTGTCGAATGATACTATGCGTACAAAAACCACCTGGTTTTTACAATATTTAAAGAAATGTAATATGTATTTGTTGAAGCATAATCTATTCCACTCGATAGTCGATTGCGACTACAATACACCATCATATTGTTATACACTTATCAAGTATCGAGCGAAAAAAACCTCAGCGAAATCCAAACACAGTGCAGTCCAGTGAGAGATCACTTTTGACACAGTTTTGCTGGCCTACGCAAATGTTCCACCCTTTATTTAAACTGAGGCTATAAAAAACGATATAACGCATGGCCGGCTTAATCATCTAGCCTCCAAAATAAAACATTGATTTTTTGAGCACAATTTAAAAATATCGTTCATTTTTTCCATCTTTTCTAATAATACATTATGAGACGATAATACGTTATCATCATAGGCCAATATGAATTACGTACTTGAAAAAAATATTAACCTACAATCTGAATAATAGGGTATAGATATTACGACTATTACAGAGTATTTGAAAGCAAAAACTATGTAGTTCTAAAAAATAATGAATACGTTATGCTATTAAAACAAAAGACACTTCACATTATCTAAAACAAGTAGGTAGGTATGCATTGTTCAATCTAAACATGTTTCACTATAAAAACAAAATAGAGGTGTAAGAGAAGTACTATTACTAAGTAACCTACTGTTCTATACAATTCGATGAGGTTAGTCAGCTCTCTTGTTTTATGAAACCTTAGTACAAAGGGTCATGTTTCGCCGGTGACGTAGACGTGAAGGGACGTATTAAAAGGGGTACTTCGCAATAACAATAGCAGCTCTCAATGCTAACAATACGATTTATTGTGAACTTATCATTCTATTTTGTTTTACCATGCTTATAAAGAGAATTCTGAAATGTTTCATGTCGTTAATTTAAAAAAATGACATTATGTAGCAAACAAACGATAAATTATATAAAGTCTGTTTTCTTTTACGAAAACAAACAACTTTATTATACAGGTATATCATCCTTTCCAATTTATGGCATTGCAGTAATATACAAGTTGTCTCTCAGAGTAAATGCGGAACCTTGCAAAATACAGAACAGTGCCAAATCGCAGACTACCTTTGGCATTTTGCGTGACCTTTTGCGAAGGATGGCGCCTGGCACTGGGGTAAATTTGTCCGCGTTAGAGGTCGATCTTACTAGGACAACAGAAAAACAGAAGTTGCTTACAGAATCTCAGTAACGTAACACCGCCCTCAAGACCCCCGCGTTTCCTTAAATATAATTTCAGTAGATTTATGTTTAATAGACTGAGAACCTGATTACTTATTAATACTTAAGCCACATGTAAACTTTGCTTAAGATATCCATTAGGGATTATTTAATTGAAAACAGATTAATAATGTTTTATTTGTGGCGAATGAATTAAAACATAAATAATTTACTTAGCACCTATATCTTCGACTACACTGAAAGGTTTTTTTTAAGATATTATAGCTACTTAGTCTGGTAGATAGTAGAACGAACGGACACGTGGAAAAACTTCTAGAACTTCGTTACAAGAACAAGAAAAACAATATTATTTACTTGAAAAGGCTTCACGGTCAGAAGCACGTGGACTGATGAAGCCCGCTAATTAATAAACGTTTTGTTTCTCAAAATAAACTCGCGATAAAATTAGGATCTGCTTTGACTTTAAAAGATTATTAAAATAACATTGGACATAAGTCAGACATTATAGGTGATTTAATTTTGCTTTAAGTTATTTTCCAATAGCATGCATATTTTTCCGTTTTACTGTATTATATAGTCTTTCAATTTTTTGCAGTGGCCACTAACATTTTTATATATATTTTCTACTTAAATAGGCATATTGATAGTTTATTTTATCGTTCTTGCATTCAAATAAACTGTGCTAGCGTTGAGTTGGCGAAGTACGTAGACTGCTTTAGTGTGGAAAAGCGTCCGCCCAACACCGCCCAACGATTTTCATAGGGCGGCAACCACTTTCCACGGGCGGCGACTCTACCAGGGTTGCATAGATCAGAAGAGCTACCGAACGAACTTACCACACTAGCACGGTGGACAGAGACGGAGAATCTAAAAGGCACTACGCATGCGTACAAACTTTTACGCATTTCACATAATTCCATCAACCATTATTGGAATAACGTAGGACGTAAGAATGTTATATCTCATTCACGATAAGTTGATTCTTTTGGCATATCGACTAATGATGGGAAACAGAACATATCGAGTAGTTCAAAAATATTGCGTTTTAAAATACTGCATTATGTGTGAAATTATTTATTACTTTCGATATGTAATACATTATGTAGATAAGCGATGGTGGGTCAAAGTTCATAATAAGTACCTATTTAATATAACAGGGTTATTTTTAGACCTCCTGCCAAATTTAAATAGGTGTTTTAGGCCACGAAAGTAAACAACTTCCCCAAAGAAACACGGGTCGAAAAGTGAAAAAAAAATTTAGACCTTCTACACGAAATCGACCATGTGAGCAGTTTTCTATGGGAGAGTCGAATTATTTATCACGTTTCGACCCATGTTTCTTTGGAAAAGTTGTTTAGTTTCATGGTCAAAACCACCTATTTTAAGTTGACAGGAGGTCCAAAAATAACGCAGTATGTAAAAATAAAGGTTAAAAAATAAAATAGTTTTATATTTAAAACAATTTTTATTAAGAAAAAAGGAGCACAGCCATGGTCATCATAGTGTTCAATAAAATTATCGACGTGGAGATCGATATGAACGATGTTACGTCCCTTTCTGTCCGACCGATGTAACATTATACAAACGTCAATTAGTTTCAGTATTCCTATTTTAGATTTACTTTGAAGCAATAAAGTCTCAAAATTTTCGGATAACGCTTATATCTTTAGAGACTTTTGTGTTGTATGTATTTTTTTATATTTATCAAATCATTAAAATAATAAAATAATACGTTTTTTATTTCAAAGTCATATCTCAGAAAAATTGACATCTGCCAAAAGAATCAACTTATCGTGAATGAGGTATAGTGTAGTAGTTAATTAACTATCACTTTGAAGATTGTTGATGAAGCTAACACTTAATTTTCGAATTCTTTTAATAAAAGTTACTAACAATGATACAAAATAGGTACTATAAGATTGTATTTGCTAATTGATTTTGTGTTTAGAGCAATAACATAAATATTTTTTTATTGAATATAGGACAAATTATACGGAAAAGAACTGAGAGAGGAGTAAAACTTAATACGATAATATTATGAATTTTGTTCAGTGATGCTGGAACTATATTATATTATGTATGTATATTGATTTAAAAGTATTTTATCTATGAGTGGCAATTAGTGAGATATGTGTGAAACGTAACAGATGGTCTGCAAAGTTTCTTTCATTTTTATATAACTAGTTCGTATCACATTGCCAACAAATCAGAATTGGATAGTGCCCTCGCTTCAGATCTTTCATGAAAGTTACGCATTTCATGTAAGGGTTCTTTGAGCCTAGCGTAACGAAACAAGTCAGCAGACAAGGATTTCCCTTTATTTACTAGTGCAGTGAAAATCAGAGGGCTCCGTTTATGCGCCGTGATAAATTGGTGACTATTAATTTGTTCGTAGTTTCTAAGAAAATATTATCTGGGGTCTGGTTTAGGAGTTAGAACTGCGAATGTGAATTTAGGATGTATATATTTTTTTTATTGCCTTGTGTAACGTGGAGACAAAGAGCTCGATTACCGAGTTGAGCTCGAGCAATGTTATTAGATTCTTTACATAAGAACTTCTTGGTGGCTATAAAAAACTGGAGGATAACCGTAAGTGTTCACGAAATGATCCAAAAAACAGTAAAAAGCTTCTGCTCATTAAGTAAAAATATGATTCCTGGTTGACAAACCTTGGAAATCCAAATCCAGTATAAAGGCGTAACCGAAAGTATATATTTCCTAGCCAGTTAGTTCTTAAAACTAAAAACGTAACAAATAAAGTTCCTAAATGTGTTAATAGATTTCAAGCGATACTTAGAAGCCGCGTAATCCGTACTTAAGAATGTTATTTCTTTAAAATTATTTACATACAGTACTCTTTATCAAACTGTGTACTAAAATTTCGATATACTGCGTATTATGTATGTATGTTTAGTAATTTTTGGTGTACAAGTAGTTTTCTTATTGAAATCCTTCAAAGGATTTGACCTTTATTGTATGGAAATGATGTACATTGATGACGCAAGTCTTTGATACTTTAATATTTCATTTTACGTAACGGTGTGGGAGCAGCTACGACATTTCACGGTGCTCGTTTTTAGGGAGCGAGTTATCGAGCATTGGGCGTCGTACGGCGTCGTAGGTCGTGACGCGACCGCCGAGTGACGTCACTCGGAGGGTGGAGGGTGCGACAGCCGGCACAGGGCAAGGGTAGTCGCCCCCCAGTGAAAGTCGCTCCACGGCGTCAGTATAGCCTGGCTCGCCGACCGGCTCGGACACATTGCACCTATCTGATTTATTTACACCGATCAAATAACCTATTACTCGGATGCAACACCTGAATATGGAACAATTGGTTTTCCATCAGAATTTTTATCAGATTTGACAGATACTACCTTACAGTATTAGTGAATTGACGAACAGTGAGTGATAAGTTGTTAAAGTTTGTTGTGTACTAAAAAGTCATCCTCGCCGTATTGTTTTGATTTATTGCAAAAAATAGTGTAATTTTTAAACATTCAATACGAAAGTTTTGATATGATAAAACCGGCGATATATATCATACACTTCCTTTATTGCTCAAGTTTATTTTTATAATTTATCTACTAGGTACAGCTCCCCTATGTCAATTTAAATCTGCCAAACTATAAATAAGTGCGAGTAACCTAGTTAATCTGACCATGAAACGCCGCTACATGTGGAAAACTTAGCAAACATTTTTATCAACATACGAGTGCGATAAACAATGTTAATAGATAAACAAAAACTTTAAGCCCCTGACGGGACGGTAAATCCCTTCAACGTGGGATTAAGAGATGACCTATAAGAACGAATAACGAGGACTACGACTTCTGTTAACCCAAACTTTTTATTTACAATCTAATTTCAGCGTCGATGCACGAAAGCAGCTAAAAATAACTGGGGTTTTCGCGCTCGCGTCTCGTTCGCTACCGCCGGACCGCGTTTTCTCTCCCTACATACACTATTTCTGTCTTATAGGAAAGCAATAAGATATTCTTCTTGCAAAGAAATGTTAGTGGACGTACTGTGGTTGGACAATGAGAAAAGTGCGTAAAAAGAAGTCGAAAGTCGCGTCGCGACAGTGATTTGAGTGTTTTAGTGACTATTATTGTGCCTGTATATCAACGTATCATCTACGAGGTAAAATAATGTTTCGGTCTAGAAAACATACCCGTCCTCTCGTGAATTAAATCTGCAAGAAACACAAAGCTAACTGTCTTAATATATTTTTTGCGTCTTTTTTTCCATAATAAGTTATTCAGCCACAAAAAAAACGTAAAAATGTAGCTAGCACATTAGCGTGAGTAAAATGAATGGAAAAATAGTTATAAACTAGTGTTTATACAGGTATCATTAATCAGTCTTTCCGTTTTCCAATAAAATATGTCGAAAAATATATATATATACAATAGGAAATATATACTCAATTGGGTGCTGATTAAATATAAATAAACAATTGTGTTTTGCCAACTTCGATCGAGATAAAAAGTATGTGTGGCGTCCGGACTAGATATTTACCATTCATCACAGG
The DNA here is from genome assembly GCA_030295005.1 of Cephonodes hylas. NCBI lineage: Eukaryota > Metazoa > Arthropoda > Insecta > Lepidoptera > Sphingidae > Cephonodes > Cephonodes hylas. Next base: position 9,370,590 of record AP025363.1, on the reverse strand, counting down.
TCGATGTTAATTTTATTACGCACCGATCATCAAATAGTGAAGTGTAATTTTAGGCATTGCGTGGAAAAACTTATGGTCCAATCGAGAAATCAAAGAAACTTTTTGGTCAAAGTAACTTATATTCACAAACATATCTAACAATGTATTAAAGAAATGTATAATATTTAGCACGTATAAAAATGTGATGTTTATTTGAGCGTAACAGTAAAGAAAAATAAAATGAAATAAAGAAAAAAAAATACTAGTCATACATGAAAGAAGACTTAAAGACTATGTCAATACATTTGTGCTTATTAGTAAATATTTCGATATGTTTATCAATGTACTATATTCACTATGTCTACTTCAATAACAATTCAGCACACCCTCACTTTACATATTTAGGATTTGCCTTAATAAGGCACTAATACATTTTTTATTTGTCTTGATTACGAATTAAGTACATATAAGGATGTGGAAGACTGACAACAGAGAAAACAATTATTTTTTGTATAATTACAACTAGGTTGATAGATAACCCTGTTACTTATACAAATACTTTAAACAATAGATAACAATATCACATAACTTCTTTGATAATAATTTGACATAACAACATTGCTAAAAATTTAATTTTTTTTTAAACTACAAAAAAATAGCCAACATGAATATTTAAATAAAAGTTCCAATTTAAAATGTCAAACACAAAGAAAATAAATAAAAATAATCATGAGAATAGATATGGATAAAAACACTAATTAAAAAGTAAGAACAGATTATAAAATATTTTTATAAATAATTGCACATAACTTGTATATAAAATTTGGCTTCTAAAATATGTGTATAAACTTTGGTAAATTAAATTTACTCCACAATTTTTAACAAAGTCAATAATGTATCACAAAAACAAAGTAAATGTGTCTATCACACACATCTTTCCGTGTATAGAACCTTTTCAACAAACAAATTAATACTAAAGCAAACTTTCTCAAATTTAACAAGATTAAAACTTAGCACCCATAACATACCTAATCTAAATCAAGCAGCCAAGCAATTCACTCTACATTTTAAATATAGGATCCAAATATTTCGTAACTTTTGGCCAAATTTCATCAGATGTGCGGCCGGAAAACTCTTTTAATATACCTTTGTCTTTATAAAAGTCAATAACTGGACGTGTAATACTTTCATAAATCTCTAGTCGTTTTTTCACTGCCTCCGGTTTATCATCTGGGCGTTGGACTAAATCTTCTCCAGTAACATCATCTTTACCTTCCACTTTTGGTGTATTAAAGCCTATGTTGTACACTCTACCTGATGGTAAATGCACCCACCTGCTCTTAACTCTGTCAATGATGACATCAAAAGGTACTGCCAGGTTCAGTACAACATCAACAGGCTGCACTTTCCACAGGGCATTGGCTTGTCCAACTGTTCTAGGGAAACCGTCTAGTAACCAAGGCTTGTTACTAACCTTATTTAGTTCTGTAATCATGAACTTGATCATCACCTCATCGGGCACTAGTTTACCTTCGTTCAGGTACGCTTTCACCTCCTTCCCCAAGTCTGACTCCTTTTGTATGTGGTCTCTGAGTTTATCTCCACTTGATATGTGTTCGACATTGTATCTTTTCACAATACGTGATGATATAGTGCCTTTTCCTGACGCGGGAGCACCAAGAATCAAAGCTTTTAGGAGCTTAGATTTCACATTCATGTTTCTTATCGAACTTTGTACTTTGACAGCGTAGATATCACTTCGCTACGTAGGAGCGGACTATCGTGAAATCATTCCGGTATCGAGCCCAGCGACCTTGTATATAGAAACCATTGTATTGATTTGCGTACGATGCGATCTCATTTGGTAGGTTATGTGCGTGTTGTGTGTAAATAACATTATTGCAAATTACTTTTAATTTGCAAAAGCAATAAATGTTTCGTAACCCACACTCTTATGTAAACTGTATGAAAACAATCACGTAAAATATTTCAAATGATAGGGATCAAACTTATCCATAAAATTAACGTGGACATATTTCACATTCGTAGATAACATTACGAATATTATATAAATAAAGATTGAGTAAACATAAAAACATTCAACATTATATCGCCATTACGGCAGGTCTGGCGCCACAGCTTAAAAATAATTTACAAGCCCAAATGTCAAACACTAATGGTAGCGTTCAAATAACAGTTCAGCCTCTGCTCGTATGTTATAAGCGTCTTACGTCTCTCATAACGACAACGTTGCCAAGGAATTAATATACTAGTTAATTTTAAATATTAGAACTCAACGTTAATTTTAAAATACATTTTCTTCATAATGTAATTGTGTAGAACACACAGTTTTATATAATAAAATTTGAACACATTCAAGAATGAGATAATCACAAATTTCCCGCCATTTCATTTTTTTATCGCATAATTTTAAATTTAATACATTGACTGCAATTTTTATACACGTAAATACATAAAGAATACAATATTAGCAAACTTTTTTTTTCAGAATGGCGCTTGTAATGCTTCCTTGTGAACTCCCATGGTGGACTTCGGTGCAACGGCATCTAAAACATCTATTACTAGCTTCTTCACCAGCCAAACTGACTGCTAGCATGTTGAAAATACACGACATGTGCAAGTAAGTAGAAACCTGCTAAGTAAAATTAATAATTATAAGAAGAAGTTTAATAAATTATCATTTAATTTATTCATACCCCACAAAATAATAATTATTTGCAGAAAGGCTTGACTACAAAGCTTATGTTAGCTTAATCATAGTTAAATCGTTAAATACTTCAGAGACTTAATAATTCTCTGATACAAAATAACTTCGCTACTACCTCGTTGGAGTTGGAACATCGGGTATTTCTATTTTAAAATCCTCATTGTCATAAAGGATTCTGAAAGTGTGTACAAAAAATGCAGTAAAGTCATCTGGTTGCTTTTCGTAACATTATCACATCACGAATCTCGCATCTGTGTCCTCGAAGGGATCGACAGAAATGTATTCCTACATAAATGCATTTCATACAACTTATTGCTGGGCAGATGTGTAGGCTTCATGCTATTATTAACAATTGGTTAATGATACCCATTAACAATATATAGGAATACACGTAATTTATTATTCCTCAACAAAGCATATTCCATTTATGGGGGACGATTAGCTTAGTTATCACGAGAGATAAAATTTAATTTTTGTATTACATAAATGGTTCGAGTCATGGATACGTTAACCATTATGGGTCTAGACCTGAACCTAACAACCGTTACCAAAACTTGCCATATACATACATATGCTGCAGTCCTACAGTCTTATGTCCGTTTTGTTATCAGTATTGGTATAGACCCAGACGATGACATCAAAGACCCGGAACTGCTGAAGGGTCTAGAGCAGTTCTTCGAGGAAGAAATGACGGAGGAGGAGCGAAGACATTTCCTGGACAACACTATTAGGATAATGGTAAACAGGGCGCTGCACCTCAAGAGATGGCGCCCGCCAAAAGGACTGATGTTTAGCTTACAACAACAAAGTGAGTGGTTTGTGTTGAAATTATCAACAAACAACTATTTACAATAAATAATTAGCGATAATAGAAGATTGAATAATAACTTGAGAAAGGTGGCGGGTAACGGATGGATGAGGGCTGCTCAAGACCGGGATGGTTGGAGCTTTCTTGGGGAGGCCTACGTTCAGCAGCGGACGGCGATAGGCTGACTGAAGAAAATGGAAGAACTAGTAAAAAGAATATGATAAGAACAGATTGCTTTTGTAAAATCAAGCGAAATGTAAAAATGTTTTAAATTATTCAAATGTATATTTCTTCTTCCATATTCTCATTTTTCGACTCTATGCTGTAACTAAAATAAAAAAGTCAGTCTTTCTCTATGGTTAAGAGGATTAAGATCTCTTCTGTTCATGAGGGTTGAAGGACTCAGAATAGGTAGAATTTAACCTGTGGGTATTATTCTCAGGTGACGTAACAGAACTGGACTACAATTTCGTATCGTCGCTGATAGCCCACGCTTTCTTCTCAACTTTCCCCAAAAGAACGCTCAAAACGCACCCGACGCTGCAAGACTTTAACTTTACACATTTTTTTAAGAATCTACACAGGTATGCCAACTTTTTTATGTGTAGACTGTATAGCCTTATTGATTTTGAAGAATAAAATAAAAAAATATGATGCATTGAGAAGTTACTCGAAATTTAAATAATCACTGTTAGTAATATTTGAAATCACATACGATTTTGGTTCGTTAGAATATTGTAGACTGCTGTATTACCGAATATCTATAAATGGGTCAATCAACTTTTAAATGTACCATCATTGATAGATTTTATACATCATTTTTTTTTTCTTAAATTTGTATATTTTATACGTATTTGTTGTTGATAATTATTTATATTTAAGGAATTCAAATAGAGCAGAACAATTTATGGTAAATTTTACTCAAAAATTCACATGACTGTAGTTAAGATAGTCCTTTGGACATTTAAAAATTCAGTCAAATTGTTAATTTACTTTTAAATATTAGAATCATATTTGAAAAACCTTACTGTTCTTTTAAAGTAAAAATGACGATAATCTGTCTTTAAGAGATAAGAAAAAAGTGGTTGTCCAGTGGACATAGACGTTTGTCAATAGGAAATACTCGGGTGTCCAAAGGGGACTCTATGATGAAAATCGCATGTATTTCTTCTTTTATGTAATAAAAAAACAACTATTTGAAATTAATTATCAGTATTAGAAGAGAAAATATTGAATAATTCAGACAACGATCTTGGATGTCCAAGGGACTGGTGGTGATATTTATTAGTCTTTCCGCTCCCTGGTAATAAATAATAATATTTTGAATTAGGTCTTAAGCACAGTAAAAAATATACATTAAATTGAATATATTCCACTTTAATTTACTACAATATATAAAATACAAAAGTTTTTGTGCTGGTTGTCCAGTGGACACACAATAAAGCCACGCTCTTTTTCAAAATACACTCGGTCGACTGGCGCCGCGGAAAAGATGAAATCAAAATCGAGGCTGGATGAATGTTGTCACGAAATAAATCGACTTGAGTTCCAAGCAGTAGTCACGCCATAAATGTTTGGATTTTGGAACTTTTTTACCGTTGTCCGGTGGAAGTCACAATAATAAAATATAATAGGGACTAAAATAAACATGCAAAAAGGTCGTTAAGGTTTTAAAGCAAACAAAATCTATTTACTAGCATCATAGTAGATATTGTAATTAATAATTATGTTTCATTGTAATGGATTGCCATATATAATTTTTTTGGAAAAATTAATGTTTCATTGTACTAACCTACTGGGGGACAAATTTACATAGTACTGATAGGACAGATAAAAGTTGATTGACCCAAATATACCATATATTTGTTGCAGAAAATCGCAAAGAAGCAAATTAAAAAGCTTACTCCACTACTTCGAGTGGCTAGACAAAAACAATAATGAAGGCTCCATCAAAATAAGTAGACAGGTAAGTTCGGTACCTACACTTAGTAATAAATTTCACACAATTTCCGTTTTTCATTTACATTTTCGACAATAGGTTGTACAATCAACACGAAGTTGATGTTTTCATTTACTTCATAAGCTCTCGACTACACTTTTCTCATTCTCATTCTCTATTCTTCTACTAACCCACCAAAATAGGGACAAGGGTGGGTCCAGGAGGAGGGTCATAGGGGTCATGACTCATGGCCCCCCTCTCTGGGTAAGAATCAGGACCTAGATGCACCACTAGTTAAAATTTTGAAACACAATGTTTTTTTTTTGAAAATTCATAATTCTGCTGTATTATTACAGTCCTTGCATACATACGTATTACTATCAAAAATAAATTAATAACTTAATAACTTGAGTACGACTTTGTGACCCGACTCTGTTGACAAAGCTGAATCCGCTCTAGAATAGGGACGACTTTGATGAAGTATTTTTATTTTATATCGTTTTTTTCTACAAAAATGTCGATTCTACCTTGACATCCAATCACGATTATCCTGACGTTTATGAAAGTTTCCATCGCCACACGTAATGTGTACGTAATATTCCGACGCCCACGCACCGAGCCCACAAGCGACGTAGGTTGTGCGAAGGATCCCAGTGTCCGCCCACGCGCCGCCACTCAGCTGACCTAATAATCGTAACAGATAAGGCGCTGTAGTAAAAGCATTGAGAATTATAGGTAGACGTTCAGCTTCACCTTTAAATTTTAGTGTTGTTTTACTATTAATACTGCATTGTAAAGTGCTCTATAAAATTTTCGTTAGGGATGTTAGTCAGTCGGACTGTCTATTCTTTAAAAATTGGCGTGAAACTAAACAGGCTAATGGAAATAAGTTAACCTTGAAATAAATATCCGTCAGTTTGGTTAACTGGACTGATAAGAAGACAACATCAGCTTATACACGGCCTTCAGCTTGTCAGGGATCTACTGTACTATTGAGAGGCTTTTGGACCTTAACTAACCACGATGGTCAAACGTAGGTTCATGATAAGAAACAGAAATAGTAAATAAAAACATAATAATGAACTTTAATCAAATAAAAAAACAGAAGAAAATATTACGTCATGTGTTTTGAGTAAAATCAGAATAATCTAATTTTTAGAACTTTTGTTGAATACCTATTAGTAATCAGTATCTTTTTACTGTAGTCAATTTTTAACTCTTGTTTTGTACGTTATTAAACGTTTATTCCTTTAGCTTCATGGCTAATTGAATAATAAATATTAAGTATGTCCTTTAACTCTTTCAGTCTTGGTGGTTAGTGTCACTATCCACCTCGTTCCGATTTTTTATATTAAAATCCACACCATCTACCGACAATCGCGTGAATTATCCTGAATGTTTGTACTTTTTTTGACAAGATGCGACCGGTTGGCGGCATATTCGGTGAATGACAGTTCATTTGTTTTCATTCGAAACTTGCGCTAACGTACATTTTTTCTTGTGTTTGATAAAAAATATCTGTGAAGCGGGTAAGTAACGTTTTTCTTTAATGTTTTGTATTCAACTTATTCTCCTATATCTATTTCATATGTATGTGTATGAAACTATCACTAATTTTATATTTTCAATGTGTATTGACGACGAAAATATAGTGGTTAGTAAACTAACCACCGTGACTGTTGCAGGTTTATAGGTTTAATCTACATATGAGTTAGGCATGTAAGTATTCATGTATTTTTATATTTATTTCAGTATGCCGCGCAAGCTAAATAATAGACAAATCGAAGAATACTTGTTGGAAGGAATATCTTCAGATAGTGAGAGTATTTGTAGCGATGAGGATACAAAAGATCAGCCAAATCCGCTGGTGTTAGGCGATTCAATTGGAAAAGTTCAAATGACTGATTATGACAACTTTGATTCCGATGATGACATTCCTCTGTCTAACTTAGTACTTCGGGATCCTGAGTCTACAGAGTCTAACACCATAAACTCAAACAGACCGGCTACAATAGCTCCAAAATGGAAGAAGAATTATAGAATGGACATACCTGGTGAGTTTACTGAAAGTGTGGGAATAACCAATCAAATTCTTAGCACGGAGAATGTGCAACCTCTTCTACTATTTCGCCTTTTTTTGGACAGAGCATTTACAAGATATTTTATGCTTTCAAACTAATCTTTATGCTACTCTCTAATTAGGAAAGGACAAACGAAGGCCCGAATCAGTGAACAGCAACCGCAATTCTACAGCTTCTTCTCTAGGCCCTGCATTTATAAAACGTTACAAGCCAACAGTCCCTTTAGAAATTCGTCTTGAATCGAGTCGCCATCAACCTGAAAGAAGCACATCAAGAAGATGCTGTCTATGCAGCACTAAAATATCTCCAGTCCGTTCTGTATGGCAGTGTAGTATATGCAAAGTGCCTCTTTGTCTACGCAAGGGAGAAGCTTGTTTTTCAGATTTTCATGAAAAAAAAAATTACCTTAGTTTCGCTGTGGAAAATTTCATTATAACATATAATATTAATAAACAATATAAGTAACTCATAATTGTTTTGTTTCTATCAATAGTCACGGTGGTTAGTGCCACTAACCACCTCATTCCTCGAAAGCCTTCATACTTAGATTTTTTTTTTCATACTTTCAGTGATATTTTAGCTGTAGATAATGCCAAAACAATCATTGAAACATTCAACATATTCTTAATCTAAAAGCGTGACTGAAAGAGTTAACTCCTTCAACTCGACGTTCTGTGTCGTAAGACGTAGTGCGGCATTGCGTCGAGTCGAATAGCCTTCAATATTGATTAACCCCGTCGCAATTACTTGCTGGGTTCATGGACAATATAGCAGTTCTTGCCAAATACTGCCTCATATCTAACTACCATAAAACAAGTAGGCTCATATATCAAGAAGCATGGCAGTTTGGTGTAATAAAACAAATAAGACGAGATATGGAGACCGATGCGTCTACCATATGTTTAGAATTGTATCTATTACCCTTTTCGTAATAAAATTGAAGAATGGACCTTATAGGAAAATTACAAATATTAGCTTGACTGGTAGAATACGTTTGTATTAGGGTATTAGTTTCGAACGGGTAAGTAAAAATGTTTAACTTGCAATCTTGTGGAATCGAACGTGATTTGCCGCTTTGTATTGTCTTTGAAATTTCGTCTAAAGAACGTGCCCAGTTGCTAAACCCGCAATGGTTTCCTAACCAAAAATCTATATGGTTTCCCGGATTAAGCTAAAGGCCTTACGTTGCCATTAGTTGAATGTGTACTATCTAAATAAGAGAAACGCCCTTAACTCTGCGCTGATGGAGGAAAAAAATGGATGTTCCGCAAGCCTACATTTTGAAAGTATTGAAGGCAATCCTTTATTACGCAACTGAAGTATATTCAAAATATCCGTATTTAAAATCTCACAAACCCTTCTGTTTGATAAATACGAAGCTTTATTTTGAATAATAAAAAACAAAACCATATTATTCAGTAATCCCATCTTCCGCATATCAGTATTCTTTCATATGATACTTGTCTTGGAAAATGTCTCTATCATTCCATTAGGTACACTATCTTGAGCAATAAGACTTAAGTCTACCATTTAGCTTAGTATAATACGCTGAGCTGTAGGCTGCGGCAGTCGGATAACGGTTCATAGCGCCAATAACATAAAACTAGTGGTGTATTTAACCTTCTGTGTGGCTTAGCAATGAGGTTATAGGTATACCTTATATCTAACGTTAGCTTCAGTTTCTTTTCTTATTACTTTATTATTTTGTTTCAACATCCTCAGTCTATATAGAAGAGGCATAGAGCCTTCTGTCCGATTAAGTACAATAAAGCTTTAGTCCATTATAATGGTCCCGGCCTACTATGAAAGTAATAAAGAGTTTAAAGACGGAAACACTGCATTATTATTATCATCATTATAAATAAAAGGATCATGCAAAGGTGATCAATTCAAGTTGCGCGTAGAGATATAATGTAGTTAACTAAACCCCAAAAAAGTCATTGATATTCTTTTAGATCAGTTACAGATAATGAAGACTTTCAAAGAACTTATAAACTCAACACATAGTCTATAACCGAATACCACTAAAACATAGAAGTATTTAGCCTTATTGCAATAAACCAACCTCCTTCCTAGGTGATGACGTCAAAACAATGGCTGACGATAGAAGACTGGCTGGAATGCACGTTGCCGCTGTGTAAGCTGCTAGTGAGGCACGAAGGACGACCGGAGAGGTGTGAAAACGATGACGCCATCAGGATATGCTTCGCGTCCAGCCGAATCGGGGGAAACGTACTAGTTGATGGAGATACACAGGTATTGAACGTTCAATCTTCTTGTATGTAAACTCTTTTGTGCCTATTGGAAACTTAATGGAAATCAATTAACAGATTTTTTGTCGAATGATGTTTGCCAATATTATCTTTAGATGTATGAGCTATTAGGAGCCGTAAACAGAGATGCATTATTCACGTTGCAAAAGGTGCAACTTTAAGTCTGACTTTAGGGGGAACGAGCGTATTGGTGTTTTTGGTTACATTTTAAAACAAAAAACAATTTCCTAATAGAAACATTCCATAGCATTTTGCCTAATCCGGAAATTGCAGTTGAGATATCAATACGTCTCTTTTGTGAGTGGTGGAAGCCTAGTGAAGTCGATGAGCACATTTATGCTCCGACACCTTAGCTTTTAATTTAAATGGGTATCTGAAATTGAATTCTTAATAAAACATCATTTTAACCTCCATGAAGACTTAAATGAATACTAAGATTTTTATCCAACATTCTGTTCTTATTCAGTGTGCTGGCATATTGATTTTAACTCAGCGCGATGTCTCTGCATTGTCTTTCAAACTTATATCCTTTTAGCTTTTATTTTCATTGTTCTTTTATCTATATGGATTTGATAAGTAACATCAGCCCATATTACACATGTCCAGATACGTATACAAGACATGTGTATATAAATACAATGCAGTTCGAAATGTGTGTCGAGTAAGATGGAAGTCTCTCAGCAAAAGATGCTGTATATCGACAACATCCTTCTTACCTATCAGTTGCTGTCACTTATATTCTGGCGAATTCCACTAGAGGTCCCAATGTTCCTTTGTTGTGCCGATAGTGGGGGCTTCCGTAGAGTATTTAGCCGAGAGAAGTCCGGCCATACATGATTTGCTCTCCCTGAAGCAGACGGGAATCCAGAAAATATTCCCGCTAAAAAAATGTCTTTAAACATGAATATACAATTTATTGAAATCACTTGTAACTGCTCCACAATAAGGTTTCAATTTGCGTCTTTTATATACAAAAGAAGTACGCGTTCAGTCAGAAGCCTTCAAATAGTTTCAATACTTCGTCTAAACAGTTTTCGGGTCAAGGCTTCATGGAATGTAAATAAAGTCGATATTAATACGTTATTTGGAAGCCTTATATTTAAAGTATTTCACTTGTGTACGACAAAGTTATTTGTGATGCAGTTTCATTAAATATTTATTAAACTTTAAGCGTAGACATGATATTTATACAGCTGACATCAATCATTCAATCATTATCAAGATACGATTGAACTATTAATTGAAATAAATTCGCATACATTATTCTATTGATACACACGGCTACTTCAGGGTCTTTTGGCTCAAGTACATGCCTTGTGACCCAGGGGTCTCGGGATTTCGTTCCCAAGACGGGCAAAGTGTTATGTACCATTACCATAATAAAATAAAACTGCAATAGGCTCGCCATATATTACGTGGGACTTATAAATACCTGACGAAGTATGGGTGCAGAAATGCACCTCTAACTAATACATATGTACGTGAGATGATATATGTATATACTCATATATACGCGACCAGCGGACAGTGTGAACAATGTACGTTAATCTTAGTAAGGTTAGATTCCTAGATCGGAGGTCACAGTCGCGTAATAGGATCAACTCCAAAGTAATTACTTTAATCCAATATTGTTATAGGCTCTCCTGATTTAGTGTCCACTCCCTTTTAATCTCTATCAAAATTGACTAAACGGTTTTGCGATAGGCACAAATATTTTTTTGGTTTGTTAGGTTACTCCAAATGGATGAATAAAATACCAAATACTTTTCTACCATATATTTCAGTATCATTCAATAGCAAGAGACTGTAGCCGACACTCTGCAAAATCTTTATTAATTAGCGCTGTCGGTCAAATATTAAAAAGTGCCAAAAAGCAATATATATTTTTTATTATAGCTAATATGAAATAAATAATGCAGTTGTAAGGATGTTTCAGGAGTCGTTATCGATGTTCATGATGCCAGAGCTCCTGTCTACAATGTTATCAGTGGAAGCGTTGGAGGACAACGAGGTGCTAAAAGTAGAGAATGTAAGAATGTTTAGTAGGATATACGATAAGAAACAGAAGACTAATGTGGAACTGCTCGAGGAACCAAAAACGGTAAGATCTTTTAATTAAAAAGATTTAAATTTCATCATACGTACCTACTATTCAGACAGTTTCTATTGAACTTGAAATTCTTGACATATTGTTTGAATTGGGACTTAAATGATCATCAATCTTGCTATCTTATAAGGATATATTCTTCTAAACCCTTTTCTACTGTAAGTGAACGAACGAAAAATAAGTATTCTCCATTCGTGAACTCATAAACGAAACGAGTCATATGATTACATATTATTTTCAGGTTACAGTATGTCTAATGGATGCAGAGGACTACAGTGCACTGCCATTAGGCCAGTGGGAGGAAGACAACGTTCTTCGTGAACTGAACAAAAGCTTGCTGGCCTTCCAACAGACTCCCATGAAGAGTAAAGAGAACGCAAGGCACGAGCGACGACTCTCTCCTATAGGTGTGCTCATCATCAAATTATTACTTGGATATCGCACTGCTACTTTACTTGACTGAGAAATCAAATCCTGATCGCATTTATATTTTTGGTTCCATAAGATTTTTCACCTATAGAGATTTTTAAATAACCTTAAAATCAGTGGCGGTACTTCCATAGAAGCCCAAAAGCCCGATTTGCCTTACATAGTTCCGAATAACGAACTTAACGATTGTTTATTTATAAAATAACGCTATAAACGTGAATGTGAGTACTAACCGGTAGGTATTTATTAGTGCTACGTACCAAAAAAAATATGCTGCTACTAAATACACATTTGGGCTTGCCTTAGTTTGACACCCTAGGCACGCCACTGCTTAAAATCATCAATAAAACATTTCACAACTCAAAGACGTTCTATCATGAAGTATTATTTGCTTTATTAAAAAATCTCTATAATCAGGCGATACTCTTAAGGCGAGAACCCAGCCTTAGCAGGCTAATCCATAGTCTCCAACAATACGTATATTTTTGTAGATCAGATAATCAAGAATATGATGTATCATCATGAATTCATCATAGATCTCTTGCTCTGTTCCCAATTCTATTTGGAGTCGGCGCAGTATCATCCTAAATCTTTCTATTAGCCCTTCTTCCCCACGCACTCCCAACTTTTCTTTGACCTTTCTCTAGACTATATGATTTATTGGCATTTTGATATTATGCAGAATGGACAATATGAGGTTTTTGTAACCAGGTGAGTCGTTCAGCCATACGCCGCCGGAAGTGGAAGCGACGGTGGTGATCAAGCAGGCGTCGTCGAGTAGCACTGTGAACAGCTTCCACAGCCGGAGCCCCTCGCCACACAACTACTGCGCAGCCACACTCAACCTCAACGATCCAAGTACGTACTCTTTACAATTATGGTATACATTTCAGATATAATGTTTTTATTTTGAGGCTGCAACATAGCGTTGAAAAAAAATTTGATGCTAATTTTAAGGAAACGAAATTGGATTGTTTTTTTTTTTATATTATGATATATCGCATCCAAATGCCAATGTTGAAGTAGGTAGCTGATAACTTCATAGATTCATCGAACATAGATTATAATTCCTTCATAGATCTTTAGTCTTTTTCGTGTTTTGTTTACAGTCATCTTCATACAATTTCAAATGTTCTAGGTGTAGAACTATCAAAACGCAAGTGCTGGTTGTCTCCGGACGGCGGCACTCTGAACAACAGACGCGGCAGGTTCATAGTGCTGGGCTCGTCGGGCGAGTGCCTGCCGGTCACCCGGGGCTTCGGCCACAACGCAGACACGCAGGAGGACTCCCTCTACTCCAGCTGCAACTCCAGCGACGACGAGTACCACAGCGCTAACGACAGCTTTGATTACGGTATTATACATTGCTTCTTTTGTTCTGATAATCTCACACGATGAGATTCAGCAGAATGTAGGGAGATAATTAGGATTTAAAGGAGATAGATGGCACATCGATTCATTTTTCACCCTTTAAACCAAGTTTTTCATTTGTCTAAGATAGGATATTAATAGCCTCATTCGGATATGTCCAATGTACGTAAGGTAATATCCTTCACTGTACAGATTCAAATCAACCCAAAGCTGCTCCTTTGTCAATACCATTAAATTACTTATTTCTTTTTAAATAACATAAACCATATAATTGATGGTTTTGATCACTAAACTGTGTTATATTTCAGGTGGCAGCGAAGACGAAGGCAGAGGAGAGAGCGCGCGTCCGAATTCATTCCAATACACTAAGGAGTTGTCGACTGAGGAGAGGCGGCTCTCGTTCGCGGACAGACTGCGAGAGGCGCTGCGCAGGGAGGCCGAGAACTCGTGCACCACCAGCACCACGGGCGACTGGTCCACGGACAGCAGCAGCTACGCCGTCGGCATCAGCATCTCCGGCGCTGGGGTACACGACAAGGATATTAGGTGGGTACTTAACTTTTTTAAAATATTGAATTCGACGTATGTAAAGATCCTCACAAAGTTGGTGGATTTTAAAACTTAAATGGAAGGCTGCTGCGTCATTTCAATTTAATTCGTATTGTAATGACAGCTGGTCCATATAAATAGTTGGAATGCATTTTTGATTCATCAAACCTGCAAAATATTATTTCAGGGTAAAACGTGGTGGATCCGTGGGATTCGTTCTGACGGATAGCCAACCTAATGGCGACCCTTCACCCCGGCACAGGCCACTCGGCAAGAAAGAAACCGGAAACAGTTCTAAATATAGTTTCAGTACAGAATATACGTAAGTAAATATAAGTGAAATTTAATCTTCGATCACCAAATTCAATGTTAAAGTTGAATTTGGATAATTATCAATTCTTGGGATCTGAAGAATGGAAAAATGACTTCAATATTTAACTTATCAAGATCCTGACAACTCTGTCTTAATGGAATGAATTATGATGGTACTTAATTTATTTTTATTACTTAACAGTTCAGAGCTGGAGGAAGTGTACGAACAGTTCAACCAGTGGCTTAACGATCCAATCATCGACGCCGACTCCGGGGAACACAAGAACAGGGAACTAGACTCGCGAGACTTAGCCGTAATAAGGTAACTAGAATCGTGGCTATGATATCATTAATGAAATTCTTATTGATTAAAGAAGCTGGTACTCGTACTGCTAGGACCATTCCACTCTCCAATGAGGATTTAGATCCTCTTTACAATAAGTGAAGAGTAAATGTAGGACATTGGAACATCTTCAGGTTCGCGGGCTCGTTGCTGAAGCGCACGCTGAGCGAGTCGCTGGCGCAGGGCGCGGGGGGCGGCGCGGAGGGGTCTGCGGAGGCGGCTGAACTGTACGGGCGGGACGCGCGAGAAACCAAGCCAAGGCGACTCGCCCTCGCAGCCAGGTCGCTCTCGCTCGAACTCGCCAGGCACAGGCACAGACTCGCCGCGCAACTGGTCAGTTCCTTTTTCTTTTTTTTTTCGTATGTCAAAGAAGTTTATTAACGTTTTAAATTGTATGTTTTGTTTTTTTGGAACACCACAATTATATTTGAAATTCGAGCCTATAGTTTGGTCCTCCGCATGTAACTTAGTAAATGTACAGAAATATAATATGCTTGTAAATATTTAAACGTGCTTTCGTATTGATAGTCTTTATTTTTGTCTTGCTTTGACTGGTAAAATTAAAAGAAAAGAATTTTTTCCTCACAACAGAACCTTATTCACGGGACATATTTGGTTTATAGTCGCTCACATGTTTTCTTTAGAATGAAATTATGTTTCCCCACCCTACAGCAACCTTAAGTATTAAATAATGACTGTTTAATTGCTCTCGATTTAAATTATAACTACAGCTGGGCAACTGCCCTTCTTTGCAAAGTTCTTTCCAAAAGCCTTAAAAAATTTACTGTAGCGCAAGGCGTAGAACAACTATGCACTACTGGTCGCATTTGCTCGTTATTTTGCGATGAACATTTGAACTTGTTTTTTTTGGATATATTTTTCAGTCTAATAAAATATCTCGTTTATACAATAGAATATTCATTATTTGCTAGAACTCACTTAAGAGCTACTGTACATACGCTTGTAGAAGCTTTTATTGAACACACAATATGTTTTGACAGAAACGTAAAGTAAAAGAGTCTATACCGGAGGAAATATTAGAGAGCGCGCGTGAGACTAGCGCTACCGAGAAACACAACAGCAGCGAAGACACAAGTTCCGTGGCCTCCACTGACACTGGCTCCACGCAAAAAACCAACCCAAGTGTTAGGAGGAAAAAGCTAAACTGGGTCATAAACATGATAGTAGAGACTATAGAAGAGAACGTTGAGTGTGAGCCGGTCACGATTAAATTAAACAAGCCCAAGGTCAGAGGTTCACTGTCGCTAATAGAATGTCATACCGATACTAACAAGTGAACATCGCAGTGTCTTCGCTTTCTGTCGAAACATATTTGCATGGTTACATTTCTTCCATACACTCGCTGTGTTAATGCACTATTCCTTCTTTAAGTGGGTGATGTCCTAAAACTTGCATGATCGCGTAAAAATATGTATTTTATTGTATTAATTAATAGGCATTTAAGGACTCAGCTTAGTAAAAGGATCCTAAATTAATTTTCGGTAACAGGAAAATTATGCTCTAACTATAAATTTTTGAGATACTCTAAACTGACTGATCCTTAATCCCAATTCCCAACATACAACATATTCGGTTTACCACACCAAAGGGATATTTGTAGATATCTTCTTCCAAATCCTATTGTAATTCATAGGATTAATAAAGTAGTATGAAAACAAAAAAAATACGTGATAATTAAAATAATGAGGCCAAAACCAAACAAAACAGACAGGTATGCCGGTTTAAGGATTGGGTTAGGGACCCCAGTCCGGCACTAACATCTGCGTGGATATGACACCACCGCGCGCCGGGCTGGAAGACCGGTGACCCTGACATAAGCTTACCATCCCTCCTGGGCTGGTGGGAAGTAGAGCCATAAACAGCTTTCCCTCGAGAACAAAAAAAAAAGGCTAGGTGGCTGATAGTGTAGTGATGGTTGGCATAACGTCTGCAGTTATCTCAGCTGGCCCACAAGATAGTGTCTGGCGGCGCGTGCCGGCCGGTGGCGACGGGCAACTGGGGCTGCGGCCGGCGCCAGCGCGGACACGCGCAGCTCAAGTTCCTGCTGCAGTGGCTCGCCGCCAGCGTCGCCGGCCTGCCCGCGCTCATCTACTACACCGTCGGCAACGAGACACTCTTCAAGGTAACGGTTTTTTGTTACTGTATCATGGTGATGGCCTCGAGCTTTAGGTTCGGTCGCGGGTTCGAACCCCAGGCACACACCTCTGACTTTTCCAAGTTATGTGTAGTCAAAGGCAGAGGTGACATGTACCCAGCAGTGGGACGTATATGGGTTGATGATGACGGTATCATGGTTTATGTTGCGTCTTAGGTGCAGTGTTTTTAGACTATTCCAATACGTTACCACTGCTGGAAGTGCTTTTATTACTATATCCCTTTGAGTAAGTTGTATCTCAGATGGAGTATATTTTTGGATTATCCAACCACTGAAGATATCGTACAGTATTTTTTATGCTGGAAATCTAGTAAACCAGGATCGTAGTGACAGCGACCAAGATTCTCTAGGTAAACCTAAGTACCCTTAAAAAGCGGAAACTATTATACTAGAATACAACCTGTTATCTACTTCCTTGTAGACGCGATTTACCAAAAAACATGGACCATAGGGCTACTGCAATTACCGCAAGAGGCTCTCTTTTTTACCCTTCGTTGACCGCTATATTGGACTTTGTGCCCTCGTTGATAGTAACTCCGAAAAAGACATTCTTTATTCTACTTGCCATGAAATATTCGATGAGTAATAAAAAGTAGCACTCTCCATAAGGAGAGTTTTAGATTACAAGGAAGTTCTAAGGCTTATTTGCAGCACATCCAGACGTATTCCTTATAATGAGTAAATATTATTGATCAGCTCGACACCCTGGTCCGCGTGCTGGTGGACAGGAAGTGGACGGTGGGCCAGCTGGCGCGCGCCGTGCTGAAGTTCGCGCGGCACACGCTGCACGAGCCGCGCGCCGCCGACAACCACTCGCTGTTCGACGAACTCATCGGCATCGAAAAGATCCCCAACGACTCGTAGCTAAGGCGCCACAGAACTAAGTGAACCTTCGAGAACGTTCGAAGCGACACACTCACTCCTTTACAAAGACAATGTTGACAGTGTTTACATAATAATGTCGCAGGTATGCACCGTTTTGGAATACAGTTTAAATTTTTAAAAAGTATACGGGCTGAGTAAAACACTCCCGGAGCCAAAAAATAATTATGATGCAATAACTTATAAAATGCAATTGCAGCAACTTGTCCCGCAATGTAAAGCGAATAATTTAATAAGATTTTTTAATTGTATTGCTTTCTATAAGAAAATAATTAATTAATCAATGCGCTTTGTACGTGAGTTTCCATTGCATGTGCCTATGTTTGTCAAACAATATTGTTTAATGTATATTGCTAGTTGGTATTGTAAGGCGGTATGTTACCTGCAGACATACACTAGCTTCCCTCACAAGTACCACCACGATGCATTTATCGCCCAACACGAGACGGTGGTTCGATTGTGTCTTATTTTACATAATGTTCGAGGACTTTTAGATACTTTTTACGACATAATTAAATGGAAGCAATATTAGCGTTTGACTCGATTAAACTTTAAAAACATATTTTTATACAAAACTATCAATTAAAGTACAACTATAACGTTTAATTGTAAGTTTTATTGAAACGTTGTTAACGAGTTAAAACATATGTATAAGATTTTTAAACATAAAAATTGTAAAGTAGATATTTTACATAATTTCTAGACGAGTGGTAATGTTAAGACTGTATATTTAATACGATATCAACTTGTAATTTTACCAATCTTGAACATTTTCTACTATCACGAGTATATAGTAACGTAACAATCTTTGACACGTTTGTAAATAGTGGACATGACTTTACTTTTGCTTTAAATAAAATGCTTGCAAATATATTGTACAATACCATCGATTTTCACCTTTGTAATGTCGACGACGCATAGACTTCACTTGTCAAAGTCTTCCATAGCATGAATCTCAATGTGTCCAAAGTTTGTTAATTTTGAATAAATATAGAATTATCAAACATGAGGATGCGAATAAAATTACTACGTATCATATTCGAGTATTTATTTGCATATCACTGCTGTCCCCGTCTCCTTAAAATATAAAAAGAATAAAAGATATATTTTTTATTCTCAAAATATGTGATTGACTTTTTTTTAAAGCATACCATTCTGTAAACTGGAAAGATGTCGAACATCATGTTGTTAATAAATAATACTTCCACATCATCATCACCATCAGCCCATACACGTCCCACTGCTGAGTATGGGCCTCCTCTACCATGGAACAACACAACACAGGCCTAGGGCGGGTTCGCAGACAACACACCTTAAAAAATTCTTAAGACCTTTTTTAGTTATATGAGTTTCATCACGACGTTTTCCTTCGCCGTTAAAACAACTGATAATAGGGGGAAGTGGGGCAGATTGATTCACAAAAATTTGAAGTCGAATAACAAGTGAATAAACTATATAGTTTTAATCAATTTCCCCAATATTATTAACGATGTATATAAATTTTATAATATCAAGGAAAAAAATGGATTAGGATGTGAAGAAAAGCGAATAGTACATGTTTTGTAAAAAATGACTTTTGTATCATTCTGCCCCACCAATGGGGCACTTGGATACACCATGTGGGGCACTTTAATACAGAATGTAAATCGTATGAATTTCAATTAAGTTATACACATTTTAATGATAATTAGAATTTTTATTATAAGGAGATCATAATCAGTTTACAATGAAACTACAATATAAGACCTTACATTTTTATTGAGGTATAACACTTCACAATCTGTCAAATTATATTCTGAAATTACTTTGGCCACATAATGAACTACAGATGTTTTCTTTTTAAATATAATAAGAAGAAAATCGCCAATATTTATATTTTCAGGACTTGGAATTTCTAACTTCCTCCGTCTACGTCTGATTTTCCATCATCGTTGTCATTGCTTAAATTGAACAACTCATTCGAATCAGAATTTGATATAAACAACAAACGAGGGCAGGCTTTTTCTTTCAAGGCTTTTTTAATTTCTGTCAGTCTCTATTAATTTCTTGCTGTTTTTAATTCCTTTGCTTTCTGATTCATTAAATTAACTTCTTGTTTTCTATCTTTTTTATCTTCTATCATCGGTAGCCGATTTTTTTTAAGGGGTGTCAATGTAAACTCTCGACTTCCCTTTTTCTTTTCCTTTTTTAGACTTATTTTCTGTAAAAGCCTTTTTTGGACATAGTCGTACAGTTCCTGGAGATATTATGTTAATATTAGTCTGATAACCTGGTGTTATCAGAAGGTGTTAACAAAATCTACTTCTGGTCTATCTATTTCTTGATTATTTTCTTTGTATTCTCCTTGGGGAAATCCACTAAAAATATCTATAGGTAGGTAAAATCATCGTCGTTAAAACCAAGTCTATTGAGTGGCCAAATTACAGTTACGGGGCACCTCGATGCGTATCATTGTGCCCCGCACTTTGCTGTATCAAACTACCCCAAAAGTTATTTTTCAAAATTCAAGTTATATAAATAAAACTAACTTATTTATTGAAAAAAAATGCACCTAATTCTTATTATTTAATAACTCAACTTATCATTGATTTATATAAATCTGGTCTAGATGGTGTACAAGATGTTAGAAACACATTTACTTTTTACGTATTTTTTTACTCATCACCACGCAAAACACATTACGACCTGTCCAACGGCACTAGCTGACTGGCTGAGCGTGGCATCACAATGGATGAGTTCTAACGTTTATAGGAACGTTTTAAAGAAGGCACCACTCGAAAACATTTAAAAGTTTTTGAAATAATGCCTGTGTATCTATGTGCCCCTTGCATCATTCTGCCCCACTTCCCCCTATATTGTGAAAACACACATAACATCGAAAATTCAGAGATGTGTGAGGGGTGTTTCGAATCCGCGACCACCGAGATTCTCGACCGCACGCCTGCTTTAATAACACTTAATTAGGAAAATCATAATGAAACGAAATTGCTTACAGAAACATGTTTATTTCAAATTCAGTCCAGTAGTGAGAAAACAGTACTATGTATAATATCAAACCAATGGCAACTGAGTTTTACGTGACAGCTGCAGAGTAGCGCATTCATAAGTGTATAGTTATGGATTAGTTTATGCGATAAATAAATCTTTAATGATTTTTATGTTACCATCCAAAAAAAAAATGCGCATAGTCCATACCATCGGATTCAATGGCCACAACATATCATTTGTCTAAATGCCAAAATGAAATATTTTAAACCGTATAGACAACTTTTTTGTTGTTTAAACATTTTAAAAACTATTTGCGATACAACATCAACTACGCAGCGCCAGCAGACATAAAGTAGGTTAGTATTCAATCTTCCCCAAACGTTTTATGCATGCAACCATGCTGGCCGAAATTCACAACAAAAATACAAAATCAATGTAGTTTACGCCTTACAATTTACACCTGTACGATGGCTAGCTAGTATGACGTCATAAAAAAATGACACGGCCTATACACACCGTACATGTTGTTTATCAGAGGTGATTATGACGACGCTACAGTCCGTTCGAGCACTGTTAAAAAACTTATCGATTATAAAGAACTTATTTACGACAAAGGTATGATTCTAAAAGAAGAGCCCCCTCATGCGGCGCCCCATCCCCTGTCTGTCGTAAAGTACGTTGAACCTGTTCACCAGCTGATTGATCGCGTTACAGCCTTTTGTGATTGTGCCTAAGTATGTCATCAGGGCTACGTCGTTACATTGCTGAAAAAGGAATATATAATTTAAAAAAAACATAGTTATATAAATTATTCCATCTTAAAATATATTGGGACCAAACACCATTATAAAAACGTGTTAACCATTATAAAAAAATGTTTGTAATAGAGAAGCGAAAAATAGTTCCTCAACAAAGAATTATGATTGAACATGAAAACAGTTAGTCATTTTTGGAAGACTATATTTAAAAAAAATGATAACATTACAACATGGGAACTTTGATTTCAATACATGATGACTAGACAAACAAAGCTAAAGAAAAACAAAATTCTAATATACTTACATTATAAAAGTGTGTACGGAACTGTTGTGAAGTGAGTAGAGGTAATCTATTAGACAAAGCACGTGCTTCTCTGAGAAGTGCAGGTCTGGGCGGCAGTGTGCCATCACGTATCGCCCGCACCGTTGCTAGTACAGCTCGAACCCTCGATACAAGCATTTTAATGGCCGAACGTTGTGCTGTCAAATGCTCAGCCACTGGTAAAAAAAAATTAATAAAGTAATTAAGGCTAAACAACATTGTTATTAGTTTTTAATTAGGGTATTGTTTTCGACTACCATATCCATGTCAAGCTAAATGTTATCAGTGTTTTATCATTACACAATACTCAATAGCAATAGATGGAACATTCATTGAAAAGGGGAATTAAAATGTACCTCTGTCAAACATTCTTAACTTTGTGTTTTGTTTTTATAGTTTTGAAAAAAAGAACACACTTTCGAAATTCTTATCAAAATATATAAAAAACCAAATTAGAGATACAGGATACAAGAGTGAAAGTAATTTCAGTGTTATTTACTAATTTATTAATGCTTGTCTTAAGAACCACTTAATGATTTAAAAAAAATGTTGTCATTACAAAACCCAAAACTATAATCATGAACTGTATGGGATATAAGTGAAAATTGAAGCCAAAAATACATACCCAAACTGTTAAGAGCTGCTTCTCCAGAAGATACTCTGGCTACATGATCCACACCAATTCTCTCAGCCTCTTCAGCCGCTAATGTGTAAGTAAGTGGTGCTAGAAGCATTGTTGCACGCCCATTCACTACATCTATCACAGACTCATATAAGACTACTGGAAGTTGCTGAAAATTAATGTTTTACACATTTAAATGTTGATGTACACATTTTAATTTCACCAAGTTAAGTGCTACTGCTAGTGTTATTGACTAATGTGTAAATATAAAAAATATAGGTTATAATCTTATTTAATGAAATGACTAGCAGTCTCACTCTAACTTACATCTCCATTTCTGCCTGCTGGATTTAACATAAGCATCACAGGGCACTCATTAATATCACATATTTGCCTATGGACTGCAATATCTTTTTCAGACGGTGTTTCCCCAGTTGTATACCAACCAAGAAAATCCATGTCAGAGAACACTTGCTTAACTAAAAAATAAAAATTAATATTAATACAACTTTCATTAATATTAAAATATTTCTAGTAATGATAGTATAGGGTTATTAATTGAAGTTTATTAATGTTGGGTACACATCTTCTTCTTCTTCTTCATCAACCCATATACGCCCACTGCTGAGCACGGGTCTCCTCTACTATTGAGAGGGTTTAGGCCATAGTCCACCACGCTGGCCTAGTGCGGGTTGGCGGACTACACACCTAAGAAATTCCTAAGAAATCTTAGGTGTGCAGGTTTCATCACGATGTTTTCCTTCACCGTTAAAGCAAGTGATAATTCAATGTGAATACACACATAACTTCGAAAAGTCAGAGGTGTGTGCCTGGGGTTCGAACCCGCGACCGCCGAGATTCTCGACCGCGCGCCCAAACCTCGAGGCCATCACTGCATACACATAATTCAAAGTATTTTTACTGTAATTTAAAAAAATAATTATTTTCCTTTGTTCATCTTGAAAATTTGCTGTTACAATTGTTTAACCTCAACTTCGGCATTGAAAATGGTATCAATATTTAATTGTTGAAATAATCAATATTCTATTACATAAACATAAAATAATTTAAGAATAATTGATTAAATTAATGCACCAGTTTCATACTCAATATTAGTTTTTGTGCATAGTTTCACTTGCTTCTACATTAGTAAGTTTTATTAATAATCAATATTTAATATTTTGATTTGTAAATACAAATCTTGCAATTCAAAGGGTCCTATAACATAATCAACAATTACAATTTGATCTGCACTTATAAAATATTGATATGATAAGAATAATACTTACACTGCTCTTCCTTTAAGTTGTAGTAATCTCTATCTATTATAATGTCACCATCTATTTCACTGAATACCAACTCAAATGAGTTCATTACTTCTATGTTTCTACCTTTTTGTTTTCCAATCAAAGCCCCAACCACTGGAAACAGAAACATAAGTGTAAATAGTACTTTAATTGGAACAACAATTTTATAAATTGTGCTCCTTTAATATCAATTCTGTATATAATGTATATCAATAATAAAATATTTTTTATATTACCAGTTTGAGGAGAGCCCTCTTGCGCCCTTAAACGTGTCCAGTGTTCAGAAACATTCATAATCACCAAAGGATGAAGCGACACCGTAACGGAGCCTGAGGTTGCCGTGGTTACCACCACACTCTTGGTGCCACCAGGTGTTGGTGGAGCCGGGGACGTTGGGTTAGGAGGATCTACCGGTGGACCAGCAGAAGCACTTTCCACTTCTACCTCCATTTCAAAATCAATTCTATCAGCACTTGACATGATAATTTAAAGAAGTTTTGATAACTTATATATTATTTTAATATCTGTCTGCTTTCTTGATATAAATAAAACCAAATATGATAACTTTTATAAACGCAAATACATCTGCATATTGTAATGACAATTGACAATCATTGACACACTTGACAAATTGACACTCACTATTTAGGGTTAACATTAAAATAAATAATAAGATGTAGTGTAATCAGACCACTTTTGTCAGGCTTTCGAAGGCATCCAGAATCCCCAATTTTTGGGCTTTGATAAATATTCGTTCGATGGCTTGATAATAATCATTATTTTCTACAACCATAATATCAGACTCAAGAACAAACCATTGTTACCATTTTAATTTAGTTGTTACGATGAGATCATACCTATACCCTATTCACCGGGGCTTGAGACAAAATGTAAACAAATAAAAAAAAAAAAAAACAAGGCTTCTCAAACTTTTATTTCACTGTTTCTTTTTTTAATTTGACTCCATGATAAAACAAACAATACCTACATTTAGTTTCTGTACTTTGTTTATCTTACATAGTTCACATGTATGAACAAACAATTGCAAAAGTTTTATTAGAAGGTATATAACTATGAGCATAATGAAACAATAGATTTCCTATATTTAATTATTTATTCAGTGAATTCCGAGGATTCTGATGAACTCTTACCAACATGAATAACAAAAGTTATAATCAATTATGCCATCCATTCATATAATCAGTTTTGAGCATGTTTTTTTTCTTCTTTTATTACATGGTCAATGCACCTTTGACAATCCTCTATTTTTATGTTTTTGCCAAGTAAAACTTTAACTTCATTAATTTTAAAGGTTTTATTATTTTTAGCCACAAATCGTATGATCTGTGGTCTATAATTCAGTAGTACTAAAATGCGGTCGAAGTTTGGGAATCGGGTCTTTGTTGGGTGTTTTTACATGTACATAACTTAATAACTAATAATTTTAAATAAAAAAAAATATTTAAGGCATTTATGATATTCGAATTCCAATAACTCTGTAAGGATTACACAAGTTTTACAAATATCATTCTAAAATATCATTTACAGTGTTGTCAGTGTATTACTTTCGTACTTATTTTTATAAAATATATTGACTTCAACAATCGTGAACCTATAAAGTACCCATTTTATGGTTTGTTTACCTTTTATCTCACGGCTTCCTGAATAGGGTATAGGTAGGTACAGAGGTGCCTACATGCCTTTTTGATACCTACAAAGGAATACCTAATTTGAGACTACTTTTTTTAAGTTAACTAACTAGGTGCCTACACACTCAATAATATATATATTATATAACTTACGTACATTGTATCTCTTATTCGTTATTGGCAAGTAATAAGAACTTATTAATTAAAAGAGGACTTTTTGGCGGGAAGTCAAATAAGGCGGTTCATTGAAATTTTATTTCAAATTAATTTAATTTATAAAGGAGTTTATTTTGGAATAATGGGCTCCCACAGTGATGGGGACCCACCAAAAGAAGTAAAGAAAAGAAAATATAAAAGTATATCTGATACGGCGTCCTCAATGCCATCAGAAGATTCAAGCCAGAAAACTTACTACAAACCTGGATATAAAAGACAATATTCTGATAATTCTAACAATCCAAACTTTCCGGTATTCATAGAAAGTACAGAAAATGTGAATATAGGCAACAAAGACCCAATTTATATTCAAAACATTTTAGGAGATTATATTAAAGGACAATATGAGATCAGCAGAGCGAATGCTCACAAAATTCAAATTAATTTTAACCAAGCCAGCTCAGCCAATGATTTTCTAAATTATTCGTCCAAATTAGAAAATCATAAAATCAAAGCATACATTCCAGCTTCATCAGTTGAATCCATTGGAGTTATTCAATACGTCCCCTTGGAACTATCCAATGAAGACCTATACAGAAAATTGACTTGTGAATATGAAATGGTGGCAGTAAGACGATTTAATAAAAAGGACAATAATGGTATAAGACAGCCATTGAAGACAGTTGCTATTACATTTGTTAGCAACAATTTACCGGAATTTATCTTCCTAGATCATTGGAGATTCAAAGTTAAGCCATATGTTAGACCTCTTCTGCAATGTTTTAAATGTCTCAAGTTTAATCACACAGCCAACATTTGTAAGAACAAACAGGTATGTTCTATATGTGCTGGTGATCATACCTTCACAGAATGCAACAAAACCAATGAAGTAAAATGTGCAAACTGTGAGGGTTCTCACCTGGCTATTTCACATTCCTGTCCTGTAAAAGAAAGTAAACAGAAACAAAAACAACTATCTTATGCTGCAGCAACTACAAATACTTTGAAACATGTAAGTAGTGGTAGAAATTTCCCCAATCTACCTGTTCCTAAACCTTTCAATACCAAAATCCAAGATTCAGGACAAAATAAACATAAACAAATACCTAAGAACACTGATACATATGAAATCATTAATAATGACAAAATATTAAATGCATTAGTTAAGTCCTTAATATCTCTGATTAATAATAAAGACTCTCCAATGACAACAATTAAAATCAAAGAAATATTAATTAACCATTTAATAAATGGATAATTATTTAAGAATAGGTCACCATAATATTCAAAGCATTAATAATAAAAAGCCCTTAGTTAAGTCTTTACTAGATGATTTTAATATAGATATCCTACTGTTAAATGAAACTTGGTTAAATGAAAGAAATTGCTTAAATGTTAGATTTACTGGTTATAATTTTATTTACAAAAATTCAAATAATAATCACGGAGGTGTTGGAATTTTAATTAAGAATAATATTAAATATGACATTATAAATCTCCCATTCTGTCAAAATATCCAATGTGTTGCTATTTCTGTTCAGACGCAGACAGGAGCTTTATCTATATTAAATGTTTACTGTCCACCTAAAAATAAAAAATTTAATATTAATAAACTAAGACAGATACTTCATAATTTACCAAGTCCATGCTTAATATCGGGTGATTTTAATGCTCACCATATAGCTTTTGGGTGTGCAACTACAAAATCAAGAGGTACTCAATTGTTCAATCTTTTTGATGAGTTTGATTTATGTATCCTAAATGATGGTAGGCCCACAACAGTTCAAGCTCCAAATAAAAAGGCATCAGCAATTGATGTCACATGTGTCAGTCCCGACATAGCTCCACTCTGCCAATGGAATGTTGGTGATGATGCAATGGGAAGCTATCACTTCCCTGTCTTCACTGATATTCTAGTCTCTCCTTCAAGGTATTTAATAAACTGTAAAATACAAAAATATTTATTCCACAAAACTGATTGGATTAAATATCATAATGAGGCTGAAAAATTGTTTAAGGATTATATTTATTCTGATATTGATATCATTTCATCTTATAATAAATTTTGTGAAATAATTTGTGAACTAAGAGATAGGTGTACTCCTTTTTATAATGGTTCTAAGGTTAAAAAAGTTCCTGCTCCTTGGTGGAATGAGGAATGTGCACTTGCAGTTAAACAGTCTAAGGAAGCCCTATTGGCATATAGGTCATCAATGACTATGGAACTGTATATAGAGTACAAAAAAATCGATGCAAAAAAGAAAAAAATTATCAGTCAACAAAAACGCAATAGTTGGAAAAATCTTTGTTCTTCATTTAATAGATACACTCCTGTTACAAAAATTTGGAATTACATGCGTAGATTTAAAAGAATAAATGTTTTGAACAATCCTAAACATGATGAATGGATTCCCAATTTTATCAATAAAATCAGTAGTAGTAACACAAATTTGGCAAGTAAAGAAAACTTATATTTTGATATGAACAATAATAGTAAAAGAAATACCTTTTTATTAAAAGAATTTAGTTTTAATGAATTTTGCATTGCATTGAACTCAAGAAGAGATTCTGCTCCAGGATTAGATTGCATACCTTATATTCTGTTAAAGAAACTTCCAACAATCTGTAAAAAGAAATTATTAATGCTATTGAATTCTCTTTGGATTAATCAATTAATTCCTGAATCTTGGAAAAAACAATGCATAATTCCAGTTCTGAAACCGGATAAGTCTCCTAAAGATTATAACTCATACAGACCCATTTCACTCACTTCATGCATTGGAAAATTAATGGAACAGATGATTAAAGTGCGATTAGATTATTATGTAGAAAAACATAATTTATTACCAGACATTCAATTTGCCTTCAGAAAGGGAAAAAGTGCACCAGAAAGCTTTTTGACTTTCATAACAGATATGAAGAAATGTCTCCTTTCAAAATCAGTGTCAGTTTGCGCCTTCCTTGATGTTCAAGGAGCGTATGATAATGTGGATATCAATCAACTAATTATTATTCTAAATGAAATAGGCTTACCTGGAAAGCTGTTAAAATGGATTTATAATTTCTTAAATGACCGTTCATTCTATGTGAAGTTTAATGGCATATTACATGGGCCAAACATAGTGTCTAAAGGGCTAATGCAAGGGGCATCTTTATCCCCTATTTTATACAATTTGTATACCTCTCAGATTTTTCAATACCTCAGTACAGAAAAAATTAAAGTTTTACAGTTCGCGGATGACATTTTAGTGTATTCTACTGACAGAAATTTATCAGTTTCACAACAAAACCTAAATCTGGCATTACAACAGTTAAATAATTTTTATACCAATAAATTAAAATTAAATATCAATTCAGAAAAAAGTTCTGTTGTAGTATTTGGTACCAACGAATCAATAAATGTTAAATACAATAATAATTGCATCCCACAAGTAAATGAAAAGAAGTTTTTAGGTGTAATAATTGACGATAAACTTAAATTTCATAATCATATACAATATATATGTAAAAAGGCATTGAGGAACATTAATATCCTAAGAAGTTTGGCTGGAACATTCTGGGGTTCGGATCCCAGAACTTTGTCAATGCTTTACAAAAGTTTAATCCGTAGCCATTTTGATTACAGCTGTTTAGCATACATGTATACTAGCCCTACTTTGTTAAAGAAATTAGATGTTATACAAAATATTGCTTTAAGAACCATAAGCGGGGCAATGAAGACAACGCCTATTAATGTAATGGAGGCTGAACTCTGCATTCCCCCACTGGTGATAAGACGACTACATTTTGCTGAAAAGTTTTGTTTAAAATCTTTATGTAAAGATAATTCCAGTATAGTAAATTCATTGATATTACCTGAAAGTTTACATAATTTCTCATTAGATTACATCCGTCCCTTAGACATTATATTTAATAAGCTACCGGAAATGTGTACTATAATGACCCATGTAAATAAAATGTGTACGAACATGTATAAATTTAATAAATACCCTATATACACTTGTGAATATGATGCTCTCCTAAATAGTAAACTTAATTTAGAATTTAATGAATTTGATAATATTAAATATGTAAAAGAAAAATCTTCTGATAATGTTAATAGATATAAGATTTATACTGATGGCTCAAAATCTGCAGATCACGTATGCTCTGCTTTTTATGATGCTCATTTGAAAATAAGTAAAAATTACAAAATAAATAACAATTGCAGTATTTTTACTGCGGAGGCATATGCAATCTACAGAGCCCTTCTATACGCTAAAGATGTTGTAAATATAAATAACTTGGTTATTTTATCAGATGCACAAAACGTTATAAGGTCAATATATGGCTCAACTTTGGAATGTAAGATGAATTACTTAATATACAATATCAAAGAGTTATTGTACATTATGGAAAAGAGTAAGACAATAGAAATTAAGTGGGTTCGGTCTCATTCGGGGATTGAAGGAAATGAATTAGCAGACAAGGCTGCAAATTCCCAATGGAATGAGGATCATAGTGATTTACTCAAAATACCATATACAGATTTCTATGTATTAATGAAAGAAAAAGTGGCACTTCGATGGGAAGGATATTGGAGGGAAAAAATTAAAACCACAGGAAAATGGTATACATCAATACAAAAAAACCTGCCCGCCCGCCCCTGGTATAATAACATTAAAGAATACAATGACAGAAAATATATTACTATTTTAAACAGATTACGATTTGGCCATTGTCAGACTCCAGCTCATCTATTTAAAATGAAAATAATAACTGAAGACAAATGCAAGTATTGTAACCAACCATCAGCTGATCTAGACCATCTTTTTTTGAACTGTACAAAGTTCCATATACAAAGACTATTATTTATTTCCGAATTGTCAGAAATTACCTCTGATATACCATCATCAGTTATAGAAATGTTAAAAAATCAGCGAATGTATCCTACAATATATAAATTTGTATGTAGAACAATAGAAAAATTGTAAATATCACTTTGTGTAATATGTAATAGCAAAACTACTGTTGTAGATAGTACTGTTCAGGCTCAAAGGACCTGTTTCCAGAGCCGTAAAATAAATAATTAAAAAAATATTAATTAAAAGATACTCTACGTTTGCAAGTAACAACTGGCAACTGTTCTGGCAGACGGCAGTGGCAAGTGGCAACACCAAACTATCGCACTCAAGTGTTTGGGTTTCTAATTGTTTGGTTATTTTCCAAAAATGACCAGAATTTTACATGACCGTTATCAGTGAATAATAATTACTCGTCAAAGCATATAATACGGCCAAATTGATAATTGTCACAAAAACAATATAATCTTTGTTCTTACATCGAAGCATCATCGTGTTCAACGGGTCGATTCTTAGTCCTCAGGTCAGGAGAAAAATCCCTATATAATTATTAGTAACTATGGCAGCGACGGCCCTCAAAACTGTGGGTGGTATTGCCAAAGACATCTCTCCTCTGTACTATAGAATATTATCGAAGTTTCCACAAAACTTTACGTTTTGTTTCGCCTACGGGTCTGCTGTGAAACCACAAATGGGAAACCAAAACAAGCACAATATGATCGATCTTATC
Source organism: Cephonodes hylas (assembly GCA_030295005.1). NCBI lineage: Eukaryota > Metazoa > Arthropoda > Insecta > Lepidoptera > Sphingidae > Cephonodes > Cephonodes hylas. The sequence goes on along the minus strand of AP025363.1, from coordinate 9,339,240 downwards.
TATTGCGTTGACAATTCGCACCGATGGCACGGAGCTAATATTGAAAAGAATCCATCTCACTATTCAGCACTTCGCTTCCTGGGCAAAGGGTTTGTTGCAAGATTTCAGGAGAACTGGGGTGCCAAAGTATACTTCAATACGCTTGTTGAGATGAAAGAAGAAAATGTAACTATAAAGTATGGTGTAGTCTCACAAAAGGATTTGATTGCGGATCTGCTTGACTGGGACAACCTTTACCTGTCTGGCCGCCTACACAAACCAGTTGAGATTATAAAAAACACCAACAGTTCTCATTTGCAAAATGCTCTTCATTCCAACCTTTGTTCTGCAGTTCACACAGCACTACTTATTCTACCAGAATCTTTCTCTGAGTATGACTTCTACTTTGCCATATCAAACTTGAGTTATGCAGGGGATTTCAGGATGACTTTTGGAGAGAACAAAAATAAAGTGAGGAACATTGTTCAACCTCAATTGTTAAACTTCAGAGAATTGTACCGACCAATCTTGCAGCAATTCCATGCCTATGTAGACTTTTCAACAGGAGATACTCAGTGCCATCAAGATTTACATCCTGAAACAAAATTACATCATTTGATGCAATTGCCAATGGTGCCACAACAAAAAATTGTGAAGTTTTGGAACCATGGTGGTCCTCAGCAAGACATGGAGGATGTTCTTCGGGCTGTTGCTTATGACATTGATTGTGCAGTAATATTAAGACAAATACTTAAAGATATAGTATGGCAGTCAAGTGTTAGGCAATCCTTAAAAGGCATATTGACTGCTGGTTTTATGAAATCACTTCGCTACAGTGCTAAAAAAATTGCAAAAATGTTTTAAGTTATGTAAATAAGTACAAATGTGAATAGAATAAATGTAGTTTAATGTAACACTCGTTTTTATTTATATTCCTTAATTTTTAGGTGCTAAAATGCTATCTGATGACTCAAGCAGTGACTCGGAGACAGGTAGATTCAAGTGCAAATCAAAACCCCAAGAAGAACAAAAACCAGAACAAAGACCGGAGCCTCGATCTTCAGGGCGTAACAGGCGTCCTGAAAATGACAGATTTCATAGATCATTTGATAGAAGAAGAGATGACAGGGATCATTATGAAAGAGATAGAGATAGATACAGGCATAGATATTCTCCCGGGAATAAAAGGAGGCGTTCAAGAGACAGTCCTGCTAGAAGGAGATCACATGAAAGAAGACATTCAAGAGATAGGAGCCTTGGTAGAAGGTCGCATGATAGACACAGAATCGAGAAGGATTCAGCGACTAAACCAAAATTTAGAGATCATAGGAGCAGCAGCAAAGATAGAAATCGAAAATCAAGGTCAAGATCCAATGTAAAGTCTGTTGAGTATAGAAGGGATGCGAGAGAAGAAGTGAAACGAAATACACGAGAAGATACACCTAATAAATTTAATAGAAAAACTAGAGAAAGTATTTCCTTGTCCCCTGACCCCAGAGTTAAGAAATCTGAAATATACAAACCTTCTCCACCACCAAAACGGAAAAGTAATAGCCCCGTCATTGTTGTAGAAGAAGCTCTAGCTAGCAGCGATTCTGAAGAGGTGCAACCTGGTTCATATTACAGCATGATACCAGCTGTAGTGAAAGAAAAATCGGAGGAGTCTAGCGAAATTGACTCCTCTGATGACGAAAAACTCCGAGCAAAGCTTTTAAACTTAGAACGAAAGTTAAACAAAACCAAGAAAAAAAAGCACAGGAAAAAGCACAAGAGAAAAAGTTCGAAGTCTAAAGAAAGAGAGCAAGACAGTGCTCCAACTGTCGAGGTAAGTAGTACAACAGATATAAAGGATAAAAGCAAATTGGAAAGTCCTAGCGCTGAGCCAATAGCAGAAGTTACCTCTACTCAAAAAACAGCAAGCAAAGAAAGCAGTGAAGAAGGTGAAATACTCAGTGATGATGATGATTCCCATAAACAAATGGAGATTGATCCTTCCGACTTAAGACATAAATTGAAGAAATCACGGCTGGCTGGTTCTGAGGACAGAATGGATGTTTGCGGACCAGCATTACCCCCACATTTACAAGGGCGCTTTGAAGAAAACAAGTCAGCAGACACAGAAGGGCCAGCACTTCCACCACGTTTGCAAAGTGGGCCAAGAAATATAGGTAAGTGTATTTGTGAGTTCTTAATTAGTACATCAACAATGTGCTCATTAAAATAATCAGTTTAATTATTCATTTCAGGACCATCCATTCCTGACGACATGCGGAAGGTTTTAGCAGAGAGGGAGCGTGAAATTATCAAATACGAATCTTCTGAGGACGATGATAATATTGGGCCTCTGCCTGAAGGCGCTGAAGAAAAATGGTCTGATGCACACAAGCGGCTGGAACAACGAGCGATTGCTATGAAAATACGGCAACTCGAAGGACACAGTGTGCAAGGCTCTGAAGCTAAGTCTAGAGAAAAATGGATGTTGGAATTGCCTGAAGGGAAAGCTAAATACCTAGGACTCGAAGCTCGGACTTTTAGAGCAAAAGAAGGTCCAGACATGTCTGACAGGTAATTATATAATATCTATGATACAAATTTGTCTGTTTTAAGGAGTCTAAACAAATCCTTATGCTTTGTAGGTCGAGCTGGACAGATACTCCTGAAGATAAGGCAAAGAAAGCAGCAGGTCTAGTGACTGAAGATCCAGATGTAGTGATGAAACGGGAAGCGAAAGCGCGTCAAATCGCAAACCGAGATGACGAACAAGAAGAAGCTGTTAAGTAAGATATACAAACTGTAACAAGATTTCATGTATATATATATATGTACATTATTTAATTGATTTAAATAAATTAAAATTATATGAACTTTTTAATGGATAAAGATTATTAAAATATTCTAAATGCTTAAATAGGATTCAAATAAAATTCTATACTAATAAGACTTTTTCATTTTAAAGGAAGCACAAGAAAAAACATAAAAGAGAGGAAAGTTTGCTTGAAATGCATCAGAAAAAACTGAAAAAGAAGAAGAAGGTATGTTTTGTAAAATCCTTGTAACAATCATATTATGTATGAGGATGTGAAAAACATACACAAAAATCATTTCTTTTATTTTCAGAAGGAGGAAAAAGAAGATGGTAAAAAAGAACGACGCCCCTTCAGCCGTGAAGTGGACATGCAAGTGAACCGCTTTGACGAAGCACAAAAGAGATCCATCATCAAAAAGGCGCAGGACTTGGATGGAAGATTCTCGAAAGGCGAAGCGAAGTACTTGTAAAGACAACTGGGACTTAATTGATTAAGACTGTTTTAGCTTGCAATGCAATATATTGTTAACAATAATCGCAAATTCCACATTTTCATGGATTTCAATTTACTCTTTGTATATAAGTATGCAAAATGAATTATTAGATGTAGTAATAGCAAGACAAAATGGTTTAAGTTTAGATTATGAGTTGGAAACCTAGTTAGAGGAAATGTTGTTACTTCGTTACAAATAACCAGCAATAGATCTGTTACTCGATAAACAAGATCACAAACTATTTTATACAGGTTTTATCAGAATAATGTACAAAAGCATAAATTAAATTTTAGCAGTAAACACGTTGTTTTATTTAATCTGAGGCCTATAGAATTGTTTATACAATGCTATAGGCTATAATAATTCATGATGCTACGATTAATAGAAATAATATTAGATTTTGGCGTAGGAAGATGCGGGTGAAAGGTACTTTTTAGTGTAACTAGGCTTGCGATTTTAAGTACAAACGTATATTCAGCGTAACGGTTAAAATACCAATACAAAATAGTTTATTTTTATGTAATACAAGTCTAGTTCAAAAGGGTCGTATCAAATTTACTTTTACATCATTGTTTTTGCATCTATGTTATCAGCGACATTAGGCTTTGAAACTGAAGCGCAGGTTTTCACTTTGTGATTTTCGCAGCATAGAGGTAAATCGGCAGTCATGTCCGCGAATTGCCATGGCTTATCGCATACTTTGAAGAACGCCGAGAGCTAGAAAAAAGCATGTCAGAAGTAATTAAATTCTCAACATTTCTGCACACTTTGTGAGGCCAATGTAAAAGTTTTTAAAAATTTGCAAAACACATTTAAGTAATTTAAATAAATCTCTCAATCTGAGAAACAAGTATCACGTCGTGGATGTAAACAACAACGACGGTGCAATAACGATTTCTCTAATCTAACATTAAAATTAAAATCATGATAAATGGGGATCACAAGATTTTTAGTTGCAGGAATCGAACCTGAGGCTGCTCTTTTCTGAAGACGTTTCAAATTAAACAAATATTTGCGACATCAATATTCAATGTGATAGTTTCGTATTGCTGGTATTAATATTCAAAATCTAAATATTTACTCAGTACCTACCTTCAATTCATTGGCGTCTTTGAGCCTGTTGCACAATACTTCAGGTCCTTTAGCTTTCGTAGCGGTAGCCAAAGCATTGCACAACAATTTGCACGAATTTTCTCCTTCTTGATCGCATTTAACTACCAGACTCGGTGTTTGAGATAGTATTGGTTCACTCCCGGCATCGGGTGTGGGCGTTGGGAACCCGCCACAGGAACAATTACCTTTGAGACCGTCGTCAGTTATCGTTGAACTGAAATAAAAAGTGTGGTGTTAATATAGAGTGCATTCTTTAAAGGATCGCATTCGCAACCCATGTTAAAGTAAAGTAGGTACTACACACCCTCATACTTTTGTCCCTTAGGAACAAGATAGACACAATAGGTAAGTAGGGCAGACCTGAATACTTTTTCGACTCTTTTAAAACTACAGATGTATTGCCGTCGGTTAAAGCTGAAATTATACGGAATTCGAAATGTAGTAAAATTAATTAAGATTATCTTTACGTACCTCTTTACCACTTCTTCAGTTAACACGATGGTGAGACCACAGAGCATAATAACGCAAATATCACATAAAAATACCTTTGATGATGACATGTTGGTTACAATAGCGGATGCTAGCGCTAACTGTACTGATGAATACCCTAAAAGCGACCACTTATATACAGAAAATTCGATACCGATCTTGAAACGTGTACAGTGACCATGTTGCAAAATTATAGGAAGACTTCTAAAAGTGTGCATAGTGCAGTCAAGCAGATAGTCTGATAAATGCTACATTCAATCTTATGTACGTGTTTCCTGAAGACTACGCAGGAATCATTTCTACACCCACATTTCGTCAGGTATCACATAACTGAGGGCGACCCTATACCCAGCTGTTTAAGAGATTTAGAGCTGTTTTACAAACTGAGAATTTCCTGCTGGACTAAAACCAGCAACACATTTCCCGACCCGGGACTCTAGATTGAATACCACACACTTGTCCCACGAATCCAGTTCAGTTATCGTAAATACGATTCAATCCTATTAGTGATAAAAAACGATTGTAGCCATCTTCATCAATTATATATCATCATTACTATTCGTTGCTTTAGTTACAGAGGCTGATCCCGAAACACACTTCGGCCCTTGAAGTGAGTTTTAGTCATTACCTACATACTTACCTACATGATGACAGCAGTATTGAATCAATACAACAAACCAACTCACTAAATGATGCGAGAAACGACTCCTTCGCGTCTTTTTCTATGATTTAACTTTAGCCGGCTTCTGGGTGACTTAGGAGTAAAGTTGCAAATTTACTTAACCTTTTGAACGCCATTGTCGGCTATAGCCGACATGCAACGCCGTGCCCTCTACGCCACGGTCGTCTATAGCCGACATAAAAGTAGCATTATTATTTAACGATAAATTTGTTCAATAAATGAGTTTCTGTCTATCGTATCTTATTTATTGAAGTAACAAGGATATAATAATTCATATATACCTTAAACCTACCTATAAATATTTATTATATGTGAGAAATCCACGAGAGAAAAGATGCCAAAAAAAAGTCCGTATTGGATGGACTCCAGGCGCCATTGTCGGCAAGAGCCGACCGCTAGTGTTGTGCTAATTTGTTATAAATAATAAGCAAACTGTGCGCTAATGTACGAAGTAAATATATTTTTTTTGTATTATTTCATAAAACAAATATTATATGATATTTATAATTAAATAAACAACTCATTATTGATTAATTAATTGAAGAATTATTTAAAATTAAATGAACGTTTATGACAGCAATTGGTATGTAGTCTTATGATTTACTATTACACTCGTGTATTCTTTGTAATAGTAACAAAGAAGTAACAAAAATAAAAGATTTATGATATATTTTTTGCAAAAGCGGCTTTTACTAAAGAATTTCTTACAATACAACCATCGCATCGAAACATTGTAAGTAAAATAAGTAATTGTATTCAATGTAGTTCCTAAAATAATCTTTGACGGATTAATATTTTATTTAATTTTTGATGCTAATACATAATATCGTGCACCGTGCCGCGCGCGTCCCATCTCTATAATGAACCGCGAGCATGTATGAAAACACCGTGTCGACTACGCCAATGTCGGCTGGAGCCGACAACATCTATTGACTAGTGCTGGGGTAATGTTACTGTGTTATATTTTGACTAATGTATTTATCTTCAAGAAACATCGTTGTATATAGTAGCGTTGTATGTTGTAGCCATAGTATTTGCTATGTAAAATTACTAGTTTGATGTGGGTTTAAAAAAAAACTTCATTTCCAATATGTTGGTAGATTTAGGCACATTATTTTTATTAGAAAATAAAACGTTATCGACATGCGATTCCCATCCCTGTATTTTTTTAGGTATTTAATGCAGTTTTGAGGGCTTGGCGTGGGGGACACGGCGAGTGTTTTTATGCGTGGCGGTCAAAAGGTTAATCATAGGAAGTAACGTGCGTAACGTTTTAAATAAATCCTCTATAGTACTCGCTTTGCTGTGGAGAAAAGTAGACAACTCTTTGTTTTCCAACTCTTCGTTTACATTGCTTTTTCTGACTAACTTCGTTGCGGGATTATAACAATTTAGGTCCCCTTAGATTCGCTAAGCTTCTTTGCTCGGCGCCAACACTGCGCGTGCCGCTGATGACCCTGGAGTACAGGATTTCAGTGGCGGGTGTGTGGTGGGATAGGGCCAATAGAGAGCACCTAAATAATTGGGAGTAATTAAAATAGAATTCAAATAACACACTAATGTCGGTTTCATAAGATTTAAGCTGTTGTTTCTTTTTGAGAAGAATACACTATTTTCACCTGCACACACTTCTATTGGTTCCAAGAAAATATGAAAAGATGGCCACATATAGGCAAAGACACTTTGTTTTGATATATGAAGACTGATTGTTATCATTACCTAATGATACAATAAGCTGTTAACTCGGTAAGTCGTGTATCGACAATTTTATTCGACACCTGAAGACCACCGAAGACGACAGTGACTTCACATTTTAAAAAGTTATTGTTTATATTTACATAAGCCAAAAATAATTATATCTTTGTTTAAACTCAAAAGGTAATAGATAGCTCAGTGGAATATGAACTGGACTGAGAAAACTAAAAATACATAAAAGTTATAAAAAAGAGCGTATATAAACAAGCTCAGAATTCGTTTTAATAGGCCGCTATAGTGCTCATCACTACATAGTATAAAACAAAGTCGCTTTCTCTGTCCTTATTTATGATTAAATCCTTAAAACTACGCAACGAATTTTGATGCGGTTTTTTTTAATAGAAAGAGTGATTGAAGAGGAAGATTTATACGTACCTATAATTATTATATATGTATTATTTCTTTCTGAACTAAACCTTATAGTCTACGCGGATGTAGTCGCGGGCGAAGTTTAGTGGTATAAAGTAATCAAAGAAGCACAGTTGATCCAGGCAATTTTTTATAACCAGATTGCAACTCTTGTCCCAAAAGGTAACTTATTAGGATTACACACCGATACAGAACCACTTTCTGGGTTGTCCTTATTTTTTGAACATGAGAAGAGCAGTCTATATCAGTTCTGCAATAATAATGATTAATATGATAAAAAAAGAGGTTTTTATTCAAAAATTTATTGAAATGTTGACAGGTAAACATACTGACAGTCTTATTTTTAAAAAGCTTTATGGGCTTTACTTACAAAACATTTCCTTGTGGTGTACACAAAACTAAATACTGATTACAATATGTATATGTTATGGGCAAAGTGATTAATGCGAGTAGTATTCATAATGCCCGGGCAATATGAATAATGCACAATAAGAATGGGCAATGTGATTAATTACAATCTAAACTCACCTATTTATCACATTGCCCGGGCATTATATAAATGTGGCTACATGATGATCGGGCAATGTGATTAAAAGGTAAATTTTTACGTGGTACTTAAAATGCCATCACAGCAGCAGTTGTTCTAATAAATAGATTAACTTATTTTTTTACAAACTTATTTTTGATTATTTAAACGAAGCTGATGACTTATATTATTTTAATTTTTATATAATTTGAAGCTTTTTAACTAAAGCGTAAAAAGATTTTTGTACTTTAAACTTGAGAATTGATTTTAAGTTTCATGATCACAGATCAATCCGTGTGTAGTTTAAATTTTATTTTTTAAGTTTTATTTGATTGTTAAGTTTGAAGTATCTGCTGAAAACTAGCGAGTATTTTTTTTAAATTCAGATATTAGATTTTCCTATCTTTTTTTTTCCCTATTTGTAATTCCATGACCACCCATTTATTTTTGTTAACTTCTTTTTATGGGTTGTCTGGAAGAGATCGCTAAAAGCGATAAGGCCGCCCATTGTGGCACTCTTGGAAATGTACATACTTTAATTCTATAATAAGTTATTTTTGTTTTTGTGGTGTCCAATAAAGCAAATAAATAAATAAATATTGAGACCGATTTGACTACTGAGTTAAAAGTACTAAATTACTCATAGGTAGTTATTATTTTTGTTTCAACGTTATTTTTGATAATATTACCTATTATTTATTATTACCCATGAGACTGATTACTAAAACTCTTTTAACTTTAGACTAAATTTTAAGTTAAATAATCGGAGATGTGATTTCCATTTACTTCCATTTAGATTGTTAGATTTATAATTTAACTTACTCACGCCGAGAAGACCAAGAACTTATTCTAATTCCTCGTTGCAGCTTGGAAACACGCTTACTCGCAATATCTACCTACATGTGAGTGAAAGCAAATGCGAAATACTTCCAAACTGCCTTACTATAGACTACAGTTTCTAAATGTATCCCTTCGTAAATTGATCCATGTTAAACCGAAGTCTGATTATTTAGTTTTTAAAAATAAATACTAAACTATAAAACATGTTTTTAATATTACTCTACCCGAAAATTCATTTGATAGTATTAAACATGCTTTACATCACTCTGCCCAATAGGCACTTGGCATAATATATAATAATGGTTATAATCACATTGCCCGCTCTTATTGGGCATTATTCATATTGCCCGGGCACTATGGATAATGCCAGATTAATCACTTTACCCATAACATATATACTACTCAAAATAACCAGAACCTACTCAACTGTCTCAAGGAAAAGTCATTTAAAAATGTTAAAGTTTATAAATTAATTTTCCTCTGTCTAACATAATATTCTTAATATTAATAACACTTTAGGCAATATTGGTGTTATTGTCCTGAATGCACAGCAAATTAAATTGTGTTATTGCATTTGGGCACACAAAAAATATTGAACAGGCTTAGTTATGACATAAACTTAGGGAATGTCTTCCTTTCATCTCTAATTGACATTGTTTTCAAGACAAATAAAAACAATTTTACTATAAATACCACTTAAAAACTTCTTAATTTGCAATTCATATTTATCGCATGTTGTATCATAAACTATTGTGTAATTACCAGACAGCTAATAAGTTAAGAAAGGCATAAACCTAAATATGTGCATATCACCTTCAATTATATATAAAAACAATATTGAAATTTGATTTACTAGAACAAATGTAATAAATAATGGCAATACCAAACTTGAAGTTTATGAGGTAGAAGCAGAAACAATTATTAAATTAAGTGAGGTTTTACTAATCAGCGATTTTTAATTACCATATTCCATACAAAGTATTATTAATTTATGTTAATGAGGTGTTTTAAATTTATAAATTCTTCTAATTCTATGTTTAAAAAAATATTGCTGTAATTTGGACAGTTGAATCTTGTATTGTATGGACAATGTATTAGTTAAAAATGTCTCTCTACAAGTATATTATTAGTACTATTGGAAGATTCATTTGAACTATGCAAACAGTATTTAGTATAGTATTAATAAGAATGTACATGCTACTATCTTTGGGGTGCTGGTTTTGGTTTAGGCATTTTTGTCAGTAATGCTTGAATTTCTTTCTTTTCATCATAACTTTTCCACATTTCATATAAATTAATTATTGCTCTGACAATTTCTTGTATCTGGAAGTAAAATACATAGGATTATTATTAATTATAAAAAGTTTGTGATAAATCTGTATCAAGTGCACCTTGACACAAATAGTTTTACATGAAAACATAATTGTGTCTAAATATGTACACCACAAATTGCTATTTGCTAAGTGTACATTAGGGTGTCCCAGCCTAGTAGGGCGAATTTTTTTTTTTTCGAATTTAGATACGCATACCCTCTATATTTTTTCTAATTGACCCTCATAACTCAAATACAAAATATTATCAAAATTGGATAGCGGTAACCCGTGCCAACTTGATAGCAAAGGTTTAAGAAAAAAATTGTATGGAAATTGTAGAGCACATATAAAAACTTAATTTTTATTTTCAAAATTATACCCTATTTCACCGGTAATATATATTTATTATTAAAACAAAAATATTTGTGATATTTTAGTCTTAAAGTTTTCTTTTTACTGTTAGGATAAATTACAGGAAAAAATGCTTTAGTTTCCCTTTAAAGGTGACTTTTTCACGAAAATTTTGTATCAATATAACTGCGATTTGCAGTATCACTAGCAACTTTTAGTGTCATTATCTATTTCTCAACTGCTTAAAAAGAAGTATATCTAGGCTGTAATGTAAGCAACTCATTGAGAAAACTGTCAAAAAATTTAAAACGATTAAAGAAAACCAAGACTTGTTTTTGATTGAAATAAAGTCGTTCATGTATTTTTAAAAAACTAAATCACGCAGATATACTTTCGAAGGGATATGAATTGATGGATTCTTTTTAGTTAAGCTTTAAAATATTATTATTTTTCGTTCCTGGTCTCCATCATAGTGATATAGAGACAAGACAGCTACTTCATGAACCAAAGACCAAATATTTATCAGCAAATATTCTGTATAGTCATTTCTGAGTTAATTTTATTGACAGTTTTCCAGGGTTTCAAAGTATTAAGCAAACATAAGTCGTGGTAAGGTGCCGTCACTGATAATATACATTGCATCCAAGCCTTAACATGGTATATAGCGATGCAAATCTAGATGTTTAGACATCTAGTGTGACTTTTTATTAGTAATTTACAATTAAAAATAATTTACCACATTTTTAATCAATTAATTGCTTCGGCCATCATGGTGTCTGGTACATAGAACTTGGAGATCGAATTGTTAATTTTCTTTCGGTATCACCACCAAAGAATATGATTATAACTGTTAATTCTTGATAGCCAACCCTTAAATTTCCTTCATAATTCTGTCCGGTAAAACTATGCATATCTATTTATATAACTATATCTATTATTTACATTTATTTTTATCAATTAAAAGGCACCGACGTGTGCAATATACAAAAAGTAGTCCAAGCTTGTAACAAACTCTTGACGACACTTTACGAAAATATCTTGCGATTTTTCCGCATTATTTATTGATCTCTTCAGAGTCGGTATAAGGCAACTTGTTTCTTAAAATTAGTTTATTAAGGCTTAAATAGGCATATAAGCCCTTTAACAAAAAATAATTAATCTCGAATAGTTAGATTTGCGCTTGTACAAAATTCAATTTTACTTCACAAATGTTATTAAACAGAACTGCCAATATTTGTTCTTTACAAAGAAGTTTTAAGACGTTATTTTAATGTTTTGCACCCCTATTAAAATTTGCAAACTTAAATCTTAATCTATACTAATATTATAAAGCTGAAGAGTTTGTTTGTTTGTTTGTTTGTTTGTTTGTTTGTTTGTTTGTTTGTTTGTTTGAACGCTAGGATCTCAGGAACTACTGGTCCGATTTGAAAAATTCTTTCACGGTTAGATAGCACATTTATCGAGGAAGGCTATAGGCTATATAACATCACGCTACGACGAATAGGAGCAGAGCAGCAATAAAGAATGTTTCAAAATCGGGGACATTTTTTTCTTTTTGTGAGCTTTCGCTGCGTGCGCTGCGGAAACGGTTAAAGTTTCGGTAAAATAATGTATGAAAGAAATGTTCCTCTCTAAGAGTTCTAAAAAAAAGTCCGCGATAGCATATGTCTATTCTTTAAGGTTGGCTCACTATAACGTTTTTTATCCTTACCAAATTTATTTTAAAATAAAGTTTTATTTGTGAAGGTGTTTTTATAAATATGATAGTAATCCTTATCCAAATAAATACGTTATTCTTTACAAGTATTTAATTTTAAATAAAATTGCCCTGTACATCATTTGATTCACTGAGTATCTTAGAAGATATTGCAGTTTTAAAATAATGATCAAGCGCGCAATAATGATGCACAAGGCGCCGAACGACGCGTTACGGTTTGACGTTTGAACAATTTGACCGAATTGTATGATTTTTGGTATGGAGATAAATAGGACTCAGAGAAGTAAAATAGACTACAACTTATTTTCCTTCTGAACTCAACCCTGTAGTCTACGCGGACGGAGTCGCGAGCAAAAGCTAGTCTGACATATTTATTAAACAAATAGAGGCGTTTACCTATACAATAAACAAGCAACCACGAAACTTCCATGGGAATATTGCGACGCGCCGAAGTTCATACAAAGTATGTAAGTACTGAAACACATGAATGCAAGTCGGCACGGGTTGCAGTGGTCCTAAGTTCATGAAATTTTATTTATATGTGTTTTAACACCATTCGAAAATAATTAGAGGGTATGCGTTGAAAAAAAAAGACTTTGATTTTTTTGGGACACCCTATTGTACATACACATATTTTTAAATCATATTCATAAATTTATTAAGTTATGTTAGCTGTAGATCAATTTTGTCTCATGTAGATAGCAGCAGGCTATTCACTTTTTGATTTTTATTTGTAGTTGATAATTCAGTTGTGACAACAATGATTTTTAAATCTTGTAAAAATTTAACAGTGAGTATAAGTATTATTATAAGAACAACATAAATAATATGGGTACACAATACAAATAGAAGAATGTTTGAAATTGAAATATTCACCTTGTCCATGTCAACATTGAGTTCAGCAAACCAAGGTTTTAAGTTTTCCTTGCCAAGCATTACACATGCTATGTGCAAAGCACCAATTGCTATCTAAAAATAGAATAAAATATTTATATTCCTTGGGCTTTAGCTATAACAAAAAATGGATAGCTTAATGTGTTGCTAAGCGCAAATCTCGAGAACAGATGAACCGATTTCACTTAAATTCTTTTTTTTATAATATTCTTTCAAGTATGAGGATGGTTCTTACAGAAAGAAATATATAAAAAGTTGCCTGAAACAGTCTTAACACAGTACCTTTCTATATTCCCATACAAAAGATTTGTAATAACACCTAAGTCTTTTCAAACTTTAATATCATACCAAATTTCCTGTCATACATTCAATTCAATGTTTATCCCATCTATGCAGTTAGAGGCCCTCTCAAAGAAAAGAATGTATTGAAATCAGAATTTTGAATCAACAATATATATCCACAACATTCAAATAATTGAGTATTTCAGATTTTTAAAATGCAGAATTGTCTAAGTCATGACAAAGAATTGAAATTTATTGGCTGTCAAATATTTCACAAAATTAAAAATAAAATTCAGTTAATATGTAATACAACATTTATTGACTGGTAGGGCAATACAAAGTTTGCCGGGCCAGCTAGTTTACAATAATTGAATCTTTTTTAACAAATTTTTTTGGACTGCCTATTTATCTTGTGGCACAGATATGTGTCTTAAAGTTAATTTAATTATAGAATCCAAATTTTTCGGAAAAAATATTTCTAAACTTAACAACTGATGTAGCATAAAAGTCTAAGAGTAGTATATGAAAGTAATGTATAAAAATTAGCCAACATAAGTTGAATTTAAGACAATTTCATAAACATACCTGATATGGAGGGTACAACAAACTAACATCAGTCCTCAGTGAATCATTCACAATCCTCCAAGCATAAGTGAGGAGTTGATCGTCCTGGCCAATGTCCTGCACGAATAACAGCAGAGGCCTGTAAGGCTGGTACACAATCAAACAACAGTCAAGATTCTCTAACAAGTAGAATTCACATTCAAGAATATGATTAGTCCTGTAAGGAAATTCTTGTTGTCCATACGCATAGCTAAATTTATTCTTTATTACAGTTTGACATGTTGTGATCAGTCTTGAATTAGATATCACTCCAAATTCTTCAACTTTTGACGCAAGGAACACGCAAGTAGGAGCTAACAACAATGGGTCTATACATTTTAGAGAATTTCTGGCGTAAAATCTTTTAAAGTACACTGTGGCAGTTGCGATCACTTGTTGACGAAGTTTGAGCTGCTCACCCAGAACTTGTATAATGCTCGCAAAGAAATTAAAAATCTTCTGATATTCCTCTTCGGTCAAAAAATTCAAATCATGTTGCCGATCTCGTATAAGATCTTGTTTGTCTAATATCCATTGTTGATGGTGCGAACTTTGCCAAAAATTACCAGCCATTATAAATTGATGTAAATAGTTTATGAAACAAACATTTAAAAATCGTTTTCGATGTACACAAATGAATGACAGATGTACAAGATGTGTCAATGTCAAACAATTAGTAATCTAGATAAAAAAAAATACTTTTTAATGAATCAGTCTTGCTTCTTATACAATTGGTTAATCTTATTTCAAGTTTATTAGAAATTCAAGTCAACATTTACTTAGCAAAGCGGATTTTAATTTATCATCGATATACATAAACGACATGGTAAAATAAATCAACACTAACAGCGACTAATGCGCCACCTAATGAATAAAAAATGTTTTGAAGAGGTAACGTTTGTTCTTTTGGATAAAAGTCATATGAAAATGCTTTTGCTAGCAAAACGTCCTGTCTTTTACTGAGCATTACACTAAACATATCTTTGGTATAAAGTGATAAAATAACATTTGAAATAAAAATAGTTCACTAACTTGTTGATTATTATTGACATGGCGAATGACTAGCAGTATACGTAAGTATGTGTTATGCGATCAAGCGGTTTTGGGTTCCATTCTTATGCCATACACAGTGCTACAGGGGCATAGGGTTTTTCCGTTTTGTAAATCTCCGTAGCAAAGGAAATGTAACAACACAAACAAAAATGTTTATTGACTGAATTACTAATGGTTTTGAGCTAAAATCCAAAGCCATAAAAGTCAGCACATATCCTTAAAAACGTGCATATTTATGTCTTAGTAAAATAATCAATGTGCTATATAAAAATCATTTTTTACTTTATATTTTATTTTGCCTGCGACTTCGTCCGCGTAGACTACAGGGCTAAGTTTAAAAAGAAAATAAGTTGGAGTTTATTTACTCCTCAGAGTTATATTTATGTCCATATCAAAAATCGTACCAATCGGTTAAATTGTTTAAACGTGAAAACGTAAAGCTCCCGTCGGCGCCTTGTGCACCCATTATTGCGCGCTTAATCATTATTTTAAAACTGCGATATCTCCTAAGATACTCAATGAAATTAAATGATGTGAAGGCAAAATTTCTTTTATATTAAATACTTATAATGAATAACGCATTTATTTGGATAAGGATTAATATAATCTTTATGAAAACACCTTCACAAACAATGCTTTATTTTAGAAAAAAAATTGGGTAAGCAAAAAATATGCTATAATGAACCAATCCTAAAGATAGACATATGCTGTCGCGGTTTTTTTCAGAACTTTTAAAGAAGAACAATTTTGTTATACATTATTTCAGCGAAACTTTAACCGTTTTCGCAGCGCACGCAGCGGAAGCTTTCAAAAAGAAAAAACACCCGATTTCGAAACATTCTTTATTCCCGCTCAGCTCCTATTGGTCGTAGCGTGATGATATATAGCCTATAGCCTTCCTCGATAAATGTGATATTTAACTGTGAAAGATTTTTTCAAATTACATCAGTAGTTCCTAAAATCATCGCGTTCAAACAAACAAACAATCAAACAAACTCTACAGCTTTATAATATTAGTATAGATTTATTTATGACACCACAAAGAAATAAAATGTTGCTCATTGTAAAAACTATATTTATTTTATACAAAAAAGAAAGTGTAGTGATTGTAAAAATTAAAATAAAACACCATCATAAGCGCGTCATAATTTATTAACCCAAAATATCGGCGAGGGTGTAGTTTCTCAGTACTTCATTGATGGTATCAAACAATTCCTCACTTAGCATGTTGCTCACGTTCACCAATTGACTCTGAATCAAGTCCTGAGTGACGGATTGCACGGTGGAACTGATGAAACTGTTGATCAGGTTGGATCCAGTCATCCCGGTGACATTGATCTGGTGATATAAAAACAGTTAATATTAGTCGTGATGTCTAACACATTTATAAAAAAATATGTTATGTATTGTATTGTATTACTGTTAAGCATAGCGAAGTCGAATAAGGAATGTGCAAAAAATATCATGTTCAATTTTAATTAGCAATCCTCCTAGGTCCTGGACCCAGACCAGAGGAGGGTCATGACCCTCATAACCCTCCCCCTTGTTCCGCACTTAAGCACAAAAGAAGTAGTTCGATGTAAACTGAAAATGATAAAGGTTTTGTCAGTTGCCAATTATAATCTAGCTATGTGTCGACCTATTTTATCCAATATATGGAAGATTAAAACAAATACTGGAGTCTTTAATCTGAATAAAGACGAAAAAAAAATTCGCGTCATGCTGAGATTAGTCTCGGTACGGGCATGGAATCCGCACCGTTTCGTCTGACCAAATACGCTATAGAGGCTGTCAAACTGGGTGTTAATAAGAAAGAGTGTACGTAGTGTGAAGATGCACTTCGCTTATTTAGAAAAGGTTGAGTACTCACAAAAGTGTCATGGATGTCGATTTTTATGTTCAGTTCACGCAGAACTAAATGGCCTCCTCCGGAAATGTTGGTTCCCAAACGCAGGTCAACGCCCACCTCCAAACGATTCACGAACACCCTAAATATATTTAAATATTACATAATGTTATTGTTTATATTGAGTAGTGTTTTAACTAAATTTGGATGGAGAGTTTACGATGTACTTATAATCTCTACGTTGTTTTAATAAATATTTAAAGGAAATAAAAATATTTTACGAAGATAAATGCTGAATGTACATTATCTGTGCGGCATTGTCATTACTCATTATCATTTGCACATATATTTATACGTCCCATGTTAGGTACGGGCTTCCAATATAACTGAGAGGATTTAAGCGTTAGTCCATCACGCTGACCTAATGTGGGTTGACGGAGTACAAACCTAAGAACCTTTTACATTCCTCCACGACGTTTCCTTCACCGGTAAATTAAATGATAACACATTATGAATACACGCATTAACTTGGAAAATCCCTTGGCGTGTGATTGGGGTTCGCTTGCGATCGCCGGGCGAGATTTTGAAGTCTATTAAGCAGCTTATTATTAATTTATTATAATCGATAAATTAATTTTTATGAAAAGATAATCCATAGTTTCGTGCCAAAAATATTGTAAAATGGGACTTATAAATACATTTTGCTCGCGACTCCGTCCGCGTAGACTACAGAGTTGAGTTTAAAAAAAAGTTTCAGTCTATTTACTCCTCACAGTCCTATTTACATTCCATACCAAAAGTCATACTAATCGGTAAAAATGTTTAAACGTGAAACCGTATCGCGCCGGTCGACGCCTTGAGTATCATTATTGCGCGCTTGATCATTATTTTGAAACTGCGATATCTTTTAAGATACCCATTTAAATCAAATGATGTAAAGGACAAATTTATTTTGTATTAAATACTCGTAATGAATAACGTATTTATTTGGATAAGGATTAATATCATATTGATAAAAGTACCTTCACAAATAATGCTTTATTTTAAAATAAATTTGGTTAGGATAAAAAACCTTATAGTGAGCCGTAAAGGATAGACATATGCTGTCGCGGACTTTTTTTAGTACTTTTAAAGGGGAACAATTCTGTCATACATTACTTTAGCGAAACTTTAACCGTTTCCCCAGCGCACGCAGCGGAAGCTCACAAAAAGGAAAAAATGATCCCGATTTTGAAACATTCTTTGTTGCTGCTCCGCTCCTATTGGTCGTAGCGTGATGTTATATAGCCTACAGCCTTTCTCGATAAATGTGCTATCTAACAATGAAAAAAATTTCAAATCGGTCCAGTAGTTCCTGAGATCCTAACGTTCAAACAAACAAACTCTTCAGCTTTATAATATTAGTATAGATATAAACACTGCGTTCATAATAAATAGGGATTGACTGGATATTTTTTTTAAATCTTTATCTTAATTCGCGCACCTGCAGGTTGGGAAATTTTAGATTATAAGACAATCGCAATATTTGATCTATTTTAGAGATATGATTGGAATACAATAATTATTCAATAAGTCTTATATCGCAGTGATTGCATTTCACGTGTTCGATAGCTTGATAAGACTTGTTGTTATCCCAATTAAAGGTTCAATTTCATAATACCAACGTAATGATAACATATCTCACCTGTAGTTTCCACCTGCCCTGTGGCTAATTAGCAGGATTGCAGCTCTAGCATCATAGGTTCCTGCAGAAAATGTTTATTAGTTTTGATTTAAATTTGATGTATTGGTTTGGTTACCTATATAAAATGAAATTAATTACAATTTAAAAATATAATTATATTTCTAATTTATTATAAAAAAGACACCTTTTCGTAATGCTGAGGGAGTTTATTGCCGTGTCTTCTTCGAATGCATCATCGCAGAGCTGGATCGTTAATCAACAATTAAATCTAACTAAATCTAGTTAGGAATGGAAATGCTTAGCTTCAAATTATTATATGTGGTAAACAATGTGAAAACTATGAATCTAAATTGTAATTGCTGAACATAACCAAAGAAATTAATATATTCCTTAATAATGTAATATTGCTTACCGGTTAAGTTGATCCATGGAACAATGACGTTTACTCCAAGGGCAAGTCTGAGAGTGTTGAACTCGACGCGGTCCACCACGTACCAACTAAGACCTTCCACACGGAAATTGTTGATTTCAGCAGTCGCGCGAACTCTGCGACCCAAATGGGACAATCATTTATGTTATCATTATGCAGACGAGGATGTCATAAGTGAACGAAAGTAATTTTGTAACATTTCAATGCCTGTACAACAAATTTCACTTCAATAAACTTTAGGACCTACATACATACATAGGATCTTGGAGAAAACTGAAAAATTTTGTAAATGCTAAAGAAATATGTAAGGTTCTTGTAGGAATAGCAAGAACAAAACTAAAGGTTGAATATACATAGATCTTAATGCGTGTTAAAGGAACTATAACTTTATATAGAAATAGAAACAATACCTTATATAGAAAAAGGAACTACATTGATCAAACATAGAAACAACCATTGTAATGCTAGACTGAAAAGTCGGAGACACTACCTAACCATTTCCGTGAATGGGGTATCCGAAACCTTTCTAGTTATATTCTTCACAACAAATAGACTAGTAGGAGATAGTGCCGCTAACGAAAGTGAATTTTCCGCTTTTTTCCTGATTACAGTCTTCAAAACATTGATGCTTTATCGCGCGACGCAAAATTTCTTGGCAAAATAATTTACTAAAAATAAATTATCATCTTCTAGGAACGTATTTACTATTTCCCTTTCGTAATGATATGACGTAAGTGAATTTTGCCGCAAAACATGTATTAATATGTTAATTATTCAAATCACGTAAAGATAAGACAAGAGTATTATGAACAACTGCTTGTTATGGTATTTTTTTGTTTCGCCTTGCGTGTTTACTGGACACCGTTGTGTACCTACTTCACGACTTATGAAGAAAAATATAGAAGGGCTACATGAGGCCTATTTAGACCTTAATGCCATTAACTTTTTATATCTTTTTATTTATACTATAATCGCAACTCGCAATCATATTTTTTTACTGAGCTTGAAAGAGGTCCTAGAAAAATACTTCTAAGTATATAATAGTACTACTATTATAGTAGGTACCTATATACCTAATTACAATATAGAAAAGTCTACGTCCATTATAATGGAAATTTCAAGATAGATTTTTGTGCCCTATCTGAACGATATAGACTCGATTAGATAACTAGAGAAACCAAGTCGTTAGGTAGTTGAAGAGTTCATAAGATAAAGAAGGTGACGTTGTTTAGAAAATAACTTTCAAATATTATGGTGTAGGTAAGTACAATTTAATAAAACCTTTCTCTTTGCACATCACTGCATCATCTCTTGGAGGTGCTTGTCTCCGTCGTCCAATAAAGATATAATAATTTTGATCAAGCCTGACTTTATTGGCAAGTTAACAAGATTAAACATTAAAAGCCGTATTTATGAATATTAATTACTCTAACTACTACTTTAACATGCTTTGTCTCGTGTCCTCTAATGTAGTAGTCAAGTAAAGTTAAATTACGTGACGTTCATAAGTACACGAGGGCAAGAATTTTCGTTACTACCGAATTTATAACTCTTTTTGGATCAACTTGATTTTAACGAAGTCGTAAGAGGTATCATAAATAAATACGAGGTAGAAAGGCGTTCCGATAATGTATTTGATATGAAGTGAAAAATTGTGTTGTTCAAATGAATATATTCACAATTTTATTAGATGTTTTTTGCAAAAGCTTACAGCAAATGCGATTATTGATTGTACAATAGAGATATGGGAAGATGAATTGGATGCACTTGAAACAAAATTGATGGAGCTGAGAGAGCTTTGAATTGAACCTTAGCAAATTTAACTTTATGTGACAAATTCGATTTACTAGATATTAGTAAATTCCTTATTCCACTAATAAATAAATTAATGAACACGATGAGGAAATAGGTAAAAAATTGCAATATTTAAGAAGTTTTGTTTTTTTCAAACATGCCAATATTTGTCTCTCAAGAGTACCTGTATATAATAAATCAATTGGCATCTTGCACAGCCAGTCAAGTAGTTTTACATCATGCACCATCTATATTAATATTTTGAAGTTTTGGATTGATAAAAATCGGTAATACTTGTATGTTAATTTTTGTTTCATATTAGGCTCTGCATAATTTTGTGACGGTTCTTTTGTTAAAAAAATAATAATTATATCAACAAATTTTAATTTAATTCGTGGCGAATGTGCTCGTGATGTGGTTTGATTTGATTAATTAGTACCTGCAGCAAAATAGTTATAGAGTATTTTATCAGAAATAATTGCAATTTTTAAATTAAGCGATTGTTACTAAAGAAAATGTGCGATAACGATCGTAACTCAAAAAATAAGAGAAATATCACTGAAATACTGTGTACCGTTAGGTACTAGGCAAATCTAGTTTCGAATTGAATTTTAGCAAATGTGATTATTGGTTGACCAATAAAAATATGGAAATATGAATTCAATGTATTTAAAACAAAATTGACGGAACTGACAGAGGGACACAATTTTGGGTTAAAAAACATTACTGTCCAATTAAAAATCGCTGTCTAACTTTAGTAAATTCAAATCAATGTGACAAATTCTATTTGACAGTTATTCTTTCTTTAACGAAAAAACCACAAGTAAAAAATATAAGTATAATGATTGGATGAGCAAAATATACAAAATCGCAAATTTTATGAATTTTGGTTTACACACCTATCAAACTTGCGAATATCAAATCCAAATAATTCTGTCCTACGCCGCTATATTCGTTTAGTCGCTATATTTTAGTATTTCGCTTTTCTCTATGAAATTGGGATACCTATATCAATGTTAATATAACATTTACATATACTTATATTATCACTTTAGGTAATAATAATAGGTTTACTTTCGCAATCTTGGACAACATTCAAGTAGCCACGTGAACTTAATATATTTTCTTAATTACCTAAAATACTTTTAAGCAAAGATTTTCAGATAAAATTTTTGTGTTGCATTAAAACGCCTTTTGTTAAACGAGAACTATTTTTCATGTAAGAACTTTTATTAGTAATTACACGGCAATGAAATATTCAACCAAATAAAGGATATTTCATATTTCTTATTCCAAAATGAGTAAAAATGTTAAACTCACCCGGTCACCATGTAGCTGAAGGGGCCAATAGTGTCAATGTGGAGGGGATCGAGGGGAGGAAGGTTGTCATTGCCATTGATCACAATGGGCCGGAAACCCTCTAATGTATTTCTGATGAGTTCAGCGAAAAAGCTACGGGAATCAAACGTCATAAGCTCTTGGGCGAGGAGGTCATCGTCAGCCGTCCTTTCATGCTCGGGCGCCAGTAGATGTACGTTGAAAAGATTGCTGCCAAGGTGGCGGTTTATTTCTTGTACTGAAATGCATGCATATGAATAAATATATGGTTATTTCACCCAGATTTTAAAGATTTGACACCTCACATCTTAAAAGTCCACAAATCACTGTTTATGGAGTTTTTATTTGAACACTAGAATATTTTTTTATGTTTCCCATATAATAGAAACACTTTAATAATGTCAATTGCGGAGACCAAGGCTGAAAGTTGTTGACAAGAATTTTAAAAGTACTTATAATAAGTCAGACGATCTACTTGACCTTCCTTACGTATACGTATATACATATGCCTATAGGGCAAGGGTGGCAGGACATGGAAAGAAAGCAAAGAATTCTATAAACTAATGTTTAAACAATAATAATAAAGCATACAATCTTAAGTTCTCACCATTTTTTACATCTTGACTAGAATCAAAGTTAGCACGAACTTGCGCGCACAACAGTAAGGAAGCAAAACATAAAAGTTTCATTATCTAAAACAAAAGAAAATATAAAACAAACAATAATAACAAAAAAATATTTCATGAAATTAATTACCGAATTACCCACCAGTGTAAAATGATACTTTATTGTATTTGCGACATTCACACCTTTTATAACCTCAGATTCAGATACTGAATAGTCGATCAATCATAATTAAACTTATTATCAATAACATGATGTATAATAATTATGATAACTATAATTGACTTTTAAGCGTTTCAATTGTCATAGTTAATCTATTAAATGCTATATTTTAGGTTGTATATACTGCTGTTCTTTTCGTTTCTAACAAATTTCCATACTCCGAACTTCTTCTTCTTCTTCATCAACCCATATACGCCCACTGCTGAGCACGGGTCTCCTCTACCATTGAGAAGAGGGTTTAGGCCATAGTCCACCACGCTGGCCTAGTGCGGGTTGGCGGACTACACACCTAAGAAATTCCTAAGAACTCTTAGGTGTGCAGGTTTTATCACGATGTTTTCCTTCACCGTTAAAGCAAGTGATAATTCAATGTGAATACACACATAACTTCGAAAAGTCAGAGGTGTGTGCCTGGGGTTCGAACCCGCGACCGTCGAGATTCTCGACCGCGCGCCCAAACCTCGAGGCCATCACTGCTTTTACTCCGAACTGCTGCTTCAAAATTACTTAAAGTACCTAAAAGGTATAACTAATATTCTTTTTGGATGGGTTTATCTAATAATGAACCTCTAAATCACAAATAATAGGTATATCTATTATTGTATGTAACATATGTATATTATTACAACTATTTTATAGTATTTAAGAGGACTGTTTCCAAAGTTGATTGGTCAGTATTACCGCCTGTGTTGCTTGATGGGGACAATATTCCATCTTGTGATAAGTCGCAAACTGTTTGCGTCTCCGGTATCCTTGAGGAGACTACGTAATTTTCTGCCAACTGCTACTAAAATTGCGCTTGCCCAGTCTCTTTTGCTCCCTATACTGGACTATGCTGATGTCAGCTATCTTGACTTGACCGAGGCCCAGCTGAATTAATTTGAGCGTCTCCATAAATTTTGTATATAATAAGGTTTATATTTGGGTTGCCCCGATATGAGCACTTTTGTGAATTTCGCAAAAAGCTCAAGGCTCTCGTCGCAGGGGTGTTCACATATTATCACTCTTTTACAGAATTCTGTTTAATCTATTGTCTCCGCGCTACGTTTAGGAATGTTTCAGTTCCCTACATACTGCAAATTCTCCTTCTCTTAGGTCATTAGAGAATTTAGTGTTGATGTTTCCAGCTTATTGTTGTTTCCATGATCGCTCCTTTGCTGTCCAAGGAGTGCGGTTGTGGAATGCCCTTCCGCTAAATATAAAACAATCGTTTTCGCTGTATGCCTTTAAACTAGGGGTAACGCTAATTTATTATCACCATATAAATGAGTCCATATATTGCTTGCTATACTTGTATTCATGTAAGTATATGTATGTATATATATATTTATACATGTATATGTATGCATAATAATAACAATAAATATTATGTATTAATATATAATTATTTATATATATCTATTTTCTAGAGTTTTTGTATGTCATTTTTGTATAAAATAATATAAAATATTGTAAGCAACGCCCCGTCTATTTGTTGTATTCCTTTCCCTTTTTTTTTTTTTTTTTTTTGTTCTCGGGAGGAAAGCTGTTTATGGCTCTACTTCCCGCCAGCCCGGGGGAGGGGGGCGGGAAGCGTATGTCGGGGTCACCGGTCTTCCAGCCCGGCGCGCGGCGACGTCATATCCGCGCAGATGTTATGCCGGGCTGGGTCCCTAACAAAATCCCTAAACCGGCATACCGACCAAAACCCCCCGGTGGCCATCTTCGCGCCGAGTGGGGCGACCACGGTACGCGGGCGAGAAGCGCCCACCGTCATCCGCAGCCGCCCGGTGCGCCTCCGAGACGTAAATGTCTCGGCCGTCTCGGAGTTTTAGGGGGCACAGATGCACCCCCACTATCTTGGTTCGGGCGCCCCGGTTGTGGATGGGCGCCCGCGACGTACACAGGCCACAGTGCCGCCGCCCCTCTCGGGGTCACATTCAGTGAGGACGCGCTGCCCCCACAGCACGTCCAGCGACCCCAAGGGCCCCTTTAAGTCGCCTTTTACGACAGGCAGGGGATACCGTGGTGGGATTCTTACCCCCCTTACCACAGGGCAGGTATTCCTTTCCCTACCTAGTTGCCTGGTAGAGATCGCTTGTTGCGATAATTTCCGTAATAAAGTAAATAAAGTTAGGCCGCCAATTTCTATGGTACTAATTTTGTTATTTGTTTTTGTGTTAATGTTACTGTCTGTATTGTGTTGTAAAAGTAAAGGGTTATGTTAGTTATGCTGCAGTCCCACTACAGACTAAAAATATGAAAAATATTTCAATGAACAAATTTTGTCAAGTTTTCATGTCAGGAGAAGCTATACTTCATCTATTTATCTATGGGAGTAACATTACACAGGAATTTCATCACCTTCTTGTACAAATTTCTCATGGCGTATCAAAATTCAATACTATAATTTTTTGAATCCAATTATAGTTACTTCACCATTATTTTTATCAAAGATATGGAATTAAACCAAAACAATAGTCATGCATTATAACCGTTTAATTTGTGTTATAACGAAGCAATTAGAAGCGGCTTTGAATAATATAAAAGGCTTTAAGTTCATTAAGATTTCGGCAGTAATCAGGCAGTGCTGCACTTGACAGGGCAAAATGAATCTCATATTCGCAGCCATATGCATAACTCTGTGCTTGCCATCAGGTAAAGTTTAGCTTTCCATATACAGTATATACTATAATAATGAAATACTTGACCCTCATGATCATGATCATCATCAGCCCATATATGTACCTCCCACTGCTGGGTACGGGCCTCCTCTACTATTGAGTGGATTTAGACCTTTCGTCCACTACGCTGGGCTAGTGCTGGTTGGCGGACTCGACACCTAAGAAATTCCTAAGAACAGAATAGAGGTGCGTGCCTGGGGTTTGAACCCGCGAACGCCGAAATTCTCAACCGTGCGCCTAAACCTCGAGGCCAGCAATGTCTTTTTTGATTCCATTAATTAAATGAAATTTAGACTGTCGCTTTTCTCACTTCATTATTGTTTCACCCATATAAACGTTGAAGTGATTTACAATTTTTTCCATAAAACTGAGTGCTATAAACCCAACAGTGTTATTAAGTGGTCTACCACTATTACTAGATAAGCATCAATCTTTTTGTACACTTTATCTATATCTCTTTGGATTAATGGGACTAATTGGAATCATAATCTAACCAAAAAAGAGTTTATGATGCGCCGTTTCGACCGGCTACTGAGATTCCAGTCCTAATCATTATACTAGTCCAACTTCTCAGTTTATCTTTTGTTACTCCGTTCGATTTAATTGTCAGTTAATTTAATTGATTTAATTTAATTGATTTAGTTGTTCCTTATTTATCGGATCCATGTAATGTGAATAAATCCCTCGAAATTATATTGTACTGATTTTTATCAAGTAGGTAGGTAGTTCAAATTAAAATTCAAGTTTAGTTTTTAGATTTTAATTATATCTATACATTTTTCTTATAGTACAATCATTGTTTTGCAGGCTTAGCAGATGATTATGAACCAATCCATGGTATCGTTGACGTTGGTTACGTAATGCCCGCAAGAAATTTTACTTACAATGATACAATTGCCTCTAATAACTTATGGGGTGTGATGGAATATACCCGCAGATTAATGCCAGTGGGTATAGCCGACATCGTACCACCTTTGGACCCTTATGTGAAGAAAGATGCGGGTTATTATGTTTTTGACAACCCTAAATCGAAGATAAAGTAAGTGTTATGTTAAATGCACTTTAATCATTATATTTGCCCATTTTTAAAGTATTGTAGTGACAAATATAAAATTTTTCTTTGACGTATAATAGCGCCAAACAAAGACGTAGGCATACAAATCTGCTTACTTCATTAAAAATATTGGTATGAACGATTATATGTGAATACTACGAATATTATATATCATTTTTGTATCCTAAACAGCGTTTATAATAAATTTAAGACAATATTAGTGTGTATAATGCATTGATATTAGAAATTGTTTTAATTAGAAGGGTCGTAATGGCTTAGATGTTAATATACGTGGTCGAGAATTTCGGCACAACCCTCTGAGTTTTCGAAGTTATGTGTGTGTCCACATTGAACTATCACTTGCTTTACGACGAAACCTGCACACCTTGAAGTTATTAGGTGTGCAGAACGCGAAACCGCTTAGGGCGAGCGTGGTAGACAAATGCCTAAAAATTTCCAGTTGTATGTAGACTATCAATCAATCAATCAGCCTATCGCCGTCCACTGCTGAACGTAGGCCTCCCCAAGAAAGCGCCAACCATCCCGGTCTTGAGCAGCCCTAATCCATCCGTTTCCCGCCACCTTTCTCAAGTCAAGTATGTAGACTAGCGATGAGTTATTATAGCCACAGAAAGAAAGTTTACGCCTTAGACATAGTGTAGGCTGCTCAGTATAATATTATTTATATAAGTCGTTTATATAACTACCTATTTCATGCCCTGTCGGACACTTAAAAAAAGCCTGGAAATAATGAGTGATCAATATGATTATGATTATTTCTTAAATGGACATACCTGTGGCTTTTTTCTAAGCCATTGTGTTAGTTACGCTCGCTGAAATGTACCTATTCTCAACGGGGCCATGTGCTGGGTCTCTCACTTCCCTATGAAATAGTCGAGGAGACCGATAGTTGCACATGCGTCATACTCGTGACTAGGTGGTGTGTGTAGACTTACTAATTTACTTTATAAAACGCCTTTCAATATAATTTATTTATAATAATTTGATGTAAAAAGCAAGCATGGTAACATACCTAGATAAAGAACAGTTATCGAAACATAGAAATGTATACTTCAACCGTGTTATTAGCAATTTTGTTATCACGTAGCAGCAAATTAATATTATTTTCATTCGAGAACATCACCTTATATCATAAAAGGCCAAAAATTAAAAGGTAACAGTTTATACTTATATATTTTTATCAAATAAATAACTATTTCATGCAATGCTGCGCAGGGGACACGTGAACATCACAAATTTAGTTATCGGAGGGGCCAAAGAATTTGTTTTGGATGAGCTTGAAGTATATCTAGACGACCAAGTGGTTCACTTCAACTCCACTATTCCTGTAATAATCATTGAACGTAAGTACCCAATCATAACGCTTCAAATAATAATACATACTAGAAATTGTGATTGTCGCTGTTGTAATTCCATAGTCAAAAAATATTTTTTAAGTCTAATTTTCTTGCACATAATGATTTATTATTCACGTTTATCTTAACATTGGTTATCAAAAATCGATTTATAACCAAAAAAATTGTAATGAATAATAGTCGCCTTTTAAGTCATTCAGACTGTTATAGAATTTTGATTGATATTCAACTAAGATTACTAAATTATTAATAACTGTTTATTTCAGTTGATTACAGCGATGCTAAACTCCAGTATGGAGATTTAATCATAACCGGTGCTGGACACGTACAGTTAGTATAATTATTGTATTTTATCATTTCTTCCATCAATATCATCATCATCACCACCAGCCTCGCTCAAGTCCACTGCAACCAACATTGCGAATATCGCCACCCCACCTACCCAGAGGACGTCTTACACTACGTTTGATTTCGTTTCTTTTTTCTTGAGTTCCGGTTCCGATCTTCGATTCGGGTAAAGTGGATTAGGTTGGTAAACTCAATGGTAGAACAGAATTTTATTAAGTGTCGGTATTATTTTTCCTTGTCTATGATGAAGCAGGGATGTTATAGAGCTCCGTAACCGTAACCGAAACAATCGGATATCCGAAATAAAAATATATCCGTAACCGTAACAACGGATACGCCGTTTTTTATGTTTTGGATAGTTTCAGATAAGAGGGTCTAAATAAAACGACATGTTTCGACAGCAGCATTTGCAGTTTTTTTGTTATTTCTAATCATAACATTCACTTCAAGCTTATATCCGTAACCGAAACTATCCGAAACTAACGAATAATCCGAAGTCATTGCATATCTATAACCGAATCCGAAACCGATATAATTTTATCCCTAATTAATTTTATTTCCTTTTTAATTAATTGTTTGCTTTATATTTGTTCTTATTATGGCCAATAAGAAAACATTTTCTTTCTTTTTTTTTCTACTTTCCATATCCGAATCCAGATTCGAAATATCATAAAAAGAATGAAGCGTCAGTTAATACAGATTGCAGTTTCCATAACAGAGCAGATCATTTGATACTCCAGCACCCAGATAGATTTGACGTATCAAATTGAATGCGTTTTTGTTTACAGTGTCGCTTTAGAAGAATTGAACATGAATGGATCGTTCAGTGTTGTTCGGGGGGTTGGTGGCGACATTTTAGATCATTTTAGTCTGACTGGTTTGTACGTTGAGAATAATGCATATATAAGGGTAAGTAACTTACGTTTGTTAGTAACTTTCATCGCTCACGGACGAATAAGAATGTCCGCCGAAAAAATAAGTATCCGTTATCCTTATGGACCAAATTTAATACAATAAAATGCATTTGTAGTGCATTCGCCGAGCATGTTCAATGATCCTTTTATGATATACGATAGCGGAATTGTCTTTCAATGTTGATAAATACTTTAGAATATGCTGATTTTTTCATCACCTAATCGGTTGGTACTGATAAGAATACTGATTGTTGGGTATAGTTATAGTTAGGTTACTTTATTTTTATTCTATATACAAAATTCACTGTTGGCTGATTGACTTAGACATTACCAAAACGCGTGTGTCTAAGGGCGCGTTTTTAACCTAATTACATTAAAAACAATGCTTACATAAGCATTATGATGGAATTTTTTTCTTCTAAAAAGATTAATTAGGCATCCAGAGTATGTCATAACCGTTAAATTTAATGTGGATAAAACCACAGGTCCTAGAAAATTTAAAATATTAATTACTTAATATTTACAGGTAAATTCAAACAATCCAACAATTTATGAGGCAGCACCTGGAGTGATTAAAGATATCAAAGATGATCTTCTGGAAGCACTTGGATACCTTGCAATGTCCGAAATGGACGGTATATTAGGGAATTTCACAATAGAGCAAGTGATGGAATTTCTTATTGAAGATAAAAATGCATAAAAATGTTTTATCTGACAACAACTCCAGCGTTCGATATTCCTAAATGTAAACATTTTTTCTACGTCGTTCACACAAACCTTTTTGTCAAATTAGAGAGTGACTCGATGGTCACTCCAGCAGATCGTCGCGTTTATGGGATCGAGGCGGTCATCTTAAATCACCATCGTCATTCGAAACTTACAACACTCTCGCACCATATTAGCGGCCAATTGCATTTAATCAGAAGTTAATAAACTTGATTGTTTACCTGGTTGAATTACATGTAAAAGTAAATTCTGTATTGGGTCAATTAAAACCGATTTATTACAAAAATAAGATTATTCATTTGGCTTTGATTCCTGAACACGCCGCCACAGTTTTAATGAAAGCCCTACTGCGCTTACAAATATATCAAATAAACTTTATACAAGATATGAGGCTTATGTATATTGCTAAACTTTTAAGCATCGATTACTCTTTAACAACATATTTAGATAGTATAAATAAATACACATTGATTTTTAATGTTACTGATAATAATTAATAACAATTAATTCTTAAGCGATTTAATTTTTAAACCAATAAAGAATTCGGTGGATATGTATTCATTGATAATAATTATTTATTTATACATATTATGTATGTTGTGTTGTTTTCGTGCTTGATTGAACAATTAAATATAATCACATTTAAAAAGAGAACCGGAATATTTGATCATTGAACTAATTGTGGAGTTAATATAGAGAAAATAAGTTAAAAATACAGCTCGCCCTCAGAGGGCGTCACGCGCGTATTTTAATAATAGTACTTGAAGTCTCTGGGGGAGGCCTATGTCCAGCAGTGGACGTCCTTTGGCTGATGATGATGACCTGAAAACTCCTCAACCAAGCTATACTTTGATAGAGCAATACTCACAGATCGAACAATTCCATACAATAGACCGGACATAACATTAATAAATAAAATCAATAAAACTGGATATCTTATAGACATAGCTGTTCCGAATACACACAACTTACAGACAACAATAGCAGAAAAATTAACCAAATACATAGAATTAAAGGATGAAATTAGTCGTCTCTGGCACCTTAGTAAATACCATTATTATTGTACCCATAGTTCTGTATACCTACCACAGGGGTTATTACCAAGCAGATGCACCAGTATTTGAAAACACTAAATTTACCACCCAATACTTATTTATTATTGCAAAAAGCCGCGATTCTAAACACTTGCCGTATTGTTAGAAAAATTCTACAAACAGACTCATGTGACTCTACCCTTAGTACAAGAATCGTTTCAGAAAACATAACCCAAACTGATACACACTTGGCCTAGGCTCGTGTACTTCAGATTTATCCGGAATTTTTCCGAGAATAAAAATATAAACAAAAATAATAATGGACTAATTTTGTATATAAGGAGTGCATGTTTCCCGATAAAATTACATTCGACAGTACAAGTGGTCTTTCACTTCAAGTAATCCTCCAGCTCACTACATATTTATTGAAATCAAATGATGTAAAGGGCAAATTTCTTTTAATTAAATGCTTATAATTAATAACGCATTTATTTGGATAAGGATTAATGAAATCTTTATAAAATCAGCTTCACAAACAATGCTTTATTTTAAGCCCAATTTGGTTAGCATAATTAAGCGGTTATTGTTAAACAATCCTAAAAGTTAGACATAATAATGCTATCGCTGACTTTTTCGTAAGTATTATCAAGCTCTACAACTTTTCCCTAAGACTTAACATAATATATCTCTCATGGGTAAAGCAGCGTTTGTAAATCCGGCTGCAACAAAAAAATCTTATAATTTTCACACTAATATCGTGGGCTTCAAACCAGAAGGCCGTAAAAGCGATACCCCTATTTTTCAGGAGGCAACAAAATCTTAATAATTTTTGTTTTAATTTATCCCTACAACCTTTTAATATCTTTTAAAGTAATTAAGCTACCATTAAGAAGACATCAGAAGTGGTGTATCGGTAAACTTACAAATAATTGACATCATAAAAAAATTACTTTATTTGCATGACCCTCACAAAGAACGTAGCTTTCCATTGGTAAAAGAATTTTTAAAATCGGTTTAGTAGATCCAGAGTTTACTTTCTACAACGTCACAAACTCACAAATGTTACCTCTTTATAATATTAGTATAGATGTCCATTACATTTGTCGGTATGCTTCCGGGGCCATCTATAAATTATGTCACACAAAATTCATGATTTTTTTTACCCCTCCTCCGTCCTTGTCGCAGCTAGTGACATTTGTAGGCCTCCCTAGTGTGACATCACTTATTGTACAATTTTACATCTAGAAATAATTAAATAAAACCAGCAGTTCCAATTTACATTAAATTTCAAAGGGATTAGTTCGTCGGCGCTTGCCACGTAGCACTATTAGAGCGAGTATCTACTTGACTAAACAATTTGAATCTTATGTATACGTATGAAGAGATGCAACATTTTGAATTTTTTGTTAACAGTGTTTAAGTCCATGTTTTACTCGTAATAAGATTTTGATATGTGACGTCAAGATATTTAGGTCCTCCCTTACCCTTATCTTATCCCCTTGTCACACAATGTTACATTCAGTCGACCCTCTCCCTCCCCCTTAAGGTGCAACGTAATTTATGGATGACCCCTCCGCAGACAAGAATTCGTCGCAATTGAGACAGAATGACTGTCATTCGACAATCTTACAAATTAAATATGGGACTTTGCAGTATCTTGAGTACCTTTGAGGCTCGTAAAATTATCTAAAATGGACAAACGAAAATAGACTGTGATTAAAAAATAGCCGTACCATCCGAAGATAAAAAGATAGAAAATACATTTACTATTATCTTTTTATCGCGATAACTGTTTAACGACAGTGGCAAAATAATTAATTGCAAGACTTTAAACAATAAAGATATCATTGTTATTCACACCTGCAAATATGTTTCTGATGTCCTGCCAAGATATAAATATGAAATTAATTACTGACGCAAGAATACTATTTTTATTAAAGCTTTTGTCAATATCAACAGTAATTTTAAAAAGTATGTACCCAAGCACATATTTCTTAAAACAATTTTCGACATTTCCACTTCGAAGTGCGGATAAAACTGAAAAACTAACGTTTTTGGATTTCGATCTATATTTCGACGGTCCCTACGTATAAAGCGACATGTCTAAATCGATGGTTTTCCGTAGAGCGATTTAAAGGTTCAATTAAAGTTAAAAAAAAACTGTTTTATTTTTTACTAATATGACTTTTGAAACTTAGTAGGGCAGACTGGGGACACTGGGTCCTTACGGGAGACTAGGTACACTAAATTTATAAAGCAACCAATAACTCGACTCGAGAATTAAACCCCTCATAGCATACGCTTGTGCCGCAAGACCTCAAGATTGTTAATAAATATAATATATATACTAATATTATAAAGCTGAAGAGTTTGTTTGAACATTTATCGAGTATGTAGCACATTTATCGAGAAAGGTTATAGGCTATATATCATCACGCTATGACCAATAGGAGCGGAGCAGCAATAGAGAATGTTTCAAAATCGGGGACTTTTTACAAGCTTTTATTTAACTTCACTTTTGTATGTATGTATGTATGTTTGTATGTTTACAAATCTTGCAATGAAGATTTGAACCACTTCCAATAGACCGATTGTGCTGAAACTTGGTATACCTCCGTAACTTGGATGACAATACAATAATATGGTACCATGGAGCTGGTCTGATGATGAGGTTGGAAGATGACCATAGAAACATCGGTTCTTGTGGACCGATTGAGCTGAAATTTGGTATGTCTTTGTAACTTCGACAACAATACACAAATATGGTATCATGGTGCTGATTTGACGAAGAGTTGGAAGATGCCCATAGGAACTTCGATTTCTGTGGTCCAATTGAGCTGAAATTTGGTATGTCTTCGTAGCTTCGGTAACAATACAAAAATATGATATTATGGAGCTGATCTATTGAGGAGTTGGAAGAAGCCTACAGGAACTCCGATTCCTTTGGACCGATTGAGCTGAAATTTGGTATACCTATGTAATTTCGGTGACAATATAATAACAAGGTATCATAGAGCTGATCTGACGAAGAGTTGGAAGATGCCCATAGGAACTCCAATTCTTGTGGTCCAATTGAACTGAAATTTGGTGTGTCTTCGTAACTTCGGCAATAATACAAAAATATGGTATCATGAAGCTGATCTGATGAGGAGTTGGAAGAAGCCCATAGGAACTCCGATTCCTGTGGACCAAGTAAGCTAAAATTTGGTATGCCTTTGTATTTTCAGTGATAACATAATAACAAGTTATCGTTGATCTGGTGTCATGAGAAGTTGGAAGGTGCCCATATGAACACTAGTTTTCATGGACCGATTGAGTTGAATTTCGGTATGACTACGAAATGGATAGACTTAGAAATATTTCCAACTAAAAAGTTAAAAATAAATTAACGGTGAAAAACACATTTTAAAATCAAGCTTTTATTATACACGAAAAATTAAAAAAATAAACTAAGAAAACATTCATAAAATTCGTATTTTTTTAAACTTACATTAAATCAATTACAAAAGTGTTCTTAAATTTACAAAAGTGTTCGGTTTATCAGTAGAAGTATGATACATAAACATATATTATCTATAACTTGTATACTAATATTCTTAAGTAATTTAAAAGCTTGTCGCGCAATTTCGTTAATGCAAAGAACTCGGCCGCAACGAGCTTTTAGATCACTTAAGAATATTAATGGGTCAATCAACTTTTAAATGTACCATCAATGATAGATTTTATACATCATTTTTTTTTTCTTAAATTTGTATATTTAATACGTATTTGTTGTTGATAATTATTTATATTTAAGGAATTCAAATAGAGCAGAACAATTTATGGTAAATTTTACTCAAAAATTCACATGACTGTAGTTAAGATAGTCCCTTGCACATTTAAAAATTCAGTCAAATTGTTAATTTACTTTTAAATATTAGAATCATATTTGAAAAACCTTACTTTTCTTTTAAAGTAAAAATGACGATAATGTGTCTTTAGGAGATAAGAAAAAAGTGGTTGTCCAGTGGACATAGACGTTTTTCCATAGGAAATACTCGGGTGTCCAAAGGGGACTCTATGATGAAAATCGCATGTATTTCTTCTTTTATGTAATAAAAAAACAACTATTTGAAAATAATTATCAGTATTAGAAGAGAAAATATTGAATAATTCAGACAACGATCTTGGATGTCCA
Organism: Cephonodes hylas; assembly: GCA_030295005.1. NCBI lineage: Eukaryota > Metazoa > Arthropoda > Insecta > Lepidoptera > Sphingidae > Cephonodes > Cephonodes hylas. The sequence goes on along the minus strand of AP025363.1, from coordinate 9,303,744 downwards.
AGGGACTGGTGGTGATATTTATTAGTCTTTCCGCTCCCTGGTAATAAATAATAATATTTTGAATTAGGTCTTACGCACAGTAAAAAATATACATTAAATTGAATATATTCCACTTTAATTTACTACAATATATAAAATACAAAAGTTTTTGTGCTGGTTGTCCAGTGGACACACAATAAAGCCACGCTCTTTTTCAAAATACACTCGGTCGACTGGCGCCGCGGAAAAGATGAAATCAAAATCGAGGCTGGATGAATGTTGTCACGAAATAAATCGACTTGAGTTCCAAGCAGTAGTCACGCCATAAATTTTTGGATTTTGGAACTTTTTTACCGTTGTCCGGTGGAAGTCAGAATAATAAAATATAATAGGGACTAAAATAAACATGCAAAAAGGTCGTTAAGGTTTTAAAGCAAACAAAATCTTTTTACTAGCATCATAGTAGATATTGTAATTAATAATTATGTTTCATTGTAATGGATTGCCATATATAATTTTTTTGGAAAAATTTATGTTTCATTGTACTAACCTACTGGGGGACAAATTTACATAGTACTGATAGGACAGATAAAAGTTGATTGACCCTAATATACTAGTTATAGATAATATATGTTTATGTATCATACTTCTACTGATAAACCGAACACTTTTGTAAATTTAAGAACACTTTTGTAATTGATTTAATGTAAGTTTAAAAAAATACGAATTTTATGAATGTTTTCTTAGTTTATTTTTTTAATTTTTCGTGTATAATAAAAGCTTGATTTTAAAATGTGTTTTTCACCGTTATTTCCTTTTTGTGAGCTTCCGCTGCGCACGCTGCAGAAACGGTTAAAGTTTCGCTAAAATAATGTATGACAGAATTGTTCCTCTTTAAAAATTCTAAAAAAAAGTCCGCGACAGCATATGTCTATCTTTTAAGGTTGGCTCACTATAACGTTTTTTATTATAACCAAATTTATTTTAAATAAAGCATTATTTGTGAAGGTGTTTTTACAAACATGATATTAATCCGTATCCAAATAAATACGTTATTCATTACAAGTATTTAATAATAATTTTTCGTACGTCAAAAGAATTTAAAAAACCACAAACTACAATTCTATTATATAATTGTTATGTCCGTAGTCAACTGGAATACTGTAGCACCGTTTGGAACCCATCTTACCAGATCCATATTACTCGAATCGAAAGATTGCAAAAAAGACTGCTACGCCAATTAACTTTTCGACTTAAACTTAAAAACATCAAATCATACTACGAGAAATTATCACATTTCAAACTCATTTCTCTCGAATCGCGCCGCACTGTCTCAGATCTTTTGTTCTTGTATAAATTACTTAATAACAATATTGACTCTCCTGAAGTGCTAAGCAAAATATGCCTGAGCGTACCGAGCAGAGTACCGCGTTTCCCTCGGCCTTTATTTAAAGCACCATGTTGTAGGAGTAACTTGGGAAAACATTCGCCCATCGCAAGAATTGTTCACAAATACAATTCAGTAGCCAGCTCTTCGATGGATATTGATATATTTTCCAATACCTAGTGTATTGTAAGTTTAAGTTTTTCATATCTAAACAATTAACCAATGTGTAAATGTTGATGTGCCTATTCTATTCTATTCAATTCTAAATTGCCGATTAGCTATAAATTGTTGTTCGCTTGAATTAAGTAACTATTTTTAAGTTAATGTTGAGTGTTTGTTGCTTTGTTTAATTTTTTAGTCATATATTTTTATGTTGTTTTCTTTTTTGTTATGTTTAAATAATTTTTGTTCCTTTCCTGTTGTATAGTTGTATTGCATGTTGTGATCTCCTATAATTGAGGAAGCACAGTGTTTGGACTGCAACGGTACAATGAAAAAACTTGTAAGGTGTACAACCAAGGAATACCTTGTTGGAGAACCAAATAAATACAAAATTAATTTGTCCTTCACATCATTTGATTTCAATGAGTATCTTAGAAGATATCGCAGTTTCAAAATAATGATCAAGCGCGCAATAATGATACTCAAGGCGTCGACCGGCGCGTTACGGTTTCACGTTGAAACAATTTGACCGTTTTGTATGATTTTTGTATATTTAAGTAAATGGGGCTCTGCGGAGTAAAATGCTACAATTTATTTTCTTTCTGAACCTAACCCTGTAGTCCACGCAGACGGAGTTGCGAGCAAAAGCTAGTTCTAAATAAATATTAATTATGTTGCCATAACTAGAGCTGTCGTATACTTTACCAGCACGCTTGTCTACAGATTCCTATTATCCTGGGCCCTTTAAATTAAGCGTGAGGAGAACAACAACAGACCTGCATAAAATCGCCTCGATACGAGTGACATGGAATTTCTTCGCTACTTGACGCTCTATTTGGACAATATCGTGTTCAGCAAGTACTAGCAAAACTTAGCAAAACGATCTAAATTATCCACGATTAGGGAAATGAACGTCCTTATGCTACAAAACAAGATATTTTTCAAAATTAAACTAAAATCATTTACAAATGCAATTTCTAAACTGAATCACAAAATAACAAATTACTTTATTAAACTAGAAGCAATGATGACCTCGAAGTTTAGGCGCAGGGTTGAGAATCTCGGCAGTCGCGGGTTCAAACCCCAGGCACACACCTCTGTCTTTTCGAAGGTTTTAACGGTGAAAGAAAACATCGTGAGGAAACCTGCACACCTAAAAACTCTTAGGAATTTCTTAGGTGTGTAGTCCGCCAACCCGCACTAGGCCAAGGCACTAGACTAAGGCCTAAACCCTCTCATTGGTAGAGGAGACCCGGGCCCAGCATTGGGACGTATATGGGCTGATAACGAACTTTGTTAGATAAGTGAAAAATAAGTTCCTAAGTTGAACCACGTCTCGCTTATCGAGTTTTAAGTTCTATTTTTTCGGGGCGAGTACTTAGTAATTTTAAGAGAATATTTTTAGACTCTGTTGAAACACGTTGCTTGACTCTGGAATCCAATTCAAGTTTCCCAGATGTAACACGTACTTCGCTTGAAACTACGACGCAGCCAAATATACGTAATACCTATAAAGTATTAAATGAAGCAACATGAACTGGTTTTCAGAATTTGAAGTTAACGCTGCCGATTACTATCCTAACACACCACATGCCTGTAATATACGTATAATAATGAAAAATTCGTGGGCCAAGGGTGGATCCAGGGCCATGGGGGCCATGGGTGGAGCACTAATTAAAAATTGTTACACATAATGTTTTTTGCAAATTCTTTTTTCGGCCCTATTTTTAAATACAGTCCCTACACACATTAATAAAAGACGTAATTTTTTATTATTTACTATCAAAACTATCAAAATTAAATTATCAATTTTGTGACTTGACCACGACTGTGTGAGGGACCCTTGCGCCAAAGCTGGATCCGCTCTTGTCGTGGGCTATCTTATAGAAAACTTAAATCAGACCAGGATGGAAATGAAGCATGCTGAGCGTCCCGAACCTTCCGCCCCTTTAAAGTAATTCGGGTAGCGTGTGATATCAAGACTTTTATTAATAGGTAACAACGAGTAGCAGCCGAAGGGCTGCTATTAAATATTATTATTTTCAAAAAATAGATTTTTGTTTGAAAATTTTATCATCGGACGTGACAGAACGACCAGGTGACAACTGAGAGAAAATCGGCGACAATTATCTCCATACAAAACTACTGTCTATTTCCCTTCAAATCTTATTCAGTTGTTCTGGGTGTTAACATTTTTCTCGTGAAAAATAAATACTTTTTTACAGTTGCTAGATGATTGCAGGGCATCAATTGTATTTACCATGGCTATTGCCTGTCTTAGTTTTAGATGACAGTCTTTATATTTTTAAAGGTACGAGGAACTTAAATCACTAATTACTACGGTATATTATTATATTCCCGTATAATAGGCAATAAAACAAATCGTTAAATCAAGCGCACCTAATCCATTTTTCAATGCAATCGCACAGCCGTGATTAATTGCCGTAATATAAATTAATTTGTAACGTTAATTAAAGCAATTGAGAGTTGAATATAAGATATCCTGCATCGACGTTAGTGCGTTGCAATCGATCCAGTTCCCGGCAAACATGAAGCTACTGTGTGCCACCGTCTGTGCTGTCTTGTGCTTCGCTTTAGGTAAAACGTTAATCTTAAACTATTTAGTTTTTCATAATTATAAAGGTTCTGTACGTCCAAATAACCGGGACCCCTATAGGATCGCAGGTGTATCCGTCTGTCCTTTGCTTACTGGCAATTATCTTAGAATTTACAATACCGATTAAGTTGAAATTAGGTACACATATCAGTTTCTGTGACCTAAATGCAGAAGTGTGCCTTGAATAGATAAAACCTGTCTTATAAGGGAGGTAATTTTTGTAGGGAAGATGGAAAATTAATCTTTATTTTTTGAAAACTGCATCGTGCGACATGCCATGTGGAAAATCTTATTCTGAAGATCTTAAATGGATCTCAAATATTTGTTTCGGGTCTGGGTGTTTGTGAGACCGAAAAAGTCTCTCGTAGTGTCTGATACCCGGAACACAGGTCTTGTAGCCTAGAGTGGGGTCAGAGCTATGTATGTGACTTTTGTGTGTATTTATTTATTTATTTAATGTTATTTTTTTCATAATTTTGAAATCAATAAGTTCCAAGTTATTCCAGTAAATAGCCGAAAAGTTACCATGCCCCTCCTTATCTACGAAACAATTGAACCTAAATATTTGAACAAAGAAATTAGTTTCCTCCTTTTAGATTATAGGATAACCTATGAGGGGTCCAGGATATTAAAATAACGTCAATATAGTGCGTAACAGCGTATTTCAACCAATTTTTACTAATTTTTAATAAATTACCCTATATATTCAATAAATAATAAAATTAATATTTGGGATGTTACGGATATGATATTTCGGATCTGGATTTGGATATGGATATAGGAATAAAATTATATCGGTTTCGAATTCAGTAATGGATATGTAATTATTTCGGATTATCCGTTAGTTTCGGATAGTTTCGGTTATGGATATAAGATTGAAGTAAATTATAAACACAAATATTACGTTGTATATAGGTTTAACTAGTTATGAAAGAGGTTATGTATTGACTAGAATAACAAAAAGCTGCAAATGCTGCTGTCGAAACATGTCGTTTTATTTAGATCTCACTCTTATCCGAAACATGTAAAACGGATACGGTTACGGATATTTTTCTAATTCGGATATCCGATTGTTTCGATTACGGTGACGGAGCTCCATAACACCCCTGATTAATATAAATAAAAGTTTTCGGGGGATCCCATACAAAAAAGTGATATTATTTGCTGCTTTTTTCCCGACATTAAAAGCAGTAGACACCAGGTAAACGCTTGAAATATTCCTACTCAATGGTACGGAACCCTTTGTACACGAGTTCGACTTGCACTTGACAGGCTTTTATATAAGACGGCCCTAAGTTTATACATCAAATGTCAACTAAGCGCAACATATTAAAAACTTTTAACATTGTGGTGTGAGGTGTCGCTGCACAGGTATGGACCAGCAATCTAGGAAAGCGTAATTGGGGTTTTGTCAGTATCAGCTAGAGTCTGGAAATGTGACCGAAAACCGACCATAAGCTCGCCCTCAATAGAATGCAATACGCAAAAACGTAGGTATAACATATACTCACTTAACTTCAATGTGGACACAGAAATGCACCTATGCCTGACTGTTTTTATAATATATAAATTATTTTAACAGAATTTATTTTTAAAAATGTACAATTTAATATGAAGGATCCATCAATTTCAGAATGATATGTTATGATATTTTATTATTATTTGACAGGGGGAACAGTCCATATATTTAACTTAGAGACGGAAACCAAACTTGGCACAATAAAACCATGGATAGAGCCACCCACCCCTGAAGATAAAGAAGCGGCGAATCACGTAATCAGCCTGTTAGAATATGCGCGTCGGTTAATGCCGGTCGGCATTAGTCATGTTGTAAACGTTACTGAACCCTACACCAGAGATGAACTGCCTCCAGTCGTACTCAACGGATCTGAGGGCTTATTGGAGTAAGTTGCTTGTTTTATTTGTTTTAAATATTTGTCACTTATTCCTAATTATAGCCTCGTTGATATTATGTAACATTGGAGCTACAAACATCTTACATAGTTTTATATTTATAGTAAACTAGCTTTTGCCCGCGACTTCGTCCGCGTAGACTCTAGGGTTGAGTGCAGAAAGATTTTTGCATTTATAACATGTTTATCCCACGGGAATACATTTTCCAGGATAAAATTATCCCATGTTAATTCTGTGAGCCCTACCTATCTCTATACCAAAAAACATTCAAATCGTTTTGGTAGATCCAGAAATACCCATTCCCACAGGAATACTTAATTTTCTGGGATAAAAACTATTCCATGTTAATTCTGTGAGCTCTACCTCTCTCTATACCAAATTTCATTCAAATCGCTTTCGTAGATCCAGAAATACTCATTCCCACGGGAATACTACATTTTCCGGGATAAAAAGTATCCTATGTTCTATCCTGATGTATAAGCTATCTTCATCAACCCATATACGCCCACTGCTGAGCACGGGTCTCCTCTACCATTGAGAGGGTTTAGGCCATAGTCCACCACGCTGGCCTAGTGCGGGTTGGCGGACTACACACCTAAGAAATTCCTAAGAACTTTTAGGTGTGCAGGTTTCATCACGATGTTTTTCCTTCACCGTTAAAGCAAGTGATAATTCAATTTGAATACACACATAACTTAGAAAAGTCAGAGGTGTGTGCCTGGGGTTCGAACCCGCGACCGCCGAGATTGTCGACCGCGCGCCTAAACCTCGAGGCCATCACAATTATTATTATCACAATATAAGCTATATTATTGTAAAGTTTCGTTAAATCCATTCAGTAGTTTTTACGTGAAGCGTAACAGACAGATAGACAGACAGTTACATTCGGATTTATAATATTAGTATGGATTATTGATTACTAAAAGCACTGATGGTCTTGAGGCTTAGACGAGAGCTCAAGAATCGTGGCTGTTCCGGTTTCAAACACTCACTTTTGACTTTTCGAATTTTTGTGTGTGTTTACACATTATCATGTATTTTAATGTTGAAGGAAAAATCTCAACGAAACCTGCACACCTGAATGCCCACATTGAATCACTTAGCTATGCAGGAGCACATCGTGAAGGAACTTAAGCATATATAAATATATGAAATCCAAAGTATAAGTAAATCTAGGTACTATAAGGTATCTAATAGAAAACTTCTCAAGTATTAAGAGATACCTTCCCCCAGTAGGCCACCGTAATGACCTTACCACTCTCAAAGGATGAAGAGGCCCAGCATTAGAAGCTGTAGGTCAATGACATTATATTCTGTCCAGTAATGAGGAATTGTTTATTTCAGTGGAGTCGTTATCCTGTCCAACCTCGTGGCGGAAGGCCCACAGACATTCACGATCGACAGTATCGTAACATCATTCAACGCCAGCAGATTGGATTTCCATTTCCGCGTACCCCACGTTGTTGTAAACGGTAAGAAAATCATAAAATATAATCTTTTACCCTGTGTAAGATTAATGTCATGTTTTTAAAGTGTCTGTTCAGAAATGCACCTGTGTTTACCACTTCGGGAAATACGGATGTATTTATAAAGGATGTATTCAGACCATGATCGAAAACTAAGGCGGGTAATACAAGCTACGGTGATTACGAACCCATTGACGTTAAAAAATCCGACAATAAACAAAAATAAAGTTCTAACAATAACATACATTCAGTACCTATGGATGTTAAGAAACTGACGCTGTTATTTTTGTCGGAATATTTTTTAACACCAATGGGTTCGAAATCACCGTAACTATTAACCTAACTTAGTTTTCGATCACGATCTAAATGCACCATGTACATGTTTCTTAAGTCTAATGTATTAGACTTTGAGTCTACTGCTACTGACAATCCACTTGATATCCAGACTTCATACTATCAACTAAAACAATGTAAATCTGATATCCTGTTGCAGAACAATGATCAAGAGTAAAGTAGATCGAGAATTCCGGTTTAAATTTCCAGCTAGTGCACTAGTTATTGTTATAAAGCTTTTCTGTTAGGATATTCAGTAACTATACAGGGAAATGTTCCTAACAACAACAAAAGACAAGTCCCATGTTAGATAAAATAGATTTATCGTAGATGAAATACACATCTGCTGGTCCTTTAAATTCATAATCGTTAGGATACAGGCTTGATAACGAAATATACGAGAATAAAGTAACATTTGAAATATTATGACAGTTGACTACGAGGGAACAAACCTCACTCTGGCCAACATTTTGGTATTCAACACTTCAGGGCACTGTGTGTAAGTAAAAATCACATAATTTATTTATTTTAATATAAGCCAAAAATAAATTACAACAATAAATATAGAATACAGAAAAAACTAGTGATGGCTTCGAGGTTTAGGCGCACGGTCGAGAATCTCGGCGGTCGCGGGTTCGAACCCCAAGCACACACCTCTGACTCGAAGTTATGTGTGTATTCACATTGAATTATCACTTGCTTTAACGGTGAAGGAAAACATCGTGATGAAACCTGCATACCTAAAAGTTGTTAGGAATTTCTTAGGTGTGTAGTCCGCCAACCCGCACTAGGCCAACGTGGTGGACTATGGCCTAAACCCTCTCAACGGTAGAGGAAACCCGTGCCCAGCAGTGGGACGTATATGGGTTGATGATGACAGAAAAAAAACGTGATTCAACAATCACTTATACGCAAACGTCTCATAGGCCATTCAATGAGTTACAATATTAAAATTAAAAAGAACTAGACAATGGAAAATAAAGTTAAAATTTTGGAATATTAATAACAATAAAAATCACCAAAAAGTTTTATGATCGTGTTATTATAGCTCCACGTTGACAAAAAAATTAGAGAGGGGCTTGGTAATTTTCACCTAAAGAGTCCAAACGTATGTTAATTTTATCACTGTAGCCATTAATTATATTACATATTCAAGCGAAAGGTGCATTAAATAATATTCTAGTTTCGCAAAAGCATTTGATTTTTATAGGCCTCAATTTTAGTTCATTTCTCAATCATTTATATAATCCTGGAGATGTAAATTATGAAAAGACTTCTTTATTTGCAGTATAACGCTCAACGGTTTGGACATTCAAGGTGCATTTGGGACAAACCTTGAAGATAGCCCAATTGTGAATGTAACCGGAATTGAAGTTAAGCACAAAGTCGATGATACCGAGGTAAATCTTATTTTTATTTCACAAGTTATGACTTAAATGCCTAATCATGTGGAAACTTAATAAATGATCAAGACATGAACAATCTCGCCTGATGCCTGCCTTTATCCATTTTATTATGGTTATATAATTATGCGTACCATCATTTAACGTCTCACTTACAACGGTAAATATTGACACCTAGGATATTATTTGACTAATGAATTTTCCACTGTTACACAATTGTTATTATAATCGTCACCATTAGCCTACATCAGTCCCAACGCTGGGCACGAGTCTTGTACTAAGAGCATCTAGAAACTCTTTCCGGCCAAAGGCAACTCTAGACCTAACTCTCTCAAACTTAAGCCTAAGCCCAGTCACCACGTCGAGGCGAACGTAAGTTGGCGGACTACAAATATAAGAAATTTATAATAAGTTTTGGGTATCCAGCTTTTGCTCAGCATATAAGTAGATACATATTTCTTTTCGTTAAAGTATGCGATGTTCAATGCGACTACAGACATATCTTCAAAAAGTCCGAGATTTAATGACCTGAAAATATTAATTTTAACCTAATATTATTTATTTTTAATAATCTAATACAGATTTTAATTTTTTCAGCCTAACTGTCCGCATGTAAATGGATTTGTTCACCCAGTAATCTTGAGACAAGTTGCGGATGCCATCGCGAAGTCAGTCGTTGAAACGGCGTGGGAGGATCTTGACGCGATACTTAGTCATTTCACTTTAGAGCAAATACTTACTTTCCTCGAAGGCTAGACGCAGTTCCTACCATAATAATTCAATCAATAGTAAAGCAGTGTCTCAAAAATATTTACTAACTTTTATTATCGACGTAAGTCATACAAATATGGAAAAAAACTGCGCATAAAGGAATAGCGATATCATTGCATACTTACCTGAAAATCCCAAGAACAGTGCAAAGTAAATAACTATTTGTCAAGGAACTCCTTTGTTTGTATTGTTGTATTTACTCCATTTATTCGATTCGTTGTTATCTTAAACACAGTATATATATTTTATGTATGATTTAAATACAAAATATATGTCAAATTTTTAACACATTTTTGTATTAATATTTAATATCATTGACTTGAAGTACTTAAACAAAATATTTTATGTTATTTACTTGTATGTATAATATTTATTTTATAACAATTATAAAAACGTTTTAATCGAAAAATGATGTTTTAATCCTATTATTCTGAGCAAATTGTCTAGGCAATAATCTAGGTGCCTGCAGAAACTGTAGCCGCGGTGAGACTAAATGTTTTATCACTATTATTTGATTTCTACATATATACATATGCTTTATGACCACAATAATTAATTTGTACATAAAATAAAGTAATAAGTCGTTGTAGAGTATTCAAACATAAAAACTTTACCAAACATTTTGAAAGTTTATTTTTCTTGAAAGGATTTCTATATATAAACTATGTTGTTGCAATTATTTTTAATGCAAAACATTAATAAAATAAATTATAGTCATGACAAACAAAACCAAATGTTTCTTTATGTATAAATAGGCGGCTAAAAACTGTTTAATAAATAACAATACGTTTAAAATTAGAACCTTAAGTCATTTATAACTAAGTCTTTTATTAATATATTTACTATTTAGGAATTTATTAATATGTTGTAATGTTCTTATAATTATTCTAGAGACTCTGATGTAGTTTCTTCTAAACAAGAACAGTTGACATTAGCCATTATGCTGAAAAATCTTTTCGGTGGCATTTCCAACAAGAATTCATTGAAATATGCAATCATATTTTCTCTTGTAGCACTTATGATTTTGTCATGATACTTATTCATTATTCTTAGACCTTCCGTATTCAACATTTTATTGACTGGCCAGGAACTGTTTTCTAAATCGACCTGAAATTACAACGTATATTTAAATACACTAATACACATAAAAAGGGGACGCGTGGTAAGCCTCACTTCGTTCGGACGCATTTTTATAGAAAAAGTGATCTATGTCCATTAAGGTTACAGTAGTCAGTGATCGGAAACTAAGGCACGTAATAGATAAAGTGATAACAAAACCCCTGGCTACAAAAAAATCCTAAAAAAGTGACATTTCCCTAACAACCATAGGTATAAAATGTATATGGTTGTTACGAAAGCGTCAAAATTTTTATTCTTTGTTGGGATTTTCTTTAACGCCAGAGGGTTTGTAATCACCTTGTCTATTACCTGCCTTTGTTTCCGATCACGGTCTAAATAATCTGTATAGTTTTAGAGAAATATATTATAAATAACTGTGCAGTAGTTTATTCATTATAAACGAAAATCATAAATCTTTTGTTGATAAACGTGCCTCCAATGTGCCAATATCAAAATCTAGTTGCAAATCGTCTACTACAGCTCTGGTACCATTGTCCTTAACACGAAATCCGCACACCAATTTTATGTCACGCATATGTATTCTGAAAAATTGAAAACTACACCAACACATTCATTTATAACATGAAAATACATTTATGTTTTTTTGGTACTAAAAAAATTGAAATTTTAATCCCTTTTTTGATAGTTCATTAAGATACAAAAAGAAAGTTAAATAAAATATCTTACAATGAAATTAGCTTGCCATATTCAGTGCGACATAAAACCTGTATTAGGAGATAGTTAAAAGATTGCTTTTTGATGAAGTGTCATCAATCATCATATTATGAAGGTAGTAGCTAGTAGCTATGTATATGAAACTTACTTCATCCGTCCCGACCCTTTTAATTTATAAACAACAAAAGCACGGCCATCTAATTTATAGTTATCTGAAAAGGAACCTGTATTTAACGTATATTTTTATTACATAATAAAGAGTATGAAATAGCTAGGTTGGTTTATAATAAGCAATATATTGTTTATACCAGTCGTATTACACACCTGCTGTCATATTGACCATCGGCATCTCGATTACACCCGAAGCTTCTAAATCATTTTCTGACAAGTCCATCTCTGTGACCGTGAAATTATTCAAGCCGGTTACTGACATTTCGCTCATAGAAAACGTAATTCTGTAACCATACATACATACATACATAAATTCACACCTGTATTCCCAGAAGGGGTACGCAGAGGTGCATTTCTGCACCCACATTTCGCCAGGTATGTATCAGTCTTACGTAATAGCCTATTGCCATTTCTCGGGCTTTTCTAGACTCCGTGCTGCTACCGAAATATTCCTAATGGAAAAACCCATTCATGGAATCTAGATCGCACGGCACATAGTCGTACCGCGAGACCACGAGGCGAATTCTGAAACCATTTGGTTAATTTACAGCTTTGTATATTTCATTAAATCTTGGGCCAGTTAATAGGTATTTAGGCATCACTAGCTTTTGTTATGATCTAGCTGATGTCAAACATTTAATATTTGTTTAAGACTGTTTCATTATATTTACTTTAGCAGATCTATGATAAGAAAATAGACTTCGCATGATAAAACATAATCGTCAATCGAAAACAATTTGAATAAATAATGAATTATGAAACACAGAAATTAAATAATAAGAAATTTAAATAGCATGTGGTAAAGACACACCAATGTTAGTAGGTACCTAAGATTAGCTTAACGTGGTCAGATTAAACTGCAGTAAGAATAATAGGCTCGCTTCTTCACAACGGTAAGCTCCATAAAAGTAACACAACCCTTTTAATTATTTTATGAAAACTAAGCATTAATTGCCGGTGGCAGAGTATTTAGCTCCTGTATCAATAAAACACGCACTCGAGAAAAAAAAAAGTGTGACATATCGCCGGGAGCCCGGGGTTCAAAGTTTCACGTGTCGATTGTTTCTATCCAAATGGCTCCTCGAAGAAAAGAGACAGTATTAAGGGGAAATGTGTCAAAAAACAACAAGTATTATCACATTAACTTGTGCCTTATTTATCTTAAACACACCTTTCTAACTAATATGACATTACTAATTAATGGATTTAACCCCGGAACAACCTACCTCGGCTGAGGATTGACCAGCCCCTATACGGGGCGAGTTATTCCTTGTCGACTTGTTACAGAAAGAATATCCTGAACCAATTATGTGTATTATTATTTCTATGAATTTGGTTATAGAATTAGAAACTATGATAAATTCCGCATCTAGTGATATAGGAATCATGGATGAATCTTTCTATTACATTCGTATTGCGTTCTATTCCAAAATCGAAACTGCAAATCCCGGCGTCCCCTACTACTTACTTACTGTTTCATTCTACCTTACTACTACATTAACCATAAGAACATAAAATAAAATCGTTAACTTACTTCATACCAACGCCATCGTATCCTCCGTTAAAAGGCGGCATTTTAAACACGTCCAAGCGAGGCATTGGATATGGAAGCGCATCCATTTCACCATTTCGCCATTTATCAGTCAAATATAGCATTTTCCTCTCCAAATCATTTTTGGCTAAAACAATATATCCAGCAGAATATTTAAAATTGCAATTAAAAGATTTCACGATTTTGTATATCAATCATTCACAATAAAATATTACATAACATCTTAATTCTACATCTTATCTATGTTAGACATTAGCCTTTAAAAATTCACAACTCAAATTGGACTTAAAATTAGGGAAAAAATAACACGGGCTCAGTTCAGGTAAGTTTAATTCTTATCCATAGTAAAATGCACTTTGAGAATGTTCGTATGCAGGTTTCCGTAATTTAAATTTATTAAAAACTAGCTGTAGCCCGCGACTTCGTCCACGTAGACTACAGGGTTGAGTTCAGATAGAAAATAAGTTACAGTCTATTTTATTTCTCAGAGTCCTATTTATGCACATACCAGAAATCATTCAAATCGGTTTGGTAGATCCAGAAATACCCATTCCCACCGGAATACTACATTTTCTGGAATAGAAAGTATCCTATGTTACTTCCTAGGTTCCTATTTATCTCCATACTAAAAATCATTTTAACTGTCTCTGTAGATGTAGAAATACCCATTCCCACGGGAATACTTCTTTTTCCAGGATAAAAATCATCCCATGATAATTCGCTTTGGTAGATCCAGAAAACTAAAATGGTTATTAAAAATAAGGGTTGATCGTAGAAGGGTGAAAATTAAATTTTGTCTAAAAAATAAAATTTTGGGGTGGACTACTAACATTTAGGGGGATGAAAAATAGATGTTGGCCGATTCTCAGACCCACTCAATACGCTCACAAAATTTCATGAGAATCGGTCAAGCCGTTTCGGAGAAGTATGGGAACGAAAACTGTGACACGAGAATTTTATATATAAGACGAGAATTATATATATAAGATTATCATAAAAAAAATTATCACATGCGCAAACCCACATAAAAAGAAATCTACTTACGAGCAACATCTTTTCCATTAATTAATATAATAGATAAAATCACAATTAAAACGAACGATATGCAATTCATATTCACTTTATTTATGGACATTGACTATAACTGAGAAGGCAATGAATAGTATTTATAGCAGAACTCTATTTGTTAAAGGTGTTACGAGTTATTTGCACAAATATGAAGAAGTTGAGCTCTTTTGGCATTCTCGCTGATAATACGATGTAAACGGAATTCAAAGTGAGATCATTTTAATTGCATTGTATAAATGAGATTATTCATGTATAAAAAATGATAAAAATATTTCCTCAAACATTTAAATTAGGTTAAGAGGACGAACGAATGAATTTCCTGTATACTTTCCGCATTAAGTTTTCCTTGATTTGGTGAAGATAATTTTGACGAAATTTCTGTCTTCAATCGGTCTTCATGAATTTTATAATCTTTATGAACATAACAAAGAGCTACAGTGTTTTTCCAACGAAGAATGTTAATTGTTTCTCTTTAAAATATGAAATAAAACCTAACTTATAAGTCCACCTTATAGTTTGGACCTGGTACCGATGATGATGATGTCGAACAATTTTTCTGGTGTAAATTCGCTTCAAGAGAAACTTATAAAACTTTTATGCGTAATATTAATATTTCCTACAAATAGCAACAAGTTATCGAATATAACGGCAACCAATATTTCCTGCAATATTCATGGAATTCTGTTTAAAATGTGCTTATTAAATTTATGTATTATTAGTGTGGTTATTAAACATGGATTATTACAGATTCACAATCGCCACTCAAGTACTTCCATCGAAGGAGTTTGTCAATAGTCTTTGCTCAGGATAAGACACTGAAACCATAACATAACTGATCAGAATAGGCAAGGAAACCAATCTTCCGAACGTATATGTTCTACGTTCGAAAAGAGGACATTCAACAAAGCAGACTGTCTTTTAAATTTGTTGGTACTGCAACACGTAGAATTTATTTGACTACACTATGTGTGATATACAACGATCTCAGTGTATTAATTTAGTTATAATTCCACTATAAGTGCGAAAAGGGCAATGTATCTAGTGTCCCCTATATATGTACGACTTGATTCTCTCCATCTGCAACACTTGATCCTTGGGAATATCTCCCGAGTTTGGGGTCGATATGATACCATTACTAGGAATAAATTCTAAAAATATTTTCAAAATTGCTATAATCATATTTCTTTCTTCTTCTTTATCAACCCATATACGCCCACTGCTGAGCACGGGTCTCCTCTACCTTTGAGAGGGTTTCAAATCATATTTATTTGCAATGAATAACTTTCTGGTATTACTTAAATCACTGGTACATCTTTTTAATTTCATAACCGCTAATCGGTACTCTTTTACCGTACCGCTACAACTTTTACGAACAATAACATGAATTACATCCAACGCCAAATATTTGTTTATCGATTGTGCTCTATTTCATGCACCTTCTCTTGTTATGTAAATTCGAGGCACTTGATCCCATAATAGAATTGAGGATCAAGTGTCCTATAATATCAAGGACCATGTGTACCCAACACCACTTAGGTTACAAAACATTTAGTATAGAAAAGTATTTTAAGATTAACACTTTTCTCTGTTACAAAAGGCTAGAAACATTGATAAATATTGTATTTTAGCAGTACAACATCGTAAATATATTTTCTAAATATTTTAAAATTCAAAATAAAAACTTACGAAAAAAAAATCAGCAACACAAATCATACATCGTCCGTTAACTGCAAAAAATCTCAAATCTGGCAGGTTTACCACTATTATAAAGTTGGCGGGTACTATTAACTACCAGTTTAGCCACTCTAAACATTTTAATTGCACTTGGTTGCTTTGTAAATGTAGTGTACCTAGTCTCCAGTAAGGATTAAGTGGTCCCCAGTTTCCCCTACATATAGGGGAAGCCCGGGCAAAGCGGATATGTTAAGGGGAACTGTAAAAAAAACATAGGAATAGTCTAGTAGGCTACTTAGAAACTTTCTTTTATTATCTTAAATTGCACATTTGATTAGCTTTAGTTGCGTATAATCATTAAGTATTGCTGACCCCGTATAAGAATAAAATCTCAATTAATACTACAAAACATAACTTCCCCGTTAAACAAATACTTTTTCCGAAAAGTTCATAATAATATCGAAAGAATGCAATTCAAACCTGGTCGAAAATCGAAAGAAAAACACCCAAATTATTTAATTTTGCGCTAAAACAAACAAATGCGAATGGAACTGTCATGGCGCTGGGATCGAGATCACGCATTGACTCGACTGTGACTTGTACCACTATCTGTTGTAGAATCTAAGAAAATGAGCCTATCTGCTTTACCTGGGCTATTCGCTTTGCCCGGGCTTCCCTTTGCCCTACACAACCTTTCGCCTGTATGCCCCGAAGGACAGAGGTGCATTTCTGCACCCACATTTGGCCAAGTATGAATCAGTCCCAGGGACCAAGGGGCGAACACATTTCTAGACTCCGTGCTGATACTGAGAATTTCCTAATGGAAAAATCCAATACCACTTTGCCGGATCCGGGTGTCGAGCCCATGACCTCTAGATCACACGGCACATGTTTGTACCACAAGACCACGAGGCAGTCAGTATGGTCGAACGTAGTGAAACTTAATGATTTTTTCTATCCATATATGCGACTAGCTTTTGCCCGCGACTCCGTCCGCGTAGACTACAGGGATGAGTTCAAAATGAAAATAAGTTGTAGTCTATTTTACTCCTCAGAGTCCTATTTATGCCCATACCAAAAATCATACAAATCGGGCAAATTTTTTAAACGTGAAACCGTAACGCGTCGGTCGGTGCCGTGTGCATAATTATTGCGCGCTTGATCGTTATTTTAAAACTGCAATATCTTCAAAGGTACTCATTGAACTCAAATGATATAAAAAGGAAAAATGTTTTGAATGGAGTACTTGTAATATATAACGTATTTATTTGGATATAGTTTAATATCATCTTTATAGAAACAGGTTCACAAATAATGCTTTATTTTAGAGCAAATTTGGCTAGGATAAAATAAGTTATAGTGAGCCAACCATAAAAGATAGACATACATATGCTGTCTATACTTTTTTTAGAGCTTTTAAAGGGGAACAAATCTGTTATACATTATTTTAGCGAAACCTTAACCGTTTCCTCAGCGCTCGCAACGAAAGCTCTCAAAAGGAAAATAATTTCCCGACTGAAACATTCTTTATTGCTGCTCCACTCCTATTGGTCGTAGTTTGATGAGACTATAGGCTACATCTATAGTATATCGTCGATAAATGTGCTATATAACACTGAAATAATTTTTCAAATCGAAACCGTAGTTCCTGAGATCATCGCGTTCAAACAAACAATCAAACAAACCCTACAGCTTTATTATATTAGTATAGATGACTTAGCAATCGGCATCGAAGTACTGCATAAAAAAAGGTTTTATGTTTTTGGGTTTACAAAAATTCAAGATCTCGAAGCTAGTATTTTATATAAGTCATTAAACAGTAATTTTATTACAAACATATTTGATATCGTATTAATGGCATACTCTGTTGCTAAAATCTGAAATATCGAGTTTTTTTATCTGTCAACGTCGCCTGGAATAGCTTCTAAACTTCTAAGAAGTCCTTACTGAGTGCTGTCCGACCGTGTTTCTGTGGTACCTACTTATACCGGAGATCACAAGCTCCAATTTATTCAAGTGTAAAAAAATCTTTGATAATGTGTTCAAATAAGTACTATCACCAGTGTAAATTGTCAAATAACATTAGTTCACGGCACGCTGCGAGAATGGGAGATTAGAATATCCAGTTTCAATCCGGAGACGGGTGTTTGAAATTGTTTTTGATAGAGAAAAATGTCGTTATAACTTCAAGTGTTTCGACCATTCTCCTTTTGGCTGTTTTGTATAAAACAACTAACAACTAAGTTATTTATTTGAAATTTTAAGCGAACCAAGGTCCAAATCCATTTTGCTCTTACCCCATCATGCTCCAAAAGCTGACTGAAAAAAAGAAATTATAATAAAAACAATGCCTAATTACCGTAAAATCCGACGTTTAACTAAATAAATAAATAAATACACCCAACAATCACATACATAGTTCTGACCCCACACTAAGATACAAGTCTTGTGTCGTGGGAATCAGAAACTACGAGAGACTTTTCGGTCTCACAAACACCCAGACCCGAAACAAATATTTGTGGATCACACAAACATTTGTCTCGGTGCGGGGATCGAACCCCTCTCGTTTCGCAAGCTGGTGTCTAGCCAACTGCACTACGGGGCTGTCAAACACAAAAATAGATAAAATAATAAAATGAAGAAAAACAATACTCAAGTTTTTGCAAGTAACACCAAAAAGTGTTAATACAAATACTTTCAGTTTCTATTCAATGTAAAAAAATTTAGAACACATAATGATTATTATGACATCCAAACATTTTACTCTAGCAAGTTTTGTACTGAAATGTCATTGTCGATTGTCGTGTCAAGTGTCAACTATTACGAAACGTAGCTGATAGCTCGATGGCCGGGGACCGGTGTAATTGCGACCTCATCTTAAAATAGACTTAAATTAGTAGCATTTTCATATTATAACTAAAAATAGTGCAGTATAGTTTCAAAGATAATACCCTAGAGCTTATCTGCTGTTAATGTAATACATGAACGTATATATTTTTCGTGTCAGAAACGATGGGAAATCGCAGCAAAATGCAGGAGTACATAAAATATTTTAAAAATATGTTTACATGGACATACTTGAAAGGATTAGCAGTGAACCCAGGTCAATTGCCGTTTATCGCAGTTCTTATAATATTGGCTGAACTAATAATTAACATTTTGGTTGTGCAGCATGTCCCTTACACTGAGATTGACTGGAAAGCTTACATGCAAGAATGTGAAGGATTCTTAAACGGCACTCTAGATTACAGCAAGTTACGAGGAGACACAGGACCTTTAGTGTACCCTGCTGGATTTGTATATATTTATTCATTTTTTTACTTCTTAACCAACCATGGCGAAAATATAAGACTTGCACAGTACATATTTGTGGCAATATATATTTTTCAACTAGTTCTAGTTCTTAGGATATATATTAAGACAAAGAAAGTACCCCCTTATGTTTTAGTTTTAACTATATTGACATCTTATAGAATACATTCAATTTATGTATTGAGACTGTTTAATGATCCCATAGCAGTTTTATTTTTATACTTAGCATTAAACTTTTTCTTAGATGATAAATGGTATTTGGGCAGTGTGTTCTACAGCTTAGGAGTTTCAATAAAAATGAATGTGCTGCTGTATGCACCTGCTTTATTTTTCTTTTACTTGGTTAATATGGGTCTGATGGGCACCATTAAACATTTGTTTATTTGTGGAATGATTCAAATAGTGTTAGGTTTACCTTTCTTGATAGGTAATCCTATTGCATATCTAAAAGGCAGTTTTGACCTTGGTAGAGTTTTTAATCACACATGGACTGTAAATTATAGATTCCTGGATATAGAGACTTTTGAAAACAAATGTTTCCACCTTTCATTATTGGCAATACATGTTATTCTACTTATGATATTTCTTCCAATGTGCATTAAATACTTTAGGAGTTACTGTCGCCTAAAATATGTACAAAAGCAAGTTCAACCACAGATTGATGCCAAAAATGTTGATAATGCTAAAAAAATAAAGGCCAAGAGAAATGCTAAGCATAAACCTACAAAAGAGGAAGATGAATCAATAACTAAAGACCAACAAGATTTTTTGAATGCATTTGAATCTATGTTAAAAAAGTCATCTGGCAAAACTAGTAAATCAGCTAAAAAAGCAGAAGAAAAACCAGAACCTAACTACAGCATCAATTTTGATATTCTGTCTCAGCTTTTCATACTTCCAATGTTTCTAATTAATTTCATTGGAATTATTTGTGCAAGAAGTCTTCATTATCAATTCTATACTTGGTACTTCCACAGTTTACCATATTTATTGTGGTCAAACAACTTCTCTGTTATTGTGAGATTTTTAATATTGTCACTTATTGAAATGTGTTGGAACACTTACCCAAGTACAAACTTTACAAGTGCATTATTACATATATGCCATGTTGTTATATTGTATGGAGCATATAGAAAAATATCTAATGAATTGAAAGTGGCATCTAAAGTGGAATAAAATTTATGTGTGTTACTTACTATGTGACATTTTAAGTAAATGAAGCCTTTTCATAGAGTGTTTTGGAAGTTGTTTTTAAATTTGTAATAAATTTTTTAAAAATAATGGTGTCTCATTTCTGCTTGACTTAAGGCTAAAGCTCAATAGAAGCTAACTGATACACTTCTGAATAAAATGCTATCACTTGATTGTTTAGACTGTATACCAGTGGTTGGTAACCTTTTGGCTTGCAAGGGCCAGAAAATGGCAAATGAAATATAGGCGGGCCAAAATAAAAAGCAGGCCTCGCACTTGCGAAATTTACCCGATTCCTAAAAAAAACGCGAGCCACATCCATCTACGGCCCGCAAGTAAGTCGGAGGGTCGCGGGTTGCCGACCACTGCTGTATAAGGTATACATATAATGTTTTTTATTTTTGCTTCTTTCACATCATTATGTAATGCTAGTCAACATTGACAAAGAATACATTCTTTGTATTCTACTTACTATTTTATTTAAGGCTTCTATTGAAAATCCGATAATAACACATTGCAGACCCAATAAATCATTTTAAAGAGGTTTAAATAATAACAACAACAATATAAGCGGTTTTGAGATTGTTTATTGTGAATCATACAACTAATCAAAGGAAAATCTAATTATTATCTTAAATTTAGAGAATGAGGCGCATAAATACTTCCTCTGATATCACAAAACCGTCATTGTTTGGATCCGACGCCTCTGCCCAAGCGAACCCAACGAATACCCAATATACTCTAACTTAGATAATTTTAACTATATAAAATAACAAAGCTATATAAACAGGTAAAATGTTGATAATTTTTTTATGCTGCCTTGCTTGCCATCAAGCTAGATCCTAATAAATAATATAAACAAATGAAGCAATCAAATGCATCTGTTCTAGAATTAGGCCTCTATGAAAAAAAATTAGGATAGACAATTTAGGATGACAATATTTTTAAGAAGGTTTTCAATGGTGTGAATTCTAATATCCAATTATCCCCTCATACGCCCGCTATGTTATATGATGTATGTAATGTTTTCAGCAGCTTTATATAAATTTATTATGTGCAGGATCTACAAGTCACATATTTAAAAACTATCTGTGTCATTATTTCCCTACTCTTGCAAACTCTTTATACAATTCCAGAAGATTAAAGTCACATATACTTTAGTCGAATACTTAATTGTCAATTGGCATTATCTGGATCCCCCCTTCCCCCCCTTAAAATAGTTTTGTTATACAATTGTATATTTTATCTCTTATATGCACATTTGGAAAATATTGATATATCTCATTTATGTATTATAAAACTGCAGCACACCACGATTACATATACATGTCTGCAATGGCATTATTATGGTAATAATGTGTTGAGTTTTTCCATAGTAAACTTCCTGCTATTTTACTGTTTTGTAAATTTGGTTTAAAAAGTGTTTGTATTTTTTTTTGCTCACTTAATGGGCATAGTAAAAGGTAATTTCAAATAAGAATAAGTTCTTTTGAAACTATAAATAATTCATAACTAAGGATCTCAGTGCATGTAATAGAATATATTAGTTAGTTTAATATTTCAAATACAATGTATGAGATATAAAAAATTTACTCTGAAAGATATAGTCCACAATTTTGACAGTTGGCATGTGAGGGGAGTTGTTTCTTCTACAATTAGGAATCCAATAGTGATTTCTCTTTTTAGATAACAATTAAATACTTATGGTCTATGAGCTTATTATTTTAAAAATTACTATGTACTTGTGCGGACTAACGCATCGGGACTTTGACGTAAAGTTACAACATATTGAATATTACTATTCAGTCAAATGTTACCCAGTCATGTTAATGTTAGTTGAATAAAGAAAATAACATATACACCTTTTAGTTATTGTACAGAAGTACTATATATATTGATGTAGACGAACAATATCCAAGTTCCTTATGGCGTTTTGTGAAATACAAAGTGTCACTTTTACAATATATGACATTACAAATACCACGGCAGTCTTGCATGACTGGGCTTAAAACTAAATGACGTACCTATCATTGGTAGCCACAATCTAGACGAAACCGAAATTTTTAGTTTTGATGGCTAGCAATAGTTTGTGTTTGAGCACATGTCGCGAGGAATATAATGGTATGTAGAGTCGCGAAATGCAAGTATTTGCGGTGGGCAAGTGAGCGTCGTCTGCAGGCCGTATTGTCACCGACGGCATCGGCTGGAATCCTTCTTCAGAAGCGGGCAAGGCAGGAGACCCGGTCCAGAAGTAAACCTGTAATTACAATAATGTTACAGAGTTTGTCTCTAAATGTAGTATTATTCCTTGGAAATTCAATATAAATTAATTGCTAATTTATTATTATAAAAATTTAATTACTAATTTATAAACACTTACAAGATCCTGTCTCTCTAAATGTGTCATTTTGTCGACGATAGCCCAAAGCCAACGTTTAAAACGTGCGAGCCGCTCTGGAGGTTCTCCACTTTCATCATTAAAACTAGTATATGAGACAAGAGCGGTGACATTTATATCTCCCACGCCATTCAGTAGCAGTCTGAGATCTTCAGCAGTTAGTCCTTCTAATGCAGATTCTGGTAAAACGTCGAGAACGCCAACGCGCATAGCCTGTAAGCAATATGTGATATAGTGTAACTGTAAATTATCATGTAAAGTATACACAATAGTAAAAGGACAACATACCTCAAGAGCTTTATCCTGTGAGAGCAACATACGATGTTGGGCATACTTGCGGACATAGTCATAGACATTGTGGGCCGTCACTTCCAGTTCGCGACCGCCGGGCACGAGCTCTACGCAACCACCACCTTCCTCTTCGCACATTTCCAAGCTATTGGGTAAAAATGGACAGTTATCATCAACATTTTAAATACATGTATTTGGTTATATACATCAACAGCGGTGGTTGGTTATGTCAAAGTGAAGGGTTTATTTAAACGTAAGTAATTACAATTATAAATATTTTATATTAGCGATGGTAACCTCTCCTTAGCAATAAAAAAATACAAGTTCGAAGAATCATACCTAAAGTTGAGATCAAGAGCAGCAAAGAGAGAATGTGAATCGCCAGTTTCCGCATCGACAACGAGTTGCCGAAGGCTCTCATACACCACAGGGTCAAAGAATGCCAAGTCATGGAAACGAACAGGCCTTCCAAGTATATATTTCAATACGTGTCTATTGAGGAACATGGGGCATAGCTCATTTTGTAGAAGACACAGTCCAATGATCCTGAAACAAAAAAAAAACCCTTATACTTGACACAAAAAATATATCTTTATCGAAGTATTATGACGAATCATTCTATTGGGTGATGATTAAATAGTTGACAATTAATATAGAAAACATATAAAAATATAACGTAATTTCATACCGGCCTAACTATAACAATTGAATATAGTGTAGTGGGCCCACCTGCCGACGTTTCTAAATGCGTTGATTCGTTCGGGTGTGGCGCGTCCCTGTCGCGGCGAGTAGTACCCGCGCTTGCCGGGCGAGTAGAAGAGCGGCGCGGCGTCGTCGGGAGCAGCGGAGGCGGCGCTGGAGGCGGAGGCGCCGGCCCCTGCACTGCTGGCGCCGCTCGTGCCGCCGCTCGCGCCCGCGCCGCCGCGCTCCGACACAGAGAATACGTCCAGATCTAAACAAAATAAATGTTATCATAAGGCCAGCTCGTAAATAAATACTTATAAGCGTATTAGCAATCTTTCATGTGTTCAAAAGTATTAAATAATTTAAAGATGGTCGAAATGATGGTCGGTCGATAACAAACCTAATATCGCCTCAGAGGGGTGCATTACGATGAGATCCATTGCCTCGCGAACTTTCTGCCGCAGCGCATCTTCGCTTGCCAGTAGTACTAGGAGTTGTGCCGGCGTCAATTCTAACAGCATTCCGGTTATTTTGCCAGCAAAGGTCGGGTGAAGAGAGTGCACCTGTACATACATCCGTATTTATTTACCATGTAAAAAAAGGAGATAACTATAAGAAATAAACAATATCGCTTAATTAACACCTTAGGAGCACATAATATTTTTATATTTATTTTGGCGACATAAAAATGAAATTTAATATATTTTAAAAAGACAAGTTCGTTAAGAAAAATATAAAATAGGTATTGATTTATATTCCTTTTGAACTTACTCTTGGATATAATCGTTCGCCTAATTGTGCCTGGTGATGTGTGAGGTGATCGTTGTGTCCTCCTGAACGATCTCCGCTGAATCCTGCACCTTCTGTACCAGGTGCGGCCTGTGCCAACATTTGATAATGTAAAGGAATGAAAATTATGCATTTAATTCAAAATGACTATGACTTTAATGTCGAAACAAATAGATTGAATGAAATGATTTGTTCTAGTAGAATATGTGTATGTTACCTGTGGTGAGTAGGGCCTGGCGTCGACGCTGAGAACCCGGCGTGGCTCCCTGGTGGAGGGCGCGCGCGGAGCGGCTGCGCGGGCGCCGGCTCGTCGCGCCGCCTCTTTGGATCGTGCCCGACCGCCGCCACTGGAAAAATATATCCTTTTATAACAATTCTCATTATTCTGTTTAAGCATTGGCTTAGAATTTTAAAAAAAGGTGCTACTCTGCGTTATACATGACGGCTGTCTTCTGTATAAAATCTTATCACTCACGTGTTTACAATCTTAAAAAAATCACATATTCATAAAATACATGTTCTAAACCTAAGTCCCATATAAACGTACCGTGCGCTACTGTTACTGCTGGTTCCTCCAGTTGTTGCAGCGGCGGAGCTGGACGTACCATTACTGTTGCTGCTGTTGTTACTACCGCCTGTTGTAGATTCTAGGGGTGGTAGTTTTTCATTGGCTAGCAAGGCCTGTAAATAAAGTTTAAAATTAATAACTGTTAAGTGTTAACAAATTCATTAAATTTTAGAGTCTAACCACACATTAGCTAACATACAAGTTATATTATCCAAGATGACGAAAAAATGTTTTTAATCATTCCAATATGAACATTTCAACAAATAAAATATGAAGTGACCTCAGCAACACTGGTGTAGAAAGATCTGGCGACGCCGCTGCCCTCGCCCGGCTCGTCGCGGAAGGTGACTTTGACGCGGTTGACTGCGAGCGGCGGCTGGGCGCTGTGTGCTCGTCGGTTCTGACCAGCGAACGCACTGTTCAATTCCGCGAATGTCTGCTGCAGTAACTTAGAACGGTCACGCTCCATCTGAAATCCAAAAAAATAAATTTATATAAAACTTTTTAAAGGTTTTCCTAGAGGATGTACCGGCAACGGTTTATTAAATACCGGGTTTCTTATGTAATCACATCACATTTGCGGGCACTATATAAGAGAAATAAATAAAAGTATAAAAATTATCGGAAATACAACCACAAATGAGTTATATATTTAATGATGTTGTAATTATGTATGTTATTTCTAATTATTGTTTCCATAAATATGACCACAGTGATGCAATGAAAAATCTATAATTATTACCTTATGTAGTGTCAAATCTCGCTGCTGTGAATTCCTCAATTTTTCCATATCCCTGCGGAATTTTACTTCTTTGACTGGGAAGCCACCGAGTTCGGCGACAACAGATCCAGGTTCCAATCCCACGTCTTCGGTAAATACACGACCAAACAAGTCGAGGGACAATCGCCAACGTCCAAGCAACAGGTCGTGTGATACGGATGCGCCGAGTGAAGGGCAAGCGCGTCTAAAACAAACATAAATTAAATCTGTACTTATACCAGATATATAACCGTATATATATTCGTAAGACAATTTTTTCCAGTATAAAATAATTTTTAAAGACATATGTGATATGCTTACGGCTGTGTTGGTGTTGTAAGAGACGGTAGAAGCGGCGGCGGCGGTAGGCCGGTCGTCTCCACAGTCACATGAGCTGATATTTCTTGCGATTCCAATGGATCGGGCGCACTTAACAGTTCACCCTGAAACAAAATCGGCTTTTTACCTTTACGAATATTTGATGTTTTAAAGAGTTATTTAAATCAAATTGCTTCAGTGATTTTTTTCAATATTAGATACATATCTCAGTGATAGAAAGGATAATCTGTGAAACATTTAAGTCCAATCGAATAGCAGGGTAAAATTTTGATAAGAAAAAGTCCCCCAAATAAGTGGAGTGACTTACAGCACGTACAATAACAGTTTTCCCAGGGCTGCGCGACGACGAGGCGCGGGTCTCCGCAACCGCACTACTGGAAGTACTGGGACCTGTGCACAAATTGCAACATACAGTGTTAGATTAAAAATTAATATGGTTAAGTTGTAATCATTTCCTGCTACTAAAAATTTCTGAAACAATAACAAGTAATAACCTATTTTCAGATTTGACTTTATAATTTGATAGGCTAAATGGTAAACATCAAAATCTACTAAAATTGATTGGATGCATATATATTAGGCGCTTTCTTGGGGAGGCCTACGTTCAGCAGTGGACGGTGATAGGCTGATTGATTGATTGATTGATATATATAATGAACTGGGTCGGCTACATTAATTACCAGGTGAATTAGTGGCGGGTAAATTCTGTTGGTGAGGCGCCTCGATGATCGAACACGCTGTGTTCACGAGCGTGTGGAATTCTGACGGCTGTGCATTATTCTCGTCTATGCTGTTGCTGGAAGACATGGCATGTGGGTGTCTGAAAATAAAACATTTTCATTTAAACAAAAATAGGAAAAGAACATTCGAATGTTGCATATTAAGAAACATATAGAAAAAATGGAAAGATAAACAAGTTAGCGCCAAAAGAAAAGTGCTCACATAAAATTGTATAATATTGGTTAAAAGACCACAATTAAATTGCTGTTAAACATTTACGGTCTTATTAATAAAAATCGCTTATTCCTCTCTTATTCCATAGTTACACCGGGAATAGTTAAACCGAGTTTAGTGTCGGAATAGCTACGTGTCAAAAACGGTATTAATAAATACGAAGTAGGTTCGGAATAACTATACCATCCTTACACTGAGACTAAGGGGTATATTATGGCAGCCCACAGATATTAAAAGTAAAAAGAATGAACAAAATGACCGGGTCGAATAAAAAGACACATATACTTATAGTAAATTTTGACATTTGACTTTTTTTTGTCCATTACAATTCAAAACAATAGGCAGTGGACCTATCACAACTTACAAGCGAATGTTTATGTATTGATGCATGCGTGGATTTGTGGTATTTTTTATTAGTTAGCAGATTATTATGTGACTATAACAACACGCCAACTGAGATTTAATTTCTAATATTTACTTTGATTTGCATTTTAACTTTATTTAAACTTGCATTAATTTAATTCTTAGATGTGGCTGCAAACGTTTAACCAGAAAACATCTGCGAGTCATAAAATGTATTACGGCAAGAATATCAGTACCGTATTGTTTAATACTGTATTCTTCATTCCATAATTGTTATTAACAAATGATGCCGGGGCAAAACGAGGAAAGGGAAATATTAGAAATAAGAAAGTCACAAGAGTTGAAAGAAATTTAAATCAATTAAAAATTATTTTGTGGTATCACCATATATTTTTTTATTTAAATAATATACTAAAAATTATTCTTTTTTCTCAATTCTTTATTTTAGACCCACACTGAAGTATTATAAAATAAAATAAAATCATTAATAAATGCTGCCCTTGTAACATTTCCTCTGAGTGTATTATTAAATGCCTGTGTTACTGGAACATTCCGCTCTTCTGGTTCTGGGAGTAAATCTTGTTTCCGCAGAGCAATATTACACATTACTGCTAATGCAACAATATACAATATAGTATTATCTAACTTGGCTGTGAACACTCTAATAAGACACTGGAATTGCTGCTTCCATACTCCAAAACACCTTTCAACAGTATTATGAGTATGTTTATGAGCTTGGTCGTTTCTTTGTTATTAGTTGGATGCAATATTGGAGTAAATAGGTAAGGAGTACAGGCATAACCTGAATCTCCCAATAGTCTTCCCTTAAATTCTCCTCCTTCAAATCTTTGTTTCAACTGAGACTCATTGAATATCCTGGAGTCATATGTGCTGCCTTGCCAGTATGCAACTATATCCATAATCTCTAAATTTGCATTTGAGACAATCTATAACAATGTACACAAAATCACTTTGGTATCATAAAATTCTACAAAATGTGTGGTAGAAACCTTTCAATAGTAATATGCTTCAGGAGCAGAAACAAAAACTAACTTGCACATTTATTGAACTGTATCCTTTCCTGTATCGTCCAATATCTCCTGAAATTTTTGGGATGTGAATATGTGTACAATCAATAGTCCCTATAACTTGTCTAAAGCCAGGTATTACATAAAAATCAGCAATTACACTGTTTTGTTCACTGATGGAGGTAGTCATTTTTATCCATTGACCCCTGTGTCCAATTATTTTTAAAGCAACTTGTTTGCACACAAGGGATATTGTTGGCTGACTATACCCACTCAGATCTCCTGCATCATCTTGAATCTGTAAAATAGATAAGTGGTATGGATTCAAAATTTACTAGACAACAAAGATTCTATTCTTAAATCTTTGTAACACAAAGCCAAGATAAAATTTTCTAAGCTGGTTGTACCTACTATCTATATCCATTTTTTTAAATAGGATAGAAGTTTTATGTATGAATATATAATTAAGTAGTATATTTAAATCTGTTTACACATTCACATGTAATAGTATTAGCATTATATTAAATATTTATTAAATTGAACTCAAACTTGGCTATTAACACACTTCAAGCAAGAAATTATTACCAATAGGGCAGGGATCAAGCCTTATAATAGTTTAGTTTACTTACCTCTTCACGAGCCCAAGTCCTTATTGCAGCTAAAACTTTCAAGTGAGGTGGTATAAAGCCTCCTCTTGCATCTCCAGCCAAATCATTTTTCACCATTTCAATAATCGTCAATTTCTTCTATCATTCTCAAATCGTCAATAAAATAATATCTATTCATTTTATCCCACAATAATTACAAAATCAGACACTAGGAAATACTCGAACGAACACTAAACAAACATGAAAATATGTTTACGTTAAATTTAATATATACCATTTCGTCATAAATGTCAATGGAAGTCGGAATAACAATACTAATCTACGCTTATTCCAACGTTAAACCAGGGGCCTCCGCGGTGTAACTTTTACACCGGGAGTAAGTGTGGTTTAGTTAACACCATCCTTACTCCTAGTTTATTAATACCAAAATTGCCTAATCTATGCGTAAGTCTTGGAGTAAAGTTATTCCGACGCTATTCATAGTTTATTAATAAGGGGGTTAGTCTCTAAATGGCATGTAAAACAAAATTATTCACCTATGATGTTTTTTCCTGGGTATATTCTTTGCTTCATTCGAATCTGAATCCGATAAGTATTCACCATCTGTGTCAATGTCCATTTTTGTTACCGTGTCTTTTGTGCAGGATAAATCCTAAAATGAAGAATAAAACAATCAAAAACCCGTCACTACTTATACGGCTTATTCATTCATATAAGGCTATGTATCTTGTTAATTATATTAATTGAGTTAGAAATAATAATCAATATTAAACTGATTTAAGTTATTTAGTTAGCTCAGTCGCATGGCTGAGCACTGGCTTGCAAGCTTGACTGGCAAGTAAACACATTTTACTGTAGATATTATGAGGCCTATAAAATCAAAGGCAGCTAAATCCAAGTGAGTCAAATATTCAGTAATCTACAAAAATCGATAACTTTGTTTAGGTGGCTATGATATTTTATATTTTAAAAGAGATTTATAAAGAATGTGAATACCACTAAAAATCAGAATTTTAAATTATAAAAATACCACAATATTTGAGTACAGACTGAATAAATTTGTATTTAACTGTCTTTGATTCCAACTGGCGTTTAGCTGGTTTTGATTCTATAGGCCTCTTATATGATTGATTGATTGTTACCTGTGGTTCATCTCTAGTGAGTGTGTGGTTGTGAGTGGGGGGCGCCGACGCAGGCCGCGTGGGCGGAGACCAGCCGCGGTCCGTCCCGCGCGTCGACAAGCCGAGACGTCGAGGCACCACTGATATCAATAAAATTAACATTTATAACTAATACATTTTATAATATACACTTCATCACAATATAAGGAAAAATATAAGGAATTAAGGAATTCCTAAGGTGATAATATAAGGAGATAACCGTCAAGCTTAGGCCAGCGTGGCGAGGTAAGCCCTAAATTCTCGCAGTTGTATATAAATTGTACACTATAGAAATGCAACAAGTATTGTATATAATTATTAACAGTATAATGTAACAAATAGTACAGACATGTACCTTCTAGTGGATTGTTGACTCCGGGGGGCGCGTCTCCTGCCGGGGGTACTGTGACGGGCTGCCGCGGCATGCCGAACAGCTCTTCGCGGCGCGCATTCGGCTGCAGCAGTTGCGGCTGGTCCGCTAATGGCAGCGCATCTTGCATTGTCACTGCACGGAACAAACATAATGTTATTTTCTCACTCAGTACCCCACCCTGGTCATTGGTGTCTATCAAATACCAATTTCCCTCACAGAATGAAATGCGGAAAGAATTTTATCCCGTCATTCGTTACCTAGCTCAATTGTTTTAAAAAGCATAAATAAAAGAAATAACGGATCTCTGATATAGTCAACTCATATTATTTTTTAATTAAATTAATAAAAAAAAATAAAAAACTTACTGTTGAAAGGATCTGGCGGTGGGCATCCGAGACACAGCGTGGAGTCAGATCTTTGGAAGAAAGCGTGCGCCCGTCCCCTCGTTCCCTCGCTTTCATTGTCCGACTCGGCGGCCGCTCCACCGCCGACCACCATCTCTTCGTCGCCTTCTTCATTCTCATTCTCATCCTTAACATAACGTGGATAAATCTAAGTAAAAACTAAATAATGTTTTAATAGTCCATATAGACATTTTCTCTCTTTTCAAACAGAACTTTAAATATTTTAATTGTAATAAATTTAGGCGCTCTAGTACTCTAAGTTACTTATTAAAATTCCTTAATGGACGAGATACGATAATATAACAAATGAGAAAAAACATGCCATAACAAAAAATGCTTTATTTATGAATCAATTTATAATAACAAACATACCGGTGTCCAGAGGTGTTGGTGGTGGTGCGGCTGCGGCTGCGCGGCACGCATGTAATACACGAGCGCGTCGAGCACGTAGGCCACGTGCTTGAGCGCCGCCACGTCCAGCACGGGCAGCTGCTCCGCGTGCTCGGCGCTGTGCGCGCGCAGCAGCGACAGGCAGTACGCCAGGAACTCGCGCCGCGCGCTGCCCGCGTCGATACCTGCACAAATATAACTATTAGAGGCCATCCATAAATTACATCACACATTAAAGGGAGGGGGTCGATGGAGTGTGACATTATGTGACAAGGGCGTGTGGGGGGAGCTGAACAACGTGACTTCGCATTTCAAAATTTATTGTTAAAACACGAACTTTGCAATATTTACTACTGTTTTATTCAATGATTTTCAAGTGTAAAATTGCAAAATATGTGACGTCACACTAGGGGAGCTGTGACAAGGACGGGTCGGAAAATCATGAATTTCAGGTTGACGTAATTTATGAATGGCCCCTTAATCACGTTAAACTAATAACGACAATAAATTATTACCCAATAGGGTCTCAAAAAGTCCTTACTTTGATCTCTATCTCTGGCTCTCGGGCCTTCAGAAAATCCGATAATGCGTGTCGCCGGTGACGTGAGCGACAGAGTGCGGCGTGTTGTCGGCGCGCTCGAGCGATTCGTATCAGTGCCAGATGTGCTCGCGTTGTTCGACGTCAAAGAAGCTCCGAACCTGGTTAAAAAAATCACATATTAATTTATATTTTATTTTTTCATTGTATATGAGCGTAGTTTTAGTTTTTTTTTAATTATTGACACAAATGCCATAAAATGTTTAGCCCTGAAACATGTGAAAATAACCAATACACTATTTAAATTGATTAATATATCTTTTTCTTAATAGTATAATTTATTAACTAATTATATGTTTTGTGTTGAAAGCTGTTGTGTTAAAAATTTATATTTCTTATTCATATTTGCGTATTTGTGACAAAGAAAAAACAGACCAAAAAGAAAGTGTGTTTATGAGCAAAAATTTACCTGAGCTGTGCTTCAGTAGCATCCATGACTGTTACAAGCCAATCCCATGTCGGCTTGAGTTGTCTCTCTAGATAGCATTGAAGGCGCAGAGCTTCGCGATATGCGAGCGGCACCATGCGCGGAAGAGGCAGTGTGACACGTTCATACTCCCACAGAAGGTCTGCTATTTGACGAATTACAATACCTGTGGAAGACATAACCTCATTACTCATACGTTTTTTTCAAATAGTTTTGTACTATTAATGGCAAATGAATCCTGTTATATATTTTCACACATACTTCCCACGTTTTGAAGAAAACACATTATTTTTAATCTCAACATTTTTGGTTGACAATATTACAACCAAATACCGAAACCATTATACTGTTTGGCATTTTTAATTTCACTTTGAGTAAACAAATTTCATCATGGGGCATTTCTTTTTATAATGAGACAAATCATTATAAAATATAAAATGTGTAATAGTAGGTACCAAATGCTCTCGCTAGACAGGAGGCAGTAGTGGAGGTGGAGTGCGGGTCGTGAGCGCCGGCGGCGGCCGCGGCGGCCGAGCGGCGCAGGGACGCGGGGTCGATGAACACCAGCGACGAGCCGCCCGTCAGCCGCACGCCGCCAGTGTTACCGCTGTTGCCGCGAGAAGTCTCACGGGAACTGGAATAATTTATTACATTATGTTTATTTTAAGTATAATAAGCCAACAAAACGATTTCATAGAAAATAACCAGTAACTGACTATCAACTTCTCAATTATATCATTTTCATAATCATTTGCTAGTTATACGACTCATTAATAAAATAAATTAGTTCATGAAGTGATCTAACCGTATAGCCCACTGCATGGAGTGTGGCGCGAGGTTGGGTCTGGCTGGAGGCGCGGCTCGGCGCTCCAGCGAGTCGCCGTCATGCAGCGGCGGGTCGGCCTCGCCGTCGGGCTCGTCCGTCTCGCCCGCCTCGGAGTCCTCGTCCTCAGGCTGCGTCGAGTCGCCACTCTCGTCCTCCGGGTACAGAAGCAGCGACGCTATGCCTGTCGCGTTGCACAAGATAATTATGACAATAAATTATTGGGCGCCAGGCGCCTTTCACTTTTTATTATGACTTTATTTCATAATTAAAATTTGAATATTTAAAATGTAGTTATAATTCAAGAAAATAAATGAAAACTGTTCGCAATTAAAGGTTATCATTTTTATTGTGTCTTGGAAAGAAAAGAAAACTAAGAGTAAATATAATCAGTAAATTTAGTATACCAGCATCAGATCCTTGAGTAGCTCCAGTTTGCACACTGCGCTGCGCTGATTCAGCATTGTCTTGATCATCGGAATCACTTTCAGTTTCCACTTCAGCCAGTAAATCTAACTCGCTCTCGCTCTCGCCGCCTTCTGCGCGCTCAGTTCCGTTTTCCACAACCACATGTTGCTCTTGTCCCCTACAAAATTACATGAGTTTCTCAGGTGGAAGTTAATATTGATACCTTAGCAAGATTACTATGTTTTATTTGTGTATATTTACCGTTCGCCCATGGCGTCATCGTGGTGTTGCGCGTCGGGCGGCGGTACAGGCGCGGGTACGTTCGGTTCGTCTGTCTCCGACGCGTCGTCGTCGCCGCCGAGCGCCTCGCCGGCCACGTCGTCAGCGTATTCTGTCGCGACCGGGGTCGAGGAACGATCGGGAACTAACGTAGAACTGCCCATGGATGTGCCGCCAGCAGCCGCACCTCCTCTCCCAGCAGCATTGGATTCCCTGAACGCAAAATTACATTGAAAGCCAACTATTGTATTAACTCATGAAAACACATTAATATTGAGAGTTACGTACCTGCGTGAATGCGCGAGTCGCGAATGTCCAGTAGAAAGCGGCTCAACTCCAAACAAATCTTCGCTTCCATTTACCAAGTCTACATAAGTGGTCGCCAGAGGGAATGGTGCTGTTGGTCTTACAACACCCAGGCGTACTGGAGCAAGCAGGGCGTCGGCTGCCTCGACGAGTTCTTCTACAGACAGAGCAACCAAAGCCGCGAATACTCGGCGGCATCGTACCAGCGACGATGTTATCGACAAAGGCCTAAAAACAAATTATAGAAGGTTAATTAAATTGCACCATTATATCACATCACATCCTATTAGATTAAAAATGAATGTCGTACTTACCCTTTCTTTTTGGCAGCTCCAGGAGCCATCTCAACACTAAATATAACAAATATTCTAGCCACAGAGCGCACAAATCGTCGTGCTACTTCCCGAGCGCGTTCGGCGCGTCCGGGTACTGTGTCATTTTGTTGCTCACGAATCAAAGTGTGCAGCAGTGTATCCAGCATCTACGTAAAAAAAGAAATAAGATTCAAATGTCTGAAGGCAGGCACATCCTACCAACTTTTTTATATATGCATATCATACCTCATTGGTACATTTGACGATGAGAGCATGTGTGAACTTGTCGAGCAGTGTGGTGCCAGACTGATGTGGTGCAGGACTGGCTGCGCGGGAAGGAACACGACCGGCAGTTCGAGCCTCCTCCGTCGTACCACCCGCAGCGCCGCACATCACTGCAGCCTCCACAGCGGGCCAGTCGCCTGAGAACCGAATAATTTATGAAAACTGTGACTCTTTCGACACTAGAATTTTTTTTAAGATGAATTAAAGTACGTTTCTGACAGAAATATTATCAGAGTAAATGTTGGCATTTAAAAATAACTCTAATCTTCGCAATTATGCCATCCTTATCGGTAAAATCTACTTTAAGAGACATCTATTGATCCTAGAGGGTAAGGCGAACTTAAAACGATCAGCCTTTACCTGATACAAATAACCTACCACCCGAAAATTATATTTTCAACAGCTATCAAAGTGTACCAACCTAACAGGTGAAGGAGAGCCCGTCTAGCAAACCTAGGCGGCTCTAAGTCGTGGTCTGGCGCATCGACTTCGGCATCAGATCCAGGTTGTTTGCGAGGCCCGCGACCTCTGCCGCCGCCCGCGCGGAACTGACGCTGTTCCACTGCCTGCCGACCCACAGTCTGCACCAGGAACAGTAGGATGGATTCGCCCCTGTGTAAATAAAAATATAACTATTACCTATTTGGAACACACTTACTATTTAAACTGTTTTATTATTTAACTTAAACAAGACGTTGAACGAAAAAGCGCGGGAAACTTCGTATATGGTGGACGTGTTTTTGAAAATTGGATTTTTTATTTATTGATTTTTTTGTAAATATTACTATCAGAGGAGTGATTTGTATATAATTGTAGCTGTAATTAGTGTATCATTTCTTTTTTATTTGTATTTTCTTCCTTATTTTCATCATTTAGGTAAGTTTATCAATTTCTTATATTAGTTCGAGATGAATGAGCCGCCTGATCCGGGGGGATTCGTCCCCCCGGCGGGCAACTTTGTAACTATTCAAACAGAGTTTGA
Organism: Cephonodes hylas; assembly: GCA_030295005.1. Taxonomy (NCBI): domain Eukaryota; kingdom Metazoa; phylum Arthropoda; class Insecta; order Lepidoptera; family Sphingidae; genus Cephonodes; species Cephonodes hylas. The sequence continues at coordinate 9,267,419 of AP025363.1, read as the reverse complement.
CCAAAAAGTAAATAATAATAATACTTATATCTCTGAGTCTGGCATGGAGACTGACGGGTCCTCGTCAGCTCGCCCGGTAAAGCGTAGCCGTCGTCATATTTGCAAGGTGTGCAATAAGAGAAGGCGAAAACAAGACTCCAGTGATCCCTCACCAGCTTGCGGATGTACTGATACAGCGGACGCTTCGCTATTAGTACAATCGCAACCAATTTCCTCCAAACCTGAATCGTCATCGTCAGTTAAAATTCCCGCGCAAACTACTGTAGGAAGACAGGTCTATGATAGGAGTGATAGCGCCCCTTACGTTGTGCATGTTCAAAGAAATGTATCTTCGGCAAATGACTCCACGATCTTTCATCCGCTTGCCTTTGGCAAGTTTTTAAAAAAATTTAATTTTAAAAACATCATAAACGGAAGCCTAAAGAAAATTGGGAGAAATAAAATATCGCTATCTTTTTCATCCCATTTCGACGCTAATTCATTCTTAAAAGATGAAAACCTCAATAAAAATAATTATAATGCTTCAATCCCTGTATTTAATATCACAAGGATGGGCATTGTCAGAGGTGTCCCAGCTGAGTGGTCCCCGGAGGAAGTTATAGAAAACACCTCAGTCCCCATTGGATGTGGCCCAATTCTTAAAGTTCGACGTTTAAATTATAAAACTATGGTAGAAGGTTCTGTAGTGTGGAAACCCTCACAAACAGTAGTTTTGACCTTTGACGGCCAAGTTTTGCCAAAAAGGATTTTTATGTGCTTTAATGCTCTGCCTGTAGACCTTTATATTTACCCGACCATCCAGTGCTTTAACTGCTGCCGGTTTGGGCACACAAAACTACAGTGCAGGTCTAAACCCCGTTGTTACAAATGTGGTGGAAATCATTCTGGAGAATCATGTGAGGCCATTGATGCAACTGCATCTTGTTGTCTTTGCTTAGGCCATCACTTTGCAATCAGCAAAACATGCCCTGAACTTCATAGACAGAGACAAATCAAAACTCATATGGCCCAAAGCTCCATATCATACGCAGAAGCATCAAAACTGTTGCCCCCTGTCACAAAGTCGTATGCAGATATTCTCTCACAGCCCTCCAAACCTACTCCTATACAAATATCAGCTCCAGAAAAGATTTCAAGCTATAAAAAGATGGTTTTCCTGAAACCACGCTCTGCCCCCAGTCCTACTAAGGGGTACAATAAAGAAGCCCATAATTTAATTATCAAAGAATACTCTCAGCCACAGCCACAAAATGGTTGTGCAATTAACGCTAAACAACCTGAACAGGAACTTAATATTAAAGAATTCATGAATGCATTTTTAAACCTTTTAAATAAATTTAACTTATCACCGTCCCACGTTGCCCCTTTGTTTGACTCTACCTCTCTTTCATCTCATCATAATGGCCCAAGCAGCCAACATAATACAGTGGAATTGCCGTAGCATAATAAACAAGAAGTCAGATCTTATATATTTGATCAACAAATACCAGCCTTTTGTATTTGCATTAGCTGAAACATGGTTGAAACAAAATCATGTTTTAAAAATACAAAGGTACATTACTGTAAGGGAAGACAGACCTGATGGGTATGGTGGTGTTGCTTTACTCATCAAAGACTCTGTACCTTTTTCCATTATTACTTTACCTACCCATAGTGTTGAACTTTCTATTGTAGCTATTACCATAAAAAATACTTGTTTTGTATCTCTATATATTTCTCATCCTTCCTCTGCTCTATTTCATGAACTCTCTAATATTTTAAAAATTCTGCCAAAACCCTTTCTTCTTATGGGTGACTTTAACTGCCACCATAAATCCTGGGGAAGTACTACATCAAATTCATATGGAGAAGTTCTGCTCGACATACTAGACTCCCAGAATTTATGTGTACTTAATACAGGTTCTCCCACTCGCCGTAGTGATCCTAATCACACCAACCAAAGCGCAATAGATTTATCAATCTGTACTCCTAACTTTGCATCCTACCTCTCCTGGAGCCCCCTTTCATCTTCATTTGGCAGTGATCACTTTCCTATAAACATTTTTTATCCCTTCTTTAGCAACAGTTCTTCTATTCCTGCAAAAAAGAGTAATTTAAAGCATAAGATACCTAACAACAAAAGTAAAATCTGGCAAGATTTTAAGAATAAAGTAGAGAATATGATTCCATCTCTTCCTATTGTGTCAGGGGGTAATGAACAAACATGTGCTGAGGCTTTAGCCCACATTTTGATAGCAGTTGCTGATGAAGTCCTACCGTTAAAAGAAAACTCCGTTCAAAGAAAAATCCCTATGCCACCTTGGTGGGACTCTGAATGCACCAATGCTATCAAAAAAAGAAAAAAGACAGAAAAAATATACAATCATAATATGACTACAGAAAATTATTTATCTCTCTCCGAAGTTATTGCCCAAACCAGAAAACTGTTCAAAAAGAAAAAGACAGAAGGATGGCAAAATTTTTGCGCCACTCTATCTCCTAATACAAATCCATCTGTTGTTTGGAACAACATAAGGAGGTTTAGATCTGCACGTTCTAATTCTCCCTCTCCCCAAGTCCCTCCACAAATTATTCCTCATTTTATTAATAATCTGGCTCCTCCATGGGTTCCTGAGAATTTGGTATTGCAACCATTGCATAGACAATCTAATGAGGAAAATTCCTCGTTAAATATGCCGTTCACAATGAAGGAGTTAAAAACCATCATTTGTAACGTTAAAGATTCTGCTCCGGGGATTGACGGTATCCCATATTCATTCTTCTCTCAGTTAAGTGACGAATCCCTTAAATACTTTTTAAACATAGTAAATTCAATAATGTTATCTGGGAACATTCCTCGAGGATGGAAATGTCACAATGTGTTGCCAATCCACAAAATCGGAAAAAACCCTTTAGAATCTTCATCTTATCGTCCTATAGCTTTGTCATCCGTTTTAATGAAATTATCAGAGCACTTAATTAAAAATCGATTGGAGTGGTATGTGGAAAGTAAGGGTCTCCTGGCAGATTCCCAGTATGGTTTTAGGAAAGGCAAAGGCACCATGGACTGTTTAAGTATCTTTACAACTGATATTAGATTATCTTTTTCCAATAACCACTCTACTGTTGCTATATTTTTAGACATAAAAGCTGCTTATGATAATGTTCTTCTATCAGTGCTACAAAGAAAATTACAGTCTATCCGGGTGCCTTTAATCCTTTCCAATTTTATACTTAATATATTAAACGAACGAACAATTACAGTAACTTCAGGAGAAAATCACCTATCCCGTACTGTTTGGCGAGGCTTGCCGCAAGGTTCAGTCCTGAGTCCTTTATTATACAATATTTATACTTTTGATTTAGCTTCTTCTATTAAAGAAGATATCCAAATCTTGCAATATGCAGATGACCTACTTTTTTACCATTCTTCGATTTCAGCTATTGATTCTTCTTCTATCCTAAACGCTTCCCTTTTGTCTCTAAAATTATGGCTCAATGACAATGGTTTAGATCTTTCGCCCTCTAAAAGTGCAGTAGTTATATACACCCGTTCAAGGAAGCCTCCCCCTATTAACATTGTCTATGACAATATTACAATTCCCGTTAAGAATAACTTTAAATATTTAGGTCTTATCTTGGACTACAAACTCTCAGGAGGTGCCCATTGTGATTATGTAATAGAAAAGGTTGAGCGCCAATTAAATATGCTGCGATGTTTATCTGGAGTGTGGTGGGGTGGCCACCCGAGTTCCTTAAAGATTATTTACAATGCTTTAATCAAAAGTATTTTTGATTACGGCACCTTTCTATTCGATCCTGGAAGTATTAATTCTTTTAAAAAAATTGACTGCCTTCAATCTAAAGCATTACGCATTATTCTAGGAGCAATGAAATCATCTCCAATTAATGCTCTCCAAGTAGAAGGTGGTGAAGCCCCTTTACATCTTAGACGTCAATTTCTTTCTGACAGATTTTTATTTAAAATTGTACAATTTTCAAATCATCCTCTTATTCCTTTATTAGATTCCCTACAAACTCGTATAAAATCGGTTAATTACTGGTCTCGAAAACCACTTCCGTGTCTTATAAAAAGTTATCAAAAATATCTGGCTCTTTCTGCTCCCACCCACCGTTCCAATAAACTCGCATTATTTACCATTCCGTTTGATTCTTTAACTTATACTCCAAAAATTATTTATAACTCTGTTGATAAACAAATTCCTAACATTGCTACTGCCTTTAACTCTTTTCTTATGGAATCTTGTGAGGGTTTCCATTACTTATACTCTGACGCTTCTAAAATTTCATCGTCACACTGTGTCGGTATTGGGGTTTTTCACTCTCAATACAATATTGTTCAAAAAATTAAACTTCCTCCGGAATCATCAGTTTTTACTGGAGAATGCCTCGGCATTCTCAGAGCCATTGAATACGTTCTTCTTTTCAATCTCAATAAAGCCGTAATATTTTCTGACTGCCTTAGTGCCCTTCAGGCCATTGAAAAATCTCCTTTCTGTTCCAAAAACATATCCCCGATTATTTGTCAAATCAGGGAATTAGCGTCCAAATGTTCCGACAAAGGCTATTCGTTAACTTTTGCGTGGATACCTAGTCATTCCGGCATCGGCGGAAATGACTTTGCGGACAAACTTGCCAAAGAAGCTGCATATTCTGGAGACATCGTTCCTTACAAAAATTACTCTGGTGACCTTTTGTCACTGCCAAAAAAGTTCCTTTTGGAATCTTGGACCGAAGCCTGGGTTTCTAGTGCACAGTTTAAGGGACGTTATTATTCATCTATCCAACCTGAAATTCCACTAAAACCCTGGTACACTAAAGCCAAATTTGGCAAATTGGAAACAACCATTCTAATTCGATGTAGACTTGGACACACTTGTTCGCCTTCTCACCTTGCTCGTCTTAAAATCGTCGATAGCCCCATATGCCCATGCCGATTGGATGTTGGCGAAATAAATCACATTCTGTTTGCTTGTACATTATATGACCGATCTTCCTTTATTAAATCTTTATTACTTCTCCATATTCCTTTTCCTTGTTCAATTTCTTCCCTTCTCAGTAGTAATAATATGTATGTATATAAGTGTATAGCATCCTTCTTTATAAGTAATAAAATAAAACTATAATTTTTTCTTATTATTTTTTTTCTTTTTTTTAGTGTTTCTTTAATTTTTTATTTTTCTTTATTTTGATAATCAGTATTTTAGTCGATCATCCTAACACATTTTTTAGTTGACTATAGTTTTAAATTCATCCCCCATTTTCCGTCCTTCCATTTCAACTCTCCTGATAGATATTATTATCCTGTGTAAATATTTCCCTTTCCCAACCCATCATTCGTTTCCCTACCTTGCCCATTTGAAATAAAATAAAAAAATAACTTATCATCAATATCTACTTGACATTGGCTAAATGCATAAGAAGTGCGAAGCCATAAATTGAAAGAAAAAAAAAAAAAAAACTTAAACAAGATTACAGGTTACAATAAAAGTTTATGATAAAAATACCATAAATAATGCAAATATTATGTTAAGTTTCGTAAGCAACACATGTTTTTAATTACAATTACATATTTTGCTTCTGTGTAAACGAAAATGAATAGAACGTACATGCATATAGAAATAAATGTGTGACAAAATACCTGGAATTGAAATGCGTGGCGAGTTGTGTATCTCGTGCAAGTCTAGCCAACAGATCGCACCGCGCTGCCCAATTGCCACCAACAAGCGCTTTGCAACGACATTTTTCCCAGCAATCGCAATAGGCGGTCGGCGAAGTACGTTTCAACTTGCAATCATGTCCCTTGTGACAAACCTGATCAAAAAACAATGGGGTGTCAGTCAGGTTTAATCCTTCAAAAGACGCAAATGAAAAGGGTAATAATGTTTAACATTATGATTACCTTAGCACATTCTGTGCAACAGCATAGTGATCCAGTGAGTCCACAAGTCTTACATTCAAATATGTCCTGAAACAATAGAAAAGAAAATATATGTAGAAGCCTTAATTTTAAATTAAGAATACAAACAAAAAGTAACAGTAATTTTGCAAAAGTCATAAAAAAAAATTACAAAAATATTTGGAGTGGTAAGGAGACTCACCTGATTAATGTGTTCTTGTCCGGTCCAGGTGAAGCTGCAAGTGTCGTTGCAGCAGAGCACGAGCAGCGGCGAGTGGTCGGGGTGCGCGTTGGGCGGGAAGATTGCCTCGGAGCGCTGCGTCTCGTCCGCGTCGGAGCACGCGCGGATCGCGTCCAGCAGCACCAGCGCCGCTCGGTACGCGCGCTCCGCCACCGCGGCCATCAGCGGCGTCTGGCCCAGACCGTCCCTGACACGCAAACAATACATTTAGTATATTTTCAGACGAAGGGCAGATATAATTATGACAGCACTGGGTGGAAAGTAATCCTGCGAGGTCTCAATCTTTAGCAGTGGCGAAGGAGGAAGAAGACGAAGAACAGTAAATATAATAAAATTTTGATTAATTTCCGTAAATATGTACATTTGCAAATCAAAATTAACACTACAAAGATTTGTAAGTGAAAATAACACAAGTAACACTGAAAGCTCAAAAAGTCGGTGAGTTGTTGATTAGCTTTCTAAAATGTACGAAGACTCGGTATAAAATATAGTTATGATTATGTTACGTACTTGGCGGTGAGCAGCTGCATGAGGTACGGCTGCATGGTGCTGTTCTCGCAGAGCGCCCGCAGCGCCGCGAGCGCGTTCCCGCGCCGCTCCGCCGGATCCGAGCTCACCGCGCCGCCGCTGCTCGTGCCGCCACTGGACATTTTGCTGAAATTTACCATGTTGTAAAACAGTAACCAACACGGAGATTCTCACGAATCTACCGTCCATTTGTTTACAAAATACAATTGCAGAAAGAATGTTTTGTATTATAATAACAAAAAAATTCGCATAATCGGTTCGTTTATGTGCCTTAGATCGAGTCAAATGTATAAGTAAATATATAACAATTACTCCAAAAAAGAAATAGTAGAACTTTTAAGTTCAGACCTGCCGATACACTATTCTATTGACTCACCCATTATTTGTAAGTCCCATCAAGCTGTCTTCATCTCCAGAAGCTTCGAACGTCTCTGGAGGCCACGATATCGCCGGCACCGCTTCCTCTGCATTGGTACCGTTGCCACTAGTGCCACCAGCTAAGTTCGGCATAGAATTTTCCACTATACATATTGTAATTAATAATATAATGTGACCAAGATTAAGATAATTAAATTATAATGATTAAAAATAAATGCAACACAAACCGATATCTGGTTCTTTGTTGGACGTTGGGGCACACATGTGCACGCAAGCGTGAAGTATGTTCCTATTGCCGTCGCACCGCTCCTGTAGTATGGCCAGGATTTGTTGTTCTGTTAAAAAAAAGTTATAAATTTATTTATCCAACCATATAAATCTCAATGCTAAATGAAAACTCTTTATTAGCTGATAGAAACTATACTTAAGTTTTATAACAATGGCTTAACATTCTTTTAAAAATATGTGGTAGCTAGGTTCTAGGCGTTACTACTACTTACTATTAGTGTCAGTTTCTAACTGATGCAGCAGCTGGCGCACTCCATCGACGTCACAACGCAGTACACGAGGCATCATTAGTTGTGGCTCTGGCACTATTATAATCAGTGCTACCTGTATGACATAAAATTAAAGTTTTATTTTTCATTGTTAAGTAAATGTGAAAACTATTTTTAGTTTGTAAAATATACAGGCGTATTCTCAGTCCGTGATCGGAAACTAAGGCAGCAAAATTTTTAATTTTGTATCAGGATTTTTTAACGCCAATAGGTTTGTGACAACAGGTTTATTAACTACCTTCGTTTCCGATCACGGTCTGAAAACACCCTGTATAAAGAGTCAAAGCAAACTCACAGTCATGGACAAGTTTTACTGATGGTTTAACATGTATATGTAAGTGCGTGTGTATGTACCTAGACATGCCAGAGCATGTCTGTGTCAGAAGTCCCAATATAATAAAATATAAAATAAAAAGTGTGTGTACCTGCGACTTGAGCGCGCCGTGGTGCGTGTGGTGGTTGTGGTGCGTGGCGTGCGGGTGCAGCGGCAGCGCATGCGCCACGAGCGCGCGCGCGGGCGACACGTTGAGCGCGGGCGGCTCGCGCACCATGCCCACGCAGTCGCGCGACACCGGGTACAGCGCGCTGTTGCCGTCCAGCATCATCACCACCGGCTCGCTGCCCTGTACACGACAACACAAGTTATGTTACGTACACCATTACGAATACATTACATACATTTATACACACAAATTTATAGAGGTGCAACATAGTGTCATTTTGATTCCTATTTTTTTATTATATGTTAATGTTGATTATTTAGGTTCATCACAATTATTTTATGTTTACAGCTATATTTGTAAAAAATAATTTTGCTACTCTAGTAAGCATTGCCTTGCCCTATTTATTAACTTGTAACATTAGACGAACATTTTTAAGCAATAGTTAAATAACTGTTGAAAATAAGTCTATTGTATCAAAGAAAAGATACACAAGCAACCTACTACATTAAAGTGACAAGAATTAACGAAATTAGGCAGATAATATACATTTCATTTATGATTGTTGAAGTAACTTACTTCAGCCGCTGTGGCTAGTTGAATCGCCTGTCCATTGGAGTATCCAAGCAGTGCATTGTTGTCAGTAGGGAATGCACTGTCTGTGAGCGCGCGGGTTGTTCCGACCGCATACACAGCGTAGGCGAGGGCGCCTCCTGGTCTGCGGACTACGGCGTGCACCCCACGATTGTCAACCTAATTAACCATAGACAAAGCATTATTAGGTTGTTTCAGTTTATCCCATGTTTCTTTCTTCTGTCAATTAGTTATATAAAATAATTCAACAAAGAAATTGATTATTTTACTTTTAATTATTTAAAGTGAACTTACGGCAATTGTTATAACTTGTATTTCCGGTGGGAGGGCAATCTTCCTAGGTGAACGTTGGAGGCAGTCAGGTCCACGGGGCCCGGTACCGCCTGCGCCCCACTTCACAGCGATCAAATCGTCCTTCCTTACAAGCCTACAATCTTGGAGAAGAGTGGTCCAGTCGTCTGGGGTGGAGGGAACCACTTCCTTTCCGTCCTTCCCAATAGTAGGGAATCGTACTGCAGCATAAGCGCCATCGACCTTCAACACACGGCCGAGCGGAACGCTTTTAACGTCCTCCAGGAATACGACCTCTTTGAGCGGCCACTCTTCCTCATCGCGCTTGGAGCCATCGTTGGACGAGCCTTCTTCCCCGCGAACTGTTACCCGTTTCGCACGTTCTAAAAGAGAATTAATTTCGTTAGTGTTTTATTGCCAATAATAAGAACTATTATATTACTTGTCTTCCTAAAGAAATAAATGTAAATGCAAATATTTATGTACAATTAATGCATTGTAACATTCAGTGATTAATTGCTGGCAGCCATCGCTATCATACGACGAGAGATGGAAATCTTGTACGACATTGTTTCCTATCAGGTGTGTTGTTGTCACCTAACCATGCTAATATAAATAAATCTTACTGTGAGAAGTGCTGGTGTCACTGCAAGTGGATGAAGCCGGGCTGGGCGGCGGCGGCATGTCGAGCCTGTCAGCCATGTCCTTGTTGCTGTCCTTGCCTCCATCTTTGCTGCTGGAGCTCGATGAAGCCTTCACCGACGACACCGTGAGCGGAGACTGATTCTGTCACAATTTGTTTATATTAGGCCAGTTTTATTAATGCTACTGTAATAAATGTGAAAAGTTTAAGGATAAAGTTAAAAATATAAAGTATCTTGTGATATTCGTTATATAATGTATCAACTACTTAAAGTTTATCTTATTCTTTGTTATAATTTGTGTAATAATGTATAAATTAAGAATATAAAGAAAGATTTATACTTACTTGTAAGTCTCTCTTATCCTTGTCAGAAACGGAGCGGTCCGGTTGTGGTGGCGGCAACAACTTGAAACGGCACATGTCAGACAAGTTCCAGGCAGCATTCTGTAGGATGCCTACCTTAGGCACTCCAGTCGACATGTTGAATCCTACAAGAAGTTTAACAAATATTTAATAAATACTTTGTAGTTTCATTACTGTTGAAAAATATCACCTTTATTTCCCCAAAAATTATTGAAAAGCAGGGAAAGGGCTAATCAGGATATATACAATTTTAACAAGTATATCAAACAATGGGCAAATTTTGTTCCCAGGTATAGAATACTACTTGTTTCCTATAATTTTACTCATTTCAAATTGTTATAACAAATTAATGCGTTTTTCCGGCGGAGTAAACCCTTGTATGCTATTCCAGATTATTTACTGTCTTATGCGACAGAATTGAGTAACAAACACCTATAGTTACAAACATTCGCATTTCCATACTAATAGAACACAATTATATGCTATTATCATTATATTATTGATAGTTATACATACCAACAGCCCCTGGTTGGTACATGGGCGCGTTCTTCATAGTGACGCTCTGTCCCGCTTGCAGATCCTGTGGTGCGGTGGACGAGTGTCCGCGCTGCTGTTTGCGGGAGCGCGCGCGGTGCTTCTCCCACAGACGAGCTCGCTGGCCCAGCGGCAGTACGCCCCTATACAGAAACAAAATTAGATCCAGTACCACTCTTTTTGGATTATTGTAAGTTTTAGAGGATTATTATGCAAATTAAGGTAATTTATTAAAAATATAACTAAGTGTATGATTTATCAACCACAAACAAGTCAAATCAATAAAGAGTCCAATGAGGTGAGCAAGTAATTTATATATTTTTAATACATAGTATATAGAAGAAACCAAGGCGAGGTTATTCTCTAGCCTGAGGGAAAAGGCTTTGTAAGGAAGTGCCTTTGCTCGAATGTAGGGATTTCTATCTACAATGCAAATAACCTCAATGACATTTACTATCACCAAGGTGTAAAGTTGTTTTACCTGTTTTAAAGAATCGAATAAAAGAGGTGGCTAAAAGAATCTGGACAATGAGATATGTCTAAAGATACAGTTGATGTGTAACTGTTTAAATACTTACCACCAATACAAAGCTCCGGAGTCGAGTCTCGCGACAGTGTACAATGAGCACACGTGTAACGAGACCGGTTTGTCAGATCCAAATTCCATGAATGGCTGCAGGGGATGCTCCAGACGAGATGCACCAGGTGCATGCGCTAAATTGGAATAATCATTGTTAATAATAATATAAAGGGTATCACAATGTAACACTAGCTAAGCTATTGAACAAATCCAAAAAATATACCTCAAAGATTTTTATTTTTACTGCAAAATATGAATACTTTCATATACTTTGGCCGTAATATTTGTCTTTTTTTTACGCGAGGATGATTTTCTTTAATCATATTCCACAGGTAACATTTTAAGTATCATTGTCAGTGTTTATTGAATGTGGTATAGAAAATTTGATACAAAAATCTATTAAGCCAACAAGGCCTTCGAACCTAAGGTATTCTCGGCAACTTATGCACCTGGACCATTAGGGTACTAAAAAAAAAGTATCCTTCATACATACCAATAGATTCGTCAAGGAAGGTGGCAATACGGCCGGCATCAGTGAGCACTGACACTCGTATTCCCGCTGCGCTGATGTTGACGATGCGCTCGCCCGAAGCCAGTCCCAGCCAGTTAGCGCGAGGGTGGTACGCGTTGTTAGTACCCGACGCCTACACGAAAAAGATATTCATTAATATGTATAATAGAAATAGCAATAATAACGTCAAATATGATTCATTAAGAGATTAAAACTTTGATTTTTTTTATTCAATATAACATTCGGAGATCTTAAAATCCTCTACTAATTTTAAAAAAAGCTTACATCATTGCGTTGGTATGGATGAGCATCAGCCCAGCGCCACTGGTGTAGCTGTCCGTGAGTGGAGATTGCGATCAGTTCGCTGTAAGTTGACGCAATGTGGGTGAAGCGGATGGTGCTGTCCCAGTACTCCAGCTCCTCAGACACCCACAGAGGGGATGCAGCCATAGCAGAATCTTTCTTCTTGTTTTCAGCTGCAGAAAAATCAATTTCTAAATTCAACCGTAAAATTTTGCCTCAATATCGTTTTCACAATGACTAGAACGCATAAGCAAAAGACCACATTCGTTTATAATAATGAAAAAATTCTCGTGTCTGTCCTCTAAATGTATTGATGATGACTCACTTCCATCCTTGTCCCAAGAAGTGTCACGCAGCGCAGACTCGAGCCACCGGCGCGGGCCGAAGTACTGTCGCTCGCGCCACCTACTGAACTCGGAGGGGCGCTCCTGCGTGGAGCTGCTGCCCTCACGGCTGGCGCCGCCACGGCCGCCGCTACTGCCGCCGCCTCCACCGCCACTGCGACTACACATATAGGTAAAAGTCACAACCTGTCCATATCACATAGCTTCAAGCGATCTACGTCTAATACTTCACATAGAAAATATACCCTTAGCGTTATGAACGCCGCATTTGTAAGCTTTATCTGCCTTTTAACGCCAATTAGCGACCCGTTTCAAATTACACAAATAATGGGAGTGTTATTGGAAAACATTTTCAAAATTCTATTGGGTATATCCTCTACACGAACAGAACATAAAAAACACCCAATCACGGAACAAAAAAATAAAAGGAAAACTGCGTAAGCTTGACGGCGTGCGAGATTGGGTGGAGGGCTAATAACTACAGGTGGTTGGATAGTAGAGGCCGAGGAGCATAGCTTGTCAGGTGTACCTTCTGATAGCCGCGTACCCGAAGATGTCCTCGGAAAACATGGTGTCGGCATCGATGATGACGGACTGGTCCTGCTGCGCGGCGTGGAAGCCGCCGTCGAGCAGCGAGATGAGGTCCTCGGGCACGTAGCCGTCGCCGCCCTCGCCGCCCTCCGGCTCCTCGCCCTCCTCGTCGTCGCGCGACAGCAAGTTGTTCACCGCCAGATTCACGTCCAGATTTGTACGCTGGCACAGTCGATTAGTGTTCAAATTAATGATTCTACATGTCAACCACTTAGCCATAATTGTGCGATCACATTAATTATATATTTATTATGCCTCATAATATCACAATGATTTTTATTTAAATTACTAAACAACGTTACAATGTTTTGAGCACTTCACATAACACGCATAGTACATATTTACCAGACTTGTTCATTTTTGCTTATCATGAAGTAGTAATAGTTGAATATAACAATAAAACTGTTTTACCGGTTGCCAAATACCGACGAGGTATCGTCGCTTTAAATCATAAACACACACGTTTCAACAGAAAAATTCGAAATATATTTGCATTTCGATAGTATTTGCAGATACATTTTTAAACGAAAATTTTTGACTTACGATGAAACAACTATAAACACGAGTCCTTGTAATTATCTTGTATTGTAAGTGTATATTTATTTTTTTAAGTATTTTTAGTAAGATCCTCTTTAAAACATGGGCTTAAAAAAACATATTACACACACGAAACTATAAATTGAAAAGATTCAGTGAGGTCAAATGTTAGTGTTGCTACCAATTACTATTTACCTGTAACTCCCTGATTATAAGACTCCTGCTCTTGCCCTGTAGGACGACTTGCGCCTGGGTGACGAGATCCTCGGGAACAAACGGCGCTGGCACTGACACCACGCGCCCTGAACCCGACGCTCCGATGATCACACCCGTGGCGCGGCTCGTCGATCCTAATAGGGACCAAACGTCAAGAAATAAATACACCTAACAGTCACATACGTAGTACTGACCTACACTAAGATCCAAGTCTTGTCTCGTGGAATTATACTCTGCGAGAGACTACTTAATACTTTTCGGTCCCACAACAATCACACCAGATCACAAACGTTTGTCTCAGTACGGGCATCGAACCCGCGGCCTCTCGACTCGTCGACTCTCGCCTCTCGTTTCACAAGCTGCAAGCTGTTTACTTTTAAATAATAAAGTCATGAAAATTTGATGCTGAACACTTGATTGTCAAGACAAATCATGCCTATTTTCCATATATTTTGAGTACCTCGATAATTAAGATAGTGAGTAACTTGACAGCACGAACGATACTAAGAAGCACTTTTGCCGTCAGACCAGATATCAATATTGCACTACTAACAAATATTTATTTCGTTGCAGAATCAAACCCGCAAGTTTTTCCTTTAAAAAGAAAATAAAACATTACCCTTAAATTAAATAAAAATATGTTGAAATTAAATTGAATTTAGAATATAACGGAATTATCGAACTACAAAAAGTGAAGTTACTGCGATGGTTTCAGGGTTTTTTGGCTATTGAGAATCTAATTATTTTTACTGGCTTTTTCAGGCTTGAGTCCTATGTCGTCGGAAATTAATAAACTTCTTAACACCGTTAAAAACGAAACTGAAAACGCATTATCATCTTGATTGATTCATCATCGATTGATTGTAAACATCTAATATGTATTTCATAATAATAAAAAAAATAAACCCTGTAAATACACCCATAGCAATATATTATCGGTACCGACAACTATCGGTTCCAGGTTCAAGGTCAATATAAACATTTTTACTTTTGGTATGGGAGTTGCAATACCCACGAATTTTCTAACCCTAAACCTAAAAAAAATCTTCCATATTTGAAAATGACAAATCAGCACGATACCAATACGGTAGACGCTCAAAAAAAGACCAGCCGTATGCCTAGAACTAACGAGTATATGACTGATGTACAAAAGTGGAACATCTTGAATATCACTAATAAATACCTTGTGAGCTGGGCGCCGCTCGAATGGAATTCCTCATTATCCTAGCCCTGGTGCGTGGCTGTTGGCGTGAACCGCAGCCACCACCACTGCCCCCTTGCTTTCCACCGCTCGTTCCTCCGCCACCGTTGCCTCCTCCTCCATTCCCGCCATTTTTGCTAGCATCCGATTTACTCAAATCCAAGCGGTCAGGAATGATCGAGAAGGCCGCGCGGCAAATAGTTCCATCATCGAGCAAGCAGGCGATATGAGCCGGGCCGGCCGCGACTGCACGCACCCCACGCAGGGAGCTCAGTGCGGAGGAGCCAGCGCCAGTCCCATATCTGTTCCAACGATCTGCTACTTCTCGAAGTCTGCAATGAAACATTAATGTTACATACTGTTTGTTAAAAACCTAAAATATTGGCATTTTAATTCAATTATAATATCTTCTTAATTTATTTAAGTACAAATTTGAAACTATTGAAGAAAAATAGAATAACATCAGTTATGCATAGTTGATCACAGGTATATTGTAATCCAAGATCATTCAATATATTCTGCTTTAATGTGCACCACACTACGACCTCTCTTGTAATGCTCATCATCATCAGCCCATATACATACCAACTCCCACTGCTGGGAATGGGCCACCTCTATCATTGAAGTGTTAGGCCTTAGTCCATCATGCTGACCTAGTGCAGGTTGGCAGACTACACACCTAAAAAATTCCTAAGAACATTCAGGTGTTCAAGTTTCATCATGTTTTTCTTCAACATTAATAAAAGCAAGTGATATTTACACACATAACTTTGAAAAGTCAGAGGTGTGTGCCTGGGGTTTAAACCTATGACCACAGAGATTCTCAACCATGCGCCTAAACACCTAAAGGTGTGTATTAAAGACAATTTTTTTTATATTGCACCATGCAAATATTGGTACTCACAGGTATTAAACATTGAAAAAAGCAGTGGCTGAATTTATTTAAAATCTAAGAGCCCAGTTTTCCTTACAAATTTTAGAATAATAATCTTTAAACTCTCAATTGTATTTAACAAAAATAATTTCACTATATGTATTAATATAAAATTACTATAATTTGATTTTTTTTTTTACTTTCCATAAGATATTGTTTTTACAATAAATATATTATACTTAATTAGTTTATATTAGAATAACCAAACTGTTTTGAGCAAGTGCTCTTTAACAAATTAAACCAGTTCCTCAAATTTCCAGAGCCAAATTGCAGTAGGTTCAATGAGCAAACATAATATAATTTGATTCAAAATATTAAAATGAAGACATGAAAATTGATATATCAAGTGTTATAAGTACTTGTGCTAATTAATAGGGGTCAATTTACAAACCTTGACAGCCCTGTGTTTGTTTATGTCTAAAAGAAACTGATTTTGACCACTTCTATTTTAAATTTTATCATCCTAAATGGAAAATTCATGCATCTGCGAGCTTATATTTTATGAAACTGAGTTAAAAAAAAAATACTGCCTTTCTTGTTGCACCTACATGATTATTTTAACTGAATACTAACTTTACTATTTCTACTTGTATTAGCATTTTTTATTGGACACTAAAATAATTACCTTGTTTCTTGTTTTTCATTTTACATGGCTTCATTAAGATGCTGTATTCTTAATTCCAATTGTTTAGTAGTTGCAAAATTCAAAATCAGGTATCAAAGTGAAGATTCCAGGATTAAGAACATAAAAATGGAAAACTGGTATTTTTTAACGAGACAGACTAGGCAACCCATGACAGATCCAAATTTTGTCAAATCAATGACTAGTAATTCCAAGCTTTGAATTCATCACACATGTTTTAAATAAAATTACTCATAACGTAATTTCCTCAAAAAAAATATCTTTTGAACACATCAAGTCAGTTTAGTTCATGCTGTAAAATTGGAAGTGCTAGGACACAACATGAGCATAAAAATACTCTTCCTGCATTCATACTAAGACTGATTTCGACATAATCTCTGTGATTTTAGTGAGGAGCATGGTGAAGGATTTTTCTATGATCTTTGGACAGTGGAGGAGCATTTTCAGTGGTAGTAGGACTCACATATTATGATAGCAGACTACTGCTGCAGTTTGTCATAATAATAAAACTTTAAATTTCAAAATAACATATTGACCAGTGTTATTAATTTAC
The DNA here is from genome assembly GCA_030295005.1 of Cephonodes hylas. Classification (NCBI taxonomy): domain Eukaryota; kingdom Metazoa; phylum Arthropoda; class Insecta; order Lepidoptera; family Sphingidae; genus Cephonodes; species Cephonodes hylas. Next base: position 9,250,538 of record AP025363.1, on the reverse strand, counting down.
TTTCTATTATTACCAGAAATATTTAATACACACTTATTTACTACTTGTGCTTTTCTATAAAACATGAAACATGTCACTTTAACTATCTCAAAAAAATTGGTTTATTAATATTTTTTTTATTTGTAATTAATAAGTGGTAATATATGTGGATATTAATTATTTTATTATATTTTTATTTATTATTTGTCTGTAAATCTTCGTAAAATAAAAACATTAATATTTCTTAATTTTATATAACAACCATATCATATAACCATCATCTTAATATGACAGGTCATTGAACAACACTAAAGAAAGCCTTTTTTAATCTTGTATGATTTTAGAAGTGTGTATGAATAATGCCTAAAGCTTTTAGCAGGTTTGAAAGATTTAGTCTTGCACAAATCTCATTGAACAAGTAAAATATTAACTACAAAACATTACATTAGTTTTTAACAGAAACTATAATCATTTATATTCTAACCTAAACCATACAGCTGTGAAAAAAACCCCATTTGTTTTTGGAGTGTTTTAATAAAATTATTAATAATTTATTCATCTATGCATATCTTTAATTTTAACTGCATTTCATTCTTGTATAAAGGTTAAATTTGAGTCTTCAGTAAAGTAAAATGATTCAGGTCAATAATATTTATGTATTTAAAGACAATAGTAGTTCAACAACAAAATATCCGTGGTAGTAGTAACTTATGCAAAATCCTAGACCAACAAAGAAAAACTATTGAGCTTGGAACAATTTGATGAACCTTTGTTATTATCCAAATTGTATGAAAAAAAGTAACAATATTGGTAGATTTGGTTGTACCACCAAAGGATAAAAGTTCCGTAATTTCATGAACTCAATTAATTAAGTGATTGCATAGAGGTGTTTTCACGCCTTTTTGCCACTCTAGGTGATAAAACTTAGCAATTTGTTTTGAAGATACTCCATGCGATCACATCGGCCAATTATTGATTAGCCATATACTTCAACATGTTGGACATACATTTCTACCGTCCGACCAACATATCGAAGAATTATGTCACACCTTCGACAATTTTAACGTAATAAAAGTAGATTTAGCTTTAGCAGTCAGCCAAATTTTCGCTAGTCGTCGAAATCCACCATATTAATATACATTGCCTTGCATTGGGAACTAATTGAAATCACCACATTATGTTTCGAAGCAACTTAGGGCATTTAAAATCGGCCGCAGATGTAAATAGACATATGAAACGTGGTTTCCTCGAATGATCATACCAGAAGAAACCGAGAGTTACTATCATTTTGTTCGCAATATCATGGTATGTCGGATTTCACAATATGAACGAAATGGAGTCTTGTAAAATGATAAAATGTTTACCTGTCTATCAATTGATCCTCTGTGCCAGGCAAAGGATGAACCACAAAATGCATTGTAGACATTTCCAATTTCTGGTCTTGAGCTTACAAAAAATTTCAACGGGTGCACATTAACATTTGATAAAATTCACTATAATATCGCATGAACAAAAGAACACCATCTAAAATTCTCCTTCAGCCACCATATTTCTCGTGGTTTCCTTCGTAATCGTTTCTCGTTCTCAAATACATGTGAGTCGGTACATGACGAAAGAAGAAAGAAAATATCAACATGGCTTCTATTTCGTTCGGAATGTTGGTATAACTGACTGTGTACGGACACCAATAATCGACTAAAATAGAGAAAATGACTGCGTAGCATGCAATAAAAATACTAAAAAAAAGTAGTATTATTTTACCATTGAAATATACATGATAAAGATTTAGAGCCAATAAAATAAGTTCAATATTACATTTTCCTTTGTTTGGACATATATTGTTAAATAGTTACAATTTATCGATATATAACATTACCTTAAGTCGATATATCCGATCTTTTATTTCTATTGAGTTAATGTGACTAACTGTTTATGTAAATTGGTAAAATTTAATCATCAATTTCACATCAAAATTTCCTTAATTAATAATTTTAAAACATGACAAGTAATAAAATAAATATATTTATGATAATCATAATCCATATTCATCGAAGTGTCATGCATCAATTTCGAAAACACATAAAAAAAACATTTGTCAAAAATGGCGGCCAAGTCAAAGAATCGGCTGCTTAAAATTGAAAATAAATTATTGAAATTAGATAAATTGGAATTAAAAGATGTGTTATGTCCAATTTGCCAGTCTATTTTAATAGAACCAGTGACGTTACCATGTTTCCATGATTTTTGTCAACACTGTTTTAGTGGCAGTGTAGAATATAATGCTTTGTGTTGTCCTCTGTGTCGTTTACGAATTGGATCTTGGCTGAGAACAGCAAGAAAACAAAAGAATTTAGTTAACGTCGAGCTCTGGAATTTCATCCAATCAAAATTTTCTGAAGAGATTACTAAAAAAACGAATGGAGAAGACATCGATTTACCAGAAGGTAAGCAGTGTAAATACAATTTATCCTATGATCAATAACAATTTGTATGTATACAATCTCCCGTAACGTATTTGTTTAATAACGTATGCAAATAATTTGTCACTATTTTATGTTTATCACATCGCTAGCGAATGAAAGTTGTCTATTATTCTGAAATATATTTCAAATAATCTTATTTTAAGTTATAAATTATTTTTTTTAGGTACACTTTTACCGCGATTAAGTGAACAGGGAGAAATTAGGTCTGAATATGAAGCTGAATTAAAAAGGCTGAAGGCTGAAAGAATAGAACTTGAACAGAAACATTTGCAAGAGACTGAAATTTTAATAAAGTATGCATTTATAATAACCATTTTACACTGATGTTAATTTTTATTTACACAACACAAATTAGTCTCACTTTATGTCATTTTAGAATAAGTGTCAGTGGGCTCAGTGGACTTTCTATTAAACCTTTCTCACATTGTTATATCATAAACTCTTATGGCAAATTCCCAATCACAAGGGTGTGTAAAAAATTGTATAACTTAATAATGCTTGAGATATTGATTTTGATTGAGATGTTTCAACAGTCTATTCCAACATTGAAATTCACCTTTTTGCTTGCACAAGTAGAATATTACATTATGACAAGAAGCTGTAAATCAATAATTCATGTATTTACATACATCATTACTTTTATGTTAACTACTATATCCTCATATATTTTTACATGGAAGGTACATTTTATTATACATCCACTAAAATTGTTTTGAAGTTTATAAGGTCTAAATAAAGAAAAAATCTTAGCAATTTAACATGTTATATGTTGATATTATAGAAAGCTAAGTGAAGAAGAGGAAGAAACACAAAGAAAATATTTGGAGACATTAAAGCAAGATGAAATGTTAGCTAAAAAAATGCAAGATGAAGAACAGAATTTACAGACCCTAGTCACTCCACAGCCAAGCACACCTGCAGCACAAACACAGAGCAAAAAAAGTACACCAAGACCTAGATTAAAAGCAATGAAAATTGACAAATATCTAAAGATAAAACCCAAGGTTAAAAAGTAAGCTTTTACAATATGTTAAATATTTTAAAAATGTATGTCTGCAAAATACAAAATGGTTGAATTGTGCAACCCCAATGCCTAATAAAAAATTAACAGCAAATCAACAATTATTTACATAGTGACAGTAGAAATAACATAAAAAAGCATTTTATCCTTGTGCTATTGATAAAAAATGACCATGTTTTAAATTTCAGCAGTCCAATTTTGCCTGAAGACAACACAAGCTCTGAAAGCTTCATTTCAAAAGCGACAACAGTTTCAACCACAACATCAAACAGCAGTGGGTCACCAGAAATGGTCCCAAGATATGTGCGTCAAAATTTATTAGAAAAAAAAATGAAACTGGCTTCTAATCTATGGAATAAAGAAAATGGAGATAGTGTGAAAGAAAAGGTACTGATCATAAATCTGCTTTGCGCTCAGTTATTTGTAACTTTGGCGAGTTTAATTTTAGAAAATAAAATAATAATTAGGAAGATTGCATACTTTTTAATTAAATGAATTTTAAGGTGATTTTGAAGTTATATCACTTAGCAAACAAATTTTACAATCAAACATTAGCTAAAGCATATGTATATTGTCAGATGCCATGGCACATAGTTTGAAATTCATATCATTAATATCTGAGACAAATAGTATGTTTATGATATTCTGTCAGACCAGTTATCTCTTTAAGGGACCAGAGCTCTTGCAATATGTACATCCAACATAATTACTAGTATGTGAATTGGGTGAGGCTAAGCTATTCTGCGAATTTGCTGTTACTGAACAACACACAGACTGGTTCACTGTGACTGGCATGTGAAATAATTGACATAATGTTATAATCTTCAAAACTCATCCATTGTTTCAGTGAAAGGCGTAAAATATTACTCTATAACAGTTTTTAGGATTTTAAAACTTTGTCTAAAGCATTTCAATGTTTATGAATTGGCAAACTATTTTGCGTCCACTCTGCCCCAGGTCCTATCTATAGTGAACATTCAGAGTTATTGAATTGCTTATTATTACAGGCATGTGTAGTAATTTAACTTACTTTTGCGCAAGTCACTACAAGTTGATCTAAAATAACATAAAAAATCTTATCTACATAAATTTTGATGTAAAAATAAAAACATTAAATATGATTATTATAAATAATTTTGACAATGCAAGACAGGTAAAATTTTAAGACTGACTAATCCAGAGGTCCCCAGTCAAATGCAGGGTCGGCAAAGTGTTATTGGGTTTTTCATCAGAAAATGTCCATTAGCAACACGTAATATGCAAATGTGCCTGAAAAACGGCAATACGGTTTTGGGACTGATACACAGGGTGTATTCAGATCATGATCGAAAACTAAGGCAAGTAATAGACAAGGTCATCACAAACCCCCTGGCATTAAAGAAAATCTCTTCAAAAAAAAAACTTTTTCCGTAAAACCATCGGTATTAAATGTAATGTATGTAGTGTTATGGGAAACGTAACTTTTTTTTTCGCGAATACACCTGTATAGGGAATGGGTACCAGCGAACAAAACGAAAAAAATAGAAAAAAATCACTTTCAATTAATTTTTTATTTTTTTCGTTTTGTTCGGTGAAAAATCTTACTAATGAAAAATATTGTGAGAGAATAGTGAAAGATCTCTGTTCTGAATGTTGTTTTTTTGCACGCAATGCAATAATTTTTGTCAGAACTTTCTTTAATGCCAGGGGGTTTGTAAAGACTGAATTTATTACCTGCCTAAGTTTCCGATCACGGTGTGAATACATCCTGTATATTTTAAGTGATATTTTGTTGTGGAAATTTAATTGGGTTGTTTGTTAACATTATCGTTTAGATTATTAAGTGGTATGTTTCTATTTGTTTGTCAAATAAATAAAAATCAATGCGTAGTTGAAGCTACAGCATAAGTATGCTACGTCTTAGAAAGAGAATCACTTTATTACACGAATCTATGAGGATTTAATAGAATGACACGGGGTTATTAAAATTTTTCGTTGCAGTACTGCGATAACACGTTTCGAAGCGGCACTAGTTTTAAAAAACAGTATAAAAAAGTGTTAAAAAATGACGATTCAAAAGAACTTGTAAAAGTCTATTTGAATAAAGGAGATTTGACTTTGACTGAATGAGAAATATGTCAGTAAATTGCCAATAGGTGCTAAAACTACATCTGGCAAAACAGGTGTAGAAATCTACCTCTGCCTAAAATTAATGGGACATAAGCACTTGTGTATTTATGTAGAATATATGTTTACATTTCAGCAAGACGAAGATGCATCAGGCAATAACAAGCAGGATCAAGCCAAGGGAAAGAAAAAAAATGCCGGGCCATCCTTACTGGTATCCTTGCCTTTGCCAAGTATACCAGGTATTTCTCAACAGAAACCCATCGCCGCTCCCGATAGAAATGTAGACTCCATCAGTGTAGATTCTATGGAGGAACTGTGCTTCTTCAAACCTATCAAAAGAACACCAGTGACAAAGTAAGTAAAACTTTACATTTGTGAATTTTGAAGTCGCGGGCTCGTAACGTAATAGGAAGTGCTAGTGTGTTTGTCTTGTGTTGGCAGGTATAACCCATGTTTTTGTGAAGTTTCACTAAAATTAAATCATTAGTTTTTGGGTGAATGTGTTACAAACCTTGCGAACTTTCACGTTTATCGGCCGAATACTGAAACGCTACTTAATTTTAAGTCTATTTTAACCGACTAAAATAAGACGGGATTAGACGTTTAAGTTCACCTTAATTTTTAAGTTGCGTTTCAGTATTCGGCCATATGTGTAATATTATATATTTCAAGTGGTGGTAATCACGTATTATTAGTTTTATTTGCTTGTAAAATTCTCTTAGATTTCTACTTAACTCATATACTTATACATCAGGCTCATTCTTGTATACTTTTTTTGACTATTTTAAATTTTTGCATGGATTTGATTCACAAAATGTTTTTTTTTTTTTAATTTTTCAGACTTAGTAGCGGCAAAGGTTTTCCTTTGCGCATTCCACCGATGCATGCTGAAACGCAATCTAGCTCGCCGTCGCCCGGCGTGCCGCCTACCCGAGCACAATACTTGGAATCGCTCTGCCACCTTCGTAGCTTCTCCTTAACAAATAATTTACCATCAGCATTTGTTATTACACTTAATTTGTTACACATTGAAAAGGTAATTGTAGCAAAAACATAACATTTATAATTGTAACTTTATCATTATAACATAAATGGCGATTTATAATTGAATCATATTGCAGGATGATGGTGATAAATACGAAACAAATTCCAAATCCAAAATCAAAAAAGATTCTAACAAAAATAAATGTGCAAAAAACGTCGACGGTATTACAAAATTAAATAATGAAACTAATCTGCGACGTACGAAATCTGTGGGGAATATCGCTAAATATGAAAATGAAACAACACCGAAAAAGGCGAAAGTGAAACAGAGGAAAGTGTCGTCAGAGCGAAAGGCACGCGTCAAGAGCAACTCGAAAAAACTAAACGTCGACAATGAACATAGCAGTCCTCTTTTAATGTCCGAGTCGATAAATAACAACAGAGTTAATTTAGCTGTAAAAAACTTGTCTAGTCCGTTGGAGAATTGTGATGTTAAAGAAATATTGCAAGAACAAATTAGGGTTCAAAAATTACTTGAACAAGAAAAAAGTGATTTTGAGCTAGCACGAAAAATAGAAGCAGAATGGAATAGCAGGAGGCTACCGCGGCGAGCAGCTATTAAACGTCAAGTATCGATTAATTATTCACTTAGGCCGACAAAGAAATTAAAAGTGTGATAATATGTTGCCAAATTAAACACACATTCTTTTATAAAATGAAGCATTTTACTGTCTGTTTAAATGTTTCCACTTCTTTTTCTACGGATTTGAATGTATGGTTCACTCCGTAGCAGGGTATAAGTTTGAAACATTGAATATTCCATGTTTTCGGAACGGATTTTACTGTACATAAGCGCAACTTTATTTCTTTATACAGATGTGCTGATAAGACCTCTTTTTTTTCTCACCGATTATTTAAGATATATTTAAATTGTATGTGTAAGTCGATGGTACCTATAATAATACGATTTAGCTAGTAATAAAAGTAAACACAAAGTAAAGTGGCGTGTCTGTTTATAAATGCATTAATTCAGTTGAATATAAGTAGATTAACCGGCTTATCATATTGATACTACAATTATTTTGTGTCAAATTTGTGTTAGAATTGCTTTACTGTCTTAGATCTATGTGGCAGCTGTGTGAAACTGAACAATGCATAAAATATGTCGGACTACTATAACTCTTTATACCTAATGTCTACTCTATAGAAGTTCCTACTGTTAAATTGTAAGGTTTTCAATAGTAACATTTTTTTTCAATAACTATCTACATAAAACCAAAGCTAATAGATTCGTAAATGTACGTATTTTTATAGAGTTTTGTCACTATCCTATTTGCTAGTAACTCGTCGATATCTGTATTAGTTATTTTTTCAAAACATTTCTTGTCATGTCACCAGAGCCTGGGTAGTGGAGATTTATTGGAAAGCATACGTTTAGTTTCGGAAGATAACAATAGCTTTATAGATGTACTAGGCGATAGAGCCAGCGGAGGATATCATTTAGTAATGCTATATATATGTTAGCAATAAAGATACTCCACGATTTCGTACGTCCACGCACAATTTTATAAAACAATTACTTTACGCTGAACATTTGAATGTTTGTTTATTGCTCTATTGTGTTAAAATCGCAAGTTTATTGAAACTAAAACAATTATGTATACCAATTTATGTAATATATATGTAGTATCATGACTGGTCGGAATTTTCCGTCCGATAGGCACTAATGCTGTTAAAAAACATTTCGCATATACATTCACAAGTATTTTATATAATCATTTCAACATAAAAGATTCCCCGCTTTATTTATCAATTTTATTATTTGATAAATAAAGCATAGCATTATTTAAGTCCTATGCGCAAACGACGACGTTGCAATAGAGTAATAAACAAATACTTATATGTTTAACAATTTGAGCTTAGATTCCTAGCAGTTCATTTGATAAATAGATGTCAGATGATGTTTTCACAAATTATAATGAAAATGTTCTATTAATGTATGTATTTGTACGAAAACTACCATAGATATTAAATGTATATAATATTGCATTCTCAGCATAGCTATTTTGTGATTAAAGGATAATCAATTCAAAATATCTCAACTAATGTATATTCGATGTCTGTTTTCATATAAAATGATCGGGGTCGGGTATTCAGTGGTACACACTACACAACTACAACTAATGCGATTTTAGAGCCAGTATTTCAATTTGTCATAAATCCATTTGGCTTGTATGAATTAATGTGAAACTAAATTGTAACTCATGGTTTGTTCGTAAACGACTTGCCATGGATCTCATGACTTTGTGATTATATTGTGATTGTTATAAGAATTGTAAGTGTAAACTGTATAGTTGTACGTATTTATGAAGTGGTGCTCTAAATCCCAATTATTATGATAGAAAGCTTCCACATTTGAGAAATAAAACACAAACTATGAATTTACTTTTTATTGATATGTTGACTTAACTCCTTTTTCTTAAATTTGTAGATGCTACCTCATGTCTACAACCATCAAAAAAATCGTCAGGTTCGCCAAACCCGCTAGTTCATGTGGTGTCATTTTCATCTCATCAGGAGTAGGAGTGGCTATATCTGGGAAACAAAAATGTTTATAGGATCCATTTCTGTATCATAGTACTAACCAGTGTGAACTACTTATGGTTTTGGGACATACATATACAATAAAACTATAAATTGTAAAAGCATGAAATAGGGAATCAGGATTTATACTTACTATTGAAACAAGTCTTAATAATTTCACACTAACCATGTCAGCTTGTCTAGTAAATATTTCAAATCTCACCTTGCACCAACTTCCCAAAAAGCTGAATAGTTTGTGGATACATAATGTGGAAATAACTGCAACCAATCCTGTATGGCAAACATCAAATAAGTAATTGTAAATCTTCAAAGTGTCAATATTATGCCATTATACTTAACTTCTTGGCACATCTTTATGAGCTTCCGTACATTTGTCTCATTTCAAATTGATGCCATTGTCTTCATAGCATCTGTAATAAAAGTTAATTAAAATCTAAGTGCAATTACATAAAAATACAAGTGAATCAAATAAAAAGCTAACAGTACCTCAAAAAGTTCAGACTTCAAACAAAAGAAATGTAGACAAACCATTACCACAATTGTTATATTCACACTCAGCATTATCTTCATTGCCTATTTTCTAGCTACGACACAAAGATCAGTTAATACATCTTAAATTCAGCCATTGCCAAATAACATCTAACCATACCATTTCCCACTCTTCACTTACCGCATCAAAGATGCATGATGTGAGCATACCATGTAGCAGCCATGTCTCGCAAGATTCTCATGTCACAGCTGTCCACACTATACAACACTTTAACACACTGTCCTTGTGTTTAATTGTACAGTAAGAATATTCTCAGTCAGATGTACATTCACACAGTTTACAAAGTGATTCAATTCATATGGAACTTCACATTTGTTCTTATCAGTTTTGTCATGTGCCAACAAAGTATTAATAATGTGTCACCTCATCTTATAATTAAAACATCCATCTCAAAGTGACATACTTGTTTATTGATCAAATTCCCTCATCATACCACATCACAAGTTACACACAATGCCCCTGTCATCTTACATCTAGTACAAGCTACATATATCTTAATTCATTCAAGTATGCCTTGTAGTTATTATTTCATTATGTAAAACCATAGTTTTTCTACTCATTAAACTAATTAACTTAGATACACATTCTAAATATTACATTACCACATCATACATCTCTATTTCATGTGCTCACACTTCGTACGAGCTCACCTCACGTTTGTGGCTTGTTGTTGTTCCAGCCACTGCCAGAGCCAGAACTACCGCCATTACCATTCCAATTGCCCTGACCATTGGACCAATTTCCGTGATTCCAATTGCCACCCTTTCCGCCGCCTCCATTCCAGCCTTGGTTGCCACCTTGACTCCATGATGGTGGTGGACCATTCTGCCCCCAATTTTGATTTCCGTTCCAATTCTTCCCTGCATTGCCCGGTGGTGGTCCTCCTTGCCAGTTGTTAGGGCCTGAATTTCCATGCCCACCTAAAAATCCACCCCAACCTGCTTGATTAAGTGCGGCAGCTACAAGACTTATTGGTAAATTAAAATTAGGTGGTGGCCCCCCATTAGGATTGATGCCCAAATTTTGCATATTAAGAGAATCTATATTACTGTTTCCTCCGTTACTGCTTGATCCTCCAGGAGGACCGCTTCGGTTTCCTTCCCAATTGCTCGAGTTGTAGGACTCCTCCTTCCAGTTTTGATTAGATTTGCTCCGGATTTTTGGTGCAGCGCTGGATACCGACACTGAAGCTCCCTTGATGACATGATCTTCACCACATAAACTCTGAGCCACTTCTGGGTCCAAGAACGTCACAAATCCAAACGCTCGAAACGGCCGTGGGACGAAAACATCCGTCACTTCTCCAAATTTAGAGAAATAATCACGAAGATCGTCTGCTGTCATGTCTTCTGTGCATCTCCCCACAAATACTTTGCAAGGCATTTGAGGTACTACGCCTTCTTTAGAGTTAGGGATTCGGACATCTACCCAACGTCCATCAATATTGTGCCTCTGTGCAAGAGCTCTCATTTGAGATGCATACGTTGCGAAGCGTACAAAACCAAACCCTTTGAAAGATCCATTTTTGTCTTTCTTCAACTGAACCATAACCACTTCACCGAATTGTTCAAAGTATTGTTTGATTGATTCCTCTGTAGATTTCCATGGTAGACCAAGGCAGATAAGGTCTGAACAAGTTAGTTTCTTCTCTAGTCGTTTTGTTTTTGCCGCAGAGTTTTCAGGAGACACATCTTCCATCTTGCGTTTGTTTTCTTTGGGGAATACACATATGTAGAGGTGTTTGCCCCAACCCACCTCACCGGGTGGATGAAGTTTTCCTTCGCTCAAGCGGATGCCTCGGATTGTTTTACTTTCGGGATGTCTGTATTTGAGTCCACAGGCCCCCGGAAACTGAGCAACGAGTGTGGAAAGTAGCAGGGTTCCATCAAGCTCACAAGGTATTTCTACTGCGTTAGAATCATCTTCATCTTCACTGACTTTAATGTATTCAAAAATGTCTTCGTTATAATCGTTTTTAGCACACATAATGGTAAAGTCTGTTTCTTATTTTATTATTCAAAGTCTTCAAATAGTTAAAACAATTTTAATGAAACCTAACAACTCAACACAATATATAAAGTACGGCCATATTGTATTTCCGCTCGGTATAGGGATAAACTAATCAGAATAGATCTTTCGAAAGATCGATTCATGGTTTATGACTACTAAAAGAGAAATTTAAGAGGTTCTTTTCATAATTTATTTGGCATCATACTAACTATGAATGTGTTTATAAAAATTATATTAATTGAAAATCGAATCGGTAATTTACGTACTGATTAAAAATAATTTTATAGCTCTGCTCCATAATCATGTTCCCAACAGGGACACAATAGTGTCTTCTCTCAATATTTGTAGGATTTAAAATAAGAAAAATATTACCTGTTCTGGGTATGTGAATTAGCAGTACTCTACCAGCAAATTAATTTTTCACTGGTCTTTCCATTTTTTCTGTTGGATTTTTTTCTAAAGCTGTGAATCGATTTGATTATTGGGAAAAAGGTTAAAATCACAAATTAATTTAATTACCACAATTCATTACATTTCTAAACATCGATTCAAAGCAAAAAGTTACATCCCTAAGTCGGGGTTGTAACTTGCAAAAAGTTAAGACAATATTTCTTCAATTTGCATAAAGCCATGTATAAACATCATACACTCATCATCAGCACCATCACATAGGTGACGTGCAGAACGTAGTGGTTAGTTGATGTGTTAATATAAGTTCAATTTCGCCTTGCGCTCGGTTGCATTTTTTCTTTAAAGCAAAAGTATAAAATAGTATATTTCAGTTCTTGCGAAGCACGACGTGAGGAGAGTGCAAGACCTGTGTTAAAAGAGGAGAAAACAACAATGCAGATGGATAATGTTCGATTTTTTACTCATTTCATATACTTTAAATTGTGTATAAAGGAACGTCAACTGATTAGAACGCCAAATTTGCATTTATTTTTGCCGACATAAGTACTAGAAATGTGTTTACAAACACATAATTATTGTCGTAGGTATTGGCAGTACTGGCTTGATTTTGGATTCAGTCTTAAAATACTACGAAATTTTGAAGACGATACTAATTATACTTCATACTAGTGTATAAAAAAAAAATGAAGATAATAATATAAATATCATATATATAATTGGGAAAAAATGTATTTTACTAGTATTAAAAAAATATGTATTTTGGTATATTCAAAGTAGAAGCTGTTATAACGCAATCTAAAGTAACGCCATCTGTAGTAATGATTATGAAGCGATTAGGGACTATGATAATAAGAATAAAAAAAAATGTACTTGCCTAGGAAGTATCCGACGGAAGAGATACACTCTACATTAATATAGTTTTCCAGATTTTAGGTTTTAAAAACATAAGGACATTTTAGGAATATTTTTTAATTCACATACGCAGACCTAAGCCTTGCAGAGTCAGGTAGAGATGCAGTTCTGAATCCACGTTTCGCCAACTGTTGGATTATTGCTTTCCGGACTCGGGAATTCGGGAATCAACCAGGGGCCGCTCGATTGCAGGATGTCAACTTATACGACGGACCAACGTGGACCATTATCTATAAAAATCATTGATATGTTATATAGATTTAATCAATGGTGAGTTCAACAAAAACTGATTGTAGGAGGATTTTTATAAATTGCCAGTGTAATTTTTATAGTAAATAATAGTAAAAATAAATGCATTGCAATACCTACTTACATATTTTAAATCTCTGCACGTAGAACTTTATTTATGTAAATTAAGGTAGTCACATCGCGTAACCTATCTGAGTGAATGTAAATCTATAAATAACGATACTTATTTCTTTGCCTACGGATTTTTAAACAGCTTTGCGTTTTTTTGTTATTTGCTAAATTTATAGTATTATTTGCCTGTATCGAAATTAAACTGAAGTAAATTAAAAATGCGTATATGGAAGAAATTGCATAGTCCCTAAGAAGCAAGACCTCCACTGGAACTATGCAATTATGTGTAGTTTCTTTTACTTGTTTTTTTTTTTAACTAACTATGCACTTAAAAAGTCAATATTATCTTTGGCGCCATTAAGAACGCCGCTTTTTATTAGATAAAATTAGTTACAGCCTTCCTCTTTGACTAAGTACGTTATTAAATCAGATTACTTTTAGCCCAGCGCATATCTATACATCCTACTAAAATATGAGTGATCCTCATTCGTATTCATTAAGTAGAAGCTGGACGGGCACCTATTAAAGAGTCACTGAATCCTGCAGGCACAGTTCGCCATACTATCTAGAGAACTTTGGTCATATGGCAAAAAAATATTAATATCAGCATACCTATAGCAGTAGGTACGTTGGTTGCTGATAACAAATTCTCGCTAAAATACATTAACATTTTAGTACGTTTTATGCTACTACCACTACATCCGCGTATTTATGTTAACATCTAAATTTATTATTGAAATTTTGACCTTTTAATGTCAATGTTAGATTGTCATAACATAGTTGCTTGGATCAATTCAAAATATTTATTTCTACAGGCCCCAGGTTTTATGTACCTACTTCAGCTCCACCAGCATGGCAGTGTAATGCTTATTGGTCAAAAACTGATATTACGGTACGTACCTACTTCTGTAATGGTAGGGTACCGACCATGACCATTGTTATCTACAAACAAATTTAACATTCCGGTATGTTAACAATAGACAATCATAAAAAGACCGTGATTATTATTGGTATTTATGGGTGTAAGTATTTATTATTTATTTATTCTAAGGTTGAATAAAAATTAAACATGCTTAATTATTACAGATTATTCTACAGATTGTGATAATCTCGTAATGACTACATTTACGTATCTACCCGTGGTGCGTTATTTGCGTCTAAATTCGTAAATTGTAATTGCATTTCTTTTATGTGAGGGTCAAACCTCAGAGTTTAATTTTTAGTTACCCGGTTTGCTGTGGAGGGAAGTGCACAACTTTTTGTTTTCCATGTCCTTCTTTACATTTCTTTTTATTAACTTCGATGCGGAAATATGACAAATTAGATCCCTTTAGATTCGCTAAACTTTAGTGATCGGCGTCAATACTGTACGTGCCGCCGTTGATCCTGGAGCACAGTAGTCACAGTGGAGGGTGTAAAAATCTCTTCTGTTATCGCATGAGTGTTCCCGTCGATTGGTGTTTAAGCTTAGTAACTACATGAGACTATCATAAAGAGTGGCAAGGCGTGGGTTTATTAAAATCACTAGCATTAGTTAAAACATTTTCATTCTCGAGCTGATATCGCATAGTTCACGATCGCGTATTTAAGTGCCAAGCTACGTTATTGAATAGTGATTACATTAATAAAATTACAAATAAAATGTTACGGTCGAGGGTATCCCACAATGCTAATTTGCGTAGGTGTTATTGCGCCAATAATGCCAACTACGGCTGAATTATTCCGTGGCCAGTTTCGTCTTGAACCTGTTCTAGATCCTCTGAAGTCTTAACATATGAAATTGCGTGGGTGAATGTTGGACATAGGTTATGATTATGCTTTTGTATAGTGGGATCATTGCACTGCAAACTATAGGTATAAAATACCCGCCCTTGGATAACTTAGACACTAATCTCAATAATAATTATATATGTTATCAAATTACCTGACACATTGGAACATTCATTTCATTAGGAAAGTTTAGAAATTAATTTGATGATTCCTTATTTAGCTTCACGCGAGGCATTCTGTTACTTATATATCTAAATTTCTTAAGATAATGGCCTTTTTCTTTGTAATCCATATTTCCTAGCGTTGGTGTTAAAACATTGCATAGTTTTAGTATAGGTAGGTACTTATGCAACGTTTATTAATAAGGCAGTATGTCTTTACGACGGAGCAGGATACCAATCAAAGTACTCCGACAAGAAATACACTTTCATAAACATGAAGTAAGTACTTTAAGGTTACCTGTAATTAGTGTGATGGTGACATGAATAGAAACCCAATGTTCGATGCCGCATTGAGACAAACATTCTTTTATATCACAAATAATTGAAGTCAATATTATTTGTAACTTAAATAATCTAACGTCAATGACACCTTATTGCCTATACGCACGGATAAATATGTTTTAATTATCGAAAAAAAAAAAACATACAAACTAAACATCATGCCTGTTTTCCCCGCAGAGTGTTACTTATTTCTGTATTTAAATTTCCTCTTGTAGATGACCTATGTGTCAATCCCACACTTTTCCAGATTTAGTGATGCTTGACTTAATTTACTTTAGTACTTGACCCCACCTGGGAATCGAACCCAGGACCACTAGGCGCATGCTTGAGGTGCGAGACCATGAGACAGAAAAATAAAATCTCAAAGTAAATTAATGCTATGTCGTTGTATAATATAACCAAAACATGCTCTTTTATAGACGATCGAGCGTTGATCTTGAACTATGACTTTTTGAATCTTCTTTTTAATTTAACTCGATCTTTTGGTGAACATTATAAGAAATGGCAAGCTATTATGGTACAAACGATTGAAATATCCTTAGTGTTTTAAATATATATTTATTCGCTGCATATGTAGTGTGTCATCGATGAGTAGGTACCTATTGTGGGTCAATAGGCAAAAGGCAGGATTTCGCTAAAAATCAATCACTGAGAAATTACTTTTTATTGGTACGCATTGTCGGCGCATTCATACCACAGTCTAAATACTGCAAAGCAATACCTATGTACCTATAATAGGGACAATAATGATTAATTACGATAGTCAAGACTATTAATTATTTTCTAGCGTATTACCTCGCGTTATCATACATGATAGCTAACGGCATAGAAGGTATGAAACTCGAAACATTGAAATTTTAATGCTGGTAGTTGGAAGTGGTAATCACTACATAGTATAAAACAAAGTCGCTTTCTCTGTCCCTATGTCCCTTTGTATGCTTAAATCTTTGAAACTACGCAACGGATTTTGATGCGTTTTTTTTAATAGATAGAGTGATGGAATAGGAAGGTTTATATGTATGATAACATCCATTAAATATCAGCATTGCACCCGTGCGAAGCCGGGGCGGGTCGCTAGTATTATATAAATCTACAAATTACGAAGTGGCAAGTGGTAATAAAAGTTTCTAATATTACATCCAATAAGATATGCTGCCGGTCGGGTCTAAGGCACGTGAAATAATAATAAAGTTACCGAGTCAACTGGACCTATCCAGTCACTACCTGATCACCTTGAATCTTGACTTTTACTATTTGCTAATTTAAAGTTTGGTTCCTTTACGTGTTAAATTTGTTTTAGTGTGGAGCACGCTGATATAATGTAAACGTGTTTCAAACGACAATGCTTTTAATTTTTCAAGGACTCAATATTAAATCTATTTTCCTCCACATTAACATTCTTGCGGTGTTCACTTTCGAATTGTTAATATATATTCGAGACCGGTAAATAATCGCACTTCCTGTATTTTTTGTGATTTCCGACATTGCATTTAATTTGGGTGATCAATTATTTATAGAACTGCAAACGTTTGCAATTTTTTTTACCTAAAATAAGTAGCTTCTTTCTTAAATAATGCATCGTTTTTGCTTTTATATTTTATCCGAGCATAACAATAAGTTATAAAGCGATTCATTATGTTAGTGTTTTAAAATTAATGCGATATGGTGATAATCAAATTACAGTTGATGGTTGGAGAGAGACTTTGCTTTCATGTAATTGTACCTACACCTTACAAAAAGTGCATGTTTTTTTGCAATAAAACTCATAACTAATCTTTAGAAGAATAATCTTGTGAAGACATACTAAAACCCTAAATGTCACGACGTGATCTTTAAATCTCGGCACCTAAAGAACCGGTTATCTTGGGTCATCAGGCGGCTCGGATTTGCCACATCACGACATATTTACATAATTATTACAGTAGGTATTATACATGTTGTATATGTACAAATCAATCTTTAAAGCAAAGAAGTACTGTTAAGTATATGCCATTACAACCGTTATAATATGGAGTCATTGTCTCTTATCGAGTGCTTGCAATAACGTTTTTTAATGTATTATGTTCAGTATGTGAGATTTTTATGTATATATAAGTTACTGAGTATTGGTCGACTACTAAACTGGTGCCTTGTACATGTAAGAGAGGGTGTTAACGTAAAATACGTAAATATCTTGGGCCCGAACTCACTACCATCTTTTGGTCGCGACGCACCGGTCCGCATACAAATCAGCGTTAGTCCACTAACTGTAATTAATATATATATTTTAATAGGTGTTATATTGAAGTTGGACTTTAAAAAATATTTGAAAAATTCTTTAATTTTACTAAATGCTGACAGTTATTTTAAAATCATAAGAGTAGGAAAATGTTATAGAGCTTGCGTCTCCCCACGTAACTAAATCGTGAATCACGACTGAACTTAGATCTCAGTAGGTACAAAAACTTAGGTTTTATTTCGGTCTACTAAAATACTTGAGTGCGTTAAGAACACAAAAGGTCAAAGACCAGTTTCGCAACATTTCTCTGTTGGTTTGGAACAAAGGCTTGCAAAGTCCCCTTCACTGGCGCAGGCGATACCGACAGGAAGCCCGTCCAAGGCAAGCGCGCCCGACGCCTTGCACTCACTAATAGTTGCATTCCCTTGTCTACATGTAAATAGGAAACTATTTAAAATGAGCTCTAAGGAGACAATCGATTTGCCAGTAGATCCTGCTTTTTATGTAATTATGTCCTAAGTGTATTTATAAACGAACATTTTGTAAAGGCTGCCGTGATATATTAGCCTTATATTCCTCATAAATGAAGAAAACCATCAATTTACTTTGACATTTGAAAGCTTGATATTAACTATGAACGAGGAGGAATGTTTGCATTTTATGCATACCGCATATTTCAGTACTTATATCATTTGAAATACTGCGTATTTACATAGAGTCATCACCAAACCGTGAAATTGTTGCCGCGTTCAAAGGAAACAATTGATCTTTTCTCTTTAAAGATTTCTATAATAGCGTATACGGATAGTAGGTAAACATTTAAAGCAGAACTTTTCCCTCGTGATAATATCTAACTTATTATTCCGAGTGCGTCATATGGACCGTAGAATTTCGCCGTGACTGCGGTCGGTCCGGGGCCACTGACACTACCATTGCATCCAACAGGTTCTTATTTTTTATTTTTAAGATTTACTTTAAACTCTTTTCTTGTTTTGCTCTTTTAATATTGCACCAAGTTTAAATTAACTGGTTAAGTACAACAGATGGTATGCCTACACTTCGGCCTCAGTACATGCTGTGATTATTATGTTTTGCAAAATTTAGATCTGGATTGATTTTAAAACGCAAATAAATCAATTTAGGAAATCGGATTAAAGAACCTTATTCTGTTGTCGATTTATTCTCGAGTAGATCATAAGTCTGATTGGAATTATGTGTAGGAAAATTTTAGAAGTAGTGTGGCATCAGGAAATATGTTTATCGATCGACGATAGACTCTCCACACACGCTGGCGAAACTGCAAGTAGAACAAAGCTCTACCTGTACCATTATGAACAAGCGTGAGTATATAAGGTATGAGTGTTGTATTTTTATTCTGTAAGCCGCGAACCTGATGGAAAGCGATTGCCGTTGTCCATGAACGGCTGACCTTTAAGTATGGAAATGTTTATTATTTTTTCATGATCGATATCGTTAATGTAATAGTTATTTTCGCTTGGATCATTCTGATCTTGTTAGTGCATGTTTGCTTAATAGGAAACAAAGTGCATTATTACAACAAGCTACAGGAATGACGTCTGGAAATAGAAAGGAGCATTTTTGGATAGAACCGTAAAACCATTAATTCTATACAAGGGTAACATGATATGGAGTAATGGTGTTTATAAAATTGCTTATGTAACTAATATAAATAACAGTTTTGTCAGAAGTAAGTATATCATACAAAAAATGGCGACCTCAATACAGAGAACGTCTTATCGAAAATCTTCTCCTCCTGCAATCCTTTTAAAGCTGTCAGTCAACCGTGTGGAAAATATATAGACGAATATAACATGATAAAGTTCCCAGTCCAAAGATTACCTTTAAACCATAAAATATTCCTATTACTTTACAGTCGAAGCAATGTCTCATTTGAATGGTATTTATGAGGTATGACACTGATAATTTCTGATTAAAATATATAAAAAATCACGCTTCTTTTATTGTTCTAATCGTATTGATTAATTATCTTTATTTCTGTATTTGTTGATCTTTTATTTTTTAATACGTATTTTGTTTATAGTTCGGTATTTTCTATATTGTAATAATTCATTTATTAAACGATATTTACCGTGACAAATAGCTGTGCCATGTAGTGAGTATCTATATACAAACTAAGCACAATGCATCATGCACGCATGATCTACAACTTAAACAATTCGTATATCTAGCATTTTCATTTATGTAGTCTCATACACCTACTTTCCCGTTTAACGTCTTTCAACGAAATTTGTTTAGATACCTGTTAACATGGGTGGTGAGTAATAGGCCAATTTGGTATGCATGCCTATTTATACTTACTACTTATATATAAAACTTATATCTGCCACGTAAATTGACGATGATAAAAATGTTTTAAAATAAATATATTGGACACATTTACAAACAAGCTCACGTATAAGTCCTCGCGGAGGTAGGCAGTGGACTATTTCTCCACCTGCGTTTCGCTATTTGTATTTTTTAGGGTCCACGTAATAGGGGATGAGTCTTTTGGACATCTTCGGCCACGTATCTAAATTCCCTTCGGCTGCGGAGCCGGAAAGGCTAGGGAAATTTCATTATAAAAACACACAAAATTTATGCTTGCTCCGAAACTGAATCCGGGAACTCTAAATCAAGGACAAAGGTGCATTCAATATAATTATTATATTAGCTTTATGAAATATTATAAAATTCCACAAAACCTTTCTTTCTGATGCAAGAGCGTGCAATTTTTACACTAACGAGTTCTGTTGTAACCGCGGCTACGAATAATGTCTTAGTGCAACAGCCAACGAACTCTTGCAAATTCATGCTATTAGAATTGCTTATAATTAATGTTTAAGGTCATTAAATTGTAATTACTTAAATAAAGACATTTTGTAATGTTAAGAACGCAAGCCAAGGAAAACATCGAATGGAATGCGGTAGATAATGAATATTTCTTATACACGCCTACAATTTACGTCAATGTCTTAAAAAAGTACGGTAAGATATTTTCTTTTAAATAGTTATTACATCTTTAAATATTTTAATGTGTAATAGGATTTTAATTAAGGATCTTAATGTGGAATACCGTAATCGTTTGCCGGCAACTTCCGCTTATTATTTTTTTGACCCATGCCAAATTTTTACTTTCAGTGCAAGAAACGCCTGGCCGTAAGATCCATGTGCGTGCATCGGCCAGTGACCGTCTGTGACCGCGGTGCACTCGACCGCCTTTGGGGGTTCTTAGTTGGAGTCCTACCACGTTACACTCAACAAATTTAACTGTATTGAAACAATGATAGCATACACATTTTATCCAAGTTGTTGTTAAACGTCAATTTTGTTTATTCAAGTGTTTCTTTCACACCTATCAGCAGATATGAATATTTAATATGTTTATGCTAGGTAGTTTATAGTTGTTTATTTATTTTTTACTAATAGTATTCACAAAAAGGAACAAAGGAACTGTGACAATATTATGCTGAGATAATACAATACGTAGTTGAGTTAGCTTCGTAGCTTTGGGCACACACTACTGAAACTTAAGTTTTAGCTTTCAATAAAATTTCAATTGGTTATGTTTCACAACAATATGTGGTTGGTATTCATTTTGAAAGTTATAATTTCGCAAGCACCCTGTCTATCATATTGAAGGATTGTTGCAAACGTTGCCTAATGGCAATTTGAATGTAGGCATAGTTAGTGTTTTGCGACTTTGCCGAGAGGTGCCAACATCTCGGGCGGGGGTGTACGCGTGTGGTGTTGCCGGTGCCGCCGCCACTCAAGTGGGTCGTGTTGTGAAACAGAGAGAGAGGCGTGTGAGTTCGTGTTGTCAATGTGTCGGCGCAATCATGTGCTAATGCCATACACCTTACACATATTGTCTCGCTATTTGACATTTATTCAAACTAATAATCATTTAGATTTAATTTTCAGGCAATCCTGTTCATCCGGTTATTTTACCGCTCTATCGCCGTACAATCATGGCAAAATTAAGCAGATTAAGATTATTAAAGGACCATTCGTCTTACTTGTTGTTTGTTTAATAAAATTTTGTTTCCGCCAACACATTGTTTTCCTGTCTTCTATGAAACGTTATTAATCTTATCTGCTAAGCATATATCAATCCTGGCTATCAAGTACTACGACTAGATTGTAGTGCGTCCAAGTACTGCTTTGATTTTAGTGCTTATCAGAGCGATAAAAGTATTAAATTATTATGGAAATATAGATTTCAAAGCAATTACTACTTTCTAAGGGGATTCACAGATTAAGGCGAAAAAAATGTTAAATTAATAACATGACATGTTTAAGTCATAAATCCTTTTGGCTAGAACAAATATTCACTACATAGATATTATCTTCCTTCAGAAATTGTAAACCCTATAGAAAGTTAAATTAATTCAGTAGGGGACCGATGGTGAATGTGAAGAGTGTATAAGCAAACCGCATAAAGGACTACCGGTATGTGTTCTTCTTGAGATCCCGGTGTCCTTGGTAAGTGGTAACCGGGAATCATGGGGTTTTTAGTCGGTAAATGTCCGACATATCCTGCTTGTTAGTAGGAATCCAAGAGGATTTTCCCCAGGCACAAAAAAGGGGGGCCGATGGTGGAGGTATATTATTCTTGCACTTTACCCGAACTTTTACATTTTTTATTCTACGCTAATCTGGTACGTATACGCGTACCTATATAGAATATTCACCTAGAATCAACCTTTCTTGGAAGGGATTTATTATCATTAATGATTCAACTTTGTTTCAAGTTACTATATGTACAAAAATAGTACAATAATTAGTTGTAAGTACATATATAAAACGCAAGACTTTTAGCTTTATACAACTGGGCAAGTATGATGGTACGTGCTATTAATAATTTAATCGGATGATTATATATAAATCAAAATTATTGCCCGCTACAAATCAAATAAGAACTGCATGATTAATACATATCATATGCCTTAACTCACATATTATAATTAAAGATAATTTATCTATCGTTTATCTTTTTTTTTATTGACAATTAGATGAAATGCAATGATGTTTTGAATTAATTAATATATTTAAAGATGTCTATTCCCTCATGTCTGTTTCCTGAAAGCATAGGTAAAGAACAGGTTTTTGTACTCAAATTTCTTCAGTTGTCGTATCAACAAACGACAATTGTATTGTCATTACTAATAAGGTAGTGTCGCAGAAGATGGCCCGGCTCCTAGGATAGCCCACTTTTAAAAAAATATACCTAGTTATGATGATTTGAAACATTTCAAATTTCGTGGGTTTATGCTACTAGTATAATAGACAAAAGTGCAAGTTTGTTTTGTTACCGGCGCGTCACCATTTCGAAATCAGATGACATTTTGCTTGGTCGTGTCAAGACGATACACGTTTTATAATTTCAATTATCGAAATCCTTTTGAAAATTAACAAACTTAAAGCACATCTCTTTCTTCTAAACTGAGGAACTTAATCTTTAATATATTTAATAGCGAATTACAGGCGAGTGTTTTTATTTGATTTCTTTTTTGGGATTTTTACAATATTTTACTTAACTCGGGTGTAATTTCCTATCATGGCCCATACTAGAATACCCAAACATAGCCCGGGCCTTTCTAGGATTATTGAAATGAAGTATGTGTGGGTTTAACCAAAGAC
Source organism: Cephonodes hylas (assembly GCA_030295005.1). Lineage (NCBI taxonomy): Eukaryota > Metazoa > Arthropoda > Insecta > Lepidoptera > Sphingidae > Cephonodes > Cephonodes hylas. The sequence continues at coordinate 9,226,963 of AP025363.1, read as the reverse complement.
GATGAGGAGCATCTGATATGTCCAGAGTGCAATTAAAGTTAGTAGTCAATTCAGGGCATCTAATTTGTTTGTTTACGTCTAATTTTTTTTCGCTAATCAGGTATATTTTGATTGATCTCAAAGTAAATTTTCAGTATTCCTTAGATAGCTCACCTAGAATAACTTAAAAAATTATATTTAAGAAAAAAAGAGCTTATTTAATTTTATTTTTGGTAAGTTAGTTTTAAAGTTGATCGCAAAGTAAAATTTAACCTTATTTAGTAATTTGTTTTTATTTTATAGTTGATTTTTATATTGATAGATTTAAGATAGCCCACATTTAAATTTTTCGTTCATTTAATGCCTTTCATGAATAATGTTATAAGAAAGATGTGTTTTTATTTCGATATTTTATGTTAAAAATATTTAAGTGTTTATTTTGCATATATTTTCATTTTTATTTTTCGGGCCATCTTAAGCGACCAGCTTCCCAAGATAGCCCAATACTATGTTTCTGAAAAGTGTTTCAATTTGTGTTAAAATGCCAAAAACTGTACTCCTTTTTTCGGTATCTTGTTTCTCAAATAAATATATTTTAACTTCCAACATGAATTGTCTTTACTTTATTAATCTGCAAGATTTCACGAGGTTTTCAAATTAAGTGGGCCTTCCTTGGCGCCTGTACCTTATAAGAAATATTAAAAGAACTCATAATACCACGCCACACGATAATAAACTTAGAGAAAATATCTAGGGAGATAAGAAAAGAAATGCATCTTTCAATTTTGCTTGTCGCTTGAAGGTGAAGAAAAATATCGTGAGGAAACCTGCACATCTAAAACTTCTTAGGTGTCTAGTTCTCCAACGCCCCCTTGCCACAAGGCAATACTTTCCTTTAGGTATGGGCTTATGATAATGATCTAACTATGCAAATATTTTGAATACCTACTTAAATTTCTTAATAGTCTTAATAGAACAAGTTTTTTTACATAACAACTATTGAATAAGTTGTCGTGACCTATGCTAGACATAAAGTCAAAACGTTCTTTTTATAACCAAGGTAGGTAATAAGTATCATGCCAAAAATCCATTTTGTTTCAATCGAAAACTTATTTTCTTTCTTTGTACATCTTCACGTTGCATTGCAAATTGCAATATTGACCATAAACTATGGGCATAATATTTAAAAATACAGTTTTTTTTCAACCACATTTCACCGGGTACCTATGTATGTCCTAGGTGATAGGAGGCGATTCTAATACTGGAGGATGGGGGAGGCGGGGAATTGCTGCCGTGACTTCTATTACAATTCCGGATAAAATCAAGACGAAGATATTGTTCTATACCTGCCTATACAAAATTCACTGTTGGACACGGAGCCTTTATTTTTAAGAGCCAACGTATGCCGACGAGGCATGTTAACATAGTGCGAACATATTTACATACTTAAAAATTCCTTCTTGAGAACTTTTAAGCGACACTTTTTTCTGGTGAAGTAGGTGACAATTCTTTACATACAAAACACTTCGAAGTCTAAAAATATAAACGATCTCATAGGCATGGGATTCGTACTTCAATTAATTACCGCCAACCACGTCACGTTCAATTAAAGTTCATAGCCCATATAATATGTTGCTACAAAATCAATTAGGCAATAAAATTATTTATGTAACATTGTAACAATGTAGATCGCTTACGAAACGAATATTTGTTCCACCAAATAATTCGTTGCGGAATGTTTACTGTGTGAAACAAAAGTCTATTCAATGTTTCTAGGAACAGCGTCATGCGAATAGTGCTCGCATACTGCAATAAGGATTAAACTCCATCACAATAGCAAAAGAGGCGATTATTATGCTGGAGATGCCTACATCATCTGTGGAGCGATATAAAAAGAACATAAACCTGTACAGGGTATCTTCGAATCTTGTGACTCCTCAAATCAACACATCCCTTTTAATGGTTACAACACATATTAAAATTATTTTACTAAAGAATACAAGAGTGGTTGAAATTACTATAAATAACTATCAAGTAGGTTTTTTCTATCATTGCAGAGATTCCAAAAGGCATGTAATTTCTTATTAGCACTTCTGGGTTATTTATTTCGAGACTGAAAAGTGCTCAGAGTTAGATAAATTATTTTGCTCGTAATAATCAACTTATGTCAACAATCAAACATTTTTCATAAAATGTGTTGATACTGTTATCTGCAGAAATTGTTAAGTTGCCTTCTAGATAAACAACGGGGAATTCCGATGAGTAAGGAATGCTAATAGAACTTAAGTGATTGATGTGTGCGTATTTATTGCTATTTTTTATCTGTTTGCCCCCTACACCGAATGTTTTATTAGAGAACCAACCTAAATAAAGCTAAAAAATGACTTTTAATGATGAAATTCATAGACTGTGAAATTACACATGAAAACATGTTTGCATGACATATATTGTATCAGATTTCACGTGTTAAGTACACAATAAAGTGACTTTATGTAATATTTTTTTATGTAACACTTCACACATTTACAACAGATACTTGTATTGACCACATTGTCGCTAAGATTTCTTGTTGGCAGAAACTTGCAAAAATATTCAAATTACAAGATTGGAACAACACGAACGAGTTTATCAGGCTGAAGGTCAGACAATCGAATGTCCCACACCAGTAATATAGAATAATAATGATTTTTTTTTTAGATTTTGTGACATTAGCGCAGCCTGTTTGTGCGAAGTGGCGAAACAAACCAAGAAATAAAACTTCTTTTTTATAATAGGATTATATTTAAAGTAAAAATAAATCTATAATCAAGTATAAAAGCTGTATTGCCACGTTTCTGTCGAACAGATCATAATTATTGCATTCTTAAAAATAATATAATAGAATGTAAACTTAATCATAAAATTGACACTTAAGTACATTGAATGTTTTCATAAACCGAAGCAAGCTGTTAAAATACAAAACAGTCTAACTATTACATACATAACTACTGTATTAGATAATAACAGAACGTAACTGACAAATCTTTAATTTTGTATATTTTGTACAATTTTTGTTTTGTTTTCAAAAATGAAATTAAGAATCAGAAAATATTTTTCTAAGTATCATAGGTTAATAACTAATGCATACAGTTTTGTCGCTTATCGGATATTTATATAAATGACACAAAGAAAATAAGATTTTTCGATCCACCAACTGATGACAAGTGAAAAAAACAAAAATAATGATCATAAAATTATATAATTATTTCATTATATATGGTCAAGACAACATTTTTTCCTAAGTTGAAAATAATTTGACTAGCTGTTAACATAGGAATAAAAAAAGTATAGAACGTTGTCCTCTAGGATTTTAATTTCTTTCGTAGTCTTGTAATGTAAACATTGTTAGAATTTGATTAAAAGTACTAAAATGTCTTCAAGAATGTATTTACAGAAATATACGTTAAAATTAGAAATAGGTTGTAATGTATAGAGAAACCAAATATATCTCAAGCCGGATCTCTCTGAACGTTTTAGTGTTTGCCTTTTAATCATACCGTATATATTACAAAATCAATTTCTTGTATCAACTGTCACTATTATACTTAATCTTTCATTTTCAAAGCCTAAAAACCTTAGAAAATTTCTATACGAACAATACCTCTAAAAAATTTCAAATAGGCGCTAAGGTGTGTACATAATATGCTTACTAATTCAAAGACGAAATTGAATGATGCAACTGTCTAAAATCTAGATTAGGCAATAAGGTTTCCGGTCAATATTGAATTCAATTATAATAGGATTTTAAATTATCAGTGCACAACTGAAGTTAATTAGGCGATATCGACAAATTGGATTTTTATCAATAATTTCCCATTATTCATTATCTATAACCCGGCTCCATACATTTTTTAAAAATGAAATCAACCTTCGCTTATTGTAACTAATTGTCTATGATTTATATCTTTAGCTGAAAAAAATATATTAGTGAACATACCTCATGTACTGAATATCGTATGTCTAATACATTTTACATATGTAATAGTAGTATTTGATGAATCATAAACGGTCAAGGCAAAATATGCCGTTAAAAACATACACAATTATGTACATTTCTTACAAAAATATTACATATCCTCACTAATGTGATGTTTTAATACTAATAGGTACGATATTTATATTACATTTAATATCTTTATATTTTATTATACAATAACAATTTAGAGATTTCAAAGAAAACAGATTTTATTAATAAATACACAAATAATCTGATACTGATAAACCGTATCCTATTAACTAATCATCATGTCGGCGTACTTGAAAAATATATATTGTTTAATTTACGATTAAAACAATGATAACAGGGTACACCCCTATGATAATGATATCGCATTGCAAGCATTCTGTATCCTATACATGTATCAAACTATACTATGTGTCTCCGATTCACATCTTTGAAATGTTTTACAGAATATGTAGCTCTTTACAAAATTCTTGACGTTCGGTCATTGTTCGTCTCGGTACAGTAAGCAAGCGAAAGCTTTTTGTAAACAACACAAACATTGAAATATGTAAAAAAAACTAACTTACATTTATGTCGAACTAAGGAACATAATTGAAATATTTCTCCCGCGGGAAAATAAAGAAAAGCAAGGAATAATAAGTAGCATTGGCATTCAAACGTTTTAAACGTCACTTATTGTTTCTTTATTGGTCACTCGATAAACCTTTATAACCGATATTATGGTAGTTTCTTTTAAAAGAAACTTTATTGAACACGAAAGCGAAAGGTGTGACCTTGATATAGCAACATAACAACATGAGTCTTAAAAACCATATTAGTAGTGCGTAATACGTAATATCAGATTACTGGCACAATGGAATGCAATGTTATAATATCAGTTTAAATTTTCGTATTTTCGGAATGTTCAAAACTATAAAGAAAAAGAGAAACATATAAGATATTTAAATTACGTAAATTTAGTTACGTTATATTAACAATTACTCACTAACTTCTAACTACCATTCAACTTCTCCAATTGAGACGTGAAAGTCACGTTAGTCGGAGACATGCAGCATATATACGTAATATGCAATCTCGCGAAAAATAATATTTCGTAACCTCTTGGTCCATCTGATCTTTTAAACGCCTATGGAACGTACTTTATAAACAGATACAAAAATCAAATAAAGTACGGATCCCTGGCCAATAGGTACGTTAAATTATATATATAGTGTGCTTTACAGACAGCTGCGCGATTTACTCGACCCACGTTTTTGAACTAGACAACTAGACGATTTATTACTCCACAGTAACTGATTTTGCGAGATTACGTGGGCAGTCGACGTTGCAACCACGAAGTACGGCAATATGGTAGGCGAGGAGCTGCATAGGAATAACTGTCAGCACTCCTTGTAAGCAATCGACGGTTTTCGGTATTTGGAGGCTTCGCGAGGCGAGCAACATTGTTTCTGTGTCACCTTCTTCGCATACAACGATCGGGCGACCTTGACGTGCCGTTACTTGTTGCAGTGCGTTCATGCACTTAGTGTAAACTGGATCACGCATGACAATCATCATAACTGGCATGGAATCGTCGATGAGTGCCAGAGGTCCGTGTTTCAGTTCTCCCGCCATTATACCTTCGCTGTGCATGTATGTCAATTCTTTTACTTTGAGAGCACCCTCTAGGCATGTCGCGAAGTTGTAACCGCGACCCATGATGAGCAGTGATCTTTGACGGTATAGATCTTCAGCCAATGTTTTCACTTCTTCATCTAAGGCGAGGACTTGACGAATCTGAGTATCCAAATGGTGCAGTCCCTCAATAATATCGGCGCGACGTTTTTGTAAAGAAATGCGATCTTCACTTATTACTAGGGCGAACATGACAAGTGAGACAAACTGCGAAGTATAGGCCTTGGTGGATGCCACACCAATCTCAGGCCCAGCGTTAATATGCACACCACAATGGGACTCTCGACAAATAGAACTTCCTACAGTGTTGGTAATACCAACAATAAGGGCACCATGGCGTTTACAGTATCTCAGGGCCATTAGAGTGTCTGCAGTTTCTCCAGATTGGGAAATAAAGAAACAAACATCATCACGGAACACAGGTGTGTTTCTGTCCAAGAAATCTGAAGCCAATTCCACCATAACGGGAAGCTCTGTCAACTCCTCAAGCAGCTGTCTGGTTGCAACTGCACTGTGATAACTTGTTCCACATCCAATTAACATCAATCTTCTACAACGCTTGATCTCTGGGATATAATCTTTGATGCCTCCTAAAGTAACTGTACCATTGGCAAAATTAAGGCGACCACGCATGGTGTTGACAATAGATTCAGGTTGTTCAAAAATTTCTTTCTGCATAAAGTAATCATAATTTCCTTTCATGATTTGCTGAATTTCCAATTTTAAAGTTAAAATTTCACGTTCATGAGGATCATTGCTGCTACTAGACATGCGGTGGATGCTAAGAACTCCATCCTTGATGTGTGCAACATCATCATCTTCAAAGTACAATACTCTGTTTGTGTGCTCTATTACAGCAGACGCATCTGACGCAAAGAAATATTCAACATCTCTTTCTTCCTCGGGCTGGAAGTGAGCGTGACTGTTTACCCTGGGTACAGGTGGCACAACACCTCTGGTGGCCTTGTTATTAGTGTACATAATAGGGACATGGTCACTAGACAGTCGCCTGCGTGTCTTGATACCCACCAAAAGTGGGCTGCCTCTGCGACTTGCCACACACTCATTAGGGAAATAGCGTGACTTAAAGCACAGAGCAAAAGCTCCTTCTAGTTGTTGGATTACCTGCTCCACAAGCTCCTGGAAACTGTAATCCTTATGTTGATGGTAAATGTGATGAATGAGCTTGGCAATGATTTCAGTGTCAGTCTGAGATTCAAATTCATAGCCTTTGTGCTCCAGGAAAGTTTTAACTTCCTTGTAGTTGGTAATTATTCCATTGTGAATGACGACAAAGGAGTTATCTTCGCCAGAGCGTTGAGGATGAGCGTTGAGGGCACTCGGTTCCCCGTGGGTTGCCCAACGGGTGTGGGCGATGCCGCAGTGGGATTCCACACAATCTTCCAGTGACAGCTCGACACTTCGTTCTTGAAGCAACTCTTCGAGCGCGGCTACTTTACCGCTTTGCTTCATAACAGCTATGTCCTTTTGGTCAGCGGCATCGACGGCGACACCTGCTGAATCGTAACCGCGGTACTCCAACCGTTTTAATCCATTTACAAGTAATTCTAATATTTCGCGCCGGGTCTTAGGCGTCAGGTGATTAATGTACGCAAAAATTCCACACATCGTAAATGAAGCAGAGCGTAACGTAGAACTCGAGCGAACGAAACCACGGCACGCGGGAGACTGCAGATGTAACAACACACAGCCGATATTGAAGGCCTACACGTATTACTCCTACCACTAATAAGTTACTTTCACTTACGGCAAAGCACACGTCATCATGTTTCGTTATCAACAACTGGTTGGTGTCGTAAAATAAATATCAGTGGCAAAACCTCAACCAGCCCCGGAAACTTGAAAACATTACTGTCAAACGTCATTGTCAATGTCATAATGACATTTCTTGTATTCGTTGTTTGTATGTACAAATCATAGATTTTGGGTTATTTTTCGTCTGTAAAAAAGTTGAAAAATAAAATTGGTTATAAAAATATACATAATAATATTATTTCCACTTTAACTTAGTTAACACCTTCTTATCCTAATTATCTTTAGAATGAAAATAATACATGAATAAAATACAAGATGACATGAAAATATTTTTATCTAGTTTTGAGCTTGTTATAAAAGTGTGCGTACTTTTATTAATTGACAATCAAATTCCTATTTACATAATTAATATATCATATTTAACTATGCCAAAGAGGATATTGGAACATTATAAAGTTTATAGATATTAACTAAAGTAGTGCCAAAACACCGAATAAAATGTAGGGGAAGGTGGGGTAATTGAGAACGGCGGGTAATTGAGAACAGTTGAATATCAAGTACACCCCCCGCACTATACCACCCGTACACATCTAAGCCGATGCGCTTACCATCCCTTAGTATGCCCGCAAAAGTGTGATTGAGAGGACCTCCTCGTCTCGTCACGGTGAGTCAAACAATATTTTATGTAACTTTGTTACAATTTTTGTGGTAAGTAAAAATCTGTGTAAAAAGTATCTTTTTGAGGTTAACGACAACATATTTTGTTGCCATCTTACATGTACTATCTGTTTATAAATTCCAAGTAGTTCTAAGTTCATGGTCAATATTATCACAAGTAACGGTCATTTTGTTTCGACTTTCCAAGTTCGGGTAATTAGGAACGGCATCAGGAGGGTAAATGTGAACGTTCCTAATTACCCCTAATAGTTAATTGACCATGTAAAGTGTTCTTATATTTGAAATTGTTTTAGATGCCTAGACATTACGGAAGTAAAACCACACCGAGATACGAAATTGATAATCTTCGCCGTGCAATACAAGATGTTAGAAGTAAACAGCTAACTTTGGGCAAAGTAGCGATCAAATATTCACTACCATAAACAACATTACGAACATATCATAACGTCAGTCAAACTTTAGAGTCAAGTACTTGCATTCGTGAAACTCCAGTTGAGCAAAGCTTGAGTGAACGGAGTGAACCTATTGACAATCAGAGTCAAAATACCGCCGCTTCTAATCTTATAAATCAAACTGTTATGGGTACGCCTCTTGATACTACTCCTCCATCAGTTTCTGTGCATCTTTCCGAAATAACTAACGTACCTGTCATTCTAAAAACAACCTTTTCTAAGAGACGAAATAAATAAAATCGCAGATCTTGTCCAGCAGACCTATAAAATATCAATTATTAAAAAAGAGAAGTTTGTAAAGAAAGAGAATACTAAAACTACAAAAAAGAAGCCACAACTTCAGCGGATAGAGGTCAGAAATTTATAGGAGTTTGAAGGAAATGAAAATGAAGAGAATTTTTTCTGCATATTTTGCGGTAAAAAATATGAATCTCGACCCGCAGAAGATTGGATCATGTCCGTCATTTGCAACAACTGGGCACATGATAAATGTACCAGCGGCCGATGCAGTAGGGGTTACGTCTGTGATTTGTGCCAAACTAAATAATTATAGTACTTATTAAGTCGTTCGCAATTACCCCATATCGTTCGTATTTCCCCGCGGACTGATCTCAATTACCCCACATGATGTCGGGTAAATACGAACACATATGTTTTTTTCTTTTCTTAATTTTTTTTATTATAAAGTTTATTTCCAACAGTTTTGAGTTAATTTCTTTGTAGCTAGATAAGCAACGTTCATGTTGCAATCAAAATTTGATTACATTTTTGATATTTTTTAGTACTTTACAGGGTTTTAAGTTAGGTGTTCCCAATTACCCCACTTTCCCCTAATGTAAAATACATAAACATTAAATATTTTTTTATTCCTCATGTGTTTATTTTATTTTTTACATTTTTAAATATAAAATTTTATAAAAAAAAGTACATTTAAAAATTTAAAAGTTAAATCCGCAGATGGCGGGGTCTACGACCCAAGCCACCGGTGGTTAGGGTCCAAGAGTCAGAAACCGTCTCACGATACGTGCCGTGTCTAATAACACTGCTTTTTGTATCTGGGTTTTGGCCCAACAACCGATTGAGAGCCTCCGAAGATGTTGATCGAGGCTCTTTGGTATCAGCCCATTGGCAGTAACGACTATCGGAACAATGATGGTTGAGTCAACATCCCACATATCAGTAATCTCGTGCGCCAAATCTAAATATTTAGACATCTTGTCTTTTTCAGCTTTCACAAGGTTATCATCATGTGGGATAGTAACTTCAACCAACATTGCCCGGCGCGTCAGTCGATCCACTACCACAATATCAGGCTTATTTGCAACAATAGTCCTGTCTGTGATAATAGATCGTTCCCAATACAGCGTTGCATGACTATTTTCGAGAACCGGTTGTGAGACATATTGATAATATGGCATTTCTTCAGTCACAAGGTGATATCGAAGAGCAAGTTGTTGATGTATGATCTTGGCTACTAGATTATGTCTATGCAAATACTCGCCGTTAGCAAGATACGAACAATCCGAAATCACATGCCGGATTGATTCTCCGGGACGGTGGCATGCCCGACAAATGTCGACCGTACCGTCCTTTATGATGTAGGTATTTTCGATAATTGTTCGTCTTGATAAGTTCGTCCATAATTGCAAAGACAAAACCCTCAGTTAGTAAGGTTACCAAAACGTAGTCAAGTCACAGATGCGAGCTTATGGAGGTTATGGAGGTCTTTGGCATTGAGTAAACCTCGACCTCCACATCGACGTGGAATATACAATCTCATCACAGATGAGCGTGGGTGATGCATAACGATGTGTAGTCAGCAGAGTTCGCATTTTTCTATCCAGGGAATCTAACTCAGTCTGAGTCCATTTGAGTACGCCAAAAGAGTACATAAGAACAGGCATAACCCAGCCGTTAAAGGCACGAATCTTGTTGCCGCCTGACAAAAGACTGTTAAGTACTTTTCTCAGACGGCTAAAAAAACGTTCCTACAACGACAGTTTTACATCTGAAATATAAACATTAAATATTATTTTTATTTTTTCTCGAGAGAAATCTCAGTAAAACTGGTACTAGTAAGGTGATGCTTACGGGCCGAAACCAAGTAGGCATCTCTTGTTCGATTTTGCGGTCAGTCTGAGGGCGCAACTGTAACGGTGTCTACATATGGGGTGGATTCATCAATCTGCATGAACTTTCTTACTATTCTACAAGTATTGAGAATGGCTGCTTTTTGGAGTTGTATATAGGTGTTAGGGTTAAGGTCTATTAACTTTATGCTATGGTGTAGGTGTTTTGGTATTATTCCCGTGTTTGAAATTACTATAGGCACAATGTAGACTTTATTTTGTTTCCATACTCTAATAACTTCATCCTTCAGATCTGAATATTTATGAACTTTTTCTGCAATAGTTTTTAAGATGTTATGTGTATTGGGTACGGCTATATCTATTAAATAAGTTGTCTTAGTTACCTTGTCTGTTAAAGTGATATCGGGCCGGTTGTAATGAACTGTCCTATCAGTAAGTATAGTGCGATCATAATATAATTTGTGTCTATTGTTTTCTAGGATAGCCTGAGGCGTGTATTTATAGTACGGTACTTTATTATCTTGTATTAACTGATGTTTTATGGCTAGTTTTTTATGAATAATGTTAACAATTTGATTGTGTCTGTGAGTATAATCAGTTTGCGCCAGATTTGGGCATCCCCCTATTATGTGCTGGATATTCTCAGAGTGTATTCGGCATTTGCGACATCTATCGTCTGTTACTGTAGCGTCTTTAATTATGACGTGTTTCCTATAGTTTCTTGTATTAATAACTTGGTCCTGAATTGCAATCATGAAACCTTCTGTCTCTGGGAAATATTATTATTATTGCTTTCATAAATAATTTGATTATAGAATATAGAGATTTTATAATTCCTTCGTTGTGGATATATATTAATTAGATCCATAGATATTTCTTTAATAAATATTGAAAGTAAAAAAACTGGTTTAGATTTGTCAGTTAACAAACGAGCATCAATTTCATAGGAATTTTAAAAGTTAGACTGTCTCTATAATAGGTTATTATTTTTGAAATAAAATTAGTACAATCGTTTTCTTGGTTTGGATAAGGAAGATAGATTAAAAAATAATTTAGTTATTTCAGGACAAGCAATATATCCTAAATAATTTATTTAAGTAATTAAAGATAGGTTAGATATTTTAGTAAGAATAATTATGACGAATAGAATAAAATGCAAATTCAGCACCTTGATTTTCAAAACTTGACGAACTTGACGAAACTTTGACTAGATTGACAATTATTAGCACCACACTTTAATGTCTGAACGGGCCTCTGGGTTCGATTATCTTTATATATCGAATTATCTTTTGTGGGTTCAATTGTAAGAGACAATATAACTTTGGCAACCAAATGCCACACAGGCCCCCTTTGTTCGTTAAAAGCAGCCATAAGGTACCTCGCACATAAATAAACTAAGACAAGACATAAATTCAAGACAAGATTTAAATGCCAAAATAAATATCCGATTGGAAATTTTCTTCTCATGGCCGTGCTCTAAAATATTTTAATTTTTGTGATTTCAAATTCTTATTAGCTAGTAGGTACCTACAGGCAGATACATTCCATTCAAATTTGCATGATTTTTTTAACCGTTACAGTTACGGTATTTCTTATGAATAGCAACAAAATATTAAGAGGTATAATTGCTTGAAGTATGAACGACTGCCACCAAAATTCGCGCGATCCCTTAAATTATTTTGGAATTAATTCAGTTTTTCCTTTTATCAAATACCTTTCTGAATGGACGTGCAATAAAGATAGGTCCATAGGTATTACTTCTTATAAAATCTGCCATGTACGCCAGTCTTGTCTTCAAGGTCGTAATTACAGAATTAACTTTTCCACAATGAGAAGCCCTATTTTCATTTTAATTGCACTTCTGTAACCTATCATAAGTTTGAAGTGAAGCCCTAATCTGAACTGGCAGGATGGAGCTCTTTAGTTGCAGACTCTGCTCTTTAGTTGGCATATTATTTACCAGCAATAAAACATTCTAAATGCTTCCAATTATTAATCATCGATAAGTTAAAATTATTTGCAATTCTTTGTCACCTCGTGTATTCGAAAAAAATATATACATAATAATAAACAGAAACCGCATAAGTTAAATGAAACAATCGATGTTTGTACCAGTAGCTTCTTTATTGGTTTTATCAGGATCCAAGGTCTTTACAAAATTATTGAAATTACAAAGTTACGTTTAGCTTAAAATGAGTCTTGAGGTTGCTTTCCGTATATAAGAAATCCTAAAACATTGAAGAAAATATGAGTTGATACACATTGAACCTTTAAACCTTTCACTCCAGTTGTTGGAACATAACTTCACTACTAGGAACCAAAATTACATTATCTATATATATTACAAAGTTTTAAAAGTTCATATCAAAACGTTTTGAACGCTTTACTCGTACTGCTAACTACTATTGGTTTACAACCAATCTCTTATGCCTTAACTACTTGATGGTAACCATTATAAATATCTTCAACCTTGTTACAACACAAATATTCTCCTTTAATTACAATTTATTAACAATCAATTAAATTTATCAGTTTTTACAAGTACGTAATGATACATTTTTCTCAAATATGATCAAGTAGAACACAAACATACACAATCATTAGAAATTTGGAAGATACGACTAGACTTAATATAAAAATAACATTTATATCAACAAATTCAAACAATAAACGTATCAATCGCTGAGATCTATGCACGGATACGGTTTAAAAATTCAACAACAACTCCCTTGCCTTTCCTTCTAAACTCCTTGCGATGGAAAAATAGAACATAACGAGCTTTCAGATACGGAAACTCAAACTTGGAGAGTGACTTACGCCTAACATAATCACAAATATAATATAAACTTAACACATAAGCGTAACTAAAACAAACTAACTTTAAGAATATCGCGCTATGATAAATGCATGTACAGGAGACGAGCATGATGTGACCAGTGAAGAAGCTCCGATGTGAGGAAGGCGCTACGGGGGATCGTACTCGGGGAGGGGGCGGCGGCGGGGAGGGGTCGCCGTGCGGCGCCAGGCGCGCGCTCCCGCGAGGCCGCGCGAAGCTCAGTGAGCCCCATAGTTATTTTTTCTTCTGGGCCTTCTCCGCGGCTTTCGTGATTTTCCCAGTAGTCACTTCCTTGAACGTCACGCTCTGCAAATTCATCACCATTAGAACCTTATTGTACGAGCACATACAACCCCTTCCTACTTAAATGGCGCGTGTATACCTTGATGACACCCACGGCCACGGTCTGGCGCATGTCGCGCACGGCGAAGCGGCCCAGTGGCGGGAACTCCTGGAACGACTCCACGCACAGCGGCTTGGTGGGCACCAGCATCACGATGGCCGCGTCCCCGGACTTGATCGACTTCGGATCCGTTTCCGTTGTCTTACCTGATCATCGGAATGTTTCACATCATTTACTGTGTGTAACCATCAACTAGAATTTCTTGTGGTAATTCTTGAAGGTTACAAAATCTTTAGACAAAATAAACGGACAGCTGTAGAATCCTCACCGGTACGACGGTCGCACTTCTCCTTGATCTCGGCGAACTTGCAAGCAATATGAGCGGTGTGGCAGTCCAGCACCGGTGTATAGCCGTTGCTGATTTGGCCAGGGTGATTCAGCACAATCACCTATGATCATATATTTTAAAAGTATAAAACAGGAGGTAAATTGCCATTCTATAAATATTTAAAAATATAAGGACGCAGTTCCCGATACAGATAAGGTAAAACTACTATTGTATCCGGCCGAGATAATAGGTACTTGTTTCGAAATTATACATCAGGAAATTAATGGATATACAAAACTGTGATTATTTCGACCTCATTTAAAAACTGGATCTATTAAATTGAATTTTTGTAAAGTGATTTGTTGCTTGACAAGAGTGATTAAAATATTTGTCGTGGTGAAAACTTGAGCTACTGCATCGTTTGTTAATTATAACTAAGTGTGGTGTCGACAAGATACCTGCGCGGTGAAATCGGCGGCGCCCTTGGGCGGGGCGTTCTTGGAGTCACCAGCCACATACCCGCGACGCAATTCCTTCACAGACACGTTCTGAACGAAAAGAAAAAAAACATACAGTTTCAATATGTGAACGTACATGTAATTTAAAAAATATGATTTGGAAAAGAATTTGTACTTATCCTTAGGGATGATTCACGTTTTAACTTGTAGCTTCTAGATTCCTATAGACTCCCTAAATCTTTGTATGGCGTTCATCATCAAATTGTCTAACATATTTGTTCCATTTCGGAATGTTACTGTAAAATTTGTTATAGTATCTGACATTCCCAACGTAAGTTGATCTAGTTTTAGAATTTGAACCGTATGTGATTGTTAAGTGCGTATTGTATACTTCTGACTACGTTGAAGCTATTAAGCTTACCTTAACGTTGAAGCCGACGTTGTCTCCAGGCACGGCTTCTTGCAGCGCCTCGTGATGCATCTCCACAGATTTCACTTCAGTGGTGATGGCGGCCGGGGCGAAAACCACCACCATGCCTGAGTTAATTAAATACATGCATAGGCAGCTTTATAAGGTACTAAACTGACACGATTCAGATTTTGCTGTCTGATAACTAATAATAAAATAAGCAACAAATATCCTGTCCTGTCGGAATTTGATGTTTATTTTTTTTTATCAAATGCTGTGCAATGTGAATGCGACCGCCCGAGGCCTTACAGTGAAGACCAGATTATAGAGTCCACACCGTGATGCCACTGTCTCTAGTCCCTATCATTTCGGTTTGTTACTTAGCATACCTAATATAGCAACTAATTGAAACAGGCACTTCTACCGTACTGGAAGCCCAAATCTTGCGCCTCGTCTGATCATCACCTAAAGGATATTACTCACCAGGTTTAAGGATACCGGTTTCAACTCTCCCCACGGGCACGGTTCCTATGCCTCCTATCTTGTACACGTCCTGGAGAGGCAGGCGCAGCGGCTTCTCCGTGGGCCGGGATGGAGGTTGGATCGCGTCCAAAGCCTGTATTACCACGTTACTTTTGTTCCCATTATCCAATTTTATTTTTACCATAGATTTATATTTGTTTTATAGTCATGTTTCCTCTTGATCTATTAGTGCTGAATCTTGAATTTATTTTTTATTAATCTCCTGAATTTGCAAGTGTCATTTCTTTAATTTGAGTTTAACTTGGATAAAATATGTAGCTGCATCATATTACTTAATATAGAATGGCACAAAGGGATTTGATTGCGTACCTCCTATAAATAATTGTAGGACGGGAACAATTTTATACTACGTAATCCTGGCATATTTCAACAGTAAGTAAAATGACGATCCAATGAGTCCATTTGAATGATTTGGAGTTTCGGTAAAAATTGAATTAACGTCTGAAAAACCACTTCCTAGCTGTTTGTATTTGGATCAATTAGTAAGACCAGGAACGTAGCATGTTGCTAACCTCGATAAGGGTTTTGCCCTCAACCTTGCCATCCTTGCGGTCGATGGTCCACCCCTTGAACCAGGGCATCTTGTCGGAGGGCTCTAGCATGTTGTCGCCGTGCCATCCGGAGATAGGCACGAAGGCTACCGTGGCCGGATTGTAGCCTGATATCGATAAAATATTATGATCAGACCAAAAGACAACTTTATATAAAAAAAATTGAACGCGGCTAATTGGTTTTACTTAATATCGATTACCAATTAAAATCTTGGCAACCAAGCTTAATATAAATTTTTGCGTTAGGATCGGGATCCTGAAATGAAAATACTAACCAATTTTCTTGATGTAAGAGGACACTTCTTTCTTAATTTCTTCATAGCGCGCCTCGTGGTAAGGCGGTTCTGTGGAGTCCATCTTGTTGACGCCCACAATAAGCTGCTTCACTCCGAGGGTGAAAGCGAGCAGCGCATGCTCGCGAGTCTGCCCGTTCTTACTGATGCCAGCTTCGAACTCGCCCGTGCCAGCCGCCACGATCAATACGGCGCAATCAGCCTGACAAATATTGCATCTTGCTACTTTTTAATTGCAACGTCAAGTATAGAATTGCGTCTTTGAATTATTCTAAATATCTTTACGAAGTATTATTTTAATCAAATGACCAATAACAACCATACGAACATTTCAGCAAACTTCGAAAGAGAAGCAAGTTAAAACAAAATCTTCGACATTACTTTCGAAAGCCAACAATTTATCCAATTTAACAATGTGAAAAATGAATTGAATTACCTGGGAGGTACCAGTAATCATGTTCTTGATGAAGTCCCTGTGACCAGGGGCGTCGATGATAGTCACGTAATACTTTGCCGTCTCAAACTTCCACAGGGCGATGTCGATGGTGATACCTCGCTCGCGTTCAGCCTTCAGCTTGTCCAACACCTATAGATTGTTCAGGGTCTCGTAGTAACTAAACTTTTAATTAACCAGAATGTAAATCTACTATTGAAGATATACGAGTGAATAAGTTGACACTCAAAATTGGTAAATTTATTTCAATATTTTTATTGAAACCTGGATGGGAAACTTGAAATTAATTTTAATTAACTCTATTTAATGTGGTCTGAAAAAAATTAAAACTACACATGTAGTATGTACATACATCCCAAAAA
Organism: Cephonodes hylas; assembly: GCA_030295005.1. Taxonomy (NCBI): domain Eukaryota; kingdom Metazoa; phylum Arthropoda; class Insecta; order Lepidoptera; family Sphingidae; genus Cephonodes; species Cephonodes hylas. The sequence goes on along the minus strand of AP025363.1, from coordinate 9,209,734 downwards.
TCTTATTTATAATCACTTTGTAAGGTACCCTCGAAGCTTTCCTAATGTAAAACTACATATAAATCTTTGTCAATGGACAAAGATTTACAAATTTTACGATATACGTACCCATGCGTACTTGAAGGAGCCCTTTCCCATTTCTTGGGCTTCCTTCTCGAACTTCTCGATGGTACGTTTGTCTATACCTCCACATTTGTAGATTAGATGGCCAGTGGTGGTGGACTTGCCGGAGTCCACATGGCCGATCACGACAATGTTGATATGAGTCTTCTCCTTACCCATTCTTGTATTGGAAACGCGAAGTTAATTAGATAGACCTAAGGATAGAGGACATTAAAAAATATGCATACTGCTATGTTTTAATTCGCAACTATGGGTGTATTTTAAACATTTATTTTTGTAGTCTAAATAAATTTTGTGTGAATAAATGACAAGTTAAATTCCAACCCAAACAAAACTTCTTTATGAAAGGTGTTTCATCTTAATAAACGGTAGCCCAGTGCGGTCTCGCATACCTAAGAAATTCTTCGTAGAATATGCTCAGGCGTTTCTATGTTTGATGTTGCATCACAATTTTTTTTGTCATAATCGCGTATGATTTTTCATTTAAAAATAAGAAGCTTAAATATTACGTACTTATTAATAAAGTCAATTTACTTTAGCCCGATATGATGACTAAGTGAAATTGCACAAGGAATAATCTAGGCCCGACGTTATTACTCCTAGTCACGTTTTAAAGTCTAATACACCGGCACTGCCGCAAAGCTATTGCAACTACACCTAATGAAACTCAAGTATCTGCAGATTCAAGTACTTCTGTAAGGTATAAACCACTGAGAGTACTTACACCAGTTTCAGAAACTGCACCGATAATGCACCAAGCAAATCAAGTTTACGACTGAATGACATAGACGCAATATTCCGGTACCCTAGAGCGCTGGCCCGGGCGTGCGCATAGGACGTCCGGGACATCGATACAGCGGACCTATCCTTCCAAATATAGACAATAGCTCACATCGGTCCCTGCGCGCAATATTGCACACTTCGATCAATATCATAGCAAAGCACACATGAGATGACAAACATGAACATCACTTGACATACTTATAAAAACCACTTTATTTTTATCACCAAGAATGTGAAAAAACGAGCATTTTTTCTTACTGTACCAAAATTGGACATGTATTCCAACTTTTCGCTCTAGCATCAGAAATTATAATTTTCTTTTTCATTTTAACGTCCTTATGTTTTTTTTTTTATTTTCTTGGGAAACAAGACATCATGTATGTCTTAACGGAATTCACAAATATGATTTTTATTTTTTAAACATGTATTGCAACAAGCCAAGGTTGGCGAAAGTGCACAAAATATAATGTGCGAATTCATATCGACCGTCACAGAGTGCATTCACTTTAAATTTAGATGGTCTGATCTATAGAAGTGCATCTAAACATATGTATTTGTAAATAGTTTGATTCAAAATTAGAATAATCGCATGTCGCATTACGTAGCTTGAACGACCAACGCACATGGCTTCTTGCTGCGTCCATTTTGTGCACGCTTTTTGCAATGTTTATGCAATGAAATAGGTATTCATTTGACAAATATTTTATTGTTATTAAAATGTGTTAGTATTTTTTTGTACGTGTAGTTTCCATAGTGCAAAATCGTTATATTTTAAGTATAAAATATACTATTATAAATATACTATTATAACTATAAATATAGCATTATATTTCATAAAACAATCAAATTTGCCATGGAAAAAAATGACATTTTATGAACAATAATTTGAATTTTCAACCGATGTCATAACAGCCCTTATATACGTACACGACTAGTAAACATACAAGCATTCACTACAATACCAATAATTTCACAGATGATAAAGTTTTAAAATTGTTTTTACTTATCATTTTGTATTTAATTAAGAACCAAATTGCGTAATTTAAATGTGCGATACCGGCAGTCGGCACTAACATAGATGAATATATTTCTGATAAGTAAGAGTGCGTATTTGAAATCTTTTTACGTACCGGTCAGCACGTTGTCACAAAATTTTAACGCACTTATTATTTGAAAACAAATGGAAATAATCACTTATAATAATTATTATTACAAGAGCTCACCTTTGCAGCCGCAAGACGGATTTTCCTAGAGCTTTTTGAGCATGCGCCGTAGCCCGTTTGCCCGGGAAATGCAATCGATAAAATCAAATGTTATACTTTATTATTCGTACATATTTACAACTACGTCAAATAAGTTTCCCATTAAAAATAAAATCTTTTTAACTTTAAATGTTATTATCTCCTCAATTAATTATAAGGTTAGTAATTTTTTCTTTGAGATTACTTCCACCGGAAACGCAATTTTTTTACCTTGTTTTTATACATGGTTAGTATGTATCAGCCAGGTATGCCCTATTTTTTACTATTAACCAAACTTCGATATATTATTTTTTAAGTGCCTCTTTTTATGTTAATTGGATAAAAACTCATAACTATAAAAATATTGTATAATTATAGTTAAAAAATGATAGCGTATTCAAATAAACCTTTTCTGTTATTATATTATCTACTTACGTTCGAAGAAAGAAAATTGTCATGAATGAACGAAAGAAAATATAGGAACATTTCTGTTAACCTAGTTGCAGATCACGACATTCGATGAGATACCGGCATAGTTGAGTTTTGAACAAAGTTCTAAAAAGAGTTCGTTAAGGTGCATTGGCATTAAAAAAGAAAACAAATAGTATTTACTCATTTTGGATTTATTCACATACGAGTAGGTGCATCATCAAATGAAATACATTGATAATACCTATCAAATAGTTGAACATTATTATTACCATAATTTCCTTAATCACATAGGGTACATTTATAAATAATATTTTATAATCATTAGATGTAATAAAACCATATAATATGAAAAGACATTTTTGTCAACTAAAGAAAACTATGTCATATTGAAATCTTACAGAGATATCGTAGTATAATTCATTAAACAAAATTGAAACAATAAATTACCGGAACAAATTCAAATAAATATTCGGAGCGATAATACTTCGTTTTATGGCACCGCTTAATTTAGTAATCTTCTTTAGTAAACTTTCCTAATAAAACCTGCACGAACAAGAGTAATCATATACCAAAATGCTGCAGTGCAGTTCAGTTAGGTAATGTCGTCTCATTAATGCAGCAAGGATGCGATACTAGACCTCGTTTTTGTGAATCACTAACAATTTTTATCTACTATTAACTATACTACACTGTCTGTGTCTATAACTAAACAATGTGGTTCGAGACACAAGTAGTATTTCACAACAAAAAAATTACAGTTCCAATAACATAACATACAAGAAAACGAACATATTGCAAGATTTTGAAGTGTATAAATTATTTTCATCAAAAAATTAAAAATGGTGCTCTATTTAGTTACGGAATGTGTTTGAATATTTTTTTATATTGATATAACAAAAGTTTACAAATCCATTATTTACAATTTCAAGTTCATCGCCCATTATGAATCCATTACATAATCAACATTTTTGCAATGCGTCCGCGTTAATGAGTTTATCAAGTTACGCAACATACAAAATGCGGATAATGATATATTATAAAATTATCATAATTGTCTTAAAGTTAATTACATTTAAAAATTATAACCATTAGCTGAATAAAGTCTAAGTTCTTTTATAATTCAATCTTAGATTTTTATAGCACATTCGGCATTCAATATCAACGATTTACAATATATGTGAAATAATTTATTTAGTCCGAATAATCTAAAATTTCAAAATAATTTCTAGCTAAATGGAAGACTACAATAAGTAAGCGATTCATTATATTTTTGACTCTACAGTGGCTTGCCATATTATTATGGACAGTCACATTTTTTTAATTTTTTTTCTTTGAGCACATTTAACTGTAATCTTAAGTGGTGTAAGACTTGTTAGAAGTCTTTTACACATTCACGATACCTCTTTAACTTAAATTTTAAGTGGATTTCAAGTGTTGGAGCATTCATTTATTTTAAAAATATTTTTAAAAGCGGGAGAGTCGCAGAATCGTTGACACACGTAAAAATAGGAGACGTTAATAATATTATTTTAAAAAGCTATTTAGTGAGTTTGTGTTATAAATACCGTAAAACGGGGTGTATAGAAACTGCGGGGTGAATAGAACAAAAATCAGGAAAGTTTTCAAGATAATTATTCGGTTATTTCGCGTTAAAGGATTTTAGTAGTATTTTAAACTATTACATATCAATATCTTTTCTTAGCGCTGCCAACAATTTTTTAATGTTAAATTAACATTTATTGTTAAAAATTCACTTTAAAGTCTACCTTCCGAAAACACGTTTATTTGAACTGCCGCAACTTTTGATTTTAAGTCCGAAAAATGTATTAAATGTGTTGTTTAATGTGTTCATATCATTACATGTGTTTTACTTTATTAAAATTTATTGAAATTAGGTAAAAATACACTATTACAATTCTGTATTTTGTTAAAATCATTGTACATGTAAATTTTTTGTATAAAAGGGGGTAATAGAATCCATTGACGGGTGATTAGAACAGTAGTACGGGGTTAATGGAAATATTGTAAAGAATAATAGAAACGGTTAATCTGAAAATAGGTACAGATGAGGGGTCAATAGAAATAGACGCATAGGGTTGTCAATAATTGTTAATACATAGTTAAGCTATGCAAGTACCTAGTTTAACTCGAGAACGGTAATTCGTTAATTTTGGTCTTAAAATATTCTTACAAGCCCAGAAAAGGTTGACGGTAGTGCAAAGTTCGCTGGGTCAGCGATTAAATAATATTTTACAGAGAAGTTTTCATTTGCAGGTACATTAATACAATATTTTTTTTAAGAAATCTGTTTTGAGGACTGGGTGCAAAATATGGTGGTTCCTTATTTTAACAATTTACCAGGCAAAAAGTGCTTAATTGGCGACAACCTGCCTTCACATTTATCAGCAGACTTGATAAAAACATGCAAAACCCACAACAGTTTCGGCGATATAACATTTCCCTGTCTCACGCCTCTCTGTAGTGGAATAGTCTTCGTGCTCTGATCTTGTACTCGGACCGAAATGGTGGCGTTGCTGTATATACTTTTCAACACCTCGATGTACCGACAGTCAATGTGGCACCGCTGGAGAGACTCTAGCACCGCCCACGTCTCGATCGAATCAAAGGCTTTCTCGTAGTCTACAAATGCTGAACAAAGCGGCAAGTTGTATTCTTCGGTTTTCTGTATAACTTGCCGAAGCGTATGGATATGGTCTATGGTGCTAAAGCCTTTTCGGAAACCAGCTTGTTGGGGTGGATGGAAGTCATCAAACCTGCGTTCGAGACGATTTGTGATGACCCTCGAAAACTACTTATAGACATGGCTCAGGAGCGAAATGGGCCTGTAATTCTTTAGCAAGGTGTTACCACCTTTTTTGAAGAACAGTACCCCCACGCTCCTGCTCCATGCCTCTGGCGTTGAGCCCTCGAGGAGAACAGAATTGAAGAGCCTCTGAGCCTCTCTCGTTCCACCCGCCTTCAGAAGCTTTGAAGTGATTCCGTCCTCACCCGGCGCCTTGTTGTTCTTAAGTTGTTTCAAGGCCATCTCAATCTCATACAGGCTGATGTCCGAGATATCATTGCTGAAGTTTTCCCTTATCACACTATTCTTCAATCTATCTACGAATTTCACTCCACATATTATGCTTCTTAGCGCTCTCATCTCAACTGCATTAATTTTAATTTCATGCTTCTTCTGCCATATATACATCATCTTCTGCCACATATACATCATAGCATCATGCCATATATACATAATCTTCTGCCACATATTATGTCACATTTTATTTTAATTTAGCATTTAAAAATTGTTTTGGTTTGAAAGATATATTTTTATTCAGCACCTCACATTTTTGCATGTTGGTTAAAAGTATTTTGGTGCAGCCCTAACAGTTCTTCCATTCACCCCTTTACCTGTTTTCATTGACCCCAGTCGTTGGGTTAATAGAAATGGTCAATATTTTTCAATTTTTCTGAAAAACCTGTGATTATATTTAAAGAATATTGCTATAGATCTTTTCGTGTGGGTACCGGACATCATATATAATCACCCATGATGAAAAAAAAAAATTAGGAACAACATATTCTTCATGCAAAGTTTGAAACCGTTGCTATTCACCCCGTTTTACGGTATTAATTAAAAGTAATTATTATTTTATTGTTATTGATGGAAAAGTATTTTGGCGTCAATTTTTATCACAATATTTATTATTATTACTTTTTAATGGTACTCAGTACGAGTCGACGGGTTGATTTGTTTCCAAAAAAAAAATCTGTGGTTAAAACCCTCCTCCTGCATCCGAATCATTCTCAAAGTAAGATAGCAGAACTTGCCGGAGCTTTTTAGTCCGCTATTAGTAAAATAAAAATAAATTTGGAAGAAAAAAAGCCACTTTTGCCCAAAAGAAAAAGCAAATGTTGAAGAAAATTGATTACCACGCAATGGTCTGATTGGAAAATTCGGGATAATTGTTTGCAAAACTGAAAGAAAAGTGGTAATCTTTTAACGTTAATGGTTCGGGAATCTTAAATACCACTTTTTAAGAGAACTGTACCGCGGAGGTTCGCAGAGGAAGGTCTGACAAGTTATCGACGATTTGAGAAACCGCGCTTGACTGAAGCAATGAAAAAAAGACGGCTTGCCTGGGCTTGTAAGCACCATTCGAAGACTGGAATATGGTCAGATTTAATACTGGCTTCTATTTTGATGTTCTCAAATAATTTTTTCACAAAATTATTCATACAATTACTTTTTTTGGATGTGTTTCTCAGACGAACGTTAGAATAACTCGTCTCTCAAATCGTCGATAACTTGTCAGACCTTCCTCTGCGAACCTCCGCGGTACAGTTCTCTTAAAAAGTGGTATTTCAGATTCCCGAACCATTAACGTTAAAAGATCACCACTTTTCTTTCAGTTTTGCAAACAATTATCCCGAATTTTCCAATCAGACCATTGCGTGGTAATCAATTTTCTTCAACATTTGCTTTTTCTTTTGGGCAAAAGTGGCTTTTTTTATTCCAAATGTATTTTTATTTTACTAATAGCGGGCTAAAAAACTCCCGCAAGTTCTGCTATCTTATTTTGAGAATGATTCGGATGCAGGAGGAGGGTTTTAACCACAGATTTTTTTTTTGGAAACAAATCAACCCGTCGACTCGTACTGAGTACCATTAAAAAGTAATAATAATAATATTGTGATAAAAATTGACGCCAAAATACTTTTCCATCAATAACAATAAAATAATAATTACTTTTAATTAATATTTATAACACAAACTCACTAAATAGCTTTTTAAAATAATATTATTAACGTCTCCTATTTTTACGCGTGTCAACGATTCTGCGACTCTCCCGCTTTTAAAAATATTTTTAAATAAATGAATGCTCCAATACTTGAAATCCACTTAAAATTTAAGTTAAAGAGGTATCGTGAATGTGTAAAAGACTTCTAACAAGTCTTACACCACTTAAGATTACAGTTAAATGTGCTCAAAGAAAAAAAATTAAAAAAATGTGACTGTCCATAATAATATGGCAAGCCACTGTATAATAACTCAAATGGGGTGAATAGAGGTAATATTGTGTACGGAAATGCAATAAGAAAGGAACACCATACCATTGAGATTATCCCGGGAAACGATTGCATTGATGAGAAAATAGTACTTACAAATAGTTGCAAACATTCTATTATTATTTATAAGCTGTTAGGTATATTTAGAGATTATGCATCTGATTGGAGACATATTTTAAGAATTATGGTGTAGTGTGTAAAGTCTACCTCGAACTACAAATACGATTCACTTTAGCAAATATAGGTGTACAATAGATATAAATCTTAATACTTAAGATAATTTCTACAGTCATATACAATTTGTATTCACTAAATTGTTGACGAATTCGAACTTTTTAGAACTATTTTTACGAAACTCATTGTATCATAATTTAATTGATCATGTTATACATTGAAACTACAAGTGCTAAATTTTAGCCGTTCATTAAGTTTGCATTAACTAAATATAGTTACATTTTCCCCAATTGTATGATATCACCATAGAAACGGATATAAAATTTATTTTCCTCAAAACAATCGTAATCAGTGTAATATAAGTAAGTAGCCGAAATGTTTTTACAATTTAAATGCCACGAAGAATTATCGGGAAGTTATTATGTAAAAATTTAGATCACAGTATACTGAAGTTCGTGTGTCGATGCTTATTTCCCGCCAGGCCAAGGCAGATAGCTTCCCCAGCCTTTGCTTGGATTCGGATCCATACCTGAGAAGAAATTTTCTATGTAAAATGTATACAGATATTAATGAAATTTTATTAATTTTCTTTTGATTAAACATTTTTTGTTACAATGCACTACTACTTTTTCTTTGTAAGATATTAATCATTTTATCTTTTTCAAAAGTAAAGATTATTATACAGATTAGTCACATAGGGTGAGGTATAATTTTATGCAAACGTTAAGTTGTTGACAGCAGCACTTAATAGCCTGTATTGCAATTACAATGCGTGTCAATAGGATATGTTCAATATAACTTTCAAAACAAACAGACAAACAGTCACGTTGTACAACAAACATCTATTTTATCTGTGTTGTTATCCAATATTCAAATCAACAATAATATCGCATTGTGTACTGTACATTGCTTTACCTTTAGCTATGGCTTGTATTTTCTGCGTCTCTTCTGGCGTCAGAGTCAATAGTTTCTGAAGTACGGGAACAAGGCGGCCTCGCTCGTCACCCGGTGGTAGTGTCAAAAACTGGCAAAGTACGTAATTGAAATTTACTTTATTTTTCTTATGTATGTATGTATAATACTTTTTTATGCTTTAACAACATAGCATTCACTGAAAAAGATGAGTCATGAGTCGTGCTTATCGATACTTGATATATTATGGCAGGAATGATTTTTAAAGACAAGTTTCAAGCATGATAAAACCAAGGGGAAGTTAAACAAATGTCGATGTAGCATGCTATCGTTTTTCCAACAACTGTAACAAAGCTGGACATATTCATGACGCCTTCGGTTGCTCCAGCATTTAATTACATGCCCAAATTACTTTGAACCTCATTTCGATGGAGGTTTTATCAATTTGCAACAGCAACAAAGAAGGGCAGCCCACTGGACTTCGGCAGCAATCTAACCTGTAACGATGTAAAACCTTATTTCGATGTAGAAAGTATTTGAGCTGACCTTGAGCGTGACGTTCTTCATGTACTGCGTGTTGTGGGCGTGGTTAGTGGAGCCGCGCACGCGCCGTAGCTCCGCCTTCAGCAGCTCGCTCAGCTGCGACAGGCGCGCGCACTCGCGCTCAGACTCCGACAGCAACACCGTCACGTGCTTCACTCTGCGCAACATACCACGCGTCATCACTCCATTTATAGGTCTCCCTGCAGGACACGGACCTCCTTTATAAGTGAGGGATAGATCTTTGTCCTCCATGCTAGCCTGGCGCGACTTAGCAGACAACACACCTATTTCCAAAGAACTCTTTTATTTTTAATACGACATTCACGCTACTTAAAGACCGCCTTCTTAATACATAATATTTCATACCCTATAATTGTTGTGCTGAACTTAGTAAAAGTAAAACTTATTTTTAAACATTTATATTAATTTAAACTCTACACACATGCCTTACGGCATCACTGTTAAGAGGTTAATCAGATTTAAAACCAGTACTGTTGCGGTTATGGTAAAATCAAATATTAACGGATAACTAATTACGAATCACTCGCGTCATTATGACGGATACCACAACACATTCAGAATACCCACTTCTTGGACGAATCTAAATATTTCTCTATAAACACATAAAATACATGATATGGATAATGCCGCACAAAATACCTCTGCTGTTGCGCCAGCAGTTTCCGTTTCAAGTCAGATATCTCCTGTTCTGGAGTGAGTGCTAGCGAGCTGGTGTCGAGGGCCTCGTCGTCCGGTACTCCTTCCTCCAGCAGTCTCTCGAGCGGCACGGGCGAGCGCCCGCCTCCGCTACTCATGAACGACTTCGACGGCGGCGGAGACGGGGCAGACTCTGAACCCTGGATACAATTTCTATAATGGTATATATGGTATGATGTTCCGACGACTTAAGATAGGTGGCGGGTAGCGAAAGGATGAGGGGCGCTCAAGACCGGGATGGTTGGTGCTTACTTGGGGAGACCTACCTTCAGCTGTGGCCGGCGATAGGCTGAATATTTATATATGGTATACAAAGGATTGGAAACACATTCAGGGAGGGATAGTAAGGCGCCATGGTTTAGTTGTCATTTATCATTCTGAGCCTATACGTAACTACTTGACCACCGAACCCTGAACACATTTTTTATAATGAAGTTCCTTAGACGCTATACAAGGGATTGAGAACACGAGACAGGGATGAATGTTAGGGCGGTATGGCTTAGTTCTCATTCTGGGCAAAGACGTAACTACTGTTAGGCAACGGCCTCCATGGCATGGCATGGCTAAGTAGAGGGACAATAATTAGTAATAACTACGCCAATTATATTGTCAAATCATTCTAATCAAACACGACTTATTTTTCGAAGTTTATAAGTATAAGTGAAATATTATTATTTTTTGGTAAAGATAAAACTTACCGATAGAACGGTGTAAATAAAATTCATATTTCTTTGTTTAAACAATTTGATGCGCTTATTATTTTTGATGCAGACTAACAAAATTATCGTAGAAATTAGAACCATGCCAATCGTCGTTTAACTACTAATTTTTGGTTGTAACTAAAAATTTTACACTAATAACAATAAAATGTTCAACGTATCTAATCAGTCAGTACATCATGTTGAAGTTTTTTGAAAAGATATTTCCATTAGGGAATAATTGTTTCTAACTATCAGCATACCCACATGTATCAACGCAAGAACTCATTCGTAACTTCAACATTAAAGGGATGCCATGCCATGTTTTGCAAACTGTCACAGCTCTTTCAACCTTAAAAAGCGATATTTTAATGATAATGCCCATTGCCCTTTATTGGATACATTTGTAGACTTCGTTGCAGCACTTTTATAGGATTTTCCTAATTGTGAGTGGGTACGTATGACAGATCGATGATTAGCCGAAGATTCGATCTTGATAAATATTGATCGCGGACGTCATATGACGCCGCAAGCCGAGCGAGGCTTTGATCATATATTAGTACTAATATGGAGATTTCTACATGAAGTACGGCACTAATATAGGTACAAAAAAAACACAAATAATAAATTCACCCAATGATAGCGATAGAATATTATTATTCACTTTTTATAGTACATATTTAATACTGCTTTTCGAGTTAGAATTGTATGGACTGCGTGAGTAGAAAAATAAAAGTAAAGGGCTTGAATAAAGACATGACGGCTGATAACTATCATCAATATGTTTGAAAGGATAAAACATACTACGCCGACCCCGAATAAAATTGGTAACTGGGCAAGAGAATGATGATGATTAACTTTATTTGAATCCTGTTTATGAAAAAGTAAAATCAAATTAAGTTATACAAATGATATCGACTGATTTTATCTACAACTTTAACCTTCAACTTTTAGAACGAATATTGCTATTTACTGAGAATTAAAATTCAACGTGGATATTTGTTTTGAACAAATATTATTTCCAATAACCTTTATATTGCTGTTGTTTAGAGGTTAAATGAAAATCGAGCCGCGCCCTCAATTCTTAGACCGAGGTAAATGTTTGGTGTATTCAATATTCTGGCGACGCTCGACTTATGAATATTATAAAATATTTTACATCTTCAAAAAGGCTTTGTTTCGTTTCCTTTAAAATAATAACTCACATTTATAAGTTAAAAGAATAAAAAAAATTACGGTTTTCTCACCTCGCCCTCCTCTCTAGGTATCATTGAAACGTTAATGTCCATTTCTCCATCGCTGTTTTCGTCCTTCGACATAACTGGCAACATGTACTGGCTGGCGTGTGGCTCTTCTGGCATGCCAGAAATACGAGATCTCGCGTTCTCCTGCGCGGCCATTAATTGCTTCTTCAAATTCTCTGTCTCTTTTTGAAGTTTGGCTTCTAATTCCGATATTTGCGTCTTGTAACATTGCGTTAGTGTAGAAACCTAGTGAAATAAATAAAACTTAATTCAGTCTGCTGAAACATGAATAAAGGGAACGATCGCACTCAGTTCGACTATTATGTTGTGTGCAGCCAAACCTGAAAATATGATTCTATTTTTGCATTTGCAAATATTCGGAATACATATTGTTTATTTTTGTTAGAGAAGAGCTCAGCGCCTTTTCACAATTTTGACAAATATTTTAAAGATTCTAAAGCTAATAATGAGAATAGTGTAAGAAGAGATAATTCTAAAATTCCATCGAGTTTCTCAAAGACAAAACATGGTTAATGTGTCATCAGCAAGTCATCTACGAATTTTGTTTACAATGTTTTAATTTTCACAAAAAAAAAACAAACTGGCATAGTACTAAAACAAAGATTGTAATCACAACAAAACATGTTTTTACACTTAGTTCATTAATTTTATCAGATAGATTGTAATCATTTAATATAGAATCGCAATAATTCTTCAAACCAGATGCAAATAGCATGTAAATAAATACGGAAAACTATTCTAGTAAAAACTTGACATTCTTTAAATAGATACCAAATGTCTACGCTATTGTGGCAATTTTACATATCCGTAAATTGAAAAATTCGCAACACACACGTCTTATCTCACTTACTATAAAAAAAACCTTATACTTAATGTGTACCTTACCTCCACGTCGATTGTCTTTTGTATATAATTGATTTTTATTATCACAACTACCACTAAAAAGGTTTTATATACAAACCTGAAGCTTATTTTGCGATCTCTCAGACTCCAACTGTTGGGACAGTCTAGTGAGGTCGGCGTGTAAGCGGGCTGTCCGTTGTTGCGCGCGCGTCGCTTCGTTGCTGGCTTCAGCAGCACGCCTCCGACCGTTCTCAGCCTCCGCCGTCTGCTCGGCTAATTGTTCCCTACACACATATTCACATACTATTTTGGGCACATTCATAAGGGTAGACTTTCTCCCTATTTTCATAATTACACTCTCATTATTGTTAATGAGAGTATTATTAAAGCTCTGAAAACCACTTCGGCCTATTATATAAACTTATTACTCGTACTATGCCCTAGCCTTGCAGCCAATATACGTCCAATTTCTGGGCACGAGCCTCCTCTAAAACTGAGAGGTTTTAATCCTTAGTCCGCCACTGTGACCTGGTACGGGTTGGCGGACTACATACTTAGGAAATTCTTAAAAATTCTAAGTTAAAATATGTATTCAAATCTCTTTAATAATACGAAATTCCAATCCTGCTTTAAAATTCTATCAGACTTACAAGCCTGTAAATTATTTGATTAATAGCAACCGAAGGACCCAGTAAAATCAATCGTAGTCTTTTTCCAGTACATTTAGACCAATACATATCCATCGATTACCATACTAAGAGTTTTATACTTTATGGAACTTACTGCGCTGTTGCCAATTTAGCCGTCAATGTTTCTATTTGTGCCTTCAGGGCAGCAGTCTCCTCCTTCAATTGTTCTTCCTGACTGTGATCCACAGTTTGATTCTGGCGTAATACTGCTTGAGCTCGAACCTATAACCATACATAACATTATAAATGTATGGCTAACACATTTAAATACATACGATAGCTAAAAAAATATACAAACTTTATAACTGGTGTATTCGGTTTTAAGATCTGCTAACTCTATATTCAAAATCCTTAAATTTTCATTTAGCTCGGCGCATTTAAACTCCAAACGTTTAACTTTATTGTTTAATTCTACTTTGTCTTCACCTAAGCTCATTATGACTTTCTCCTTATCGCTAAGCATTGATGTCATTTCCATGTCAGATTCTTCATTTTTTCGTTTCTCATCTTCTAAATCCTGTTCTAATTTAGAAATAATACCATTTTTAACGAGAATAACGTTGTCTTTCTCCTTACTTTCTTCGACAGCATGTTGCAGTTCCTCTTTTAGTAGTCTACATTGTGTTTCTTCAGTCTTTATTTGCTCTTCAAGTAATTTTATCTGAGTTTTCATTGCTGTTATTGTGGCTTCCTGTGTGTCTATTGTTGATTCCATCTGTAAACAAGAACTATGAGTATATTTCACACAACTAAACCAATACTAGTTATCAAACGCGTAATGAAAAATGGTAAAACCACAAATAAGCAAAGTCTTCTGATAAAAACAAAATTTATTCTATATTTTTCACTTACTTGCACCATCTTTTTCTTTTTTTCTTCCATTTTGGATGTCAGTTCTTTCATTGATCTTTCATAGTCCTCCATTTCAAGACTAAGTACATTTTTCTTTTTAACATCTCGTCTAGCTTTCTCCAAATTATCCTTGGTCACCTTATGAGACTCAATTTCCAATGCCAACTGTTGAGTCTTGCTTGTTAATTCAGCTGCATTAAATGATAAGTAATTATTTTAATATCGAAATTATGAATTAATAAATAATTACTGGACAAAGAAAATACCTTTAATTTTGTCTAGTTCACTACTTTTTTGCTGAGCTTCTTCAAGAGCAGCTGTTAATTTTTCTATTTTTTCTTGTTGGTCATCTTTACTAGATTTATCATCCTCAGTTGTATCTTCCATTTTGTTCTCTATTGGCATCTTTTCATTGAGTAACTTTTCTAGTCTTGTCTTGTCCTGTTCCGTATTTTGTAACTGAGTAACAGTCTCATTTAATTTCTTTTTAAGTTTTAACGCAAATATCCTCAATTTACTGTACCTGTAAAATGTTATTTATTTATTATTAAATAACGTTTTTCATGTATGATGCTTTATTAAAAATATATACATAAGATGATGTAAAAAAAACGTGATCAACAACTTAGATAGTTACAGTGATTACAAACACATTGACACAAAAAAATTGCTTTTAACGTCATAATATATCTTAATTTAAATATAATCGCCATAACTATATCTTAATTTTCAATCGCTGTCTTTTTACACCTAATATAATTTAAGAATATTGTTTAAAAATGTAAGAAACGTGATATATAAACATACTTTTCTTCAAATGTTTCATCTAAATCTTTCATACGAGAATGTTCCTCTGCTTTAGAAATAGTTGATGTTGACATATTATCGTCGTTAGGAATTTCGCTAGGCGTTGCATGTTGCTGTTTCAATTTTTCAATTTCTGATTTTAAAGAAGCAATTATTTCTTCTTTTTTATTCGATTCCTGTAATGCATTATCTCTTTCAGCAATTATTTGATTAGATAAATCGCTTGATTCGTGAGTCCTTTGCTCAGCACTTTTTAATGCATTTTCCAGTTGATCTAACTTCTTCAATAGGTCAGCTTTTTCTTGGTGAACATTATCTCTATCTTTCTCTAGAGTTTCTACTAAGAGTTCTAGTTCCGCAACCGCCTTTTGCAATTTAGAAATAGCTTCCCCTCGTTCTTTCAAAACTTGGTTTATTTCTTTCATTTCATTAAGTAATTCACTGTTTTCTGTTTTGTAATTCGAAAGTTTGGACTTTGCATTTTCATATTCTGCAAGAAGAGAATCGTAATCTTTCATTTTATTACGAGATTCTTTTATTTCACTCAGCAGAGATGAATTTTCTTGTTTATATGCAGCTAGCTTTGTTTCTAGCTTAACAACATCTGCTTGTAAGGAAGCATTCAAATCTGATAGATTGTCGCACTCGTCTTTAGGTTGTTCCAAAGAAAGTTTAAGAGTTTCAACTTCTTCTCTCAAAAGACCATTCAGGTCTTGCAAATTTTCATATTCTTTTTTAAGCCTATCATATTGATCTTGTAAAGACTTATTTTCAGATTTTATTATGTTAAATTCATCTTGTTTTTCTGTCCTATAATTATTTTCTAAAGTAATTTTCTCTTGTGTTATTATTTGAAGTTGGGATTTAACTGCCTCAATTTCTGCGTGTAAATCTGTTACCTTTTCTGATAATATCCTATTTTTGTTCTCCAGGTCCACAACACTATCTCTGGCATTAAGTTTTTCTTTAACCAATATAGATTTTTCACTTTCTAATGCTTTGATTTGCAATAGTAGGTTTTCACTAGTTTCATTACTTTTTGCTTCATTTTTTAAAGACTTATTCTCTTTTTGGAGAGTCTCTATAGCAGTTTTATATTCAGCAATCTTTTCTGATAATTCTTGAATTTTATGGGTAGTTTCTAAAGAATCATCATTGTATTTTGATCTCAAAGACGAAATTTCTCTGCTTAACTCAGATTTTTCATTCATAGCTTGATCTAAGCAGCTTTTATTGTCTGATATTTCCGTCTTTAATAATTTATTGCTGTTTTCAAGTTCATTAATATAGGCATTTAAATTTTCATGTTGACTTTGTGCCTGTAGCAGTTCATTAAGCTTTGTTTCAGCTTGCTGTAGCTTTTCTTTCAGGGTAGTGTTTTCATTATTTACTTGATTCAGTTGTTCATCTAACACCTTTGATGCTTTTATTAAATCATTTTGCCACTTGGGAATATTTTCAGAATACTCCTTTACAGTTTTTGATAAGATGAATCTTGAATTTTTTAGTTGGTTGATACATGCTGCACACTTTAGAATTTTATCCTTGTAACTCCTTAGTTTGATATTTGCTTTTTCTTTTTTTGATTTTTCCAATTCATACATATCAGTTACTTCTTTTATTTTATGTTCAAAATCATCTTTTTTTTGTTGCTCTTCTTTTATCTGACTTTCTAATTCACTAATTTTGGAATTAAGAGTAGCAATAATTGTTTTATAGTCCTCATCTGCAATGTAAAATTTAATTCATTTGTAATATTTTATCTATCTATCTTTCGCTGACTGCTACATTATCATACCTAAATTTTTGTTACATATATACCTAATTATCAGAAAAGACTGTCAATCTTCAAACAAAAAAAAACAAATATTGAGTAAGGAATATTTGGGTATAATTTGAGATAAGAAGCAATTGGCCAAGTGCACATCAGGCTATGCATGGAATAGGGTGTCATTGCCACAAATAATAATAATGAATACTATAATGTACAAGCTTGTCCAAGTAAGGGTTTTTTACAAATTAAATTGCTGATGTAAAAGTGTAATTTAAGATAGAAAGATGTACAGAACAGAATTATAAATGTTCTGAAACTTGAAAACCCTAAAAACAAGACATATTTAGTAGTATTACATTGAAAAACAGTTTAACATAATTTATAAATTTAAATTATAAAAGTTAAATCAATAATACCTTTTTGTACATTTTCCTCTAACATTTTCAGCTGTTCTTGTTGTTGCAATCCAATATTGTTAAATTCTGTAGTTTTTGTTTCAATTTCTGTCAGTTGATTTATAAGTTGTTCATTTTCATCCAAAAGACGTTTGTTTTGTCTTTTAAGAGAAATTATTTCACTATCAAGGTCAGATAACTTTTGTGCAACATCTGTAAGGTTTTTATCCCTGACAATCAAATCTGCTTTATACTTTTGAATCTCTTGTTCATAATTATCACATTTTCTGTTGAGTATCTTAATTTTATTGTGAGCTGAGTCTACTTCAGTAATAAAGTTTAATTTCTGTTCTGTTAAAGAATCTACAAGCTCTTGAAGTGTTTGTAGATTTTCATTATTTACCCGTTTTTCTGTCTCACATTTTTCAAGTTTCAATTTATAACTTTCAACTTCATTTTGTAGCTCTGTAAAAATAAATAGAACATAGTTGTAAATACTCACAGCCTGTATATGTATTCACACTTACAATATATCAACATAATATGTATCATCAACAAGTTTTAGAAACCAGGACACAATCAGAACCAATCTTACCAGTTTTAGCTTGCTTTGCTTTTTGGGCTAAAGCAAGTAAACCCTTACATTTGCTGGCTAACTCATCTCTGCTCAGTTCATCAAATGGGCTTTTCTTAGGAGTTTGTTCGTGGGTCTGCAAAGAATCATTCATATGCATACATTGGCAACCAAAAATTAAGTTTAAAAGTAAACACTTTATTTTCAGTACTTTAATTTCATTTGTAAAAACCTTATAGGTTTTATTCATCGATCGAAAATTATCTAACACCTTTTTATGTTAGAATACTCCATTCCTAAAGAAATAGGGTGGTAGAAAGCTTGTTTCTATGCTGAGATTAAGACAAGTATAGTAGATATTGAATTTGTTTCAATTAATTTATAATCATATAGTATATAGCAGTTAAAATATTATCACCTAGATATTATGAAATTAAGTAATACTTTGTGGATAAACATACTATTTTTTAATATATACAAACCGAAGCTTCCGATGAATTATCCATTATACAGCCACTTCTTGCATGTTTTTACCAATTGGATAAATGATGTGTTACTAAACGATAATAACGAAGTCACTATTAGTAACTGTTGCTAAACCCAACGCACTTTTTTATTATCCTCTACTTGACTTCCTTTACACTTAAACCAGAATGCAGATGGCAAATCATATATAATATACACAATTACAAAAGGCTTTAAATTAGTCTTGCCATAAAAAATCTATGTTGTTGCAGTTGTTTAAACTGCATATTATACCAATTTATGATTTGCAATGGCAAGAAGTGATGTCAATAGGAAAACTCTCATGAGTTGTCAATTGTATGTTGACTTGTCAAATGACAACTAGGGATAAACACAAGTACCTAAACATAACTATCATTACTCCTCCTCGCGTCGTTCTCCTCATTGCTGAGGGTCGTGATCATTACACATGTTTATAAAAAAATAGTAACAATTATTTTTACTTTATTATTTTGTTTCAAATGTATCAGAATTACAAAGAAAATATACTTAAGGACAAATGTCACTTCAAGTAAAAAAAATACCTCATATTGTTTAATTTTATTTAAATTCAACAAAAAATATGTTTTGGTTTATATAATTTAAAACAATATGTATTTATCATACAGTTCAAATAAAATACCATTCGAATGGAAATAATGGTACGTCACTAAATCATAGTGTAATGGCGGCTCTAGTCATCATCGCTATCGTTTCATGTGTGTGAATGACTAAATTATTAATACCGTAAAAATATGTTTTTCAGTGTTGTGACTCAATGAAATGTAAAACAAGTTTATACAGTATAAATTTATAATAGGTTGAATTTCGTATATAATCAGGTAATTAGGAAAATATGCCTAAAATCCAAGCTGTATCATTTTGTCGCAGTTGCAAATCTTAGCGGGGCGCGTCCATGAGTAATATTGTGGTTTACTTTTAAGTTTTATTGTAAGATGTCTGTCAGACTTTACAGTGAGAAGCTGCTGTTGTTATTTCAATGTATACAGAACATTATGCTATGTAAATCGTGAAGTGACATTTGAGTGTGAGATTGTGGATGAATTTTTGAGGATTCACGAATGTTAGTTCCCCAGTAAATGTAAAGTTTTCGTGTTATAAGTGTGATACGCGTTGGTTTGAAAAGCTTATTGTGTTAACAGGCCGCGTGTGAGAATAGAAAATGTCTAGTGACGAAGATAAACCGCCGGCGCCGCCGGTTCGACTCACCAGCAATCGTGCTACTGACCGAGGTGACTCTGTCGCCTCTGTCGATATGAGGCCTCTTCCAAAAGGTAACTACTAATATTTGATTGATAACCAAAATCTAATTAAAATGTACTCGATGTATGAATCAAATATGTAAATGAATCTAATTGACAATTGAATTGCCAACAGGAATTCATTATTTTAGCTCATTAATATTGTGATATATTGTTGTAGAACCGGATGACGGTGGCGACAGGAAAAAGAAAACCCTAAAAGCTAAAATTAAAGGATCCAAAAGCACTGCACATAATGATAACAAACCCAATATTAGCTATCCAACTAACTTTGAACATACTGTACATGTGGGTTTTGATGCTGTGACTGGAGAATTCACCGTAAGTAATTTATTTTTTGTACAGTATTATTATTTAGGAAATCTCTGATAGCAGAAATAGAAAAGCAATTCATATTAAGTTTACTTTTGTAACAAGATACTCTTGTTATTTCATATGAGTGCAAATCCTACAGTACAATACATGTATACCAGAGTGCGGGCATTGTTTTTAATATGAAACCTTAGTTTAAATGCACTGCATGGTTTTGAAAAGTATTGTGTGACTGCACCACCAAGCACAACTTAACAACCTGAAGTGCACTTTGTTTGTCCTGTTAAATAAACTTATTTGTGCCTTATTAGACTCTACATTCACAGCAATCTATGCTATCACTACAACACAACCCAATATGTGCAACTTCCACATTGCTTATATAAAAGAAATGTATGAGTCATCATGAGTGGCACAATCAAAATTTAACTATAAAGTAATTTAAAATGATGCTGAATTATTATTATGAAGGACAAAATAGCTTTACTGCCTTTACACTGCCTCATAGCTTTGGCGCTTTGCTTCTTTGAAAAGAAAAGCAAAATATTTAATTATTTTATTTTTATATTTATTTAGAGATACATAAATAATTTACATATTAGAATAATATTATTATCTCATAAGGCTTTAAGTATTGTGTTTTGTAAATATTGAAATTAAAAGTAATGAGATTGATAAATATAAATTTAGTGAAATGTAGTTTTAAGACTTATAAATTACTAAATTAATTTAGCAATAACATGAGTAATATGAGCATTATGGACGCATGTTCCCCCGATAGATATTATTATTTAATAACAATGAAATCTGAGAGTATGGAATGAATAGTTCCACATAGCATCATGGAAGACACCATGGTGCATGTTTTAGATTTAGCTGTGTTTATAAATAATACAATTAAACATCAGTATACTGTAATATTGACAAGTACTGAGATCATGTAATTGAGTTCCATGTATTACCGCTTTTGTTTCAAGCTGCCTATGACAGTAAGTAACAGCTTATATTATCATATTTTAATATGCATTGTTAATCAAATAAACCATTGAAATTATTATAGCAATTGAAAAAAACTAGAATTCATGCATATTTATATTTTACTCCTAATAAATGCTTTTTTTATTTATGTTTATAATCATTTATGTTATGCAATAAGTGTGGCATGCATAATATGTTATGTATATATAAGTATTATTTATTTAATGAATAAGCTAATATAGCATTTTCACACATTAGTTTCGTGTTTAGGATGATTAGCACCATACTACATGTAATATTAGCTGTATTGTATGATGTTTAGTATTGAGCATATTGGAGTTGTTTACTTATGAAGCTCTTAATACTTATATTTAAATTAATAATGACCATGGATGTAGTTTTGTATGTCTTTTTCTGTTATGTGCAAGCATTTTTTACGCAAAATGAATAAAATTTATTAATGGAGGATGATACTTATTAACTTTTTATTTAATATTTCTGATTTCATTGCATGGATAAACTGGTAAACCTTGGTTTTTCAATAGATTAATTTTAAAGTAAGCATATGCAATGCAGATGCCACTAAGAAAACCAATATGTTGGATCTTATAACATCAGCATTGCATTCCTTTACAAAGTTATATTGTGAATAGTTATAGCTTAGAGAATTCTGTTATTTGTTTAACAGGGTATGCCAGAAGCTTGGGCACGGCTTTTGATGGCTGCCAACATCAGCAAGCAAGAACAAAAGAATAATCCTCAGGCTGTGTTAGATGTTCTAAAGTGGTATGATGCATCTGCAACACAGCCACCACCTTCTAAATATATGACATCGGCCCAAATGCACACTACACATTCAGGTACTAAAGGCAAATTGTTGTTTTTTATCCCAGTATACATAAGCTATTTTTTGTATTTTAATTCCGGCATGATAAATGGTGTCAAACTTTATGTGAACTGCTGTCAGGTTCATCAGTATCGCGAGTGTCTTCTAGCAGTCCATCATCATCAACGCCAACAGATACAGAGCATCCCGAACCACCCCCGCCACCGCCTTCGCGCCCTGATCGTACCAAAAGTATTGTATGTATTCCCACATGTTTACAAAAAAAAAAAATTGTATATCGGATTTTTTTTATTTTAATGGATTTATTTGTTTATTCTGCAGTATACAAAGCCTATAGAAGAAGAAGAACCTCCCCCACCTAGGCCGACGCCTGCGCCGGCATCACCACCGCATGTACCCCACCCCGCACTCACTACGCATTCTGTAAGTAATTATTAGCTTTAAATATAGCAAAAACATTAATATGTGGATACTTATTTATTCCCATAATATAAACTGAAACCTCTTCAAATCTTCTAGGGCGAAACAAGGTTATATGCAAACTAATTATGATTATGTCATTGTTTTCTTTATGCATATTATCAAGATAAGTTGCAATGTTTGTAATAAGCACTCTCTGATATACACTGAGGAAAATTCATATGCAATGTTATAGAAGTATTTTGCATATTATACTTTTTAAATCTATCTTATAGGCATGGTACATAAAATTTGATATACGACCTCAAAAAATATTAATTAGGTTGGTGGTATGAGTGGGTCTACATAGCAAACATATAAACGCACTTAAACACTTATGCCTGCATACTCTGACGGTTATTCAGAAGCATATTTATACATCTACATTTCACAGTTGTGTTTTAAGGCACGCATAATAGAGGCGAGGCTCACTTCTAAACTCCATATTCCTACTGAGAATTTCCCAAAGAAAAAAATACTAAGGCTACTTTACTCGTTAGTCGAACCCGTGACCTTAAAACGCACTGCACACTCATGCTGGGAGACTACTAGGCAGTCAAACAACATTGTATCACATAAGTCCTGGATTAGAAAGTCTTACCTGATAAATAATTGAACTGTGTGTTGTGCAGGTATGCAGAGCGGAGGCGGGCGTGGGCGCGCTGGACCGCAACAAGAACCCCGCCGCCGCCGCCGCGCCCCTCGCACCCCCCGCCGCGCCCCTCACCACCACCACCACCACCACGAATACTGACACCGGGTCAGTACTCACATCAATACTTCATCATCATGATCATCATCAACATCATTAACCTATTATACGTTAACCCATTATACGTCCCACTGCTAGGCACGGGTGTCCTCTATTGAGAGGATTTAGGCCATAGTCCACCACGCTGGCGTAGTGCGTTGGCGGACTACACACCTTAGAAATTCTTATGGAGTTTGAGGTGTGCAGGTTTCCTCACGATGTTTTCCTTCACCGTTAAAGTGATCATTTATTGTGAATACACACAAAACTTCGAAAATTGAAAGATGTGTGCCTGGGGTTCGAATCCGCGACCGTCGAGATTTTCAACCGTGCGCCTAAACTTCATGGCCATCACGGCTTCTGCGCTAATACATTATGATCACCCTAAAAACGCTTACTGCTGGACAAAGGCCAAACATTTCCAAAGCGCTCTTTAGGAAGCCTGTATCGAGGCAGCTTCCGGCCATTTTTCGTTTAATCGCCACATGGACCATAGAACTCGACATACTCATCAACATAATGTGTTACTTCAAACAAAAGCTAATAATTTCTATGGTCAATATTGTTAATTGGTATACTTCATAACACAAATGACAACTTATTAATTAATAGTAAAAAATTTAAATGTAGATATTTTATTTCGGCCACATAACTTGAAATGTATATATTTACGTATATAATATCTCATTTTAATATATTGCTGATTGTATTTCATCTACTTTTCAGAAGAGCGACAGGACAACAGCAAAGAAAAAAGAAAATGACTGATGAAGAAATTTTAGAAAAATTAAGAACAATTGTTAGTGTTGGTGATCCTAATAGAAAGTATACAAAAATGGAAAAAATCGGGCAAGGGTGAGTAGATATTTCTACAGTAATTTATAGTCCTAAACGTTATGTATAATTTCTAAATGTAAATCAGTTGTATAATGTTAAAATAACATTCTATTTTCTTTTTTCCTATCAGTGCATCTGGCACGGTTTATACTGCGATAGAAACATCCACGGGTATGGAGGTGGCAATCAAACAGATGAACCTGAGTCAACAGCCAAAGAAGGAGTTAATTATAAACGAGATCCTTGTGATGCGGGAGAACAAACACAACAACGTCGTCAACTATCTCGACAGTTATCTCGTTAACGAGGTTAGTCAACGTAATATATGCTGCAGAATTTATTTTCGAGTCGTTGTTATTTATCTAAAAATTTGCAAAACTAGGCGAATTCTCGCCCAAGTGCAATCTTATCAGCTTGCTAATAAAACTCACGCCACCTCATTTTGAGCTTAAATGTTTATCCATCTGAAATTACTAGACAGAGATATTTTGAAATTTACTTATTTAAAGTATTTTGGATGACCATCTTGAAATGCGACAGCAGAAACAGCACAATATTACATTAAGAATTACGTAAGTTGAGTAAGGGATACAGGCAATACTGTCCGGTCCTCGAAACTAAATAATGTTTCCAATTGATGATTAACCTTGAAATATTTTATGTATCGCTAAATCTGTTTTGCGACATCGTTTTTAAACATTTTAAACCAGATGGCGCTGATATTTAATATCTTAAATTTCTTTAAAAAAAATTCTTCCTTCTTTCTTTCGTTATATTGGGGGTGTCCGAATGGGGTATATAAGGTATATAACACAACTAGGCACGCGAAACAATTGTACTCTTATACATCTATGTGTCGTAGCCATATCGTAGATTTGCTCATTTCATGAAATGCTTGAGTATTTCATGAAATGGTCGCATTTCATGAAATGTTTGTCTGTCTATTGGCCACATCATGATATGGTTTGGGCAGATCAATGATAAAAATCGTTTCTCGATGTGGTCAACTAAAAGCGCGACTATTTCATAAAGTATTCAAGATTATTTTGATCATATCGTAAAATAGTTACATGAATTACCGGTAGAGGCGCTGTAAGCACTTTGTTTATGTGTGAAGATGGCGGCCGCGGACGATAATGTTGTTCCTCGCAGAGAAAAAAATAATAATTCGTTGTTAAGTGATGACAAAAGATTATACGACGAAAAGGTTCTGGAGTACTATGGAAGTCACTCAAAAACTCCGCAAAATGTTAAAAAACCTTGGACTTCGGTTCGAATTTTACAGGTTAGTAGTTTACTGTTAAATTACTTCATTATTCATTAATTTTATTAAATTACTCTATCCTAGCTAACGTATATTGTATTTCCATTTAATTGATATTATTCTAAGTTTGTTAATTATGACATTATAAAGATTGTTTTGTTTTTCTTTTTAGGTTATAAAACAAATTAAGGAGAGTAGGGTGACTACGCAAAAGAAGTCCATGGATTATTACTGGCTGTCAAAATACGACATTATGGAAACAGCGGACGAGGAATACCTTATATTCAAGAAAAAATGCGTAGACGATCCTACTATTCGAATAATTCCAGTGGAGAAGTATTTTGAAATATTAAAAGAAGTTCATAAAACTGTTGGACATGGTGGACGACTAAAAATGATTCAACACATTAAAAATAGGCTTTATATTCCAAAGAAACCTATTGAGCTATTTGTTGACCTGTGCTCTGTTTGTGAGAAGAAACGTGCAGTACCAAGGAAAGGTATAGTAACTCAGCCGATAGTGTCCAAGGATTTTAACACACGAGGGCAGGTGGATTTGATCGATTTACAGTCTGCCCCGGATGGAGAATTTAAATGGCTGATGAATTATCAAGATCATGCAACAAAATTTTTACACCTCAGACCACTAAAATCGAAGAAAGCTGCAGAAGTAGCCATGGAACTTTTAAAAATATTCTTGGAATTTGGCGCCCCCTTCATATTACAAAGTGATAATGGAAGAGAGTTCACCGCGCATGTTATAGAAGAACTGGTGTCAATGTGGCCCGATTGCAAAATTATTCACGGTAGTCCTCGACGTCCTCAAACACAAGGCAGCGTGGAAAGATCCAATCAAGATGTAGAAAATATGTTGCGGTGTTGGATGCAAGACAATAAGTCTACTAATTGGTCCATTGGTTGTTTTTTTGTTCAATTTTATAAAAACTCTTCTTATCACCGCATAATTGGCAGATCCCCTTACCGTGCATTGTTTGGTTCTGAGCCGAAAACTATATTGAAAGGTTGTAATATTCCTGAAAGTATTATGACATCAATCAGGACGGAAGAAGAATTGAACCAAATAAATCAGAATGAGAAGAAGAACGACGAATTGAACCTAATCAATCAGAAGGAGAAAAAGGAGGAAGAAATGCACCAAATAAACCAGAATGATATTACACCGGAGAACAAAGAGATAGTTAATGTTATGCCGTCATCGTCAAATGTCGTAATAGTTAATAAATCAGTTGCTGATGAGGGTTTGTCTAACATCAAACTAATTGAAATAGATAATAATATGATATTAGAGGTAGTTGATGGTTCAGTGTGTCTCGTCTGTGGCAATGTCACATCCGGAGCTCATTTCTGTAGTTTATGTTCTAAACCTGTGCATGCTATTTGTGGCGTTGCTTGTGGAGAAGGTTATGGATCTCAAGTTCAATGTTTTCTTTGCCAAAAGGAACAGTTGATTGTTAATGAAAGAGATCAAGCTCATCACGGTGTTCAACGTGCTGCAGAGAAAATGGTCGATAACACCGCCAAGAAACTTCCTCTGTTAGAGATTGGAAATTCCGTGTTTTTGAATGTACCAAAAATTGACCGTGGACCTCTTGACACCAAAAATATTGCTGGAAAAGTAGTTGATTTTAGGAACGGAGTATACAAAATCGGAACAGGCTCTGGAACAATTAAAAATTGGTTTTCCCGGCAGGATCTGCTAGCGTCATCGAAAGATTATTGCGAAGTTATATCCGAATTGCCAATATCATTGAGGGAAGCTGTAAATTTCCAATCTGCATTTGGAGGTCAAGGCTTTAAAAAATGCTTTTGCAAGCCAGCAAAAAATCAGTGCTGTACGAAGAGATGCGCATGTTTCAAGAACAAAACACTTTGTACTTCAAAGTGTCACCAAAGTTTGTCATGCGCGAACAAATGACTGAAAGGGTGTAAGACTGACTTTTTAATTTTAATTCATATAAAATAATATTTTTTAATTTTAATTCCATGTGATTTTTATATTACTTGTTGTAACTATTAACCAAAGTACGTACCTACTTATTTCTAAGTATTTGATTCTATTCTAAAAATAAATGTGTAACTTGACATGTGTCATACCTATTTAACAAAATTTGTTTAATATTGTTACATAAATTTGTTTAATTTTGTTACGAAAATTTCATAAGTTTGTGATAATCGGACTTAAATTACAATAAATAAGTTCTTACCATATTCTGGATTTTTATTAAATATTTTATGGACACCCTATTTATACGATTAGGCCAAACGTGGATGACAAAATCGTGAAACGTAGACGATTTTATGATCTGGTCAAATTGAGTTGCCCGCATCATGAAATGCGACCATTTCATGAAATACTCAAGCATTTCATGAAATGAGCAAATCTACGATATGGCCACGACATATGCATATCTATACGTAAAGCGAGTCAATGTTCATTATGTTTTCCATGAATTATATGGGTTGTTATGGAATAGGTAAAGCAATTCTATTTGTTTTGTATTCCAGGAACTATGGGTTGTCATGGAATATCTGGCGGGTGGATCCCTAACGGACGTGGTGACGGAGACGTGCATGGACGAGGGTCAGATCGCGGCGGTGTGTCGCGAGGTGCTGCAGGCGCTGCACTTCCTGCACACCAACCACGTCATACACAGGGACATCAAGTCCGACAATATACTGCTCGGCCTCGACGGACAGGTCAAACTCAGTAAGTTTTGTTTTTAATCGATTTCAAAGAAGGAAGAGGTTCGATATTGGTCTGTATTGTTTTTTTTTTACCTCGGAACTTTTCACTGGATGGACCGATTTTGATGATTTTGATGATCTTTTTTTAAAACTGTTACTGTATACCGCCTCCTTGAGTGTGAAATTGTGAAATGAGTATGAAATTCGCACCGTCTTCAAGAGTTTTGAAATGATAGCGAACGGTAATAGACTCGCTTCACAATATGGTACTTAAAAAATAGTTTGCTGAATATACACATAGATATTTACCATAGAAGTTACACGCCAGAGTGTGTATATTATGTTCTACTTGAATAAAGTTAAAAGTTCCTTGCAATAAGAGATTGATTTGTTAGTTTTCAGATGAGTGGACTATGCATTAGGGTGGGTCGAAATTTTTTTTTTCGGAATTTCGTTTTGTAATAGCGATGAAAACGTGACCTGATTAGAGACTAACAAAATACTAATTTTATTTTTATTCTTATATAATATTAATTACCCGCGCATTAAGTTTCAATTTGGAAAAAAAGGGCAAAAATCAGATTTCATCTCTGAGTGTATTTTTGAAAAACTAAACGATATTTAATTATGTTTATTGCTTAGCTACAAAATAAACGAAACGATATATAATAATCGAATCAACATTTGAGAGTAAACTGGCGGGGAATGCGGGGGTTGAAGTCATACGATCACGAGCGTAATTGTTTTAGTCCGCCAAATTAGTTAATTCTGACCCTTCAATAACAACTGAATAAAGCGATGAAGAACAAACATGGCCTCTACGTTTATCAAAACTAGACACAAAAAAGAAGAAAATACCACCTCTCAAGAATATGTCAACTGTTATGACATGCCGTTCCAAGCCACGTGAATAAACCACCCTTTAGACACTTATTTGCAAAACTTGATAGCACTACAACAGGCCCTTCTACTTATTCAGAAGCAATTGGCAAATTACTGGATCATTGTTTGAAGCACTCTGTGGTAATATTTAAAAGGATAGGAGTTATGTTACCAAATATTTTAAATATTAACGATCTAAGGTCTAATCGAAGTTATCTTAAGAAATAACATCGGCTGTTATCATAGGCACAAGCCCTTCTGATTTCTCAAATCGCTCTTTATGAAAATTGTCGCATGCCAGGTGGGTTATAAAGGCAAATAGGACCTTGCGGTTATATATCAACTGAATATCCTGCGAATGAGCTAAAGCAAATTGCAACTTTTGTGGTCAAAGCTTATTCTCCCATCTAGTTCTAAATTAAAGTTCACTCTACATGCAAAGATGGTGCAAGATGCTTCTGGACATTGGCATTTTATTTTAGATATCTTCCTCAACAACTAAGGAGTGTTTTTGATCCTGTAATTAAGTGGAATGCCTTTTTTGTATACCTAGAGAATTTACTTTTGTCTATGCTGTCTTATGAAGAAAGATACGTGACAGAACTCGCCGCTAGACGCATTTTAACGGCAAGGACCACCTGATTCAAGTCAGCTTCAGATATTCAAAGTGTTTAAAAATAATTTAAACGTTACTTTATATATTGATTTGATTGGCCGGCAGTAAACATATTTCCAACCACCAATATTGAAATTTCTTTCGGATGTTAATCTTTATTCTCTGCTAGTATCAAGTGGTGATGAAGAAGTACTTCTTTGCGGTTACCATGTGATACCCAAGCTGTCGAGCGAGTTGTAAAGACAATAATAGAAGGTTTTGACAGCTTTATCACAAAAAGTCGAGAGAAGCTATAACAAAGAACAAAATTCGTTCCCGAAAACAGATGCCTAAGTTTGAAGTAAGAAAGACTTTAACGTAAGGAAAATTATCTTTATGATTTTTCTCTGAATGCTTAGTTTTCCTTTTGAATTATATATTTTTCCGTCTTACAACTGTGTATTTTTTTAAATTACCTTAACTATCTTTATTTAAAATCACGAAGATCGGGAGTCGAAATTGTGCTCAAAAACAAAATTTTTCAATTTTTCAAAATTAATGCGCGGGTAGAAGGATTGTACTAAGAAAGTTCTTTTTTCGATATTTTATAACTAAAAGAGGTGGGTCATGTTTTTATTGCTATTATAAAACAAATAGGGAAAAAAAAAATTTCTCCATACAACAGCGACCCACCCTACTATGCATTTCAAGCGATGTATCTTATTTGATAATTTATGATTTACAATTTGAATGTTACGTTTACAGCTGACTTTGGTTTCTGTGCACAAATATCGCCCGAACAAAATAAACGTACGACTATGGTGGGCACTCCTTATTGGATGGCGCCGGAAGTCGTCACGAGAAAGCAATATGGGCCAAAGGTATTTAATTTTCGTTTATTTGAATTATATGTCTTTATAAATGTCCATGAATCTTGCACAAAACTTGTAAATTTATACATATGTGTAATAAATATTTATACCTTTCCTAGGTGGATGTATGGTCACTTGGTATCATGGCCATTGAAATGATTGAAGGCGAACCACCCTACTTAAACGAAAACCCGCTGCGTGCTCTTTATCTTATAGCTACTAATGGAAAACCTGATATAAAAGATAAGGAGAAACTCAGTACAGTTTTCCAAGATTTCCTCGATCAGTGCCTAGAAGTTGACGTAGAGAGGCGAGCCACTGCGCTCGACCTATTGAAGGTGCGTTATCTTTATTACATACCACATAGTGTCTATGGTCACATTTGAGATCATAAAAAAATGTTACCGATGTACAATCCTATAGTGTAATTGATGACCGAGTCACAGGTACATTTATAGGTTAGTTATGTAGTGAATGTGATGCAGAAAGGTAATTGTGAGTGACGTGATGTGGTTGCAGCACCCGTTCCTGAAGCTGGCGCGGCCGCTGGCGTCGCTGACGCCGCTGATCATGGCGGCGAAGGAGGCGGCGAAGGGCCATTAGCGCAGGCCGCCGGCGCCCGCCGCCGCGCCCCCCGCCGCGCACACACCCGCAGTGCCTGTCGCCGACACGCGACCCGTCTGTGTCCCCAGCGGCAAACACCACATCTAATAGAGGTGATCATATTTTTACAAAAAAATGTCGATAAATAAAAACGCAGTCCACTAACTATAAATCGTGTAGAATCGTATGATAGTGTTAACTTATTCTAGTTGGCGCCGCGATCTCTTATTGGCGTGTTTCGTTCGACTGTTGCGAGCGCGCGACCGGATAGGACGTAGCTAGACGAGTAGAGGTAGCGTTTCGAATTAAGAGCGTGGAGTATTGTAGCTGCGAACGAAGACTGGCAGGTATTTAGGAGAGTGTAAAGTAAAATAGTAGAGTGCCGTAGTGGCGTTACGTTAGTACGGTGGGAGGGTCCCTGCGACGCGGCGCGGGAACAGTTCGGGGAACACATCAATACGGAGGCGAGGCCGCTCCTGCCGCGAGGAGGCGCGCGCGACAGCGACACGCGCAAGTGATAATATTGGAATGACTGACATGGAGAATGACAGATGCCAGAGTGTATGGAGGCATATTATTTCAATTTTGTGTATTCCTGTTTCGGATTCTGTATTTTTTTAATAACGTTTAAACAGCAGATCATTGGTAATCGTATACCAAAACGACGCATTTTATTGTAATTTGATATGAAGAGTATTTGCAAATGTTGTGAGGTGTATTAATCCAAACCGCGGCATTGATAGCTTTGCTACTTGCTTTTGATAGTTACTACTAATTAGAGTTAGGTTTATGTACGATATTGTTAATTTATTAAAAGTCGCTTATGCTTATAAAAACAGTTACGTAATTTGGGTTATTGAGATTATTATTATTAGCGACACATTGGATTAAAAGTTTTTATTGTGGTGGGTATGTTATATAGACTAACACCCTATAGCGAATGACTACTGTTTTACATGAATTCTCATTAAGCTATAAAATTATTTTTGATGAGAATCTATGTAATTTTTGTCCATTCGAGTGACTAGTATTCTAGTGATACGCTAAATATCATATTATATATTCGGTAAGTATCGCGCATATCCATGTGGACAAAAATTGGTAGTCAGGCGGGTAGCCTTTCTAACATTGCTTACTAAAATAATCTGTGTTTATTTTTGTAAAATTATTTTGATGAAATCATTTTATTGTTAGTCATGAAACTTGAGCATTTACTTAGTATTAAGTTTATAAAGTCTATCCTATTCATTTTATAATAACATACTTGATGAAAAAAGTTTGCTACATTTCGTTTGCCACATGAAAAGTTGAGCGACTAAAAGTAAATTAGCACACAAATGAAGGACTATGCATATTTTTATACTAGATAGTTCATTGCATTACAGTTTATGACAATAGTAGGCGGTAGTTAGTCCTACGGCGTTAACGATTAGTTGGACACTGGAAGTATTTTACATTTATTTTTAAGTATTGTATGTTGTCTCTCTGCTTATATTGTTTAGGTTGTGCCGTAAGACGCTGTTAGTTTGGATTTGTTGGAGTTGTTTACTGAGCGTGAGTGCAGTGTGAGTGAGGCCGGTAGTGGCGCGACAAACAGGGCGCCACGCCTGTATATTGTACAGACACAAATTAGACACCGATAGATTATTCATTGACAATATTATAATGTGACCAATTAACGCTATGTAGAATCTGTGCAGACCCGGTTGGTGCATTGGAAAGTATTCGGTTTGTATGTGTATTGTTCATAATTTATAATGTGTAATTAAAATTGACCGCGGTGACACTGAACTTGTCAGCCCGGTTCTGATCCGTGAACGTGGATATTTAATGATGTTAAACTTGAAAAAATATATTCTTCATACCCTTATGATAGTTTTGTGATAAAAGTTTTATGGTAATTTTTCTTTGAATGTTTTTGGCTATAATTTTAAAGAAGCGATGAAAATAGTGGGCGAATACGTGCGAGAAACGTTAGATTGTGGTGGAACCGATGGCAACAGACAATGTAGTGTATGTATAATAAGTACTGACTTGGTGATACACAACAGAGGCCTAAACTTGTTTATAAATTATATTCCATATATGCACGACAGTATGAAGCTGCACCAACCACATCAAATTTGTGCAATAATGTAGAAATGTAAAAATTGTAGCCAAATCTTCAGAGAGCTTGAACAAAGTTATTCAGTATGTATTGTAACTAAAGTTATTGTAAGAAATGTATTAACTACATTGTGATCATGAAGATGAATTTGAGTATGCATTAGAATGTTATATTGAGAAGTAACTATAATTACACGTGTAGTATAAGATTAAAATGTATTAATGAATTGTAACTGGTTACTGAGCAACATACGACGTTTGATGCGGTTAGAATATTTTTCATGTTTTTGACAGTCTATGAAACACCAGTGCCATGTATGAGCAACTTGTGCATATAAATTACAATCATACTATAATAAATAAAAGACTCACCATATTTATTTTATTGGTTTTATTTCAGTCAAGAATTTTGGTTTTGTGTGAAGGCCACATAGGTTTATCGTCTCGTAAGTAATTATCCATACCTACTAATATAAACAAAATATTAGATTAGAAAGTTGCAAATAACTGCCTGGTGCTGTAGCGTAAATGCCGTATACATTTGAGAGGTTTCTTCGAGTTGGTGCAAGTAATTGAAAACTTCTAGGAAGCATAAAATTCTTAGCGGCAACAATTAAATTTGAAAATGTACATATTGAAATATAACTTCTTGCGTAATTCAATTTTGTTTAAAAATCTTTTCCTTTTGTGTACAATAGAAATTAAAACTTGTAATTTAGTATAAAAATTTCCTAAGTAGACCATTAAAATCCAGTTTTTTATTCCTAAAATTTGTGTAATAACCTTTCTTGTTAGATACCGCCAATATAAAATTTCATTTTTCTACTAAACTTGTAGTAAAGATTAAGCAATCTGGAGCATACATCCGGAAAAAGATTAAGAAAGCCTAGTAAACTGTCTCATTGCTACCGCTGTAATATTTCCAAATCAGGCAGTTTTTATATGATTTTTTGTGAGACTATTCTTTTAACATCACAAAGCCTGCAAATGTGACGACGAAACTGAAATATATCTCCCCTGTCTTACTCAATAAGGACGCCTTTTAAGAAAGACTGGTAGAACCATTTGTTTATCTTCCCATCCCTTCTGCGACCCAAGAGAGAGTATGTATGTATCCTGCATAATCTAATATGTATTGCTTAATTTCTCAGGAAAAAAGGCAAAATGAAAACACAAATTACACTAAAATATTTATTGGAGCATTTAATTACAATGTATCAAAATAACGTTATATCTATATTTGCTAGCAATTAGGTAGTCTACAGTATTTTAAATAAGATTTGTACTGAAGCTGCTCGAATCCTTACGGTACATTTGCAACAATTTAATAAAGCAATAATGAATTAAGACAACAATGACTCATCACGGTAATCAAGTCGAGAAACATAAATAAGTAAAACTAAGTACTACAATTTAAGCATTTCTATAAAATTAAGCTTCATTTTTCCATTATTCTTAACAATAATTGCAAAATGAAGCTCAACAAACGGTTATCTAGCATGTAACTAAGATAAAACGCGAAAGCTTTTTTAAATCTTCATTTGCAAATTTCAGGAAGGGTGATTAAACACAGTAATTTTAAGAAATATATTTTCGCATTTTATAATATACTGTTTATTACTAACGTATTAAAATATGATTTATATTATTTTTTATGTTAAGTATACATATTTTAAAATATATCTACTCGAGGTAATTGCTATAAAATTATCTTATTGTTTTAAATCAACACAAAATATAGTGTTCCTCCAACTCTGATCCACTTTTATTAAAATCAAATTGTATGTATAGCACAGATGACTAAGCGCGACAAAACAGTTAATCTTTCCGTTCTTCGGCCGGTATGAAGTCCAATGAGGCAGAATTAATACAAAAACGTTTTCGGGTCGGTGCTGGCCCGTCATCGAACACGTGGCCCAGGTGAGCGGAGCACTTGGAGCACCGCACCTCAGTTCGCACCAAACCTGGCCGTGTTAAAACCAGTAATATATTTGCTCCAACTTTAATCCAACACATCACGTCCATCCACCAAAAAGCCAATTATTTACATTGATTTATGCATGACATGAACACATCCGAGTAGGTTTTCACACAGTTCGTGTAGTGGGATTTATATTTCGGCGGCGCGCGCAGTCACAGCGGCCGCGGCATCGACGTCCAGCCAGCAGCCATCCAGGATGAGCAGATTGGGACGGGAAAAGACGGGGCCATTTGGATAAGGAGCACAAATGCATATTATTCATCATGCACATTCCATAAGGGTTAAATGAATTCGTAACAATATTTTATGATTGAACTCACAATGGAACATGACAATATTTTTAATGTAGATGATGACAAACACAAGTGAAATAGGAACATGATGATCATTCAATTGGATTAAAATATTATAAGAGTGTATTGTGTGTGTTGTGTGATTTGAGACATACAAATATTGAGTTTTAGTTTGTTATAAGATAAAGAAGCACAAAAATCGAATTGAATTTTACCAAACGATGTCGACTTACGATTGTCGTGGAGTCAGGATTGTTTCGGAGGGTTTTCAAGGATACAGGAAAGACAGACAGAAAAAGATAAAAATGTATTAGCACCAGTGTCCACTGTCCCGACACCATTTCTATATTTTAAAGGGTCATACTCATAATAAAAAGAAAGGGAACACTATACATAGATACAAACACCATATTTTTATTTTTTATGTAACAGGGGCATTAATACATTGACATTATTCGTAACAAGGATATTGGGCAAAAGATAAAATTTTATTATTAAGTATGCTATTTAATCTCGCTATCAAAAATTAAAATAATCATTTTCACTTCATAGTTACAAAAAAATATATATAATATTTTTTATAACTATCCCATGCTCATGCTGTTACATGCATATGCTGGAGTTTTATATTTTATGATTGAGAGTGTTGAAAATGTGTAGGTCTTGTGTATAACTTTGAGTTGAATGTACACAAAAACTAGGTTACATTAATCTAGTCTCAGATAGCATCATACCTCAAACATCCTTAATTTAAATGGATAAATTGAGTACCTCAGTAGGATCATTTTATAACATACAAACCAAGCTTTATCATATTATCCATTTAGCATTATTTTAGCATATTATCCAAAGATAATATAAAAATTGAATTTGATCATTGATGGAATTGGAATAATAATGGTTACATAAACATAGAGTAATATTGGGGTGCACACAAGGAACAAAATCACCAAAACTTTGATATGTGAATGAGTGATGAAAGGTTAAAAGAAGACATGAAGCAAAAAGCTTGGTACAAAATATCTTTTTTTAAATGATGAAACATAAAATAATTTACATCACAGACATTAAAATAATTTATGAATGTTATTATATATTTCACCATGTGAATTATTCTGGTAGAATTGGATCTTCTTTTTGATAAACCACCACATTATGTTTGTTCAAATTTGTTAAATTGATAGAAAAATTATGATTTTTTTGTTTTCAAATGAAAAAGGATTTCTTTTTTAATGCATCTTAATAAGTTGTAAGTGGAATACTTTATATTGACAATGCGGGTTCAAGGATATCTACAAAAGGAAATATGGTCCTTGAACTAAGTTCAGCTCTTTACAATCTATTGTTGCATACTTGTGTTGTCTGTTTATTATTGTTTGACATTGAAATTTGTTCTGCATGGTTTCATTCAAAGCAAATGAATCACATCATTATATATATATATATTATATATATATAAATTGGTAAAACAGAAAGTTGAAATTACTAAGGATCCCTGACTGATTAGTATAATTATACATGCTTTCCAATAATTGTTGCAACAATATTCTTGACGAAACTACAAAACACATTGAAAATATGTAGACATACCTGCACTTGTGTCCTGGTGTAGAGTAACTTTTTCTTTGGCTAGTACATCATTAAATGCAGGCCAGCCACATCCAGAATCATACTTTGTCTTAGAAGTAAATAACTCTTGCCTACAGACTATGCATACATACATACCATCTTCATAAAACTTATTGTAACAACCTAAAAATAATTAAATATAATTAATGTCTTATTCATTAAAGTATGATTTGGTTACTCGTTGCTATATATGGAAATGAGTTAGTTTATTAAAAATAGTCTATAAATATAACTAATGCAAATTGTTTGTATAAAAATATGTAAAAACATATACCTGTAAAAGGCCTTTCTGTTCCGGCTTCTTGGGTAACATGATACTGTAGCGGCGTCAGACGCTTCTTTAGAGCCTCTTTATCCTCCATAGCTCTCCACACCAATGCTAAAAGAATTGACCAAGTTTGTATGTATACACTTTACACTTTTATATCTGGCACTATTCCAAAATAGTCGCCGAGCGAGGTTCTTCCTTATTTACGTGGTAATAATAATACACGCGCGCACGTTGCACGGCCAAGCGACGTACCTGTGGTAAATGGATGCTTTAACTGAATACTTCTATGTTGCGGCAATACTTTCCTAAATATAAAAATCGATCTCAGTAGGCTACGCATGCCTCACATAATACTAGTTATGCAACTGGATGATATTTGTTACTAATAATTATTACTGATAAGATAGCGCAAGAACTATGTGAAATTGACGCTCACACTAGATACTTTTTGTGGTACTTTTAGTAATGAGACGCACTCTATCTCAGCTGTTTCAGCTAGTTTGTCATTATGACAGAAGCATCAAGCAACTCTTGTGTCACTGTCACATTCTAGTCCTGTTACATACCGGTATGTAATCTGTGCACTCGCTAGTTTTGCTCAATCATAAATGATATTTAAAAATTAATTATTACAAAACTTTTTAAGGCACACATTGCATTCGTAAGTAGTTGAGAATATTCTGATATAAGTTGAGGTTTTAAAATTTAATATATTAACACAGCTAGAAGACAAAATTGTAACATGATAGTAAGTGCAAAATAAATGCAGTGTGGATGTGGTTCATAATTGTCCATAACATGTTAAGAAACAAGAATGATCAAGTTTTTACCCTTCCCAATCAACACAATATTGCATCACACATTATATACAGTTCAGGTTATTACGAATTTTATCACAACAACGCAGCCAATACGATATCCGGCTATAATGACACGAAATACAAATATTATCTGATTCTTCACTTAGTAAGTACAACAAACTTATATACCTACATAGGTGCCGCATAAAAGATTTGTTTCTATACAAGCTTAATATTTCTTTATAATATTAGACATGATGTACCTACGCAGTCTCAAATAAATAACTTTTACAGACTAATCGTAACTTTATAATACATGCAAAAAATACTTCTTGAACCTTGTAAAGAATTAATTGAATATTTGCTCAGCCTATCGCCATCCACTGATGAAGCCATCAACCATCCCGTACCCACCACCTTTTTCACGTTGTCGGACCATCGTGCTGCAGGTTGTTTTACTCTACGTTTGCCTAAGCGCGGTCTCCACTCCCAACACTTGTCTGCTCCATCGGCCGTCGGTCTTCCACTTTAGCGTGCTTATCTTGCGGGCAATGTAATTTATTGAATATGGATGTATAATACAACGTCTAATACCTATATATCAAGCACAAGAATATTTAATGGAAGAAGAGCTAGTATATAGGTACCTATAAATAAATAAATACACCCAACAGTCACATACATAGTTCTGACCCCACATTAAGATACAAGTCTCGTGTTGTGGGTATCAGAAACTACGAGAGACTTTTCGGTCTCACAAACACCCAGACCCGAAACAAATATTAGTGGATCACACAAACATTTGTCTCGGTGCGAGTATCGAACCCGCGGCCTCTCGTTTCGCAAGCTGGTGTCAAGCCAACTGCGCCACGGGGCAGTCAAAGGTACTATACTATATGAGCTCATACCTAATGTTCCTAAGAACATTTATCAATGTTTTAAAAAGGTTTTTGGATTCGATTTTCATCAATTTACAATGGCAGGCAAATGTTACTAGTTCATCATCATCATCAGGCTTCATTGCGTCCACTGTTTGACATAGGCCTCTCCTATGGCACGCCACTGGTTACTAGTTACTACCAGCTTATTATAGGCTTCTCAAAAAAGACTTCTCGAGTGACTTATGTATATATAGAGGCGGCCTACTGTCGAAAATCATGAACGTTTAGTACCTACTTTGTGAATTGGGTATTAAGTACGAGTACCTATCTATACTATCCAAAAAATATTAATTGCCAAGAAAGTAAATATTTATTAAATCATTAAATTACATTAATAATAAATTACATAAATACCTAATACCTATGAATGAAGTAAATCAATCAAAATCAATTAATTATTTCTACTATTGGAGCACTCCTTACTCTTCGAATCATTTCTTGTTACGACACCATCAGAATCTTTCGATTTTCGCTGATTTCGCTGAAAAAATGAAAAAAGATTGATAATCGTGTCATAACTTCCTAAAAATCTTCATTGCTTGGAACAAGCCTTAACAAAAGGCAGGTATAAAGTACGAGTTCTTTTTGCAAGTGATGACCTAACGTCTCCTACGACGTTCTTGGTTGAAGGAATAAAATAAAAGATTTCGCCCCGCGGGCTCTTTATGTCAGATAATTTGTCAAAGGGAAGGGTACATCACTTGTCAGGACTTTGGTCTGCTGTTTGTGACTATGGTTGAGATTACTTCGGGACTATGAAGCGCAGAGAGGGGTTTTCTTCTCAAGTTGAACATAACTAAAGCCTTCAGTGTTTGACAGTGTTGTCCGGACAACCTCAAATTATTTTGTCTGTATTCTCTTGACCCTACGTGAGGGCTCCTCATGCGGATGCTGTTTAGCTAAAGCAATTTGGAAGTTTTGTTGCTATGCTGTTCTTTAAGACGATTATCATTATCATTATTATTCAGGATTATTATAATGGCTAAACACAGACGAGAACTTAATTTTAGGAGAAAGAAATCTTTTTTATAAACAAAATACTAATAAATAACAATACGTCTTACTCTCAACGACTCCTTACTCTTCTGCATTTGCATTAGAACATATTCGGTATCCTCTTGTTCAGAGTCCACGCACGAATCTTCAGGCTCCATTGAATTACTGTCATAATGATGCTTGTGAAGCAATGGTTGCATCTAAAATATCAATTTATCTCGAAATAAACCTAAACTACCACCGGTATTCTAACGGTATTTTGATTTAGATATTTCAGTCAAATTGAACATGAAAAAGCAACGTTAAAATTCAACAATATGAAATTTTATTATGTTGTTGTTTTACCTCAAGATATGGATTTGTTGTTAACTGATCGCAGTTACTAAAATAACATATAAGTAGGTACTCGTAAGTCGTAACTAACAAGACTGGTATATTCTTACAAATTCACATTTTATTGATTTCTGAGAGGGTAATGCTTTTCGCCATATATCAGCAGAGAGTTCCTCGGCTGGAGGAGTCATCCATCTGCGCAAACCTCCTCTTCGACGCCGCCAGCGTGGTTCAACGCTCTAAAAACAGCCAGGAATTGCACTTAATGTTCTAGTATTCAAACAAATTTAATTATTAGCAGTTGCCAGCAACAGAGTTACAAGTGCAATTCCTCACTGTAATATGTTTATTTAAATCGACGAATGTACCTGCATATCGTGAGAGCTAAAACAGTTTTTAGTGTCTTTGTCGCTCCGGGACGCTTTTGCCACTTTGGCGTTCTTAGGGTTTTTGCAACGATCTAACATTGATTTAAAAGCATTGCGAACAGTCAAACACGGCGTGACGATGAAAAATATTGTATTTAAAACAAATTCCATTGGCCTGTGGAATGCATTAAGAATAAAACGTAATCGGAACCTATAGAATATTAACAGGTATTAAGTTATAGTTAGTTGAGATGATATTGTACCTGCTTACAAGACGTACAGTCCTTTTTTTTGTGTCGGGGTGGACTGGCCAACCCTCATCGTCATATTGCACTGGGCGTGAACTTAGTGAACTCTCAAAATAATTATTAAGTTTTCGAGGCGTTTGTAGTATCCGATCTAATCCCCAATTTCGTATAGAAGGTATAAATAATCCCAAAAGAGCCTTCAACAGTCCTACAAAAAATTATTCATGAGGCAACTTAACAGTTGGCAAAATAATAGTCTTTAATAAATATAAAATAGTTCTAAGGTACATTTTGCTGCGCGTTGAAACGTAGTTGCAATACTTAATACAAGAACCAACTGTGCAAGAAACACTATTTGAATTTTTATACAAATGTATACAGAAAACAGAAGTGTCAAACTAAATTATGACTTAAGAATTAAGTAAACTTACACCTAACTTACCTAGCAATAATAATGCGATGACAACACCAATGACAACAACGAACATATCAATTGTCACGACATCATTGTAGCAAACAGATCGAGCGTGGCGCCTTTGATTATGGGATGGTAGTCCAGCTGCCATCTGCCGAGACACTGGCATCTCTCGGCATAGAAGTTTCGGATCGTCGCCTACAAACGTTTCTCACAAGAATTGAACACGTATTGAACACGTCATATGAACTCGCTATTTTTAATAGTTTCATGGCCTGAATTTACTTTTAGTGCTACCTAAAGATGAAAAATAACATTTTTCCTGCCTGTGTATTGACTTGATATCAATCATCATCATCAGCCTAAGGACGTGCACTGCTGGGCAAAGGCGTACCCAAGACTTTTAAAGTTTT
Organism: Cephonodes hylas; assembly: GCA_030295005.1. NCBI lineage: Eukaryota > Metazoa > Arthropoda > Insecta > Lepidoptera > Sphingidae > Cephonodes > Cephonodes hylas. Next base: position 9,168,152 of record AP025363.1, on the reverse strand, counting down.
CTTTCGGAAACAGTTTGCATCCAGCGGTTGCCCGCAATGTTCGCCAAATCGTCGGACTTAAGATGATGGCAAGTTATATGTACTTATAATGCACTTACTTAGACAAACGCAATCACAGTGCCACACACAGAAACATCGATCGCCTTTCTTTATTGATACGTCACGAACAGCGACCTGTTCATCGTAGTCATTCAATAACGCCACTATGAAAAAAAAGAGATTGCGTTAGGCACATAAAAAATACAAATTAAAAATCTTTTGGCATACACTGTTTTACCGGAACAGTGGAAGGAATCCATTGGGATGTCATTTAAAACTTGAAGATGCAGTTGTCGCGTATGTTTCGGAGGTATGAGAACACGATTCGTAATTAATTCTTCAGCGTTTTTGTTGTCGTGTTCATTTTTTAATGTTGGATGACATTCGCGGACAACTCCTCTGCAAAATGAATTATTACATTATTTTATGTAATTACCTACAACTATAAAATAAAATACGTTATAAAAATTCAAAACCTAAAGCGAGCTGCAGCTAATCCATTGTTTGTAGCCTGAATTGTTAATGTCGTTGACGCTGGTCGGGTGCTATCAGAAACTGCAGTGGTTATGCGACCTGATGAACTAAAATAAACAAACAACATTAAATTCAATAAACGCATAACGCATTGAATGAATCATTTAATAAGTATTCTAATCAGCTACAAGCAGCACAGCAAAAAATTCCCTGTGGAATACGTGTGTATCGTCCTAAGTAGGAGTACTGTAAATGGAATACAAAATAAGAATTTTTACGCACATATATCTCTGTTTCATTCTTTTAAAACTTCTGGTAAGTGCCTGTTGCATTATTTGTATTCGAAATTAGATTTTTATATTTGATGTCAATTAAATATTTGTTGCTCACCCTATTGTCACGAGTTGATTTTCATCAGCTTTCGCTTCAAGATCAATTTGAGCACGACAAGGACTTCGATATGGTAATGTTAGAAATTGATCCGTACCGCGAGAAACAATGGCCATCGATTTATTAGTACCACTAACCAAAGCTCGCGACAATCGTATTTGCACTCGACGGCGAGGCTAAAACATGAATATTAAATCTAAATATTAAACCTAAATGGGATGTTTATAATATTGGCCATTATGATAAGTCATAAGAGTGCCAATATCTCACAGATGATCGACGTAAAACTTTGCTATTATGTTGAGATATTTCTATCTGCCCAGATAGTGGTCAATACGCTTTTTAAACAGCTTAATCTGGTTGTATAGGCTTTATAATTTTGTCATGGAACGTATCATACTTACGTGTCCAACATGGTTTTTTTTTAATAAAAGTGAATCATCTTGCTGATTTCTTAATAATTTATTTACGTCTGTTTTATAATCAGTCCATTAAGTAAAATAAGGTATATAAAAAATTGTTCTGTTAAAAAAATACCGTTTCCCTCTCTCTGTGAAGACTAATAAGAGTAATGTTTTTTTCAAATAAATATTTAATACTTAAAACAATAAAATAATTTAATTTAATAATTCATTTTCTACATAAGAAAAAATGTAATATTGGATGTAGTTCTACCAGTAGGGAAAACTGGGCACACCTGATCCTTACGGGAGACTAGGTACACTAAATTGACAAAGCAACCAAGTGCAATTAAAAGGTTTCTTCTTCTTCTTCATCAACCCATATACGCCCACTGCTGAGCACGGGTCTCCTCTACCATTGAGAGGGTTTAGGCCATAGTCCACCACGCTGGCTTAGTGCGGGTTGGCTTAGGGTGGCTAAACTGGTAGTTTATAGTACCCGCCAGATTTCACAGTTTTTGCAGGTAGCGGACGATGTAAATACACCCAACAGTCACATACATAGTCCTGACTCCACACTAAGATACGAGTCTTGTGTCGTGGGTATCAAAAACTACGAGAGACTTTTCGGTCTCACAAACACCCAGACCCGAAACAAATATTTGTGGATCACACAAACATTTGTCTCGGTGCGGGGATCGAACCCGCTGCCGCTCGTTTCGCAAGCTGATGTCTAGCCAACTGCGCCACGGGGGCTGTCAATATGATTTGTGTTGCTGGAACTTATTTTTCGTAAGTTTTCATTTTAAATTATTTAGAAAAGACGTTTATGACGCTGTATGGCTTTAATACAATCTTTATCCATGTTTCTAGCCTTTTGTAATAGAGAAAATTGTTAATATTAAAATAATTTTATATCTTAAATGTTTTGTAACCTAAGTGCTGTTGGGTACACATGGTTCTTGTTATTATGGGACACTTGATCCTCAATTCTATTATGGGATTCAGTGCCTCGAATTTAAAAAATAAGAAAAGGTGCACGAAATGGAGCACCAATCGATAAACAAATATTGGCGTTGGCTGTGAATGATGTTGTTGTTCGTAAAAGTTGTAGCGGTACGGTAAAATCCGATCAATTTTAAGAAAATGAGGATTGAAAAACAAAAGGGGGGATCAAGTGTCCCCAGTTTCCCCAACTCATAAATAACCGAACGATGTTTTAATGAACATTAAAATAAAGAAAATAAAATGTATTGCATCGGTTCACACCTTTTCATTTTGTTTTTCTGTAGAAGAGAAGGAATCTGAATCATTAGTGTATCTTTTTGCTTTATTATTGGAGTCATCTAAATTAATAACTGCGTCCATAGGTAGTACAAAATATTCATGATCTGTATGAAAAGAAAATAGTAGCTTCTATATTGTATCGTTTTAATAGTCGTTACGTGCTATGCTGACCGCATAGTAGTACGTTTTTAAGGGTTCCGTAGCCAAATGGCAAAAAACGGAACCCTTTTGGATTCGTCATGTCTCTCCGTCAGTCCGTCCGTATGTCACAGCCACATTTTACCGAAACTATAAGAACTATACTGTTGGAACTTGGTAAGTAGATGTAATCGATGAACCGCATTAAGATTTTCACACGAAAATAAAAAAAAAATAAAACTTGGGGCTCCCCATACTTAGAACTGAAACTCAATTTTTTTTCATCAAACCCATACGTGGGGCATATCTATGAGTAGGTCTTAAAAAATGATATTGAGGTTTCTAATATCTCTTTTTCTAAACTGAATAAGTAGTTTGCGTGAGAAACGCTACCAAAGTAGAAAAATGTGCCCCCCCCCCCCCTGTAACGTCTAAAATAAGGAGATGATAAATGAAAAAATAAAATATTATGATGTACATTACCACGCAAACTTCCACCAAAAAATGGTTTGAACAAGATCTAATAATTAGTTTTTTTTTCATACGTTATAGATCGTAAAACGCATTTAAAACAACGATCAAAGTTAAAACGAGCTACAAGAACTTTTGTCTTTTATATTATGTAACTTGGTGCTACGAAACACTTCATGGGCGAGTCCGACTCGCACTTGGCCCCTTTTTTTAAATTTAACTCATATTTGAGATTTTTTACAGACATTTGCTGAAACTAGATAAAAAAATAGTAATTTAAAGTATCTAACCAGAGTGTATTTTTTCACACAGCAGAAAAAATCTGATAAACCTATAAATACATACCCTTGACAGAACTAAATTTATCTGGATTATCCACATCTAATTCTTGTAATGGTGTAAGTAGACAAAACCCTGATGTAGGTAACAGAAAATCTTCTCGCACCTTCCATTCTAAACTTTGGTATCTTATATTCATATCGGGATTACCCCAATCCGGAAGAGAAGAACTAACGCTGAAAGACAAAAAAACTTTGTGTTTCCGGCAATGGTAGATTTAATTTTTGATAAATTTCATTGAAATTTTATACCTTGCGGACTCTCCTTTGGTTATATCGTTCCAAGCAATCTGACCGTTAGGTGCAAGTTGTTTCTCAAAAAGTTGTACATGCACTGTAGACCACAAATCTGGATTACCGATTTCATATAACGCATATGCCCTTTCTAATGCATTAACGTTAGCTTCTGTGAGAGGACCTTCACTGCCAAAATCAGAACGTAACGTAGTTAAATTGTTACTTATTTTATCTTCGTCTTTTAAAGGAATCTCTGCATTAAGTTTACTGTCCAGCAACAATAAAGGCTTTTTTTTACTTGCTTCGTTTTCAGAAAATTTATGAATTGATGATTTGATGATTGATTTAAATTTATGTGCTCTTTTAATCTTTGGCAAGTTAATATGTTCGTTATCGAGATTTTTTTCACACTTTTGTTCAGAATTCATGTGAAGAGGTTGTTGAAAGTCTTTTATATCTGAGATTAGGTTGTTAGACACATCCCATGCTATGCCTCTATCGCCATATCTTCTCTGTTCGCTGACACTATCTTCATCACGCTTAAATCTACCCTTTAAAGTAAAATTGGGATACCCTCTTGAACCTTCTGTAATTTAAAAACCTGGCGTTATATAATCGCTTCCATGATTTTATTACAATTTTTATTATTGACGCCAATCGATGATATTCACTCCTAAGTAATTACTCAAGACCATTTGATCTCATTATTATTTTTAAAATGTTTTATAAGTAATTACATTACTATAATACCTAAATTTGATACTTGATTGTCTAACGCTACTAATTCTTTTCCGCCAATAATCAGCTCAGATTGACTGTTGTAATGATTTTCATTTTGGTACCAGTTCGGATCTATCTGTTTGTCAAACTCACGACTTTGGCGTTTCTGAAATATAAAATGTAGCGCTTTGTTATATTTTCATATGATGGTTAAGGAAGGATCTTTTTTGACCTATCGATATAACTGTGCCAAATATGTACACGACCTAAGACTCCTGATTCCTAACTCAAAATGCTAAATTCTTCGAGTCAGAGAATGCGGAGAGAATTATTGGGTTTTTGTAATAAAAAATCCTGAGATATGATAAATTATACTTAGTAAGTACTAATCTGTTGATAACGCAAATAGCTTACTTCCTATGAAGTTCTATTAAAAACACAATTAAACTAATATTGATTGCCTATCAATATACACGAGCAATAGAAGTAGCTAGGTAAGTTTATTCTATTATATATTTTCATTTAAGTCCATTGTATAGTGGTTACGTACAATGTTGGAGTTTTCCTCTTCTTGGTAAACAGTACTTGTTAACACGCCTTTCACGGTCTGCAGAAAAAGTACATGAGTACACATATTTAATACTTCTTCAGGGATAACCAATAACTACGTTAGCATAATAAAGTGAGCCATTTGAAGGCCTTTACCATAGCAATATTTCTAGTGAATTTATGACCAAAGTTTTGCTTGGATGTAAGTAATTTATATGAGTCATTAGTCTCCTGCTAAATTTGGCAATTTTTGGTTGTTTCATCATATGAACAGAAAGGGTGTAACTATAGATGTGTAATATGAAAACTTTAAAAAAATCAAAGTGGAAACTTTGTACATAGCTTCGTGTCTCCCTAACAAAACGTACACAAGAAAGAAATAAAAAAAATGCTAAAATGACTGTTCCAACATTTTTAGTTTCGCGAAGTAGCTAAACTAATTTTATTAAGAAATTCCAATAAATAGGTACTTTCGTTATACGTATCGTACATCAATTTGGCGAAGCTCATATGCTTGTAAAGGTGGTTCTCTTCGAAGACGGAGTACATAAGGGTTGAGGAGACGTATACGCTTATTATTTGGTCCATTAATAACATGCTCAATGGGAATATACTCATCTCCAAAATTTTCCTGTTCCTAAAGAAAGAAGAACACGATATTAGGTACTTACTATTCTTAAGATAATATGTAAAACCTCTGTCATTTTCACTACGTCTACAAAATAACATCTGCTAAGTTACAGGATGCGTCTAAATATCTAAAGATGATTTGAAGACAAATACACTGAAGTTGCAATGGAATATCAATGCGACCTTATAGATATTCGATATTGGCTAAGCACTAGTCTGGGAGTATGGTTCCAAACTTATCTTAGATATCTAATAGTTAGGTACTAACGACTGGATCACCGGTCATTTTTATTGTCAACGCTAGTTTCTTTTTACAATTGGTTAGTGAACCATATCTGAAGAGCTCCTCTTGGTTAGAGCGCTTATTTTCACCTCGAAGAAAATCATTAATATCTTCCTAAAAATAGTTATCTGTAATTATCTTAATGAAATTGTTTTTTTTTTTATTGTCTGATGATTATACGTATGTATGTGATGGTGAATAAATTGTTTTATTTGGTTTGCTGGCATTTCATAATTTAGAAGAGGAAAAGGTCGCGACATAACTCTTCGGATATAATAATCGCGCTTTCCTCCTGTAAGAAAAATATGCCTAAATCCTCGATACTCACATGAATTAAGTCGAAAAAATAATATAAAATGTAAAGGCAAAATAAAAAAGAAATTCATTCACGAAGAAATATAAACTCACATCTACTTGACAATTCATAAATACAGCCCTAACTTGCATCTGCACATTTTCGTCAATTTGACTCTTTTGAGGGGCTACTATGTGTGATTGGAGAAATAAGAAAACTAATTTATCTGAAATTGTTACAAAATATTACCTAATAATATTAAGTACCTATATTGTTTCAATTTAATTTAAATCTTAATTAAATTAGTTTCACTTACAAATGAACATCTTTTAATAATACTTGGGGAATACAAATTTGATATAAATTATTTATTATTTTTTTGATGCAAGTTCAATTTGGCAGAGTCATGAATAAAACATAGCTATTTACGCCAATAATGACAGAACTCCGTGACAGATATTCCACATAATAGAGGAAAGAATAATTGTCAGCAGAAAGAAAACTCTGACTACCTATATCTCATTCACGATAACTTGATTCTTTTGGCAGATGTCAATTTTTCTGAGACATGACTTTGAAATAAAAAATGTATTACTTTATTATTTTAATGATTTTATAAATATAAAAAAATATATACAACACAAAAGTCCCTAAAGAAGAAGAGGTATAATGAAAACAGTTTTAACTCTGTACTCCTTTCACTGATTTTAGTATTTGTAATTTGACTGAAATAAAATTTATATTGTACACAACAAACGCTCTGTCCCGTTTTCTCTAATATTACACGTCAATCGATAGAACAGACAAATGCATAATTTAGTACACGTTTATGTTATTAAGATGGAAAATAATTAATTTACCATACTCGTCAATCATTGTAAAATGTAGCAAGAATTAAAAAATGTTGAATACTAATTTGAAATTATATAAGTGAATTCTTAATTTTGGTAATAAGTTAAGGATTATCCACATAGAACTTGGCCTGCATATAAACATAATATAAGTTTTGCCATTGACCATTATCAACAATGCATATTTTATTTGTTTTACTAACTTAGCTTCCATTAAATGTTTTTGTTTTTGATGGGATTATAAAGCATAGATTCTTTTAGCTGGTATCTGGCGAATGTTGCGTTTGTTGATTCGATTCGGATGCTGCCAGCACGTCGCTCAAACATAGTGTAATTTTGGGATATCTCGCCTTTTAAGGTTATTCAGAAAAACGACTGATTAATTGCTAATGTTTATTTTAATTTCCAGAATAATGTCACAATGTCAAACCTTCAAAATGAGGAAAGGATTTTCCATTATTCGTAATCATTTTTCATATAAATTATACACAAATCACATCACTGGAATAATACTTGATTACTATTTTTTTAATTAACTTATCCTTTACTCATTTTATATCTAAAGGATTTCCTTACTAAATTCATAATATTTTCTTGGAACCATAGACTCAATACTACTATGCAAAGAGTTTTATAAATGATCAAAGAAAACCTAAAAATACTGTCAGAATGTATGTTTTTGTATTAGCTTTGTTTTATATGTTTAATGTCAGAGTATTTGTTGATTTAAGCTCTACACACAGCATTATTAATTACTTCAATTTTACATACCAAATATTTAGTAGTAGCATTTTATTGTTAAAACATTAGTTATGAGAAAATTATTAATAACCATGCAATAAATAAATTTTCTTGCTCAGGAAATATGTGTTTTTACGTGCAAGCAAACAGCAAAATATAACATATTTTTTCTCGTTAGACAGAGGTTTGACATTATCCTCTTTACGAAGTATTATTACGTCTATGGAAATAGCAAAAAGAACTTAATATAAATACAATTATTTTGCAGTCTTAGGGAAAGAAAATATTATCACATTTCTACAACGAGTAACTACAAAGGCTTTACAATATAATTTTTTAAATAGCTGATCATATATCAGTAGATTTTATCGACTATTATGAATCAAGTAAAAAATCAGTATCGAACAATTTAATGCTGCAAACTAGCTGTATAATATATCGTTTGCAGCTATAGGGAAATAGAAAACATTAAAAAATACAAAAAGATCTAACCAACTAGGAACATGAAAATTACATAATTTACTTATAATAGAAACTTTGTCTTACAAAGTCATTTACTTTCACAATGACAAAATATAAACAAACGTTGGTTTGACCTCCTTGCGTTTGTTACAAAACAGTAGAGATATTAAACGTAGCACGAGTATGAATGTAGACAGCCAGCGCTCGTTTGTAACGGGGCAGCCTCAACCCTAATCAACAAAATTCATCTTCCGGCGTATAAACAAAATCTTGTAAGTCTTAACTATTCTAAAAATGTACACTGGCCGTGGTAGACGTAAACGAGCGCTATCAAGTATACGAAACTTTCACAATTCCTTCATTTAATCTTATACGAGATTTTACGAAATAATTTTAGACAATCACATTAAGGTTCAACATGATTTTTTAGAAAAGTTTTGCCACCAAAAAGTGAATACAAGTAATGGTAATGGAATTCTAGATTAATTCTATATTTTAGCCCAAACACACAAATCAATACACATCATTGGATCTACATACTAATTCGAAAGGAGAATTATGTTAAAAGTTACAATACTTCTATATTAAAACAGTTTTATTAAGATTCAGGGTCCGTTGAAGAATATGTTGCAGCCTTACTGGTCTGAAACAATAAAAAAAACACTCATAGTCCGTCCTCAAGTGATGTTTCAACGCTATTAGTCCGTTGTCTGGTCTGGATACCAAAATGAAATATCATCTCTATTAAAAAAGATTGTATTAGTTTGTAGGCATTATTTTTAATCAGTCAAATAGCACCAGCTTATAAGCCAATCCCCAAATAACACATTGAACTATGTATTGAAGAACATTACAATAGATTAAAATTGTACTTTATTATATGGTGAATGATTATTTACCTCGCAGCTATCGTAGAATCGCATGGCGATCTCGCTGTCGAAGAAGTTAACACTGACAGTCTTCTCGACCGGATCATTGGTGGTGTAGTCTGTACCCGACCACGAACACGATTCGCCGGTTAGCTATGGAAAACTCATGTTAATAACAACGACAAAGAACATTTATAGTACAGATAGGTAAATCAAATGAACAATTTTCTATTCCATAGATTGTTAAGCAACCCGAATGAAGATGTTCTTATGACACTAGGTTAGGTGGTCTGTGTCGTGGCTATCAGCGACTATGAGAAACTTTTTCGATCTCATAAACATGCGGACCCGAAACAAATATTTGTAGATTACACAAACATTTGTCTCAGTGCGGGGATCGAACCCGCGGTCTCTCGTTTCGTAGGCTGGTGTCTAGCCAACTATATTGTAAAGTGTTTATGTCTATAAAAATACTGCATTTAAATAGACATAAACACTTTAGAATTTAGTTATTTAGTACTTATAAGATAAATGGTATCAAAAAATCAATCAATAAATGATGGTCGGATAAATAATATCTCAATTTACTTGGAACTCAGTTTCTGTGTGTATGAGCATGTCCGCCACGACCTCGCCGGTGGTTTCGTCGGTGACAACAATTTTAGGCGAGTACACCTCCTGGTCGTACGCGACCATGATACGCGCTTGTTCGCATTTCATCTCATGGTCGCCCTGCCGAATGACGGCCTCGCCTTCACACGAATAGTACGCCCCCGCTTCTTCATCTTCCTCCTCCTAAAAATGATTTGTAGGATCATGACAAGCACAATTAAAAATCTTATACAATGGAGTAGCTTTCTGGGATCCGCGTGTGTATATCTTGTTTTTTGTATCAATCCAGGATAAGTAGGTAAGGATAATCGAGCATAATCGCGGTTGTTTCTTGTCAGCCAGCCAGTACGACTTTTTATCACTTTAATATGTGATCTCGATAAATAATAAAAGAATGCTGTTTCAATAAGTGTTGCAGAGTGGCGTTTTAGATTACGATACTTATGCTGCAGGCCTTATAAAACCTTAGGATGTATATTATTGGGATGTAGTTGATTGAGATATAAATATGGTAATGAGCTACATAGAAGTGTTAACTGCATTTAAAAAAATATTATAATAACTTCACTAACCTCATTATAATAAGCGTCATAATCGTTGTGATCATAATCTTGATCGTAGTCTTCCTCGTCTTCATAGTTTTCCTCCTCCTCCTCTTCAGGTTCTTGGAAGTGGACTTGCTTGAAATAGTCGGTTCCCGCCGCGCCGGCACCCGCACTCACTTGGTTCTCAGTCTCAACTTCTTGCGTCACTTCCGTCACGGATGCATTGCTCTGCAACGGCTGCTCTGGTTTAGACTGAGTCATACTGTTCATTCTAGAACTTTCCTGCAAGTGCTTCGGTAGTCTCAGTGGAGCGATCGTTTCAACTACTACAGGCTTGGCTTCTTTTGTTGCATTTGCTGCTAATGCTTGTAATTTCTGTAAAGGAATGGGCAAAAATAAACATAAAAAAGGAATATGTTATTATTATTGTTTATTTTTAGCAAACTAAACCACCTACATATTGATTGGATAAATCTGATTTTAAATATCAAATTTTATTTAAATACTTTTTCAATAGTTGTTTTTTCTATCAAGTGTTAGGTAAATGTGTCTTTAGAATCAAATAAAAAGATAAATTTTCTAAAGAATTTGAATATAGAATTATTTTTACAATGTCCCAATTTCACTGAAAGAATTCTGTATTTTCACTACAACGTTTCAAAATCCCACTAATTAATTAAATATACATAAGTATGATTTGTTTCTATATTATTTACCCTTATGCATTCTGTGACTTTCTGGTGGAAATAGTTGGCGAGTTCAATGGACTGGAACCGCACGGCCAGTGTTTCTTGTTCGCCGGCGGGTGTTTCAGCGTAATTCATGCCACCGAAGGTCCACGCTCTGTCGGACATCTTCATCGGTAACATCTCCAAGTCCATGAATAAAAGCATATTGAGTACTGCTTTAAGCACCTAAAAAGGGAAGTAGAACAATGTTGTAGCTTCAAATTTCACCAAATCGAGTCAAAACATGCCAACAGTGTGTAACAGCTTGATTGCGTAACAAAATATGTATTCTAGAAAGAATACCAAGTCATGTAACAACAATTGTCTGTAAAAATGAAAACACATTAGAAATTACCTGTTCCCGTCGCAAGAGTAATCGGTATGTATTTTTTTCTGGGTGATACAGAATCTTTAGTTCTCCCACGCCTCTCTCTTTCCATTCACGGCTCTTGTGGTCGTAGCGGAATAATTTACAACGTTCGCCAAATAATTTTTGCTGAAAAATATTGCTTGTTCAATATTAATACATACTACTATACATAAAACATAATATAAAATGAACCAATCGTATTTTATTATTAGTTCATACTGCCATAAATATCATACGTAAAGATTCGTAAAGATTTTTGAAATGATATACTTTCAGCATTCTGACAGTGAAATTGAATAAAAGATCACCTCATCCTCCTCTCCAGTAGTAACCACGATCTTATCAGGTAAGGGCACTATGGGCTCGTAATGCGGGTCATATTCCTCGTCGGCGCCGGATGCCCTGCTCGCGTCGTCGACTCCACTCTCGTTCTTCGACGAATCTACGCCACCCTTCCGCATGCCACCAAACAATTGCTGTCCGGCACCCTCCCATTGAAAATCAGGTTTTTCTAAACAAAACATATATTTTATATTTAGAGAAACCAAATTATGTTATATTCCCTTAAATGGAGAAAGAAATACCATAAATTTATTATAGAGATAAATGTATTAATGTGGTATAAATATATACAACTTACTTTGGAAACATGCAGTAGGAGCAGTTGATGATAAAGCTTCATAGAACAGTCTCCCTTCGGAAGGAGGTTTTTTGTCGGTATTACTGTTGGCTTTATCGTCACCAGCGGTATTTACCGGTTTTTGTTGAACACTAGCAAACACACTCTTACTGTCAGAATCATTATTCTGTGCCACCAAAGCACTAAAAGATGTTGCACCAATACTGCCAAAAATGCCAGGGCCAGGTGGTTTCATTGTGTTTCCTACCACTGCACCTGATGCAAAAATGTTGCCTGGTGTTGAGCCACCAAATATGTTTACGGATTTTGTATTATCAACACCAAATATAGATTTTATCCCGCCGTTTTGGTTGTCAGATTTTTTATCACTAGAACAATCGAATATTGATTTATTGCTTGATGTGCTTAAATTAGCGTTTCCGAATAAAGACTTTGCTTCACTGAATATAGGCTTGATCGGTTCTGGGTTAGGTTTGGTTTCAGATGAGTCGGTTTTTGGTGATGTGGTTGAAATATTTAATTTAGGTGGAGCAATTATGGAACCTTTTGTGTGTGCACTTTGTGAATCACCCGCGCCAAACAAGGTTGAGGGCTGGTTTTGTTGTTTCTCGAATATTGATTTCTGTTCGATGGATTGCGCAAAAATGCTAGCATTTAAATTAAATGCATTCTCTTTATTTGTGTCACTCTCCGAAAAGGAGACTGTTGAAGGAACCGCGGGTTTTACATTAGAGCCAGCAGAATTCAAGGGAGTACGGAATATTGAAGTGTCAAACGTTTTCTCCGAATTTGTAGGTGTACCATACATAGAACTAGCAGGACTTTGGAATGGCGTAGGCAGAGGTTTAATTGGAGTTGTTAAAACTTGTGTTTTGTCGCCCACGGCCGAGGCTTCTGTTGATTTGGTAGGGGCCTGATCAGATTTGTTATCTTCATCATCTTTTTCACAACCACGACAGCCCTTGCAGGGCTCTTTATTTTTATAAGTATAATAATTTTCTGGCAACATGAGTTCCTTAGCTTTTTGCTTTTCCTCCGAGCTCGCTTGGATTTCACTTACGAAAACAACCTCATCACTGACATTATCTTTTTCATCATTATTATCTTTGTTATCACCATCTTTGTCCGGCTCCGCGTCTTTGATTTCGACAGCTTTTCCTTCTCTTGCTTTATCTACAGCGTTTTTGAATTCTAAAGCAATTTCTTTAGACGCAAAGCGCAGGCAAAATTGTTGTAAACTTAATTCCCCTTCACTAAAGTCATTGGCTGCAAATAACCAAGTTTTCTCGTCTTTTGGCGTATAAGTAATTTCAGGTGTAAAAGCATGATTCAGGCAGATCTTAAGTACTTGCTCTCGCCGCATTACCACTCTGAAATACGTAAATAACTTTTATTGTAATGCTAATGAAGAGAAAGAAAAGAATTTCTGAATCTTTTAATCAGCTTTTATGCCCCAATAACAAGATATGATAGCCTCAAGGGTTAAGCGCTCAGTCGAGAAATGATTTCGGCGTTTAAACCCCAGGCACACATCTGTAACTCTTTAAAGTTACATGTTTATTCATATAAAATAATTATGCAGTTTAATTTTATTTTTAAGGATAAAATAGTAAGGAACCCGTAAAAGTCACTGTACGCCTATCCTCACCTGACTATACCCTAACCCCCATAGTTATAGGAGATGTGAATAATATTGTTTGCAAAAAAATATTTTCTGAAACTCTAAGCAAGGAAACGTGAATACGTTTCCTGCCAAAATTCGAAACCACGTTCACTAAGAATAATTAGTGTGAGTCCCCAACTTTTGAAGTTACTTTAAAAAAAAAAATGTACTGTATAAATATCATTTTTAAAAATGAGTATTTATTGACTAAGGAAGCTAAAGGGAGCTAATCTGCTTGCATTTTTTTGGCAATCATGATTAGATAATATACCATATACATTACCTTAATTTTCCTGTTTCCTTGTGTTTCAATATCTTTACTATGCCAATACCACGTTCTTTCCATTCGCCAGATATAAATCTGTACAATTTTGCTCTATGGCCATATAGTTCAATTTCATTTTCTTCTCCGGTAATTACTTCAACCTATAAAAATACTGATAACATTAACACCAAGTATTTGTTAGAAATGTGATAACATTTCTATAAAGTTATGAGCCAATGTTGTACTGATGATAATTTATGGAAACCAATTAAAATTAAATAACCAAATAAAAATGCAAACAAGACCTATTAAAATAAATAGCAGTCACATGGTGCAATTGGCTATATACCAGCTTGTATAATGAGAGAATACGGGCTTGATACCCGCAACATGACAAATTTTTGTGTGATCCATAGATAATGGTTTTCGGTTTGATTATTATAAGACCGAAAAGTCTCTCATTTCTGATACCCAAAATTTACAAACATATATATATATATTAGTATGAGTATTGAAAAGCTTACCTTATCTGGCATGGGTATAACAGGATTAAAATGAATGTGGTGACCTTCATCTTCAGGAGCATACTCGTTGCCGTCACTTTCTTCACCAGGACTCTTGGGGGATTTTATTGGACTTTTACCTTTTGTAGGCGTTTTAGGTTTAAATACGAAACTGAATACGCCATTTTCTTTAGCACCAAAAGCCATATGATTGTCTGCCTGTGGGGTGGGAAGCAAAGGCGGCTTCGAAGTCGATTCCTCCTTCTTTTCATCATCATTCTTTTTTACAGTGAAATTAAGAGGCATTTCATTCTCCGCGCTTGTTTTTGGTATTCCAAATATAGGTGTCGGAGTGCTGACTACGTCTGCCGGTGTTGATTTAATTGGCGTTTCGGTCGTACTAGATGGTACACCAAATTTGAATTTATGTGCACCAGTGCCATCAAATATAGAAGTCGAATTCTCATTTCCAAATAGGAATTTTACTCCAGAATTATCAGTCTTATTAGAACTTGGATCTTTTGGGCTATTGCAGGCGCTGCAAATTACGACATTACTTTCATTTCTGACTAAACATTGTTTGCATTCCCAGCTTCCTTCTTTCGGTTTAAATTTATCACCCCATCCGAAAGTAGTAGGTATTGAGGATGGTTCCTTTTTAACTCCACTGTTCGCGTCTTTTTGAGGAATACCGAAATTAAACTTTGGAGCTTCAGTCGTTGTTACTTTGGGAGCTGCTTTTGGATCTTTAAGACTACCACATGCACTACATTTATCTAAATCAGCACTGTTCCGAACCAAGCAATCTCCACATTCCCATGACCCAGGTTTTGGTTTAAATTTGTCACCAAACCCGGTTTGGTTATTTTGTTTGGCAACGTTTTGTTCTTCTTTAGCGGCCTTTGACTCGTCTTTCATTTTAGATTGGGCATTTTTAACAGCTTCAACAAAATTATTACATGTTTGCACTGCTTTAAATCGTAAACAGAATGTTTCAGCTACGAGTTCACCATCTGTAAAATCTTTAGCACACCATGTAACAGCTTTATCCATATTGGCCATCTTTTGGAAAATCATTTCCTTAGTAAGTGCATGGTTGCAACAAACTTTCATGATTTGTTCTCGTCTCATCAGCAGACGAACTTTTTGGTTGTTGTCTTTATGAACCAGCAATTTTATATTGCCTAAACCACGTTCTTTCCATTCCTTCGTTGTTCCATCAAATCGTAAAAGCTTGGCACGATGTTCAAATAAAACTATCTCATCTTCTTCACCAGTTTTTTGATCAACTAAAGCTGGTAGGGGTACAACTGGTTTAAATTCAATAGTTGGCTCAAATTCTTCTACAGTATCAGATGTATTTAATTTACTTGCAGTTCCTTCCTTTTGTACCGTATTAGTTATATTTATAACAGGTGTAGGTGTTGTATTGAATATATTAGTTAATGGACTAGTAGTAGAGGTGGTTTTGAAGGATAAAGAGCTAAAAATGTTGGCTTTAGTAGTTGCAGGTATTTCTGAAGATTTAGTATCAGGTGTTTTATTGTCGAGGACCGGTTTAAAGTTAGGTGTGCTACTGAAGGTGAAGCCGCCTACTACAGCTTTTCCAGGTGTGTTGAACGTAAATTCTTGTTTCTCCTTAACGAGAGTTTCATTTTTCTCATTTGTTTTAGTAGTCGCCACGTCTGAAGCGGAATCTTGTTTGACTGTTGTTGTACATTCTAGCCTTGCTTTTTCAAAAGCGTTATAAAAGTCACGAGCTATATCAGCAGTTTTAAATCGAATACAAAACTTCTCTAAAACCACAGTTTCATCTGCAAAGTCATTTGCCACCCAAAAGTACGCCTTCGTCTCATTTTTCATCTGTTTAATTTCCATTTCACCAGAGATAATATGATTAGCACAGATCTTGTGTATTTGTTCTCGTCTCATTAATACTCTAACTTTGCCTGTAACATTATGCTTAAGTAATTTCATTTCACCAAGGCCTCTTTCCTTCCATTGTTTGTCAACAAAACGGAACAGCTTAGCTCGAGATGCAAATATAACTGTTTCATCCTCTTCACCGGTCCTAACTTTCACTTCAGCCGGTAATGGCACAATTGGTTTGAAGTCTGGACAAGGATCATAATTTTCTACTGAAGTGTTACTTCTCTCAGAGAGAGTTCGGGATTTATTAAGGCTCGTGTTTGATGTGTCAAGTGTTGAAATGCCATCTACGACGGTCCGAGATTCGTCTAGATTGTCTTTTCCTCCTTTTTGGGATGACGAATTTTTCAGAGAGTCAAGAATACTTGAAGCTGCTTGGGGCGAACTAAAGGATGGTTTCTGATTCCAATTTATTGTCGGTGTGATAGTTGGAGTGGCATTTGACTTATTGCTTTGCATTGGAAAGCTAAAAACTGGTGGTGCGATTGTTTTTGACTCATTTACAGGTGGCATTTGAATTTGATAATTATGAGGAGTTCCCTTTATATGTTTCGGCGGAATTGTAACACTGAGAACTGGAGCTGGTGTCGTAGTACAAGTAGGCAATGGATCAGAAGACGTTATTACTACATTAACTGGCAAAGATCTAGGAGCGTCTTTAGTTTCTTTCATAGCTGTTTTGTTAATTTGTGATGTTGATGAAAGGACAGACGACGATGGTACAGTAATTGCAACAGTTGCAGATGTTGTTGTTGTGGTTGATAATGTTGATGCTGCAGATGCTAATGTGTGTCCTATTTGTACATTAGGAATTATTGGCGCTGCTGATCCAGCCGGCACAGTTGGTATGGTAGGTGGTGGGACTAAGTGTGCTACATCCAAGTACATTTGGTCAGGTGTTGGATATACACCAGAGTAGTTAACTTGAGGCCTGGTTGGATCAAAGATAGGTTGTGTCCCTGTTACAGATGTTGGTTGTGCAAACTGAGAGTACTGACTATACAAATTGTATAAATTCTGTCCATAATATAACTGGTAAGGATTTGGAGCTACATGAAACTGAGGCAAAAGTTTCTGATTCAATTGTGGCATTACTTGTGCAGGTGTGAACGGTAATTGTGCTCCAAACGTTGAAGTGCTTTCATTTGTTCTATAATCATCTTCCAAATTATATAAGTCACCCTCATCTATCATTTGCTCTGATGATGTCTTTTCCAATTTTTTTACTTCTTTCTTTAGTTCAGCAACTTTTTTCTTTAAATCATTAATATCCTTACAATCATTTCTACACGCATCTAATTGCTCTTTTACTTGATCAATGGATATCTTAAGAAGCTTGAATTGGTCTGTAGTGTTCTGGATATTTGAGTTTATCATGCTCATAATTTGGTTCCCAAATCTTCGATTTTCATCAAACCAATTCTTAGTTTGTTCTATGAATTCGTTGATTGAAGCATCCCTCTTATGCAAGTTCCGAATTTCATTTTCTATTCTTTCTAAAACTTGTTGGTCAATATGAGATCTATCTAACATATGAGAGTCTACAGCAGTACGATAGTTTGTAGTGTTAAATTTGTATTGAACTTTTGGAGTAGAATTAAGATTTCGCAAATGATGTTGAGATCTCATGGGTACAAGACCTTCAGATACATTATCATCAGACAAATATTTTTCATCAATGTCATAATTTATGTTTCCAGAAGAATCTAAATCTACTTTATTTAGGCAAATTTGTATATTTTCAATCAATTCTTGAGTTTCATTGTACAGTGGTAGCATTTGGTATGATTCATTTTCTTTTAACTTGTTTAATGCTTTGTATGCATAATTTTTAGCCTTCATCATTAATGCTCCATATTTTGACTTCGCTTCTGGATGAACATCTTTTGATAAATTGTTCTCATCCGTTGCTGCATTTTTATATGTTTGTCCAAGATAGTAGTAAGCTTGGGGTGATGACAAATTTGAAAGAATTTCAATAACTTTATCATATTCACACTCATTAAAATACCGAATAGCCACATACAATTTGCTTTCCTCTATCAAATTGTTAAGCTCTTTAGAACTCAGTTCTTTGTGGGTATAATCAAACATTCTTTTTTCTGAAATTTGCATGGTCATTTTACTTTTCAGTTTTTCAAGCATGGGTGTGGCAAATGAGTAGTATAAATGTGCCCTCATTTCAAAATGTGTCTTTTCTTCAATATTTGTAGTTTTTCTTGCAGTTCTGTCAAATATCTGACCTAAAATACACAGCAATTCTGGGTCTAGCCCATGATTATCAATGCAGCGCACTACTTCAATCCCTCGACTCAATGTTGAACGGATATCGGTTAATTCAGTACCTAGCCCATTTTGACTAAATTTATAAACACAATCCCACCATTTCATCTGTGGCAGGGAACAGAGGAGGTCAGTTATATTTGCAGGAAGCAAATTTGGCTTGTCACTAGATATGTAAACACTTTTTCGAGATTTTTGCTGCTGTGCTGTTAGAGTAGCGCAATACAAAAAAGCATATACATCTAATCTATTTAAAGTTTCTGGTCCACCACTATTTTTTGTGGGCTTCAGCATATCAAACAGGGTGCACTTGAATTCTGCATAATCTTTATAATTCAATAAAACCCAAACAAAATGATGTAAGGAATTTCCATATTGTTTTTGCGCATCAGTATCATATGCTTCTACTTCACTCTTCCTTGGTAATCTGAGTGGTGGTGCACTAGTATTTAGCACAAAATGGGAGGATTTAATTTTAATCATTTGTTCTTGACTAGTAAATATCTTCTCATACAGTTTATCTCTCCAGTGAGTACCTGAACAATACTGAGAAATTTGATCTAAAAATGTTTGACTTCTATCTTGAGTACAAGACTTTAGATAATGTCCTGATTGAGAGCATCTGTATGTACCTTCAGAGTACCAGCGAATAACTGCAGTTGTCTGTTTTTCAGGGGAATGTTTGAGCCAATTTACTTTTGGATCCAAGGGAACTGTATGCCATGCTATCAACATCAGAGGAGCAGCAAATTTCATAGCATCTCTCCAGCTTAACTGATCTTTCTTAGCTTTTTTAAGCAAATATGTGGCTGCATGAAAAGCAAATTGGCCACGATGATGCTGTAATAAACTTCCATGGAATTCTCCAAATCCAGATGGGGGTCCTAATTTGGCTACACTTTCTATAGTCTGATCATAAGCATGTAATAGTTCACATGATTCTACTAAACTCTTAGATGTATCACTAGGGGTCTCTGTCAAGCTTAATATGCAAATTCTTTCTCTGACGGTCAGAATGAATAACTGGTAAAGCCAATCATTTTCATTGTATGTCTGACATTTAAGTAGTTCTACAAGCACTTGATACCAAGCATAGTTGTTAAGAAAATTATTCTCACTAAATTCAACATTGCAGCTGTGTTCAAATGCCTCTTTCATTTTATTGTTGTGCAAATAGTGCTTCAGCAGACGAACATGAAGTTGAGCATCTTTAGGACGCGTTCCAAGTTCAGAGGTTAATAATTTAGTCAATGCTTCAGGATCTGTACTAGACATGGTGGCAAGTCTTTCTTGAAGACGGAAAATTATAGGATGTCTCGGGAATGCACTTTCAGCTCTTTCGCACCAAAATTTGGCTAAGCCAGGTTCTATTATCACATCATTGTCAGCAAGGAGTTCACAGACTAAAACAACAAAAATTAATGAGAAATATGTTTGAAAAGCAAAATAAGTCAAGCAATGGTGACAATGTGCAAATTTAATAACTATTTATTTTCTCGGCTACTATTTCTAGAAAATCGGAAACTGTGAAATCACATATATTTTAATCAATCATTCGAAAAAGGAGGGTAAGTATAAAAGCAAAAGGCATTTTGTACTTACTATCGAGGATGGTGCCTGTCTGAGCTGGATCTATGGCCAGTGATGTAGTGAAATGTTCTAGTGCTAATTCTTTTTGCCCTAAGTTCTGCAAAGCTTGTCCGAGGAGCTTGAACGCCGCTGCATTATTGTCCTTCTGAGTAAGATATTGCTCGACATATTTCTGGCAATTTGCATAGTCTCCTACCTCGAAATACAATCTTGCAACGGAAAATGCTCGAGTATTGAACTGAAAATAACCAATAAAGTAAAACATACGTCATGACGCTCTATCCTTGCAAAAATCTATGAATTCATACCACACACCTCCTTTGGAGTTAATTTAGACTTCAAACTTTCCACGTGCTTATCAACGTCCTTTTTATTTTTATACATTTTTACGAAAGGCGACCGAACTATTTAAAAACTAACGCCTTTTATCACTTTGCACTGGAAAAATCGCGTGGGGCCAAGGATCGGTATTCGGTCTTCGTCATTTTTTGTTTCTGTGTTGCCAGAAAATAAATAAGGCATCAACAAATAACAATTGAAACATTTCTATTAATTGTGTAAAAAGTACTAGTTGCCTACGCAAATAGGTATAAATGTGTTCACACCTGTGTTGTACATGAATCTTTTAAATATTAAAAAATCAAATGAGTCGTCAGTTACTCAAGTCAATGTTCACTCAGTATCAGCTTTAAAAAGGTGACATTCATTACGGTAGCACATGTTTTGGTTTTAATAATATTAAAATGGAAAAAAGCTCTTTAATTTACTAATTTATATAAGACCCCGTTGTGACTTAAATCACTATAAAAATCTATGTACCTATATTTCGAATGTTGAAAAAGAAATATAGTTAAATTGAGTATTTAGTTTATTGTTAATTTCATCAAAAAATATTATGTTTAAAAACAGCTTGTTCATTCATTTATTTGATTTGTAACGACTAGCTGATGGAAGAATAATTACTTTTTACTCTATATGTTATTTTTTTATTCCATTTTCTTTTTAGAGTTTGCAAGACTAATTGTCAGGGCTGCCAGATTGTATAAGTGGATACAAATCTTGTATAATCGGATGGGGTATTGTACCCATGACCACTTTGTATAATACGATACAAAGGCATATGTTCACATTTTATCAATAATTTGTGCATTTATCATCCTAAAAAAAAAACAAGAACTATTTTGGAGGGCCCATTTTCCGACCATTTGATTAAATCTTATCCTAAAAAAAAAACAAGAGCTGCATATGGTGCAATGGTTATGTATAATGCGATCTAATTTTGTATAATTGCAAATACTAGACCGTATAGCTGCAATTTATTTGCTGGCAGCCCTGCTAATTGTTGATACGTCAAGTGTCAAAAAGCTTTATGCAGTGTGAATTGTTGTGTTGTTCATAATTAAGTTGAAGAATGCACAAGTAAAAGCATTAAAAGTATGTAATATTTATTTATTTAATACTAGCGACCAAAAATTGGTTGTTATAAATGTATAACCAAGATATAATCTTGGTTATACATTTATCTATACAATTTTAATTTTCCGGATGTATGCATGAATTTTGTTTTTTCGTGACAAATGTAATATTATATTTATCTTATATTTATTTAAACAGAATGGGGGACACTGAATTTGCCTATGGATCGTCGCTGTCGATGGATTCCATGAAAGTTATTGCTGAGAGTGTTGGTATTGCAACTCTTGGAGACGATGCTGCTAAGGAATTGGCTGACGATGTTACATACCGCCTTAAAATAATTGTTCAGGATGCAATGAAGTTTATGCACCATTCGAAGCGGCAGAAACTGTCCATATCTGACATTGATCACGCTTTAAAAATTAAAAATATTGAGGTTTGCAATCTCTTAGCCTTTTTGTTATAGCTTAAATTGTTTTTAGTCTTATTGTTTACTAATAATAAGAACCACGTTTTACAGGTTTTTTTCATGTTGTTAAGTTTATACTCTTCTTCAGTTGGTTTAACATTTTTGAAAGGCAACATTTTAATAAATATAAAACATATACATATGTATGTCATCAAATTAAACATTAGTGAAATTTGTTTGAGTTTTGATTTATTATTTTGTATTTCAGTGCCAATATGGTTTTGTACAACCAGACTCCCTACCATTTAGATTTGCATCTGGTGGTGGTAGAGAACTTCACTTTATTGAAGAGAAGGAGATTGACTTGTCAGAAATTCTATCTGCACCACCACCAAAAATACCACTTGATGTGTCAGTAAGAGCTCATTGGCTGAGTGTTGATGGTGTACAACCTACAGTTCCAGAAAATCCTCCACCATTGTCTAAGGAAGCTCAGAAACTTGAATCAGTTGACCCCATTAGCAAGTTAAGCAAACCTGCTAATAAAGACGCTGCTGGTATGTCTTTTCATTACATCTCTACAATTATTTTAGTAGTTGTATTTATATAAATGAAATAAGTATTTTTTTAGTAATGTGTAATTAAATCACATTTCTTGTTGCATAATGATTATTTGGTCACATATTATTATATATAAGTATGGTCTAATATACTACTAGCTTTTTTTTAACTAGAGACTAGAGAGAGTGAGTACTGGGTACCTGCAAATACAGCATCCTACCTGCTTAGAACATCAATACCACACATATTCCTTCAATCTGATTAAAATCAGTAATCTGCAGAGAGATGCTCATTTCTATTATGAGTAATGAATATCATCACTATCCCCCAAATGAATTTCTTGATTTAGAAATTTATGCCGGTCATACTCCAGATAGCAACAGCAAACTATTCAGAAAGCTTTAACTATCCACAAAGTGTTTGACACCAATGTTAAGTTTTAGTAAGGACTGAATATAGCATACAGTTAAGGTTTCTGACTCAACTTTGCCTCATAGGATCTCAGCTGAGTGGAAGGATTCAGCATTATATTCCTTCCTGTCACTGCTTAAAAAATAGTTTTAGGGATATCTGTTTGTTATAAAAAGAGCATTAAAACAGTTTTAAGTGTTAAGCAACTAATGTTCCTTGCTATTTGATACACTACTCTCATCTGCATGTGTATAAGTATGTACTATTGTGAACTATAAAGGTTGTTGCAGGAAAACCAATGTGTGGTAAGGCAGCGCGTTTGAAAGCATCAGAGTCTGTACATGTGAAGCAACTTGCCACACATGAGCTAAGTGTTGAACAACAACTGTATTATAAAGAAATTACTGAAGCTGGTGTTGGAAGTGACGAAGCTCGCAGGGCGGTAATGTATTTTATACTACACCTTACCCAAAAAGTGTTAAAGATGATCTACATAGATAATACAGGTTGTTAAGTGCGTCTTATGTATGGTATTAAACTACTTGTGATTTCTGTGCTATAGAAAGCATATTTCAAAATATTTTGTGCCTAAATTACAGATACACATCATATTTATATGTGCTTCATAATTAAAAAAAAAATTGGTATAGGCCTCCTCTCTTACTGAAGGTTTTAGACTACCATGATGGCCTTATGTGGGTAGGCGGACTAAGCACCTATGAAATTCCCAAAAATCTTTTAGATGTGCAGATGTCCTTACATTGTTTTCCTTTACTATTAAAGTAACTAACATTTGGGTATGAATAAAAACTCAAGTTCAAAAAGATTGAAGTGTGTGCTAAGTAATTGAACCCGCCATCGCCGAGATTCTCGGTTGTGTGCTCAAACCTCGAGCCCTCTCCCTCTCAATAGACCGCGCCAAGATAGCTGATCAATGTAATTGTTAAAAATTTTCAACATTATAAGCAAGGCCGTTAGTGTGGTTAGCGTGCTTTTTATATTTAGTGTTGATAATAAATATAACATCCTTAGTGGCTACCTATTTATTTTTTTTTTTTATTTCAGGAAGCATTGCAATCGCTGGCATGTGATCCAGGCTTACATGAAATGTTGCCGAGGATGTGCACATTCATATCGGAGGGTGTCAGGGTCAATGTTGTGCAGAACAATCTGGCGTTGCTCATATATTTAATGAGGATGGTCAAAGCTCTGCTAGACAACCAGTCTTTGTACTTAGAGAAATATGTGAGTATGTTGAATCCTCTTACAGATGTATTTTACTACTCTTATAGGTTTGCGCACGTCATATCTATATTTAGTTAAATCTTAAACTTGACTTTAATAAGAATAATCTTTGACAAGCTCTTTGACTAAATATGAAATCCGTATTCTAAAAAAACATTTAAATCGTTTAACTGAACTTAAAATAGATCCATCTACCGCCGAACGTCTTAACTACGACTATTCAAAAATATCGGAATAAAGTTAGTTTGCCACAATTATAATCTGTATGAATAGAAGTTAAGTTGCTTTAATACCAAAATCATCTAGAATTGTATAGCTATTTTATACATACATAGCTTTTGCTCGCGACTCTGTCCGCGTAGACTACAGGGTTGAGATCAATGGAAAATAAGTTGTAGTCTATTTTACTTCTCAGAGTCCTATTTATGTCCATACCAAAATTCATACAATTCGGCCAAATTGTTCAAACGTGAAACCGTAACGCGTCGATCGGCGCCTTGTGCTTCATTACTGCGCGCTTGATCAATATTTTAAAACTGCAATATCTTCTAAGATACTCAGTAAAATCAAATGATGTAAAGGGCAATTTTATTTAAAATTAAATACTTGTAATGAATAACGTATTTACTTTGATAAGGATTAATATCATATTTATAAAAACACCTTCACAAATAAAACTTTATTTTAAAATAAATTTGGTTAGAATAAAAATCGTTATAGTAAGCGAACCTTAAAAAATAGACATATGCTGTCGCGGACTTTTTTTTAGAACTTTTAAAGAAGAACATTTCTCTCGTACATTATTTTAGCGAAACTTTAACCGTTTTCGCAGCGTACGCCGCGGAAGCTCACAAAAAGGAAAAAATGTCCCCGATTTCGAAACATTCTTTATTGCTGCTCCGCTCCTATTCGTCGTAGCGTGATGTTATATAGCCTATAGCCTTCCTAGATAAATGTGCTATCTAACAGTAAAAGAATTTTTCAAATCGGACCAGTAGTTCCTGAGATCCTAGCGTTCAAACAAACAAACAAACTCTTCAGCTTTATAATATTAGTATAGATATAATATTCCATAATATTTTCATCATTAATTTTTATTTATTGTATAAGTCAGGGCTTCCCAAACTTTTTTACACTGTGACGCCCTATAGAATTGTTATTTTTCTTGCGACGCAACCCCATCATCAAAACTACCTACTTTACTGGAAATAAAAATAGTAGTAGTTAGCCTAATATGAGGTTATTAGAAAAATACGGACAGCGAATGTTTGCCGATCGCCTCGCGACGCCCCTAGGATGTTGCCGCGACGCCCCAGGGCGTCGCGACGCACAGTTTGGGAAGCCCTGGTATAAGTTATTCAATTACTTGAATGCTTAAGAAAAAACTAATACCCGGAGCCCCGTTTGTACGCAGTTACACGAGTTGATTCCGGCGGTATCTACGTGTATCGTGTCGCGGCAATATTGTCCTCGGCCAGAAATGGACAACCATTGGGCACTGCGAGACTTCGCAGCTAGACTGATGGCACAGATTTGCAAAACCTTCAACACTTCCACTAATAATCTACAGACCAGAGTAACAAGGTATAGAATGATTAGCAAACTTAGTACTTTCAGACTCCTGAATTTAAATAGTTTTTTATCTTGTGTATTTTTTCTATGCCTATGTTCTTAATTGTAGTAATTGCTATTTAATTGGATAGAAGACTCAAAAAAATATAAAACTCAGGATAAGTGGATTAAAATGTGACGTTTGGGACCCAAATTTTTTTACCGTAATTTATCGTTAAAAATTACCAGTTTCATTACTATCACATGTATTTCTACAGTAACATAAAATTGTTGTGGCATGCAAATGTGATTTTATAAAGTGTACTAGGAGATGTCTGACTGCGAATTAATTATTAAATTGTTGGTACAGGCTGTTCGCAAAAGCCCTGCAATGTCCGTCGCAGACCAACAGCGAGTCTGGTCCGTCGATGGCGAGCATGAAGGAGTCTGAGAAGACGCCGCTCGCGTCGCTCTATGGCGCAGTACAGGGGCTGGCGGAACTCGGGCCAGAGGTTGTCAAGGTGAGATTAAATGTTTATAATACATTTTGTGCAATGGCAATACTTCTATAGGAGTCCAAAAGCGATAAATGGGGCATTTCACGTGAAGCGGACAGGGAAAAAAAAGTGAGGTTCTGAAAATCGTTCATATTCGGCCCATTTATACTTCTAGTAGGAATGAATGTGGACACAAAATATTTTTTTTGTATATTAAATATTTCACAAGTTATGGGCTTCTAAAGAATTGCCGTAATTGAAATATCAATTTTTTAAAAGTCGTTTATCGTATTTAACAAGTTTACAATAAAATATTTAACATAGCGATATATATTGGAAAAATACTGTTCTTTTTAATGATGAAATAAAATTTAAAAAAATATTTTTTTTTCATGTCCTAAAGATAAAAGATTAGTCTATAGAAGTACCCCCAATAATGCTGTGCTATATATAAATTCAAATATTCTTATTAGGATTATCAATTGGTATATTATGGGATGCATTTCTTTAAAAAATCGCTTATATTAGGCTGTTTAAAAAAATGACAGTGCTGACTTTTTAAATACTAGACAATTATCATTAAAGTTACTAAATTCAGTAAAAAGTATTTATTAAAAAAAAAGAATTTACCATTTTGTTTAGTGGTTATACCAGAAAATTAATCTGTTGTGGTATTCGAGATTTCTCTAAATAATAGCCATATCTTTATACCGGAGCATACAGTAGACTCTAATGCCTACACTAATGTCTTTTACGTGAGTAAAGAGTGTATTCCGTAGGTGTTCATCCTGCCGCGCGTGCGGTGGCTGGGCGAGCGCGTGGAGGGCGCGCTGAGCGGCATCGGCGGCGCGGACAGGCTCGCGGCCGGCAACCTCAAGCACCAGCTGCTCAAAGTACTCGCGCCCGTCGTCAAGCAGCTGCGGCAGCCGCCGGACCTACCAGAGGAATACAAGTATAGTAGTTTGATAGTTTATATCTGGCAACCCCGGGGGAGTGCGTCAGCCAACCAACCGCCAGTCAATTGAATAGATACCAGCTTTCGATTACATTCGATCCTCGCACCGAAAAAAATGTTTGCGAGATATACAAATATTAATTTCGGGTCTGGGTGTTTTTGACACCGAAAAGCCTTCCATAATTCTGATCCCAAGACTTGTGTGGGACCAGAGTTGTTTGTAACTATTGGATGTATTTATTAATTGATATTAGTACTCGCGGTTTCATTCGCGTTTAATTGCATTTTGAATGGCAAAACATTGCATACATATTTATCCAAGCTTCAACTATGCCTAAGCTGCTCAAGACCGGTTTAGGTGGCGCTTACTTGGGGAGGCTTACATTAAACAGCAGATAGGCTGAATATGTATGTGTTCCCCAGACGTGACTACGGGTACCTGGGTCCGAGCCTGCAGCAGGCGGTGAGCAAGATCCGCCAGTCGCCGGCGGGCGGCGGGGGCGGCGGCGGCGGCGCGGTGGCCGTGGTGACGTGCACGCCGCCGCTGCTGCCCGCCGCGCCCGCGCCCACGCTCGCGCACGCCACGCACCCAACCAAGACTGTCGGTCAGTAACGTTCACTCCTGGTTTGATATAGTCCGCGACACCATTGAAGTCCCGAGATAAGTAATGATTGACAGCTGTCATTTTACATTTAATAAAGAAAAGAGGATTGAGGTTTTGGGGCTTCTCGTAATATGGAAAAGTATTTTTTTTATATTGAAACACAAAATATAAAAAGACTTGTGCAGATTTCAAATAATTTAAAAAGGGGAACATAAGATCATCCCAATGAATTGTGTCAAATTAAATATTTAAATGAGATATTTCGCAGGTACAGTGGCGACACGTAACGTGGTGATCGCATCCCCAGCGCCACAGTCTCCCGCGCCGTCCACGCCGCCGCCGCAGAAATTCGTCATAGTCACATCACAACAAAAACCTCCACAGGTACGTAGAGTTATTGCTCTGTGTTTGAAAACAGACAGTATAAAATAAATATGTTATATCACTGCACTTTATTACTGCTGTGCGGTCCATATAGAGCTTATCAAATCTATAAAACTAGAGTTATTTCAACTAGGTTATAAGTCTTCGTGATTATTATTATATTTGCATTTTGCAAACTTGGAACTGATTTTTTTGTGTACCTATTCATATTTTGCCATGTAATAATGTTAGTGAAACTCAGTAGAGGTTTGTTTGTGACAGTCGCAATCGAGCAGCGGGCCGGGCCACATCGTGGTGCACAACTCCCAGCCCGCCATCGTGCGCAACCAGAACGTGCAGGTACGTCGGCCCTTCCAGGGACCCTTGCACCAACACGACTCCCACGCGTAGATGTGATAACCGCGAGACTGACGTAGTTTGCATGTACACATTACAGATACCATCAGTTGTGGTACTTCCATAGAAGCCCAAAAGCCCAGCTAGCTTTACAAAATTTCGATTATTTAAGCTTTAAGCTTATTTATCAAGCTCTTTATTTAACAAAAGCAATTTGACATATAAATAAGAATATACTGATTCCACAGTGAATTAGACATTACAGAATAAATACGTAACGCTCTTGGGCTTCTATGGAAGTATCACCACTGGATAGCATGTACATAACAATGCATAATCGTTGAAAAAGCTATACTCCTGGCACGATACGATCCGTTTTGTAATACAATTAGAATGTTACAAAAGAACACACAGGTCAAATCAATAACGTATAAATAATGTTTTTGTTTTCAATGTACGGAATGCATTGCGACGGTTGAATGCATATGTAGTGAAGTACTGGAGTGATGGTAACTAGGAGTAGGTGTGGACGTGTGGCGTGAAGTGTATGGAAGCGTTGTGTCGCACCGGCCAGTAGTGTCCGTGACGTGGCTAGTGGTAGTTACGAGGGGTTGCACGTGCTCTGCGTAGTCGGTGGTGGTGACGAGCGGGCCGGCTGGTGGCGCGGCGCCGCAGAAGGTCGTGGTAGTGGGGATGCAGCCGCCCGGCACCGGACAGGTCAGTCAGGTACCGTTGCAAACTTCTTTCTAAATATAATACATTCTTATTTTAAAACGCATTCCTTATTCAAACGCATTCCTTATTCAAACGCATTCCTCAAACGCGCAAAGAACCTTCTGGCATACAGCCACATCAATGTTTTTTTTTTCGTTTTTTTTTTTACTTATTCCCCATACGTTATTATATACTTCTTCTGGTCATATTGTCATTGCGTAACTATTGAACTTGTTTTGCGGAATTTCTTGTGTTTGGTTTTCGAAACTTAATTTTCCTATTATTATGTTTAGCATAATGAATGGGGTGTTTGTGATTACAGAGCTACTAGGATTTTGTTTTGTGTGTTATGTTGTTTTAATAACCTCAGAATTAATTGCACTTTGTTAGAGTATAAATAATTTAGTTTGAGTTAAATTCTTTTTGATAGTTGTACGCAAAAAGTTTGTTACATAATTTTTCTTAATTTTCATAATATTTCATTTCTTTTTTTTTCAAACCGGCACGTAGGCTCCAGTGTCGGTGGTGGCGAAGCCTGTATTCTCGCGCGGCGGCAGCGGGCCGCAGCCTCCGCCGGAGTTGGACGATCTCTCACATCTCGCCTGACAGCCGCGTGCCATTAACTTCACCATAATAAAGCAGTACACTAGAAAAAAGAACACGTAATTTGGCTTGAAGTTATGTATTACAGAAATAGACTGCTGACAACACACTTTCACATTAGTGATGCCGTAGCATAGCTGGACTTGTTTTATATGACGATCATGGCCGTAGATTTGGGCTGGAGTTAGAATAGCCATTTAGAACTATTAATAGTGTGGAGATTGAATTTTATACGTTTGATGACTGACTTAAGTGTACGTCTGAAATATATTGTTGTTTATATATAGACACATGAAAGAAAGTATAATAAATTTATAATTCATTTATTATTAGTTAAATAGGTAACTCTGTGTAAATTCACATTTCTATTATGTGTAAGCGAATGCATTTTATTTATCTGCCTTAGCTACGGCCTTAATGACGAATTATGTAAATATCTTTTTCTTTCTTTCCGTATAGTATAGTATGTTAAATGTAAATTTGCGTCTATGTAAAATCAATTAAAATATAAATATGTATGATATACGTTTGGTATATATATGTATAACTACGAATAACCTAAGTTTTAATCAATGTTTTTTGTAATATGTAGCTTTTATAATATAAAACACTTTGTTGTTAAGCAATAAAATTGCCTCGATCGAGCCGACTATTCTGAACTAGGATTTTCAACCTTTTTTATATGTGACTTCCTTACAAGTTAAAAGTTTCTAAGAGACCTCCCGGGACCGTAAACAAACTTAATTATTAGGCTCCCTACTTTTCTGTCTCATATAGACTAGATAAAAAAGAACTATAATATAGATAGAACCTAAATTCTCTTTTTGTTTTCGTGTAACCTTAAGATTTATACTAAACTCTAAATCGAAGGACGTACTAGAGGTTGAAAACACTATTGCAGCCTAATTGAAAGCATATGAGTTCTACGACATGCGTTCTGCGTTAATGGCAAATCTTAAATAAATGATGACCTGATCGAGGTACCGAGACCATTTAGTCTATAGCTAATTATTTCAATAAGTTTAGTTTTATCAGATGGTTATTAACATTATGGACCTTTTATATAATAAAATGCTTATACTTTATATTTATGTTTAAGTGACAGGCGAACGTTGTGAAAGGTTTCAGTATGACAAACATTTGTTTCGCGTTCTCATTTACATACGTTATTGTAAAGCAATAATAAATGACTTATATTTAGATCAGTGCTTTTTATTTAAGTTTTCTTTAATTAACCCTTAAGTTAAGCGGTGTGCTTATAATGAGGTTATTGTCCATCACTAAAATAAAGTTACGACTTCAAGAGTTCGATCGCGCTCACAGCAACGGGTAAATAAGCACCGAATCTACGCATAATAGACACAATACTTCACAATGAATGAATGCCCACTCGACTGAATTGATAAGTGGGTTGTACCGCTTGCGTGGGGAGCGTGTGTCCTCCCGCCCTACCGGCATGCCGGCCCGGTCGCCTACTGCAAATAAAATCAAATGCCTACTACTATTAAGCCGCTCAAAGGTTCATATAACTTAATAATGAGCAGTCCATGCGAGTAACAATATGCCTCATTTTAATATTAAAACGAGCAATGCTTCCAAATTGCCAAATGTCAACGTTATTGAATAATGAATGATAATGATAACCGAAAGCGGGTATCCAATAAGTATCGGTTCTGCGAAGTGTTTATTCTGTGGCGACGGCGCTGTCTGACCACTGGCCGCGTGTGGCGGAGGTGGCCGTGGCTCGTGTTTGTCGCAGACGTATCTCGGCTGCGCTCACCGCTCGACCACATAACGCTCGCTGTGGCCCTTCACGCCACAGCTCGAGATTTTCCCGCCTAAAATTTGCGCGGTTTTTATTTTCGTTTTATTATGTTTTCTTTAAAGATTTCAGAAGTGTTTTTTTAAAGTGTTAATTTATTTTACTATGCGTTGTTTTGTTGTGTTTTTAAGTTTTTTTTTTGTGTTTTTACCAAGATCTACTGAGGCGATTCGATGGCTGTAAGTATAAATATAAGTTAATAAAATAAAATTATTTTTTTAATTTTAATTATTTCCAGTGTAATGTATGTAATAAAGTATTATTATATATAGTATATAGATAATCAAACCTGTACATTAAATAAATTCACACATATGTAAGTATTTTTATTATTTTACGCTTATATTTTAATAGAGGTAAATATGAAACGGCGATATTATTTTGTCTGTAAATATCTTATAATTACATAAAATTTGTAATATTTTTCATAGTTTTACTCATTCCATAATTATTACTACTAAAAAAGTTCTGTATTTTTTTTCAAATCAGTCTGAGACAACTCCAAATTCAAATAATTAAAAATCAAAATATTGCATAGCATAGAACATTTAGTAGTTAACAGAACAAAGGGAAAGCATTTGACTTGAAACAACAAAGGTATTTTGTAATTGGAAATGTAGAATGCAAAACTAGTGTAACAGGAGTAGGTTGTGGAGTGTGGAGCGCGCATCCATCGGCGCTCCCTAATTGAACATTGCACTAATGAGCGACGTTGTTCGACTGCAGCCCGCAATTATTCGCCCCCGAGATTAAACCCGGTAATGTTTCGGGAATGGCGGGCTCGGGTTGCGAAACCGGATTTTCGGCAATCGGTTGAACTACCCTAATTATTTCGACGTTACGTTCAATCTCGTTTGTCGGGATTGTTGCAACACGGATTAAGGAGATTTTGAACCCTATTATTTCCATCATTATTGTTTAATCCTCCTTGAGTTTTGATTTTGGTGTTTTTTCTCTTTGTTACATATTTATAATCAACACATAAATAGGAACCGTTATTCTACTCTATCACATTATTTAATTAGCATTTTACAATTTTTTATCACTCAAATTACTTTAAGAAATTATTGATCAATTTGTTTTCAAATTTTGTACTTTTGGCGCTCTTAATTTTTGTTTTCATACTTATATTTTTTTTTTCTATTGTAAATCTATGTAATTTCAAGTCCACCTGTTTAAAAATGCTATAAAGTATAAAAATGAGCTTATTATATAATATCTCATAATGGTCAATATCTCATCTAGCACAAAAACGGATGTAACGACATTATTTAAATTTCTCATGGCATGGGCCCATGAGAATGCTAAATGCTTTCTTTATTACAAGGCGTATGTCACACACCATACATTAAAAACGCTTGTATGCATTTCCGAAGAAGTAGGATGAGGTACAATTCTACTAAAACCACGTTTCCCTAATGTTTTAAGTCGCATGTTAAAGGGGGCGAGTCTATTGACGCAACACTAGATTATTGTAGATTATGGCTACCGAAAATTTCCTAATGAAAAGCCCTAACATTAACTAGGCCGAGAATTAAATCCGAGACGACTTATTTGTACATACAGCCTGAAATGAAACGAAGTTGAAAAATTAATTATTTGTAAGAAATCAGAGATACGTTAGGGGTAAATGCAATATTTTTCATATTAATAAGTTTTTATTACCATTTGTTCTACTCATTCATTGCAAAAGTCTAAAAGTTTTATTACTTGACTAGAATAAAATACCAAAGCCCAAGATCAAAGATTATTTTATAATGTCGTTTAAAATCGACCTTTAAGAGTGCCAAATAAAAAAAAACTTTTTAATTTTTTTAATAATTCGTTTCTTGAATATTCTGATAAGTTTTTATTTAATTTCGGCGTTGCTGGTCTGTCGTCATAATCATACTTTTTATGTATGTGTAGAGTGACATCGGATTCGATTTTCTTTTGCAGAGTGTTCAAAAGAATTTTGCAAAGCAAATTCTTAGCAGCAGCACGTTAGAAATTTGCTCGATAAACGGCCTTTCGGTCCATTTTCATCACGAAGATTATTTGTTGAAACGTCAATATTTCAATACATCTTTGCCTACCCTTGTCAAAAATACACACGTGAATATAATAGATAACTGTTAAGTAAGATTTGAAGATAAACTAAAAATACAGGCTGCGACACAACAGGCCGGTATTTAATCGGTCGAGATTTCATCAACGGATAGTTGAAGCTATAAGCAGTAACTTAGGCTCCTTATTTTAATAAAAAAATTGCGTATTAAAAATTAAGTTAAAACCAGCCCGTCACAGTCGCAAGCCACAGCTACTAATTCTTATTAAATAAAATATTTGTAGTAAGTACTTTTGACGTCATTTTTAATAATATCTAAAACGAGAAAGAGTTCTAATTAAAGGAATAATTTATTTCCAGCTTTATCATAATGAAATGAAATGTATTATTACTATCTGACGAAGTGCTTAATCCTCATTTGTCATTTTTAATACCACAAAAAGATGCTAAGAGATGCGTAACACGCCTGTCCAAAAGCAGTCGAGTTAATATGTATTTATTTTCGCGTTTATACAAATAAAGCACGTTGTGAACGCGCAGCCGACCGTAAGCGCATCAAAGCTTTTTAGCTAATTTGATGTCTTGTCTGCTCTTTTTATATCTATATGTGTCGTTAATTTAAAGTAAAGGTGTTTTGTCTACAGCATGTAAGAAAGAACACAAACAGAAATGGGTTACTTTTTCTTCTTTAGAAACACTGGTCATAGCAAAATTACCATTTACAACAAAATTTCGCGACCTGTTTTGTTTAAGACGCAAGTGATACTAATTATTAAAGCTTTTGGTTTCTACATAGTGGTATCATCGGTTGCCGTAAATTCATCGGTCAATACGCTTATAGGTAACATCAAAAAAGTGTTCATATTTAATTTGCTTATGATAGTTAAGAAGCCATTTATATTCTCTCCCTATTCATTTCTGTTATTATGTATTATATTTAGTTTATAAGAGTTTTTTTTGCGTATAAGATACAGGTACGCGCTTGAAATAACTTTAATTTGTACCATAAAAGTTCTGTTTTGACAAGACAATTTTTCATCAATTTTTATGTAAAACCTCTTAGCCGAAATGGAGCTGAAGTCTTTTAGGACATTTTACACACATAAAAGCAACTAATATAAAGTTATTTGTGTGGAAATTGGATGAAATAGTTAGGACTTCGGACGATGACGGATAGCCAGTACGGGTCTTAGAACCCGGAAGAGGATCTAGCACGTCGCCCAGGTTAAAATAGACATGATGTTGTCAACTTGCTACTGATTTACCTCATTTGAATAAGGATCGCTAGAGAAATGTATTTGAAGAGATGTAAAGTCATCATCCGTTATAGCACACATTAATTTATGTGAATTCTCAAAATCCTTAACGTTAGTGACGGAGATCGAAAGAACGTATTCAAGTTTTCGCTGAGTTAGTAAGGGCCGTGTGTGGCAGACCGAAAAAATAATTTCCTTCGCTCGAGTTGCCACTGTGACTTTTCCAGTCGGCCGTCCCGTGCATCTGGCGGGACCTATTATTAGGGGACGGCTCTTAATGCTTTCTTAGGTATTTTTATATGGCTGCCGTCTTAGTTTTTACGATTGTGATTTTTATTGAATTCCCCCTTCAACAGCGTGTAGGTTCCCGATATATATCTGCGGACGAAAGTGAAATACGAGCCACTTTGTCCGAGATTTATTTTATTCCGCCATGTTGGATACATATTCCTTATGATTTTTATGTTCTTTATGAGAAAAGGCGGTATGTCGGTTAGTAAAATCCCTGATAGGATTTGGGACTGTTTTTTGTAATTGAACTTTCGGCATGCTTTTTCGAAAAATATATTTAGTACATTAATCCTACGCGTAAAAAAATATTACATCTTTTGCGATAAAATGAATAGAACTCCAACGTATTATTGAATTACGTGATTATTAAACCAATAAAATTTATTGATTTAAGAGATTGAACTTTTACCTTAGTGTTATTTAGGATAATTTAAACCCCGTGTGTTTTTTCAAAGCCAGTGATATGCGCATCTGTTATAGGCTATTTACAAAAGCGTTATTAAAATGATTTTAAGCTTTCAAAAATTGATCATTTTTGTGAACTAATTGAAATGATGCTCTGAGTATCAAAGTTGATGCGGGATTTTTTAGAGACATACGTGGCTACGTCACATATAATGTAATGGATTATAAATATATGAATTTAATTTTTATTAATGTCTAATAAAATAACTATTCATTAATATAGGTATTTAATTCTATAATTATATACAAACGTATTGGAACTGGATTATATTAAACCTATATATAGGCTATAGTTTTGATGTATTTCAAAGGCCTCGTCAATTATTTTACGATAAAGTAACTAAATATATTCAGTTGTTCAACAATACATAGAGAATTACTTTTGATTATGTATTTTATTGTGTATCTTCAAGTAGGATTTTTCAAATTCATAAATGTCGTTAAGCCACCCGACATGGATATTGAAACATATAATCATACACCGAAATGTACGATGGAAAGCCCACAAAAGCATTGGGTGTATTGAATAGTTTTAAACGTAACACGTACGGCTTCACAAGGGCAAAAGTTTGCGGCGGACTTTGTATGTAAGCCATAAGTGGATACGAACATTCGAGTACTTAGTAACTGCTTATAAGTACCTACC
The DNA here is from genome assembly GCA_030295005.1 of Cephonodes hylas. Taxonomy (NCBI): domain Eukaryota; kingdom Metazoa; phylum Arthropoda; class Insecta; order Lepidoptera; family Sphingidae; genus Cephonodes; species Cephonodes hylas. The sequence goes on along the minus strand of AP025363.1, from coordinate 9,131,635 downwards.
AATGAGCTTACAGGTTATGTGCAGTTTAATTAGTCTGGCTATTAATTATGTAGGTATTTTACCTGCGCGAAATTCTAGCTTTCAATTGCATACATAGCAATAACTTTTTTCAATGCAGCTACCATTTAACTTTGCCTTATTTTATAAAAATTAAATATACATAAAGTATAGGAATCACAGAAATATTTTTTTATTTATGATAACAAAAAAGTAAACCTGTTATTTTATTTAAAATAATTATTTATATTTACCGTGATCAGTATTGTTAAAAAACCTGAAGTTTTTTGAAGTTTGTGTCGATAATGTTATGTTAGAACTATTCTATAACTATTTAACATTTAAACCTGAATATAAATATAAATTATAGTAATAATATGAGGTATTTAAAATTCGAATTCGTGTATGTTTTATAATGAGCTTTCTTGTTGTTCTAAAAATTTTAATACTCAAATATTTAAAATCACACTGTAATCATAATGAGCTACCATCAGGAGACACCGGACCGGACTCATTGTAACTTTAGACAGGAAAAGCAAATTTGTTAGGTATTTTTATTTAGTTAGGGCGGCAGAGGCCAGCCTATTTTCGTTTTTCAGATTTCTCTTAGTTTTAGAGGAGACCCGTGCCCAGCAGTGGGAGGTACATGGGCTGGTGATGATGATAATGAATAATGGATCGGCATCGTTAAGTTACTACATTTACGAAGACCAAGTAGCTAATGCTTTAAATATCCTAACAAAACTTCGATGCTACGCATCTACACTGTAAAAAAATTGCAGTGGGAGAGAATTAGAGCGGGACAATTATGTAATGGGAGAACCACGTCGTTCTACGTGTAGTTATAATTTGCGTAATTATATACTGACAGAGATAATTTGTTGCTAGTGATAAAAAGGAAGCCTGTGTAGCGTTAGCACCACCTTCTGTAGTTTCTATTGCAGTTACAATATTACAGAGAAACCGGAGCTTAAACGAGTTGGTTGCACTGTGTTGCAGTTTGTGGAAGGGCTATTTTATGGCAAATTTGCACTGCGGCAAGAATGAGTCTGCTCGACTTGAGCTCTCATAATTGACATGATGTATTTCTTTGTGTCGTATGAAGGTTGTGACCGCCGAAGCACCAATTTGTTGCTTGTAGAATAGTAGTATCAGCCCGAATAGCAACCATATACTTACTGAAAATTCTTGGATAAGACCTTTGTATCTATGTGTGTCTTGTTATATCAGGCTTGTATACAAAGAGGTGTTAACTAAACTTTTCCTTCTTTATACTACTTCCGTACCGTCGTTATCAGCCAGGTTTTTATTTTCAAGTATCGAACACGTTTCATTTCGAATAAAATATCTGCTGCAACTGCTAGTTGTTTTAAAATACCATCACATGCACTGGCTTAGTGTCAATGCTGGTTATACGTCAACTGAGGTTTTAAAATCAGGCATGGTGTTTTTATTGAGTGCACGAGGGCGGAGCACGTGCAATGAAACAAATAAGCTCTCGCACGATTCATTTGATCTGACACAAATTTATCCACGCCGCGGAGCTCTTTATTTACACCGCCGCCGATGTTCAGTTTGTCCTGACAAATTCATAAATTACCGACATCCTCAGTGCAACATTTGTTCGGCTTTTATTTTTGTCACAGATATCTCTCGTTCGCGCGTATCGACGTTACGCTTTGATGTTAGGGTCCATTAATCAACAATGTCACTGGATTTGGCGGTACGAAATGTTTTATGTGTTTCATTTTTAATATATTTGCCGTTTGCAAAGTAAGTTATGTTTGTATTTGATGTTGTTCAGATTGCTGTACATACACTAATATACCAGCAGCTAAATAACTGAAGGGGCAGCCAGGTGCGTCTTTTTAATGGTACGTTCACTGATGTGTGGTTAGTTGTAATAATGAATAAAGCCTTTAAAGCTTAATCCGTTCGAGTACTCGAACCGGATACGATTTGACTCCACATTTATCCGGCTGAAGAACGTTCAAGGGGGTTGCTTTTAATAACAAAATCACATTTTAAAGTATGATTATTCTTAACATACATGATTTTTTCTTAATAATAAAATGTCCATTTTAAAAAGAATCACTTTAAATTGCCTCTATGCATAGAAGTGTGCGTTACAATTCAGAGAGCTATTTTAACACGTTGACGGACAGTAGGAACAAGCGAAGTTCGAAAATTGACACTAAGTATATGTTTTTGTGATTTTTAGAATGTTAGAAGTATAGTTTTACTCTTTCTGCTTAAATAAACTTAATTTTGATTAATTTAGTACCTTTAATTAGGTTGCGGCTATAACCGTCATGGCCCCAGCGGACTCTATACACTAAGTGATAGGACGATGGCGGCTATAACAGCAAAAATTTAAAAACGTAAATGACAGGTTTAATGGTTCAAACAATGAATAATAAACAAATACATACCAGTATAGTTATATAAATAATAATAAATATCGTTAAACGTATCAATAAGAACTATAAATTCAATAGAAAACACGATCGCACTACTCCCTTCACAACCACGTGCATACTGAATCTGCAACTCGTATAACAGGTGAAATATGAACTTCAACCTAAAAAGATGTTTTCAAAACACGACACTATGCTTCTACGTATACGCCAGTAAGTGCACATTTGTGCTGCTATAGCCGTAGTGTCTAAAAACGACCGTTTCGTTTTGGACGGCTATAGCAGTCATGCCACATTGTGAACTTCGCTTTGACGGCTATAGCCGCAATTGTCCGTCAACGTGTTAAGTGGCAATTTCGAGTATAGCAAAGTGTTATTAGATACTTTCATAAAAAAAACTATGAAAAGTGTTGGTCGTAACGGTAAGGATTTAAAACGCGGCTGGCAAAATATAAGTGTAAAAGTAGATATGAAATAATTTTATTACAGTAGATAGATACAATAAATAGCAGAGCAAACTTCAGTCATATGCGGTGATTCCATTTATTTTATACATCTCATTTTAGTACCCTGTCAATTTTACTTATATAAACGTTTAGAAACTTATCAATAATGAAATGATTAGTATAATAAAAACAATATAACACAATACTATCAATATTTATAGTCTATGGTTGAAAATAGCGCGTATAGCGCGGGGCGGCAAGCAGTCTGGCGCGTCGAGCGTTGACTCACGCGCGAATTTCCACCACCCGCCCAGCGGACTTAGCTGTATAGGCGGAGAGCGGAGCTAACGCCATTCCTTCACTACAATAATCTATTGTGATGCCCTGACTAAGACATTCCCTTATTGTTACTCAACTCCTTTGATATTTATGCAGTGTAGCATCGGTATTTTATGAAATTATATTATTATGAACTTTCATTCATTTATTCTCGTTATGAAATATGAATAAACAACATATTCCAAAGACAGAGAACCACTGCTTTATACTAAAAACAAAATGTTTTAACGTAAAAACATGTATTAAATAACTACCCGATTAAATGTAAAATTTTTATTTCATTATCCCTAAATCAAATCAGGTGTGTCATTATTTTCAAGTAATTACTAAGTTTGCACGGCTAATGACCACCCTCTGTAGTGTTTTTCGCTAATCTCTCTAATATACGCCCTCGGCTAGCGTTCGTTCATGTTAAGATAAGGCACGACGTTTTATTGAACAACCCTTGTTTAGGGCTTGCGAAAATATCTGCCGCTGTATTTAAGTAACTAATTGCATTTATCCGTAAAACGATTGATATAAAATTAAAGTTTGCTACAAATAAATACTGATATAGTATGAAATAATGAAATTTATAAATTTTACACCTGTTTCCCCGAGGTTTCACTTGTTTGTTTAACTTTCCTAAAATAAACAATGAAAATCTTCTGCGCAATGACATTGCTTACATCTTTTTATAGTCATGAGTAAGTCACTAAGAGACATGAATGAATATTAAATCCGTTGACTCCTTTGTTGCTGGCAGCAAACTCTTATTTAAACTCACGGCATCAAATTTATACCAATAAAATACTACAATTGTTCCTTTCGCCGAGGAGACTTAGATAAATCGCCCTTATATTAAACAAATTGTTGAGTAATCCCTGCATTTGTTTCAATTATTCCAACTTCCCATTTGACGGCGCTTTACCTAAATTTACATCTGTAATGGGATTTGCCGATACGTGTTCAGCGTACACATTGGACATTATTTTAATGTCACTAGGTAAGGATTCATACATAATTCCAATTTTACAAGACTTAGGCCCACGTATTAATTCGTATTCTCAACCGCACATTTCGCATAAATATGACTTATTTGGGTCGCGGTACATTTCGGGAGTAAGGGTATTTAGGGGCCTAAGACAAATGGTCATCATTGATCTTGATTACTGATAGTCATTAGGAGCTGTTTGTGCTGCGCGTGTGTCAAATGGCACGCAATTAAAGTATCATTGTCCCGTGCCTAATGAACCGTGTTGGCGGCCGGCACGCTGTCACTCGGGGGTGGCCCGGTGCATCTGATTGTGACTAATCGTAATTTTTTCGGTACTGTGACCGAACTCAACAATCAATTACTCGAATAGAAATATGTGGGTGTGACGATGATAATACAGATTCTTAAAATGTAAAGAGATAAAATACAGTTTAAAAGTCGTTCGTAAAGTTTCGATCAGTAGAAGTTAATAGGGAAACAATGGCAGCTGCATTTGATACGGCAAAAGTTTTCTTTACTTTCCCCCTGGTTTGGTCGGTGCAGGCTAGGCGGTCGCCACAGGGGCGGCGCAGGCACGCTACGACAATCATACAGCATTTAATCATTATTAAAGCGGAATCAGCGGCGAGCCAGTTACACTCGCGTCAGCTGTAACGTTCCCCGCAAAGTATTTTTTGTTTTCGCCGTCGGTTTTACATTTTACCAACTTTTTTGTCTCATCGTGTTATTTTAAATGAATTATCGCTGTCTAGGACACGCTTCTTCACGGACTGAATACGTGTATACCAAGGTGCTTTGATAAGGCCCGTTTATATATTAAAAAAATATTTTAAAGCTTACATAGTAAGTTTTCTATACGAGAGCATCGTATAATATACATGTAATAAAAATAACGAAACCTGGCACCGCTTTGCATAATTATTGCGCATTCAACTCTAGTCGTTCGCAATAATAGCAACAAAAGAATTTGAAACTTGGCGGCCTATTTTATCTATATACGATACAATAAAAAGTATTAAAGTTGGGTGGTCTTTTGTGTAAGCGACCAGTAATACAATAAAGCGAATCCCTTTGCCCCTTCGCTCCGCTGCTTTGTCTACAGAATCGAGATAGGCGCGTAAAATTTGATACGGGAATTATTTTATTAGATCAAACGTACACGTGCGCGGCGTGACGAATGCGATAATGTTCCCGGCACCGGGCACCCGACCCGACAACGGAACAATTACATTCCGCATGAATTAACCATAATACAGCTCCGCTGCGGAAGCTTTGTGCCCGCATTACCCTGACTCCGTGTCCCGGACTCAATTGACATTATACGATTTGTGCGAATGCAACCTATAATTTCGTACATCACTGATGTTAATGTATGTTTCGGAGAGTCGGTGGGCGCCAGCAGCCGCATGTAAGAGAGCGGCACCATCACGCGTCTGCCCGTCAAGTTGTCGGTTGACATCGCGTGCGACGTGCGCGGAGTAGGTACGCGACGTGCACCCATTGCCCATCCCCCGTAATATAACGCGGCTGTTAGTGTTCCAAGCAAAACAAAGCCTTTTATATTGGTTCGACCGTAACACGATTGTTCTGTTTTCTGATTTTATAGCACGAGCGAATTTTAATTACTTTTCTTTTGTTTCCTTAAGACAATGAAAATGACCCAGAGCTATAGCTAGATAAGTAAAAGCGGATATAGCTCTGCAGATAAAACTTCATGTACCTACAAAATTTGCTCGATAAAGTTTCAGTTGGCAAGAGTAAAAGATTGCTTAAGTGAATACTGAATCTCCGATCTTCTTAAATATTCAGCTGTTCTTGCGTTAAATAAGAAAAGTTATAGAGTTATCGCTATTTCAGTTGCAAAAATATGCGCAACGACGCGACGACGGCGGTATGTCGTGGAACTAATGCATCAATAATGAGTTTTCCTTGCGGCTATGGTAAAGTACTTAGTGGAGGTTTGCAACTTTTATTCATGTGTAACTGAATAAGTGCAAATATATCTACGTCATCATCAAATAATACTGACATCTCCTTCCTCGACTAGAAGCTTTACAAGCACCCTTCGCGAACAAATTTGAATGTATGTACATTCGCGCAGAGCGTGCGTCCCCTCATAATATTGAAATCGGTGCCATCGGCAACGCGTGTCCTTGGCAGGCACGACAAAACGTCAATGGAATTTAATATACAGTCTACGATAACCCAGTTTTGGTAACGTAAGTCGGTGTATAAAAAGCGGCGAGTACTTCGGCATCCCCCGGTGGCAGCGAGTAGTACCGCTTGCCCGCCCGCCGCCGTCGCACGTAAGCCTTACTTACTAATAACTTGCTACGCACGCACCCGCCCACCCTGCAACACATCACTATTCTAATTATAAATTTCCCCTTTTCGCATTTGATAATTATAACCTGCATTTTTTATACAATTACCACAGAGCATTAAGTTTTCTTGTTACTTTTTAATTTGCTTAAATTAACATTAAGTTAGGTCGTTAGCCATGATCTTTTGTTTTGTAATTATTTGTTACAATAGGAAATTAGACGTTATAATAATTTGATGGCACTGCACATATTAGGTTACTAACATAATTATGGCGGTATGGACGAATAACTCACTAGGTGCATTTTTCTTGTTGCAGCTAGGTCATATGAAATTGAATATATTTGGACACCAAAAATGTTTGCGAAATTCTAAATTTTTGAAGAAAATGAGTTTGTTTGTTGATTTGCGGCAGATCAAATCGTCTGTGACAAATCTCTCAGAGATGGTAGACAAAATATCTACTTCAGTTAAAGATAAGCAAAAAGATGACCTGCCAAAAAGAGAAGATTCAGGATTTAGCACTTCTACCATGTATAAACCTACCACGTTAGGTTTTGGTGTACGGTTTTCTAGTCAGGAAGACGTCTGCCAAATGCCGTCGTCGCGACTCCGCAGTCATATGTCACTCCCTAATTTGGGTAAAGCAGACGGAGTTTTTGAGAAGCCCTCTATGTCACGGCATGAAGACAGACCGAAAATAGTGGAAATAGACGACGAAAGGAGCGGAGACACTAAACCAGTGATACAAATACCTTCAGATAAACTAAGCGATTGGATTGTTGCTACAATAAACAAAAGACCTCATTTCGACGACAACGGTGACGTACATCCGATGGATTTCATCGAAAATCTCAAATACTACATTTCCGAGTTAAACATGAGAAAGGAAAAACAACTACCGTTTATAATATCATGTCTGGAAGGAGTGCCTCTCATGTGGGCAAGATGTTTTAAAAGCGAATTCAAAGACATCGAAACTTTTTACAATGCTTTTGAACAAGAGTTTTGGGGACCAGATAGACAAAAAGCTGTGTTGTACGATCTGAAACTGGGTAAATACGACGAGGAGAGGCCTAGAATGAGTATGTCGGAGTACTTTTTGCACAAAGTGTCGAATTATCGCCATTTGACACCGCCGCCTTCCGACTTGGAGATAGTATATTCTCTGGCAGCTCATTTTCCCACAGCAGTTGAGTTGGAGCTGCGTTTAACACCGAAGCCTACATTGCGTGACGCGTACCGTGTACTGCGTCGCAGGGAAGGTGAAGCAGCCGACTTTTTGCCCAACTACTTGTATGAAATGTGTGAAGCATTCCAGCGCGGTCAGCGGACAGACTCCGCGAGAAGACCTGACGCTCAAAGCCACTCTACAACAAAAATGACAATGGAAAACAAGGGCAGCAAATAATTGTGTCCTGCAACGTCATTTCGTTAACCTAATTTATAAGTTAAGATAGTAATCATAACGTTAGAGTTTAAATATGGGTAATAAAATATTGACATTCTCACCGTTTGTTTCATTTAACAATAATCATTTTAAATTTATAACAAAGGTTTATCAAGCTAAAAATATCTCGACCTATGTACATAAATTTACTAACGTAGCTGTTTGTTGGTTATACAAGTTTGTTGCGAGAACCAACTATCATCCATGTAATATCCAAAAATTCTATAGACAAATCATTATCGTAATCCAAGGTTTCATTAACACAAGTATTTCCAATACAGAGCCTTGCACGAGAGCGAAGGGAATTGGACGGAGAAGGAGTGTGTGGAGGCTCGTGTGTCAGGCGCGTTGTGGGGCGGGCAGGCCCGCGCGTGCCGCCGCCAGCCCACCGCCATGCCGCACGTGGCCGCTGCAGCCAGGCTGGCGCGCACCGCCTGCCTCGCTGCACACGCCGGCGACCGCTGGAACTGCTCCTCCATCGAACTCGCGCCCAAGTTCACACCAGACTTACTTACAGGTATCATTGCCAAAAATAACGGTGAAAAACATATTTTAAAATCAAGCTTTTATCATGCACGAAAAATTAAAAAAATAAACTAAGAAAACATTCATAAAATTCGTAGTTTTTTAAACTTTACAAGTAACAATTTACAAAAGTGTTCGGTTTATCAGTAGAAGTATGATACATAAACATATATTATCTATAACTAGTATATTAATATTCTTAAGTGATCTAAAAGCTCGTCGCAGCCGAGGTCTTTGCATTAACGAAATTTCGAAAAATTTGTTTATTTTTTTAATTTTTCGTGCATAATAAAAGCTTGATTTTAAAATATGTTTTTCACCGTTAAGTTATTTTTAACTTTTTAGTTGGAAATATTTCTAAGTCTATCCATTTCGTAGTCATACCGAAATTTAACTCAATCGGTCCATGGAAACTAGTGTTCCTATGGGCACCTTCCAACTTCTCAGGACACCAGATCAACGATATCTTGTTATTATGTTGTCACTGAAAATACAAAGGCAAACCAAATTTTAGCTTAATTGGTCCACAGGAATCGGAGTTCCTATGGGCATCTTCCAACTCTTCGTCAGACCAGCTCTATGATACCTTGTTATTATATTGTCACCGAAATTACATATACACATATTTTTACCAAATTTCAGTTCAATCGGTCCAAAGGAATCGGAGTTCCTGTGGGCTTCTTCCAACTCCTCAATAGATTAGCTCTACGATAACATTTTTTGTATTGTTACCGAAATTATGAAGACATACAAAATTTCAGCTCAATTGGACCATAGAAATCGGAGTTCTTATGGGCATCCTCCAACTCCTCATCAGATCAGCTCCATGATACCATATTTTTGTATTGTTACCGAAGTTACGAAGAGATACAAAATTTCAGCTCAATTCGACCGTAGGAATCGGAGTTCCTATGGCCATCCTCCAACTCCTCAGAGATCAGCTCCATAATATCATATTTTTGTATTGTTACCGAAGCTACGAAGACATACTAAATTTCAGCTCAATTGGACCACAGAAATCGAAGTTCCTATGGGCATCTTTCAACTCTTCGTCAGATCAGCACCATGATACCATATTTGTGTATTGTTGTCGAAGTTGCAAAGACATACCAAATTTCAGCTCAATCGGTCCACAAGAACCGATGTTTCTATGGTCATCTTCCAACCTCATCATCAGACCAGCTTCATGATACCATATTATTATATTGTCATCCAAGTTACGTAGGTATACCAAGTTTCAGCACAATCGGTCTATTGGAAGTGGTTCACATCTTCATTGCAAGATTACATACATACATAAATACAAAAGTGAAGTTAAATAAAAGCTTGTGAAAAAATTGAGAGGGGGTGATGTAGTTGAATCTTTAAACAGAAACAAGTAATTAATTAGTGATATTTTGTTTTAAATTTAAAAACCTTGTCATCAATTTAGCAAAAGTGTGCGGAGCCTGATGGAATACAAAACTTTAAACTGATTTTAATCCAGAGTAAGGCATACAAAGCTTTTCTGCGTAATTCAACAATGGACCAAAGAATTTCGTATTTTTTCTTAATCAATACTAGGTATAAATATATTCTATCAGCAATTATAGTTTCCATTTGTACACAATATATTTCAAAGTAAAAAGTTTTCTCATGAAATAGACTAATGTTAATGCACTCAGCGAGCTCGACGAACATCGGTCGACAATGAAAGATAAAGTTTTGTAGAGTATTTAAAAGAGCGACGCATTGTGTGAACGCGGACGGCGTGACGAGTGCGACACCCTTTCTTCCCGACGGACGGCGCACGTTCCGCAACGAGCACTCTTTACATTTATCACTTGTCGGGTAATTAATTCTCAAACTGCGCTATTGTTATTCCCTAGTCACTTTTGTCTCATTTCTTACAAAATTTAAGCGCGGATAGTAAAGGAATCAGTTATTTTATAAGGGAAGACGTCACGCGATGTGTCCATAAGCGCTCACGGAACGCTCGCGGATCAACGCTCGGCCCTGCAGCGTAGCAACGTAGCCGCGTAGCTATCGTGACAGGAAGCGGCCGTACGGTACTTGCGCTACCTATTGATAAAAGACTTTAGCTATAAATAATCTACTGATGTGATTGGATTATAAAAATAAATTAAAATCAAATTAGTTATGATTTTATAGGTGTACTTGTAAATACAGCTACGAGTAGCGCACTGTAAATTAAATTTTTAAAATACTAAAAATGACATCATTTTTATGTTTATGACAGCCTCGTTGAGTCTGCTTCATAAATATATTTGTAATTGTTCAAAATTAAGTGTTGATAGGCAATAGATTTCTGCCGTAAAGCTATAAAATAAGCGTTGACGGATTGCAGTTCTATAAATATTATTTTAATAGAACTTTAAAGGCCGCTCATAAATATTTAAATTAATCAATAATAATCATTTTACAAACGCCAAGCCCGTTTATTAATGGTAGTCAGTGTATTTACGATCTTTAAAGTTTACGGTACTGTGTTTATGGTCAACAGCGAGCACTTACAACTAAGTGACTCACCTGTTCAGACACCAGTATCTTGAAAGTAAATCTGAATGTAAATTAGTGATTACGCTTTATTAAGACTACAAATAGTAATTTATTTCGATTCATCGGTTTCAACTTATCAGTTATTGCCCTATCAATGTTTTCCGAAAGGAACATTGAAGTTTTCCATACATTACGTTAAACATAGACATTCCCAAATGATTAGGAAAATGTGACGTTTACAGAAAAGTAGGTATACCAAGATGGAATAAAGATCGTAATCAATAAAGAATTAAAGCACCCTTTAAAGGTATGTGAGTGAGTAACAGGGAGGTCCGTAGCTACAACAACGGAATCCGATGTTGTCGATGAGCCGATCTAATTTCCCGCCACAGAAAGATGTCGACCTATGAACTGAGTAAATAGAATAATTATATGAACATAAGTAACATTGAAGTTAAATTCAAAGTCAAAATAGGTTTTATTCAAATAGACTTTAAAATGTTTTAAATTGTCAATTTTAAACTGTTTCTGTTTCGAAACTTGTTATCACTGTGAAGAATAAACGGCAAGAAACTCCCATGGCGAAATGTCATTATTAACCGTCAATTTCTTGAACTCGAATTCAATAATTCATTTATCGCCTATAAATAGCTTTATTACATTTTTTGCTTTTCCATACCAATGCCAAGACATTAAGCTCCCCACGTATATACTTTAAAAAATCCTAAACACATTTGCAAATACCAGGATTTTCTTTAAACAAAAGTTTCCATATCACAATTTACGATCCACGATCACTTAGTCCCGAAACAACAGTGTAGATTTTAGAAATAGAAAAAGCAGACAATGGTGGAGTTTTTCTTGTTGCAGTGGCACGGTGGACGTTGTGCACTTGCCAGCGTATCCGTGCGCCAGGCGGATGTCGACTGCAAAATATAGACCATTGTTTCTGGTCACTATTACGTCGTCCGTGTACCCACTTTAGAAAATTAATTGACACAGAACGTCGCCGGATACAAACAAACCGTTAGGAATCTTTGGAGTGCTCCCCGCTTGATACATTTTAATTAAAAGTTTTACCAAGCGAATGTCTGCGGCGAACACAAGATAACTTTTCATTAGTACACCAAGTGCCCACTCGTATTTATAGATGCGGATGTAGCCTCATTTAAATATCGACTGAGTTTCGTGTTTGTTTATTATATTTAATTGTGGTTAAATAGGAATAAAATAAGATTCAGCTGAACAAAGAAGTAAGTGATATCGCATTATTAAAGATCTAACGACAAATCAAAATAATAAATCAACAGGCTTATCGTGATAGACGAGTGGATCTGAAAATCGTACGGGCTGTCTTTGGCCTGTTAAATTAGAAATGCCCTGGAGCGTTTGTCTTACAATGCGATCAGCAAGCTTCTGAGGGTTGAGCTACGGTGAAGCGGACAAAAGATTTAATTACACGCATGAATCAAGCGTCCAGGGAGCGGGTGAAGGTGGGGCGTGGGGGCGTCATTCAGCGATAACCGTGAGTGAGTTGTGCACTCACGCGCTCTCCACGCTGCGATGTGCCAAGCGATAAGCCCGCCCGACGCTATTGTGTAGCTTGACTGAAGACCAGCGTGTACGGGCGCCCGTCGCTATCTTGATGAGATTGCTTGTAATTAAAAACTGATTGCGTAGCCGAGATTATAATTGATTTACATATGAATACATGTACTGGTCAGGGCGTGCTTTGTGTTCCAACTTGTATTACTTTTTAACTTAACTTTAAAGCATTACAACACCAACTAGTTGATTATAAAGCTTTGTATTTATTCGAGATGTAACTCGCAAAGTAATTTATCTTTTTCCAATCATCTAATCTATCGTTCGAACTTCCGAAATGAAAATTGTCACCTGTATACGACCCAGTATATGAGCAGTGATGGCCTCGAGGTTTGGGCGCGCGGTCGAGAATCTCGGCGGTCGCGGGTTCGAACCCCAGGCACACACCTCTGACTTTTCGAAGTTATGTGTGTATTCAAATTGAATTATCACTTGCTTTAACGGTGAAGGAAAACATCGTGATGAAACCTGCACACCAAAAAGTTCTTAGGAATTTCTTAGGTGTGTAGTCCGCCAACCCGCACTAGGCCAGCGTGGTGGACTATGGCCTAAACCCTCTCAATGGTAGAGGAGACCCGTGCTCAGCAGTGGGCGTATATGGGTTGATGAAGAAGAAGATACGACCCACTGTTGAAATCGCGATTTTTCTACAACAAAATACTTTAATACTATGATTTTTTGGTTAAAAAATTGTGAACATAATATCATTATGTTTTGAGGAATGGTTTTTCCCACAACTATTACCTATGTGTGTCGGCGACAGACATGACGTCACGCGCCCTACCGCCCACCTCGGGATCGTTTTCAGGGAGAGCGCACCGCTTGGGCAGCCCGCCCACTAATCCCGATCACTGCTTTTAAGACGCTTTTTATGTCGTAGAATACCTTAGAATCTGAGCTCTTGCTTGAGGGCCGCTCAGGATCGGGATGGTTGGCGCTTAATTGGGGAGGCCTACGTTCAGCAGTGGACGGCGATAGGCTGAGTATATATATAAGCTCTTGCTCTCTGGATCCTGTGTCTCGGGTCACCACTAGCTAATAATTTTATTATATTATTTTTTCTTACAATCCCGACATAACCAAAAAAAAAAAAATCGGTTAAGCATTTGCCCTGGTACAAAGCCAAGATTTTTTAGTCGCTTTCGGGTCAACAAAGACTGCAACACTTTTAAGACCAGCTTAAGTAAAAAAAGTGTTCAACTAGCATTTGACACCACGCAATGTGTGTTGCGATGGCTATGCACGCCTAATGAGATTAACTGTGCCTCGAGCACTTTTCTAATATACTGTGCGTACTATTACAACCTACCTATAGGCGGACGAATACGCTGGGTCTATGCCCTTTCCACGCTACATTTTTGCAGTATTTTGCGACTGTTTATTTTTATTATTATTTAGTATAATTTTAGTGGATAGGTTTTATTTACTAGAATGTTAATGCGATCGTACTAGTATTAGGCTTTGTTGATGTCGCAGTTTGATATAAATAGCCTATCCCCTAGGCCCTATTTCTAAAAAAGAACCCGCTATCACCCTCAAGCCCCCATTAAATTGACGTGTGATTCGATTAAAATTTTAGAACGATCTACAATTCTTGACAAGGAGATTTATTTATTTATTTTATTTATTTAATACATTTATTCACAGGACAAGTAGTAAAAAGTATACAAGGATAACGTGTACAATAAATTGCTCTACAAGTACATAAGTATCTAACATGGTCCCCTCCATGGTCTACTTAGTGAGCCTGTATCGAGGGGTGTGCCTGTGAGACCCTGTGAGATTCCCATCTCCATACATGTTAGTGACTTGGCTTGTACATAGTTCTGTATGCTCTTCTTAATAGTGGTAACATTGTGTTATAAGGAACTCGCGAGCAAGCGTACGTGTACGCGATGTCGGCGGCTGCTCTGGCGTGGTCGGTGTCGCGGGCGTGCGCGGCGGGGGCGCTGGCGGCGTGCTCGTGTGCCGCGCCGCCCCGCGCGCCGCCCCGGCCCCCGCGACAGGCGCAAGTGACGCGCGCCGAGCCGCACGCACAGTTCAAATGGGGCGGATGCGGGGATAATTTTCAGTGGGCTGAAAGGTACTTTTTTACTACCCTCTAGTTATAGTAGATGAGTCAGGTTTTTCGTTTTTATATTGCTGTCAAACTATTTGCACGTACATTTGCTTTTTTTTGCGTTTTTTTATGATTTACTGTTTCAATGTGAGCTTTAGAACCAAGTTAAATAAATAAATAAATGGATGATTGATAAATAAGAACATAATTATTATCCATGAAAAGCTAAAAATAACTTCTGAAAATACTTCTTAGTAGAGTGCCGTAAGGCATAAAAATGGTCAAACCTCGGAACCCAGGGCCAGTCAATGAATCTGTATATCAAGTATGAGACTGCATTATTAAGACCTCAAATAAAAAAGTTAAAAACAAAAAATTGACCGATCTCGATTTACAACAATTTTTAACAACAATTTACTGAAAAATGAGAGACGGAAGGGAGAAAATTTTTTTATAGTGAAAAATTTAATTTTATTTGTAATAAATTATATGTGCAGAGTAACTTCAATGTAATTTATTTGATTATCGTAAAAAATAAGTTACAAAAAAAAAATATCATTAACTATTCACATTGTTACATCGTGTACATTTCACAGCTTTCACCATTGCATTCTAAGCAAGCTGCAGTGCAGTTTAATCCACTTTTCCTCCACCCACAAGATGCTCCACATCCTGTTTTGCATGAGCAAAAAATAATTTTTAATAAAGATTCTGGAGCTGGTCGTTGCGTCATTGTTTGCGGTGTCAATATTCCGCATTCCAAGCCATGTTTGAACTTGCAAAAATACTCTTTTAAGTTTTAGTACAAACGCCCAATTAATTCAATATTTCGTCAATGCGAATATTGTTGCTCGAAAATTCCTTAATCACACGAAATAGCAACAAAGGGCAATATTGGCGTTGGTGACTTGAATTTCCTCAAGTTGCCCCAAAACAACAAATCTATACAACAAAATGTGAAAAAAGCTCTTAAAAAGAATATTTCTCATTTCTTAAATTATGAGCTTTGCAGAGCAAAAACGTGATCCCTTATTTTTTCAAAAATTCTATCGAGTGAAACAAAAAAATGGCTGGATGGATTAATTTGGCACTTTGTAGGATTTTTGTGGACATATTGAACTGTAAAACGCACACTTAATATTATTGGTTTTCACAATATTTTCGATCCAGCGCTCGATTTTCCAAAACAACATCTAAAGCAAATTTTTGATGCATTTTCAAATTCATGTAACAAGAAGAATTCTTGTTTTTTCGAAAAAGTAATAGCTGGTGGTTAAAGGATATTTATTCAAATTCTTGAAACGCACCTTAAACTTGGTATACAATTATTTGTTGCTGAGATATCGATAATTAAAGACAAAAGGATCCTTTTCCATTTGTAGACTGATATCTCGGCGAGAACTAAACATATCGAGGTGTTAAAAGATAGAAATTTAAGCTAAATAAACAAAGTATCCGATCTTTATAAGGGTTAAGCAAGAACATTTTTCTCCACGCCCGTATGTAAAAAAAAGAAGCATTAAACATTTTGAAATTGTTTTGTTGCTGCTTTTCCTAAGATCACTCAAAAACCACTGATGCTACAAAATTTTAACGTGTTAATCCAAAAACTAGAGACTTGGAGCTACAATTTTCTTTTTTAAAATTTCCTGTACGACCATTTTTCTCGAAGTTACGGCCCAAAAATTTGGATTTATTTTTTGATCCTTTACTTTTTCCAGTAGTGTATTTATTTATATTCATCGGTATACCTGCAGTCCCTAAAGATCCAAGATCAAGTTTTCAAGTTTGTAATAGTTGTTATTTTTTAAAATATGACTTTCGACTAATATAAATCAATTAAAACTCCAAAAAATTAATAAATGTTTATAATAATAAAAAAAAATTGAGAGCGCGAAAAAAATTTTTTTTAACATTTTTCTATATGCTATTAAAAACATATTTTCAAGGTTTATATTAAGATTCATAGACTGGCCCTGGATTCCGAGGTATAAACCTTACGGCGCTCCACTACTATTACGATTATCTTTAAATAATGAATGACGGAAACCTAGAATTTTCCAAAGAGTAATTCAATTGTGACTGCATAAATCTTATAATCAAAGACGTTAACTATAACTGAAAAATTCTATTTAGATTCGCGAGACAATTCCTGGACGCCCACGAAATCGACGTGCGTGATGGCAGGATCGAAGACATACTCGAAGTGGAAACAACAACGGAAATGCCGACCACGACGCCCTTGACGACCACTATGGAGACTACAACCGTACCTCCAGTGGTGATATTGGTGGACGACCAGCCAGCCGTAGGGAATACCAGTGACGCTCCCAAGATTAGGAGGAAGAACCGCCGTGGGCGCAAGAGGTTGCCGCGATCCCCACGCCGCGGACGGCCCACGAGGAAACGATTTAGAACTAGATCGAGGTTAGTCCGTACTTATACAGAATGTAAACAGACCATGATCGAAAATTGAGACAGGTAATTACAACCCTCAAAATATTACTGTATTTCAGATCATCTCAACTACCTCACTTACCTTACACAAACCATTGAACCATTGAATATCTGTCGGCAAAAACTAAGCAGAAGAACGGAAGTCCCGGTAAAATATAGTTCGACGCTAGACATACATTTTTCCATTTACTACAAAATGAATTCACTGTACAAAATGCTATAGCGGTACCCTCACGAATTTAACCAGGATGATTATAATCTGTCTTAATTTATTTGCACTTTACTTGACCAAAATATAAGACCTAATGTAACAGAAATAATTTTCTGGTATCCTAATTGAAAAACAAGTGGGCGGCGTGGGATGGGGTGTATTTACCCTACTAAATCACAAAGAATGAAATTATACACCGTGTGATAACACTCGTGTCATTTTCATTCAAACTCGTTTAGACGTTGTTCGTATTATCCCAACCATTAATTATTTTATGAGTAGATTTGTTGTGGGTCATCTCTGCATAAAATAAGGTTCGACCGGCCTGAAAATGCCTTGGGCTAAAGTTCACCTTTACAATCATTGTATAAAGTGTGAATAAATAAATATGTACATGTGTTTAAGCAAAAACACGCGGCTCCGGTAATGAAAGAGCGATTGAGTTATGTTTGCACCCACTAATTATTCCCCGAAAGTCGAGCGTCGAAATAAACCTTGAACCTTGTGTTAATAAACAAAATGTCAGAAGGCTCCATAGAGGCCTTGAATTAACTAGGACCAAATGTTATTTCATTTCACCTTTGGGAAAAACATTTGCTCTCACCGCGAGGTTGGTTAGATACTAGCTTGCGAAACGACGGAAAGCGGGTTCGATCTCGTACTGAGCGAATTTTTGAGTGGTGTTTGTAAACTGGCAAAATTTTCTAATTTTTGTGATTTTTTATCATCATCCGGCATATTGGTGTTATTCGTGAACCAGATATTAACATTAACAGCATACAATGTTTTTCCAGACTTTTCATTCCTGTCAAATTCTCTTTAATACTAATAATGTCGTATGCCATTATCAACGATATTATCAAGAATTTTATCAGGTATACTGTACTGAATATGTAAAATATTGTTCCCAGGTACGAATACGAAGACCGAGGTTCCCGGTACCGCAACATAGAGTACCGCATGGCCGCCGACGACCCCCGCTTCGACCCCCAGGTGGACCTGCGAACACGTCTCGAACGGCTACGACCCCTCATTGCTTCCGCCAATCTCATCAACGGACGTTTTGGTCGCAAGGTAGGTTAAGTTACATTTATTTATTATTTGTTCGCGTATTAACAATAATTATAATTATAGGATCGCGATACATATTTTTAATTAAAATAAGTCAGAATGTATTTTTGGATTGACTAATACCGATTCCTAGTAAATTATCATCATCAGGTCATATACGTCCCATTGCTGGGTAGGAGCATCCTCCACAATTGAGAGTGCTAAGGCCTCAGTCCACCACGTTAGCCTCTAACGGGTTGGCAGGCTACACACTTAAGAAATTCTAAAGCACGTTTACATGTTAAGGTTACCAAATAATGTCATTCTTCACCGTTAAAGTACGTGATAATTGGAAAGGTCAGAGGTGTTCGCCTGAAGTTTCAGGCCGCGACCGTCCAGATTTTTTACTGAGCGCCCAAACTCGAGGTCATCACTACGTATGTGTAACAAGCAATCTAACTATGATTAACATTTGAGTCTAGAGAATTATTCAATTACAACATATTGTTATCTTTATCTATTTAATATATTTATAGTTCTAGTAAAATCTGTAGGTTAAATCTTCGCTTCCTAAATCATATTATGTACAATGTACGTATACCTATCACTTCTAATGTTTTAGGCATTGGTTCTTTGTTGCACTTCATGCTAACGAGCTCATTATCCTGTCAACGGTTTGCAGTCGACCGCATATGCAGTATGTAGCAGATTTAACGTGGGTTAGTTCCCGAAATATTCATGTGACTGTTGGACATTTTATGACAGACGACATCCGTATGACTAAAATATTGCTCGTTAGCGTAAATTGGCATAAACCTATTTGCCATGTGCCATGTACATTGCAGTTTAAAAGATTAAAACTACTTTGCAATATTGTTCTCGTTGGTTCCGCGATGTGTCGATGCTATCGAGAGTTGACGGGTTTGATTCTCAGAACATGGAAAGTGCCATAGAAATTTTCTATTATGAAAAATTTTTAGTACTTACGCAGAATCTGGAAATGTGCACCTAATACGGAAAATTGCTCGTTCCCTCGTACGTAGAAAAGCTACGTAAAGCTATAAGTAATAACTTATTAATATTTGTATGCACAATTGAATCACGTATATAACCTGCACAGTGCACACCTAAGAGTTCTGCACAAAGATTTTCTTAAGTATGTGTATTTTCCTTTATTAGTAGTGTTGCGTTTGTGGATTATGAAAAAGGCTTTGATTCGACCGAGACGTGGGCATACGTGTTTGACCACATTGACTGTCGGTACATCGACGTTGTTGAAAAGCATATACAGCAACGCCACCAAGTCGGTTCGAGTACAAGATCAGAGCACGAAGGCCATTCCACTACAGAGAGGCGTGAGACAGGGAGATGTTATATCTCCGAAACTGTTTACTGCCGCGCTGGAAAACGCCTCCAAGCTCTTGCAATAGAAAGGATTCGCAATCAACATCAACGGCGAATATATTACACACCTTTGGTTTGCCGACGACATTGTAGTCATGGCAGAATCACTGGAAGACCTTGATACTTTGCTCGACGACGTCAATCGAGTCTCATAACAGATGGGGCTTAAAAGCGAGCTGATGCTGATAAGTGTACAATGTGTGTATCGTTGCAGGTGGTATCAGCCGGCATGCGTACGAAGTGCACGTGTCACGGCGTGTCGGGGTCGTGCAGCGTGCGCACGTGCTGGCGCGCGCTGCCGCCGCTGTCGCGCGTGGCGGCCGTGCTGGCGGGCGAGGCGGCGCGCGCCGGCCCGCTGCGGCCGCGCAGGCACGCCGCGCGCAACGCCAAGCCGCGCCTGCGATACGTCACGCCCAGCCCGGACTACTGCGACCCAGACCCCGCCGCCGGCTCCTTGGGAACTCACGGCAGGTCAGTCATACTACCCCTGACTAACTTAGTCACGTACAGCGTGTCTTTGGGTGGTTTGGATCTTTAGCCGTCTATTTACTCACAAAGAATGTCTCACGAAAATTAGACACAACAATTAGAAAAAGGTGACGTATGACGTGCCTTCTACAGAATACCTATGTTAATGCCAGGCTGGATCCCTATTAAAAAATCCTATACCGGCATACTAAATTAAACCCCCCGGTGGCCAATTCGGGCCAATTATTTCCATCACTGTACGTGGGTGAGAAGCGTCCATCATTATTCAGCAGCCGCCCGGTGCGACTCCGAGACGAAAACGTCTCAGCCACCGCGGAATTTTATGGGGCCCAGTCGCACTCCCGGTAACGTGATTCAGGCGTTCTGATTGTGGCTGGGCACCAGCGATCGACACTGGCCATAGTGCTTCTCGGGCTCAATATTGGCGACTTCAAGGGCACCTATAAATTTACGCAGGGTATACCGCGATGGGATTCTAACGCCTAGTGAAGAGAAAGAGAGCATTATAAAATGAAAATGGTGATAAAGTGCATGGTATGTACAGGAAGTGCAACGCGTCCCTGGGCAGCGCGGCGGGCGGGTGCGCGCGGCTGTGCTGCGGGCGCGGGCGGCGCGCCGTGCGCTCGTCGCGGCTGGAGCGCTGCCACTGCCGCTACCACTGGTGCTGCCGCGTCGACTGCCAGCTCTGCAGGCTCACCACCGAGGAACACTACTGTAACTGAACAACTGATCTCCAATACTAATACAACTAGTATTTATTACGTAGACGTAGTATATTTGTAGAAACATTTATGCCCTTTGCTCTGTCTATTAATCATTTGACCTAACAGTTTTCTAGGAACGGTTAGGCAGTCGTTTATAATGCGATTTCATTTGGCTTAATTAAGTTTATATTTATTGTCAAAAGTAGACCTTTTTTGAAATTGTTAAGAATCATAAATTTTACATTAATTGAACAGCAACAATGTAGCTGGTCAAAAATGCCTATTAAAATTATTACAAGTAAACATAGAACGATATCGAAGTTAAACCAAATTCAATATCATAAGTATTAATTATTCTGCTATACCCACTATGTGTAATGTATGTCTGAATGTGAAATGAAGAAATACAAAATAAAAAAGGCACTCACGTTGCATAACGCATATTGCTTAGTTTGCAATTTGAAAATGAGTGAAAATTATTTTTATTTTTTTGCTTAGTTTTCCTATACTTAGAAACACGCAAATACCAGGAAAAGTTTCAAAGAAAACAGAAAAAGCATAGCATAACATTGTTTTTTAGGAGTTAAAGGGAATGTCTTCGACAAAAGTCAAGCTCTCCCAGCTTTTGCACTCAGGTTGGTAATAAATTTTCATTAAAACATTTAGTCATTCTGCGTATTTTTTTCTTACTAGGCTATTGAAACTTGCTTCATTGCTAAATTCTTTGATACACTCTTCGAACGGCAATTATTATTGCACAAACAGCATATTGTTGAACTTTAGCGGATTTCAATCGATCAATGCAGTTTACAGGCAATTAAGAAGTCAAGCGAGCGACCTCGTCAAACATATGACAATCTAATCTAGGTTCGGAACGCTCTCATAGCCTTTCCAGGTTTATTTAACTATGCAATGAATAAAACTCGAGGATTTTCCATAAAAGTTCAGTATCAAACATAAGTCTTACTTTATAGAAAAAGTCCCTACACTTAGCCCTAGTCTACGAGCTATATTTTGAATATTTTTTTCATTACTACAGACTGCTACAAATTTGAAATCATAACATGCTTTGGCATGTAGTTTCGAAAATACAGTTAGACTTTGAAGTAGACATATTATTGTTAAAGCATTAATAGGTTAAATATAATAAAACTCGAAAATTGCAACTAGAATATTGAGACACACCAAAGATGCATTTAGTATTTTTTTTATTTGGGTGTCAACAAAACCGAAACGTCTCACACTGTTACTGATATTCAAGACACAATTTAGTATCTTAGTGTGGGGGTTCAGAACCACGTGTATGACTTTTGGGTGTATTTTATTATTATTGTGTATTTTATTTTATATATGGATTAATTTAATCATTATTCATCTTCCCTCATACAATAAACTATTACTACCTACGTAAGGCTAGTCACTACAAAGTTATAGAAAGAAAAATGTAGTTTTATGTAAGCTATTTATTATAACTTAGTCCTGTGTTCCACCAAATATAATAGTACTTATAATTTATTACAAGTTAGAGGATTTTAACTTATTTTTATATACGAAATATGAATAATATTCTGAATGAGATGGAATTATTTACATCATGATGAAAATATTCATTTGAATCACACCACGGATTGAAGGTCGCGTTATTAGAGGGCAAAACATAGCTCTAACTTAAAGACAATAAAAATAATCATTCTGTACTAAAAACTAAGCGCTGTACATAGCTTTATTTTATTAATGTAACGTCTATTTATTAATTAGAAGGCAGTTAATGTATATAGAATAGTTCTTGGTGAAATATTTATTCTACTTCAATAATTATTGTAACATAATAGAGTGGGTAAAGTGTTAGACTTTAGATCCAGTTATTTAAATATGGGTACCCATTTCCTATGTAGTTTTAGATTTAAATTTCAAACTGTAAATAAAAAGCGTACTTAGAATTATTTGCGTTTCATTTAAAAAACTACTATTCATAGTAAGCTACTTTCATTTCCAGTTCACCTACCCTTTCCTTTACTATATACATATATCTGCGATTCTTCGGAACTCCCTCGATGATACTTGTTTTTATTTTGTTTCAAATCATTAGTGGCTAGCTCCTCGGTGAGTGTTCCTAGGTGAAATAAATTCATTGTGTAAATAATAATTGTTAGAATTCAAATCATTGTAAAATACTAAGAAACAATTAAATGTAGATCCATTTTAGAAATGAATATTCCTGTTCTTGCTTTCAATTCAATTCAATTGAACATTTCATCAATATCAACATCAATAATAATTTAGATTCAGGATTTGGAACTGTGCCATGTTTTGTACACGTCGGTAAATATACCACTATTTGTTCCTATTTCCTTTGATACTGTTTTCAATAATAATGTTGTTTTCAGGTTGTTTTCTATTATAAAAAATATTTTTAGATTAAATTATTATTTTCATATATATTATTGGAATATTCCAACCCCGAATTTTACGCCGACTGAGTCCCGGGCCGAATCTAGTTAGTTACAAAATACCTATATTGAATTTTGACAAAATTGCTAATTGATTCATAAAAAATAGTTGCAGCAGTGCCTAAATCCACTATCGAAAATGAAAGAATATGGCAGCGAGGGTTCAGAAACTCTCGTATAAAATAAAACAACAAGTTTATTACACTTACGGTGTTTATTTACACAAATTCTTATGCAATTGTATTGTGATAGGTAAAAGGTGTGAGGCAAACAAAACATTGTATTATAATTGATATAGTAATTCGCTAATTTTGAGATCACGCGGTACAATATTTAATCCGGTATGAAGCGTCTAGGGGCTTTCGGCCTCTTCAAATTGTTTTTTTTGACTGCAAAATTCTACTTACAAAAAATGACTGAAAAACTAAAGACCTGATTTAGGTACGAATTAACGCATTTAGATTTTTTATTCAATTTATTATAAAATAAAACTAGGCAGCATCAAACAGAAAACCAGCAATGCCAACACGTACAAAATAGCAAAATAAATTCACTTTTTCTTAAAATGTAAATGCTAAGAGGAACGTGCAAAAAGAGTTTAAGTTCATTGAATATTTTTACAAAACGCTTACAAATGTATGGCATATGTTTTCACTCAATCCTACGTATTTTTATGAACATATTTAAATTCTGATATATAATAAAAACCATTACTCATTAAACGTAAGTCCTGTTTTCCTATTTTTCAATAGGAAAACATTATAGTATTTTTGTATATAAAATGATGGGAAAAATGAACAACGGAAAACAATCCTATTAGTTACAAAAATCCAGTGCATTATGAAAAGATTTTAACGTCGGCTTATAATCCTTAGATGCAGTGTGTAGTTCGGTGGTAACGTATTGAATTTAATATACAAATGTCCAAAACAATTTACAATCACAGACTTATTTCAAGGTATTTAAGAACGACCTAAGCATTTAATTCAATGTTCTAGCCATAAGATACATTTGTAAGAAATTAACTTGCTAAGTAGTTTCACTGGGAATTAGAAAGTAAGTGTAGAGTCCGACATTAAGATATATTACATATTGAGCATAACTACTGATCGAGCACTGGCATACATCACCCAAACTCACGCACGTCAACTAATTTGGAATTATCGTAATAAAACTAAACTAAAACTATCGCCACGTTAATTCATCATAACTCCGTGTGCTTCTTTTTATCTTTGTCTGTAACAATAAAGATTATACATTAATTGATATTGTTGATTTTTGACTGCATCAAAATTTTAAGAATACTCACTTTCTTGGTTCGACGCTGCAAGATCCTCTTGAGGAGTTTCGACTTCCTGCAAATTGGAAAGGACAGCTAAGTACACGTTCAAGACTTTATTTATCATGCTTTCTTGCATTCTTTTTTTAAAATTCCTGTACACAATTGGTCTTGTATTATTTATTACCAAACGCTTTTATGCTATATGGCATTCAGCCGCCACGTGCTACAGGAACGGCGGTGCGGTGGCCCATCAAAAGCTATCGCAATAGGGGAACTCGATAAAATGCGAACCCCTCCCCCCCTCTTTGGCAAGGTTGGCTCGAATTAATAAAGCAAAAATCTTCTTTCCCCTCGAGTCCATAGGATCTCACATCATCGTCATCATCACCACCATCACTGTCATCATCATCATCATTATCATGACATCTCCTATGGCACCCGTCCCACATCACCATCATCCGCTCCGTCGTGCTCGTCGCCCACAGACTAGTACGTACCTGTTCGTGGTCGGCTGCCTGGTACAGGCCGCGGCGCACGCGAGCCTGCAGCGCGCGCACCTCCGCGTCGTACTCGTGCCACTCGGGCACGATGCGCAGCGCCGCCGACAACTTCGCCTCCTTCGTCATCGGGTTGTTGCACTGGAAACATACACATTGTGTTTACTTCAAAGTAAAAATGACAGCGAATGATGTTTTTTTCTATAACCGATAAGCCAGGAAGAGTCATCGTACAGTTAACAAGACGACCAACGGGTTTTATTGCCGCATCGACACATTATTTTTACTCTACAAATATTTGCGAAACGAAAAAATTACGTAGTGTCTGATAAACTCATGACACAAGATTTATTTATATTATAATGGGGTCCGAACTATGACTAGTGGGTGTACTTACCTGGATGTATTTACCTAACTTTCATTTTAAATTATTCTCCTGTAGAGTGTAATCATTACGCGGACAGCTCTACGCCATAAAAATTAAACAAGTAGAAAAATAAAAAGAGAGTCTCACCAAATCGATAGTCTTGGCGTATTTCTTGGAGCCGTCGTCACACCAAGTCTCACACCACAGCCACTCTTGAGGCAAAGACTTTATAGCCACTTGATGGATCATGTTGTTCGGCAAGTCTTGATCTGAAGAACAAAACAGGTTAATGTTCATTACAAAAACACATTAGACTTGTTATAAAACAAGCTAGACTTTTCACGATATCGGAATGTGTGGCACACATTTTTATCACCCGAGTTCGTCCACTGCTGAAGTAGGCCTCGCCAATAAGGCGCCAACGATCCCGGTCTTGTGTAGCGCTCATCCACCCGCCACCTTTCATTACCCCAAATGACATCCCATTTATGTAAAGGGTTTACACAATAATGTATAATATGGTAGTTACCGAGGTTGGACAAGCTGTTGGGGTCCTGGCTGAGCGCCTGGTACTGTCCGCGCAGGCGGTCCCCTGCGGCGATGCGCCGGAACCGCTTCAGGTCCACCACGTACAGCGCGCTGATGTGGTAGCTGCGGCCCTGCAGGTGCGTGCGCCAGTAGCCTTGCTTCCAGAACCTGCACATACAAATACATACATATTATGATGTCTATAAAAACTCTGATAACATAGACAGAGTCTTACTGATACTGCCGTTTTAAAGGACAAGTACTGCTGATAATTTTTTAATAAAAAACACAATCATTACTCGACGAAACTATGGATACTCAACGACTCGATGGATACAAAGTAAATTGGATAAATTATGATTGAAATAGAACAAACCTGAATCCCTCCATTTCTTTTCTGCTGTCACAGAACGGTGTGTATCCATAAGGAGCACCGCCCAAGTCTAATTCGACCAACTCTTTCAAATCAGCACGCACAATCTGCAAAAATACATATTTACTGATGTTACTGTCAAAAACGACATGTTGAACAAAGGAATATCATTCGATCTTTAATTCAATAATTTTGTGGTGAAAGTATTTTAGCCTCTGTTGGTCGTAGAATTGACAGAAATTAAATTGATAATTAGAAAAGAGGTAATTATGTGGAGTTACCTGGTCAGCGTCGACGAATATGATTTTCTTGACGTGCAAGGGGAAGAGCACATCGAGGAACAGAATCTTGTACCCCCAGATGGTGCGCTGTCGGTCGCGCTGCCGCTGCAGCCAGCGCGGCCACTGGTACTGCACCAACTCGTACTCGAACCCATACTCTTGCGCCATATACGGCAGGATATCCTACATAAAGATACATTAACTTAATTAACTTCTAATTATTATCTAGGACTAACAAACATTACATAATGTAGTTAAAGTGTGTATAATATTTTAAAGAATCGTATTACTATTATATTTAATTTGTGAGAAGTGGATTAACATAGTAATTTTCGCTGTTATGATCATTGGATCATACAATGAACTGCACTTATTGACGTGTATCACTAAGTTTTTAAATGTAAGTTAAATGAACAGAAAGGGATTACACACCATTTACAACACAGGAATCTCTATAAGAGATCAGTTTTAACATCAAAATTACTATTTTCTATTACATCTATAAAATTATTAATTTCAATGTAATAAATACACATCCTACACTTTAATATGGTATAAAATCTATGGTAAGTTACCTTAAGTGAGGGACTGAGGTAGTTCTTGAGGAACCAGAACTTGACCGGCGACTTGGTGTTCTTGAGTACGGAGAGCATCATGATGCGCAGGAACCGCTCGTACAGGTGCCCCGACGCGACCGAGAACACGTTGATCGTCTCGTCCGTCGCCTCTTGCTCCTCGCCGCCGCCGAATGAACTGAATTTAGTAAATAATACACATGGCTATACATTAAAACAGTAAGTAACAGTAAGTTCTTTAACACAGGTTGGCATAATTTCGTCAATTAAGGATGGCTGGTTGCCGTTTCTTGCCAGTACAAAAAACCTTATTCGTAATTCAAACAATCTTTCGGAACTCTACATACATTAAAGAGTACGCTTCTCTTTATTAAATTTTAACAAAAGGAAGCGGTATGTCTCTGCCCCTGTGTTTCAATAGTACGTTAGAAAGCACAAAAATCACCACAGTCAATAGCAGCGATCCTATGAAGTTTTTGTATGCTATATAAAGCCTTTTAACGAACGAAAAATATTCACATCTCTTATTTTTTTAGACTGTTATCAACATGACTTTTCCGTTACCTAGCAATAGAATTCCAAATTCCTCCTGAGTTCTTTTCGTCGTTCTCCACCAACAGGTCTAGATGTTGTTTGTCCGGTTTCTTGTTGACTCGCAACTTGATCACGTGACTGCGGAACGAGCTCATCAGCACTTGGATGTCTTCACTGCCTGCTGGAGTATCGGTGTTTTCGTGCCTGTATTATGTAGACAAAAAAAAATATAATTATTTTTACTGACTATTTTGACTGCGATCTTATTTTTTGAATGGCTTTACTTAGTATTCAATATTTAAAGAACAGCTTTAATTTTAATCAACATTAGTTACTTATCGACACTGCAGAATAGCAAGTATAATATAGTGTAATATTATGGTCTTTCAGTAGCCGTCCACCCATCGAGACGACTTCCACAAAAAAAGATCCGAGTCAATACCTCTGTTTCTTTAAAGTCAGATAAAGATCTAGGTGTTTGTGAGATCAAAAAAGTCACTTAGTCTTTGATACCCATGATGCCAGGCTTGTATTCTAGTATGGGTCAGAATTATCTAAGGGTATCTAATTATTGGGTGTATTTATTATTATTTACTTACCCGACTATCTCATAGATTTCCTCCGAGCGTCCAGGTCTCAGCCTGAGTATCCAGGCGCCAGGGTTGGCCTTGAGCTGGAAGTACCCGAGATTGGCCATCACGATGGTGTCCATGAGCTCCGGCTTGTCCCGGCTGCCCAGGATCAGCTGCAGCCCGCGAGGGGGCGTGCCCAGCGTCGTGTCCCACGCGTGGCCTTCCAGCAGCAAGTATTCTAGCTCGAATTCACTGGAACAAATTGTGTATTCAAATAAGAGATTGATCAAAGATAAATAATTAATTAAAGTCACAATAATAATTAATTTTATGGAACAGATTCGATAAATGTTTATTACTCAACTGGATGGATGATTCCAAACAATCAAGAATTAGGCAACTCTGACCTCTAGTCGAAGTTATGTGTGTATTGTAACGAATTATCATATACTTCATCAAAACATCGTCCGCCGACCCGCACTAGGCCAGTGTGGTCGACTAAAGTCTAAACTTTTCAGATGTCTGTACACGTCACACCCGTGCCAAGCAGTTATAAGTTGTATATAATAATAAAGTAGTAGATAAATAACACAATAGATATTACAAGCATAATGCTAAATACACACCTGTGCACTAGCGTGTCGACGTCAGCGAGCCGTATATTATCGAGGTCGTACACGGAGCGCACGCACTCGACGAGCCAGTTGGGCGGCGTGCGCAGCTCCAGCGACAGCAGCGGCGCGTGCGGCAGCCGGCTGAACCGCGCCAGCGCGCCGCCCGACAGCGCGCCACTGCTGCTGAACTGCAGCTCCGGCTCCACCACGTAGCGGTAGAAACTGTAGTAAGGTTGTATACATAAGTAAATATGTACAATTTTGACACTTTTTCTTCAACGAAGTCGAAATCCGAATAATATTCTAGTAAAGTTATACTCTCACAACACAATATAAATAATTTTGCCTTGTTTAAATAGGATTATACGGCAGATATCGAAATTGGATATCTCTGTTCGGAACGTTGCTAAGTTTTACATCTTTAGGTCATTCAGGCAGTTCTAAATATCCTACTGCAGGTATTTGGCTGGTCGTAGATTTTGCGTACCCAAATTCATTTTTAATTTACTTATATTAGAGCAAGTAAGCCATCTGCGTTTTTAAACTTGGTTTATAATGTTAATCAAAAATAAAGTAAAAAAAAACTAATAAAATTCATTTTTTACACCACTGCGAAAGCCTTCGAAATATTACGCAAAAACTCCATTGCCAACAGAAAATGTACCTATATTATATACAGGGTTACAATCGAACAAGTAAAAAATCATATTATACAGTTGGTACCTCTTGAGCGGCATGTCGGAGTTCTTGTCCTGCGGGTTGAGGAACAGCTGTATGCGGCAGTTGACGACGCGCCGCAGCACCAGCAGCACGGGCGCCAGCCGCTGCGCCGCGCTCGACGTCGGGTCCAGCACCGACACGATCTATACAACATGTTGTTTAGTTGAAACAAGTTCTATTCGAAATATAAGTTAGTTAAAATGTGATCTACCGATAATGTAATTTAGTTGAAGCACAATACAGCTATGTTCCATGATCGTATTTAAACGAATTGGGGTGCTTTATTTAGAATGTTTTTATTGCTTGTTGCTCAAAAAGCAATAAGATTAAAATTAGTTACATTTCAAGCAGTTACTCACACAATGACACTACTCTAGCAATCATTTAGTGTAGAAATATGTTTGTATTCTTCTTCTTCATCAACCCATATACGCCCACTGCTGAGCACGGGTCTCCTCTACCATTGAGAGGGTTTTAGGCCATAGTCCACCACGCTGGCCTAGTGCGGGTTGGCGGACTACACACCTAGAAATTCCTAAGAACTTTTTAGGTGTGCAGGTTTCATCGCGATGTTTTCCTTCACCGTCAAAGCGAATGATAATTCAATTTGAAAACACACATAACTTCGAAAAGTCAGAG
Organism: Cephonodes hylas; assembly: GCA_030295005.1. Classification (NCBI taxonomy): domain Eukaryota; kingdom Metazoa; phylum Arthropoda; class Insecta; order Lepidoptera; family Sphingidae; genus Cephonodes; species Cephonodes hylas. Next base: position 9,101,253 of record AP025363.1, on the reverse strand, counting down.
GTGTGTGCATGGGGTTCGAACCCCCGACCGCCGAGATTCTCGACCCTGCGTCTAAAGAGTCGAGGCCACCACTGCTTCCTTTGTATGTTTTTTGTATGTAACCGTATAGAGATATTTGACGCCGATAACAACGCGAGGAACAGCTAGTAACCGATAGTTACCTCTATAGCAGCCTCGTCCGGGTATACGGGCGGCAGGTCGATGAGCGAGTGTTCGGTGCGCAGGCCGGCGGGCACGGCCGTGCGCGTGCGCGGGCTGCGGGACGACAGCACCGACATCACCTTCAGGCGCACGTCGCTCGACATGCTCACCGACTCCTCGTCTGTACACAATGAACGGCACAATATAGACTACATTAAATATAATTTAATTAATCTATAAATGGGAGAGGCTTTGGGTATAAGTCAGGAAAAATATTTGTTACTGTTACATTATTGAAACAGCCACATTTTAATTCAATTCTTTCTATATATTTTTTGGTGGGACGACTTAGCTCACGAAGCTAGGTTTTCTATAATAGATAAACAAAAAGTATTTTTCCTAGAAATACTTTAACTTATAACTTACCATCATCATCATCGAGAACATCATTTTTAGACTTTTTTTTATCCAATACTTCAGAGATTTTATCACCATACAACTGGTTACTGAATCTAAAAAAAAATTTAAACGTTATAAAGTAACAGGCGATAGTATAACAAAAAATATTTCACGCTATAATTAGATGACTCTTTCTTACAAATGACAAGTATCATTGAGAGGCATCCCTGGTGTGTCTCGCGACAATAGGCTAGATTTCCTAATTGCAGGGATTAATTCTACTCAGGGAATGGCGACCCATGTTAGTTAAATACTGGATTTGTTCAGAACCAAATACAGAATCCGATTCTTCAATGTAAAATTTCACTATTACGTGTTTAAATCCTTAATCGAATATCGCAATATTATGCCTGAGCACCCTACCTGAATCACCAAACAGAACCCAGCTAAATTCTTACATATTCGTTATCTGTGAGACATTCTACCTACCTTAGTCAAGTCAGTCAATACATCCCAGTCCTCTATAGCTTCATCTGTATAAGTACCTGTCGAGCAGCATGAAGTCGTCGAGTGTGAACGGTTCGTGCGCGGGCAGTGGTCCGAGCAGGCGCGCGTTGTGCACGAGCGCGCGCTCGGCCGGACGCAGGCGCAGTGAGCGCGCGCACACCACGCGGCTCGCCTTCAGCACCCACTCCAACTTGTTCAGCACCGCCACCAGCTCCGGCTGCGATGACAACATGTATTATCTACTGCTCCACACATTATGTATTCCATAGCTGATGATGGCAAAATGGGAAAAATAAAAAAAAGCTTCATATCGTAACCACCATTTATTAGAAAATATTAAACTTTTTCGTTTTTGTGATCAAGAGCGAGAAAAATATTTATGTCCCAAAATTTCGCCGATTTTAAGTCTCTCTTGTATACGAATTAACCCTGTTACCAACACATATTTAACATTCTAAATTTGTTATTGTGAATCAATCGAATCAAGGACATCAATATTATACTGCGGAACCAACAAGACAACAACAATACAACAAAAACATAAAAAATAATATAATTTCTCACCAGTATATGACAGTCTTGCCTCTCGTGGCAGCCCTCGTCCTCCAGCAGTCTCACGACGTACTTGGTGGCCTCCGCGGGCTGTAGCGCGGACAGTGCTGCCACCACCACCTTGTTCAGCGACTGGTCCTCGCCGCTAGCGCCCTCTACGTTCGGGATGAACGCCACGCGCACGCCGCCTGACTCCCTCTGTTTGTAGATACAACATTATATAGGTAATTGTATATAAAATGTTATACATAGATTTATAAAATTATATTTGTCGGTTGTTTTACATGTCCATTTCGTGTAAAAATAAAAAGATCTCTTCAATCACTTCTTTAAAATACTCCATGTCAAACGACTTAGTAATATGTCAGTTATATTATGTTACACATAGACCTGCATTATAGCACTTTAGTTTTACATGAATGAAACATAAAAGGTAAACAAAGTTTTTTGCGTTAGAAACCCTGAAAAATATAGTTATAGCATTATAGGAAACTTAAATGAATACTCATGTAGAACATCTACAATTTTTAAAACAAAAATCCTATATTTTACTCACCATAAACGTAATAGCGTCTCTAAGCAACTGTCGCGACTCTTTCTTGTTGAGATCTCCGGCCACCCATATGGTCTGTGTGATTTTCTCTACTTTATTCGATTTTACAAAATACTTCAATATCGGCAATGCGGTGGCCAAAGCGTCGCGACCTGTAGACAATAAACAAGAAGTATAATATACATTCTGTATTTGCAAAATTTACATGAAATTATTGCGGACTCTATTATACTTGTAATTTTGGGCTGCTGATATTCCTTTCTAATACTTTTTTTTCGATTACCATATTATTTAAAAAAAATGTGTTAAAGTGTTCTTAGAAAAGTTACTCTATATCTTAGACAAAAAACACAATAGTCCTTTTTTATTGAATATTATCGTTAATAGACGAAATCTAAAAAATCCGTTTGTTTCTTTGAAACCTTAATTTGTAATGCGTTATTGCTGGCCTTTTTCAGGATCTAGATACGCAATAGTTAAGTAAATAATGTCTTACCAGTTAAATGCATAAGTTTGTGTATTTTATCTTCGGAGAACAGTTCAGGGGGAGAAGCAACACCAGTCAGGTCCAAATATTGCGATGGCTCGGCGCCGAGTACGCGACGATTCAGTCTACAAAAAGATAATTTCCTCTGAATAGTAAAAAGGGCATCACAATTACTTAAAACAATTTTTTTCACACTTTCAGGATCTAAAATATCGTGAAAAGAAGGCTTTTGCAGACTGACGTAAGTATATCGAATAAGGAAAGATGGGATCCTAAATACATGATGCTCTGTTTGGAAAATATCGGGCTCACCATCAGGTGGGTAGTTCTCACCTTTGTTCTGGCCGTATGAAATAACTTCCAAATGAATGCCTTTTAATTTTTTAAACACAAACTAGCGTATACCAATCACGTAAATGATCAGGTATAAATAGTTTTCATACATAAATAAACATACGTCTGTTTCCCATTGGGGTAGACAGACACTGTCGAGCATCAAATGCTATGGTCTAAACACACTTTTTTCGCTTACATTATACAAGACGTAAAAGACCGTGATTGAATACTAAAACATGTAATAATAACGGTAATAGTCTTCGTTTTCGATTCTGGATTTTTACACCCTGTGTATTATTTTTTATATATTCTAAGACAAAAATGACCACAAAAAACCGATGTAATGACTTAAATTAAGGCGTGGGGGGGATAGTTATATGAGGTATATAAAGTACCGTGGCATGATATGCGGCTGCGTCATGAGGTGTGCGAGCGCGTCGTGGTTGTCGAGCAGGTCCCCGCGGAACACGGCGCGCTGCAGCCGCTGCGTGTGGCGGGACAGCGCCGACACCAGCGCCTCCTCCAGCGCCTCCACCGACCACGCGCCCACCGGGACAGAACCACCTTCAGATGATACCGGCACGCCGTTTATTAGCACCTGTGGGGTGTAGTCTTGAGTGGTGAGATAAAATAGTATTGACGTGAACGCTGGACGCAGGCCGCTTCCGATAGTACACTTTGGAAGTGTCTGGAAAAGGCCTAAGTCCAGCAGTGAACGTCTCCTGATGATGATGACAAAAGTCAACTGGGTTTTGGAGTAAACACTTTGGAGGCGGTAAAAAGACTGAAAGATATAGAGTGTCAAGAGTCAAATGTTTCATTAAACTTTAAGCATTTTTTCTATTACCTAACACTGGACCAATAAAGAGGTAGTAATCGATATTTCCACATATCTGAATGAAAAACGAATGTGAATTACGTTACCTGCGGAAAGCTATCAGCGCCAATCTTGGAAACGAACTCTTCGGCCAATTGCCTTCCAAAGTTGTACTCCGAGTCTTCGGAAACGATCTCGTCGATATCGGCATTCGCACTGGTATATTTTTTCAGATGCTTTTTCACAGATTCAACGGACAATGTTTCATCTTGAGGTGGATTCAAGAGCTGTGAAATATCAAAAAGGTTAACCATAAAAATGTCGCGAAAACACGTTGTCCTATCTACACTGAGTATTGAAATTGAAAACGTTAATTTCTTTTTACGGGATTTTTTAAACGTTACTATGTTTTTAATCACTGCAACTATTACCCTTCTTAGTTTTTGATCATGTTTTTTTTTACACCTTGTATATTTATTTATATTAAATAATTTATACACCCCGATTTATCGCTAATTACTCCAAGAATTTTCCATAATGCTAGGTTTTCTGAAAGAGATCGCTTTATGCGATAATACCGTCAATTACCCCCGTATTTTTAATTATTTTTCTATTTAAATAAAGCAAAATAAAGTTGTTTATCTATCTATCTAAAACAAACTTACATCACCCAAGTATGACCAACAACTTGCGAGTATATACCTGTGCTAGGAAGTAATAAGCCTCCTTGTTGGAGTTCCTCTCCTGCGCGACGTAGTTGAAGGCCGAGCGGACGGCCGCCTCAAGCTTTGTGTCTGCACTGGGCGCCAGCACCAGGCCCACGCGCACCGGCGTCGCGTGCTTCAGCAGAGTCTCGCCCAGCTTCAACGGCGCGCCCGACAGCGGAGACGTAGGGTCCACCACGATCAACTGAGGCAGACACCAGTCAATGGTTCACTCATATCATTACTGATACAAACATCAGTTTGTCATTCATTCATATAACTACTGAGCAAACATCAGTTTGCCATTCACTCATGCCAATACTGAGACAAACATCAGTTTTTCATTCATTCCTATAATTACTGATACAAACATCAGTTTGTCATTCATTCATATAACTACTGATACAAACATCAGATTGCCATTCACTCATGCCATTACTGAGACAAATATCAGTTTTTCAATCATTCCTATAATTACTGATACAAACATCAGTTTGTCATTCACTCATACTATTACTGAGACAAATATCAATTAGTTCAATCACTACTTTATTAATGAAAAATACAATTAGAGCCTAATACTAAAACTTGTTCAAATTACAACAAAGCCAAGTTTTATTACGGCGTTGAGTCAGATAACAGTCCGTTCACCGATCTTTTACATTGAAAATTGTTGCGAAGAATCCTTTTTGGGATACTTCTACCAAATTTATGTCTAAAATCTCCTATTTCAGTGTTCTTATTCTGACAAGTGATATAGATTAACTTACATAATTGTATATATTCCTTCTGAGGTTCCTGAGCATGCCGGGGTATGTGGGTCGCAGCAGTTCCATGTAGGAGGCGGGCCAGCGCCTGTACCGCTCGTCTGTTTCCAGGTCGTTGAGCCACGTGATAGAAGTATCGCGGATGTCCAGCCCGTACTCCTCCTTAGAGTATGTTTCACCCAGCTCCAGCGACATCAATGAGTTTATCAACTTCTTTGAAAGACCTGTGGGAGATATTGAATATTATTTAAAAAATAATAATTATATATGATAATATTAATCGCCGGTTAGGGTGGAGGTAAACATCGTGAGGAAATCTTATAAGTTAGGAATTTCTAAGGTGTGTAGTCCGCCAACACGCACTAGGCCAGTATAGTGGAATAATGCCGTCAACCTCTCAGTTATAGAGGACGCTCGAGGTTTGCAGCAGAACAATATTTATAGGTTGCGCTGGTCATCATCATAATAAAAATCGTAGCCTAGGCCTAGGCCTCCCTTATCGTCTCTGGATATAGTGCGATCAACAGATACCAGATATTTGATTTTAGGAGCAGCGGTAATAGGCTCTCATTATAGTAATGTACCTCTATCTATCCTTTTGCAGGTAGTGGTATGAGTGTATATGTATTAACCATTTACACTCATTAGTAAGTGTATTTAGTGTATGTATCTGTGTATGTTTATTAGTAATTTTATGTGTATTTGTATATCATCTCTGCATTACCCAAGGTTTGACTGGTAGAGAATGCCTTAGGCATTAAGTCCACCTATACAATTTTGGTATTGTATTAAATGTAAATAAATAAATAAATTTACCAAGCGCATAGAGCGTGTTCATGGGTCCGATCTCCTCCCTGAGCGCGGCGAGCAGCGCCAAGACGTCGACTTCCTCGGCGTCGTACTGCGCGCCCGACACCAGCAGCAGCGGCTCGGCGGGGCGGAGCCCCAGGGCTGAAGACCACACGTCCTGGTTGTACAGCACTTCGTCGCGGAACGAGCTCGGCACGTTCACGTGGATCAATGATTTCGTCTGCGATAAAAAATGATTCCGGTGAATTAAGTTGAGATTTAATTAGAAAATATGCTCAGCACCCTAATGGCGATAATAAAGTCTAGACTAGGGGTCACCAAATGGCAAACCGCGGTCCGCATCCCGACCGCCAACCCATTTCTTGCATACCACGAGAACACAGCAATGTAATAAAATACCTCTGTTATATAAATATATGTTTTATAAATATTTTTTCTTATAAATAAAATGTGCGAACCACGATGGTCATTTCATTTCTTAAAACTAATTGGTAACCCCTGGTCTAGACCACCGCTTCGGAAATTTAATAAATATGCAGGTGACATTCGTTATTATTTTCGTCCTTACTAATTTGGACAAATCGCCACGACTTTAAGACGTCATAATTTTTAACAAGGCCAAACACAGCTTAGGTAAGATTGACATTATCAACTTTGTTAGGAAGCCCCTAAGTGTATTATAACGTATTGTTACGACACATTCTTAATAACATTTAAATAATTCTTGTATTTTATCAATGAAAAAATATCTATACCTGGAATATTCTACATACACAAGCCCCTTGGTGACATACCATGATATTTAATAGTTTTTTGCGTTTATGCGAACTTATCTTGTTTTTTCAAGTTTTAAAATCTAACAATAGTCCTTTGCCCTTTATTAGTTAGAATATATTCATATCTCCTAAGTGCAGATGAAAACATACAGCGAGTTTCTGCCTTAGACGGGAATCTTACAAAAACCTATGAGAAAAACAAACAAAAACTGACCTGCATGGGGAAGTTCTGTGCGATGGAAGTGAGCACTTTTAGGGCTTCGTCGCCGCCCGCGTCGCTGGCGTCCATGACGGCGGCGGCGGCCTGCATGCTCAGCGCCTGCATCTGCCACACCTTCAGCGGCGCCAGCTCCTCGCTAGACTCCGACAGGTGACGCCTGAACCGCTCCAGCGGAGAACGCAGCGCCGGGAACAGATTCCTATACGCAACAAATTATTTGTTAATACTTAATATATTAAAAAAAAAACGTGACACACCAAAAATGCGCTGGAAAGACAACCTGGAGATCTTTGACAGGGAATGGCGTAAATTGGCACAAAATAGAGAGATATGTGCCCAGCAGTAGGATGTACATGTAAAGGTTGATAATGATGATGATGACTAAAGATATTGAAAAGTGTTTACATAATATATGCTTCAAAAAATTAGTTTAATTCCCAATTAATGTACAAAGACCACTAATTGCACTAGAGCAAATTTTTTAGCAAGTTAATATTTGGATATGGTAAGAAGGGAGGTTTGGTCAATTTGAAATATTCAACAAATATGAGAGTTATTTCTGTGATTTAATGGAGCATTGATTGTGAAAATGCTGTGTGAATGACATTTAAAACAAGATCATTGAGCGAAAAAATTGTTGGACCAGACTCTTATACTTTCATTCTCCCTTTTCCTAGGTTTTGTTTTGGTGAGGTAAATTATAAGCTAACACTTACTTTAATTTACCAAAATTGAATCCATCTATTTGATTTTGGGGATCATTCTCGTCTTCCTCCTCAGACTGTGTAGGTGCGTCTCCATCATCTGATTCTTTAGGTGTGGAATCATCCTGGCTCTTGTACTCAGTACTCTTTAATTGTAACTCGACGCCATATCCGGACAATCGTAACTTCGGCCTGCCTCGAGACTAACAAAATATACATTTAATCATTGTTATCAATCATATTCAACATTAATTCAAATGGTTATACAATATTGCTATAATTACACATTTCCATTTGAAGCAACACTACAAAAATTAATATACTAACCTTCACATTCCACCTCACAACATAATTGATGATACCCCTTTCGGCATATGTGGCTAATATTTTATGTTTTGTACTGAAATCCTTCATGCCAAGCTCTCCATACAATATGGCTGTCAAACTCTCATTGTTGCTGCTTGGATGATAATGGTCCAAAAGGTAAGTCTCCAATAGATGTTCCTCCTTAAACAATTTTTAATTAAATGAATATTCTTATACATATCCTTGAAATGGGAAAGTATTGCTTAAGAAAACTTTTAAGGGAGCACACATTGCTTTGGGACTGTTCCCACTCAAGTCAGTAACACAGACAGGTGCATAACTTGCATAATATAAAATTGTTTGTGCAGATATAAATCATTATTATTGGAAAATTTTGTTGATGGAATAAATGTTTATTTTATCATTTTTTTTTAATTATTAATTTCTTCACTGGCCTTTTATAGTGACACAATGCTTAATGACTAGCTACTAATGTTTTTTACAGCCCCATGACACAGTTGGCTAGCTACCAGCTTGTAAAATAATAGTGGCAAGTTCAATCTCTGCACCAAGACCAATGTTTGTGTGATCCATAATTATTTGTTTCTGCTCTAGGTGTTTGCTAGAGGGAAGTGTTTCTTGGTTTCCGATACCCACAATACAGGACTGTGTTTATTTTTTAGTATTTTCAGAATTATCTATGTGACTGTTAATTTGTACATAGTTTGTATTATTTTTTTATATTAAATGTTATTCAGCAAAATAGCAATTGCTTACACATAATTTCAGTACTCATTCTGTAAAAATACATAGTACAATGTTAACATCATTCAATATATACTTACAACATCATACTGGTTGTATGATTTCAAGATATCTTTCAAGGCATCATTGTCACACACTTTTCTAGAAGCGATAGCAACAAAGGAATCACATTGCACATCCTTGGCCCCATTCTGTGTGGCTATTTGATCAAACATACGGACAGTTGGTGATGTGGTGTGCATTGAGAGGGCGAGCTTGGCCATACGCAACTGTGCTGGTGCCAGCAAACCACTTGCAACACCAATGCATGCATCATACACCTGTTTATCAGTTTCTGCAAAAAATATTTTATGTTTAAATAAAATTCCTAATGTGGAGAATTAAATAAATTGTTTCCTTAATTGGAAGAACAACACTCATACTTTCATTATCTAATTCATGTCTCAGTATTTAAAAAGTTATGGTAAAGTGGGAATCAAGTTTATACACAATGAGATAGATTACTGGGTAATTAAAATGATTCGCCACGCAACAGAAACAATGTATTTTTGTAGTAATTTAATTTCCTCCCTTTAAGATTTGAAAGAGGTAAATGTTAAATTAAATGATTTAATATTTTTATTTACTTATCCAATAACTTAACTTACCTAGAGAATCAAGACTAGATTTAAGGGAATGTATCCCATCAACGAATGACCAGAACAAGTCTGTACTTTCGGCAGCGAGATACTCGGCCAGCTCTAGCACTATAGGTGTTGCTTCCCATTTAGCGCTAACAAATGTAGTGACAGATTTCGACTTTTTCTGTTCACGTTTAGTAGCATCTGGATTAGAGGCTAGAGAAACAACAGCAGAAGCTAAAAGAACTAGAGGAATTACAAAACCGGTGGCTTTCATTTTATAGGCAGTGTAACTACGATTTGAATAATTTCACTAATTTAAATTGCTACATTTACAATACACGTTGAAGGTAGGCACATGCTTTTCATTAGGATATAAAATTTATCGATAATAACTTATATGTTAAAATATAAAACTCATGTTTCCTATAAGACAACACAACCACCAATGACAGTTGAACACGGCGTATTTGACAGTTGATTTACTTTGCCCGTTCAATACACACAAAAAGCCCTCTGACGATTGGATAAATAAAGCAATCATAAAGGCAGCAAAGGTATTGACCAACAGAAAGAGAGGGTTTCTTTTGCAACGTTGTATATTTTTGACATTTCACTGATCATCTGTCAACCAGTATTATCATTTAAGAACAAAAAAATCTTGACAAGCATTTCATCAAACAAAATTGAGATATTGAAACTGTTCCATATTCATTCCACATTTTTATAATCTGTGAGGTGTGTAAAAAAAAAAAACAATAAAAAGTCAATCGCTGCTACCGTAGTGTAATAAATTAATTTCTTTAGTAATTTGTCGAGTAAACTTCCCTGCCTGTTAAGCCAAATGGAATAGATTTAAAATTAATACTTATTTATTTCAGTAGTAGGTAAGCGTACATGTTTTACCTTGTATGTTAAAAGATCATTCTGATAACGAATATCATAGCATAGACGTACCCTACATTGATTATGTGGAAGCCGTTGCTCATATTTTCTCATTTATTGATGAATGTCATACATAAGGAAATTGTATATATGTTGAATGAGTGTCTTCCCTTGTAGATTTATGTAATCAAGATGCAGTACACATCGGACGAAGCGTACGCGCGTCTCATCAGTCATAATATGACTGTGCCTCAAAGGATCAAGGTAGGAACCCCCTCAAATCAGACACTATGATGCTTATCAGCCTTTGGTGTGCATTATAAGAATAACTACCATTAAATCTTCCATGAGATAGTTATTGTGGTCCATTCAGTTAAACCGGAATTTCATAGACAATAGCCAGACCATTGTGTTTTTAATTATTATACTAAGAATAGTTACGTTGTAGTTACTGGCGCATACTCATGTTACAAAAGAGGATTTTTCTCAAGAGATGTTATCAGCTTGAAGTAATAACAATTAAATATGCAGTAATTAATTACTCATTATGATTGCCTTCCAAAAATATCTAAGAAAATAAATAATGCAAAGAAACTTTTACACAAAGGTTTTTTATATTTTCTTTTTACTTCATTACTAAAAGATATTACAATATGAATTTGCCATTGACCTTTGTACCCTATTCTGGACTTGAATTGTTGAGTCTGATGTATTTATGAAATGAATTGATGAGGGTTATATGTACTATTTATTTTTATGAAATTGTGTTTAAGGCGACTGGAGACATCATAGATGAAGATACTGCTCCAAATGGAATGGTCACTGGCTGGGATTATGCAAATGAAAAGTTTGACATGAAAGTGCCTGAAAGGATTCTGGTGGTGGGACAAGACCAGCATGTAGGTCAGTAACATTCTGATAATCTTTTTTTAAGTTCTTTTATGTAGGACATTGTAACAATATTGAACCAAATAGTCCATATTATTGTTTACTACCATACTTTAAATATAGATGTATATAAATTTTAAATAATTCAAGTAATCAACCAACTAAAAAATATATATAATCCATACACTTTACTAAGGCTGTTTCCGATGTGTTATATAAAGACTTGGAAGCCAAAACATTGTAACAAGAAAATCAAACTTGTACTAAACAATCTGATCCCTGCAACCCTCAAACATAGAACTATAAAATACAATGTTAAATTTATGTGCCCAGGCATTACAAAAACATTTGATACCAGTCATAAAAACATTTAAATAAATAAATACATAAAACCATCACATACATAGTTCTGACCCGAGACTAGGATTGAAGTCCCGTGTTGTGTGTTACATAAACTTTAAGAGACTTAACAATGTAAACAAAAACTCGTGCCATGGGGTTGTTATCTGTGAGCTAGTGCATATATTTAAATAAAATCTTTACTGCTTTGACATGCAACCTCAGCAACTTTTTTGAAAACAAGTATGTATCTCACCCATATATATTTGTACTTTGGTAGATTACTTGCATGCTAATAGGGTGAGACTGCAACAAAGATCATTAAAATATATAGATAACTTAACTATAGATTATAATTTACAGTAGATCCAAAATGCACTATTTGACTGTTCATGGCAAATAATCAAGAAAAAAAAATCTGTCTCCTCAAAAGAAAAGCTATAAGTGAAGTAGGCTGATGATCAAAATTGTGCAACAAAGCCTGTAATTTTTTTTTGCATTGAAGTTATAAAATCATTGAGCTTGCTTATATCTATGCCCACACAGCTGATGATGCCCACACAGATGATGACAACCCAGTGCTAGGTGCAAACCTCCTTATGTAATAATGAAGGGTTACACCTTAGCCCACCATGCTAGCCTAATGCAGATTTTCTCACAATGTATTCCATCATTGTTCAAGTTTGTGATAATTTATTGTTAATACAAAATTTTGAAAGGTTATGGATCTCCGCCTGCGGTTTGACCCTGAAATAACGTTTCAACAGTGCGCCTAATACCTAAAGCCATCACTAATTTGAAATAGCCATAGTACAAGCTTATTTCACTGCTTTATTAGTATGGAATTTTTCACGATTGTACAATACAAGAAAATGCAGAATTTTTTTGTTTACGTTTTCGCCGGCTTTAACAAACACTTCATTCCTTCACTATGTTTATTCAAAAGGTATATATTTAATTATTTAACCAAACCGCCCAATAGGGGATATGATAGCTCAGTTTGATAAACACAGCTGTAAACTGGTAAAAATATTGCATAAGAAACAATTATTACGTCGTCGTACAGGTACAAAAGCGCCACCCAGGGAAATCCAGTTAGATAATGCTGTGCTGCCAACTGATCCTGGTATGATCCGAGTGAGCACTCCCCCTCGTGTCATCACACTCGACCAGCATTACTTTCCAGCCGCTGATGACTTCCCACATGGAATGCCCAACAACTCGCCGCCAAGGAGTGTTAGGGCATACAGGTCCCAGGGTGATGGAGCGCGTTCGATTACCCCTCGTCCTGACAATTTGAACGAATCTACCATGACTGAATCACGTTTGGTATTGAGGTGAGTTGATTCTAAATTTAATGCTAATAAATTTGTAAATCTAAACGGATGGTGAGAGAAATAAGAAAAAGTTTTTTAGTAATTTAACTTTTTTTCCACTAAATATACTCGCAGTCATACTGTTTACTAATAGGAATCGAGCAGGGCTTCCACTCTTGAACTCTAAACCTAAACTTGGAGCTGAGAAAGTCTATCGTTAGTATAGCATCATTTCAGTAAAAAAAATCTTAACGCGCAAACACTTTTAAATCTATCCATAAATAAATAAGGTTACCTTTAAATCTGTACGTGAGAGTGATAAAATTCTTAAGTATGTTGTTATAATAGGATAATGTTGTGCAACAGCAACGCTATTGTTATTTAAGTGCTTGCGTGTAAGAGACATAACAACATACATTTAATAAGTACTTATATTCCATGCTTAAATATTAATCACATTTTTATCATGTTACCAATTTAAACATTTTTTTTTTCATTTTACTTATTTTAAAAACTTATAAAAAAAATCACATTGGAACTCGGAAACACCAACCCACCGAACCGCCCGCACACCTTATCGCAACAACCTAATCAATAACTTTTATTATCAGCTTTAAAATATTTTTTACCTTACCTTACCACTACCAGCATGTGGTACTAAACATATGCCCGCCTTAATGTTCAAAAAGTTGACATTCCTTGTAAATGTTTATTTACAATTGGTAAAGGTTGTTAAGAAATACCAATTTAGCAATAACGTTTATTTAATTACTCTCTGTTCACAAAAAATATTAATTGCGTACTTTGCTGATAAATGGCATTTACTGTAAATTATATGTATTTTTAATCTGCAGAGATCCAACCCCACCAATGGGAAACGGCGAGGGGCTCTCCACTGCAGAAGAGTTAGTGCATTTACGTCGCCAGATTGTGAAGTTGAATCGGCGCGTCATGTCGATAGAGGCTGAGCAATTACAACGGCAACAAAAAGAGAAAATAGCATATGCTATTGGCATTGCTTATTTGTTGTTCAAAGTAATAGCTTGGCTGAACCGGTCTTAATTTTAGAAACATCATAAAATAAGATGAAATATATTAGGGATTGTTGACTTCATGAATTTTCTTGAGTGACCATTTAAGGCACTATCAGAAATGTCCTGCTTGTAGCCGAAGTGGAAGTGTTATAGTTCTTCAAAGATTATCGTTTGATTAGCGTTTAGGTAACATTTTTTATACAGTTACGTACAACTATGCAATTCAATGTACAGTAAATCCTTAAACATTTGGGTATACATTATTTAAACCTTACATATTCCTCAGTTATAAATGAACTGTTACAGAATTGCGTGGCCCATCCTAAAGTGTATAGAAAATATTACAATGGGCCAATTTTAATTGAAATAAAGTATAGACCACACCAAGCTTCTCGTTTTATTTCAGGCCCCTTTATCATTATCTATATATACGTCCCACAGGCGTTCTCTACCATGCAGAAGGTCTTAGTTCACCACGTTGGCCTACTTCGGGTTGGCGCCTGTGTGCAGGTTTGCTGTACGATGTTTTCCTTAACCGTTAAAGCAAGTGATAATTCATTGTGAATACTTTCAATTCATAACTTCGATTATCGAAAAGTCGGAGTGCCTAGGGTTTGAACCCGCGACCGCCGAGATTCTCGATCGCGCGTCTCAACCTCGACGCCATCACTGCTTGCACTTTAAAATATATTATTAATAAATTTGATAATGCTTTTTAATAATGGCGCGTAGGACCAAAATATACTGGGATCTATTGTCACAATAAGCAACGTTTTTGAGAGCTTTGGTCACCCATTCGGAAGGTATGGCGTGAGTGGAAATTATTAGGAGCGATTCGACAGTAATTTAATAACTGCTAAACTAAATATACACAGAATAAACAGAATGGACAGTGTTATTGAGTCTTTCCTTTATTTTATTTGGTTGGCTCACAGCTATCAAAAGCAAACAAACAAATTTTACAAAATGCATACGAAAGATAGCCAATTACGAGCTACCGCAGATAGGTATTAAAGGTTACATATTTTTGTCTTACTATCTTAAAATTAGTTAACAAAGTTACTAAAAATGACGTACTTACACTAAGGACAATATTTACAAAAAGGAAAAAAAACGTATAAAATAGTTCACAATGCTCTTGTTGCTAATGTTCCTGTAGTAAATTCTTAGCAGGACGTGGTCTAGAGTAGTGCCCGAAAAACTGCAATAGACTCGCCCCTTATTACGTGGGAAGAAAACACATTTGGCCAAATGTGAGTGTAGAAATGCACCTCTGCCTACCCCTTCGAAGAATACAGGCGTGAAGTTATGTATGCTAAACAGAAATCCAATTGTATCGTTTGAATACCTGCTTCCTTTCAATCACGTTTATTTCTTCCAGAGTAAGTGCAAGTATTCCATGATGCAACAGGACGCAATCAACTTCGGAATAGCGCAATTATGAACTTACGATTAAGGTACATATTTGATTTTGGAGAGCAATTTGATGGATTTCTTAGACAAGAGTGCTGATTTAGCCATAGATAAAAAAAACACAGGTCAGGATAACACTCAATATATTCCGAAAATCATCAAAAGACTGTCAACATACTGTTCAAACATTCCAAAATATGAATGCACACTAGAAGAGGAGTTTACAGTCAATGTAGAACATCAATAACTTACAAAATCTAAAATCAATACTAGTATAGGACAGTCAACATTCCATTTATAAATCAAAACACTTAGGATTTGTTATGGTTTGTCTTCATAAATAAATATTACAGAAAACAGTGGTCCACCAAGTCGCTGTGCTAACCATGCATTTTTGACTACTGCTAACTTCAAGGAATCAACAGCAAGGCGGGCATTCAAATTTGTATGCAAGGCTCTTCCCATTCCTTCCAACACAATCAAATCTACTCCACGACGTTTCATCTCTGTACATAGACCTGGTAAACATAAAAAATTGTAAAAGCTGAAAAAACAAAGGCATTGTAATAAAAAAGTATACTTTCTTACCTACACTAATGGTTCTGAGATCAAGACAGGGACCCCTTTGGCCACTAGATCTGACAACTAAATCTCCAGTTGATAGAGCAGCTGCGATGACAGGACAAATGTGGGAAGCACATTGTAAAACCTCCTCTAATTCAACATTGGTAACATCATTAAGTGCTGGCCATTCATTGGCACAGAGTATTACAGACGTGCCTCTGAGCAACAAAGCTCGGACAAATGGCAAGATACCAAGAACTATGTCAACACCACTGTTGTCAACAAATATTGCTGCACAATGATGAATTGTTTTCTGTAAACATAATGCATGATATGTGTTAATTATTGTATTATGCAGTAATAAAAAATCTATTTGAGTAGTTAATAATTACTTCTAGCTTATCAATCCATTTATCCAAGCCATCAAATAGCCATGGCCTTTTCTGAATTTTTTCTAATGCTTCATAAAGTCCACAGTCCAGAATGGCAGTTACTGCTTGAGCTCCCCAGTCAAACATATTTCCTAAGAAAAAACATGTTCTATATTATACTATTATGTTAAATAATAAGTTTAATGCATTAAACAAATAATATGTTATGCTAAGCATATATTCTGTTGTGATTTAACTTGTAACTGTGTCAGAATTTTAGTAACAATACTAAACTTAAAATTTAAATAAATTAAAAAGACAATACCCTAACTATTGGTTATTACATAAAAAATACTCAATCAAATTATGCCCTTATGTCCCTGAGTGGTCAAATCACTATTCCCACATGTTTTTTTTTTTGTTCATTACTATATATAATTAATTAAATTAATGCAGATATAATCTTTACCAGCTAATACTCCTCTGCATAATTCAATCCAACGCTGGCGATCATCAGGCATAGCATCTATCTCTGCTAACCTGGCGCCAAGTGTTGCGAGTGCTGCTTCATTTTCAAACTTCTTCTGTTGTTTCCATAAGTCAAAGAATCCCTGAGAACGAAGGCATGTCTCGTTGACGTCAAGAAGTAATCGTATTGTCAACTGCCCATGAGCACTAAAATTATAAATAAGAACATTAGCTATATTTAAATTACTACAAACAAAGCAAGCAAATCGCGACTATATCGAATAAATAAAACATTAGTTTATCATGCATACAAGATTGGGAACTTGGCAAGATTTAAAATGATTCAAAACAAAGTTTATACGAAACATGAATGCTGAATGTTTGCCAAAACATTTGCTAACCATTCAGCTGACAAAAAAATAAATTACTTACAGTGGGTTTATCCTGAGTTCTTTGAGCGCTTCTACGTAGCAAGTCTTAAATTTAAGGGCTCGTATTTCAACGGTAGGGTCATTATTATTAGCTAGTGCAAAATTTACATATTTCTCGACAAGTTTCTCGCATGTGTTGAGCCAATATTCTCTAGCTTCTTCATCAGCCAACAAGTCTAGAGTGTCTGGATTATATTTGTCTGGTTCAAACAATATGTGTGATAGACCAAAATGTTCCATTATGATATTATATTGCTTTCAAAACTAAACGACGACACGTATAAACAACAAGTTATATCATTTACTATTGTCTTAGCCCATTGTGATGTTTTATATTTATCACTATGCAAATACCGTTTTCTAACAATTATCTTATCAAATTAATATAAATAATCTCGACGCAGAACAGGACAAAAAATTGAATTCAAATCACAACACATCAGTATCACACGTTCACTATATACCTTGTCTTCACAGATTACTTTATAAATCAGAAATATTATAGCACTTGCCTGTACCAATACAAGTAGCTAGGTACGGGTATATGCAAAATATTTTTCAACAAACAGCAACACCATAACATGGGGTGAATAGTACTAACTTTTTCTAATTCTAAGGGAATTTGAATAAAGTTACATAGTTACTAATCCCATTTTCTATATAACGCTATGAAGTGGTTACAGTATATTAGTATTTCATAATAATATGGAATACCGCATTAATAGGTTTGATGTTTTTATTTAAAATAAAATATTTTGATACGCTTTCGACCGTATTATATGACTAGTGTTAAGAAACTAAATTCAAAAAGTTTACTAAAATTCGTCCAGCGTTGTAGGTAGGTATATATTATGAAGACCTTTATAATATATTTATAACAAGAACATTTTGTTTATAATAATTACATCCAAAAATTATTTTTTTTAGTTTATTAGCTATAAAATGGTGAGTTATTATTTATTTTCTCTTACCTGAAGACATTTTGTTTTAGAATAATGTCAATACTGATTGACAGTTTATAATGAAACATTATTCAAGTAAACATAATGTCATCCCTGTTTTAAAATGTACATTATGCGTATATCCTTACTTTGTTTATGGTTGGAGTTTGACTAACTTCAATTTGGTCTGTTCGCAGTTATCGTTGGATTTTCTGAAATGTGTTTCATACGGAATAAAATTAGTTATTTTCGAAAAACAGTGAGTTTTACTTAAAGTGGAACGTGAATATATCATGTGTGCATATAAATTTAAATAACTAATGTTGTGATTTTAATGATTGATGTAACGAACCAGTGTACGGCAAGATGGACGAATTGTCTAAGGGCATGACACAAACAGGAAGCACCGCTACAACTGACAAAATTCAAGAAAATGATGGTAAATAATTCAAAAATTTTTAAAGAAAAAATAGTTTTTCTGTGTTTGTAGAATTCTGAAGTTTAGTATACATTTATTATATTGTTATAATAAGAAGGTGAGTAAAACAATTAAAGCAATGAAAACAGTACGAGTTAAAATAATAATGCCATGGTGTTTTCTACTAGTTTTAAGTTAAAGCAATTACTGAATTTATGATTTAAATTATTCCGTAGAAATAAACATCATGTTAAAGACTTACGAGTATTAAAGATGTTATTTGTTTAATAAGCTATAAAATATAGAAAATTTTAATCAAATTTATTTAGCTACTACATATTATGTATAAATTTGAGTTAAATTTCCATTTAATTTTATTTAATTGCATTTAGTTAGGTAACGTAAATATATTCAAAAATTATATTATTAAATATCACTATAGTAAATGACAAAAATGACCATTAATTGGTTCTAAAAAAAGTACTTGTATTTGTAAATTTATGTCTTGCTTTTAAATATTTTAAACTTCTTTTTTTTTTAATAATTGTTGTTATTATTTGGTGTGTTAACAGTTTGTCTAGATAGGGCACAAATGTTATCTTTTATAATACAATATAAATGTATCAAATGGAAATATGAACATTACATTCACTATCAAGTGGTTTTGATAAAAAGACAATATGAGTTGTCTTTTATATCAATGATATCCATATTAATGAACATAAGTATATTATGATGACATCACAGTTAAATATGATTTATGAATTGTAATTTGTTATTGAAAATTTATCTGGAAGTACATAAAAATGTAATTAATTTCTAACATGACCTTATGTCAGTGTGCACTGACATTAGATAGCCGGAACCTTGTTAATATGACCAGATAAACAGCTTCAAAGTCAGCTTATCACTTAATTGCATCTGTTTACAATAGTAATCTAAGGAATATGTAAAAGATTTTAAAGATTTTAAAATATAAACTATTGTATATTTTTCACTAGATGAAGATGATAAAAATTTGTGTTAAAATATTATCATGTATTAGCAGTACAATATGAAAGCTAACTAAAAACCTTCATATAATAACACTTATTTTTACACATAAATCTGGCTTCGGCTCTTTTCAGCAGCCTTAAATGAGTCAATTTTAAACAGATTTGTTGTGCCGTCATATACTATGTGCATTTGGGTATAAACATTAGTAAATCGTTTTTTTGTAGTTACTTTGCACTGGCATATTTGTTTTTGATATATTTAAAATATATAATCTTAAATTATGCTTCAAATTTTAATTCACTATTTTTATATAAAATTGATTTTCATATGTCATTGATTTTCATATCTTAAATATCACCACTACATTTTTCATATTGTGTATTATTTAGAAAGTAAAGTTGGAAGAGTATTTGCACTGTCTACTCAATCTGGATACTTGTGATATACATATAAACTAAAAAGATAAAGATAAGATAAAACAGTAAATAACAAGTATGTGAAGTTTTGATAAAATATCAAATATTATTTACTAATATCAAGAAATATGTTAGTAATTTTATTTTTTGTGTAATTCAAGCTTATATAAAAGCCTAATCTTAAATAATAATTAATCTGGATCTCATTTCAAGCTAGTCAATTTGTTTTAAATTTATAATATTTTAAAAATAGTGAAAAGTTCCTCAGATCACATCTATGTATATAATGTCATTTAAGAAAACAATCATATGTATAAAGCCGTCCCATTTGACTAAAACAATTATAAAGAAATTATCTAATAATTAATGGTTTGCATATTTTCTATTATCTTAAAGGGTTATATTATAAAATAAATTGTTTTTTTTTAGACTGGATAATCAACCATAAGAGACTGTATATATCTTTTTATTAAAGAAATATTTTCCTTACCTAGTTTCAGAGATAATGTTGTTAATAGAAACAATTAAACTTCATAAAAACAATAGTTTTGAATGATATGCAAACTCAATAATACATGAATTCAGTACAATGTATCTGTTATCAAAAGTTACTTCCTCCAATTTCTGCATTAGTCTTTCCATAAAATATGTTTGACAGACCATTGTGATTTTCTAAAATTAACTTTTACTAATTTACCCTTTGTAATATCAGTCAAAGGCCTGTAAAACTACTAGAAACATAGTTTAAGTATTTAGGACTCAGATTCAAACAAACAAATAATAAGAAAACCCTTTAACAATAGATTACAACTATCATGTAAACATTGACAAGCATTTAGTTAAAGGCTGGTATTTCAAAATTTAGAAAAGTATATTAATTGTCTTTATACATACATGTATGTCAACAGTACTTTATAACACTTAATTAATCAGAAATATATAACAATAACAATTGGAACTGTGTTAATATTTTTGAAGTATCTATGCAATACTTTGAATGTCAATCTCAAATCATAAAGTAAGTAAATTGCATAAGACAGTCATCACAATTTTTGCAATTAAGATTTTAAATATTATTTTCAAATACTGAAATTGACATATCCTAATAAATTTAAAACACTCTTAATAATGCAACATCAACTGTATTGTCATTTTTTGTCTTTTTCGATTATAATATTGGAGAAATGAACATTATGTATACTGTCTAGAAGTAAGTAACAAACCAACTTGTTGTAACATTATGTTTCTTTATTAATGATTCATTAGAAAAACTTATAAAAAAATACAAAATAGGTTTTTTGTTATCATTTACTTTGAAAACAATAAATAATATATACCATATGGACACTACAATTTGATATACACACAATAAAATATTTAACTGAATAATATTTTTTTAACCGACAAATTCATTTACATAAAAGGAAAGTCATGAAACTAAGAGGTCTTGTTATGTTAATAAAAAACAGTAGTTATCTTTTTGGGGAACCTAATGCTTTAATATTTATATTCAATTATGATTTGCATAAATAGTCTTTTGCCTGGTATGATGTGGTTGATCAAGTGACTAAAATAAGTGTGTTTTGTATTCATACATAAAAATAAACATGCTTGTGCAAAATATAATTATTTAAAAACTATTCTTTGTTTAATGAGTAATGTAAAGTGTGAGAGAAATAAGAAATAACATAGTATGCTATAGTTATTTCTATAAACTTTAGGGCTTTTTTTTTACAATATGAAAATGATAAAACATTAAAATTTCAGATTATCACTGTACCCAAATTGATTATAATCAGGAGTTTAAGGTTGACAGCATCATGATCATCATCAGCCAATATACCTCCCACTGCTGGGCATGGGCCTCCTCCACCATTGAGAGGGTTCAGGCCATAGTTCACCATGCTGTTCTAGTGCGGATTGGTGGACTACATACTTAAGAAATTCCTAAGAACTTTTATGTGTGCAGGTTTCATTACGATGTTTTTGGTCACCTTTGAAGCAAGTGATAATTCAATGTTAATACACACATAACTTCGAAAAGTCATAAGTGTGTGCCTAGGATTTCAACCCACGACAGTCGAGATTCTCAACCGTGCATTTAAACCTCGAGGCCATCACTGCTTTAAAATACGACAGCGCAATTCATGATTTAAAACACTGCCACATTTTTAATACGAGTTGTGATCTAGGATTCCGAGTAGTGTAAAGCGCACAACTTTACGACTTTTAAACCAACTGCAAAAAAGGAGAAGGTTTTTTATGTTTGTTGCCTCAGAATTTTCGTCAGAGTTTTGATGATTCTTTTTTTATTTGAAAGCTGGTGCTTCCAGATTGATTCTATTTTAATTTTTATTTGGTCATTTTAATTTGGTCTAGTTGTAGCAATGGCTTCCATTAGGAAACCATATAAATCTTAAAATTGTATTAAAGTGCGTGACAAATCGACGAATAGCTCAATATAATGTTACCCGATTTTGATGATTACTTTTTTATTGGTACGGACGTACTGCCCATCCGCAACCTGGGCGCCCGGATTAAGCTAGTGGGGGCGTAACTGCGTCCCCTATAACTCCGAGACGGCCGAGACAATTACGTCTCGAAGGTGCACTGGCCTGCTGTGGATAACTGTGTTTCCTCGCTCACGTACCATGGTCGCCCAACTTCGGCGGAGATGGCCACCGGGGGATTTTGGTCGCTATGCCGGTTTAGGGATTTTGTTAGGGACCTAGCCCGACATTTACATCTGCGCGGACATGATGTCGCCGCGCGTCGGGCTGGAAGACCCGTGACCCCGACATAAGTTTCCCGCTCCCGTTCCCAGGGCTGGGGAGAAGTAGAGCCATAAATAGCTTTCCCCCCGAGAACAAAAAAAAAGGTTTTCATTACGGGATCCATGACAAGTTAACGGAATTCTTCAATTCTTAGGAGCAAACTAACGATAGTCGGCCGAATCATTATAAACTATCCGGATATTTGGGTCAACTACCGTAACGTCTTTATGGTCAAGTAATTGTAGTCGAATACGATGATCATTGGAATTCTTAAACAGATAATAGCAAGGGTGCGATCTTTAGAGGAAATTTAAACGTCCGAAATTAAATTGCAATGCCCTTAGGTTCGTTGCTACATTGCAATAATATGATACGCAAGCGATCTAATTGCATTGCTTAAAGTGTATTATGTGTAAAGCGGGGGTATCCGAGTGGGTGGTAGAAAAATTTAGGTGGTAGAGAAATTACAAAATCGGTACAGTAGAACCAGAGATTACTTCTTACAACGTCATAAATTCACAAACTTTACCTCATTATAATATTATTATAGATAAAAGTATAATAAAGAAACCGGGTTCAATTCCGGGTGTAGCTTCTCTAAAAATAAACAAAAATTTGAACAAAACGAAAACCGCCTTCAAAATCCTCTTCCAAAACAAACAAAAGTAAAAAAAATATTTGCGTATTCTTCTGTAACTTAATAATCTACTTACTATTTCTCTATATCAATATGTAGGTACGGTCTTTTTTTATCACGCACTGATAATAATATAATGTAGTTAAAATTATTGTTATTTTTGGAGTCTGTCATCCAGAATACAATATTGTGAGATATTTTTGTTATTAAATATCGGAACAGGGTAAAAAAAATACTTCGGAAATCGTGTCATTCTCATCTCTTTCCTTGAACCCCGAAGTTGTACTAGCCGCCAGAATTTTATATTCATGAAAAACTTCCGGGCAATCATATTTCCTATAGATTTTGTTAGTTTTAGTTTTCTTACAGTATATACAGCTAGAGAAGTATATAATATGTTAAATATACATGTAATATAATTGCATGCTTTAGATACATCAAGGCGTTAGTTTGAGATGGCTGTTGTACCGAGATAATCGCTGAAGACCGCTTTGCAGATGGCGTAAAGCGTGGTTCGCGGCACGCACGCCAACCATGCTAGCGTTGGTAGAACAACTGCGGTCGTACCTCAGTGGAGGATGTGAGTGCGTCGCATGGCGTGGACTCATTACCATTGTGCTCATTGCTCATACGTCACCAACAATAAATAAATTGTACAGACATTGATTAAATAAATTATAATTTTACCACACTGGGGCTTTCTGTAAACACTATAAATGTTGTTGATCCAAAAAAAAAAAACACAACACCAAACAAATATTTATATTCGTTAACATTTTTCATTTAGGTGAAAGGCAGATGATTCTGAATAATTATTTATTTAAAACCGCTTAATTGTATCGTATATACATATATGATTATGTATAATATTTTTGGTTAGTAAAACATTTTTGGACTACCTTATCGGATTGAAGCGAATATACATCGAAATTGGCTCTGACGCAGACCTAAAGCATAAGTCTTAAGGTGTTGTATGAATATATTAAGTTGACATGATGTAACAAGGAAGTAAGACAGCAGGAGGAAACTCCCACCTCGTTAGAATAATAATTTTCTATGCGCGCGTGTGATTCCGTTTATACTGTTAGGTGTTGGTAAATAAACATGAATAAAAGGATAATATAAATTAAATTCACTTGTGTGATTGCATGGTTTTAACATTTATATGATTTTGTGATATTTTACTAAAAACGGGCAGTTTAAAGTAACTGTTTTCTCAAAATGGGCTGTGACTGCATACACAAAACGCGTTATTGACATCGCTAACCGCATTTCGTAATAGAAGGTTGCATGTTAAAATGTAGGGTGTTTGTTGTTTACAAGTGCAAATCACTCGCCCAGAACCATTAGCATGATAAAAACTTGTCCCCGAAAGGTCACCGTGGTCGTTGGATCGTTCAAATATGTTGTGCTCATTCGATGTGCAACACTTAGTATTCGCCGTTTGTGTAATACATCTTATTGGATGGTGTTGGCAAGGAGTGAGCTGCAACATACGTATAGTAGCGGACTCTAGGTACGTGTGCTGCACGCGGGGTTGCTTCAGCAGTTTAATTTCATTCATTACTTACCAGCTAACTGTGAGTTGACTGCTAATTTCAAACCGAAATAATAATTATTGCCGATGACCGATGTTTACACAAGTCTGAAATCGGTCTGCATACCTGTACACAGAATTCTCGAAGGATCAAAGGAGGCGCTGCATACCAGCGTCTGGTTCTTTTCAAGAGGATTTTCGTAATCAGATAAATCATGTTTATGGCTCTCGACTTCCTTACGCGAAGTTTTCGCAAGCCTCATTTGAATCACAGAACGACGTGGATATGTTTTGAATTGTGACCGTGCGTGGTTTTTATGTACTTCCTAAGTTATTGAGATAACACTAACTACATCGTTCTGTTTTAAGAATTGGTTACTATGGCCGTAGGTATGTATTGTGTATCGAATATATAAAAATTACAACGAGGCACTAGATAATTTTCTTGTATCAACTATTTATGTTTTGTACACCGTAAACCTATAATGGGCCGATTACATGCAATGCAATTTTATATGCAATTATGTTAATTTCGGATGCGGCATTACGTTCATTGTTTATCATAACAGCCATTGAGTGATTGAGTATACTTAATGTCCACGTGTAATCCTGAATCCCACTCGGTCTAGTTTTAATATTTAAAATAAAAAATAATTATAGCATATTTTTGGAATTGCCTTTAAACGTAACCCTATTGTAAGTAACAATACGGCGTTAAAAAACATGTTCCAAGTTCCGAAACCGATAGCGTGTTATGTATGTTGTGTAATGTTTAGCATTTAAGTGAGTAACACCATGTATGAGACGCATTATTTTCGCCAGGCTCGACGAGTCCCGTGGTGTACGTAAATGAGACGTGCCTGGAGTGTGAGCGAGTGCGGGCGGCGTGCGAGCGGCTGGGTGCGGTGGTGCCGGTGGCGGTGCCCGATGCACTGCCGCAGCCCCAGCAGCCGCCGCCCTCTCCATTCTACCTCATCACCTCGCCTTTTGATGGCGACCTCTTCGACACTGCGCATAGAGCAAAATACAGGTCAGTCATGTAACAAATATAAGGACACTTTCATATCTTTTCTACTCCTTGCTGATTACTGGAACATCTAAATTGATGATATGAATAAGGCATAATAGTCACCAAGCTTATTTAAGAACACTAAACTGCATTGGTTTGGGCAAAATCATACTTCGGCATAAATGCGATGACGTGAATAAAGTTGTTAACGAGATGTTATTGACATTTATTTTGGCAGCGGGTGCGGGCGCGGGTGCGGACACGGCCGCACCGGCGAGGTGCCTCGCTAGGCTTAACGTGAGAGCGATGGATGCTTTGTCACGCGGTTACGTTGTCTTTTTGTGTTGGTTTGCATACGCTACCGTTTGCGCGTGCTCGCACGGTTTCTTGTGACGTCGTGTAGCTAAAATAGCTTTTCATTTAGATTAATTATTGTGATAAAGCCCCGAAAGATGTCAATGTTGTTTTTGTTATTTTTGTTATCAATCACAATCTTTTCTTGAAATATTCAAGTAGATTTTATCAATGACTACGGAAAACGTTTTGTAGGAAAAAAAGGTCCTGCAAAGTTTGACTTTATCAATTAGTAGCTTTTGCTCGTGACTCCGTCCGCGTAGACTACAGGGTTGAGTTCAGAAGGAAAATAAGTTAGGTCTATTTTACTTCTCTGAGTCCTATTAATCTCCATACCGAAAATCATACAATTCGGTCAAATTGTTCAAACGTGAAACCGTAACGCGTCGATCGGCGCCTTGTGCATCATTATTGCGCGCTGGATCAATATTTTAAAACTGCAATATCTTCTAAGATACTCAGTGAAATCAAATGATGTAAAGGGCAATTTTATTTAAAATTAAATACTTGTAATGAATAACGTATTTATTTGGATAAGGATTAATATCATGTTTGTAAAAACATCTTCACAAATAATGCTTTATTTAAAATAAATTTGGTTAGAATAAAAAACGTTACAGTGAGCCAATCTTAAAAGATAGACATAATATGCTGTCGCGGACTTTTTTTTAGAATTTTTAAAGGGGAATAATTCTGTCATACATTATTTTAGCGTAGCTTTAACCGTTTCTGCAGCGTACGCAGCGGAAGCTCACAAAAAGGAAAAAATGTTCCCGATTTTGAAACATTCTTTATTGCTGCTCCGCTCCTATTGGTCGTAGCGTGATGATATATAGCCTATAACCTCCCTCGATAAATGTGCTATCTAACAGTGAAAGAATTTTTCAAATCGGACCAATAGTTCCCGAGATCCTAGCGTTCAAACAAACAAACAAACAAACTCTTCAGCTTTATAATATTATTAGTATAGATAATATCTGACAACGTTTATAGGGCATACAATGAAACTTGCTTTTAAAAAATTCGGATTGTTTGTCAACATAAGTAAATAACTGGATATCAGCATGTGATTTGTTATTCCGAATATCTTTAGGACGAATGTGCCGAACGTAGTGTGTTGTACATCGAGAAGGGAAGCCTGACAGCAGTTTGATGAACTCGTTGTCACCGCCTCATGTAATATCGAACGCGTAGTGGCGAACACGTCTCTTGACATCAGGTGTAACGTACTTCATTAACGGCTCATTGTTTACATTCTGAATTCATATAGGCGATTAATTAAGATTCACTGCAAGACCCAGCAAAAAATGATTTATATCCGATCATTGGCAACTGGATCGTTCGTTATCATATTCAGTGTGCATTGGCGTTCATTAAACACAAGAGCATGTTTGCGGGGGTAGTTGCACCAGAATACCACTCCAGCGCCTACCAATGTTATTCTCGAAATTCGCTTGGATAGAACTGCACTCGGTGCAACTCCCTTTGAAGTTGCTTGAGCAGTGATCGAGCAGGCTTGATGGTTTTTGTTTATTATTTCATTCCGCATTTGATGCCGGATTTGTTTGAATTTATGTTTATGTGGTGCCTTCATCTGAGAGCTTTGTCATTATCTTAAGGATAATAAAATAATAATTTAGAGAAATAAAAAAGAAATAAATCCTTTTATTCGTTCAGTTCTTCATTTCAATGTTGAAAACGTGTGATCATTAATCAATCAATTCAACAGTTTTATCCTAAAAGTTTGTGAAACAGTTTCATATACGTACAAGGTCCGTTGTACAAGGTCGGTCGTGTTAGAATGATGAAATTATGCCGCGCAATATTCATTTGTGTGAAAGCAGTGTTACACATGTAATTTGAAAGGTTGGTTGTTGGCGACGTGCGCCACCTCGTCACCTCGCCCTGCTCGTACAGTCGGGGTTGTTTACGCACATGGAAGCTTCCACTCACAAGGCGAGCGTGTATTTGGTGACTGTATTTCATGGAAGCATGGATGTAAATAAAGGCGCGTGTATGTGATGTGTACGGAGCGGCGGCGCGAGCGCGCATCTCCCGCCGTACAGCGAGGGTCGCCCTTGTGGCCACGCGACGCTCCTTGCTATTTTCGGCCTCACATTCCTCACGACTGTTTTTCAATCTAACGTGAAACGCATAACGCGCATGCCGTTTGCGCCTTTGTTATTGCGTTTGCCGCGTTAAAGTATTCACACTATTGGTTTTATCGAATCAATACGACACACGAGTTAACGTCAATAATGCTTAAACGATCAAAAGCGAATAAGGATTTTTCCAGTTGAACGTAGCGATGGTTACGATGTTTGTCAGTGTCAGTGACTGGGTTTTGTGTAATGTGTTTGTGTGGAACGTGCGTCGGACTAGTGCCTGACCGCCGGTGAACGTGATGACGATGGGGCCCACACGGTTACCGCCCACGCCGGAGGAACAGGAACCGACACAGGAGCTCCTGCCGCCTCAAATGGACATCAAAACGCCTGATTCCGTATTACTTCACTGTGACTTGTAAGATGAAAACAATTATGAGTATTTAGCTTTCGCGAACAAAAATATTTGGTGCGCTATCATGAATTGAATCATACGGGATGTTTAGACTTTAGGCTAACGTAAGCTCTAATCAGCTTCCCGAAAAAATGTACAATGATTATTATTAAGAAACTAGAAACTGCAGATAATGTTATCCTTCGTGACAGAATTTCTAGACTGGTTCTTCTGTACAAATGAATCTATGTATGGTGCTTGCTGAATAAAATTATTTTATTCATCGGATGTCATATTTTTATTTATTCATAATCTTAAAATATATTCATAGCTACAAGTGCGTTGCGATTATGTTTGATCACCGTAACATAGTGCCACATTCCGTAACGTTCGTTGTGTAACCATCCGATTGTTCAATCGAATTAATCGCTAATAGAATTAACTCAAGTTTTTAAGCGTCATAATATCATATTTATCTGAAAGGTGCTTTACTTATCGTAGAAGGTACTTACCGTTATATTATTTTCTATTCATTTCAAGTAATTAACTAATGTTGTCAACTGTTTTACGCGTGATTTTTGTTACGACAGTCATGGAATTAAATCCCAGGCAAAAACTTTTTGGTGCATGTAAATAGTGAATGAAAGCATCTTTAACAAGTGAGCATAGGTAAGTGTTCAAAACAAGCGACAACAATTTCATATAAGTAGTACCCAGTATGGTAGACAACGACTGAAATGGTGATAGTAATAAAGTAAGCCCATGCTCAGTAATGGGTCGTGACGACTTTCAAAATGATGAAATCATTCTTTCTTTCTTTTTCTTTTAAATTTACAAATCCTCACCCTCTATCGCTCTTGTGAGAGCCGATGAATGGATAAATCATTTGGTCAAATTAGTGTGTAATAAATACCTAAACGAATTCACCCAACAGGGGGTGTATTTACTCACTCTTCATTCACTATTGCCATTGCAGATAGAGTTAACGATTTCATTGCGTTGAGTATACTTCACTAGTTCACGCCTTATTTTCATTTATACCTTGATGATTATGATAAGCACACAAGCAGGTACTAAACGACTTATTAAATACATATTAACTTTATTGTGTTTTTTTTGGAGTTAGTTTGGATCTTACTTATTTCTGAATGGCCACCATCAGTTAATATTACTTAAAAAAAAAACACTTGTAACTATTTTTAACCTGGCAAAGTCCTTAGTCAAAAACGGTAAATTTGCACCCGCAGGATATTCACGAGTCTTAGATCATCTCAGTTTCTGGAACACCGAACAACCTTGATGTAATTAATTATTGTTGACATTCAGATACCAAAAGTTAAAATAACGCTATTAGTAATTGTGATGGCGGCGATTGTTTATAAACTCTTGGAATTCTCGTGTAAATCATCAACTATTTGTACACGAATACAACGACGCGGTTACGTACTTACCCTGTGCTGGACTAAATGAGGTGTTGACAAACTAGAACATTATATCTCGTTTTATGAGGTTTATTATAAAATACAATCAATATTTCCAGTTGCAATGGTTGCATTGACTTGTAGTTCGGATTATGTGCATGCGGTGTGAGTTGTGACGTGCGGCATCGTCTGCCGCGTCTCCATCACACGTCGCCGAGCGCGCGCGGCCAGCGCACCAACGTACCGGTAGTTCACGTTGGGTTGTGAGTTGTGATCGTGCGTCACGACTGCCGGCCAGCGGCACGCTGCTCCCCGCCCACCACATCCACGAACTCTTTTTAATTCATGTCTCCGGGAACATATCGCGTGCCCTATTAATAAAGTTATTCTACAAATACATATTCCCAGATTAGTGAAGAGCCCCATTTTAATAATATTGTTGATTGTTTAAAGATAACAGCTATACTACTAAGAAATCCGTTTATGATAAACCCCTAATAAATTATGTTTTAGTGGAATATGAGTAATGCCTGAGTTATTAGCTGTAGAATTTGAACTGAAGGTTGTACGCACACTTTGAGTATATTGAATAGATATTAGTCTTCATTCCTCACGCCCATATTAGTATTCAGCGAACATGTAACATGTACGTACATATAGACAAATCGATATTTTGAATAGACAAGAATTCGTTTGCTCATTCATGTTCTTACGAGATGCTGAGGTGAGAAAATTGTACTGTAATTTTTAACGTTTATTTTTTATTTAAGTAGCATATGCTAAGAATTTTGTGAGATATAAAATACACTATTATAGCTTAAAAATTATATCACAGTCATAGCTGTCATACACTCACACCCTCATCCTTGAAGAAATAGACATCAGTGCACTTCTGGTCATACATACAATTTACTAATGGTGTATAAGTTGTCTCTACATTTTGTATTATATATTCTGTATGTTTAAATATACAATAAAGAGGTAAAATAAATAAATAATATAAAGTACTAAGATAATAATTTACGCACTTGGCCAGCGTGGTGGACTACCGCCTAAACAGTCTCAGTTGTAGACAAGGCTTGGGACATAATATATGGGCTGCTGATAAAGATGACGAAGATTATCTTCAAATTAAAGATTAATATGAAGAGATAGTAGTTTAATTTAGGGGGCTACATAGGAGATTGTGAAAATAGTATTCAAGTTAATTCGAACAAATTTTTTGACGGATATTGAGACCTAAACACAATCTCATAATAAACTATCGACATCAAGGTTTAATGCAGACTATTAAACTAGCTACTTTTGGGGAAGCATTGTGCGTTAGTCGAGTATGCGACGTTAACTAGCAGTTATTCTAGAAATGCGGACGCAAAACTATGTAAAAATGCCTTATTTATGCCAATTATTAAGGCAAGTCTTTAAAAAACGCAGTGATTTGCAGATGCGATGTAAGTGGCTTAAGGGACATAATCGATTTTGGTGTCTAGATTTTCGTAGGGAAATTACAAAGCTAATGTAAAGCAGTGATGGCCTCGAGGTTTGGGCGCGCGGTCGAGAATCTCGGCGGTCGCGGGTTCAAACCCCAGGCACACACCTCTGATTTTTCGAAGTTATGTGTGTATTCACATTGAATTATCACTTTCTTTAACGGTGAAGGAAAAACATCGTGATAAAACCTGCACACCTAAAAAGTTCCTAAAAATTTCTTAGGTGTGTAGTTCGCCAACCCGCACTAGGCCAGTGTGGTGGACTATGGCCTAAACCCTCTCAATGGTAGAGGAGACCCGTGCTCAGCAGTGGGACGTATATGGGTTGATGACGAATGTAACATTGTAAAGTAAAGGGCTCTTTGAATATGACCACAGATTTAAGTGACAGACTATATAAATAATGAAATGGTATAAGTTATACCATACTTGTACCGTATAAGTCACATTGATTGAAGAATTTTTCGACTTGTCAAAGAGAAAGATCAATAAATTATTGCACATGGCATCGCGATTTAAGTGTTAGTCTCTATTTGTCGCTTGCACTTCGTCGACATCATATTCGTTAAATTGAGATACAAATCATGGTTGCTTATGCAATTAATACGCAGCATGAACAAATTAACGTTCATATCTAGCGTCGTATCTTTAGTGTTGGAGGGCGACCTTAGATGGTGGCCGGCCGTAAAACGCGCTGATTAATCATATTATGCGTGTATCTGTGTGACTGTGTGCCCACTGGCGCACTGCAGCGGCGCGCTGGCTGCCCATCTCGGTACACCAGCTACTATGTCAACTTGCATGCGATCCCCGCGATATCATCGAGCGATAGCGCAAAAATGACTAACAACTACTAAGTACAGAGGCGATAGGCCGATGTTTCGCATTAATGGATATTGTTATAAGTAAAATTATTTACTATATTGCGATGACTAACAAATAAATTTTAAAAGCGGGGTTAGCAAAGATATAATATTTTTTTCATAACAAAGAACGTAATGAGTGCCTTTCTCACTTACGTTTTACTCTTATTCCCAAGGGCAGCGATAATTAGTCGAGTGCAATAAATAGTTCTTTAATTAAAACTACTAAAGTTTTGATGTAAAGGCGGTCACAACTCACAACTAACATATTAGACAACCTTCATTATTTACAGTCACTTTCTTGTAAAACAATAGAATAAGATGATGTTATGGCGCGTCGTGTACTATGATCATATAGTTGATCATTAATAGTTGTACGTGGCTTATAAGAAACATAATTCACGAGCAAAATAAAATCTCAAGTGTGCTATCGCTGGGTAGATCCCAGTAGGGAATGCGTTCAGCTGGCGTTTTTATGTAACATGCACGAGTTCAAAACACACTCGCGTATCCCGCATGATCTATTGAACGTCTTTACTGGCGGTTAAATCAAAAACAACTGTTAGTACAAACATTTTGTATAACCTACGGGCACGCACATTGCAAGACGGCTATAATGTTTTGGAATTTTCCCATTGTTTGGATCAATTTTTAACAATTCTGGTAAATCTATGTGGGGGTGGGGGAGATAGTACCCTTACTGGTAGTACTAGCTTTTCATTAATTAGCTTACCATTTAATGACTTTATTTTTACGAGAGTAAAACTTATTTTCAAACTATTTTATCTTATTCTTTTATTAAAATAGAATATTTATATACAAATTTTTACATATATTATTGCCGGTTCTAAAAAAAACACTCTTTGTACTCGTAAGGATTGTCTTACGCCCAAAATGGTTAGTCGATTTTAATCCTTCTGCGGATAGATCGAAATAATTGATAAATCGAGCAAAGCTTTGTTGGACTCGATCACAGATTACTAGTTTCATTTTGGATAGCGGCAAGGATTGTGTATACAATGTGTCCGTTAGTTCATCATAGGAATTTGCTTTCTTCACGAAATGAGAGTTTATTTCGTGGAGAAATAAGATTCTTATGATACAGTCGTATTTACAACATGGTTTTTTTTTGTAGTGATATATTGACGTGGTGAGTGCCATTATATTGTGTGTATGTGTGCGTGTGCTTATTGTACGTGTTGGTGCGTGTGTGGCAGGGTGCTGGGTCCGACCGCGGTGCTACAGCTGGCGGAGCGGGAGGAGCCGCCGCCCGCCAACGCGCGGCCGCTCTACTCGCTGGCCATGCGCGGCGCGGTCATATGCTTCTCCGGCTTCAGGAAGAAGGATGAACTTGTCAGTACCCGTAAATATACTCACTAATATTCATACAAGTCGAATCTACATCACATACTGGAACAGACCTGAAGGTATAATGAAGTATGAAAGAATATTTGTATGCATAGGCTACTTCCAACTAAGCAGCTTTTCATCACAGGGTCATATGTTTTTTCCCACATTTAGCTTCAGTGGCATAATAAGGAGGGCATATTTGTGGATACTTGTCGGGGATGTAGTAAGATAAGTACATTCGTGCCTCTTAGGGATAAGCTATTACGTTAGACTGCTTGTTTGTTGCCTCCTCTCTCATTTTTATTTCAACCTACAAAAGCTTAATCCACTAAACTTAAGAAGTACTATATACTCAATGTACAATATCAACTGTGATCGCTTACATTAAATAGTTGCCTTACTTGCTGAAGCTCGATTCTATGCAGTATACCATAACAATTTGCAAAGATAACATATTATTGAAATCATCCAACGATTGTTATTAAAATGCATTTGTTTATTATTCAAACGATTGAATGAGATATTATGTGCATTTGGAGGTTACCGCTTGAGACTCGGTTAACTTTCTCGGGGCATTATTTTAATGTCAACTACTTTTGCAATATCCTCAAGGTATAGCGTAAAGCCACTTGAATACCGAATAGAAATGGTAATAAAAGCAATTTGAAGGTAATTATTTGTGGTTGCCGGAGTGTGTTAATGTGTATGTGTGTTGCAGACGTACCTGATAACGTTGATACACTACATGGGCGGGTCGATCCGCAAGGACATGTCGAGCAAGGTGACGCACCTGATCGCGGCGGCCGCCACGGGCGACAAGTACCGCTACGCGTCCGGGTTCGGGCTGCCCGTGCTGGCGCGCTCCTGGGTGGACGCGTGCTGGCAGCGCCGCGACGACCCCACCTGCCACGCCACCGACGACAGCGTCATCGTCAGTACTCACTGCCTCTACTCACCGTTACCTCACTACCGGAAGTGTGTGTTTGGAATCACAACTGCACGGCCGCACACTGTGTACCGACTAGCGTTTTTAAGGCCCAATTTGGAACAAGATGTTTGCTTTTTATGTACCAACGCTAATTGCTATATTATATAGACAAGCGGTAACGCGTCTTAGATGCAAGGTCACGGTGAACATCCTCGTGCAGCTGTGACATCATGCAAATGTTTATTCAGCGGTCATGCTTGACTTGGATTTTTTAAATATGTACATTTATTGAATATTTTAAAGTACCTACAATGCGCATTTTATTTTCGAGTGTATGTGAAGTGATAAGATAGTAATGAGGGAGGTTTGTTTGCAGAAGGAGCACAAGCTGAAGGTGTTCGCGGGCGCGCGCGTGTGCTTCGTGGGCTTCCCCGAGGATGAGACGCAGCACATGGCGGAGGTGCTGGCCAGCAACGGCGGCGCCACGTGTCCGCTCGACGACCCCGACTGCACGCACGTCGTGAGTACTCCACACTCTACACCTCGCCTCCGCCACCTCCGCCACCTCCGCCTTCTGCACTCACACACCACCTCTCATATGTATTGATTAATCATACGTTCGCCTTTTACGGCAGAGCCTCATTGCCATTATCGAAAGAAAATTAAATATATAAAGTGCAAACATAATTTTTAATTTAGACGCGTACACGAGGCTGACAGTTAGACGGCGCCCGGTCCGCATACGAACGCATGCAGTCTTGCTAACGTTGACATGTTTGGCAAAACATAGCTCATATTTAATTCTACGATAGACGAACGCACGATAATAAGTGCGCTTTGAG
This sequence comes from Cephonodes hylas, assembly GCA_030295005.1. NCBI lineage: Eukaryota > Metazoa > Arthropoda > Insecta > Lepidoptera > Sphingidae > Cephonodes > Cephonodes hylas. The sequence continues at coordinate 9,065,605 of AP025363.1, read as the reverse complement.
TTTTGTACGACAGAACATTTACCTCTGCATAACTCACGTAGTTGTTTATTTATACACTTCTTGGTACATTATGCATATTAGTCACTAATTTTAGTATAATGAAGTCAGCATGCACCTAGTTAGTACTCTTGGGAACACAGAACTCACTTAGTTGTTACATTGTAGACATGGCAAATTAGTGGTTTTTAGACGGTCATTACAACGATTATATTAATAAATCATTTGTTCCGCTAACTGCGTTTTTAATACTTTTTCAATGTCAGCATTATTCATGAGCACGTGAAGTGCAGAACAATTCCATTGCGTTTCACAGTACAATCATTATTATGGAATAAACGTGTAATAAGGCGCGTCAGCATTTCTATAAGACATTTCCAGTTTGGCATTATGTGTGAATGCGTGGTGTGCGCTGCGCTGCCTGTTCAAACAATCACTATCAGGTGTGTCGCGAGCCCGCGTCGCGGCTCAATGTCACCATTGATTTCACAACCAAACAATAAATACTTTAATATTTTCTTCACATCTATGTAAACATACGTACCGCGGTTGTAAACTGAGCCACTATATTTGTATATGTATTGTAGTCCGATAGCGCCATAAGTTCAGTAAAGCGGTTATGTCGCCGAAACTCTTGCGCCGCACCCCCACCAGTCCCCGCACGACGCGAAGTCAACCCATTGTACGCTTATTTATTTGTAGATTGCTGTATTTCGTTTTCACCACACCCACTTGCTTACCACTCGTCCCATGTGTATATTCGTTGTATGTAATTCCCACGTACTACTTGAGTCGGTGGCACCACATACTCACTGTCACGCCAGTGCTAATGCTCATTGTGTCCTTGTGTCTATATGCTGTTATGTTCTGTTAACAAATCTCGAGGACTAGGATCACCGGTTTCGATTTCATATACTCTTTGGGAATAAAAATATTGATCAGGTTGTCATTCTACGTAAATAAGTCGTGTTATACGTTCTTCAATGAATCTGACGTCGTCACACGTCTAACAACGGATGACGCTTCTGTATATTTGTGTAACGGAAAAAGAATAATGTAATTTTGTCTTTCATTTCGCGCATGACGTCTCTAACGTGTCGATTGTTTTCAGTGTGACATGCACAGAAAAACAAGTGGTTTTAAGGTTTACGTAATATGATTTATATTGAGCCGGCACGAACCGGTTTTAAAGAATTAATTTTTGTTACAACTGTTTCTTTAAAGCGGCCATATCATTGTTATTAATTAATCTAATTAAACAATGTAATGTTCGCCAGTCAGATCTCGAATGGACATTCTTTTTATACCTAAATCAATAATTATGACGACAGACCAGTTAATTTAAAAAATGCACTTAGAAAAATCACTACCAATCATGTGTTCTGATAATGATCGCCATTAAGGTTTTTTGTTTACTCTTATTACTGTAAGAAAATTAAAAAAAAAGACTTGTTACAAAAATGAACAACTCTACCACGAAACTAGAACATTGGAATAATTAAAAAAAAGTATTGTTTATCAACCTATTAATTAAACGGTTTGCTTTCTAACGTCAACACGTAATCATTAGTAAGCTACCAATCATCATCTCATTTTAAAAGTTAAACACAAATAAATATAGAATACGGACAAATTAACATTAGAATGATAACCTGATTAACAATCGAATTCTCTTATACACGCAACCAAACATTCTTCTCTTTCTCTTCATATATATCTCATACGTATGTAATAAAGCTGACTATTGTTAACTGTAAAAGGAGAAGAGTAAATAAATACGTAGGAAACGCTTATCTGTATTTAACTGCCTTTACCACGATACTTTATGTATAGTTGTGCATGTTTGTATTGGAATGGCTTCATTACATCATTGCGTGGTGTGTTTCACACATGTTTCAGGTAATGGCCAATGGGGAGACTTTCGGTCGTTCGCTTATCCTATCGCCCCACCTGAACTCGTCCAGTTCCTCTGCGAAACCCTCCCGTCCCACTCCCAACCGGTCCCAGTCCACTCCCAAGACATCCCTGTACCGGCGGCTGTCGGCGCGCCTGTCGGGCCGCCGGCCCAGCCCCACCAAGCCGCCCTGCACTAGCACAGATTGCCACGACGACAGGGACGCTAGACTGCAACAAGCCCTTAATAATATAAGAGAAAAACACTTGACGTCTAATGACCAAACAGATGGATTCAGTATTAACTATTTAGGAAAATCATTCACGGACGATTTGTGTTCGTATGATGGAAACAAAAGTATTACACATGTTGACCATGTAGAGTTACGCAAGCATAAAACTTGCGACAAAGAGAATAAAGACAGCTCGCAAAAAATGCACAACTCTTTGCGGAATAATGTAAAAGATAAAAGAGAAGTGTTTAGGAATAAATCAATGAATGTTTTTAATTTAGTAGATTGCCTTATCGAGACAGGCTCTTTACATTCGTCCCTAACGAAAAGTCTTTGTGATCTCGACCCTAAAGACGACCCTGGATTTTTATTACCCAATTCAAAAGTAAACAAAGAATTAAGACAGTCAACAACAACGATATCTTCAGGTAAAAAGAGAAGTAGGAATTCTACAGATTCGAATTTTCAAGTAAGCACCGTAGACGTCAATCTGTCACCGGACAAATGTGAAGATAGCCATTGGAAGTCTATTAAGAGGTTAAAGATAAAAGATTCATTTAAATTCAAAACGAAACCTACGATATTTAAGAAAACAAAAAAAGAATCTGTGTCTAAAGCGACGGGAGACATAGTGGTCGAGCCCGTCAGTCCCGACAGTGTGAAGCCAACAGATCCAGCGGGGGAGTTCATAGCTTCCACGTCGTCGCCGATCCGGGACGATGACAACTCTTCTGTATGCTCAATGAATACCAGTAAACAATCAGGCTTCTTCGACATATCCTTCGCATCATTACGTAGTTCCAAAACAGTTAAATCGGCGTCAAAGTTACGCAGAAGCGTCAAGTCATTCACTGCGTCATTTCGAAGCGAAAGGAAAAAGAAATATGAACAGCGGGCGGAGCGTAATACAGTAGAAGTAGACGCACGGCACTTACCTTCTAACCTCAAAAATGTATCAACACCGAAGAGAGACCCCGACGAGATGAAATTAGATATTTCGCCGGTACAAGTGGATACAGTCGATAGTACTGAATTGATTACTCCAGTGAGACACACCGACGCCGACGAACTAGATGACTCTACGGTATTTAAGACACCGCAACCTATATGGCCAAGAAGTCATCGCCATTCTATTTGCGGGGGTATTGAGCTACAGAGCTGCACGTCGTCGGGTCCGTCGACGCCCTCAGGCCGCGGGTCCTGCGCCGCCCCCCACCCCTCCGCTCCCCCCGGTCCCCACGCTCCCCATGCTCCCCGGTCCGGCCGCGAGCTGACGCAGCCCGCCTCGACGCCCCCCACCCGCGACGCCCGCGCCATATCGCAATGCCATGGAATCTCGCTGCCGGTACTAACACCATTTTATTCAATACTAATTAGATTAGCTTGTCATGCCATTACAAGTCAAGCCTTCGTATGTTTCGATCGAATCGAGGTCTCCTTCATCTCGAATCGCTGCCGACCGACTTGCATGTTTCGTACGGATACTGTAACTACACTCTATCAAGTATTTTATGTAGGGCGCTGGGATCTCTTAGGGCGAGCACAGAGAGGAAAGTCGAAAACCGACCGGTACCGCCGGCCGACGGACTTCTCGGGGTGATGGGTTTACGAATACCATTTTGAATATGACTCTTCTCGACTAAAATTGACATCCAAGTTGACTGCGTACAGGTGGTCGATGAGCACAATAAGATGGCCGCGCCGGAATGCGCGATACGCGTGCACGTCGTCAAGGCGGAATGGTTCTGGGCGTCCGTACAGAACGAGGAGGCCCAGGACGAGAGAGACTACTTATTCAAAGACGTGAGTAAATATACCCATGTGAACTTTGTAGGTAAGTTGTGTGAAGTTTACATAATGCTTTAAACAATACGTGCAGTACCTGGACGAGGTATCTCGGCGGTCGTCGATGGGCGGCGCGGCGGCGGGCGCGGGCGTGGCGGCGTGCGAGGAGCCCGGCGGCGGGGGCGGGGGCGGCGCGGCGGCGGCGGGGAGCACGCCGGCGCACCTGCAGCGCCTGCGCAAGCGCAAGCTCCGCGGCGGCGACGCGGCGCTGCACAAGCGGCGCTCCTCCGTGGGCGACGCCGTGCTGCTCAGCCTGTCCGGCAACCTGCTCGACTGCACGCCCTCGCCCGACGGGAAACAACTGCTCGAAGGTAATGCCTTCTTACAACCAAAACATGAACATACTTTGTTTTAAAACAATAAAATGACATGACAATATCGTTTTACAGAATCTGAAGTTCCCGACAATGTGGTTCGAAAGTTGATGTCGCCGCGCCAACAAGTGTTTATGGAATTATTACAGACGGAATCGAATTACGTTGGAATATTACATACAATAGTGATGGTGAGGAGAGCTCCGTTTTTACTACTTAACTTTAATCTGTCAAGGTTGAGGATAATACATAGCTTGCTTTATATTTTAGATGTTCAAACAACCATTAGAAGAGATGGCCGAGGAGGATACAAATAATGGCAAAAACCAAGCGTTGCTCAATAATACTGAACTTAAGATTATATTTGGCAACTTACCGCCCATCTACGAACTGCATCAGTGAGTATGAAATTATTTTTTACGTATAAAACCTGAGGGTTGTTTACCGTGAAGGCGGATGTGATTAGTGCGGTGTGGTTGCAGACGGATGCTGGAGGAGCTGCGCTACACGCAGATGCACTGGAGCGAGGAGATGAGCATCGGGCGGCTCGTGCTGCGCTACACGCCAGACATGGTGAAGGCCTATCCGCCATTTGTTAACTTTTTCGAAAACACCAAGGAGATGTTGCAACAATGCGATCGTGAGAACCCAAGGTACCAATACGCTCTCATTAATAGCTTTAATGATACTTCGTTTTTAGTTTGTCAGATACGTTAATATAGACATTCCCTTTCAGATTTCATGCATTCCTGAAAATCTGCCAAACTAAACCAGAATGTGGTAGACAGAGCTTGCAGGAACTTTTAATAAGACCAGTGCAACGATTACCTAGTATAAGTTTATTACTTGACGGTGAGAAAAAAATATTTTGTTAAGTTATTTAATTTTTAGATTTTTTTTTACTGATGTTATAGAAAATAAATATAAAAAGCTTTTCTATTTTATATTGGCATCGTAATATGTGCAGTGATGGCCTTGAGGTTTAGGCGCGCGGTCGAGAATCTCGGCGGTCGCGGGTTCGAACCCCAGGCACACACCTCCGACTTTTCGAAGTTATGTGTGTATTCAAAATTGAATTATCACTTGCTTTAACGGTGAAGGAAAACATCGTGATGAAACCTGCACACCTAAAAGTTCTTAGGAATTTCTTAGGTATGTAGTCCGCCAACCCGCACTAGGCCAGCGTGGTGGACTATGGCCTAAACCCTCTCAATGGTAGAGGAGACCCATGCTCAGCAGTGGGCGTATATGGGTTGATGAAGAAGAAGAAGAAGAATATGACCATAGCACCAATTACAACCGTGGCACAGATTAAGCAGAATAGAGCTGATTTAGGTTCATACTATATGTGACTGTGTGTTAACAGCCCCGTGGCGCAGTTGGCTAGACACCAGCTTGCGTAACGAGCGGCCGCGGGTTCCATCCCTGCACCGAGACAAATGTTTGTGTGATCCACAAATATCTGTTTCGGGTCTGGGTGTTTGTGAGACCGAAAAGTCTCTCGTAGTTTCTGATACCCACGACACAAGACTCGTATCTTAGTGTGGGGTCAGGACTATGTATGTGACTGTTGGGTGTATTTATTTATTACTAGCTTTTGCCCGCGACTCCGTCCGCGTAGACTACAGGGTTGAGTTCAGAAAGAAAATAAGTTGTAGTCTATTTACTCCTCAGAGTCCTATTTATGTCCATGCCAAAAGTCATACAAATCGGTCAAATTGTTTAAAACGTGAAACCGTAACGCGCCGGTCCGCGCCTTGTGCATCATTATTGCGCGCTTGATCATTGTTTTGAAACTGCGATATCTTCTAAGATACTCATTGAAATCAAATGATGTAAAGCACAAATTTATTTTATATTAAATACTTGTAATGAATGATGCATTTATTTGGATAAGGATTAATCTTTATATAAACACCTTCACAGACAATGCTTCATTTTAGAACAAATTTGGTTAGCATAAAAGAGGTTATAGTGAACAAACTCTAAAACTTAGACATATGCTATCGCGGAGTTTTTTGTAGGCATTATCAAGCTCTACAACTTTTCTCTAGGACTCGACTATATATCTCCCATGGGTAAGGCAGCGTTTGCAAAAAACGATTTTGTTCGACCGTTTTTTCTCCGACTTACTTCGCAAATCAAGCCACAACGAAAAAGTCTTATTATTTTTCGGAGTAATATATAGCCTATGTCCGTTCTCAGGATCTTAAGATTGTCTGTGCCAAATTTCATCAAAATCCGTTCAGCCGTTTAGGCGTGAAAGAGTAACAGACAGACAGACAGACAGAGTTACTTTCGCATTTATAATATTAGTATGGATTTATTTATTTATATGTGGTGCTAATAAGGCATGTATGTATGTGTATGTGTGCAGATATCCTGAAGCACACGCACAAGAACAACCCGGACCACGCGGCGCTGGTGCAGGCGCTGGCCGGCCTGCGCGAGGTCATGTCGCACATCAACGAGGACAAGCGCAAGACCGAGGGACAGCTGCAGATGTTCGACATATACAACGATATCGACCAATGCCCCGTAAATATTAACGCATTTTGTTACTACACCATTTGGTTAAGCATTTTACATACCTTACATACGTCTGACTTCCTGGATGTGTAGGCTCCGTCCCGATACTGATATTATTTCTAATGAAAAAATCACTTCTAACTTAAAATCAAGACACAAAAATTGTCAATCTAGAATTCATCGAATTATATATGTCTAGAAATAAAATAGATATAAACATTGTTTAAAATACACACATATACTACTATAAATAGTATGTGCATTTACCTTGACATAGGTCCATATTTCGCAACCCTCACCTAGCTTAATAATATAATGGTAAACAAAGCACCACATTTTAAAAACCGTCTTTTTTATGCAGGCTCACCTTGTTTCGTCACATCGATCATTCGTGTCGCGCTGCGAAGTGGTGGAACTGTCCAAAGAGCTTTCCGGCAGGGGAGACCATCTAGTTCTATTTCTCTTCACCGACACTATGGAAGTTTGCAAGAAGAGGTCTAAAGTAAGTATTACGCATAAACTTTTTCTTGTATTCTTTTTCTTAAAGGCATGGTTGTTAAGAGACGTGAAACAATTTCTAGGCTTGGCTCGTAGCGAAGAAAGTTCAGTTATACCTCATTCACGATAACTTGATTTTTATGGCAGCTGATGTCAATTTTTCGGCGACATAACTTTAAAATAAAAAAACGTATTATTTTATTATTTTAATGATTTCATAAATATAAAAAAATACATACAACACAAGAGTCCTTAAAGATTTAAGCGTTATCCGAAAATTTTGAGACTTTATTGCTTCAAAGTAAAATTAAAATAGGAACACTGAAAATAATAGACGCTTGTACAATGTTACATCGGTCGGACGGAAAGGGACGTAACATCGTTCATATCGATGTCCACGTCGACAATATTATTGAAAATAAAATAATAATCAAAGTTAGAGATGATGACACAAGCTCCGACGATTTCGGTGATGATGATGATCTTGTCTGTGCTCCAGTTTCTTAATAAAAATTGTTATAAAGATAAAACTATTGAATTTTTCAACCTTAATTTTTACATACTGGGTTATTTTTGGACCTCCTGGCAACTTAAAATATGTGGTTTAGACCATGAAACTAAACAACTTTTCCAAAGAAACATGGGTCGAAACGTGATAAATAATTCGACCCTCCCATAGAAAACTGGTCGATTTCGTGTAGAAGGTCTGAATTTTTTTTTTTCACTTTTCGACCCGTGTTTCTTTGGGGAAGTTGTTTACTTTCGTGGTCTGAAACACCTATTTAAATTTGGCGCGAGGTCTAAAAATAACCCTGTTATATTAAATAGGTACTTATAATGAACTTTGACTCACCGTCGCTAAACTACATAATGTTTTACATGTCGAGAGTAATAAAGAATTTCACATATAATGCAGTATTTTAAAACGCAATATTTTCGAACTACTAGATATATTTCTGTTTCCCATCACTAGTCGATATGCCAAAAGAATCAAGCTATCGTAAATAAGATATAGGACCTGTCTAATCGCAAAATTTATAATTCCTGTTTTACTTCAAATCAGCTTTCTTACCTCCTCGTCTCGGCGTCGTCGTGGTGGTTGATACAATTTGGTTTTAATTTTAAACCGATGAAAAATTTAAGTCGAAAATATTTTGTACTTTTTTGTGGAGGAATTTACAATGCTAACCACATTAATAATTTATTTTATCAGGCTTTCAACAGCAAGAGCCCCACGAACGGCACGGGCACAATGCGAATAGGATCCAGCAAACCGTACAGGCATATATCACTTATGCCCTTGAGCACGGTTAAACGAGTAGTCGATATCAGAGAGGCTGAAGGTAAGCAATTTATAACTTTTACATAGCCATAAAAAATAAATTAAAAAGATGATATAATTTATTCCGTTTCCTATTCCAGATTGCCACAACGTGTTCGCACTGATGTGCCGCAATAATCAAGAGCTGAAGGAGAAACTTTACTCGTTCATGATCACTGACGAAACTGTCGACAAGTCACACTTTTTAAGACAACTCTGTCGACAAATGGCGAACACAGTGTGCAAAGCGGATGCTGTAAGTAACCATTTTATGTCTTTTTATTTTTCAATATTTTTTATCGTTCAAATTGTTCTCCATTTTCTTGTTTACTATTTACAAAATGTCTGACTTAAATTTGTTGCGTTCTAGGACAAATTCCTCACGTGCCTCGACTCGCATCAACTTGAGATCGATACGAGCGACCTTGCGCTGAGTACGTTTTCCAAAGTATCAAAATTTGCAGCTAAAACCAGGATAAAGGTATATTTTAAGACACTTTTTTTTGTAATTTAAGACAAATTTAGCATTCGTTGTATATTTTTTTCGTCTCCCTATTTCAAAGCTACAACGAATTTCATGTTGTCTTATTTAAATTTATATGTAAATAACATTTTTATTTAATTCATTTCTAATATAAATACGGACATTGGCATTTACGGTAAAAAGGCATCAAAATTTCTATCAGTGCAAAATTGAAAATACACTATCGATGTCCTTGTTTGTATACGTGATGTATGAGAAATATTTGAAGTTAGAGCATGATCTAGACATAACAAGCATAGTTTCGGAGCTTAGTCTAATCGCGTAGGAAGTATGACGTATAACAATGGAGTAGGAGGCGTACCTTCGGGCGCCGGCCGGTTGGCATGTACGTACGTGACTAAGGCATGCGAGGAGTCGGTCCCGGAGTGTAGCGGCGCGTGTGTTGTAGCTGGAGGCGCTGGCGGGGCTGGGCGGGTGGCTGCGCGCGGACCCCGGCGCCGCGCTGCTAGACACATGGGTATTGCGCGCTCACTTACTCGCACAGGTCTGACGCCGCTCTCACCCTCCAACACCTCCCCCCTCCACCCTCCTCACACTCATGTCGCTGTGTCTGTGCCGAGAGCTGCGGCTCACTCCTGTCTGTGATCGCCCTAACACTTCCACCCCGGACTCGTTGTGCTCTCGTGACAAATCATTCGTCGGCTGTCAGTGGACCGCATGGTGCATAATATGCTTTCTAATTTCAAACGACCGCTAGTGTTGCCATAGCCATGCCGACGAACACACCGAGTTCCGACGGCAAAGGGCCTCGTTCTTGGAAACCGAGGGACAAAGGAGAATTGAATGTTTCAGATAACGCTTCGCTTGTATACATTTGTTTTAACGGTCATTTGTGAGCGTGCCATACCTGACTGTCGCAGTTGTATTCATCACATTTCATTATATCCTTAATATTCTTTCTTTAGTAATAACTTAAACATCGGGGTTCGGGTATTGTTAAACTTTAATTAATCTTTCTAATTTAGATTTATATCGCTAACAAATATTAGTTGTAACTATTAATAGGGTTATGGCTCTGTTTGATTCATAAAAATGATCCAAAGATGGTCAGCATGAAATTATTTAATTGTAACGTGTGTGAGTCACATTAAATTAAAGTAGAAAAAAGCAACATTGTTTCGTCGGCGCCGAACTCAAGCGCGTCTCGATGTTGCAGGTGGGACGAGCTTTGTCGTTCAACAAAACTCCGTCGAAGCTGAAACGCGCGATGTCATCGATGATATCACCGTTCGGCTCCACGTCCAACCTGACGCCCGCCTCGCAACTGGCGCAGATGAGGCTCGCCAGCTGCAACAACATCAATGTGAGTGCAGTGCAATAGTACAGATGGATGGTATGCGTTGTGCGGGGAGTAACTCTTGCCCGTGTGCAGGAGATGGGCGCGGGCGGCGGCAGCGCGTCGGGCGCGGGCGAGGTGCTGGTGGCGCCGCTGTCGGTGCAGCCCACGCGCAAGGCGACGGCGGGCGCCGCGGCCGCGCTGCGACGGTTCTGACGCCGCGCCGCGCCTGACGCGCACGCGCTGCGCACGCACCGGGTCACTATTATCCGATAGTATTATTATGTGTTACGATCCACGGCCTGTTCAAATCGAATATTACATGTTAATTGACTTGTTATTAAAGGAGTGTAATTAGGTGTTGTGATTTAAAGAGTTGTTCATGAAACTGCGAGACCGGGTGACTAATATTATCGTTGTTTTCGGGGGCTAACGTGTTGTGTGTAATTGAGGAACCTCTCGGTTTTGAGCCCGATACTTAGTTTCGAATATACTATGATTAGCTATTTGAGGGCGACTGCGGCGCCATCGTACGGGATCAGAGAAATGTCTTTGTAATTTAAAGTGCATATTTTTTCGTGCGGGGTAACTTGTCACAGATTATCTTTGATATTATTGAGCTTTAGCGTTGAAGATATTTTGTACATATTGTGATATTTTAATTTAATCAACACATAGGCAGCATAGGTTAAAGTAGTCATTAACCATATTCCCGTCTGTTATATTGTGAGGTGTTGCCGTGATGCCGGCCGGCGGCGGTGGGCCACGCTCGGCGTTGTAAATTTTCACATGTAGTCATTTTTTCGAAGCAGTGGAAGTCGCCGTCATGTAAATAGCGTGCATCATATCATCCTTCAGCGAAACATTATTCATAATGACGCGCTTATGTATATTAAATTGCGTCTGGTAACTCTATACTAAGTCTTGATGACCTCTTGTGCAACACAAACGTTTTAATCAGTCGGCGCAATCGTCGCCAACAAACTGTGTATCAGTTGATCCTCTATTGTATATGTACCACTAACACTATTGTTGTTGAATGATAAAATTTGAATAGACAAATAAAAATGTATTAAAACAATTAAATTGTATTTTAAAAGTAAACTTACTTTTTCTTCGACTATAATGCCAAAAAAACGGAATCGTCCTTTTGAGCAATCAAAATAAAGAATTAAATTCTTCCTTTTAATTTAGTGAAGATTAGAAAGCAATTGTTAAACAATGCCATTAAATGTGCTGTAGATGTAAATGGCGGTGTTGTCTCTGTATTTTTGGATATTACGGGCACTTGTTGTTTTGCCATACTATATATCTGTAATAGTATTAAGTTAGGCAAGTTAATTGACTGGACTCGTGTGAGCGCCGGTTGTGAACGCGGCGCCGCGGACAAGAGGCATAAGGCTACGTATCAGTAATTATATGTGCGCATATTAATGCATTGTACAAAGATCTATATTTATAAATATTTTAAGTGATTGATAAAATAAATTTTATTCTCAATCAGTGTACTTTTTGTTTTTTTTCGCCCCTGAGTGTAATAAAACATAACATACTGTTTTCACACGACAATATTTCATATACTACATAATCCATTTTGACACAGACTGAAAACTCCACACTCTTTCACCAAAGCACGTATTTGACATCATGTTCCTCGACGGGGTGATGGTCGCAGAAACACGTAAGCATTGTGGCACGCCCGTATAGGCACAGCCAAAGCCACTCCCATTAACGGGGCTATCGCTAAGTACATGAAGAATTCGGGCATCTCAGCGTCTAGCAACACCATCGTTTTGATCACTAGTGTGCCCTGCAAACGGAAAACGTAATATTATATTATACACATTTATTAAGAATATCGATACGCAATACGCTGATTATCTTCTTTTAAATATGACAGACTTTTTATTTTCCATTTACAGGGAAGGCAAAGGGAAGCCTTGTCATTAGTAGTTTTTTTTAATCTAAAATTGTAAAGATTAATCATAAGGACACATGCACTGACCAAAGTAATGAAGGGTATTATTTGCAGCTGAGTGTTTATGCGTGTGGAACAAGCATTATCCTCTGTTGCTATGTTCAGATCGGAAATGAAATCACGACTGCGGTACACGTATAAAATTCCCGTTAACTCCAACAGGCACACGAATGGCATCGCTGCTCCACTCATTATAGCGTCCACACTTTCTAATAAGGCCACGCCGCCCTAATTAAAAATATATACTGTGAAAAGTGTTAGCTATTTGAGCGAGTTTTCAAAAACTTTTTTATGATGGTAGTTGACTGTTTAATTGGTCCCTTACATAAAGGCAAATATAAAGGAAATAAAAAATATTATTATAAAATTTACTTAAAATTAATAATATGACAATATAACGAACGTACATTAGTGGCGAACAGAAAGCTCAACATCATGCAGGTCAAAATTAATCCGCCGACAACAACTTGTTCGATGAAACTGAAAACAATAAAAAAATATTTACACGAACCCAACTTAGACTATTCCTCTTTGTGTAGAATATTAAGCATAACTTAAGTTCTTTATTTTATATGTAGGTAAATATATATATGATGTCTTACACAAGTTTTACTCTGTATTCAAATATTGTGTGTAAAGCTGTCTTGAGCAGCACGTAAGCCACCGTCATATAAGAAAACATCAATCCGCCAAAAATGATTGTAGACCTACAAAAAACTGTGTTGTATAATTACGAGAAGTTCAGTAAAGTACATTAAATACATTGTACATGTATACAAACATAGCAATTGATTACGGATAAATTTAATTAAACAAAAACAACGCGTCGTTTGAAGCATGTCATCATCATCATCTCGGTGATGTCCAAAATTTTACATCGAAAACATTAATTGCAACTTTAAACAACTAAAACGTAAAGGTGTATAACGTAAACTCATACCTGAGGCAATGGCCTACAATTGAAATCATGTTAAACGGAGATAAAATGTGTCGAACATGTTAATAAAACTTTTCAAAATCAGATTTCCGTTGGCGAACCTAAATCCCTAATCCAGCAGACGTAACTATTGCTATTGGATTTTTTTTTCATCAGTAGATGTTTAATCCAAATATTCGTTTTACAAAATGTTTATTGTTAGTTAAGATACGTAAGAAATAAGTAATTTTGTAGTGTCAAAATTTTATCCAACTTTTCGTTGATAGATACAGGAAAAATCAATGTCTTCTTATATCTTAAATCAATTGAGCGCGATTGTAGTCAATAGACTGCCTTTATGGTTCGCGAGACTATGGGATTGAGGTTACCGGATTAGGAAAATATCGTGTATTTTTTATTTTGGAAATGCTTGATATATGGCAAGAAATTTAATAATGAACTCAGTAGGTATTTATACAGCAATCGGCTGGTTTACTTTTCGTGAAATATTATGTATTAGGTATATCAGTTGTTACTTACAAGAGGTGAGAATAGTTGCCAGAAGATGTACATTTAGAATACATGGGTATTATCCACAAAATACCTAAAAGAATAAACAGTTTTTTAGTAGGGTAATCAATCATTAGTGTCAGTAACTACATAGGAGAGATAAAATATATAACTAAGCACTTACAAATATAGTATGTGCAGTATATACAGACATTAAAGATCGGGCTTACTTTCTCGCATGTTTAGTAATCCCTGCGAACTCGGCTGTATGTAATCGACTAGTGCGCACATGGCGGCGCCGCCCGAATGCACTGCGGTCAGCAACAAAACAAAGGCAGAATGCCATACGTTTTCACCGTGTAAATGAGTATCTATATGCCCCGAAGCTAAAATTACAAGAATTCACAATTTTTATAGAGCCTACCTTCCCATATCGTGCGAACTGGTTTAGATATAGGTAGATATAGAGATGTAGGTAGATAAATAGCGCTCACACTTGCTTAAAAAAACCGTACATTACCATAATGATTTAATCCTTTTCCGTGTATTATTTCTGTTCCCACACTTAACGAGTGTACGTAGAGCGCAACTTCTAGAGCATCGGCCAAACCCTGTACTTACGAAACAAAATATAGGTACAATTTATTACACTAAATTCTAAACAAACAAAACGCATTATTTGGCTTCAAAATACATACCGAAACAATTTCTTTTGCACCAATTTTGAATGCTTTACGCAATGCTTTCTGCAAAGACGCGAAGTTTGAAACAGCCACCGAAACTAATAAAAATACCCACAACCAAGGTATCACAATAAACCACGGCTTGATGTTGTTCCAAATTAGCTGGCATATAAAGAAACAATTATATAAGTAACTTTTCGCGTTAGGAAATATATTTCTATCAAACAAATTTACCAGACCCCCTGATGACCATTATCGCGCGATGAAGCCCATCCTGTTGTGTGGACATGAAGCCTCCACTATTACTCCGCAGCTAAATAATCTATACTAATATTATGTAGCTGAAAAGTTTCTTAGATCTAGATCTTAGAAACTACTGGTCCGATTTGAAACATTCTTTCACTATTAGATTGCACACTTATCGAGAAAGGCTATATAACATCACGCTGCGACTAATAGGAGAGGAGCCGCAATTAAGAATATTTCAAAATCGAGGATATTTTTTTCCTTTTGAGTGCTTTCGCTGCGTTCGCTGCGGAAACGGTTAAAGTTTTGGAGAAATAATGTATGAGAGAATTATTTTCCTTTAAAAGTTCTTAAAAAAGTCCGCGACAGCATATGTCTAAGTATGTTTTAGGATTGGTTCACTATAACCTCTTTTATTTTAACCAAATTTGTTCTGAAATAAAGCATTGTTGGTGAAGGTGTTTATATAATGTTTATATTAATCCTTATCCAAATAAATGCGCTATTCATTATAATAAAGAAAGAAAAATGTTTTATTGTTGGCCATATTTTGAACAAATATAAAACAAACTATTAGCCATTATAATTAACATTGCCAACAATGATCCCCTCATTCAGCTGTATGCTGCAACTCCGCTTGCACGGAATGCGCTGATTTTCGCTGATGATAAGCATTTAATATAAAAGAAATTTTCCCTTTACGTCATTTGAATTCAATGAGTATCTTAGAAGATATCGCAGTTTTAAAATAAGGATTAAGCGTGCAATAATGATGCACAAGGCGCCGACCATCGCGTTACGTTTAAACAATTTGACCGATATGTATGTTTTTTGGTATGGACATAAATAGGAAGAGGAGGAGTAAATAGACTACAATTTTTTTTCTGAACCCAACCCTGTAGTCTACACGGACGGAGTTCCGGGCAAAAGCTAGTATATATAATATTAACGTCTATACTCTATAGTCTGTACTAAAAAGCTATGAAGATTGAAATGACTTACCCTTCCATGAAGCATGCGCTCAATTAGCAAAAATCCCCACAGCATCAGCCAGGTGAGAGTAAGATAAGCCAACAGTGTAATGTTAAAATGACTCAAGCTGGAGTCCGACCGAAACTGAACCACCTCCACGCTATAAAAATATTGTCTCTTATAAATTTGAAACACGCTTATCTGCACTAGGCTAGCGTAATAGATTGAGATCTTAAAAAGTTATAAGAAGTATGTACATATACCTAATGGATGTTTGCCACATTAATGATCTTTAAGTTTCATAAAGTAGTACAAAATAATAGAAGTGATTAAAGAGGGATCGTGAAACTTACTAGAAAAAATTATATGCCGGAGTACTGTATAAAGGAGGATAGTCTCCTGGATAAGACTCCCTGCAAACAGCTATTTTACGTAGCACAAATTCTTGTTCATATGCGTCGTCTTTTAAACCGTATCTATGTGAAAAATAAGTGATAATAATGTCTATTAAAAGAGGTCCATCAAATAATGAAGATTGATGAACGTTTCGAGTAAATATGTCTTACCTTGGGTAAGACATATTTCGCCAACCCCAGTCTTGAAGTCCGACAGTTGTTTTTACATCAGAATATCTACTTTCTTCGCTGATATCAATTTCACCAGTTTCCAATGAAAATCTTGTCTGATAAATAATATTTATTAAAAATTGAATGTGACCTTACCATTCATAAAAAGCTGCAACTTGAGTTGGACTATAATAACAACATTTTACAACAATAAAGTTACCTCTTGTAACATCGTAGTTGTGAGCTCCATCCAAAGTGGTTCATACGATTTTAATTCAAAATCTCTAAAAAAATTAATCAAAATTAGAAGAGTGGATAGAGAAAGGAGGAAGAAAATTGGAAACAAGTAATAGGGCTAGGCCTTTAAAAGACAATATCAGTCGAGTGCCAACGTCCTTTATACATATGTTCCCTTTTCTTAAGAATGTAGGAATTTAAAAAATATGTTTAAATTTGGTATTATAAATATATTATAGCCTTACCGACAATAAGTGAATGGCAGCCTCGCATCAGAAACGGAATGGATTACATAGATTGCGGCTATGGCGGCTAATGTGCAACAGGTGATTGCTCGTACTATGGCATTTATACATATTGCTATGCCAATACCTAAAACGTAATGTTTTCAGATTAATATTCTCAAGTTTATTTCTGCACCCACATTAAGTAAGCAAACCGCTGTATTGCAAGCAATTTTTTTAAAAAATCTGATGTATAAACTCAATACATTGAAACAAACTAAATATACTTTCAATAGTCAATACTTCTTTCGGAAAACCACGATGCACTTCATATAATTTTTAGTACTTAAAACAAGCCAATTATGATTTACAAGATGGTCTTGTATCATTTTTGTTAAATATAATATTAAAAAAAAAAAACATGTAATGCTATTACCGTCTAGCATGGGTATTATGCGAAAAGCTCGCCCAGGTCCGCTGATGCTCCATTGTCCGAGATACACTTCGAAGTGCCGCAACGGATTTGCAAGAGCAACCACGGCTACTATCAAGAACAGCATGAACACAACTGAAATAATCATAAAATTGATACAATAGCGTGTCGAAAAAAATACACGCAACAGTCACTGTTACTTCTGTTCTGGCGCCACACTAAGATACGGGTCGTGTACTAAGGTTATAAGAAATCACGATTCAAATAGTTTTTTTTTACTACCTGCACAAAGCACAAAATGTTTCATCTTTAGTAAAAATTAATTAGCCCAGCTGTGAAATATGTTATGAGCTGAGGGAAACGAGTAACCAAAGAAATGCTTTCAACGTTCAGCAACACGAAGAAGTAGTTAGTTGATGTAGATATGCTGACAGAAGCCGCCCGTGAGTGCGGACGCCGTGACCCTGCAGTGCATGGTGAGCAGCGCGGCGAGGGCGAGGGAGCCGACGCGCAGGCGGCGCCGCCCCGCCACGCGCCGGTGCGGCCGCCCGCCCGTCGCGTTGTCCATCCCGGGAATGTGCGCCGTCGACCATATCACCGACCATTGACTATGCTGTTCAATCATATTATCTTAACACCTATTCACATTGCTTCAAAGGTGAAAAATCTCAAATCGACACATTCATGTTTAATAGGTAAACAATAAAAATTGCGTAACTTGTAATGCTATATTTAAGGGTAGGCCAACCAAATAAATCTTTATTTTTATATTGTACATTTTTAAACACGAATACTGCAACACAAAACACATACATTTTAAACATGAATACTATGTTTTAATAATGGTAAAGCATTACCACCTCTCTATTCTCAAACGTTAATATTGTTTCTAGGGACTCTTCGGTTATGTTGGTATTTGGGAGCATATTTACTATAATTTTACAAGCTAAAATAAATACTAGATTATATAGAAGGTGAATGTACAAAAGTGACAAATTTTGAAGTTTCGCCTTTAAAATGTGAAACCATAAATATAGAATATTTCTTATGAAGGTTGAAGGTACAAAGGTCCTCCTTCTGTATCGTCTCTGTTCATGAATGTTTCTTCTTAACTTACCTACTTACTACAATGGCGCAGTGACCCAAAGTGAGTCTCCGATAATAAGGATTTCCATTTTGATGTCTTCTTATAGTGTAAAGAATTATTATATATCCATTACTCCAATATCTCTATTTGTATTTTATTGTAGTTCAACCATTATGGTTTAATATTTCTACCAACAAAGTATTTTTCATACATCTGTAATCTGTACCATTATTCATTCAAAATGGAAAGATAAACAGACAAACGTCTATATAGTTTAATGGTTTTTAGCATAAAAAGGTTAAAATAAAAAGAAAATATTACAAAATAATATTTATTATAATTTATGTAAATTTTTACAGGATCCTATTTTCATAACCTAAGGGTTACAAAACAATTTATTAGTGCAAAATCTTACTTTAACGCCGCTACACTACCGTATAAACTAAAACAATCAGTAGGACAAAATAAAATGCTCCAAGAATATCGCCATTCAGATCCAATATTCAACAGCTTACGATATAAAAATAACAATAAATACACAATTTATAAATCGTTCTTAATTGATGGTAAAAAATTCGATTATTTACAATCAGTCGAAGTTCAAAACGATTATAATACGATATTAACCACTGTATTTTTGTTGGACCCAGCGATAAATATTCAGATACATAAAGAGAGAAATACGTTACCAACTTCGACATACAGTAGAATCCGTTTATTATGACTCCGCCTATATTGACCAACCGGTTATTATGACGTAATTACACTACAAAGTTTGGTTTTCATATAAAATTCTTTATAAAAAGTCGGATATAATGACTTCCCTTACAGTGACATGTCGCTTATTATGACCCATTTTTAATAAATTATGTCCGGTTATAATGACCGACATGATTCTTTACACCTTCGGTACCAAAAGTACCATTCATAACTGTTTCAAACATACAGAATTCTTTGAAAGCCACGACGGTTTAACTATTCAAATATCAGAACATGAATTTGATGAAGAAGATGACATTCCTTTATCTTTGTGGTCACGAAACCTAAATTCAGATGCTTTAGCACCACCGGAAATGTGTGCAATTTTGATTTTGATTTAACATGTTTGTGTACATATATAATAACTATGTTTCTTTATTGAAATACTTAATAACATACATATTTACATAAAAAAGGTGTTTTATTTTATAAAACGCTTTGTATGACGTCCGCTTATTATGACGTGTTTGTCAATTCCCTTCGATGTCATTATAAGCGAACTATACTGTATATTTGTTGCGACTAAACTTTACGCCCTTTACAACTTATCTGATTAGTCTACAAACATGAGGCTTTAATATCACCCATGTACTACCGAAACGATTTTATATTTAAATGCACAACACATCACCTTAATGGTATATAATTTGTAATATTTTCCAAGTCACACATTTGCCCGCGACCAGAAATCTAAATTACGATGATTTGCTTTAGGTATTTACAAAGGATTGTCACACATTTCACTTACGTAAGTCAATAGAGTAATAAAATTATATATTCGTTAACATTGCGACACGGACTACTTTAAATAATATAATTGATTGGATTAGGGAAGTAATTTTTTTTACACATTTGTATATTTTTCTAACTTTTCTATATTATTAATCGATACTAAAAAGAGTTAATACCTTATTTCGTCTGCTCAGGCGTATCCTGAAGACCAAATAAGATCATTGTGGTAAGGCCCCGGTCGTTCTAAATATGTATGTGGCAAATAGACTTGCCACGTCTCACCACACACACATAGCCCAACATGTCTCACGTCGACATAGCCCAACGGATTAGCTCGTTGAAGTGGCAATGGGCCGGCCACATGGCGCGGAGAACTGATGGCCGATTGGGCCAGAAAGTTCTCCAGTGGAGGCCACGTACTAGAAAGCACAGCGTGGGACGTCCCTCGACAAGGTGGTCCGACGACCTTGTCAAGGTCGCGGGACGTCGCTGGCTGCAGGCGGCTTCCGACCGATCCCGGTGGAAGTCATTGGGGGAGGCCTATGTCCAGCAGTGGACCACGATTGGCTGACATGATGATGATGATGAAATAGACTTGACTTAAGTAAGTAAAATTTTATGGTGAATCCTAAAATCGAGTTTAGTAAACTAGTAGGACGCTTTCAATCCGCCTAATTGCACGTTGAACCAAACAAAGTGAAGTTATTGGCAGTCGTTGCATGACACCGCACTCACAACACGAATTTTACTTCACTACGAGAACTGTCCTTAAAGATTAATTCGTCCAAAGCATCAAAGATGTTAGTCCAGTAACACCATCATTTTTCACTTTAGGAACAATTCGTAAACAGTTTCTACTGCGCCAACACGCACTTGTATAGATCACAATAGTAGATATAACTCCTCATATACGGTATACATCCGCCATCCCGCATTTGGTTGTAGAAGAGGTCCGTGTCCAACAGCATGACGTATATGGGTTATTGTTGATAATGGATAACACTGGTCAACATTTTTTTTATTTGTGGCGTATAGATTTTACTTAATATATTCTGATTATATATGCACACATATATAAAAATGTTATTATAAAACAAAAATATTTGCTTTTATTTTTTTAGAAATCGTTTATATGTTAATTTTTTGCATAGGTACTTTCATTGACTTTGATTTTCCCAATTTTTATTCACAAAAGCAGGCATTTGTAGGTATAAAAGCAATAAAAATGAATAATATATAACCCGTGCGGAATATTCCTGTTGACCGGTGTAATGTGTTTTGTTAGTGAGTGTTGTTGTGGGTGTTACAAGAGCGCGTGTTGCTTGGCGCAGTAGTGTGGCTATGGCGGCGGCGGCGCGGCGGGCTGCGGCGCCTCCTGCGGCAGCGTGAAGTTGGTGAGCAGGTCGCGCACCGCCGGCCACAGCGTGCACTCCGTCAGAGACTGGTTGAACTCGTTGAACCTGGACAAAATAACACCACTATCGTGAGCAATACGGCGATCTCGGGAGGATATAGTTAGTCTCAAGAGTTTAAGCCATTTTGGAAGCAGCTTGTATATCAAGATGTCACACGATGGTAAGCATCTCGTTACTCCAGTAGGATGGTCAAATGACAGTTAGGAGCCATCCATATATTACGTCATCCATATATTTAATACAAATTTGTTTAGCATAAAAGAGGTTATAGTGAAGTAATCCTAAAAGATAGACAAATGCTGTCACGGACTTTTTTTTTGAATTTATAAAGGAGAAAAATTCTGTCATACATTATTTTACCGTAACTTTAACCGTTTCCGCAGCGTACGCACCGGAAGATTTCAAAAGGAAAAAAAATATCCCCGATCTTGAAACATTCTTTATTGCTGCTCCGCTCCTTTTGATCGTAGCGTAATGAAATCTAGCCTATAACCTTCCTCAATAAATATACTAACTAACACTGAAAGAACTTTTCAAATCGGACCTGTAGTTCCTGAGATCCTAGCGTTCAAACAAACAAACAAACAAACTCTTCAGCTTTATAATATTAGTATAGATTTTACATATAGAAATTCTTAAAAAAAACAGCAGTTCCGAATCAGCGTAAATTTCAAAGGGACTTAGGTCGTCGGCGCTTGCCACGTTACACTAATAAAGCGAGTAGCCGACTAAATAATTTAAATCTTATGTTTATGTAAGTAGAGTTGCAAAATTATTTCGTTAAAATTGCAAATTCCTTGTTCTAACAAAAATTTTGAAATGTGACGTCACGATATTTAGGTCCCCTCCCTTGACACACAATGTCACACTCGGTCGACACCCTCCCCCCCCCCCCCCTTAAGGTTTGACGTAATTTATAGATGACCCCTTAACTGTGTTCGCCATCCACTATTTTTGCATTAGTTCATAATTATGAAAATCACGCAGTTCATTTATCCTGTGAGTCTACTTATGTAATAAAAAAACGTATTACCGTTTGAGATGCAGGCTGACGGCTATGAGATGAGGTTGTGCGTTTTGTTTGTCTGCCAACTGCGTCACGTTTAGCTGCATGTCGTACACGAGCGGGAGCACGAGTTGCGTGTCCACACGGGTGAGGCAAATCTGGAACAACACATCAATACAATATAGAACATACATTTGTGATGGCATTATATTCACTATTTTTATAGAAAATTCAAGTAAGTAATTTGTTGTTATATGCTTAAAATCGGGATCAAAAATTTGCATATGGTTCAGGTATTTATTACAACTATCTTCACGTTCCATTATGCGTAAAAAAGTAATTTTGACTTTCTATTTTCTTTTGCATGCCAATGTTAGAAAAAGGTAGTAAGGGACAACTATAAAAATGATGGTGTGGTGACTAACAAAGAAGAGTATCTTGTGCTTGGCGAGCAGCACGGCGGGCTGTCCGGCGGGCACGATGGGCGGCGCGGCGGGCGGGATGCGCAGCGCCCACTGCAGCTGCCACAGCGCGGGCGCGGCGGGCGCCAGGTCGGCCCGCATCAGCGCCACCAGCGACGGCAGCGCCGCCACCGGCGCGCCCCACCACCGCCCCCACCCCTGCAGCGCCGTCGCGCGGTACGGCGCGATCGCCACGCGCTGCTCGAAGAACTTCTCCATCACCTGCACACACGCAATAGAGGCCGTCCATATATTACGTCATCGATTTTTTCAGATTTTTGACCCCCCCCCCTACAATCATCCTATCGTCATTTCTTAAATTAATGACCCCCCCCCCCCTCGTAAAACTGACGTCATTGCCAGTTTGACAAAATTAAAACATTGTGGATTTCAAAAAAATAGGGTTCAATAATGAATACCATTACGTACTTGCAAAATATCACAAGAAATGCGTCATTTTCGAAACGTACCCCCCCCCCTTTATCTATCATTTACCGTCATCCGCAGACCAACCTCCCCCCCCTAATTTAGAATGACGTAATATATGGACGGCCCCATATCTGTCTTATATCCTTAAATTATATGCTACGAGTGATCAGACAGTCTTGACATTAAAAATTTAATTACTTTTGGGAAATATATCGCTAATATAAAACTCAGCGTGGTACTATAGAGTGTGTACCTGCAAGTCGTCCGTGGACCATGTGTCCTTGTGGTCGGGCAGCGGCGTGAGCTGCAGGTGCAGCGACTGCATGTGTTGCGGGTGCAGCGCCACGCGCGCCGCCAGCCCCGCGCTCTCGCACCGGAACGTCAGGCTCGTCGCCTCCACCGACACCAGCGTCAACTGAACAACACAAACATACCGTCAAACATTGCCTACACTTGGCAAATAAAATTTTCGTTATTAAATAAACGTTAATATTACGTGTGCCTGTTGTATGGGGATAGTGTTTATTTTTATTCTTTGAATGGTTGTTTGGAGAAAGCAAGATAATCCATTACTTAGTCAATATATAAAATATTTGTTTATAATAGTGTGTGTGAGACTAACAAACTCTTCAGCGTGCACGAATCGCTGCAGCGTGCGCTTCATGTAGACGCAGGCGAGGAAGCGCTGCAGCGGCGCGAGCGGCGGGCCGGGCGGCGCCCCGGGCGGCGGCTCGCTGGGCGTGCACAGCGCCTCCAGCTTGCTCACGGGCAACGGCGCCGCGCACGCGCCCGCCCACGCGCGACCGCACCCGCGACCGCTCGCCGTCGCACTGCTCGACACCGGACCTGTAAACAAACCAGTACTTTCACTCAGGTGTTGATTGTTTTATGTTTAAAGAAAATTACCAAATAAAAAAAACTGAACATCAATTTGCTTCACTTTAAACTCTAGCACTAAAGTTTCACAGTATGTCACTATCTACTATTTGTACGAATGTACTAGCACAAACTTCAGACTGGTTACATAACTCGTAAGCAATATTGTACCAATTTACGAGTAATTAAAATATACCTTTGTGGTCGAGATGATGTCGAGGCGAAGGGTGATGTCCTGGGGAAGGTCTGGGCAGTGAGGGTGACGCGGGCCACGTTGTGAACGGAGACGTCGGCGGCGGGTGTGGCGAGGCAGCGGGTGCGGCGTGCGGGGAGGGGGCGAGGGGCGAGGCGGGGGAGGCAGACACCCCCGCGCCGCCCGCCGAACCGCCGCCACCACCTGCGCCACTTGGAGGGGACGTCAGGTTGAACGACCCACCACCCATCTAGACCAAAGTTAAATATTATAGTATCAGCAACATTATTTTTGTTAATATATTATGCTTATGGAGGTCAGTTTTTTAATTTTTATTTTCTAAAATATTTATCATTATCCAACTGGCGTAAATTCACATTCAGTCCGTGGTAACGAAAATATAAGAAGGGCAGGAAATGAAAAACACTATAAAAATGAATTTACCTGATGCGCAGGGGACGCCGGGTGTGGAGTGACCGGCGCGGAGTGCGGCGTGTGAGGCTGTGGCGGCGTCAGCGGCGCCGGGAACCTCAGACCTCCTGACGATAAACAAATTTTCACTAAATACTTTTGAATTTATATAACATATTTTTTGCTAAGGACACTGCTGGATTTACTTCTAGCCCAGTAAAATTTCTACAGTTAACTGCGATTATTTTTCTATTTAAAAATAAATATATGACTATATGGAGCATCACCTGGAGGCATAGGTGACATTGGTGACGGCGGATTGTCATCCTCAGCCAGTAAACGTGCACTCATATTGTCTTCTACATATCGGGACAAAAATGTCTGCGAACAAAACATAAGAAAGTCATTATATTGCGTAAATTATTTTTAGGTTTAAGTTTTTAACACACATTTGCGTACCTTTAAACCCTGCGCCGGCGCAAACTCATCGACAACGGGACTCCGGTCGAATTTGGAATAAGAACCATCTCGGATGGTCACTACGCCTCCACCACGTATTCCTACTTCTATACAATACGCTCCTGCATATATGATGCGAATCTGTAACAAAATATATTTTATTTACAAGATTTGTTTGTAAGAATAAATAATAGTGTATTAGCCTGTAAATCTTGTATTTTCCATGTAGAAAAACGAACTACTCCAATGAATAACATGAAGTTAGTAACACATCCGAAAAACTCCTGCTTTTGCCCTTCTTTTATTTATTTTATAAGACATGTATAGGAAGGTTGTTGAGGTTGTGTGATACCTTTCTCCAGGAGTGCGCGATGAGCGTGAAGGTTGGGGTGGGCATCTGCGTGCGCACGTGGTGCAGGCCCAGCTGCGGCAGCGCGGGCAGCCGGCTCAGCGCCAGCAGCGGCGCGTACGTCTCGCGCACCACCACGCCCAGGGACATCAGGTCCTTGTGCCTGCACAACACAACATTACACTTATATACGCATTCTCGTCTCATTAAAATAAATACAAAATAAATACTATAAGAACAATAAAAAAGGAGCTGTTATTGAATTATAGCACTGTGAATGTAAATGAAATTACTTTGAAAAGCAAAATTTTTAATTTCAGTGAAGAGGCTTCTTGATTTTCAGCCTTCTTTCTATCAAAGACTCTACTCAGATGTTAAGATATGACGAGCAATTTGACCTTGAGAGAAATTTGAATATATTTGGCGTATGAAGTTAGTGTGTGTACAATGTACATACGTGTTGAGGTAGTGGTCGAGGTGGTGGTGCAGCAGGTGGTGCGCGTTGCTGGCGGGCTGGTGCGCGGGCGTGGCCACCACGTAGCGCTGCGCCGGCGCCGACCACGACACCACGCACGTGGCGCGCTGCGCCGGGCCCGCGCCCACCACCAGCGCGCGGTACGAGTACGAGCGCACGCACACGCCCTGCCACATGCTCTCCCGCTCTGTCACACAAACACACTCACTACGACGCTGCTATCTAACACTATAATCTTTTTTCAAGATATTTATGTCCTTCACGTTTAGTTTCACAAGATTGCAATGTCAAATTAGGTGAATTTAATATGTATTTTATTATAAGTGACATTTGACAATTTATATTTACCGTGCGCAGGTCGTTGCATGAAGTCGTATATGAGCGTATGTAAGTGTACGATGGCGGCCCAGTCTGCGAGGAACGCCTCTGCAGTGCGCGACGCCTCGGTGCCCAGCTCGTACTGCAGGTAAACGCAGCGACGCTCGCCTGGCAATAAATCACATATACGTTAATTAGCAACTTATTTTTCAAATATTTAGTAATTATGAGATGAGAGTTCCCATCGATCTTGTATATTCTTTCGATATCGTAATGGTCACACATTTTGGTGTTGGGACCAATGCTTGTAAGCAATACTAAAACGAAACAGCTACAGTACTTAAACAACAACACTAATCGTGTACGGAAATTACGTCAAACGTCCCTGTCGATAATAATGCCTATTTTACAAATCATAGTAAATGGAGTGCGTGTTACCTTGTTCCTTGGGGTTGGGCGTGCGCACGGGTGAGCCGTGGAACACGATCTCCGCGGTCCACACACGCGCCTGGTTCTTGGTGGTGAGGCGGATGGTGGCGGCGAGCAGGCGCAGGCGCAGCGCCGCCGCGGCCGCCGCGCTCGCGCCCTCCGGCACCGGCAGCGACACCATGCGCATCGCCAGCGCCGACCCGCTCCACTCGGGCTGCACGCCGCCGTGCGTCACGCCGCGGGACGCCAACTGACAGACACATTCAAGTTTATTTATAGCGCAAATATACATCTTCAAACAACACAGTGCCTATCCGATTAAAAAGCAGTGTATAGTGTGCGATAAAATATTACGCGATATAATGCGAACATTATAAAAATATTATATGTTGAAAATGCAATATACAAGCCACCACTTAATTTTGAGCATTTTTTCACAAATATATTTCACTGGCTGGAAATTCGTAGAAGGGAAAGAAATGCAGCTACCTCCTGTGCGAGGTTGACGAAGGGCACGCGCTCGTCGGCCGCGGCCACCACGTGCGCCAACTCTGGCAGGAAGTACGCCGGCTGCCGCCCGCGGACGGCGCGCATGTTCGCAGACGACAACTTGCGCTTGCCCGCCTGCATGCCTGCCGACACACTCACATTTTAAACAATACTCGTCAATGTATGTACCTTCCTTTTAGTTTATACCATTCACAAGATTTCAACAGTGCTTATAATCAACTATGGACTACAAATGCATCATAACTCTTCTTCATAAAAATCGTCTTGAAGTATAAAAAAATATTCGGAAGCTATTATACAAGGTGGTGGACTAAGAATTGTTTCTGAAAAAGACAGCATAAACACAACTGTATATCGATAAAAGGTATGTGTACCCGGTGTATCAAGGGGCGTGAAAGGTCCATGCGTGAGCGTGAACGTATCCAGCTCCACCAACGAGTGCAGCTTGAGGAAGGCGCGCGCCACACCCGCCGGCGTAGTCGCTGAACTCGATCCTCCCTGATGGCAAATAATATCCTGCTAGATATTATTGCTAGATATCAGCTTGGGGCCAGCTTGTTAACAATTATTTTATACTGGTGTGACAAATAAGCCGCGATTAAACATGATGACACAAATACAAATGTTTACTGGCTTTAATAATGCCTCTCACCAGACGTTACAAGCCAATTATTTCGCTGTCTTTAATTTATTAAGGCTCCTTCCAGATATAGATTTGCGTGGATCACATAGGTTAACACTATAGTACAAATATAATATTACCTTCATCTTTAAATCAAATTCAAACGCCAGTTACTTTTCGGAGTGGACTAAGGCCTAAACCATCTCAGCTGTAGAGAAAACCGAAATAGGCTGATTATAAGCATCATGTTTAAACAAAATGACGTTTGGTCAGTCCCTGTTACCTCGTCTTCGCATTCCTCTGGAGTGCAGCGTCGCGCGCCCGCCAGGTGGAAGGACAGCGCGACGGAACACGCGCTGCCGCTGTTGGTACTGTTGCTAGTCGTCGCCGTACTGCCGGCCGCCACTTCCTTCATCTCCACTATCTGTATATACAGGGACATACATATATTAGCAAAAAAATATAGTCCCGTAAACAGCAGCACATAATATCCTTTTGAGGGAATGCTTACTTAAAAATTAAATTTGGGATTTATTACCTCATAAAAATCAGAATATCTGAATAAACTAACTCAACAAAAAATTACCAATATGTGATCTGTGTGTCGATGTAGCGTGACATAGAGCCTATCGGGCGACAGCTTGTTGAGCGGGTGGTCGGCGCCATGCAGGAAGGGGAGGTGCTCGCACACACTCGCCGGCAAGTGCTGCAATGTCTTCTCGCATCTACGGGCCACTAGCCAAAATCTGTAAGTCGAAAATTGCTGCTATTTTAATACTGACAAATCCATGCATACGTCTTAAAATCGTATCGAATATTATCGGCAGCACAGGTATAGTTTTTGACATGATTGTAGTTGGAATTCTTGGTTTGAAAACAATAAAGAATTTAAAAAGCAGAAAGAAGCATAGGTAATATTTAACGTCACCTGAGGTGTGTGAGCAGCGTCCGTATGTGCGGTATGTCTGTGGCGGCGAGCGCGGCGGCCAGGTCGGGCATGCGCGGCGTGTTGGGGTACGCGGGCACGCGCGCGCGCAGCCGGCCGCCGTGCGCGCCCACCGACACGAGCAGCTGCTCGGCGCGCAGGCACGGGCTCACCACGGAGCAGGCCAGCACGCACGGCCAGCCGCCCACGCTGCACTCCACGCCCAGCTCGCTGAGCACGACGCGCAGGTCGGCCAGCCGCTGCCGCGAGCGCACGTGCACCGTGTGCGCCAGCAGCCGCTCCATGGAGGGCGCGTGCGGCGTCAGCGCGGCCGCCACGCGCTCGCCGCCCGTCAGCGCCGGCACGTGCCACACGCACAGCGACTCGCCCTCCGCGCCCACGATCAGACGGTACCCCAGCTCGCACCCTAGCTCCCTGTGAACATATTATATTGACAAAAAACATTTTTATTTATTTCCCTAATGAAGAATCGTGTTTTAAAACGCACTTACCTCCAGTATGAGACCTGCAACTTCTGACCCGGTATGTACTTGTCGACTTGTAGATGCCGTGACAACCGATCGCGGCATAGTCTCAGAGTCTGGGTGTACAGCAGCTCGAGCGATAACGAACGACAAAAGAAGCGTAGCGCGGCCAGAGCCCCGCTGAGACCGGCTGCCGCTAGTCTTGCTTGTGCCACACCACGCAACCATGCCAACTGCGAACTGTATACCAGTGGCTTGCCCTCTGTAACCAATAACAATATTCAGTTATACGCTACAGGTATATGCAGCGAGTGTTTAATTAATTTCAAACTATTTATTATTGCATTATAATTAATATTTTAATAAAAAGAAGTTAGTGTAACAAAAAATTCTTTTAAATGAATTTTAAAGAGCTTTGGCTAGTAATTGTGTACGTACGGTTTCATCGTACCATAAGACATTAAATTTATAAGAATATAATCAAAAAATATATTACCTCCGGTTTCACTGTCTTGTATAAGAATGGCAATATCTAATAAACGCCATGGTAAATTGGGCGCATCTCCCATCACTGTTAACGACACACTAAATTCTTGGCCTACAGTAAAAGTGGCGCGTCCATTTTCCACCTAAAAGTAAAGAATTCATATAAATGCATAATTTGAGTCTTTTTAAATGGTCTGCAAAATTGTTTTAATACATACCTTTAAATTTCTAACATCACTTGGCAAAGAAGCCGTGGTGAGTCTTTGTCGTACAATATGGGCAAGGGCACGTAGTGTGGAGCGGCGTTCTGTTGGAGTCAGTGATGGTGGAGGAACCAGACGCTCTCTTATCACTGCTGGTAATCGACTATACGTGCCTAATGTGAGAACTTCTACGGCAGCAGCCATGTGAAATGTTGGTAGGCTGGTCAAAATAAAAAATATATATTTTTAATGTGTAATACGAAGGGCTCAGTCTAGAAATCATGCAACAGCTACCCCCAATGCTGTACATCTCGATATCACTTTTAGTAATGGGTTTCTGATAACAGCACACCAGCAATCCAGACAGCCTCCATGAGTAGGCTTGTATGTCAGGCAGGATATGACATAATAAAATTCTTTCTCCGCCAATTCTCAAGACAGAATGCTAAAGTATTAAAAAGACAGAACCATACACAAGGTTGTTATAACAATATATTTCTAGATTACCTGGCAAACAGAAGTATGTATTGCCAGGAGCTTCTTGTTCAAGTTTCTGATTAATTAAGACATTTTCTCGGTTGGTATGTTTTATTGTTTGTACTAACTACTACTCTAAGGTGGAATTGTGTTACCTTATAGAGCCACTCATGCAGTTTTAGAGCTATCCATACCATAATTATACTTAATCTAAACTTAATTGACTGTCTCATGGTCTTGCAGTACAAGTATGCGCCATGTGATGTAGAGGTTCAGGGTTCGATTCTCAGGTCGGATAAAGTGTTATTGGGCTTTTCTATTAGGGAATGCAAATCTCGCGAGATTGGGCTCTAGCGAGATCTCGCGAGTTTATGAAAATCAATCTCGCGAGATCTCGGCAATTGCGAGATCTCGCGAGATTAGCAGTGTTGTGTTTGTTTTTATCAAATAATAACAATATTTGAATACATGAGGTACATAATAATAAAATATATAAATATGTATTATAAAAATATTTATTATCACAATTTTTTTCAAGACTTTTTCATGCATTATAATCATAGATGACGTAACGTAACTTTCTAAAATAGTATACTCTTACGCTTTTACGTATGTATCTATCAAAAATAATAAAATAAATTATATCAAACAAAACTTGAGTTGACTATTAAACTGAGATATTATTATTAACAATTAAATAACAAACTATACTACTCAGTACAGTAGAACATCGAAAATTACAGATAACAAAATATACCAATTAAATGAAATATTTGTTCAATTAAAGTCACAAATCACAATTTAAGAATTATTTTGAAAATAGCTCCTTAAGAAGCACAAAATGTCCAAAGTGTCGTCTGCTAAACGGCTTCTTATTTTGTTGGCCACATAACCAGCTGCTGAAAAGGCCCTTTCGGATTCGACGCTAGTTGGGACCACAGATATCATCGAATAAGCCGTTTTTATACTCAAGTACAATCTCGTTAATCTCGCGAGATCTCGCCCTTTTTTCGACCGAGATTAATCTCGCCCAAAAACGCCGAGATCTCCCGAAAACGAGATCTCGCGAGAACGAGATTGCATTCCCTATTTTCTATTAGGAAAGCTCAGTAGCAGCATGGAGTCTGCAAATGTGCCCAAAAAACGGCAATAGACTAGCCCCCCCCCCCCCACCCTATTACGTAGGACTGATATATACCTGGCCAAATGTGGGTGCAGAAATTCACCCCTGCCTACTCCTTCAGGGAATACAGGCGTGAATTTATGTATGTATGAATGTATGCTAAACTAAAATGAAGTATAGGAATAACCCACATACTCTTGTTATTTTCCTGGGTTGTGTAAGCGTTATACATAAATAAGTATTATGTCCAGATGAGAGTATTAATGATTTATTAATTTGATTGATGCTCTATTTTGTCTTTGACACACTGTTTGAAAACCGTGTCAAAATATGTAACCTGAAATAAGTGATATTTTTCTAATAATTAGGTATAAAATACTTACCGAGCATGCACAAGAGTTTCCCGTGCAACTCTAGCTAACACATCGGCAGTTTCAACAAACAGTAGAGCTTGCTTATCCAAAAATGCCATAATATGTGCAGAACGATCTACTTTGGTAGCACTGCTGGCCCATTTGACTAGTGCTAACAGCCGGACAAACAATTGACGAGTCCGTGCGCTAAATTTGTAGATTTCAATTTTACGCTCCATATCCGTTTTTCGCGGCAAACTAGAAATAAGTTGTGATTAAAAATATGAGAACATTATTAAGTTATATAGTCAGCATAAACAATATCTCAAAAAATCAACTTACAGTTCAGCCAAGACCGTAAGTTCATCGTAAGTCCTTTGAACTATAAAGTCTATTAGCATAGCGAGGGATATTGAGCCACCGCGGGCTCCACCACCCTCTGCACCCTGAGTGCATCCTTCTATAGCCACTGGCACCATGATGATATGATGAGAAATTCTTTAAGGTATACTACACCATCAACTACAGCTTTAAGTTACATTTTCTACACTAAGACTGATTTATATTCTTAAATTACAACTGAAAAATATCTATTTCTCTATAACAATACCAATGAGGACGGCGAAAATATAAGAGCAAAGAAGCACACTGCACAGCACAGTATAAAATATACAAAACTCATCAGAAGACAGACGTCAGTTATCACAGATAACAAAATTTATTTTCTTAAATGTAACAAATACACCTATGAATAGGTAAGGCAGAAAATGAAATAGCATAATACCCAGAGCTTCCCAAACATTCGATCGGCAAACATTCGCTGTCCGTTTTTTTGTGATAACCTCATGTTACGCTAACTACTGCTGTTTTTAGTTCCAGTAAAGTAGGTAGTTTTGATGATGGGGGAAAAATAATAATTCTGTAGGGCGTCATAGTGTAAATAAGTTTGGGAACCCCTGCCATAACCTAATGTGTGAAAACGTTTCATCCTGCCAGTACAATGCTAAAAATATAGCGAACGTAGAACAGTGAACAGAAATGCTAATGTCAGAAGTCAAAAATATAAAACATTGCAGATACTCGGAAATGTGATATAGTGTTTTGTAGCTTTGACAGTATTTTGTTTCTTTTAGATATTTGTGTAATATCATTTGTTATCCTGTTGTCAACTCACTTTATGCGGAACTATAGATATAAATCATTGATGAAGCGTGATTATAAATTGTCATTTTTTTAACTTTCATTCAGTTTTTATATTTTCATTGAAGAAAAAAGTCGCAGCGACAAAAAACTTAGTGATTTCGTTATGGATTTTTAATTCCCCTTATAAATAATTGAAGATTTAATCTCGTAAACCTCAATAAGGGTAACAAAAGGTTTTTTATGGGTGCATGTATTAGATGAACAGTTTGTTGAGAGTGAGAAGTGTATATTTTGGCATACGAATTGAGAAAACTTTGTGTAAAGCACGTTTTAATTATCGACGAGTACCGGTAGCTGGAATGGGTTTATTATCTGAAGGAAGTCCACTTTCATGGGAAGAGACTAAAGCCTTGGCGGAGCATGTTCGACAGCATGGCATAGAACAATTCATCAACTTGTACAGCAAACTGCAGGATAGAACCGGTGACGTGCTGAAGTGGGGAGATGAGGTATGTTGCTGTTGTGCTTTAAAAGCTAAATTAGGAAATCTGCAAACTTACTCTAAACATTCACATGTAAATATTATTCAACATTGAAAAACATTATGAAATACTAGTATCCATATTTACTTAGTAATCATGATCTCAATTCAATACTGTACCTTAATTTAAGGTTTATGTAGTGTAATACTCTGTTTACTTTTTAGGTTGAATACATTATAGTGAAATTTGATGATGTAAATAAGAAAGCCACAGTGAGTCTCAGGGCTGATGAACTTCTACCCAAATTACAAGAAAAAGAATTAGCTGATCCACAAAGTAAGTAATGATAGTTACTAAACTTTCATAATTAAAATTTCAATGAGAAGATGATAACTATTTTGGTCTATTCAATTATTTTATATTTTCTTATTATTTATTAATTAATTATTATTAAAAAAGAAGCTCTAAGCATATGAAAATATTAAAAAGAAATACCATAATATAAAATCTTAATTACTATTATATATGCATATAAATATACAACAGGATAGAAGAGCAACAGATAAAGTTATAAGTTAGTTTGATAAATATGCTTGTAAATTTTACATCACTTGACCTTGGCAGCTTGTGAGTTGTGAGTAGTGTAGGTATTGTAGCTAGTCTATGACTGTAGATGACTCAACAGTTTTTTCCTGTACAGGTTACATGTCATACATCCATGCAATAAATATAACTATGAGATTTTTTCAGGGGTTAATGACACAGTAAATATTTTAATTAATGGATTAATGGAGTATGGAGTACTTTCTTATTTTTGAATGCATGTTATCATAGATCAATAAAAAATATTTGTATTAATTTAATCAATTCTCTACAATGAACATTATCATAACTGAAAAGTTGGAATTGTTTACTTTTGTATAAAAATTAAAATGATTCAAAGAGTGACTTGGCGCATATTTATCCCATACTAGCCATACTTCCATAGAAGCCCAAAAGTGTTATACGCTAATTGTAAAATAATTTATACGCAAGTGTAGGGTACTTTTGAAGACTATATCAAAATGATAATCCTATTCATATCAGTCAATAAAATATTTATCACTATTGTCATCATGCACCCCGCACTTTTTTTTTTACAATGAAATACATTTTTTGCATGTTTTGTCAGTTTTCTCTTACATCATGATGATGATGATGATGATTATGTTTTGTCAAGTTTGATAAATTACCTATTTAAATAAGCAATATTTGCCCACAGATGTAAAATCCTTATGGCGTCCCGAATATGGTGCGTATATGGTAGAGGGAACACCGGGGAAGCCCTATGGAGGTCTCCTCGCGCATTTCAATATCGTAGAGGCGAATATGCAGTATCGGCGGAACGAAGCAAGCGCGCTTCTCAAAGACGGCGAAGTCATAATGAGCATAACTAACTTCCCAAGGTATTTTATATATATAAAAAACAGTCTTGTCAAATATTACCTGTCTGTTTTATGACATTACATTTGTTTGTATCTGGTGCAGACATCAGAATAAAATTAAGAAATACCTAGTTGAAAATTTGAATTACAAATTATTGAATATTCACAAAACATTTTAGTTCTTTGTACATCTGCAAATGATTGTTATAAAATAAATAAAAGTAATTATGATGTTTATAATGATATTAACATAAATACTTTTTCAGATTGGGATGTCCAAATTTCACTAGCCCGCCATATTCACCTACACCAAAAGAAGGCGTAACAAAATCACTCTATTTTCCTGACGAAGGCATTTTTCCTGGTCATCCTCGATTCAAAACGTTATCTTCAAATATACGGCAAAGGCGAGGGGAAAAGGTAGCGATTAACATACCAGGTAAGAAATATCGCCTTTATGCTTTCCCAAGGAGGGTTGGCGTCAGGCAGGCGGCCGGCCGTAAAACATCTGCCAAAACTCTTATGCAGCATGTTTTGTCCTTCCACGCAGGAAGGAAGGACAAAACATGCTGCGCCGACCCCAAACAAGAATTGGGATCAGGGCAGGAGAATGATGATGCTCTGTTGAGTTATCAGACTTCCTGCTAGTTTTATATCTTTATCTCGCCCTCGTATCTAAGTTGAAATGTAGAGTACAATACATAATAAAGTGTTTGATGTTGAGTAATGTCTATAACTAAACAATATGTACAAACACATGTATATGCATGGTTCAGGCGTATGTTAGAGTGGCGTAAAGTGTCTGTTAAACTGCACATCTCGTTGAAGTGCTTGATAAGAATAATTATCCGCTCAAATTTACAAAACGTCATGCACTAAATTGGAAAACAATATGTATCGACAAAATATAATTTTAAAAACCTGCTTATTCACCATTACAAGTTTTCCTTGTTTGTGACCTTAATAAATCTAAGTGTATCTACCTAATGGTATTTTTGTGACGAAAATTTTTATTTTTATTCAAAGGCACACATATTGTGTGAATAGGCTTCATGTATGAATACAGCATTATTGATTGTGTCATTAATGGCTTAACCTTGGTTTCTTTGTACTAAGGTACCACTTCGTACGACTAATGACCTCACGCTGTAAGAGATTACAATACACTAAAGGATGATTATTGAAGGAATATATCATGAAATATCAGTAGTTATTGGAAGTTCTGGTTAGATGTAATGATGGTAATCTAGATAAAATATTCTATGTTAAACGTTAGGAACTTGCAATTTTCTGGCGAAATATAATTATTTTCTTAATATAATTTACATTACACGCAGTCGCCGTGATTTTCATTTTTTCATGATACGGAATGAACATAATATGAAGTTATTTCCAGTGCACGAAATTTTCATCTACTTTGACTTTCGTACGTTTAATTGTTATCGACAAGGCAGAACAACCAAACCAAACAAAGACCCGATGGAGAATGTCACCAAAGAACGAATACTCTTGACTGGTCGTAATAGGATGTGCTTACTCAGGTCTAGATCGTATCGCTGTTCATGTCATAATTAAGTACTTCCGTAAATGTTTACATAGCCGCATTAGGCCACGATTTTGGACTAGGGCCTAAACCTTCTCATTTGTAGACGAGGTCGATGCCCAACAGCAGTGGGGCGTATAGAGCTGATGATGCTATCCTATTTGTTGAAGTATTCCGCGACGAGAACACAAAGATCCCAGTGGACGAGGCGCACAAGCTGGAGCCGGGCGCGGCGCAGCCCGACTGCGTGTACATGGACGCCATGGGGTTCGGCATGGGGTGCTGCTGCCTGCAGCTCACGTTCCAGGCGTGCTGCATCACGGAGGCGCGCACGCTCTACGACCAACTCGCGCCGCTCTGCCCCATCATGGTGAATATTTCTTTAAGTCAATAAAACCAACAATACAATAGTTCTGATCCACATATCAAGATACAAGTCTCGTGTCGTGGCTATCAGAAACTACGCGAGACTTTTTGGTCTCATAAACTCTTAGACCCGAAACAAATTTTTGTGGATGACACAAACATTTGTGTCGGTGCAGGGATCGTTGAAAAGCCCGTGGCCTCTCGTTTAAATCGTTTATAGTATCATATTACAATATTTTTGTAGATTGGTGGATTTGGCTTTTCCTTTTGTTATTAAAATATTCATTTTCATTAATTCATTGTACAAGTCGGTAATTACTGTCTAACATATTTTGTAATTTCATTGTCAATTGTTATTTGCACGATAAATTTAAAAAACAATTATGTCTGAAGTGATGTGACATAAATTGGATATGTAAGGTGAACAAGTCAAAATAGAAACATCGCAAAGTAGATGTGTTGCGTTTCGTTCCGTAAATTATTATTTCCGTTACTCTAACTAATGTCTAAACTTCAAAATCATTTATATTGCAAGTAGATTTGTACAAAAAAATACTTATACAAAACATAATATCCTCGTTAAGTCGAAACTCCATAAGTAGAAAACCTCGAAATATCGAAAAATTGTTTTGTTTCGTTCCCTTAAAACAGTCTTTCTGAAAGTGGGCGATAACGCCTCCTTGAGGGCGCTGCAGGTCTCAAGGGGGGAGGCAAGAGACCCAGAAAGAAAATGGGGCTGTTGTGTAGAGGCCTGGAAGGTGATTTGTAATTTTATTTAGCTAGGAGCGACAAAAATCGGTAGATACGCGCCCAAAATCGGTATTAGATCGCAATATACATAACCATTCTATATAGTTCTTGTTTTTTTTTTTTTTTTTAGAAGAATCTTGGGTAATAGTGGTGAAAAGTGGCCACTACTGCCCAGAGTGGCTCTTGTTTTTTTTTTAAGATGACGGTTAAATAAATAATGGTCTACTTAAGCATTCCTATATAAACAATGTTATATTTATATTATTTTATTTTCATTTGTGGCTTCGCGCGTTTTAATGGGGGCGATTAAAAAAATTATTCTCAAAGTGGGCAGTAGACAAAATAAGTTTAGGTACCACTGCCTTAACCTTCCGGTCAATGACCAAACTTTCAGCATTCGTTCAATAACCGGGTACCCGGGTACCCACATATAATGTGACGGTAGAAAAGTTATAAGTAAGCTATCTACGTGGCATGTTAAAAAACTATGGACACTATACACAGTTTACAGGCCCCACAGAAGGTTTTAGACCTTTTAGGGACCTATTTAGGAGTAATCGGCCCTTCAGCCCAAACATTAATTTTAGAACCCCAGTGAACAGATGATATATGTCGGTTCTACCTTAACTTATTGCCAATTACGTTTAAAATCTGCTGTAAAAGTAAGAAAAGGTATACAAATATAAATAAATATGTAACGTGAAAAAAACGTTGGTAAATATTTTCAATCTTGGTGGCTCCGTATCAACAATCAAGAAGGAACATTACTGGTGGATACCATTTTTATTGGATAATTTTTTTTCTACTCTTCCATTGGTAAAATGTTTACTATCGTGATACTTGACGATTGTTAGCATTTTGAAGAAAAATAAGGCATTTATTCCACCAGCAATAGCTTAATCGAAAACGCGAGAGGGCATTATCGACTGCGTTTCTTATTCTTCTTCATCAACCCATATACGCCCACTGCTGAGCACTAGTCTCCTCTACCATTGAGAGGGTTTCATCGACTGCGTTTAATTTTCATAAAAAACATAACTATGTCCAGTTATGCGCCAAAAGGCACTAATTATATTATAGTCCATGCATCACGAAGCAAAAATTAGTCTTAGTGCAAAGAAACAACCCGCAATTATTGAATTTTGTGACTGGTCAAAAGCTGGAATGGACACTATGAAGAAAATGCTTGGTAGATATACTACAACGCATAGATGGCCTCTAACATATCTCTATAATATTCTCGATGTCGCCTAACTTTTACCATATCTTCTGTATAATGAAAATCATAAATGCCTATTAAAATGGCATAAGCGACGATTATTTTATCGGCTATTGGGCAAACAACTGCGTAGGTACTCCTTTCGTTATATAAATTAATCAATCGTATACAAATTAAACTCAACTTTTTTGTGTCGAACAAAAAACCGCCTATACCCTATTCAGCGAGCCGTGAGATAAAAGGTAAACAAACCATGAAAAGGTACTTTATAAGGTCGCGATTGATAAAGTAAATATATTTTATAAAAAAAAGTACGAAAGTATTACGCTGACAACACTGTAAATTATATTTTAGGATGATTTCTGTAAAACTTATGTAATCCTTCAGACTTTATGAATTCAAATATCATAATTGCCTTGAATTATTTTTTTATTTCGATTAATTATTTATTAAATCGTTTGCATGTAAAAACACCCAAAAATGAGTCGATTCCCAAACTTCAAACGCATTTCATCAACTTGTTGGATCGAGAGTGCTGCTTCCCGGTACTTTTGTTGAATTCATGTTATTCCGTTGTTACATTTGGTGTTTCATTTCGTTTCTTGCTCTCTTAAGTTTAAAGTTATTGTTAAGTTTTAACTAGTGCAATTACATACTGCTGAGCACGGGTCTCCTCTACCATTGAGAGGGTTTAGGCCATAGTCCACCACGCTGGCCTAGTGCGGGTTGGCGGACTACACATCTAAGAAATTCCTAAGAACTTTTAGGTGTGCAGGTTTCATCACGATGTTTTCCTTCACCGTTAAAGCAAGTGACAATTCAATTTTGAATACACACATAACTTCGAAAAGTTAGAGGTGTGTGCCTGGGGTTCGAACCCGCGACCGCCGAGATTCTTGACCATCAATGCGAATTGCGATATTATTATTATATTATATTCCAACAGTATTATCAGTGTATGATGTTTACGTATCTAATTTCAATTATTCAAAAAAATTCCAGAAATGTATTAATGTTCTCAACTGCTTTGTTAGATTTCTTAGAATAAAGTTTTTTGTTCTTAAACGTTGCGCAGCCGAGATAAATTATATCTTGAAACTAGACACCGTAATGTCGTCCTATTAAGATACTTTATCACGCTTCGCTTGAGTCCGAGGACATAATAGTTTCCAATTGTTTCCACACTAGTGAGCTGACAAACTGGCACAGATTTAAATAGCACAGTACTCTTTTTTTAGAAATGCTTATTATGAATATAGATTTTGGAAATTCTCCCTTAGCTCGCTAAAGCTATGTTATTAATTAAAATTTTCAACATAGCTACAAAGTATACGTGTAGAAATACATCTCTGAACATAAGTAGAGTCGTAATTGTGTGTTTCAAAGGTACTATTATTAGGATACTAAGTAAGAAGCACAAAAAAGTACTTATTGTTACATTAAAGTACATGCTCAATCCCAAGTATAAAAAAGGAACAAAAAATCTCTACAAAAAACATACCTAAACACATTAAGTAACTTTTAGGCATTCATTTTATACTTTGCATGTCCACATATCATTAAAATACTATTGATAAAACCACTAGTTTAGGTAATATTAGAAAACGTGATGATCAGCTGGGGGCACGATGATTGTTTGATAGTTGGCGCTATCGGCGGCGTCTCCCATATACCGCGGGTTCCTGACCGACGTGGACTGTCGCTGGAACGTTATCTCCGCGTCGGTGGACTGTCGCACGCGGGAGGAGCGCGGCCTCGAACCACTCAACAACAACAAGTTCCGCATACACAAGTCCAGATACGACTCCATAGACTCGTATCTATCGCCGCAACATGAAGAGTAAGCGCATATTTCTGCACATTCTAATCAACCTAATGAGGCTAATAACAATACTTTTTGATTCCATTTTTTATGCTTATTTGTATCTAATAGATAAGAAATTAAGTAAACGGTACCTAAATTGCCTAGATTAAACATGCCTGAAAGTAAATGAAGCCAATGAAATTATCAAATCTGACAAAACTTTATGCAACTTAAAAAGTAAATTGAAACTATATTTATTCTTTTAATGAAAAAAGTTTGTTTCTAAAATATCTGTGGCTAGAAACAAACTTTTTAATGATTTCTAATTAATGTTTATTAATTTTAATGGTATAGAAGTGTATAAGGAACATTGTATGCCCAGATACAACGACATTCCAATCGTGCACGACGAGAAAATCTACCGGCGGCTGCGCGAGGGCGGCATCGACCACCCGCTCGCCATGCACGTCGCGCACCTCTTCATCAGGGACACCGTCTCACTTTTCTCGGAGAAAGTGCACCAGGACGACACAAACGACACTGATCATTTTGAGGTACATATTATGCAGCTATTTAGTTCCTTTGGTTATATTTATAGTCTATTACATTCATAAGAAAATAAAATTAAATAATTTATTCAAGAAAAGAGTCTACATTTTTGTGGGTGTTCACGGGCGGTGTTGACCACTTAACATCAGATGGCTCACTAACTCGTTTGCCTCCTTTTCCATAATAATTTAAGTTAAAAGTTTCAATGAAATAGAATGTTGAATGCGCGAATAGCCTCGTCTTTCATGAAATTGCTGATGCAAATAAACCCGTTTTTTGGCAATTTAAATCTCACAACATCCATCAACAATTATCATTGCCACTTCCAGATTTATTTTTTAAAATAGCTGCTGATGTAGGTATTATACTTACTAAAAACACTTTCTAAGTGGATTTCTCGATTCGACCTGTAGTGTATTTGTGTATGTGTACAGAACATCCAGTCGACCAACTGGCAGACGATGCGGTTCAAGCCGCCGCCGCCGAACTCGTCGATCGGGTGGCGCGTGGAGTTCCGGCCGTGCGAGGCGCAGCTCACTGACTTCGAGAACGCCGCCTACGTGTGCTTCGTCGTGCTGCTTACCAGGGTCATACTCTCCTACCATCTCAACTTCGTCATGCCTATTAGCAAAGTTAGTATCTTCTTCTTAATCGGTCCCTCAATGTTGAGGATCGCGACTACGCAGGAGCAGTTTCCACTTTTTCTTGGGCGAAATGGATGATCAGGAGTGCTCGTGAAAGGGCGACAAGATGATCTGATGCAATGAGGGAAACGGCTGAAAGCACTATGCACCAAGCGATTCACTTCGCCTATGTGTAAATAAGATATTAAAATAAAGAAGATAAAATGTATTTTTTCTTTCAGCGTTTCGCTTTTGTCTTTAAGGACAAGTGAACCAATGGTGATTTACCCGGTGCATTCTACATATTTTGTATAGTGCAATCTTTACCCCACCTACTTAAGTACGCGTCACTTCTGCTGATAACATTTAGTGTCAGATAATGTTGTGCCAAATGTCATCTGTTTCGCGTCAACGAACTAATTAGTCTATCGATAACGGATTTGGTAATGACCTACGGAACCTTGGTTGAATCTTCAGTGCGAATCTTGTATACATGTCCTCTATAAACTTGCTGTTTTGGCATATATTCTGATATCTATAATTATTTTGACTTCGTAATTTGTCGATGTCAAAAATCTCATCATATAAATATTTGACCTATTAGAAAATCTGTCACTATGAAACTGATCCTAATCTATGAATTTACTCGTCAATACCACCCGCATCCCGTACTCTTTTACGTAAACTCAAAACGCCTGTATTGATTAAATTATTACCCAATTAAGGTGGACGAGAACATGCAGCGCGCTCAGAAGAAGGGCGCAGTGTTGCACGAGAAGTTCTGGTGGCGGCGGGACGTGGGCGCGCCCAGCGACCTCGCGCGACAGACCACCGACCCGGCCGAGCAGTACGCGGAGATGACCATCGACGAAATCGTCAACGGAAAGGTAACAACTAACAAAAGTTTTATAATAGCCTATCGCTGTCCACTGCTGAACGTAGGTCTCCCCAAGTAAGCGCCAACCATCCCGGTCTTGGGCGACCTTCATCCATCCGTTGACCCGCCACCTTCCTCAAGTCGTCGGACCATCGTGCTGCAGGACCATCGTTTTATAATATTACCATGTAAATTGTTAAAGGTCCCCGCTCCGCCCCTTCAATAATAAATAGTAACATCAATTATTTTTCAAGGAATCATTTCGCACACCTAGATCTAAACTAAGACAACTCAAAAATTGTCAAATTTGAGTTATGCTTATATTCGAACGTTGGATGAACATACGCAACTACCCACGATGACACGTTTAATAATACCTTGTAAAATCAATCGCTAGATGGCTTTAACTTTGTTTTGTTGAACCAACGTTTATCAACGCTTGCCACCTAAACAAGGGTATTGTCAGTTAAACTTCATTAGTCATAAGAAATACACGTACTAACAATACCGAAAGCACGGACATTTCGACTTGTTACAGTTTTGGTGAAACGTAACTTTGAGATAACCAGGGATGTTACAGTTTAGGGGAATTTTTTTGGAATATTTCATTGGTCATTTTGACTTCTTCCAGTTTTGTTTGATAAGGTACGTAAAAGTTCAGTTACTATTTTGATTTGACTCTGTTTAGTTGGATCAAAATGCAAATTTCAAGTTATCCTACTTTTATTGAATCAAACTATTTCAATGATTTTTCTATACAATAAAATGTAATTATGTATATGCGTTGCATAAAAATAATTA
This sequence comes from Cephonodes hylas, assembly GCA_030295005.1. Classification (NCBI taxonomy): domain Eukaryota; kingdom Metazoa; phylum Arthropoda; class Insecta; order Lepidoptera; family Sphingidae; genus Cephonodes; species Cephonodes hylas. The sequence goes on along the minus strand of AP025363.1, from coordinate 9,022,226 downwards.
ACGGTTGTATAAATTGACTGTTTCGAAAACATTTTTTAATCTAAAGTAAATTTTTGCTTTGATTTTTATGATTTTTAAGTTGACTTACTATTGCTGGTCAATTATAACTTACAAATTACAAGTTCTTTAGTAGTTCTTTTTTTATTTCAGAGTAAAATACAGCGAGGTTGCTTTCTCGTCAATATTATCAATGAAAGGTATAAAGGGTCCCCTTTAACAGCTATTCATAATTGGAATATTTAACTATCTATAAATAGAGAAGCACAAAAAACTAAAGAAAATATCCCACTAAACACTCGTGTGATTACAACACCGGGCCATAGCAGACAAATTGGAAGTAATTTATTTCTTTCATCTAGAGAAGAAAGTTTTATAGATGATTCTGACACTGATCCAAGTTATATCTGTCAAAAGAAGAAGGCTCTTCCTAAATTTATTACTTCTTCATCATGATGAAGTAACGATTCGCCATCAAACTCTTCAAACTCTATTGATAGTTCTACTAACAGTAGTTCTGATTTCGAAACTGAAACCAGGGCTTTTATTGATATTTCTAAACAGCTCCAAAGCCAAAACTTTAATGATATTAAATCCAGGAATATAAGCGTATTAATGTCATTGAAGTTAGTAAATATGCCGGCCAAATGAGGAAGAAAAGAAAAGATTGACATTATTAACGGTGAAGTTCAAAGACTGACAAAGAAACAAGACAAAATATCTTCGATTGTTATTGGGGCCAAGCAGATCCTTAGAGGCAGAGGGAGTATTTAATGAGGTATATAGAAGAGATCAAACCTAAGTACCCAAAACTATAGAAATCTTAATAAAGCATTTTATTTTGAAGAAGCTTGCAATAAAACCAGAGAATGTAAGGCATTTTTAAAGGCCACACTTGAATTAAGTAATACAAGTCTTACGCATTACGTAAAAAAATGATGCGGGAATTAAAAAAGTATAGTAGGCTTCATTAACAGCATTCCTAAGATAAAATCTCATTACTTGAGGACACAAACATCGAGGGAATTAATTTTTAGTGACAAATCTCCTGCCGACCTATATCGCAATAATAAAGAAGCTCGGAAACTCTAACAATTACCTTTCACCACGAAGTCAACTTTTAATGAAATTTTCAATACAGAATTCAATATTGCTTTTTAAATACCTAAAAAAGATATTTGCAACCTCTGTAAGGGATTAATAAATACCCACGAAGAAGATAAAAATAAATTACAGGAGAATTATGAACAACATTTAAAAAAAAAGAATTTAGCAAGGGAACACAAAGAAGAAGACAAGAACAGTAATGACGGTGTGATTGCATCTGTATATGACTTAGGTGCCTTATAAAAGTAAAAAAAGTATGTGCCAAAGTATGCGTATCAGTATTATAAAAAGTTTATAAGAGAACATAATTGTTATTACCATTTCATAATTTATCAGGTGTTCCTATATTTATGATAGATGAATATTTTAAGACAATTTTTATGATTAAATTATTATAATCAGCATCACATTAGATTGCAAATATTTTTTTTGTTTATCTGTTTATAATTATAGTTTTTTTATTAAGAGTTTAATATTTTTTTTAATTTAATTTTGGAGATACCTATTATTTATTTGTAGAAAATGTACATCAATGGATACCTTTTAAATTTGTTTTTTTTTTTTTTTAACATTTAACGGTTAATTAGTATTATACTTCCCAATTAGAATTGTTTTCTTTGAACAGTCGTTTATATATCTGTATAAAAAATACAGGTATAACTCAAAATGGTCAAAGAAAACTATATCAAGTCAAAATATTTTTCATTTTCTATCCATAATAATCAACCATAAGTGTAACAACTCAAAAAACTGGAATTTTCTATAAAAGGCATTGAATTTAAATCCCGGTTTTTATACAATATCATATAACATGCCAATTACTCCCTAAAATAATGTTAAATTGTATGTCTCCCCTAACAAAAAATGCGGCTATACGTTTTTTTCGTCTCCTGAAAAATGACGTTTTTTGAGTTGTCTTAGTTTAGATCTAGGTGTGCGATTTATGTCCATGATCTAAATTAAGTGGTTTTTGAGTTTATCCCTTATGAATCCAAAATAAAACAGTTTTAACTCTTATATCGCACTAGTATTACAATAGTGTTGTAACTCAAAAAAGACGATTTTTCAGAATCAACGAAAAACTAATTTGTCACTTTCTGTAATAGGTACGAATATAATGAATGTTTTATGTGTTTTTGGAATGAAATTGAAGGCATTACCTTTTTAAATTTTTTAAAAAATAATAATAATAGGGAAATTATTAACGAATTTTGAGTTAAGACAGTATTTTTCCAAGCACAATGTTCAAAATGAAATATTATTTTTAATTACGTCATTATTGTTGAAATATTTTGTGTTACGACAGTTTGAATAAGTCATTTTCTTTACGTTTTAAACTCACTTTTTGGCATTACAACAATAAATCGAAAACGAATTCCGAGTAAATGGTAGTAAAATATACCATTTAATACGATCTCTTTATTTTTTTGGTTAGGATATTATTAAATAAAACCAGATTATTCTTTTTAGCTATGATAATTGAAATATAGTGTACTAATACTAATGCTTGTCTACCTATACCTACTTAAAAACAAGTTGAAACATTTTGTAAAATAACATAAACCTTTCAAGACAAAAACAGTCTTACCTAATCTTGATAAACTACACTATTTATAATTAAAATTTTGTTTTTAATCAATTTTTAGCAAACAAAATCTTGTCTTGATGTCTCGTTTATTTTTACACAACAATTTAACCTGCATTTTCCAGGTCTCAACATTATGTATCCTCTCCATCTCTTCCTGCCCCAGGTATTATTGTTTTGCTATTCCGATGAAATATTTGATTCAATAGTCAGCCCACTGGTTCCAGCAACGCGACTCACATTATTCACAACTCTATCATCCATGCCGCTTGAAGAAGAGCTTCCAGAAAAAGAGCTACCTGGACATTTTGTTATTTGACCTCTTAGCAATCTACCCTATATTCCTTTCTTGGTGAATTAGGAACGAAATGTGGATCATGATGGGAATCAACATCGTCGCTCTGGTCTTAGTGGATGGGTGAAATGTAATATTTCTTTTCATTGCAATCATACTCGGGGAACTGTTTACGTCGATTTGTTAAAGTACTAAATGAACTGTAGATGATGACGGTGTCGAAAGTGTCGATTGCACTTTCGTAGTATCAATGTCTTCTACCTGGACAGCAGTTTGATCGTTTTTATTCACCTGTGACAATAATGACGGTGATGAATTCACACAAAGTTCGTCATTTGCCTTCTACTGGTGGCCCTCGATGGATAGGTACTAAACCTGCAAATTAAATAAATATTTATTTTGTTAAATACATTCCTACCCACCTCCCAACCTGATGCTTGTCACAAAGAGTGTAGTAACTCTAATTTTTTAAATAAAAAAGTTAATAAGCTTTATTTGCATTAAACTGATACACATTCGATCGAATTGTAAGTAATACTGTAACTTAAAGTAAATATTATTATTAATAAATATATAGACCATGCAAAAAATCGATTTGAAGTTATAATTCAACAAAACTGTATTATGTCAAAAATTACTAACTTAGTCAATTATAGTGTCTTAAGTAGAAATATTATTTTTATTAAAGCTTGTGTAAATCAGTAATAGTGTATTAACTAAAAATAAGAACAAAACCATGTCAAGTGTAAATCAACAATACTGTATTAATTCAAAATAAAACTATGAATTTTACATACCTGATCCAGTAATAACGTTGGAACTCGAAATAATGCAACAAGCGGCCTGCACTTTTTCGATCACTATTGGTCGCAACTAAAGATGACACAATATTGGGATGGAAGGTTAGACTACCGGTCAGTCATGGATAATGTCTTAACACGTCATAACTTATTCATTTTCTGCATTATTCCAATGACAGTTTTAATGACTTGTGAGTAATTAAATTTTACGTTTAATTATAGTGTTATGTCAATTTCGATGTATTTTGAGTTACAACACTATTGTAATACTAGTGCGATATGTTTAGATTTTTGTAGTATACTCGTATTTAAAAATTCTATTGTTATGTCTAACTTCAATAAATAATGTAAATATTACCATTGAAGTTAAAATATTATCAACATTAACTATCTAACGACGCACATTAATTACAATGATATAACTATCCATCCATAATATTAACCTACTTCACCGAGGTCCACTGAGTTGCCACGGTGAACAAATTTCATGTCACTTAGCTGTTGCCTGATTTAGTCCGCATCGAATTTAATTTTTTTATTATATAATCACTTTTTTACGACAATTCAAATATGAGATTTCACTGCTCTAAGCTTGGATCTATTCACTTGTAAAAACCGTAGGCAAAAGAGCTCAGTTTTTTAATGTTCATCTACAAACAGACGGTAAAATTTTCAATAATTGTTGTTTTGTTTTTCCTTTGTTGTCCCTCTTTTTTGCCTCATTCTTTATATCTACAAACAAACATTGCCCTACAATTAAGTTATATTTATAGATCAGTTACTTAAGTATTGATTTAACTTCAGATCGATTATATTATATACATGGCCTTTAAGGTCAAATGTTGTTTTAGTGGGTTATTATTAGTAGTTATTTTTATCTATTTTAAACAAGATTTCATCCATATGTTTTCTTTAGATTTTAATTGTTTTTTTGAGTACATGTTTAGCGATTTAAGCGTAATCTTTCGTGTGATTAGTAAAGTATATGTTCATGCAGGACGGCATATTCCCCGGTCTGATCCCGCTGATCGAGTCGTACCTGTCGGGCATGGACGTGGACGCGGACACGCACTGCTCCGTGCAGCAGTACCTCAAGCTCATCCAGCGCCGCGCCTCGGGCGAGATCTCCACCATGGCCACATGGATGAGGAAATTCGTCACTTCGCATCCGGAATACAAGTAATTTCAACTTTTTTTATGCTCAATGCTTAAAAAGATAATTTTACGTAAAGTTCAATCAAATCAAATCTGGTGTCTTATTTATGTGTATGAAAAAAAAAAATCTAGTGACACGGCGTCACGCTATATGTCTTTGCCCTTATACAGAATAAATGACCATAATATGGGTCATTACTTGACTTAACAGTAAAAATATAAATGCATATTTTAGATTTTTGTGTGACTGGTGTGTTATGGTTTACAACGGTTTTGTTAACAAATAAGAGAATTCATACAATCAAACTTTATTGTATTATATTTATAGAACTACTTAGTATATCTTTATCTACCAATATAGGTCATAAACTGATAACGATAGCAATTCGTCATTTTTTATAGTCCAATTATCACTAATTTGATGTTTATGTACATTAGTAATGACGTGATAAAATTATTTGTAAACACAAAACATATGAATGTTCTGTGTTTTAGAAAATAAAAGGAGTGTATTATTTGTATGACAGGAAAGACTCGGTAGTGAGTGAGAAGATAAACTACGACCTGTTGAAGACCGCGCACGGCATCCAGTCGGGCTCGGTGGCGGCGCCGACGCTGCTGGGCGCCAGCACCGTGTCCAAGACCAACGAAGACATTCCCAAAGCATTTAGCAAAATGATGGGCAAGGACTGCCCCTAACGTCCGCGACCCTCCTGCCAGTGTAGTGCCTTCTTAGCCACGGGCGCACTCCTCTCTGCCTGATACACTTACTGTCGATATATTTGCCTTATACTACTTTAGTGACACCGATATGTCTCAAATGAACAGTGTAAACTATCGTGCACGCGGAACTAAATGTACAACGAAAACTTTAGACTCAAAATTGCCGATACATTCCTAAAATTACTGCCTATTATACCGTCCCTTCACGGCGTGTTGACGTTTGTGCATGTTTTATTCCACAGTTTTAAGAGTTGATATGCACTATACGCTGATTGAAGAAATTCTCAACGCATGAGGGTGACATTTTGGATAATATTTAAAAAGTAACGTGTTTTAATGTTGATGTTATTGTAGATGTCACTACGGCAGGCATGTCGCAGTACTTACACGTGCACATGCTCGATACAGTAAGATTATTGTGATCGTCTAGGACACTTGTTAGTAGATGTTTTAGCAAATTATGTAACGTGCGTCCACACTAGCGTCTAGTGTTCCAATGTTGTCTAGAATCTATTCCATACTCGATGCCTTAATGTTGCAAGTTTTCATTGCAGAGAGAAATTAAATAGTGTCTAATGTCAATGAAACGAATTTCCCAGTGTTGCAATTGGAAGACTAGACGCGTTCATTCATGTCACAACAATAATGCGATCAATGGATGCATTTAATGCAGTTACCATGTGAACTTTGGTTTAAACTACAGGTTACTTTATAGCATTTAAGACAGTATTAATTTTCTTATTTTTCCGAGTCGTTTGATACTCAACTTTGTTCGGATAAATTACAGGTTTGTTTCATGTGGAGGTTGTAAGTGATTTAGTTTAATAACAACTTGAATGATGAAAAGTTACTCCACGAGAAGTGAGCGACACAAATTCGACCCTATTACGTAAACGAAGCCTCCTTCATGTGTCAGAATTTAGAGTGGTTGTGACTGTTATGTGGGTGTAGATTGATTGAGCTCGGATTAAAATTTAAATAATTCCTTTATAAAATCCATGCGTTATTCTTAGTTATTTATACAATTTTGTACTTACTCTCAAAATGCAATAGTGCCAATGGTGCTACGATATAATGTTACGCGAATCACATTTAAAATAAATTTACTTATGAAATTGTAACTATTATCACCTAGGTACATGTAGATGTTATATGGGACTTAATAAACATATATTAGCGTATAAAAATTATGTTAAAACTTATTGTTCCTTTTGAAATGAATAAGTTATTGATTATTGCAAATTAATTATAATAAAGCACAAAATTCTAAACTGTATTTTTACAAATTCAATTTTTTTATGTATTATCGTTTTAAACTCACATTACTTTACGTAATTTGTTAAAGATGTTATATCTATTTTGTTCACTGTTTATGATTTTTATTATTACAATAAAATATCAGTAATATAAAGTTTTGTGTTGTTTCATCGTCGATACGTGTTGCGTCGCCGATAATAAAACATGTTATTGGGACCAATTTGATTATATTTAAAATTTATCAACGAGTTGCAATATGTGTTGTTGTTCTTGTTGGCGCCACTCCTCGCTACCCGCGTCCCCTAGGTTGCCGGCGTACTCTGTGAACAAGTAATATAAGGAGGTTAGTGTACGTTTGGTTGCAGAGCAAGTGATGTATATGTATTGTATAAGAGTGACCTCTCATGACGTGTCGTATGATCTTGAGCGACCCCCCGCGCAGCGACAGCACGCGCTGCACGCGCTGCTTCACGGGCGGCGGGCCCGCCGTGCACACCTGCCACATACACACACACATTAGCAATGCTATACCACTTCAAATATATTTATGTATACTTTGTTTAAAATTTTAAGCAATCTGTTATAATTGTATTGAATTATACCGTGGAGAACTCGTAGAATAGTCATCGAATACAATGATCATTAGTTCGATATCTGCCTACTGTAAGCACTATGGTCTATTTTTTTAGCCAATATTTCAGTTTTTTTTTTAATTCCTGGTTGATTTAACAGGCATAACAAAGTTTAATTAATTTACGTTATATCAAAATAATATGCAGCAGTATGGCCAGTCTATACCTCTAAAATGATTCTGTCGATAAGTTGTAATGTGAACAGTCCACCTGACAGCCGTTTTAGATATTGTGCATCGTCATCCAACTCTTCTGTATCTTGCTGCAAATATTAAATATGAGATTAGAAGAATAGTCCAATTTGGGGTAAGAATGAGATTAGGTTTATCAGTTGTCCTACATGTTGATTTACTTTAAGAACCACAATAAACCATTAGGTATTGTTTAACCATCTCCATAATAAGGTATTTTAATCGACAAATTCCCAAAAGTCATTACATGATCCAGTGGTCCTGTTTCGGGCAGTGTTATTGGGTTTAGCCGTTAAGATGTTCTCAGTAGCAACCTGGAATCTAGAAACTTGCCCGAGAAACAACCTCTATTACGGTAGATCTATTGCCCTTTCCATTCTGGTCATAAAAGTTTGAGTGCGTATAGTATTACATATACCAGTGTACCTCCATGGATTTCTCAGTACGGTCCACTTTGTCCATGTACTTGAAGTGCAACTCCAGCAGTCTGTCCACCTTCTCGAGGTCGTTCTCGGTGAACTTGGCCAACAGCCGCTGCCGCTGCCCGCCCTGGCAGTTGCGCAACATCGACGCTATTATTGACACCACGTGCTCTGCAAATATTACACAACCAATTGCAAAATTATACAATGTTTATGAATGACGTATGATTTCATCAGTAACAGGATATTTGGAAAACTCATTAGGATAGTCGAATTGTTTTTATCTAAGATCTACGTTATCTAAAATTTCCTAGCAAGCCCGCATAATTGTTTCGAGTGAGGACAGAAAATTTTCTAGCTCGTAGATATATCCTATTACATTTTGCCATGCTAGTACCATAAAAAAAAACATATTTGATAGCCCCGTGGCGGAGTTAGTTAGACACCAGCTTGCGAAACAAAATGCAGCGGATTCAATCCCTGTACCGTGAGAAATGCTAATTTTTAATTTATTTTTCTTTATAGAATTCATGCTATCAGCTCGCATATATTCATTAACAAAAAGGCCAGCACTAACATGTTGACGAAAAAAATATATCACCATATCTTGACCGTTCTAAGATGTAGATTAGGGACACTGAAGAAACCAAACTAAAAAGAAATTCTCGTAGCCCTAGTCGCTTAGTTCGTTCGTTCCTACCTTCATGCTGGTCTACTGTTAATATTCTTTTGCGTTTGGGTGTTTTCATGAAGAGCGGGAAGACTGTGCGCAGGCCGAGGATGTCCACGAACTTGTTGCAGTTGTCGCGACCGTCGGGACCCACCAGCGCGTGGTCCAACACCTTCAACGAACCGTTGCGGGACATTTTCTTCTCCCTAAAACAAAGTGCAGTTTATTAAAAACGTAACAGAGCATAGAAGACTTAAAGACGCTTCATCAACTACTGGTTCATACTTAAAAAAAAAACATTTTTGTTCTATATAATCTATTTATTGAGAAAAACCTAATAAGAATGGAAGATTAATGAAATTATGTGGCAAAAACAGGGCAAACAAAATCATGCTGAAGTAAATACTGAGTTGTTGTTACCGTCAAAATAAATACCACTCACCTAAGCATAAGGTTCATGAGTTGCAACCCCTCACCGCGTAAGAATCGGTCCCGATTGGTCGGCTCCATAAGAGCACAGCACAGGGAGTCAAACATGTTCTCCATAGCTTCCTGCTCTTCAGCGCCACTCGGGTCATGCCTCTTGTAAAACTAAACAAACACATGATGTTTAAGATTACTTCAGAGCTCTGTAATTTGCATTAATAATTTTTGAGTAAGCCAACTGTAAAATTTGGTATTAAAGAAGAATGACGTAAAATTCGGCTTAGTCAAAGTCAAAGTCAAATTTCCTTTATTCAAATAGACTTTCACAAGCACTTTTGAATCGTCAATATTTTATGCTATTTTTTAAAACTAGTGCCGCTTCGAAACGTGTTATCGCTGTGGAGAAGAAACGGCAAGAAACTCCCTCAGCAACACGAAATGTCATTTTTTTTTTATTATTTTTTTTTTAAATAAATTTAACTCATATTACAATATTAACTCATATTATAAAATATGTCAAAGGATATAAATTGTAGCAACACCTCCTCTGATCAGTTTATTTGCTCCCAGGGGTTAGGATCCTCAATATAATCTGAAATTTTATAATAAGCTTTTTTAAATAGCTTATCTTTAATTGATTTTTTGAATTTTTCCAAGGGAAGCTCCCTAATGCCCTTCGGGAGTTTGTTATAGAAGCGAATACATTGCCCCATAAAAGAGTTATTAATTTTTCGGAGACGAGTTACATGTTGTACAAGATTACATTTGTTCCTAGTGTTTTTATTATGTACATCACATATTTTCTTAAATGTATCAGGATTTTTTTGGACGTATAGAAGATTTTCATATATAAATTGACAGGTGACGGTAAGAATATTTATTTCCTTAAATTTTTCCCTAAGTGAAGCCCTGGGACGTAAATTATAAATAGCCCTAATGGCTCTTTTTTGCAAAACAAAAACGGTGTTAATGTCCGCAGCAGCTCCCCACAACATAATACCATAAGACATAAGGCTATGGAAATAGCTAAAATAAACCATTCTTGCCGTTTCCTCGTCTGTCAGACGTCTGATCTTTTTCACTGCATAAGCCGCGGAACTTAGTTTACCTGCCAATTGTTGAATGTGCGGTCCCCACTGGAGTTTTGCGTCCACCGTAATGCCCAGAAATGTGGTTGACGCAACAGGATCCAGTTCTTCACCATTAATTTGCACAGTGGTTTTTAATTGTTTAACATTGGGCATTGTGAATTTTATACATTTAGTTTTTTTTGCATTTAAAAGAAGATTATTATTACTAAACCACTGAACAACTTTACGTAGTGCATTGTTTACTTCGTCAAAATTGTCAAGACGTCTTTTAACATTAAATATTAAAGATGTATCATCCGCAAACAATACAATATCGCTTTTATTCCCTACATAGTAAGGCAAGTCATTTATGTATACTAGAAACAAAAAAGGTCCAAGAATTGAACCCTGTGGCACTCCCATGGTAACCGACGATCCTGGAGAAAGTTTCCCATTTACATCAACCCTCTGAACTCTATTATTCAAATAGGATGTCAGAAGATTGAGGGCTACATCTTTAATGCCATAATGGTGAAGTTTCCTGACAAGAATGTCATGTCTGACACAGTCAAAGGCTTTGGACAAGTCGCAGAAAACGCCAATAGCATCACGCGACTCCTCCCAAGCCCTGAACACAGTTTTTAAAAGTTCAACCCCTGCATCGATAGTTGATCTACCCTTAGTAAATCCAAACTGTTTCCGATGAAGTAAGTTATTTGTATTGAAAAATTTCAATAATTGATTGAGTATAATTTTTTCAAATAACTTACTAAGAGTTGGCAAAACAGAAACAGGTCGAAAATTCGAGGGGTCTGAGGTATCACCAGATTTAAAAAGTGGTATTACCTTACTAAGCTTCATCAAGTCAGGAAACACTCCAGATGCGACGCAACGATTGAACACAGCTGCCATGTGGGGTGCTATAATATTTATAATAGAGGATATAGAAACTACTGACATACCCCACAGATCTTTAGTCTTTTTTTTATTGATTTCTTTAAAAACCTTAAGAATATCATAATGACTAATTGCTGTAAATTCAAATGATGCGTCACATTGAGGAACATTATCTTCAAGAAGTAACACAGCAGACTTAAAAGACGACTGAAGATTTTTAGTAGTTATAATTGGAATATTGGTAAAAAAATTTTCAAACTCAGCGGCGACTTCAGTGTCTTTTGTAACAATTTCATTATTAGCTTTAATACTAAATTCTTTATGGTGTGCCATGTGTCTTCCCGATTCTGAATTGATAATATTCCAAGTGGCTTTTATTACATTTGAAGCTGATTTAATTTTATTTTTGAGATACAGAGCTTTGGCAGCAGAACAGACTTGTTTAAAAGTCTTAGAGTATAATTTCACATAGGCAATAAAAGCCGGATTTTGATTATACATTTTTTCATTACATAAATCATACAATTTATTTCGGCTTTTGAATATACCAGTAGTTGCCCATTCACTGAAAGTCAAACGATTTTTAAAATTTATTGTTTTTGATTTAAATACTTTACTATGTTCCATATTAACATAATTAAACAAGGAACTATAAAATTTGTTCGGATCTTTATAAGAGGGCAACTTAGGTAGATTTTTTTCTATATTTGTTTTAAAATAATTTAGGCGGCTAGCAGTAATAGGAATAAATGTAATAGTATTGCTTTGTACTTTACATTAGGGATGTTGCGAATATTCGCATCCGCATCCGCATATGCGGAACATTCGCATCGATTTGGACATCCGCATCCGCATCCGCATCCGCATAAATCGCTGCGAAGCTGATGCAGTTGCGGATGTGTAGCAGATCGCGAAAAGAAAGAAAGGGGTGAGGGGCGGCGAGGTGCGCGTGTCGGTCTCGAGTGTCGAGTGGGTGACCACACGTGCTGATTGACCAATAGGAAAGCAATAACATTTTATACAAATCAACCAATCGATCAATTTTATACAGATCCGCATCCGCATCCGCGGATGTGAGCCTCTTAAAATTCGCATCCGCATCCGCATCCGCGGATGTGAAAAAAATTGAATCCGCAACATCCCTACTTTACATGTATGCCAAGGTAAGGATACCAACTGGCCACAATGATCCGAATTAAAATTATTTATAACAGTTCTTTCAAGTAATGCTACATTGGTAAAAATATTGTCAAGACATGTTGCACTAGTGGCAGTGATTCTTGTTGGCTCAAAGAAGGCATTGTTCAAATTATAAGATTTAAAAAGACTTAATAGGTTTGTCGTTGCCTCAGAGTATTCAAGAATATTGACATTAAAGTCTCCACAAATAATCACTCCTTTATTTGAATTACATATTCTGTGCAAAGCATCTTCCATGATTTTCATAAATGCTGTAAGCAATGCACAAGGTGGCCTGTATACACTTAGAACAATAAACTGATCAGATTCAATACAAGCTATCTCTGTAACACGTTCAACAGAGAGACCTACTATATCCCTTCTTTCTTTAAATTGTATTAATTTATTCAAAATAATTAGGGAGCCTCCATGTATCATATTTGTTCTGTTGAAAGTGCTAGCAACATGGTGGTTATTAAAATTAAAAATAATCTGATATGACTTTAGCCAATGTTCAGTTACACACAAAATGTCAATGTTATGCGAGTTAAGAAACAGTTCTACTTCTAATTCTTTATTTTTTAATCCTTGGATATTTTGGTGTACCAAGTTGATAGCCTTTATATTATTGCCACAATTTATATTTAATTCACTAATATAGCCAGATATTTTCTCTGTTGTCTTATGATTTAATTTAAATTAACATTATTATTATCCAGATTACTATAATCTGAATTTATATCAATGTGCTCAATAGAGCATAGTCTATTAGCCAAGTTCTTGGCTGTTATTCTAAAATAATATGATAGCACATCTGCTATCTGTCTTTTATAATACATTGTAAGATAAAATTTATCTTTTGTCCTAAAATATAAATTAAATTAAAGCTATCTCTACTACCCACAGTAAAAATGCAAGCAGTTTATTTAAGAAACTAATATTGGGAAAAATAAAATTAATAAACATACCGCAAGCTGCTGGAGCAACACGTCAATACCATCGAGTTCACCCAATAGCTTTCTATTTTCTGGAGTGTTTTGTAGCAATATAGACAAGATCTCTGTCGCATAAAGCTTGTTACCGTCGAAAGGCACTTTCAACTAAAAAGAATTGTATATTTTAGCATTTGTATAGTTAATTCCAAATATTATAACAAATATGTTTGTAGTTTCTACTCACTTTCAGTCTTTTTAAAATCCACTGCATAAAACCCTGCTTAGCTACTTCTGGACATAGCTCTGGTCTAAATTCTGTTATGTTTTCAATTATACCTATAAGATAGCAGGTGTTTATTATGTAATAAGCTCCATTTGTGGCTCCATTGGTGAAAAAAATCATGCAGTCTTACAAAGATAGGATCAACAACTCTAAAAACCATACAACCATACATGCCTATATTTTTTGTGTTTGGAACAACTTACCTAGAGTATTATGTACTGCATCTCTTTCATCAGGTACTTGTTCATCCAAGCGAGACAAATTGTGTAACAGAAGAGCCGGGGCTTCTGCTTCTGCTAAAGCATTTATTAATTCTTCTGCTCCTTCCTCACTTTCATGAAGAATGTCAACATCTGTAAATTCCTAAAACACATTCAGCTATTGGTCTACACTCCACATGAACTCCGGATAATAAAATGTAACATAAACAAATATGTTTAGAAATCACATGAAAAATTGCAAAACTGGGTAATCCGTTTTAAAATTGTATTTTTGTTGTTGTTGAAAGAAACACTACTTACTTGCAAAAGAAGTACAACTTTAGTTGATATGTCGGTATTGTCATGTGAGAGCAATTCCAGAAGTGAATTAACACACTTCAACTCAACAAGTAATGGGTACTGATCAGGTACTGTTGCTACAGCACTAAGATCCTGAAACAAATGAAAATAAAAAGATTTTTAATATAATATTCGAAGCTCTGGCCCAACATTTTGCTGTAAGAAAAAGTAAAATTAACATAATCAATTTTATATAGTACTTTCTATAATCAAACGACATTATTTGTTGATAATATGCTAAAATACATAATGTATGGCACTTAAACTATAAATACATACCTGCAATGCATCATGAAGATCAATCTCACTGTCCATAAACTTTTCTGGTTGATCCGGGAACTTTATTCGCATTTCCCTGTTTCTAAGTGCTTTCTTCTCAAAATTCAGTACCAACTTCTTTATTGCGGTATCATCTAATATTTCACCCTGAATATGTATAAAGATTTCAAAATTTTCTATTTATTGGGTGACATATACTATAACTTTTAAAAATATGTAATATCAATCATGTCTCGATAAAAAGAAAAACAACTATGTAAAATATATAATTGTATACCTCTGTTTCTTCAGTTTCAACAAATCTAAGGATGTCTTCTCTTTCTTTTTCACTTATTGTCGGTTCCTTTGGCAAGGCTTTTGAGAGTTGTTGGATTGTACGGTCTGATTTAGACTTGGCACTACGACGGATCTTCGCACTTCTAGCTTGTTCTTCTTCATCTTCGTTGTCTTCTTCATTCGGTCTCTTAGGAGTCGGAGTGGGCTAAAATACACGTAACAATGAATTCTTTAAGACCGTTTTATCTTGATAGTTTGTTGTTAGGTAATTAATCCAACTTTTTTGTATAACTTATGAAAATTACTTCTACTATAGCTCACCTTAAACGAAAGCAGCTCCCCGACATCCATTGCAGCAAACAATTAAACAATTTTTTTTCACCTATTATGCGCAAATATAAATCGAAAACTTAAAAATTGTACAGGACGCTATTGTTTTGACAATTTTAAGGTTATTATTGTTTGACATTGTCATATGTCAACGATGACTAAAGTGTTTTCAATACATAAAATTTAAAGCGGGGACTCTGTCAGCTGTCACGTAACGGTGTAGACATAGTGTTTTCTGAATTTGGTGTTTTTGTGTTCTAAACTTTGTGATATATCTCAAGTTGACTCTTTTGTGTGTGTCTTGGGTAAATTTGGTGTTTTAACATTTGTTTTATATATTTTCACCTCTTATCATGGAGGTAAATCCCCCTGATCCCCCTGATCCTCCCGATCCTCCTTGTTCCTCTACTCCGGTTATTCCCCCCCTTAGTGTCACGTCGAAACGTCGCTTGGACTCAGACACTCAGGTTGATAACCCGAAGAAAATCATTACAGATAGGGACATGGCTTCGGCTTCCATACAAAGGATATATGTCCACCCGGACGTAACAATTGGAATAAGTTCCTATTCGGAATCAGACAAAGGACCATACATTATACAAATCTCGAGATCCGAACCCGATCTTGCTGCAGGACTATCCATCAGGCCTCTAAAATTTGGACAGTTCCTGTACAAAAACAAAATAAAAAATATAAAACCAGACGGGGTAAAACGTTTAGGCCGTAATAAGATATCGGTGGAATTTAAATCTGCATCAGATGCAAACAACTTTTTATCTCACCCTACTTTAAATATCAACAAATATGTTGCATCAATCCCTTCTTACAACATTTCCCGCATGGGAATTGTAAAAAATATTCCCGTTGATTTTTCAATGGATGAATTTGTCGAAAGCATTGATTTACCCTATGGATGTGGAAAAATCCTTAAAGCTCGCCGTTTGAGTAGGAAAATTGTCAATAACGGAGACATTTCTTGGGCACCTACTCAAACGGTAGTAATTACCTTTAAAGGGCAGATGCTACCTGAAAGAATATACTCATTCAATACTTCCCTTCCTGTAGAGTTGTATCAATACCCTACCATCCAATGTGTGAAGTGTTGTCGCTTTGGCCACATAAAATCTCAGTGTAGGTCGGAACCCAGATGTTTCCGTTGCACTCAACCCCATGAGGGACATTTGTGCACCATGCCAGAGTCTCAAGCTACTTGTCTGTTCTGTTCAGGTCAGCATTTTTCTAATAATAAATGCTGCCCAGAACAGGACAGACAGGTCAGCATAAAAAGGAGTATGGCCCAAAAGGGTATATCTTATGAGGAAGCACAATTAGAATTCCCCAAAGTCTCCCGAAAATATAATGAAATTTTAACTTCTTCCCCCCCTCCATCTCAATCACAGATCCCTTTTGTAAATCTACCCCGATCAAATCCAATATCCCGATCATATTCCAAAACTGTCTCTACATCTCCTCGTCCTAGAACTCCCTCAAGTAAAACTCATGAATTTGATAAAGCCTCACATCAAGCTATCATTGCTGATGTACCCTCTACACAACCTAACGGATGTGCTCTTGTAAATTTAGATGTTAACCAAACAAATGATTTAGATAATATAGTCAAATTACTTCTCCAAATTATTATTAATTTATTAACACAAAATAATCCCTCCATACCGTCCAACGTTGCCAGCACACTGTCCTCCTTAACTTCTCTATTTAATAATAATGGCCCCAGTCACAATAATCCAATGGAATAGTCAAAGTCTACGCCCTAAAAAACATGAAATTTTACATTTAATTAATAAATTTAGCCCCTCAGTATTTGCTATCTCTGAGTCATGGTTAGTTCCTGGTTCTCCTTTCAGAGTTTCAGGTTACTCCATGCTTCGGAATGACAGATCTGATGGGTATGCAGGTTGTGCACTGCTCATAAAACGCACTTTAACTTTTTCCCAATTACCCCTCCCACCTTTCAATCCAGCAATCAATATAATTGCAGCAAAAGTTTTTGGGTTCTCCTTAATTTGTATTTATATCCCTCACCCAAATTCGTCTCTTATCCCAGATATCCGTCAAGTCCTTTCTTCTTTGCCCCCTCCTATTATTTTAATGGGCGACTTCAATGCCCATCACACATCATGGGGTGGAAGTCATGATGATGCTTTTGCATGCTCCCTTATAGAATTGTTTGATGAGATAAATCTCTGTATCATTAATGATGGCTCCCCTACACGCAGAGTATATCCTCATCAAAATCCAAGAAGTGCAGTAGATCTTACAGTCTGTTCCCCTTCTATTTCTTCCTTTATTTCCTGGTCTACTCTTAGTTCCACACACGGCAGTGACCACTTCCCTATACTTCTTAATTTCTCTAATAGAGTATCCCCGGCTATAAACTTCTCTCCTTCCCTAAAATATCGACTTTCTGGTGCAGATTGGGACTCTTATTCCTCTTGCCTTGATAATATTTTAAATTCTCTTCCTAGCCCAAATAATCACAATTTACTTGCAGTTTATTCAAAATATGTTGATGCCATCACATCTAGTGCAAATAGACATATCCCTCAAAAAAAGAATAGAAAATGTAAAGCCTCGCCCCCATGGTGGGATTCTGAATGTTCCTTAGTCATTCGTGAAAGAAAAGAGGCAGAACGTAAATATGGACTGGTCATGAATGTCGAAAATTTTATTAACTATCGTCACAAATCAGCAATAGCAAAGAAAGTTTTGTCTGCAAAGAAGAAAATTGGATGGCACAGGTTCTGTGAAACGTTATCCCCTAGAACCCCGTCTAATTTGGTGTGGCAACAAATAAGACGGTTTAGGGGATCTTATAATGTTGTTGATACCTCAGCCAATGACCCATCATCTTGGCTAGACGCTTTTGCTGATAAATTGGCCCCTCCTACTGCACCCAATGTAAATTTCTTTCCAGCTACTCCTTTTCCAAATACTTCCTGTTCCCTTGTGGACCAAGATTTTTCTCTTAATGAACTTGATCTGGCTCTTGAAAATCTCTCTGACTCCTCTCCAGGTTTAGATGGCATCCCATATTCTTTTCTTGTGAAATCTTCTGTTAAGAATAAATTGTATTTTCTTAACCTCGTTAACTGCATTTTTAACTCTCAACAAATTCCTGTTCCATGGAAAACCCAAATAATTATACCCATTCCTAAGCCCGGACATAATCCTTCGGATCCTAACAGTCGTAGGCCTATAGCTCTTTCGTCAGTTTTGGTCAAAGTGGTTGAACATATGTTGATTAAACACCGTTTAGAGTGGTATCTAGAAAATAATAATCTTCTACCATATTCTCAATTTGGATTCAGAAAGGATATGAGTACCCTCGATAGTCTTAGTATCTTGACAACTGACATACATATTGCCTTCACCAAAAATGAATACTTGGTTGGCGCATTTCTAGATGTGGCGTCTGCATATGATAATGTTTTACTTTCAGTTCTAAGGAATAAATTAATTCAGCTTAGAATCCCTGAAAAGTTAGCATTCTTCATTTGCAACCTCATAATGGAGCGTAACATAATAATTAAAAATCAGGGCTCATTCACTCACCCCAGAGTTGTGTGGAAGGGTTTACCTCAAGGGTCAGTGCTCAGTCCAATTTTATACAATCTGTATACTAGCGATCTTGATGAAAGCATTAAGCAGCACTGCTCCGTCCTTCAATACGCAGATGATTTAGCGCTTTATGCCTCTTCTGACTCCTTAAATATCACTTCCTCGAGACTTAATGCCGCTTTAATCTCCCTTAATAGTTGGCTGGATATCCATGGTCTAACACTGTCTGCTCCAAAGTGCAAATTAGTAGTTTTCTCCAGAAGAAAAAATATTCCTGCTATCGAAGTTTTCGTAGAGAACCAGTTAATTCCCCAGGTACAAAAAGTTAAATTTTTAGGTGTTTGGCTAGACTCTTCTATGTCGGGTGCCCCACATTGCGATTATTTGTCCTCCAAATGTAACAAAAATATCAATATTATTAGATCCCTGTCTGGAGTGTGGTGGGGTGCTCATCCCTTTACCCAAAGGATCCTTTACAATGCTATTATTCGCAGTAACCTAGACTATGGTTCCTTTCTTCTAGACACAAGTAATAAAGGATCCTTGGAAAAACTGTCAAAAATTCAGGCAAAAAGTCATCGTTTGATTCTTGGAGCTATGAAGTCATCTCCCATTAATGCAATGCAGGTTGAATGTGTAGACCCTCCCCTTTACCTTCGTAGACAATTCCTTGCCGATAAATTCTTTTTTAAATTATCTCAAAATTCTCGACACCCTCTTTTGCAAAAACTTGACCTCCTATTTAAATTAACAGTTAGGAAAGGATACAACTCACTCTTTGACTTGCCTTGTTTATTGCGTAGCTTCATTAGATTCTCTCGTTTACCAGATCCTGTTCTTCAGTTCCCCTGTAAATTAATTTTTTCCTTACCATATAAAGCCCTTACCTTTAAACCAAATATAATACTAGATTTTGGTATAGTAAAGGACTCTGCAGCGGCTGAGAAAACTTTAAAAGATAAAATTCAGGCAAAATATCCACAATGGTTAACAGTTTTTACAGATGCTTCAAAGTTTTCTGAATGCAGTTTGGTAGGAGCAGCAGTGTGGGTTCCTGCTTTTAATATTATTCTAACATATAAATGTCCTTCTGTCACCACTGTCTTCACAGCAGAAGCTACAGCTATTTTAGAAGCCATAAAATTTATTATCACTCACAAATTAAATAACTCCATCATCTTTTCTGACTCAAAAAGTTGTTTACAAGCTATATCATCAAATTCTTTTAAATCTAAGCCTGGGTCCCCCATCATTATCCAAATTAAAAAACTGCTATATGATTGCCATCAACAAGGCTTAAATGTTGTGATAGCTTGGATTCCAGGTCACTCGGGCATTTCAGGTAATGACATAGCAGACTCATGGGCTAAACAAGCAATTAATATAGGTTGTATGGACCATTACATTATTGTTCCTCTTGACATTTGCTCCAATTTGAAAAGTAGACTAATGGATGCATGGAATAAAGATTGGCAGATTTCTAAAAGGAAAAAAGGTTTGTTCTATGGAAGTATACAACCAGAAATACCTTCTAAACCTTGGTTTTCTGTGTTCAAAAACCTTGATAAATGTTCAACATCAACTATCTGCAGAATCCGGTTAAATCATTCTTGCACACCAGTTCATCTAGCAAAAATCAGGATACGGGATAGCTCCCTTTGTGAATGTGGCCTTGACGACGGTGACCTAGACCATATTTTTTTTAATTGCCCTAATCTCCGGCTATCCCTTTATAGTATGCTCCCTCCAGAAATTCCTCGTCCCACCTCCATGAAGACTCTTCTTACCTTTACTTTCTCTCCTTTTGTCCATATTTTATCCAAATTTATTAAGGTGAATGGTATTAGATTATAAAATGTACATTGTCCTAGTTTGTGTATAACTAATACTGTAATTATTGTTCTGTGTGGTGTTGGTTTAGGATATACTAATCATAAATGTATTTGTCTGTGTTTGTTTCAGATTCGGGTCAACTTGAAAGAAAATATAAAATACCCTCTATTTTATTTATTTCCGATTATTTTTTATTTATCTACCTGACACTGGCAGAGTTGCGTTGAGTTATAACGCAAGGGCCATTATTAAGAAAAAAAAAAAAAAAAAAATAAAATTTAAAGCGCCAGGGTAAACCCACCTATAATTTATAAAATTTTCCTTCAATTTAGAAGAATATCAAACAATATATTTGAAAAATCATTAAATCATAGCATTAAACTAACTCAGAGACCTTTCGATAAAATCATGAATATTTTCAATATTTCTGGGCTTAGGGGAAGGGGGGGCAAGACGGGGACGCGAGGTAAGACGGGGTCACGCACATATACAAGAAACTAGAATCTTGCGAACAGAAAACAATAAGCCTATAGGAAACTATACTCGATCAACCGTCAGTGCGACAAAAACAGTGAGTGGGAGTGCACGCGTTTTTTGTTCACAAACGAAAATCACGTTGAGTGTCTCGTCGATCTAATTTTACCCAGTTAAAAACGTATTTACTGTAAGGTAATTATGACTACCCAATTTATGTCTTTTCTCGTATATGGTTGTTAGTGTTGTTTACTTTGTTGTGGTATAGTTAGACAAAAGTTCAGTTAATATTTTTTTTTTGAGAAATTATTTTTTCCTAAATCATCCTTTGGGGTAAGACGGGGTATTGGGTATGGGGTAAGATGGGGTATAGGGGCAACATGGAGAAGTGGGTCTTCGTTTAGGTATTTATGTTTATAAATAGGCACGTGCCTAATACGATTTTACTTTTCAGGTAAAAAAATTGTACGTTCATACAAGAAGAAAACTAAAAGAGGAGAGTGGTCAACAATTTCTATGAAAACAGCTATAGATAAAGTATTAAGTAAAGAAATGGGCTACAGAAAAGCCGCTTCTGAATAAGGAGTGCCTCAGACTACTTTGGAGCGATATGTTAAGAAAATGAAAGAAGATGGTGAAGTTACAATTGGTGTACCTTTGGGCCCTAAAAAACCTATATTTACAACAAAAGAAGAACACGAGATTGTGGCATATCTAAAACATATGGAAGAAGAAGAACGTCTTTTTGAGCTGACAACTCTCAATCTGAGACGTCTAGCATATCAACTGGCTGTGAGAAATGGTAAGGCGCACAATTTTAATACTGACAAGCAGATGGCAGGTGTTGATTGGCTCAAAGGTTTCTTAAGGCGTCATCCAGATTTATCCATTCGTAAGCCCGAAGCTACTTCAGCAGCTAAAGCAATGGGTTTTAATAAAGTGGCCGTTAGTAAATTCTACCAGTTGCTTGAAGAGATTTATGACAAACATAAATTAACTCCTGACAAAATATATAATCTGAAATCATCCGAAGGTTGGGTAGGGTGCAAGCTTTGTGAACGTTGGGATCACAATGGTTGTGCTGGTGTGGATGATGAAAACACCGAAGAAATTCATATTTGTATTTATTGTGATAATAATTAGCTTACCCCATCTTGCCCCATGGTAAGGGGCAAGATGGTTTTTCGAAAGTTCCTATTAAATCATTTATTAAAAAAAAATGCTATAAGTTCATCTCCCAAAGACTATGCCAAATTGTAGTTAGATTAATAAGGCATTGTGCCATAAATAAATAAGCATAATAAACGCAATAATGATACTGTATTTTTGGTATTTTCCTTAGATACCCCATCATGCCCCCCCTTCCCCTACCTACCTATTGCTTTTCTATCGCATTTTTTCCGCTAAAACCATTTTCTGTCCTTTATTTTCCAATGCTTCTTCTTTGAACTACAATTCATATAAAAAAATTACGAATTTTAACAACATTATTCCTAATTAATTTTCATAATGGTAGATTTTATAGTTATAGGTTATTCGTTTTAAATTTAAAAGGAAAATTAGCAGTGTTCGTATTTCATTCCAGAAAGAATAAGAAATAAAACTATAAGATAAAAAAATTATATTCTTTTTTGTGTTTTGATCAATCATTTCACCTTATAAATTAGTCATCATAGCAAATCGATTTAAAAAAAAATGTAGGTATTGCCGCCGAAAACAAAAAAAATACCAATGTATGTTTCTTTGGTGCATTAGTTTTATTGTATCATGGTAATAAATAATAATGTATCAAGAATTTAATGTTTTGTTACAAAAACTAAAATGTTATGATCGAAATACACAATGTTTTCTTATAAAGGTAAATTACATTAAGACACGAAACTGTGGGATTAAAAAACAATGTAACTACTTCGAAGTGTATATGATGCTATATTTTTGACGATTTCTTATAGGAAATGGCTGATGCCGTTCAGTATGCTACAAAGCCAGATTTGCAAGAGCTTCTAGATGTAACATACACGTGCAACGACAAGGAGTTAAAAATTAAATTATTGTCTATCCTCTCTGTTTATCTATTAAATAATGTAAGTCTCCTATTTGCAAATTTAGTGTGACACTCAAGCGAAAAGAAATTGAATTTTACATAATACTATTTTTATTGCAGAACACCAACGTCGATTTATTCGTAAAGTTTAACCCCATTTATAACATTATATACGAAATTCTTTCCAAATACATACCAGGGAAGATCACGGTAGCGTTGAATTTTCTCACTTTACTACTTCAAAGTAGCTGTATAGAGAATACTTCTATGAAGAGTAGCCTCTCCGTGCATGCACAAAATATGATTAGGATAAGCGGGTGTTTGGCTACCATGGCTGACCTCTTTCTCAGCAGTATGATGGTAAGACTTATAAGTAGTTTACGATCAGTCTGATCAAACATCGTAGTGGACTAAAGTCAAAACCGTCTCAGTTGTAAATATTTATTTTTTAAATACATACTTGTTTTTGATGGTCATAACGTGTTATTGATCATAGCAGTGAGCCAAGACCCAATTTAATACTTACAATAGAGCTACAGGTAAGCTTTCAAAAAAGGAAGTCATGAAACCGAAACAAATGCCGGTAGCATATTTATGTCATGAAAAGTTTGTGAATAATAAAGGAATGTTAGTTAACTAGACTTAAAAATGAATATTTGCACCACTTTCTAAATAATATATTTTTAGTACCAAGAAACGTGGCAGGCTCTTTGTCGCTGTCTCGCTGACGCGTGCAATAACTGTGAACAAAATCAGAATTATTGCACTCACTTAATACCTAAGGTAAGTTTGGTATCAATCTGTGCTAATATAAAGTTAGTATGTTTGTATTGAATATAAATTTCTCGGAGCCTCTTAAATTGGAGGTTTATATTACCAAGCCGAGAGGCATCAGTTTGTTATATATCTGTAATCATCATCATCATCGTCAGCCAATAGTGGTCCACTGCTGGACATAGGCCTGCCCCAATGACTTCCACCGGAAACGGTCAGAAGTCTCCTGCAGCCAGCGACGTCCCGCGACCTTGACAAGGTCATCGGACCACTTTGTTGGGGGACGTCCCACGCTGCGCTTTCCAGTACGTGGCCTCCACTGGAGAACTTTTTGGCCCAATCGGCCATCAGTTCTCCGCGCCATGTGGCCGGCCCATAGCCACTTCAACGAGCTAATCCGTTGGGCTATGTCCGTTACTTTAGTTCTCCTACGGATCTCCTCATTTCTGATTCGATCACGTAGGGAAACCCCGAGCATAGCCCTCTCCATAACTCGTTGAGTGACTGAGCCGTCCGATATCTGTAATGTAAATATAAAAACAATTGTTTGAGGCTATCACTAACAAAGTCGTATCCAAATATTGATATACAGATTTTGCTCAATAATTATGTTTAACGAGATTTGCAAGTCACTTATCGCTATAAGACCAGTCATTATTTATTGTCATACATAAATATTTTGCTCACGAATCAATTTTTTACAAGCTTTTATTTAACTTCACTTCTGTATGTATGTATGTTTGTATGTTTACAAATCTTGCAATGAAGATTTGAACCACTTCCAATAGACCGATTGTGCTGAAACTTGGTACACCTACGTAACTTGGATGACAATACAATAATATGGTACCATGGAGCTGGTCTGATGATGAGGTTGGAAGATGACCATAGAAACATCGGTTCTTGTGGACCAATTGAGCTGAAATTTGGTATGTCTTTGTAACTTCGACAACAATACACAAATATGGTATCATGGTGCTGATCTGTCGAAGAGTTGGAAGATGCCCATAGGAACTTCGATTTCTGTGGTCCAATTGAGCTGAAATTTGGTATGTCTTCGTAGCTTCGGTAACAATACAAAAATATGATATTATGGAGCTGATCTGATGAGGAGTTGGAGGATGGCCATAGGAACTCCGATTCCTATGGTCGAATTGAGCTGAAATTTTGTATCTCTTCGTAACTTCGGTAACAATACAAAAATATGGTATCATGGAGCTGATCTGAAGAGGAGTTGGAGGATGCTCATAAGAACTCCGATTCCTTTGGACCGATTGAGCTGAAATTTGGTATAACTATGTAATTTCGGTGACAATATAATAACAAGGTATCATAGAGCTGATCTGACGAAGAATTGGAAGATGCCCATAGGAACTCCGATTCTTGTGGTCCAATTGAACTAAAATTTGGTGTCTTCGTAACTTCGGTAACAATACAAAAATATGGTATCATGAAGCTGATCTGATAAGGAGCTGGAAGAAGCCCATAGGAACTCCGATTCCTGTGGACCAATTAAGCTACAATTTGGTGTGCCTTTGTATTTTCAGTGACAACATAATAACAAGGTATCGTTGATCTGGTGTCATGAGAAGTTGGAAGGTGCCTATAGGAACACTAGTTTCCATGGACCGATTGAGTTGAATTTCGGTATGACTACGAAATGGATAACTTAGAAATATTTCCAACTAAAAAGTTAAAAATAAATTAACGGTGAAAAACATATTTTAAAATCAAGCTTTTATTATGCACGAAAAATTAAAAAAATAAACTAAGAAAACATTCATAAAATTCGTAGTTTTTTAAACTTTACAAGTAACAATTTACAAAAGTTCGGTTTATTAGTAGAAGTATGATACATAAACATATATTATCTATAACTAGTATATTAATATTCTTAAGTGATTTAAAAGCTTGTCGCGCAATTTCGTAAACGCAAAGACCTCGGCCGCGACGAGCTTTTAGATCACTTAAGAATATTAATACACTAGTTATAGATAATATATGTTTATGTATCATACTTCTACTAATAAACCGAACTTTTGTAAATTGTTACTTGTAAAGTTTAAAAAACTACGAATTTTATGAATGTTTTCTTAGTTTATTTTTTTAATTTTTCGTGCATAATAAAAGCTTGATTTTAAAATATGTTTTTCACCGTTAATTTTTAAATGGTATGAAATAGCTTTGAATCGATTCAAGTTAAATAGCTTTGATGATATCTGACAAAGTTAAATAGCTTTGATGATATCTGACAAAGTTAAATACTTACCCTAAAAACAAAATTGTTGCCAAAAAATCAGATTTTATTTGTTTTTGTATTTTC
Organism: Cephonodes hylas; assembly: GCA_030295005.1. Taxonomy (NCBI): domain Eukaryota; kingdom Metazoa; phylum Arthropoda; class Insecta; order Lepidoptera; family Sphingidae; genus Cephonodes; species Cephonodes hylas. The sequence continues at coordinate 8,996,130 of AP025363.1, read as the reverse complement.
CTCATCTTTTAAAACAGACATATTTAACCCATTAGGTACCAACTTTTTTCTGTATTGTTTGAGATATTTTTCAAAGAGTATATATAATAAGGAGCACATAAAAAAAATATAAAAAAAAAATAACAAAATAAATTTTTAGTCCATCAGTCCAATGTTCCCATTTGGGAACATATTTAAATAAAGAGATTCAATAAGTACTGCCATCCATTGAATCAAATTACTAGTTACAAGCTATTATTTAGATATTATTTGATATTATTTGATATTATTTTACAATAATTATAAAATACTTACATCGAATTACAGAATGATCAAAATGGAAACAATTGAAAATTTCGAAACTCGTAAAAACTACGTTCTTTGATCAACAACACATAAATGACAATAATTTCAAGTGAATAATTGGCTTGATATTTAGCACCACACAGTGTAGATACTAATGACATGAATAATTATTAAAACATTGCAGGTAGTTATGAATGAATCGACAAAAAGTGAGATGTCCCAAATGGGAACATTGGTACCTAATGGGTTAAAACTACTTATATAAAACAAAGCACTTATGGTAGCAACTGGCGATTGAGAAATTCGGTTTACACATTATATTCGGAGGCAATTGTCGCCAAAGTAGTACAGGCCGAGGTGTGAACGCTTGGAGAATATTTTCTTTCTTTAAACGTATCCGAGGCGGGAAAGTGTGAAAGTAGATCCGCAAGATCGAGCCTCGTGGCGTGCCATAAGAGAGGCCTATGTACAGCAGTGGTCGAATTAAGGACTTTTGATGATGATGATGATAATGATGATGATGATGAGGCGGGAAACCATAGAATCGACACTACTAATGCTTCGAGATACTCCCTCCGCCTAATGGGCGTTTACAAAATGGCCATTGGCTATTCCGTTTGTCGAATTTGTATAGATGTAGGTACTTCCTTAATATTATTTTTTAAATTATAGTGTGTTAAAAGTTGCTCTCAAAGAAATGTGGAGACGTTTCCTGTGTTGCAAAGCTTAATCTGCAACAACAAGCGTAATGTACAGTTGTTCTTGGAGTGTGACGGAATGTTCCTCTTTAGAAGGTTGGTCTACTTCTTCATTCCATTATTAAACTTGCTTTATCTCTTGCATATTTTAGCTACATTTAAATTCATACTGATTAGTACTTACTTCGTTTGTAAATATATTGTAAGGAAATCTGCTGTGGGTAAGGTTCTGAGAGAAGAATAGTATTTCAAAAGGTGACCGGCGACTTCACCGTCAATAAGACGTTAATGACCGTACTAAAAAGATATGCTATTGATTAAAGGATAGGCATTTACTAATGAGTGTGTAAACGATTCTTTACTCCATTTTCCAAGGTCTCCATCATACATTTTCAGGGAATTATTACGATACGAAAGTAGCTTACAGTTATTAAATACAGTAATTCAAACATCTACGGAGGCGGCGATTTTCGCGCAGAAGGAAGGCATCATAAAATGTGTGCATGACTTGTTGCGTTTATATGGACCTTATACCGAGGTAAGTGAACATTATTAAATTATGTCTATGTTTTGTTTTTATGCGATATATATTTTTATTAATACCCAAAGTTCAAATTAAATTAAAGAAAATTTAAAGTATTGAAAATATGCGGAGCTTTTTGGTATAATACCTGCTGCTGAATTCCACTACTGCACCACACGCCAGTAATTAAAGATCCACCCCTATATACCATCTGGATAAATGGCATTCCTCAACGGTGCGGTTCAAACGTTGTTTTCTTCCTCGTACAAAATTTTTGTGGAATCAACTTTCATCGGCGGTATTTCCTAATGGATTTAATTTGGGAAACTTTAAGAAAAGAGCCTATAAATTCTTTAAAGGTCGGCAACGCACCAATGATTCCTCTGGCATTGTGGGTATCCATGGGCAGTGTTGACTACTTAACATCAGGTTCCCTCATCTTGTTCCCTAATGGCAACTCTTATTTTTGTGTTCATGTAGTACACACGTAAATACTTTCTGTTTTGTCTCATTGCAGACGGGACAGTGGGCAACAGTTATTCTGTACCACGCAAGTATCAATATTAAAAATACGGGTAATTTCGTTTATATTTTTGTAAATAAAACAAATTGTTTTTGCTTGTCTGATATTTCTTGTTACATTTGTTTAATTTTTTTTAGATTGCAATAAAGAAACAATGAAAAATATACAAATGTTTAATGATTCGAAAACTGTGACTAATTTTAAAGACCAAATGTCATGTGATGGTAGTGACACAATATTTTTTAGGAATGTTATCAAAGAAATAGTTCAATGGGATGCAAGAGATCGAAATATGTATAAGAATAGTTTAAATTTAAAAAGCACCACAACTCCGCCAAAACAAGATTTTTTTTATATGCCAACAAAACATATGAATCAAATAAATCCCAAATTCAACAAGTTTAATACAAAGCTAAACCGGAAGCCAACTTTTAATGCAATGGTAAATCCAGTAGACGAACTCTCGTTTTCATTTCTCAGCAACCATTTCAGAGACGTCAATAATGATGTGTTTGTTAATAAGATTAAAAAGGATAATAGAATTATTAAAAACGCTACGAGGAATGGTACCAAATTCAAAAATGAAACTGCGGTTTCAAATAGCACTTTCGATATTAACAAATCAATTATTGGGAATTATGGCGAAATGTCTATGTGGGATTTGAAAGAATTTAAGCCAAATATCGTATCAACTCCAAAGCGCAATTACTCTAAGAAAAGGAAGATTAACAACTACACGCAAAATATATCTTTAAATAAAGAAAATAAAATAAACAAAATTTCAGTAGATAAAAAAATATTAAAACAGAGATCGTTTAAAGCTAAAGTATTCGACGCTATCAATAATTCGTGCACAGCTCTTATGAATTCAGTAACGAATATGTTCAAACCAAAACATAATATGACAAAAATTGAAAATAATGTCAATATGAAATTAAATCCAGACATAGAAGCATGTTCTTATAGTTTTACTGAATATATGCGTAAAAGAGATGCTAATGCAGCCAATCCCATGAACACAATTTATTTCGAGGAAAGTTTTAGTATCAAGACTGATTCGTGTAAAACATGTAACAATACAGATCAATTGAAAAATAAAATGGCAAATGATGAACGTTTGAAAGAAACTGTTAAGAAACTGAAACAAGGCATCAATATGTACGGGTGTGACTTCAAGGTAAATAATGAGTTGTCAGGTCAGTTACCGATAACAAACAAAGGTTGTTCAATTATTTGTTTAATTGCGAATACTGAGTGCACTCGCTGATTATCTGCACAGTGAATTTCTTGGGAGTTTTGAAGTGCATAGAACATATTGCATGTGAATGTTTGTTTACTATCTGTTGGTTTGAAAAATGAACGAGTGTTGCTTTTTCATATTTATAATAAATATAGGTATACAATTCAACGTCAGACCATTTCGTTTATAGGTAGGTTTGTTTTAATATTTTTTTGTTTTTCTCAGAAAATATCCAAGGTAATGTGGCCTCAAGAAGATTACATGACACCTGCAATATTGTACAACCTCTATCGTAAAATAATAATGAAATAAATTATTTTTAATTCGGTATGATGTTTTATTTTATTTTTAATAAGTACAAGAAGGTACACTGCAGCTTCATAGCTTGCTGTATGCTGATTCGTGCCGCACCATATCTCTTGTAATGTCAGGTATAGTTGGAGTTCCTTAGAAAAAAAAATAATAATTGATTACATGATAGTAACCATAGTAAACTAGCCATCCAATCATTTTTATGTCGAACGGGAGAAAAGTTTATTTTAGGTAGAAACGAGGGTCTTCTATACCTACACACACTCACACCTGTGTCATCAAGGGGTACACAGTACACACAGCTGCATTTTTACACCCATTTAATAAGGGGTGAAACACTATTATTATTTATAGCACTCATCTAGTTACTAAAAAATCCTGCATGAAACCCATTAACTCTGCCTGATCCGAGAATAGAGAACGCGAGACAGACAATAAAATAAAATAGAAAACCTGCAATTTGCAAAGCATATTCTAGCTCTGTCCGAAGAATGTTAAGCATACGTTGCACACCAGCTTGGCCGCCCACAGTCAATCCCCACAATGCCGGGCGCCCAACGAATACCTAATGAATGCCCAATAAACAACACATAAATTACGGATTTTTAACGGTTTATACGACTATGCAGAGGAAGTAAAATAAACTGGCAAATGTAACATATGTATAATTATATTCACCATTTTTGCTCCGAGTGCTAAAGCTTTATAAACGTCCGTTCCAGTCGTAACACCACCATCGAGGTACACTTCAACGTCATACTTTTTAACTGCTTCGACTATCTCTGGCAAAGCTTCAATCTAAAATAGAAATTAGAGATTTTTAACCAAGCAAAAGACATTTTTTATGCAATTGAAGACAACGTACCGTTGCTGGAACTCCATCTAATTGTCTTGCTCCATGATTGGACACCAGTATACCAGAACATCCAGCTTCAACAGCTTTTATGGCGTCATCTGCCCGTAATATTCCTTTGGCAATTATGGGCAGGCTTGTTATGCTATAAATAAAATATCATCCAATAATCTTCTGTCTTTTTTAATAAACTTTAGTAAAGCCAACTTTATGGAATTCTAATTTATTTACCTTTTCAACCATCTGACCTCATCCCAAGTTAAAGATTTGTCAAATAAGTTATGAACATACTCGTTAAGGCCACTACCGTCGTTAGCACCGTGAATCTTAGTAGAAAGATGGCCATCAAAGTTGGCTAATCTAAAATAGAGACACCACAATATTTAATAAACCTATCTCGTAGATGTAATTCGAATTACACATACAGAAAATTTGCTTTTCACCTTAAGTGCCTCGGTAAACTAAATTTGTTACGAACATCTGCCCGACGAAGACCAAACAGTGGAGTATCTACAGTGAGAGCTACAGCTTTAAACCCCGCTTTTTCTGCTCTTAGTACTAAATTTTGCGTAACTTGCCTGTAAATCATAAAATTAAAATATAAACTCTCGCAACGTTCCGACTCGGGTCAAGGAATAATAGTTAACAAACCTGTCGTTATAAATATACAGTTGAAACCATTTAATTCCTTTAGGCGCAGCCTCGGCGATTTCTTCTATAGAACTTGTAGCGATAGTGCTCAATGTAAAAATTGTATTTTCTGCCGCAGCGGCTAGGAATGATAAAATATTTTTTTAGAGCAAACTAAAACTATTTAGCAATATAATAATTGTAATACCTCTTGCATTAGCAATTTCTCCGTCTGGATGCGCCATACGCTGCATTGCCGTAGGGGATATGCCGATAGGCATTGAGACATCATATCCCAGAATTTTTGTAGAAAGACTACTATTACCCACACCAACCAAACATTTTGGGCGGATGCGTAGCCTGTTTATTAATAAAAAATCTGCTAAGTTTTGTTTGAAGAAAATATAAATGATAGTTAAGGCGTGTATTTACCTTTGAAAAGCTTTTTTATTTTCAGCTAAGGTTTGTTCATCAGTAGCGCCACTTTTATAGTAATCCCGAGCACCTGTTGGTAACAAAGAAAGAGCGGTTTCCTCTAATTCTCTGACACTTATATATTTTTCCATTTTAACTTCTTTACTAGAGGTCGCAAAACAAACTGAACCACTACATCACATTATTCAGAACAAATACACTTAAGATAAGACGCACATAAGTGCTAAATTATCTATATCTTGTTAAGTATCAGGGGCACAGGTCACAATATTTGTTATAATTACACCATATTCAGCAATTTTTTTATTATAAAATATGATTTAGATTCTAATATATAAGAAAGCTTAATTTTTTGTCTTTAATTAAAAAAGAAAGGGTGGCACTCCGGGAGCGCCGACACAAGTGAAAACATTCAGCAACAATTTTAAAAATAATTTTCTGGCTGCGTTCTTTACAATATTACATGTATGTGGTTTGTATGAAAAATGTTAAAAAAATGATTTTCTTCTACGTTAGGGGATTTTATTTCACCTTGGCTAATGCCTGCCTTAGTTTCCGATCACGGTCTGAATACACTCTATATAGTGGCCAAGTTTAGGTATATATTAACGGTAAATCTGTTACTAAAATATGTCTGTCGCTTTTTGGTATCGAAGCTTACATGAAGCGAGGAAAAAGTTACTCGAATAAAATACCATTAAAATGTAATACACTTTCATAACAAAGGAAATGAACTCTTTTTCCCCATTTTTTGGAGTTGCACATTCAAAGTAACCCAGATACTCGTCAAGACGAATTAAACGAGCCCAATTCCATGGGGCTGATCGTTTAATCATGGAGTTTCTATGGCCATTGGCCACCTATCAGAAGACGAATTAAACGAGCCCAATTCCATGGGGCTGATCGTTTAATCATGGAGTTTCTATGGCCATTGGCCACCTATCAGAAGACGAATTAAACGAGCCCAATTCCATGGGGCTGATCGTTTAATCATGGAGTTTCTATGGCCATTGGCCACCTATCAGAAGACGAATTAAACGAGCCCAATTCCATGGGGCTGATCGTTTAATCATGGAGTTTCTATGGCCATTGGCCACCTATCAGAAGACGAATCAAACGAGCCCAATTCCATGGGGCTGATCGTTTAATCATGGAGTTTCTATGGCCATTGGCCACCTATCAGAAGACGAATCAAACGAGCCCAATTCCATGGGGCTGATCGTTTAATCATGGAGTTTCTATGGCCATTGGCCACCTATCAGAAGACGAATTAAACGAGCCCAAAATCGATGGGGTCGTGACTAGGGAATGCAATCCCGATCCTGCGGGATCCCAATCTCGCGAGATCTCGGGTAATTTTTCGGGTTCAATCCCGACGCATCACATGACGGGATCCCGTTCGAGATTGACGGGATTGGGCGGCAGTAGTCAGTGACGCTACAGACGTCCACTCGGGGCGCAAGCGGCGCGCTGAATTTACGTGCTGCTGCACAAACTAATAAATCGCTTCAAGAGGAATTAGAAGAAACTCTGCGAGGGTCTAAAAGTCCTTTTGCACGTATATCCACGTCCAGGAGCTTAGACAAATTAGAGTCTATCATAAAAAAACAATTTATTTGAGTTTGGAGGAACAAGGGGGCGATTTTTGCAGTTTGCATATAATTGCTTTGCCACGCTATTGCCAACCACTGTTGAGTCGAAGAGGACATTCTAAGCAGCGGTTACATCGCAAAGGACGTTAAATGCCGTTTAGCAGATGATACTATTAATACCCTTTGTTTTTTAAAGAGTCATTTTCAAAATCACTCGTCTTAGGTACTTAACTACTTCCTAATTCCCTTGAAATATGTTTATTATTTTGATTACCTAATTTACCTATGTTAATTTCCTTAAAACCTGCTAATTTAATTATTTTTGGTTGGTAAGATTAAAGAGTAAAGGTTTTTTTTTTTCGAGTAATATTATGTTATTTTACTTAACCTCACTATCACAAACAAGCAGTTATAAGCTTGTTTAGTCTTTCAAGCTTAACATAAACATGATCCATCTAATAAAATAAATAAATGAAAAAAATATTGCTTTATTAATAATATAAGAAAATGTGTACGAGCTTTAGATTAAAATAAAAAACAAAATTAAATTTTTCGAATTTATTTCCTGATTTTAATAGTATAATATCTGTGCGAACGCTGTTTTATCAGCATTCTTGTATAATGTCAAATGCCATTTCGTTATATTTTTGTCATAGAAATGTTATATAAAACACAACTGATCTTATTATAAACCTTTTCAGTTACACATAATCCACTATTTGGAACAACATATGCACGGGTCACAATGCAATGGAGTCCATTACAATGCGAAGATGTTCTCAATGAGATTTACAATGCCTCACTCTTTGCAGTCATAAGTAACAAACAGTTCTTCAATGGTAGTTTGCTTATTTTATAAAAAAAAATGTGAAGGTTTTTCATTCCCATAATTATTTAATAAATTTAATAAAAGCATTAAGAATCTCGTACAAAAATGATAAGACTTCGGGTGACTTAAAAACTTAATTCTGTCGACATGCACACAGAGAAATTCTGAACTTGTGAATTTATTTTGAAATGGTACTTTTGAATTCCATCTTAATTCCCGCTTCTAACCTAAGATCAATCACATTTTATTTTTGCTCAACATAACGTTGTTAACTTTGCATTTTATAAAAGATACAAAACATTTGATTATTAAGCTATTTAAGAAGGACCATCAAACTTTACCCTATCTATAATTCCATCTTTGGTAATAACATTAACAACAATCAGCATTTAATCGACTGTCCTCTAATTATTCACAATCCTATTATGTAATCTATCAAATGTTACTTGTGATTTTTGTAAAAAAAAATTGTGTGTGATAAGCAATGTTAAAATGTTTAAAGCAAGATTAAAATTACGTTTAAAACGCACTCACCCCTTCCTTTGTAAAACATCAAACAAGTTTAATATTATAATATATATAAAAAATCTCAAACGAATGAGGTGTCGGGTGAATGCCAATTCTCATCTCAACTGTTAAAAATAAAATAATCTTGTTATTAGACCAACATTACAGACTATCAGGTGCAGGCATTGAGCAAATAAAATTAAAGTAAGGCACATGGTCGACGAGACCAAAATGGTACAACCGATCTTATCAATGACGATAGTGCTAAGAGAAAATTAAATACTCACAGAATATCACGGTGGTTTAGGGTTAAATACTAGAACGCGAACTAATTATTGAAAACTTTAAACAATAATAAGTTAATATGATTATTACTCTAATAATACGTATAGTGTTCACCATACGAGCTCTTTCGCAATGTTTCAATAATGTCGTGTGCATTGCCTGATAGCCTGGTACATACAACAATTTTACAGCTACTAAAGAAAGAACCATATTTATACAATGACCAAGTATAAAAATAAATAACACATTATATTACAAAGCAGAACATTGACGTAGTGGCAACATTTTCCTGTTAGACTAGTCGTTAATACCTATATCTACATATTTTCATCGAATTATTAACTAACTTTAATATAATAATACTTCTAGCAAAAAAAACAAACACTACTTTGTCAGTTAGGCCAAAACTGTGTGTACTCTTGGCCTTAAAATTTATACTATATACATGTTTGTTTTTACTTATTCACGATTTGTTAACGTTGCTTTTAATAACTGTATATCGTCCGTCATTTTATACATTCCTAATTTCTTGGCAGCTATCAAATAAGCATACGAAATGCGTGACATGGCGATACTACTTCTTAAAGAAAAACATTTTAGTAATAATAATAATTGCTTGCCACAAATGGACGAGTGCATCGATTTTAATAAGCCCAATGTTTGCTAGATTATATCACCATGAAGCTCTTTGAAATTATATCATATTTATTTTTGACATGACATGACATTACTACGGTTATAATATTATGCCTCACTTTAGTATAAAACCCATTCATTGGCGCGCAACATCTCAAAATTATAGTTATTAGTGAAAGCAATACAATTTTAGCAAATTATCCAATAACTCAATTAACGAGACTAAGATTTGTTGTCTACCTTGTAAAAGCTAGCACCAAGCACATGTATGGTACATTGCTGCGCATCTTTTACCATTCTTAAAGCCCATCATGGAACATACTATTATAAATAATAACATCTTAAAATGCTTCAATACTTCAAATGCACTATGGGAAATTTCTATTGAACCATTTTAGCGTGTTCTTTTAAATACATATGTAGATCATGTTAGTTACAATAAAAAAAAATTAAATACAAATACCTCCGTTTTAACACAGGAGCTGCATTAAGTTGTTCCGCTCGTTTGTCAACTTTTATTAAACATATTTTGTCATAAATATTCAACATATTATATCTATATCTTAATTTAGTCAAGTACTTACACAAAACATGTGAAACCATACTGACACTAGCCTTAAATTTGAAAGAGGCGTAAACGTGACACATAACTTTCTTTTGGAGAGATCCATGCATAGGCTTGTTCGTTTCTTACATAATCATCACGTTACAATAATATGATGGAGTGAAATCACGGCAAAAATATTACATTACTAAACGACAAACATGGTTTTTGATGAGTTTAAGATACAGCCACAATAAAGAAATTTAAGTTATTTCTCACAAGCGGAAGGCTAATTCAATTACAGGCTTGTCCATTTAAAGTTATGGTGTTTATATTTTACATTTTATTTATAAAATTCATTAACTTTCAGTCGATTAAATGTTTGAAATCGTTTCTGCAGGCGAAACGCAGAAACATGCTATAAAATTTTATAAGCCAATCAAACGATTCCGCTCAACACTTATTCCTGGCACGACGTCAAGCACGTCAATCGCAACGGTCCGTCGAGACCCGAGGTCGAAAAAGACGCAAAGAAACAATCCAGACAAAGTAATAAATACTATTTTCAGTTTTAAAGCGGAACATGAAGCGACATAAACAATGAAAACGTCGACCGATGAGTAGCGGCGACGCGAGCGTCATTAGCATCACAGAACAAAAGTATGAGAGCGCGCGGCTCACAGGCCGGCCAGCGGGTCCCTGGGCGGCGCGGGGTGCGGGGCGTGCGCGGGGAGCGCGGCGGGCGAGCCGGGCGGCACGGGCGCGGGCGAGGGCGGCGCGGGGGGCGCGGGCGGCGCGTCGGGGGAGGCGGGCGCGCCCACACACACCACGTGCGTGCGCCGCGACTCGTCGTCGGGCGCTTCCTCGTCCTCGCCGCTGTCCTCGCCCGCCTCGCCCGACCCGGAGCCCTCGGCGATCTCTCGCGTTTCCTCCTCTTCCTCGTCGTCTTCCTCCGGACACAACTGATAAGCTCTGCGATCAAACAAAGCCGTATACATCATTATAATGTTGATCGACTTTCTACTTAATATTCACAGTTGAACTCACTTTTCGAGGGTTTTCCTCGCCGAATTACTACGTTCGAGGAAATAGCCGCTTGAAGTTTCATTTGATGTCCCCGGTGGAGACCACGTGCCGTAAGATCCGTAACTTCCAGGTCCGTACTTCTGGAAACAGTGCGCCTTTAGCAATCTTTTTGTGTTAAATCTATCCGGACTGTAAAATTTAATTTTTCTAAATCTGCTCTGATTAAAATATGTAAACTTTACATGTCTGTATTTTGTTTCAACACGAAGTATAAATAAGCATTTCATTAAAGGTACGATCCCTCAGATATTTAACGCTATGCCAATATGAATTTGAACGAGTAAATGTTAGTGTGGAGTGTGTGAGGCACGGTTACTGTAGAGGTGTGCGCGGCACGTACGCGGTCGAGCTCGTCCTGCAGCCAGGCGAGCAGCTGCCTCCAGCGGCGGCGCGCGTCGGGCTGCGCGTGCACGGCGCGCACGGCGGCGGGCGCGCGGCACATCACGCCCACCACCAGCTTCACGCACGCGTACGCGCGCTTCTGGTAGTGCCCGCGCGCGCGCGCCGCCGTCTCCAGCAGCCCCGGACGCTCCTCCGACACGCCCTGACACCCACACAAACGCTTCATTTAACATACTCACATTATAACCACTTTTATTGTTTCTTAAGGACCTCTCGAAAAGGAGCGCGTTTGGCTAAACAGCAATGATTGCTAAATTACTTAACGCAATTAAAAAAAAATCTATATTTTATTGTTAACAAATAACAAAGAATAATTTGTTTATAATACTTCACGAATGGCAAAAGCACTGTAGCTGTTAAAAATACAGTCAACATCTTTAATTGACAACATTAGGATGGTCACGTGGGTCACCTTGATGACGTTATGAATGCGGTGTTGCTGCCAGCTGTCCTCCATGAGCAGCAGCGCCGTGAGCGCGTCGGCGTGACGTCGCAGCTCGTGGCAGTACGCGTACGCCATCTGCCACAGCAACTCCGCCAACGCTACGCGGGACCATCCTGCGTGCTCCCAGCACAGGAACTGCAGCAGTCTAATGCCCTCCTCGCATCCACAACATTCTTCAGTTAACTTTTTCATGTATGTTCTGTAATAATTTGGAGACATTTAAATAGTAGTTATCTACATACACAAACTTATATCTTGCTACTTGTCATGTTGAAATATAGCTCACCCTGTTCTATTGTAGAGTATATCAGCCGCGGCGGACGAGAGTTGTGGACGTGCGGTTAGAGACGGTGTAGAGGAGGACGGTAACGGGTCGCCGTACGGGTTGGGCAGCGGCGCCACGCCCTCCGCCGCCAGCGCCGACTGGCAGCGCGACGAGACGTCACAGCATCGCACCAGCGCACATACCACCTGGACAAACGTACGTACGACAACAATAGTAAATCAATTACACATAACAAAGAATTCGCAGAATAAATCAATTAATGAACACGCACCTGATGGATTTTTGCGGACTCCGGGTACTGATATTTCCCAAGCGTCGACGACGCGTCATCTATGCACACGGATAACACGATGTCCAAGATTTTTAGCTGAAATAATATAATATCTCGAATGTAATCCAATGTTTTATTGGCAACATTTACCCCATAAGTATTAGTAACGTGACGTTGTTAATGAATATAGCTGCGTACCCGCAAGAGCTGTAGTTTCTCGTTGAGTCCGAGCATGGCGTACGTGTGGAAGAGGTTGAAGAGCAGCGGCAGGTGCCGGAGCGCGTGCGGCTCGGCGTGCGGCGGCGGCGCCAGCGCGCGCGCACTGCACAGCAGCTGGTCCGACAGCGTGCCCGCCTCCTCGCGCGAGCACCACGACCCGTAGCCGCTGCCCACTGCGACACCACACGCTCACACCACGCACTGTACACTCATCATAACCTCGTCTCATACATTTCGGTACGGGGTTATGAACCAACTCCCCACAAACACTGAGCGTCGGGGCCAGTGTCGATCCTGATGTACAGGAGTTGTAATGGCGGGTGGGTAAGAACACACACAAAAACACACATTTTTTATAATAACGCGATACTAAAGGTGTCGCTACGTACCTGGTGGATCTTGACTCGAGAAATGCGCCAGAAACACGATGATCTTCATGAACACCACTCTCACTTCGCCGGTGGGACACGACAGGAAATAGTCGCAAAATCTAAAAAGTATATACAATGTTGAAAATAACTTAATAAAATACTTTAAACACTTTTTGTCGAAGTCAACAAGAAAATACCTGTGGGGATGCTTGAAGAGATCTGTAGCGAACCACGCTCTAACAGCTTGTGAACATCGCAGATGTTGACACAGAATGTCATGCCTGAAATAATGAATAATATGCTATCTATTCTGTTGTATAAAAAAAATTACCATTATAAAGTTAAAAATTGTATTATACCAGTCGATGGCGGGACCTCGTAAAGTTTTCTTTGTTCGGAATCCTACTTGGAATAAAAATTTCGTAGCTAATTGCACGGCTAACATTGACATCTCGTCGTGGTCGGGACCCTAAAAAAATTACAATCAATTTTAAATTGTAAAATTAGTATACATTATGGGTGACTTTAAATTGATGCATACCCAGACAGCACTCTGTGAACCGTGGGCTAATTGCAGCCGCATACAACACAACTTTTTCATGAAGTTAAAATGCTCCAAACTAAACTGATCCTGATTATGTGAGAACGCGATATTGCTTCGCCGCACCGATAACCAAATCGGTCTGGGTATGGCACTCTCCCTGAAACACAACATTTACATGTAATCACACACCTAAGATGAAAGAATGCATTTGGTTACAAAGTAGCCATGCTCTTACTTGAGGGTCATATTTTTGACAAGATGTTCAAGGCCTGGTGTTTCTATTGTATCTTTTCTCGTGTAAAACAGCATATACGCGTTCCACCACCGTTTCTGTCGTTTGTAAGAGACCCTTTTTAACATGGGATCAAACACCTAAAACACATAAGTCAAATTACTAAAAAAGCGCATGAAATAATATGAGGTTGCAACATAAAAATAAAACTGTCTACTGGGTGTGCCATTCCGTTAATTAAAATCTAAAGAGTTGGGAACAAATAAATGTAAACCAAATGTCAGTATGGAGAGTTGTATATAAACAAAGACTAGTAGCGTTCATGCGACACGGTGTGGACGTGTCTCACCTCGCCCATGTACTCTCCGCCGAAGCACTGCACCTTCATCTCCTCGTCGTCGTGCATGCCGCACTCCGACACGTCGCCGTCGTCCAACTTCACCCATCTACCAGTTTCGCTTCCGTTGTCCCTAAAATCATTACAATATTATGTACACACCAAAAATATTTATATGCAATTCATGTAACAACACCAAATAACAACTTGTTTTAACTATCTGTTTTGTCCTCTATTTTTTTGCACACAAGATATGAAAACACGGAATGTGTCAGAGTCTGAGGCTTAGAGGTATGTCACCGTTCCGGTATTTCAATATAAGCATGCTGTAATTGTCATTTACTGGAACGACCTGGAACCTGGACCTGGACCTGGAACCCCGTTAGGCATTCGACTTTGTGTCATTATGTCGTTTTGTCCCGCTCTGATTTATACCAGATTATGACGCAAGAGAAAAGGAGACAAATCTGAATATGGTTAATTTAGTATTATGTTTATAATGAAAATGTTACCTAAGTAATACGTATGAGTAGTAATGTCCGCCGGACGCTTGCCCGGAGTGCACGACGATGCCACTGAGCTGGTAGTGCGTTTCCGGCGCCGCCTCGTCCCCGCCGTCCCACAGCGTCGAGTCGCCCTCCGCGCGCGCCAGGCCCCACGCTACACAACGTTGACACATTATATAACAAGTCATCAACATCATCATCACCAGCTTTTTGCTGGTGATCATATTATATAACAAATACCATCCAATAAAAAAACATATAAGCTTTATGTTCGAGTATGGCAATACAACTTTAAATCGCGGATTTCACTTGACCTTTATCATTTTCGCAGTTGATTCAATCAGTCAAAAATTAATATTATCTGTTAGCTGAAATGAAAAAAAATTACCTGTATATGGTTCCACATCCAAATCTCTAGGAAATTCAAAATAATCATTGAATTTTATTGCACACACTTTTTCAAAGTCGTATTCAAATCTTTTCAATTGTATAACCAATACAGGAGGTAATTTATTCAGACATAACCGCTTCACTGTTACAACCTGGAAAAATGAAAAATGTATTATTATAATAATGTGTTTCTCTAATCTATAGACAACTAGCGACCCGCCCCGGCTTCGCACTGATGCAATGCTGATATTTAATGGATGTTATCATACATATAAACCTTCCTCTTCAATCACTCTGTCTATAAAAAAAACCGCATCAAAATCCGTTGCGTAGTTTCAAAGATTTAAGCATACAAAGGGACATAGGGACAGAGAAAGCGACTTTGTTTTATACTATGTAGTGATTATTATGATCACCCATATATGCATTTTCTTTTCTTTAACTCCTTTAAGCTCAATTAAATGAATACATGGAAAGTACATAAATGTGTCATCACTTACTTTTTTGTTGCATTTATCACAATGATAAGCATCAGCTCCTTCCAGCAGCTCGCCACGGACATAGGCTTCTAACGACTCTTGCAAACGGGACATATTTCTTATGTCTAATGACACCACACTAAATGGCTCTTCTTTGCAATACCTGCATAAAAAGTATCAAAGTTGCATGGAAAATGTTGAAGATTTTTCATATGAACATTGTTCATGGCATGACTCAATTAAACTAATTGATAGACACAACGAATTTAGGAGCGCGTAATATTACTAACTAAACAACAGTAAATTTATGCATATTGTAGTTACGGCCTAAATAAATACCTATGAGGGCAGCCTTTACAAATTTTTTGGTCAGAGTATGTTCCTCCCATAGTTTTGGACATAAGCTGTTCCTGACCCAGTGACTTTAAGGCTTCATCAAGCGACTCCACTAGAGACATAAAGAACTCCACCGCGTCTTGTTGTTCACGCAAGTTAACAGGTTCGCCTTGGAGTCTGAAATTTTAACATTTATTATTTTTAAACATCAATGTCAGTTCAAATATTAATTATAAAATGCGATTATACAGTATTTAAATTGCGTCTGTTGATGATTATAGAAGAATATATTATGAGATACAACTTCCATTTTAATATAGATATTATAAATTAATTTACGGAAACACTTACCTAAAATACGCCCATAATCCTCTGGGAATATAATATTGAAGTTTGCTATAGTGCAAATGCGCAAAGATTGCTTGCACTTGTTTCAGAATTATTATGTTGTAGTCTGCATTGTTCTGAAAGTTGCAAACATTGCATTAAACCTAATAATATTATGTACTAACTAATGCAAATCAATCAACTATACTAACTTCAATATTATTTTCCATTAGCGAATGATGATGGCTTTCTCCAGAAAAATCTTCATTGGGATCCGTGACAGCACCTGAAATGATTGAATTACATTGTATAATCTGACATGGATACAAAACATAGGTTAACATTTAAAAGGATTGTAATTGTAGAGATGTTGAGATTTTAAGTATGTATAGTGTGTACCTTGCACAGTGAGCAAAGCGTCTCTGACGGCCGGCACGCAGTACAGCTGCTGCAGCACGGAGTTCATGTAGCACGTGGCGCCGGCGTTCTTCAGCCCCACCAGCCCCGCCGGCGGCCGCGGGCCCACGCACGGCATGTACTCCCACTCCGACAGCGGCATGCATTTGTCTGCAACATAAGTTACGCGTATTTTGTGGTACAGCTACACATATCGCATTAAATAATCTTAATAAATAATATGAAAATCATACAAACCACTATTCTGGTTTTCGTTTAAATAATGTATAGAGTTATATATAAATAAATTACCGCTATAGAACATGTTTTCGAGCAGGTCTGCGAGCGCGGCCATGTTGGGCACGCAGCCGTGCACGAGCGCCAGCAACAGGTCGGTGGCGGCGGCGGCGGCGCACGGCGACCGACACAGCGGCGGCGCCGGCTCGCCCGCGCCCTCCGCGCCGCGCGACCCGCCGCCCGCCGTCGCCACGTGCCACGCCCACGAGTACGGCCACAGGAACTCCGTCGTTATCTCCTGCCAGTCATTACAGTTACATTTCGATCAGGATACACGTACTACCCATATCCTCATGACAATTATCAACCCGAATTAATTTTGATAAAATCGATTGCTCTCGATTCTCACCTTTATCAATCCGGAATCCTTGTGGTCTGGATGTGCTCCGTACTGGTACTTGATTTGTGCAGGCACGTGCGTGAACAATTCCTTGGTGAGGTTGAGGTGTCCCTCGAGCAGCGTGTCGTCGAGCGCGTCCGGATGCGCGCGCGCGGCCCGCAACCACGCCACCTGCGCACCGTTCACCCCTTTCGGTAATAATAAATACGAGACGTTAGCCGGCGACGCATACGGACTGAAGCCATACTTCTATCGCGAGGTCGTCGAGCGTGCGCTCGGTGGGCCCGGCCAGCGACACGAGGCGGCACAGCAGCTGCAGGAACTGCTGCGCGTTCCGCGGGTGTCGCTGCAGGCGCGGGGCCGCCGCCCCCGCCGCGCCGCCCGCGCCCCCCGCGCCGCCCAGCGCCGCCAGCACGGCGCGCGCGCCGCCGCCGCCGCCCCACGCGCACATCGACAGCAGCTGCTCCGCGCACGATACGCGGATCTGGAACCAACGCACTCGTACACTTTCTCCAGAACTGGGCACGCAAAATGCAGCGAGGGGATCGTGTATTTACTTGCGGATTAGGACAGTCGATCATTAAGAACAGCGCTGTTTCTTGCCACCACGGCTCCTTTAGTAACATCTCGAGACGACCGCCTCCGAGCGCCATGCATATTGTCACCACTTCCATGGATTCTCTGACCACTGCAAAATTAAGATTTCGTATGTAGCTTTAATCAAATTTTCATTTCCTAAAGTCACATTTTCTACAAAAAATTACCAAAGTCAATAATATGATCTCGACTATTTTGTCACATGCGGTAAAAAAATATATAAATTACATTTTAGAGTGTACTTACAAGTGACGTCATCCGGATGAACTATTCCGCTGATTTCCGAGGGCTGCGACACAGCGTAGGTGAGTGCAAACAAGGCGCGCACAGTCGCCATGGTGGGCACCCTCCACCACACCAGCGTCGATATGGAGCCGCCCTGCTGCCCACTAATCACTACCTAAAACCAAAAAATAATAATGTAAATAGGCTCAATGGAAATGAAACCAAAGGGAACTTATTAAGCTCACCTGTTCACCTAATGAATTGGCTAGTTTCTCAGATATAGATTTAACAACTAACTCGCCACTCTGTGCCGGCACTGTCTGTAGCGCTTCTCTCAATATAGTTAAATCAGTCCTGCAAAGAATCATATAACATGTCACAATCTGTATTAACTACTTCATAAAGAAGACTAACTTACGATGGAAATAGCTCTAAAACACGGCATACTAACCTAAACTCATTATCTATAGAAATATCCAGTCCATCCGGTGCTAATATTTCAAACAAATATCCCAGCGTGTACAGCACTAACTTGGACAATCTCACCAGTGCAAGAAATCCAACTCTGAAAATAAAATCTTTGTTAATACCCAACTCATAGCTTCTAATTAAAAAAGTAATGAAACAATTGGTAGTAGTAACAATGCATCTGTTTCTGACTACATAACATTGTAAGAATCCTTGCAGCATACCTGCGAGTGTGTGGTGCCGCTTCCCGTAAAAAATCTTTATTGGATATGCACTGGACCAAGAGCGGCGCTTTCTTGGCGCACGCGAGCTGGAAGCTGCGACTCCTGTCCAGCCGCGGCTCCGACGAGGGCAACACCATGCTGTATAAAACCTGAACATTAAACGCACATTGCAGTACGCCAAAGGGCGCCACAATACATATAAATAACTAAATTATTATACGCACTTGTATGTTGTAGGCCACTGTGGGCGGCGCCGGCCCGTACAGCATGTCTCTCAGTTTTATCTCCTCTTTACATAGTAAAGCTTCCGTCAATTTCTCCACCTGTACAGAATTTGTATTCATATAGTTAAACAGAAACTTAACACACTTTTCAGTCTCAAAAATAGTCAATTTTCTATATAACAGTAGTAGATTAATGCAAAATTATAATAAGTGGTTAATTTTATTGTATACTCTCATTTGTATTTCTTTTAACGCGCTTTAGTAATTAAGAAAGAAACTCAATTGATACTGGCACTTTTAGTTACCAAATAATATAGTGCAATATAGATACATACAGTTTGCTTGTGAGCCGGACAGATCTGTGCGAGCAGATGAGCGGCCTCAGTCAGTGGTCCGTGTCCTTTGGTGATGCCCAGATGTTCCAAGTCTAATATGAACGGCAAGTACCACGAGCCTTGCGCAAACAACTGCAAGAGGAAAAAGTCATTAATACATACACAATTCAGTAATGAAAAACCTCAATATCACTATGTTGATCCGATAATAGAGCCCAGGACCTGACGTTTTGCGTAAATGAAATATTGGTATTACGCACCACGCCTGGTAGAGCGTGCTCCGGGGTGGGAGAGAAGGCAGGTGATGAAGTACTGGAGTCGCTACTCGACTCGTTCGATGAACCACAGCCGCCGCTACCGCACACTTGTCCGTCGTACACCTAGTACGACAAACACACGTCATTTGGCTACAATTTTTTATCTACTGTAATAAAATAAAATAATTAGGTTTAAACAAAACTCACCTTAGCAACAATAATAGTCTTATCTCGGAGAGGTATTTGCGACAAAATTTTTCTGTCATGACTAGAATCTAACAGCTCTCCATTTATGTACAACTCTAATTTGTTAAGATAAAGTTCTAATTTAATATTACTCTCCGTCGTGCCTTTTAACCTGAAATAGAAATGTAAATCAATATCCGAAGTTAAACATCTGAATAAACCCATATAAGTACATAATAAAACTGAACGAACTTTCTTTGTATCGCAGTACGCAAAGTATGTAAAGTTTCATTCGAGTGTGAAAACATTTCAATGTCTTCTACTTGTCTTTGGCCCGTCTGGAAACTAAATCTGACAATAATGGCGTACTGCCTGCCCCTGCCCGACCTGTAGATCGGCAATATTTGCCGATCCGCTGAGAATCTTCTATCACATTCGTTAATATATTCCTGTATGGCACGGATAACTCTGCACATTCTCGTGCAAACTTCAGTTGTATCTGTGGACAAACAGTACGAAAAGATAGATCAATTATTGAAAGAAACCTTAATAATGCAATATTTTACTAGATTTTCCAGACTGCTAAAAATTTAGACTTTCGTACAAAAAAATATACATCTTCAATAACATGAAAAACTAATACAATTGAATTAATATAGTGTGCCTATAGGATGATTTTCTAAAGAAGTGTATAGTGGTGTACCGTGTAGGTATGTAAGTGTGTACCTGTGATGTGGTGCAGGTCCCGCTGCAGGCGCTGCGTGCGCGCGCAGCAGTGCGTGAGGAAGGCCTCGTGCTGGTGCGCCGCCGACAGCGCCGGGCCCACGCACGTGCACACCTCGCGCAGCAACTCGATGCCGCGCGCCGAGATCTCGTCCGAGCACTCCGTGATCACCTGCGCCACGCACGCTTGTACACACGCGTACACATACACACACGCATGCAACCATACACACGCACCCCTACACACTCACCCGCCACAAGTAATCTAATCCTATGAGATCAGCATCGTTAAGTAGAAAGCTCCGCCGCTTCATTTTAAGTTTCCCTTCTTTAGAATTAACAGCCTTAAAAAACCTGCAAGCGAACATTGATAACTTCACTTGAGGAACTAATGGTAGCAGATGAGTTATTGCAAAAAATGTGGAAAATTACCTCTCGAAACACTTTATTCCGGCATGCGTCAGCAGATTTGGTGGCAGTGTCATAATGTTCCGACGAAAAAAATGCAAGTTAATATTTGGATCGAGATCTGGCTCCTCCCCCATGAGTTTGCTGAACCAACGAAAGCAAGCCTCGCGGTCGCCCAGCTGAGCCGGCCGCTCTGCTAGACAAACCCAAATTTGTTTCGCCTGAAAGGACATATCGTGTAAATAAATAAGTTTTACTAATAATTGTACAGGTAATATGCGTTTCGTTTAGGTAAATCAGTGTTACTTGTTCAGCACAGAGCCACAGCTGGCCATCCTTCAACAAAAACCTAAGGAAACCGAGTCGTTCATGAACTTGCGCAGAATGTGAGTACCGCCCGTCTGGCAACCAAGTGTCCCAATTGACCTCACCATCCTCTGAAAAATAAGACGGTACTTAGTCGTAAGAAGTGTGTGCAGTGCTCATTGTGAGTACGGTGGATGCTCACCGGCCAGCTTGGCGCGCACGCTGTCCATGTAATGCGTGAGGGAGTCAGTGACTAGTATGACAAGCGAGTGCTGCGTCTGTAGCCGGTCTATGAGTTCCTGCCTGGTGACGTGGGGGCGCACGCCAGTACCCCCGCCTGCTTCATACAAACAACATATGTCTTTCATCACTTTTAGCGCCGGCAATACCCATTTCTCATTGGTTTTTAGTTCTTCTACACATCTAGGGAAATAATAAACTTGTAAGTGTTTGTAAATTAACCAGACGACACGGTGTGTGAGCAATGCCCTTACTTGTCGAGCCAGTATGTTTTCTGCGCGTCTCGGTCCTGACTACAACTGTAGTCCAATATTTTGATGAGGTTAACGAGAGCCACGTCCAATATCTCTGTGCAAACTTCGTCTGAATGCGCCAAGTTCCAGAACAGTACCAGAACCTAAAAATACAATAGTTTTGATATAAAATGTTTTTATAGCAACATTGTAGTATGTTCCACGAGCTAAATGCAATTCGAGTAATGTAACCTCAAAAATTCACTTACTTTATTGGCCATCACTCCATCTTTGTCGTCTTCTGCAAGTCTCCTTATAACTTCTAATAGTTTATCACTTTGCTTTTTACTTGACGTAGCCCAGCTTGCCTAGAAAAAATATCATTTTAATTTTGAATTACTTGGTTCGCTATAGCCAGGTTCACACCTTCATAGTAACATCACACTCTAAAAACACTAAAAAATAGTTCACTGCTAAGGATACATAGACCTCCTCTGCAACCAGAGCGAAGTTACTCCACTTGGGCAAGCATATATTGCGGTATATCTTGGTTAGTTGGTAGTCCACTTAAATCTAGCACTATGAAAAAACTCGCCTTGAAACAGTCGAAAAGATGGTCGAGTTGGTCCGGCGTGAAGTCCCACGCGAGTTTGGCGAGCAGGTCGTGCAAGTTCTTCACGATGGCCTCATGCTTGCCGTGCTGCGCCTTCCAAATGGCGTCCAGGTCGTCTCGCGTCAGGGAGTTCTCTTTGATCATAAACCTAAGCATTTTCTCTAGTCTATCCACGTACTGCGGCTGATGGAGGGAGTCGCGCAACACTATGTCCACCACCTTGTTCTCTCGTATCCAACTCTAAAATACACAATATTTATATTTTATACAAACATTTACAATGTTACAGAGATTGCTCAAGCATTCATACATTTCTATTTAAAATTAATTCGCCAAAGACATAGCTGAAAGCTAAACAGTCGCTTAGCTCGACAATTTTGTTTTTAATTTATTATTGTTAAGAAAGACTGTACTTTATCGTTTGGAATTTAAATCAAAACTTTGAAAACAAGGCAAAGAAATTGAGAAACCATGAAACTAAGGACTAGTTACATTTGAATAATGTATGTTTAAGGAAAGAAATAAAAAATATATGTTTTGTGTTGTGGGTCATGGTCAGGGGATGCCTTTTCCATTGATCTAGCCAGTCATGGAACAGGGCTACGAGTACGCGAGCTCGGCCCCCCGAGCTGTTGCAGTCTCCCTAATACTTCCTTATCCGGGACTGTAGCATCCTTACCATCAGGCCAAATATCCTTTCCCGCAATATCCTGTACCCAAACACCCACTATCCCCACACCATTCCCTTTAAAACATAGAAAGACCCAAGGAGGGTTGGCGTCAGGCAGGCGGCCGGCCGTAAAACGTCTGCCAAAACTCTTATGCAGCATGTTTTGTCCTTTCACACAGGAAGGAAGGACAAAACATGCTGCGCCGACCCCAAACAAGAATTGGGATCAGGGCAGGAGAATGATGATGTTTTGTGTTGTGGGTATTAGAAACTAGGAGAGACTTTTTTGATCTCACAAACATTTGTGCCAGAGCGGGAATCAAACCCGCGTTCTCTCGTTTCGCAAGCAAATGTAACAAAGAAAAATGAATCCATGAATAAAATGTGTTATTGTTATAAATACATAATAAGTAAAAATGGTTACCGTGACGACGGCTGGCGTGAGCCACTCTGGCTTGGGTTGTTGTGAGAACGTGCTGATGAGCTGGTTGATCTCGTTCAGCGCCGACATCTTACCATTGAACGACGACATTTGTAATAACCGCAAGATCATTTTCAACCGAAACATTTCCAAAGCTGAAACATACACATACTACAATAATCTATGCACTTCAACAACAAACTTATAATAAATTCCTAACACAACAATACTCACAGCATAGGCCTTACTTATAACCAATGATTCAATTTGTTCCACTCACTCTTAAGTGAGAGATCATTCAAAACAACAAGGCGAAACACTTTAACGAACCCAGACATTATTAAAGTTTGTGCCATGCCTTTTCAAAAGTATAACGAAGTTGTAGAACTAAAAATTGGCAATTTATTATATAAATACAAATTACTTTAGAATTACATAAATAAGGCCCAGTTAGTTTACAATTTATAATTTTATATGTTTAAAAAAGTACATGTGCCATACAAACAAAAACACTACAGCCTGATTTTATTACACAATCCTTTTATTATCTTTAGATCAATTCCAATAATAGAGCAATGAGCTCAATTTTTTTTAAGTCACTGTCAAATAAATTGAAGGGTCCACTGCAATATTGATGAATGTCCTTTTCCTTTTGTTTTAAGATTATTGAGTTTTAAATTTATAAATCTCGGACCTGAAGATAATAAAATGTTGTTTATTAAAATTAAAGTATATGTGGGTCAATCAACTTTTATCTGTCCTATCAGTACTATGTAAATTTGTCCCCCAGTAGGTTAGTACAATGAAACATTAATTTTTCCAAAAAATTTATATATGGCAATCCATTACAATGAAACATAATTATTAATTACAATATCTACTATGATGCTAGTAAATAGATTTTGTTTGCTTTAAAACCTTAACGACCTTTTTGCATGTTTATTTTAGTCCCTATTATATTTTATTATTCTGACTTCCACCAGACAACGGTAAAAAAGTTCCAAAATCCAAACATTTATGGCGTGACTACTGCTTGGAACTCAAGTCGATTTATTTCGTGACAACATTCATCCAGCCTCGATTTTGATTTCATCTTTTCCGCGGCGCCAGTCGACCGAGTGTATTTTGAAAAAGAGCGTGGCTTTATTGTGTGTCCACTGGACAACCAGCACAAAAACTTTTGTATTTTATATATTGTAGTAAATTAAAGTGGAATATATTCAATTTAATGTATATTTTTTACTGTGCGTAAGACCTAATTCAAAATATTATTATTTATTACCAGGGAGCGGAAAGACTAATAAATATCACCACCAGTCCCTTGGACATCCAAGATCGTTGTCTGAATTATTCAATATTTTCTCTTCTAATACTGATAATTATTTTTAAATAGTTGTTTTTTTATTACATAAAAGAAGAAATACATGCGATTTTCATCATAGAGTCCCCTTTGGACACCCGAGTATTTCCTATGGACAAACGTCTATGTCCACTGGACAACCACTTTTTTCTTATCTCCTAAAGACAGATTTTCGTCATTTTTACTTTAAAAGAACAGTAAGGTTTTTCAAATATGATTCTAATATTTAAAAGTAAATTAACAATTTGACTGAATTTTTAAATGTCCAAGGGACTATCTTAACTACAGTCATGTGAATTTTTGAGTAAAATTTACCATAAATTGTTCTGCTCTATTTGAATTCCTTAAATATAAATAATTATCAACAACAAATACGTATAAAATATACAAATTTAAGAAAAAAAAAAAGATATATAAAATCTATCATTGATGGTACAGTTAAAAGTTGATTGACCCATGTATCACATATTATTTCTTTGGAAGATAATCATTCTTAGTGTATTATAAAATAACTAAAAGTTAACTAATCTTAAGTCTTTAAAAATCAAGACTATACTGATCACTGTCCACACTGCGTGAACAGTCAATAATGTTAGGTGTTGAAATGACTGTTTTAATTAACTTCTGATTCTGAGAAAGCAGCATGAGAAAGTTCATCGTAATAACATCTTGTTCCAGACCTACAGAACTTTTTAAGGAACTGCAGGTACTTATATTTTGCTGTATGTATAGGCAACTTTTCTTTATAAGCCAAACCAGGTAATTTGAATTCGCCCTCATTAACTGCATTCATAGACCGAAAAGAAACTGGTGTATTGACCACACTTGATTCCCATGGAGTATTACTAAAATTTCTGTTAAACATGAGCCAGGGATGTTCTTTTTGGACTCTAAATTCACGTACAGGTCTTATGGTAAAAGGACAACTTTTTTTTTGTAAAACGGTTTCAGAAATGCAGTCCAGCCATTGAATGCATCTTGTGAGCATTCGATGACATTGAAAGGTTTCGGTCTTTGTCGAGCTCCACGCACATGTTCGGCCCATTCTTCAGGAAGTTCAATCCTAACCTTTTGATTTATGTAGGCTATAATAAGATCGCATTTCATGTAAGAGTGCTCTCTTATCGGAAATATAACTGTGACAGATTCTAAACGATTGCAGCAGTGAACTATGTAGTGTAACATTCTAAAGATGGTATTATAATTTTTATTTTGACCATGACACGAGTCAAGATGGTCAAGGCGCCCGCGCTGGATATTTATCGTTATTGCCGTGAAAACCTGTGACGTTGAGCGTTTTAGCCGGACAGCCAAAATATTAAAAACATATTTATCTCGAAACTGTAAGCGATATTGCAAAATTTGTAAACAAGATTTCTAACGACATACTTAAGTGACCGAATGACATTATTAGTTAAGAATTAAATATTTTTGGACATTCATCATTATTGCAGTGGACCATTCAATTATTTTGGTTGGTTGATTTTTATATCTCTTGACATAAGAATATGAATTGTTCATTAAAATTGGCATAATGTACATTATCATGCAGTAAAGCATACACACAATACCACGTCGATGGGTGCCTGTAGAGATGTGTGTAAATCGGCTACATACGATGTAGCGGCACAGGGGAGGAATGTAACTACGCCCCTTAGCAGCTACAGGGAGTGCGACCGACTCACTCGTACGGCGTCCGCTTGCGAGACGTTACCTCGTGACGTCACGACGCTTGCTTCTACCACGTGGTACAGTACAGAGCGCAGTGTTGGGAAATAGTACACAAACGTAAACAACCAACTTGTGAGCGATGCAATGTGATGCTGTGAAACTTAATCAACTAAATGATTAGAGAATGAATGCGAGCCGCTTTTGCCACATATTATCAGCCTGGACTTCTTCAATTTTGAGTAGTGACTTGAGCCTCAGTGTGGTGATTACATATGAAATTTCTTCTACATCTTTCTACAACTGTGCTATGTGTAAGATGATACACAAGTGCGTCAGATGATAGTCAGATGAACCAAAAGATTTTTATTATTCGAAGCGACAGTGACTTGTGTAGATGGACACAAAAGCGTGGAACAAAAACATTGTGAGGACAAGCTATACGTTCATTTTCAAATTACTCGTAATTACATCCATTATTTTATACATATACATACATGTAAATTTACACTACGAAACATTTTTAGTATTTGCTATACACTTTATCAATAACTTAAATATTTTCGTCAATTAAAACAAAATTATACAATTAAAGTTAAGTATTAAAATAAGTGAAGCAATAAAAACTTACATTTGAGTAGGCTGTGGTGATTAGGTGTTTTTATAGAGACATATTTACATGCTCTTATTAAACAAGATACTGTGTCAGTCTTATTTTCACTTCCGCGCGCTTCCCTCTTAAGCTCTTCGTCCGTGAGGCTCTCTAATAAAGTTGGTATACACTCCTGAAAATTAATTCACATTGCAATTATCAATTAAAATGTATTCCGAAGCAGTACTAAAACAACCGCTTTAAGAATGAATAAATGAGGTAAGAACGGATACAATCCTTTAATTTGGTTCAGGTGTCGATTATGTGAGATATGAAGCTGCAGTACTGATGGGTCAACTAGACCGGCGTGGTATCATAGAAACCCGCCTTGAAGCGATACTTTTGCAAGTCATCCGCATCATATGCGATTGTCACCATAAGTGAAGTCTTAAATTTTGTACCCGGTCTCATGAGTAGGCCAACTTAAATGTGCCAACTAGTAATAATTGTGAAGGTTGTTCGTTTCGATGTTCTGTTTCGGCAGTGAGGTATTTTTCACCAGCCGACAAACCATACGTTTTGATGGAAGAAATGGCAAACTTATGTTTACATGAGTATTTGTTTCTTTTATTTATTTTACTAAATAACAACAAAAAGTGATATTATGGTCTTCACAGCATCACATATGTTATAAATAAAATAAATAAATACACCCAACAGTAACACACATAGTCCTGACCCCACACTAAGATACGAGTCTTGTGTCGTGGGTATCAGAAACTACAAGAGACTTTTCGGTCTCACAAACACCCAGACCCGAAACAAACATTTGTCTCGGTGCGGGGATCGAACCCGCGGCCGCTCGTTATGGGTGTGACGTAAGCACTAGAGTGTAGTGTAGTGGTGTGTACTGACCAGCACGGGCAGCAGGTAGGTGGTGACGGTGTGCGCCGTGAGCAGGTCGTGGCACAGGCTGAGCGGGCGCAGCAGCTGCCACACGGCCGCCACGCGCGTCTCGCCGCTGCACGACTGCTCCAGCGACGACGGCTGCTCCGTGCGCAGCGACGAGCACATCTACACACACACATTCACACTCAAATACATGCTAAATACAAGGTATATTCAGACCGCGAGCGGAAACTGAGGCAGGTAATATATAATGTGTTTACAAACCCCCTGGCGTTAAAAAAAAAACCCGAAAAAAGATAAAAAATTACGATAATTTAAGATAAAGATTTCTTTAACGCCAATCGATTTGTGATCACCGTATATCTAAATACAGCTTGTATACAACAATCCGACAACTAGTGCTTCTGCCTCAAAAAATTTACGTGAAGCAATACTGCTTCGGTTCGACCCGTAAGTGAAATTACCGGAACACCACTAACTTAATATTAGATACATGATGATCATCACCAGTACATATTCGTCCTACTGCTTAGCACAGGTCTCTTCTATAAATCGGAGAGTTCAGGCCTTAGTCTACCACGATAGCCTAGTGCAAATTCCAAAGAACTTCTAGGTGTGCGATGCTTTCCTTCGCCGTTAAAGTAAGCAATAATTACTTGTAACATTCAAGAAATGTTAGATAAGTATGGCTAAATAGGCTATTCAATGATCAACAGTGGCCAAGGTAGAAATGTCACCGAGCAATCAAGCTCAGCGAGTCTCTTGCATATTTTGTTTTTCCACAACGAAATCAATATGAACAAAAATTATTATAAGTTATAAGCCTCTATGCCTGCATTTTGTTGTCCACAAACCTTGCCTACCAATTAGAAAAGGTTAAAGATAATCCACCGGCCGGAGGACACGCCTACGCCTGACTTGACTTTTTGCGGGTTCATATATTTCATGCATGAAAGACGTTTGTAGTTGACAATTACAATTTGTAGTTAAAAACCCATACTTGAACTAATCAATTCTTTCCTTATAATGCAATGTGTTGCAATTCATGAAAATACCAAATCATGTTAATTGCATTAAACAAAATATTAACAATTTAAATATATTGTGAATATTATTGAAAATAATAATAATAATATTCCTATATAAACTGAAAATTGTGATTGCTTGGCTTCGGCCCGCAACCATAATGAACGCCAACCTTTAGATTGAGAAGAAATAAATATAAAGAAATAATAAAAGAGCAACATATATTATGTTACCCTAATGCATGGACTTTAGTCCTCGAAACCGGCGTGCAGGCATGAAGAGGATAGTGCCAGTTAAGGAAGAGAGAGGTGGCGCTGACGGGACAAGCGTGTATTTATTTATGAAGGTAATATGAACTGACCTCATTACTGTCCACAATCACCGGCGTAATCTCAGTGCTGTCAAACTTTTCACACATGTTCTCTTCACTCTCCTTCTCCGCAAGCTCGATTGACAGTTTCTCTTCGGAGTTAATAGACGCCGTCAAATCAGGTTTTTGAAAACCCATTATTGCTTCGAATCGTTCTCTCAGTTTTATAAAACCACCTGCTTGACCGAATCTAAGGAAAAAAAAATCAATTCAGCAACTACTATTACGATGAAAAGATCAAAACGTACTATTGAAAACAGAATGCGTATAATAATAATGCTGAATATTAAAACAATAGCGACATACATGTTGATGAGATGGACCAGCCATCCCCTAGGAGTCCTGTGATCCTGGGATCTAGCATACACTTCCGTTTCCTGCGTACTTCCCTGGCCTGCAGAGTTAGACGGCGCAAACAAACCTTCAGACGTGCGCGTTACGTTATATGAATGAAACCTGAAATTACAAAACGTTAAATTGCCTCATGTTTTCTAAATCTATACAAATATTATAAATAGTAGTAACAGTAACCTTGGTGAGTTTTTGAAGCTGTAGGGGGTTACTTCTGGATCTACTGATCTAATTTTCAAATTCTTCAATAATCTAACATTGAACCACATAAAGAAGAAGGGAGGATTTTTGTATTGCGTATTTACATTGGATAAAAACAATTCATAATGGTGCTCGGTAGAACCCGGGCCCAACAGATAGTAGTTAAATACGGTTGACTATATCTTGTCTGCCAACCCACACTAGGCAAGCATGATGCACTAAGTCTTATGCCTTTCGCAGAAGTACCGCATCTATTGTATACGATATCCTCGAATCGTAGTTTTTACAGGTAAATACAAGTAAATATACAGATATGTCTACATCTAAAAGATAAACAATCCAACTATAATAGGAAGTAACAAAATAATAACAACTTACTTATTGTTTGGGTTGAACACCATGGCTAACAAATTAAGGAATCTGGGATCATCTAATTTCAGTGCACTGAGTCTGACAAGTTTCTCGCAGTTGGAGCGCACGCACATCTGTATGTTGTGCTTCCATGATGACACCGCGTCGTCGGTCAGTATTTTTGTGAACGATAAAGTAAGTGCGTCGTTATAAAACCGCTGACATGCCATATGGTTCACATCCTCACCTGAAACATACACACTTGTTTTGGGATTTGCGAGTACACCACAATGTGCCTTAATATTGTGCATGTCCAATTCTTTCTGTTTCTAATATCACTCAATCATAGTGCTTTTAATATCACACACACAAAATATAACTTAGTACGCAAATATTAAAAAAAAACTTTATATAATGTTCAGCTTAGGGCTGAACCCTCTCAGCAGTAGTGGAGGCTCATGCCCGGCAATGGGACACAGTATTGAGTTGATAATGGTTATTATAATATAATGTCTGGCCAATCTTAGTTATGAAAAGAAAGTATATTATTATAACAAACCTTTAGCAGCTAACTCTGTAGCAGCAGTGAGTAAAGCCTCAAGCTCTTGTTCCGGCATCACTGGCACAACCCAACGTGGGTGGGATATCTTCTCCTCTAATGCTTGTAATTTTGCCTCGGGGAATGCCATCTGATACAAAGGATACCAGAAAAATTAAGTGTTTTAATAAAAACTAGGAAATATTTTTAAACATTACATTTACTTAATTATTCTATTCCAACATACTACACTATTATATAAACAGACATATTCACAAAAAATTTGAGATGATGGCTAATAATTATGCTCCTGGAATCTAGAAAATGTTGAACAAACAGTCAAACAGGGAATTTCTAATAGCCTATTCAAATAACATCACTCATGATAAAGAGTGTATTTATTAAAAAAAAATGTTTACTTGTTCCAATACTATTGATACCAAATATTTTTGTAAAACCCATGCGAAGCCACAAAAAATAAATATGCTTACCTCCCCAGGCATTTCACTTTGTTCTTTCATTGTTATAGTCATTATTTAAACATAAGCTTACTCATTGCACCCTCTGAAAAAAACATTATTTTAACATTCATAGCAGTACTTCAAAACATATTATTAACTGTACATGGATATTTTTACATATAATACTCCCTAATAATCCTCACTGCATATCTACTATACAATCATACCATTGCAAAATAAGTCTTATTTTGCTAGCAATCGTAATACACACAATCAAAGGCTAGGATGATTCTGTTTACATACTCCTGTTGGAAATTTTCCTTTTAAAAATTCAACTAAACAGAGCTCAACTCAACAATACCTATGTAACCTGTAACATTCACAGTAACACCTGAATAATTAAATTCATCATTCTAAATACACACATGAGGAAAACAATTTGTAGACCATGTAGATTTAAAGAATGTGCTGAAACTGTTAGTTATCTGACACAAGTCACAAATTGATTATCACAATAATTTGATATTGTTATAATATCAGAAATAAATAATAACAGACTTTGAAATAATAATGATTATATTACATAATATGTATGTAATAATTAATATAATTTGCCTTTCACAACAAGTCCTTAAAATTTCACAATATGCTAGTAAGTTAGGGTTTCCCCTCATTTGAAGGGAAATCCTAGACTTTACTTTATTGCTATTATAAAAAAATGTAATAAAACAATTGAATTAAAATGGGAATGATAGCCAAGTGTTATATACTTTTTAATTAAAAAAGGAACAAAATTATTTTACCAGCTGAAAATTACCTAACAGTGCAGTCATAAGAGCAATGAATCTCTTGACACTAATAATTTATAATGTTATCTCAAAAAAGTAAACTATGGATTACTTTTCCCAGAAATAATCAGCATTTTAAACCAAGTAGTGTCATCAATCCTTAAAATTAACATATTAACTTCATAAAAGCAAAAAAAAAATGCAAACAAAGTTTTTTTTATTTTCAAACAAATAAATGTATTTTGTAATCAATAGAATAATAGAATTTGAGGTATAATTGTGATCTATTCCGTAAAAATCGTAGAGTAAACAAATAAATAAAATAGCTATATTATTAGGTGACAAAGTAACAGGTAATTTTAGTGTAATAAAATGTTATTAACAACTAAGTCCACTGCTGAATAAAATATAATTAATGATACAAAGTAAAGTTAACTTGAAAAATTGCGGCGCGATATCGACTAAAACGAAAATAAGATTACAATTTACAGTTTGCGAGACAAACTCCAGGTTTCATGATATTAATTTCAGTAATTTTCAAGGTAATACACACCTACGTTTGATTGTGAAACATTTGATTTGCTGAGATATTTTTTTTCTAATGTTTTGAAGACATTATTCAAAAATTGTATCTTATCGGCAAAAAATCGATCCATTTTTTCTAAAGATTACGGAACCATCAAAATTTTAGTTACCGACCTTGTTGTTGCTAAATATAAATATGACGGCGGATGAATATATTCGTTATTAATAAATAAAGCAGCAGTCCTACCCACAGAAGATCAAAAAATAATTATTCATATGATCAGCCGGCGCGACAAAATGGCGTCATTATCCTAAACAAGACAAAGTAAAAAGAGTAATGTTAATAGTACTAAGGAACTACAACCTCCACATATATAATTATTTTACCAGTATTTTACCTTTACTTTCAACATGTAATAAAAGCACAGAAAACTCCTCTAAATAAATCACAAAATTTTATTCACTAACACTTTTTTGACGTAACGTAAGAACGAAAATAGGTTTTTTATTTGTTTGACCCTAGAAAGGCAAAGGTATTCGGCGTGCGGCTTTGTTTTGAAGCTGTCTGCAAGGAAACGTCACTATACTATCTTAGTGAAATATTGGTAATCTTTTCTTTGGTAATTTTGACTATTTTTCAGCAAAATCCAACTACATAAAATAGTTTGTTTTCTATTTACACATTACCTATTGGTTACAGTTGTCTGCGATATGGTGTATTTTTTTAAATACGGTGCTTAGTAAATTTTAAAACCAAAGCGTTGCCTTCCGAATAAATTACGATGGATGTTTTTCTTTTTTTTACTAATAAGTATTGTTAATAACATATATTGCAAGATAGCAACATAATTCAATTTTAAGTTATGTATGCACGCAATAATTAGTTGAAATGAAGGCCTGTGGTCATGAGTAGAAAAGGAATAAGCTGATGAAGAAAGGTAAATAAATTAGAATTCAAAGTGTAAAACTAAACAAGAACAAAATTAATGTCGATTATTATTCAGCAGCCTTCTTGATGCAGTTCGTTAACCGTCTTCTATTGCAACGAAGAGTTGTGAGTTTGATTCCATGGACCATGACAGAGCGACTATTCATCTTTGATGTTTGTGAGATCGAAAAATTCATGTTAATACGTTTCATATTAATATGTAGGATGACAGATATTAAGATGATGAAGAATTCTTCTCCTATATGCCACACACAAATGTAAAGTTTAATGTCATCGGGATTAATTTTCAACTCTTTTTTGCTAGTCTGTAGTATATACATATCGATACACAGTAGATAGTATTAAGAACGCGATATCGATCAATAATTATGGACATGACTACTTGAATAGACAACACGGTAAACTACATGCGAGTATCGTATTAAGGTGCTACATTCTATTTGGATTTATAAATGTGTTATTGAATTCTTTCTGATGCAGTAGTTGGAGAGAGCACCAAAATGAGTTTCACAAGTGATGAAGTCAACTTTCTGGTGTACCGCTACTTGCAGGAATCAGGTAAGCTCTTGATCGTAGGACGCTATATTTCTACTTGACCAGTTTTCGTAGTTATTCTTAGTAATTCCAAATTCTATTACGTTTTTAACATGTACTTATGCCAAAAAGAATCCATCCTTAGTAACTTAAGGTCAAAAGTGTTGTTTTTTTTTTAATTAACTAAAATAATTTCAACACAAACATTGGTATGATTATAGCCGCCTCTAAATTGTTGATGTATTGCACCACCCACCTATGGAAATAAAGATCCTAATACTAATAATCACAACATTTTCCTTAAAACAAGAAATATGTCGACGTAGAAATTTCCGGAAAATTAAATTGACTTTTTGTGTCGCATATTTCGTATATCATATAGGGGCTCATTTTCGGCCTTGCTTTTAATCATTACCGGCTTCATATTTCTTTGCAATCCTGTCCAAACATGACTCCTTGTAGACATATCTTGCTTAATGTAAAGTAATTAAAAAATGACCACATAGGGCACATTATAACACTTTTCAGGTTTTGTTACATATTAATATCTCTATTACACTGCCATGCATAACATCTTGTGCAATTAAATGATAAAGGACAAAAATCTTAATGAACCATGCATACTCTAAAGTAGGAGGATTCTATGTGCCTTCAGTTACTACAATTATTTATATTTTTTCAGGTTTTCATCATTCTGCTTACTCATTTGGCATTGAGTCACATATTTCACAAAGTAATATTAATGGTGCATTAGTGCCACCAGCTGCTTTGCTCAATATTATACAGAAAGGTCTACAGTATACTGAGGCAGAAATAACTTTTGGAGACAATGGTATGTTTCAATGTCATATGATAAACTGAGGTTATGTGATGAATGATATCGACAAGCATTTTAAAACTGATAACTAAAAGATACTAGATAGATAAAGGTAATATTAAATTGCATCTTTATGCTGCTAATCAGCCTCTCTATATAGTAAATTCATCAAATTTTAATAAAAGAAAGTACTTGCTTTGATTATTTTGAGTTAGCTACTCAATAGATTTTTTTACAGTATCTGTCTGAGTGAACCTCAGTTAAATCAAGGGTTATACTAGTATGTAAAAAAAATATATTTTTAATTTTGGTGTTTTGACTTAAAAAAAAATTGTAGCTGTTTTCAAAATCATACATGATTATGATAAATTTTGTTTTATCATAAAAATTCATTCAAAAGTTCTGATTCTGATATCATACATAAGGTATTTATTACGCCAGGAATTAAATATGTAAAACAAATTTAAATGTTACATTATGAATATTTTCTTATCCACAGGTACAGAAACACGTCTTACTGAGAGCTTGAGCTTAATTGATGCAGTAACCCCAGATATAGTAGCAGCTCGTCAAAATGCTCATAATGCTCAAAAACAAGCTAATAAGACGGAAGCAGGGTCAGGGAGTGAACAGAATGGGGTTGATGTGTGTGAAGTACAATTATTTATATTTACTATTTTATCTTAAAGTTTGCTATGATTCCTAGATAATTGCAGAATTTTTTTCATGTATTTTGAGTAACTTAAAAAATGCAAATTCTTATACAATAACAAATAAACAATCAATCACAATGTTATTTTCATAATTTTGCATTAGAGTTTGGAATTGTCATTACTTTATTCTAACTTTAAGTTTTATGAAAGTGAGATACATGTGAAACAACCCATCTATTTTCAAGGGCACAACTACCTGTAGTACCGCTGCAGCCACAACAGGAGAAGCAACTACACCAAGTGCACCAGACCCCATGGATTTGGATCAATCTATAGAGATACCTGCCAGCAAAGCTACAGTTCTTAGAGGTCATGAATCTGAAGTCTTTATATGTGCATGGAATCCTAGTACTGATTTGTTGGCTAGTGGCTCAGGAGACAGTACAGCCAGGTAATACATGAGAAATGTATTTTATATACCTCTAAATTGAAGTATTGGAAGCTTACTTATTAGTGTTTCTATTGTTTCATCTTTACTAAACATTTTGTCAATTATTTTTATAAAGTCTGGGAAATATACAAGGCAATATACAAATCAAGTGATATGATTCAAGAGTCAATCAATCAAGAGTAAATATGGTATATTTACTTATTGCCTCACTGCAATTTTTGTTTGAACTTCTAGTTCTAAACTTTTTTTCAGAATATGGGACATGTCAGATAATCCGGCTACCACTCCTAATCAGTTAGTCCTGAGGCACTGTATTCAAAAGGGTGGAGCAGAAGTACCCAGCAACAAGGATGTTACATCTCTTGATTGGAATGTATGCAGAATTTATTCACACTTGGTTATTGTAAATTTTTCTTCATTAATAATTAATTGATGTCTGTTTTTCAGTGTGATGGTAATCTTTTAGCAACAGGGTCATATGATGGATATGCTCGCATTTGGACAACTGACGGTACATTAGCTTCCACTTTAGGACAGCACAAAGGGCCAATATTTGCATTAAAGTGGAATAAACGTGGAAACTATATTTTGAGTGCAGGGGTGAGTGCAGATGAGATTATTTTTAATAATAACAACTTTTAAATGGTTTATGAGGTTATATATATGTATTTTTTTTTTTAGGTTGATAAAACCACAATCATTTGGGATGCATCAACAGGACAATGTACTCAACAATTTTCATTTCATTTGGCACCAGCTCTTGATGTTGACTGGCAAACAAACACGTCATTTGCATCATGTTCAACTGATCAATGCATTCATGTCTGTAAATTAAATGCTGATAAACCTATCAAAAGTTTTCAAGGGCATACAGTAAGTCACCAGTTTACTTATTAAACAATTATATTAGATGGATTACATTGTAGATAGATTATAATATTTTATTGATGATTTTAGAATGAAGTGAATGCAATCAAATGGGACCCCCAAGGACAATTACTTGCCTCTTGCTCAGATGACATGACTTTGAAGATATGGTCAATGAAACAGGATACATGTGTTCATGATCTGCAAGCACATTCAAAGGAGATTTACACAATCAAATGGTCCCCAACAGGTCCAGGCACACAAAATCCCAATATGAATTTGATCCTAGCAAGTGCATCTTTTGATTCAACTGTACGTCTGTGGGATGTTGAAAGAGGAGTTTGTATACACACTTTAACAAAACATACAGAACCCGTCTACAGTGTGGCATTTTCACCTGATGGCAAGTTCCTTGCCAGTGGATCCTTTGACAAGTGTGTACATATTTGGTCAACACAAACAGGTTCTCTTGTACATTCTTACAAAGGTACGGGTGGTATATTTGAAGTGTGCTGGAATTCTCGGGGAACAAAAGTTGGAGCTAGTGCTAGTGACGGCAGTGTGTTTGTTTTAGATTTACGTAAACTATAACAAACACATCCTTCACTGTGTCAGTGAATATAGTTTGGTATTTGTATCATATACACTTGCCAAGCTTTGGTTGTTAACCATACAGGTTAACATTTGTTAGCCTTAAAATGACTCTTAAGTGAATAATTTGATTTTATTATGGTACTGATTAACTGCTATACATTATGTGTATGTTGTGATACATATAAATGTGTTGTTATAAAATTACAGTTTTACATGTGATGAAACTAGCAAATCAATTGCATATTTGTCCCACTAGCTATTTCATATTTTGCATATTCTTACATTTTTACAACCTGCTTAGACTGCAATCATATTCTAATTGAATGTGAGCATTGAGCACTCATTGAACAATTTAATTGTTTTAGTTGTAGTTTCATGTTAATATATTAAAAGTAGTAAAAGCAATTTATTTGTATCATGTATAAAATAAGTGAACTATATAAGTAATAATTAGATGATATTTATGTAGCAAAGTGTAGTAATAAAATTATATAGGGAATAAAATAATTAAACAGTGATTTCTTTTTTAAAAGCATGTTTTATTTATCTTATTTTAATGCAATTGTCTTAGTTAATACTCTTTAGGTATTACCTTGTCAGACTATTTAGTTAAAATTGTATTGAAATTGAGAGAGTAAGTGGAAGTATGAACAGGTCAATCATTGTTTTATACAGACTCGGCTTACCCAACTTAAACTTTATATTTTGGGTGCTCAGACATTCTTAACAGAAATCAAATCATATAAAATACTTAATTTGTTAATTACCTATGACATAGGTCTTTTATATGCTAATAAATCTTCATGTTTATAGAGTGAATGCAGTTTTTGGTACATAAACTTAAAAAAATACAATAAATTGTCGTATTGCCCTTCATATGGTACACAATTACATTCACATTCCTTATTTTCATGGACTGGATAATCCATAACAAGTGGTGAACTGTAATACTCACTTCTACCCCAAGCACATATATGTAATTCTAACATAAGTTGGTGTAAGGCTTCTATAGTAGATAGGTACCATCTTGGGCTGCCTTTCTGATGTCGCCAGAACTGTGAAGCTCTATTTTGTAACACTATTTTTGGAATTTGTTGTAGTCTCTTATCAGCGTAAATTCCTCTACTCTGATTCCATGTGCTATCTATTAGAACTACACGCTCTATAGGAAGATGTTCAACATGATGAATATTGTAACAATCATCACTGTTGAAAATACGAGTCATCAATGTTCCTACATTATAACCATATGGCAATTTGTTCAACATCATTTCAGTATAGGTTGGCGCATCTTGTTTGCCTGCAAATAGTTCTCGCACGGTCCTGGCTTCAGCACCAGGATATAAAAGAACAATCTTTCCATCTAAGGCATAATCTGGTATATCTGGATAAGTGTACACATTTACGTCCCTCGGAGCGATAACAGCAGCGTGTGCTGCTGTACTTTTCCCATCTATTTCTCTTCTATGTTTGATAATATCAACTTTAATTGGGAGCTAAAAAAACATAGTAGAGTGTAAATAATAGTTATCTTATGTCTCATAGCATATATAAAAGTGGTTAAAATAAACCTTACATTAACAATAGGAATACGACCCTCAAGTGGTGATACTGGTATAAAGCAAGTATAGCAAAAATACATGCGCGATTTGCCGCAACCTGTGCAGGGAGTACGAGCGGATAACTTCTCTAAAGATTCTGAATCTGATATAAACATGCCTTCAAAAGGATTGTCATCTCTACTTCTAGCTTCTGGGCTTTTAGGATTCATTTTTAAAAACTAATTAGAAACATTCACAATGTCAACTATCCAGTGCACACTGCACAGGCATTTTTTTGCTTCTGTCATGTGTCAGTGGTAATTTTCAATTGAAGAGTAGTGCTGCGAGAGTAAAATCTGAATCCCGAAAATCGATATTATTGCAAAAATGAATATTTACGTCGTTAATTTCGATCAACAGTACTGTTTCCCCTGACAAAAAGTAGGTTTTTATATTGAAACTTGACAATTGTTATTTAATCATTCATATAAAGGAAAGGAAAAGGTGAAAAATGTGTAAATTTGTAAAACACTACAAATTTTTCAATGGAACATTTTATACCACTGCTACCTAAGCTTGTAATTTAGATGCCTTTTCACTAATACTAGCATGGTAAAGTAGCAAATAAGGCCTAATGACGAGTATCGTGTGGTACGATTTACAAAGATCTTTAACTAGTTATTAAAAGATTTATTTGATATAAAAAAAATAGTACGTATAAATAAGGAAAGATGAATTCAACTCGACCATTGGCGACATTATTACGTTATGATATAAAATTTTATGTTACACTGTTGCCCGCGACTTCGTCAGCGTAGACTACAGGGTTGAGTTCAGAAAGAAAATAAGTTATAGTCTATTTTACTCTTCAGAGTCATATTTATGCCCATACCAAAAATCATACAAATCGATCAAATTTTTTAAACGTGAAACCGTAACGCGCCATACATGATTATTGCGTGCTTGATCATTATTTTGAAAACGCGGTATCTTCTAAGATACTCATTGAAATAAAAAGATGTATAGGGCAAATTTCCTCCAAATTAAATACTTATACTAAATAACGCATTTATTTGGATAAGTATAAATATAATCTTTATAAAAACACCTTCACAAACATTGCTTTATGTTAAAACAAATTCAAAGTCAAATAATCTTTATTCAAATAGACTTTCATAAGTACTTTTGAATCGTCATTATATATGTTTTTTTTAAACTAGTGCCGTAGTCGTAATTTCATCATCAACCCATATACGTCCCACTGCTGGGCACGGGTCTCCTTTAACATTGGGAGGGTTTAGGCCTTATTCCACCACGCTAGCCTAGTGCGGGTTGGCGGACTACACACCTAAGAAATTCCTAAGAACTCTTTTAGATGTCACCTGTTAGCTGGTTACCTGGAAGCTAAAGCCAATCTGGCTTCGAAAAAGCTTGGGGTGCTCAGCAAAGTAAAACGTTATTTCACGCCGGCTCAGCGCCTTCAGCTTTATAAGGCGCAGGTCCGGCCCCATATGGAATATTGTTCTCATCTCTGGGCTGGGGCCCCTCAGTACCAGCCGCTTCCACTCGACCGCATCCAACGACGAGCTACTCGAATCATCGATGACTGGATTCTTTCCGGTATAATTGACCCCCATGCACTGCGAATAGACGTTACGTCGCTTTGCGTGCTGTACCGCATATAGGTACCATGGGGAGTGCTCTAATGAACTTTTTCGGTTGATACCTGCTGCTGACTTTCATTACCGCACCACACGTTAGAAATTGAGGTTCCATCCCTATCATCTGGATGAATGGCGTTCCTCAACAGTGCGGTTCAAACGCTGTTTACTTCCTCGCACAACATCTTTGTGGTATCAGCTTCCTTCGGCGGTATTCCCAAATAAGTACGATTTAGGGACCTTTAAGAAGAGAGCTTATATCTTCCTTAAAGGCCGGCAACACACCGATGATTCCTCTGGTATTGTAGGTGTTCATGGGCGGTGTTGACCACTTAACATCAGGTGGCTCATTTGCTCGTTTGCCTCCTTTTTTCATAAAAAAAAGAAAAGGTGTGCAGGTTTTATCACGATGTTTTCCTTCACCGTTAAAGAAAGTGATATTCAATCAGAATACACACATAACTTCGAAAAGTCAGAGGTGTGTGCCTGAGGTTTGAACCCACGACCGCCGAGGTTCTCGACCGCGCGCCCAAACCTCGAGGCCATCACTGCTTATTTGGTTAGCATTGCTTAGAACAAATTTGGTTAGCATAAAAGAGGTTATAGTAAAACAACCCCAAATGTTAGACATATGCTATCGCTGACATTTTTTGTAGGTACTATAATATACCTCCCATTAGTAAGGCAGCGTTTGCAAGAAACACTTTCGTTCGACCGTTTTTCTCCGACTTCGGAAATCCGGCTGCAGCGAAAAAGACATCAGTTTTCGGACTAATATATGGCCTATGATACTCACAAAGAACTTTGCTTTCTATTGGGAAAAGAATTTTCATAATCGGTTCCGGACTAATATATAGCCTATAACACTTACAAAGAACGTAGATTTCTATTGGTAAAAGAAATTTCAAAATCGGTTCAGTAGATCCAGAGATTACTTTCTACAGCGTCACAAACATATAAATTCACAAAAATACAAATTCACAAACGTTACCTGTTAATAATATTAGTATTGATTTATTAAAAACGAACTTAAGAATCGATTTAAAAAAAATCAATCTTCAAGAACATTTACTGTTGTGTGTTCCCCTTGGTTCCCCTTTCAACACTGAACGAGCTGTTCAGATTATGAGACCGATTAGATCGGTAAAATTAAAATCACGCGAAGATTTAAAAATACTTTAAACCTCATTATTTGAGCATGAATAACTTATTAAAAGAGATTGTTACTGTTATCAAACTATAAAATAAAATTTATGCTCAAAAACTTTGTAGGTTTGTTATGCAAATGGAACGTAAACGTCAAAAATTAAAATGCTAAATTCGTTTTCAATTCATGTTTTTCTGTTTCTTGTTCGTTGTTAATTGTGTTTTGTTCAAATTCTTTTAATTTCAGTTATTTACTTAGCATGGGATATTAACTGCCTGCTCCCATGTTGCCTTATATTGGATCATTACAAATTTATGACCATTCCGATCGAGAATTTTGAATATCTTTCAGTTGATGTTTAATTTTTATTAATACATCATGGACATAACATCTAACAGTATCGCAGCACAGCTTCATAAACTTTGCACACATTTGTCAGCGGATCCAGGTAGGGTTCCAATTTCAAAACAATTCTGTCAATATTTTTTTATAGTATTCACTTATGTTTTCACCCGAATTTTAGATCGTATATTTACATAACGAATACTATGAAATCTCTTTTATCCAATTTTAGCAGAGGTATAGTGTAATGATTTTCTTTAGGAATACTACTTTGTTAATGAGTTTTGGTTGTAATTGTTTAGAAAGTTAAGAACTAGATAAATTATTTACTGGCAAACACTTCCAGACAGTGCCTATGAACTAGCTGTATCTTATCTATCTTCTACTGGAGAGAAGAATCGCACGGTGCAAGATGAGAAGATGTTATGTCAAAAGATTCATTCACGGCTAGCTAGAGTTTCCAGTAGAGATGCTGAAAAATTCAATGAGTGTTATTCTAAACTGAAAAATTCTGTAAGTATCTTTAATTTATTGTTGCAATTTTGATACGCCTTGTTTATTTTACAATCATCATTTAAATTTTGGCAGATTTGTCTAAGTCTAAATATTATTTTCAGTTTATTCTAAA
The DNA here is from genome assembly GCA_030295005.1 of Cephonodes hylas. Classification (NCBI taxonomy): domain Eukaryota; kingdom Metazoa; phylum Arthropoda; class Insecta; order Lepidoptera; family Sphingidae; genus Cephonodes; species Cephonodes hylas. The sequence continues at coordinate 8,953,520 of AP025363.1, read as the reverse complement.
ACAGCGAGTTTCAGTATTAACCCTACTATTGGCTCTATCAGATCTGCCACAATCAATGGAACCAACACAACAATTATTTCCTATTCCTCATCTTGCTACTGTTGTAAGTATTTATAAATTATATATATTGAATGAAACATATCACCTAGCTTTTTAAGATGTTCTCTGCCAGAAAAAATGCATATTCCCATTCAGGCCAAGTCGGTCAATATCTTCGTAAATTATAACTAAAATTCACTTTTGATCAAAAAGTCATATATTTAAACATGAAATCTATGTATTTAAAAAAAGCTATTTGCTAAATTTAAATGGATTTGCGATTTTCTTGTTGGTCTAAAGAGAAATTTTGCAGTCAGTCAGCACTGACCGCGTTGGCATATAACATGTTAAGTTATAATTTTAATACTTTTTTGAAATTATGTATTGATTTGTGTATTTTAATAATATTTCTAGAAATCAAGTCCTGGATTATCTGGGGCCACTTCAAGTACTAGCAAAAGTTTAATGGGTTCTGGAAGTTGGAACAGCAATAAGCAACAAGGCTCCAATCAGAGTTTGCAGTCTAACAGCAATATGGCTTTGGCTCTGAATTCTACCGGTAATTTTTTTTTGGTTACTAGTAAAGCAGAGCATGACACTATTTCAAAGTGATAAGCCTACTTCACTATATCCTAAAATTATGTAGTGGCAATGCATTAATGCTTGTTTTATGTCCTGAATTATAAATTGAGATTGACGTAGGTGAGATTACAGAGAGTACATGATATATTTTTGCAAATATATGCCTCAAGCAGTGGTACTCAAACTTATGTTTTGTCTACTGCCCACTTTGAGAAAATAAAAATTTTTTTAGCGCCCCCATTAAAACATTATTTATATAGGAATGCTTTAGTAAACCATTCTTTATTTAACCGTCATCCTAAAAAAAAAAAACAAGAGCCACTCTGGACAGGAGTGGCCACTTTTCACCACTATTACCCAAGATTCTTCTTCTAAAAAAAAAAACAAGAACTGCATAGAATGGTCATGTATATTGCGATCTAATACCGATTTTGGGCGCGTATCTACCAATTTTTGTCGCTCTTAGCTAAATAAAATTACTAATCACCCCCCAGGCCTCTACACAACGCCCCCATTTTCTTTCTGGGTCTCTTACTGCCCCCCTTAAGACCTGCAGCGCCCACAAGGGGGCGTTATCACCCACTTTGGGAAAGACTGGCCTAAAGGGTCGAAAATAATATATCTTCATATCTCTATGACTCTATATCTATACTTCTATACTAATATTATAAAGCTGAAGAGTTTGTTTGTTTGTTTGTTTGTTTGTTTGTTTGTTTGTTTGTTTGAACGCTAGGATCTCAGGAACTCCGCCCTGTGGATTGGGGGTGTAAGAATTCCGCCACGGTATCCCCTACCTGTCGTAAGAGGCGACTAACAGGGGTACTGGGGTAGCAGGGCGTACTGCGGGGGCGGTACCCTATGATAGCAACCCCGAGATTGGCGGCAGAGGACGTGACCTCTTAACTGTCGCGGACGTTCCCGAAAGGCGAACGTCCAAATAGATTAAGTGGAGGGCATACCAAGCCCTCCCATATGGAGGGGTCCAAAATTGGACGGTGCGCTGGGCGGTAGCGGACCATTTAGGGCACTTCTGGCCCTGAGATGCCGCAAAACCGCCCTAAATTAGATTATAATTAGATAGCACATTTATCGAGGAAGGTTATAGGCTATATATCATCACGCTACGACTAATAGGAGCGGAGCAGAAATAAAGAAAGTTTCAAAATCGGGGACTTTTTTCCTTTTTGTGAGCTTCCGCTGCGTACGCTGCAGAAACGGTTAAAGTTTCGCTAAAATAATGTATGACTGAATTGTTCCCCTTTAAAAATTCTATAAAAAAGTCGGCGACAGCATATGTCTATCTTTTAAGGTTGGCTCACTATAACGTTTTTTATCCTAACCAAATTTATTTTAAAATAAAGTTTTATTTGTGAAGGTGTTTTTATAAATATGATATTAATCATTATCCAAATAAATACGTTATTCATTACAAGTATTAAATTTTAAATAAAATTGCCCTTTACATCATTTGATTTCACTGAGTATCTTAGAAGATATTGCAGTTTTAAAATATTGATCAAGCGCGCAGTAATGATGCACAAGGCGCCGATCGACGCGTTACGGTTTCACGTTTGAACAATTTGACCGAATTGTATGATTTTTGGTATGGACATAAATAGGACTCTGAGAAGTAAAATAGACTGCAACTTATTTTCCTTCTGAACTCAACTTTGTAGTCTACGCGGACGGAGTCGCGAGCAAAAGCTAGTATTTTATACCAGTGTTTTCCAGACATTGTTTTCCCATAACTTCACAAGTCACAACCGTTCATGACCCACTAAATACTTTTAAACCCAAGCTGGTTTGATTAATCTTAAATAATACACATTTATTAATAGTTGAAATATTTTATTAATACTATTTATATATTTTGAATGTTGCGACCTGGTATTTTATTTTGACGGCCCGGTACTGTGTTGCGACCCGGCAAATGGGAAATGCTGATTTGTATTTGGGGATGATATAACAGCTTAAATTAAATATGTATTTGAATATACTGTTGAATTGTTTCATGTTTGTGTTGGAAATGTAAGATCGTTCGGTGGAGCGTAACTGCGTGCGCGACGCAGTGCTCGCGGCGACGGGGGTGCGAGCGCGGGGCGCGGGCGCGGGTCCTCGCCCCATACAGACACTGTACTCGCGTATCGCACATCTGGGCTTCCTACACGATAGATTGAAAGAGTTTATCGACCCCTCTTCCGGACTAATGCCGCATGGTAATACTTTAATGAAGATTTCGTATACATGTCTCGTTTTTGTGGACAAAAATTGTTGAAATGTTTGCATGTTTTACAGGTCTAATGGGGGAAGGACTAGTAGCGGCTATTAGAGATGAGCTTACAGAATATTATCGAAGCGTTGCCTTGTTGCAATCACAGGTGATGAATTACATATACAAATTGATAACAAAAATATTGTCTTGTCTAATTTTGAGCTCATTATCTGCGACAGGCGTGCGAGGGGGACGGCGGCGGCGCTACTCTGCGACGTGTCTGTGTTTGGGCACAAGAGCCACTCCATCGACTCACATGGTTGGCGAACATAGCACATACTGCGCATCACAAGAAAGGTGAAGCACATTGATTTCAATTATGGATCAACACATTTTCATACATATACTCGTATGTTGGTTTTATCAAAATTTATTAAATAACTTCCCAACTGATTAGAGCTCTTAATTAATCATGTATTATGCGTGTGTTATGCGTTGACTTGCTTAGCAAAAGTGTGTATTTACCGTGCAATCTAGAAGTCTCGGCTTTAATTCCCGGCTCGGTTATTGAATTTATTTCATTAGGAAATTCTCAGTAGCAGGACGGAGTTTGAATATGTGCCCAAAAAACGGCACTAGGCTCGTCCCCTATTTAAATAAAATGATATGTGGGAGCAGAAATATACCTCTTATCTTTTTACTAAATATTTTGATATCAGCCAGCTTACAATAGCATGTTTTATGATTATGTACCTATGTTGGTCTCCTGTATTTACTATGTCGTGTGTGTAGGTGGCGAGTTGGCGTCGTGCGTGCATCGGTTCGTGCGTCACGGCGACGCGCTGGTGTGTGCGCTGGCGCGGCGGCTGCTCACTGCACTCACATACCCGCTGCTACTCATGCTCACACGCTGGCTGCTGCACGGTACATGATCAATGTTATACAACATAAGGACAGGAATATAGTCAGTAGATATAAATAGATACGTTATGGCTTGAGGCCGTTAGGTCTCACTTTCAATTTTCGTGTTAAAAAAGTTAAGGTTCAGACTACAATAAATCTTACAAACATCTTTTTGTGCCAGTTTCTTCTTCCTTTTTATGTTGAAATACTAAGCAAATAATACTTAATTATCTAAAAATAAATTATTTCTCACCAGGCGAAATCGATGATCCGTTCAATGAATTCTTTATCGAGAGCAGAAGTGGTGTCCCCATAGACAGAATGTGGCACGACAAATACAGAGTGAGGTAATAAGATAGCTAATACTACATTTGCTTATAATAAAATAAATTGTTTCCCACTAGATGATGTACTGAGTTTAAGCAATTATTGTGACGTAAGCAGTGTTATTGATCGCGTATGTTTGTTACAGGGAGTGGATGGTGCCGTCGTTCATGTCCCGCGAGCAGGCGGCGCAGATCCTGGCGACGGGCAAGAGCGTGGTGTTCATGCGCGAGGCGTGCGCCGACGAGCCCGACTGCACCGACCACGCGCACCACCTGCACGCGCTGCTCAAACCCAACGCCGGTCACACATCATATACTTACCCTAGTTCTACATATTATACCATCTCAAGCAAGCGCCAGTCTTGAGCAGCCTTTCTCAAGTCTTCAGACAATTAGACTCCCTAAATCATGTTTTCGAAGTTCTATGTGTATTCACAATGATAGAGGAGGCCCGTACGTGGGACGTATATGGGCTAATGAGAAATCGAAAAATATTTATTGAATCTGGACAATGTCAAATTGATTATACTGTATGTGTGCAGGGAGTGAAGAAGGCGCGGAGGGCGGCGGAGGGGCGTGGTGGGAGGGCGCGGACCTGCGCGCGGGCGTGGCGGCGGCGCACCTGGCGGCGTCGCAGCGGCTGCTGGCGGCGCTCACCACGCACCACCACCTGCTCGACCACCTCGCCGCGCACCGCCGGTACCTGCTGCTCGCGCAGGGGGACTTCGTGCACCACCTCATGACGCTGCTGCAGTCAGTACACACACAACCCTACGCGCTACTCACACGCATAATATGATTCCATGTGTTGTATAACTGTATCATGTAGACTAGAAGTGGAAGAGATGTCATGATATTCTCTGTGAGATTTGTACTCTCGTTTTCAACTTTCCCTTTTTAACTGAAACTTTTGAACTGAGTTTAAACTTGATACAAGATGTTGGGATGTTTGAAAATACACATAAAACTGAATAAGACATGTGAATAGAGATGCATATGGTGTGTGCAGGGACGAGTTGAGCAAGCCGGCGACGTCGCTGTACGTGCACAACCTGTCGTGCACGCTGGAGGCGGCCGTGCGCGCCACCAACGCGCAGTACGAGCCGCCGCACGTGCTCGCGCGGCTACACGTCAACCTCTACCCCAACTGTACGGAGACTCTTCACTTACACACAGTATCTTCTTTGTAATTAATTCATTACGGGGCAAACACAAGCAATTCCTAATTGTTATTGCCTATTGTCATTACGGTGCGTGCCATTGTCGATGTTGCACTGAGAATGACACATATTGTGTAGATATCATTTGATATCTAAATTCATATTTTTCAATTAAAAATGATCAGTAAATAAAGTCCGGAAATGCCTCCTATACTATGAATGTTCAGAGTATTACTAGACTATTATGTTGCAGGCGACGGCCGCGACGACAGCGGGTGGGACGTGTTCGCGCTGCAGTACCGCGTGGACGGGCCGCTCGGAACGCTGTTCCCCGCCACGTGCGCGGCGCGGTACCGCGCGCTGTTCGCGCAGCTGTGGCGCGTCAAGCGCATCGAGTACAGCCTGCACGACGCCTGGCGCGAGCACACCATCCTGCACAAGCGGCTCAAGCACATGCCCGGTGCGCTCACTACGCTAATACATACTTTAGGCCCTTTAAAGAAAATTGTCAAAGTGATCCATATGTGCTGTAAAATGCATGGACAATATCAATTCAGTTTATATTTCGCTAGTAAATATTCCATACCGTTACGCTTGTGTGAGTATATTTTTTTTTTTTTTTTTTTTTACGAGAGGAAAGCACCTTAAGCTCCCCTGTTCGGTACCTCGGGGGAGGCCCTGAGGGGTATGTCGGGGTCTCCGGCTACGCCAGCATACCGACTAAAACCTCTCGGTGACCATCACGCGCATTTAGGGCGGTTTTACGGCATCTCAGGGCAGAGGTGCCCTAAATGATCCGCTGCCGCCCAGCGCACCGTCCAGTTATGGACCCCTCCAAATTGGGAGGGCTTGGTATGCCCTCCACTTACTCGATTTGGACGTTCACCTTTTGTGAACGTCCGCGACAGTTAAGAGGCCACGCCCTCTGCCGCCAATCTCGGGGTTGCTATCATAGGGTACCGCCCCCGCAGTACGCCCAGCAACCCCAGTTTCCCCTGTTAGTCGCCTCTTACGACAGGTAGGGGATACCGTGGCGGAATTCTTACACCCCCAATCCACAGGGTGGGGACGCCGGATCAGCCGAACTCGGTCACCCGGCGTCTCCTTCTTTGCTGGCGGCGGCGGCGGGCGGGATCGTTCTGCTCACGAACCCGCCCCGCGCTCTCCTTTTGAGACATTACGGTCTCACAAAAGGAGAGCATCGCCTGCCACGACCTCTGACTCTCGACCATGGAGGGAATCACGGCCGACAGTGAGAGGTCCACTCCAATGGCTGCGCGGAGTGCGCTTCGTTCTTCGTCCCAGGCTGGACAGTCCGATAGAGTGTGCTGGGCTGTATCCTCCGGACAGTTGTCACAGTGGTGACACTTGGCGGTCTCTTCTTTTTTGGCCACCCGCCACAGGAACCAGCCAAAACAACCATGTCCCGACAGAACCTGTGACAGGCGGAACGTCATCACGCCGTGGCGCCTGTCCAACCACTGGTTGAGGACAGGGCGCACTGCCGCGACGGTCCACACCCCAGCACTCGGACTGACCAGCCGAGAACGCCACTCCTCCACGGCGGCCAAGCGTAGGGAGGCCCTTGTGGCCTCCAACTCTCTTGGGGCCGGTCGTTCCCCTCGTCGAGACGCCTCCTCTCGCCAGTGGTAAACTGATGAGAGGGCCCTGGCGTCAAGATCCCAGGGAAGGAAACCGGCCAACACACAGGCCGCCTCGTGGGAAATCGTGCGGTAGCCCCTAATCATACGCTGCGCAACTACCCGCTGCGGTTGCCGCAGAAGGGTCACACAGCGTTTGTTCAGGGACTCGGCCCAAACGGGGCAACCGTATAGGGCCATTGACCGCACGACTCCCGCGAATAATCTTCGGCAAGGGACGCGTTGTGTGAGTATATACTGTATTGTAAATGAGTGTGAGACTCATGTGTGCAGAGGTGTGGGGCCTGCTGCGTCGCGCGTCGTGCCTGCGCGCGGAGGCGCTGCGGCTGTGCGGCGCGCTGCAGGAGGCGGGCGGCGTGGGCGCGGAGCCGGCGTGGCGCCACCTGCTGGCCGCCGCCGCCGCGCACACGTCGCTCGACACGCTGCTGCGCCTGCACCACGCCGCGCTCGACAGGCACTCCATACACGCCATGATACACCACTCCACGCAGGTACTACACCACAAACACACTAACGTTCTCCACACATTATCATCACCAAACCATCAACCAAATTGTATTATCACCAAACGCTCCAATATCATCCCAATCCACAATTCCCTTTTAGATGACTGTAATGCATTACAATAAACTAAGTGCCTTCCGACACCTATTTTCAAACTTATCGAAATGAATACCCTAAGTTAAATTTCCCTTCGAAAGCTGTGTGTCAACATTCAATACAAATATGACAATTTGCTTCCACCCGACAATTATATACCGACGTTGCTAAGTATAATGTGTTTCGCGCAGGAGCTGCAATCGTATTTGGGCAACGTACTAAACGAGACGCTGGCGCTGCGCAGCTTCGAGTCTGCGCTGCACGCCGGTATATATGCGGAGCTGCAGCGTAGGGACAACATCCAACAACTTAAGGCCGATAGGCTAGCACGAGGTAAAAGACATACTTAACTCATGACACCATATTGCCCTTCTTTCACAAATACGGCTTTCTTGTTACGGTGTTCTTATTTCAAAAACATGTTTTTTCGTTTTTGCTTATTTCTTTCGTAAGTTGTAAAATATATTTTCCTTTTAGGAGAATACGCTTTTACGGCATCAGAAGAGGCACAAGACAAAGAGAAACGAAAGAATTTCCACCAGTTCTTGGCTAACCGGAAAGCAGATCTAAACGTCTGGGCGAGGACGTATAGGTAAGCCCAGTTCAGATATTAACATTAAAATTCACTGAGTAACAAGTTGGTATGCTGATAGCGCGTGTGTCTAGGGGCCACGTGACGGCGCTGATCCTGAAGCTGGCGCTGCACGCGGAGGTGTCGCTGCAGACGCTGGCGTTCCGGCTCGACTACAGCGACTTCTACAAGCGCGGCGACGCCAAGCTGCACGAGCCGCTCACCTACCAACACAAGCGGCTCAGCGAGATCGGACTCAACATGGCCAAGGTTCGCAACTGTCCTACTCACTTCACCCACTAACAAAGTACCACTTGTATACCGGGTTTATTCAAACTGTGATCGGAAACTAAGGCAGGGAAAAGTCACGGCGATAACATACCAATTGGAGTTGAAGAAAACCCCGACAAAAATTTTCTATCACGCCAGGGGTTTTGTAATCAAATTAGATATTACCTGCTCCAGTGTCCGATCACGGTCAGAATACACCCTGTATAGTCAGCCCATCGCTGTCCATTGCTGAACATTGCCTTTTCAGGTGAGTGTAAGCGCCAACCATCCTAGTCTTAAGCAGCCATCATCCATCTGCCATTCGCCAGTCTTCTCAGGTCGTCCCAAACTACGTACTGCCTATGCGCGGTCTCGTCTCCAATATACTTAGCCCACTTCCAATTTAGCGAACTAATCCTGCGGGAAACGTCAATGACTCCGGTTCTCCATCTAATTTTTTTATCCACCACTTATAGTCGACCAATTATCTATCGATATGATTCGAATCCTCAAAAATCAAACACTCTCGAGAACAATGTTACGGGGGATAAGAAAATTACCAAATGTATTTAATAGTATTTGTTTATTATTTTGCTGTTTCTTACGATAAGCGAAGTCCAGCTTCACGCTCCGGGCTTCCCCAAAGGAATTCATTAGTAGCTTTTTTTTCAGAAGAACAAGTACCTACTATGACAGTGTAATGAACTGAATGATTAATCTAGTTAGTTCTCATTTTTGTCACGATTCGGGACTGGTTAAGTAAAATTTGCTCCATACTGGCGTGCAAATTTCACATAAAGCATTATTTGCTGGTTTTTCCGGATTCTAATTTAACCCAATGCACATATTGCTTTTGTAATTAACTAATGAACTTTTATGTAGGTCAATAACGTATTCGACAAACAGTTAATAGCCTTTGCTTTGAGACAATACATATAATAATATAATGACGTGTAACAATTTTTTCGTAGTGTTTATTGTTTTGCCGAATGATTTTATTTTTAAATTGTGACAATCGTTACTCATGTCACATACATTTTTTTTTAACTTAATAATGTATCCTTTAAATGATGCATATAAGTAATAGGTTTTTCTCCGAAAACTTTTTAATATTACATTCCTTATATAGTACCTTATATACCTTATATAATAGTTATTCGGAAAAAACAATATATTTATGATCATTGAAACTCAAGCCAGTACTTCGTCACGTAGGCGAAGACACAATAAAATTTGTGGAGTATTTATTTGGTATTTGTATAATATCAGAAAAGTAGTATTTAAAATTAAGGAGATGTGTGTAACATAAAGGTTTATTTGTTTTTATTTGTAGAATAAGCTGATAGAGCGGTCTAAGAAGAAGTGACGACCGGCGACTCCCGAGGCGAGCACTCGCTGCGTGCCGTGGCTCGGCGTCTGTATTCGTGCTAAATGAACGAAACAAACTAAAGGCGAACGTCGCAACAAATTATATATTCCCATTGAAGAATCATTTGAAAGTACGAGATCGTAGCACGAAGGACGCACAGCCTAGACCTTCTACGCCGTCATTTGGAATAACATTAATTATTTATTGCACTAACATATTTACGTCCGACAATGGTGTTTATTTGACAAGACATTTAGCATTCCAAAGTGATATTATCTGTATAAAGCTCTCTATTAGTGCCATGAACCCCACGATTTTTACTCAATAAATAATTTTTAACGTAGTTGGAATCTTATTTTTAATTTACTATGTTTATTTTTGACGACTTTACTAAATATGGAAGAATCATCTTTCTGAGACACCCAGACCCTAAACATTATTTGGGTCACATACAATTTTATGTTACTATTAAAATAATAATATGATACCTTTTCAATAAAAAAAGAGACTTTGTAATAATATTTGGATTTATTATTGCATACATTTTTTGTAAACTACTTGATACCTAACTGTAAGTAACAAAATTTATCCATAATTTGTAAATATTCTACAATTTATAAATTATTGTTAGGTAGACAGTAAGAAGCTCGTCGTTATTTTCGACGTAATATACGTCTTAAATATACATTTCGTACTTATAATTATAAAATACTTACATCGTAATACAAGGACAATAGGAGCTAGCCAACTGTCATTATGGATATCTATTAAAATAGGAATGTATATTATTCCATATTCATTTATTTACAGATACTAAATTATAAATATAAATTAACTTTTAAACAAATATACATCTCTCATTTAATTCTAAATACTGAATTTGGTTTTCAACTTTTTACAATTACATATATTGATTCCTTGGTATTAAAAAAAAAATGAGTGAACATATTTCCCTATATATATTTTCTACTCTTGAATTCTTCTAGTATTACCAATTAATATCAAATGTGGGCTTTCATGATAATACAGACGAAGCGGAAGAAAACAAAAAACATGCTACTGAAATAACATTTCTTTGGACTGTTCACATAAAAAGAATTTAAATTTTTATAACGAACGATAGTCTAATCTAGTCCATACAGCAAACATTATATTGGCGTAGATAAAGTTCAAACCACTTTTTTTAATATCACTATTTTGAAAAACAATTGGGTCAAATGACAGCAAAAAGAACGTCAATATTTTTAAGTCTACATCAAGAACACATAGCACCATACATATTTAATCTCGTAATTTCCATGTAAAAATCTACACTTATTGGCACTAAATTTGGTGGCGTCATACTATTTAGCAATAGTTATTCCCATGTGTTTGATTAATGATTTATAATAATGAGGTGTAAAAGCTTATCATAGATACTGACAAGTGCGCTTGTAAACGTCCTTCTTGCGTAATGCAGCTCGTACTGCTTCATCGAACACTTCATTCACGTTCACTCGTTCCAATGCAGAACATTCTACAAATTGAGCCGCTCTGAAAATAAAACGTTACTTATTAAGTACGTTACAACATGTGACGTACGGTCTAAAATTGTCTGTCTTTGGCATCACAATGCTTGTTGAGCGGAAGTCCATTGAGTATTTTTTCATTTGCTTGGAAACCTTAGAGTGACCGCTACGGAACGTGCATGTGTACGGAAGTTTTTTTACCCGACACTATTTATTTAATTTTAACATTGTATATAGTATAAGTGAAGCAGTGATGGCCTCGAGGTTTAGGCGCGCGGTCGAGAACCTCGGCGGTCGCAGGTTCGAACCCCAGACACACACCTCTGACTTTTCGAAGTTATGTGTGTATTCAAATTGAATTATCACTTGCTTTAACGGTGAAGGAAAACATCGTGATGAAACCTGCACACCTAAAAGTTCTTAGGAATTTCTTAGGTGTGCAGTCCGCCAACCCGCACTAGGCCAGCCTGGCGGACTATCGCCTAAACTCTCTCAATGGTAGAGGAGACCCGTGCTCAGCAGTGGGCGTATATGGGTTGATGAAGAAGAAGGAGAAGATATAGTATAATATTGTTTTTATTGTAATCAGTTGTATCATTTTAGGTTAGGTGGTTAAAATATCAATCATAAAACAATTAATGAAATACATTTATCTCTCATCTTCACCAAAAACAAAATATAACATGGTGTTTAATATGGGCGATTTATTCAACAAATTGAGAGTGTCGTCATATCAGAAGTTGGCGCCATTATCAGCTCGTGATAAGGCAATAGGCAGCTGCCGGCGTTTGCGACTGATAACCCTCGTCGCTTTTCACTTTTTTGTTGTTTTAAAATATTTATTTCATTGTGTTTTAACCTGATCCAACAAATGTCCTTTTTTAAGTTTTATGGGATGGAAAAAATAGCTAACATGACTGTTCAATATTTCACATGGTAATGGAAATAGTGTTTTACAGCCCCGTGGCGCAGTTGGCTAGACACCAGCTGCGAAACGAGCGGCCGCAAGTTCGATCCCCGGACCGAGACAAAGTTACAAAGAGTTAATAAAGAGAAATATTTAACAGATATACAGATAGTCTAACGAAGTATTCTTCACCTTTATGGTGGGTAAAACTCACATATAACGGTTTAGTCTGACAGTTGAGACACAAGAATCGAACCCGTAACTAAAATCAAATACTCGGACCTAGTGCCGTATGCACCGCATATATAGTTGACGTTGTTTAATTAATAACCGGCCACAGAAGGATTATAAAAATGTTTATAATTTTTTATTACCATGCTACAATATATTATGTATGAGGTCGAAACAAGCCGTGGTAGTAGGTGTAGAAGGATAGAAACATTTATTTATTTTGTAGAGCTCTCGGATTTATTAATTGAGTATTACCTCATTCATCTTGTGACAGCGTCCAAAGGAAGTTATGACGTAGTGGGTTTTAGTTCCCGGTAATTATTTTACTATCTGAACAATTTTTCCGCGTCAGGTTTGTGTTGACATGAGAAGTATTACTTCACACATTAAATTTATTAATGTTATATTTTATTTATCCAGATTCTTTAAAAAAGAACCAAGGGCATTAAATGTGTAATGAGGATTACATACAATTATCACTACATAGTATAAAACAAAGTCGCTTTCTCCGTCCCTATGTCCCTTTGTATGCTTAAATCTTTGAAACTACGCAACGGATTTTGATGCGGTTTTTTTTAATAGACAGAGTGATTGATAAGGAAGGTTTATATGTATGATAACATCCATTAAATATCAGCATTGCACCCGTGCGAAGCCGGGGCGGGTCGCTAGTTCTTTATAATTAACTGATTCCTAACATGCATACTCAACGTTAATTTAGTTAACAAAAGTCGGCGTTATGTTACGATTTCAATAATGTACCTACTTTATTATTTTTTATTTGTAACCAGTCTATGAGAATTATTTATTATTATCGTCTATTAAAATATTCAATATTCATATTCGCTAATATGTTTTTTAGCGATAATGTGAACATGAAACTAAAAATTTTTCAGACTTACCGAATTTTCTTTTTTAATTTTTTTCCTTCCTGCGTCGTAACCACAGCTTTGTCTGTTCCTCGTAAATCCATTTTAGTTGCTGAAATGTGTAATAGAATATTTACATGTTTATTTTTATCTAAATAATATTGAAATTAAAGCCCCGACATCTATAAATCTTCTGCGAAGTCCAAAACTGACTTTATGCCAACTGTTTAACTCGAGCTGTTTATAATATCTTAAATGTGAAGTTAAGCTTGTTGAGCACAGTGTTACAATTCTACAAAATTTTTAAGTAATTAAGCTCTTCCTCATTAAGTCTCATTCCGTTAATAGCCACAAATTGTGCCCGCAAATATAAAAATAATTTAGCTAATAATGTAAGTAGCGATCCGCTTATAGTAGCTAATTTAGGGCAATTAAGGATTTTCCTAGGATCATGTAAAAGTATTGTTTTAAATTGCACATACATTAATGGTGATTAAATATTGCTTACCTACTAATACAATTGGCACGGATGAGCTAAAATGCTTTAATTCGGGGTACCATTTATGTATCACATTCTCGTAGGATGATCGACTCCCAACAGAGTAACATACAAGGAAACATTTCGTCTGAAACAAAAAATGTTTTTTTATATAAACACCGAGTATTTCTACATGCATGCTATACGTGGCCCACATAATAGATTTACATTGAAAATAAAAAACAGCACTGAATTGTGATGAGGGATAATATAACATTGAAAGGAGAATTTAACGTAATTTGATAATCAGGTACAAAGGATAATTAAGTGTGCTTAGTTTTAATTAGAAGTGGTAGAGTCTCGCCGTAGTTTAGTAGGTACTAAAATGGTACTATTGTCTTATGAAAACTCGTGAATCAACTTTGTTGAGTTAATTTTACCGAATGATGCTTCTGAAGACTTGTTTTTTATCTTATGATTATGATGGGGTGTATGCGTTCGGTTAGATAGCGGCAAGTGTAGACAGGCAGGTTGACTCTATCGACTGCTGAAAGAAATTTTTACAATCTACTTCGTCTTCATTGAATTTAATCATCAAGTTTTCCTACGGTCAGTTTACCGAACCAGCAGAAAAGGATCATTGATTACAAAATAGTGTTAAGGTGTATAATTTTGACATAAAACTCACTTGTGTATATGACAGTGGCCTCAAACGCTCATAGTCTTCCTGGCCAGCTGTATCCCATAGCGACATTTCAACTTCTTCGCCATCCACTGTCGTGTAACCGACATAGTTGTCAAACCTATAGAAATGATACGGTTAACTTAAACTTCAATACAATACAAAATATATTGAAAACAATCCCTTAATCTAAATGATGAAGAGAACGGTCGACAAAACAATATCATAAAAGACATAATTCGCATCATGACATTGAGTATGAAGTAGGTAAACGGTCGTTGACTGAGTGAGCGCGAATGGCCAGTAGTGTTGTTATAGGGATGTTTCGCAAGGAAATCAAACTTGCTGTAGGCGTATGTTTCATAAGGAGGAAGCGACGGCTGTGTAGATACAATACAACAATGCCGCGACGTATTTGACTTTATAAATAGTGCAGCTCGTAATGTTAAGTAGCTAGCTGGACAATATGAGCCCACTAACCACGAACGGGACTAACCGTTGATAAAATTAAATTGGAATTAGCTCGCTTTTTACGTTAGTAGAGTACTTATTCTACGTTAATGTAAAAAAAGAAATTTTAACGTATTTGACTTCGTATGTACTACATGATAGGTACTACATGATTTTTTAAACAAAATTTACATCAAGCCCTAATATGATTCATAATTTTATTTTGCCTATGTGTTCAGCAATAAAAAATAATCCAGATTAAGCACTAAACGATACCTACAAGCGTTTTCTTATTTAATAAGATATGAATGTAAATTTACAATTAATTTCAGCATAGTGATAACGTTATCAGCGGATAATAAATAAATGTATTAAAAGCAATTAATACAACTCTTTTATCATGTCGGTTTAAAGGGACCGGCTGCAATGGGCCACATAACTGATGGTAAGATATTCACATCCTTTCCGACAGTGCCTAGCGTATGCAAGGTATTCCAAACACAAGCCTCGCTCTTCACGTTCAAACAAAAATGTATAGATATTAGTTTACCAGCCAGCCGGTAAAATTGTTTCGTTTTATGTTCTATTTTATTCTACACATTTTTATTTAAATTATTTGCTTTGTTTAGATAGTATTATTATCGTCAGCTCTATTATACCTACAGACGTTTTCTGTGTAAATATAAAAATGAATTGCCACTATTCAACTATTAATGATATTTAACTATTAACACCGCACTTCGTTTACTGAGGCGCCAATCTGTCTTAGGATTGAACTTAGACGGAACTAATGTAGAATTTAAATAGGAAACTAAACTTCTTTATTACACATCTAGGGGTCTTATCATAGGTATGTAATGGTAAATTGTGTATACATAACATTTAATAATTTGGATGACGAGTATACCGGCTAGACTTACTCATCAAGTGGCCTACCTAGTGTAAATTTTAAATCACAAATGACGTAAGACATAATCGATTCATCATCGCTTCCGTTCTTAATAACATCTAAAATTATTTGTTTGAATAAATATACGTTGATATTAAGAAAATAATATGATTATTATAAAATGTTCAATATTAAATGCCAATAAATGTATTAGTGAGTCAGCTCCTGTGATAAGAAACTTGTCATATAGAACTCATGAATTCATAAAAGGAAAAATAATGGAAAATCCTTTATAGTCGATCAACGGGTAACCGTATAGGAAATTTAGTTTTGTCATTTACAAACAGTAATGCAATAATATTGATACCATATCGAATGGATAATAAAGCGCCTCTGAGTAGTGTCGCTCATTTCGTCACAGAACTGCCCTGCTGACCTACCAAGACACGCACCTGCTGAAAGAATTGTCTCAGTGAACTGTACTTACACTGTGGGAACATATTCTTCTGGAAATTCTTTCTTCGTGTACACGTAGAGTAAACAGGTTTTTCCGACCATACCATCTCCGACCACTGTAATTTTTAGTCCCTTGGGCGTCCCCATGATTTGTAAAGGGACATCCGACAACTAATATCACACACAAAATCACAACAAGTCACAAGAAGTCTATTGTATTGACACTCAGCAGGACCACATCGATGCTATTTGTCGTCTTCGCATTAAATCCTCCAACTGTAACTCAGTCCTTCACGAATCTTATCATTCGATGATATAACGATCTTATCAGTGCCGTAGAAATGTTTGCGATAGCGTGTTGAATTTAATTGAAACAATGCGCGTGCGCAGTTTCGCGGTCGAATGCGAAATGATAAACGAGTGATTCAGTCACTGGCGGCGTAATGGTCGACGGTCGTGCGGCGCGCGACACCGACGTCACGCAAGTGCGCGCGGACTCAGAGCCTCCAACTCTGAATATTTCTAATTAATTCTGTGAACGTATTCCATCCAAACCTCCGCGGCACTAAATGAGTTAACGTCACACGCACGATCGCGTCGCTTACTATTCCACTCAACGAGCGTCACATACCATAGGTAGACAAAGATGTGACAAAAACAAGTCATTAAAATTTAATAGTATTAAGTAGTATTTTATACATACCTAAAATGAGGATATTAACATAGTCCCATATTTCACATGTTTTAAGCGCAATTATAAATCATAAAATTGCTTGAAAGTATTTGGGATAATCAGCCTTCTGGAGCTTGCATACTTATCTAAGGCATATGACAATTTAGAGAAACGATGAGAAATTAACATAAATTCAAATGATTGGTTATTTAACAACATAATTTAAGAAGTTATTAACAACACATAGATTTTAAATTGCAATGTTTAAAATAAAATATAAAATAAAAGTACTACTGAAACAACGTCTATGGGTATACAAGTACCTAATATAGGTTTAGACTAAGATTTTACTTTAAAAATGCACTACATAACTATGTAAGGCAGTGGTACGGAGAATATGTACAAGAAGTTTGTACAAATACTGCGTACCTTTAATTCATTATTATTCATATTGGCTTCTATTCTATTTTAGAATACCGCTGACCTTGTGATTCAGGTATAATTATTATAATAATTCCTACAGTAGAGTCCAATTCTGGATGTCACAAGGGTTTGAACTTAACTGCAATTCATAAAATGTAACGTTTGGTTAGTAATCTATTTTAGCTTGAGCAGACGTCTCTGAATATGTCAGTAGTGTGTTAATCGTTTTATCATTGCCATGGGGTGTTTGGACATCTATTTAACACATCATAGTGCTAAGTAAACTTATTATTATACCAATTTACGTCCTGTTTTGAAATTGCTAGTGGGTAAGACCTTATGGTATCATCAATGAAATTAGTCACTCATCTTAGGTATCTTCATTTAGTGTTTTGAGTTTCAGGTTTATCCCTCCTTGTTATGGAAGCTATACATAGTTGAAAATATTTACAATATAGTAGGGAATTTCTTTTTGTTTTCCTTGTTTTGTAGTACGTCGTAAGGAAAATAACATGAATGAAAACAAGTTATTAAGAGTCAATGATGCAAGTGCCTTATCATTAAATTCCAAAATAGGTCATGCATTTACCGTAATGATCAACTCATATGAACTCTTTTATGAATAAAGCATTTTGTGATATTTTCTAAATAAGAAGTAAAAAGTGTACGGGTAAATTTTGATCGGATCATATTTTACTAGCCTGAGCTTGTTATTATCAGAATGTAACTAACATAATGGCCTGTAGTGATGTCATATATGGGGAATCGTATTTTGCAAACAATACCAATTGTCAGATTCTCAATTCTCTTCGGATGATACAGGCGTTGAACAACATTTACATTATGTATTTTTTTCTCTTATTCTTTAAACATTTGCTTTTTTATCCATATTTATCTCTATATAAAGGCTCTCTGAATGACTTGTATTACAAGTGTTTATTCGCCAATATCGCCAAATGCACATAATGTAATTCTATGCAGATTTAAATAATCGATGTTGATACTTTGCGGTAGATTCTTATGTAGGTCTATGTAGAAATTGAATAAAAGTTTCGCGACAACAGCTGCGGTGGAAGAACCGAAGAAAAACATGAAGTCGCACGTCCGTCTGTTGTCGTCGTTCGTAAGATGGATTTGATACAGTTTAAAGTACTGGCCAAGCTATGACACGACATAGGACCGAGGCAAATGGCACAGTAATAGCATACCTTAACTCCTTTAAGTAAAGTTAACATTTATCAAAGAAAAAAAATCATAGTCTTAATCTGGATTAATTTTTATTTATTTTATTAGTAAGTTTTGTGAATCGATTAACAGCTTACAATAACACAATTATACAAGCTTCTGGGACCTTCTTATTTCTAATTATCTTGATATAAATTTATTCGATTTATATCAAAGCAGGTACATTAGACAGATTAAAAACAAATCTACAGCAGCTTCTGTTACAAAAACAAAGTAACGCGAATAATCACTTAAGTACTCAATATTTGCTTCTTAAACTTATATTGGACGTAAATGAACAATTTTCCTGATACATTAAATATTAAGTGAAGATTTAAAAGAAACAGTGAAACTTATTGTCATAACTATACCTAATCGTGCAGAAGGGTGCTATAATACTGATAAAACAGGTAGTAGCAGTAACTTATAACTCCCGTGTAAAGAAAAAAAAAATACAAATCAGTAGGTCTATAGGAAAGATCAAAAAACCCTAAAAGTTGAAATCAATATTCATTAAGTATGATATGTTTCAATTTAGATTTGGCCAATTTTAACCAACATCATAATCATAAAACTTTGATCACAATATTTTTTTGTCTTGTCTTGTCAGAGAATAATAATCATCATCACCATCATCATCAGCTGATATACGTCCTACTGATGGACATGGACCTCCTCTTCCATCGAGATGGTTTAGGCTTTAGTGTAGTTTGCTGGCCTAATGTGGGTTAGCGGATTAGACACCTTTTTTTTTTCTCGAGGGGAAAGCTGCTTATGGCTCTACCTCCCGCCAACCCTCGGAGAGAGGGGCAGGAGGCGTATGTCGGGGTCACCGGCCATCCAGCCCGGCAGATGTTAGTGCCGAGCTGGGTCCCTATCCTACCCTAACCTGCACCGGCATACCGACCAAAACCCCCCGGTGGCCATCTTCGCGCCAGGTAGGGCGACCACGGTGCGTGGGCGAGTGGCGCCCACAATGGTTCCGCAGCCGCCCAGTGCGCGTCCGATACGAGAGCGTCTCGGCCTACTCAGATTTGTGTCCACAGGGCCACAGGGCAAGGCGCCGAGTCTAATTGTCACCGTTGACCCGGCGCCTCAGCGGATAACACACCTAAGAACTTTTTAGGTGTCCAGGTTTCATCACGATGTTAAGTGACAATTAATTGGGAAATCACACATAACTTCGAAATGTCAGAGGTGTGTACCGCGCGCTTAAAACTCGAGGCCGTCACTGCCGAGATTAATAAAATGTGATAAACCTTAGAAATAATAAAGAATGTATAAAATGTGTGATCGAAAACTAAGGCAGGTAATAGTTAGGGTGATCACGAACGTATTGGGGTAAAAAAAAATGTCATTTTCCTAAGAAACAGTATGGTTGTAAGGGAAACGTCATTTTTTATTTTTCGTCGGATTTTCCAAGGGTTCGTAATCATAGTAAATGTTAACTGCCTTATTTTTCGATTACGGGCTGAATCCATCAGTATAAATGTATCAGCAGCATTGAGAACTTTAATGCCTTGTCTAATATCACTCTTCTTACTACATACGCCTAAAGACCATACTCCATTTATATATTTTCATTTACAAGTAAGTTTAAACTACCTTGTACATACTTAAATTAACCTTCTGCGTCGCCTCTATTACTTAAAACATAAATCAATTATAAAAATTGAAACAGCCAAATTAACATATTAAGTCTTATCAACATAAGCAATTAATAATAATTGAAAACAACTAATCGTTTACGTTAACATCGTTGAGTCCACTTAAAAGTAGGTCCTCCTTTAAGTCTAGTATTTGGTGCAGAAGATCTTGGTTGACTTTTTGCAGCTTTGCAATTGTTGCACGATGTTGTTTATCTTTCTCTTTTAGCTGTAACAATGTCGTGTCGCAGGTATCACTGCATGGTTTACTTGCATCTACAAGGCAATAAAAAGAAATGACTGTAAATAGCTAATTTCAATTTTCCGGTCTATGTATACTGCTCCTTCAATTTTTTAACCCATTAGCTAACGCTAATAATGGAATCATAACTTGCATGATTGTGAGAGAAATTTCAATTCCCGCTTTACTCTCCTGTGCACACTATAAACACAGTCGCGATGGTGTTTTGATCAAAAAGAAAACTTCTATAATGCTGTGGCATTTGCCAGAGGTTGCAGTCCCTAAATCCTGCATGGTTAGCAAAAAATATTGGCGCTGATGACATATGTGTAATTTTAATTCAATAATAATATTTGCAACAAATTCAAAAGCAATCACTGTATTATTGAAGGGGCTGTTTGCATTATTAAAGTATGTATATTAAATTAATTAGTTTTTTATTTTTAATTTAAATTTTTCTTTAAGTGTAACATTAAAAATATGCCTATGAATACAGTTCTCTACCATAGTCCTTGACTATTATGCCTCATTAAATATCATCAAATTGGCTTAAGATTTTCTTTCACTTAGCTATTAACTTAAGTGAACACATGACCTCCCAGCTCAGCACAAAAATTAGAAGGTAATATTATAACATAAGATGTAACAAAGAAAGCAACAACAGTAGTACAAATTGCATACCCTTATTTCTAAGTCTGTCTCCCAATTTGTCTACTTGCAACTTGAGTCTTGCTATTTCATTTTGTAGATTTCTTTCACTGGCTGCTTTCTGTTTGGTCAATTGCAAAACTTTTGCACGGGTCTCGGTCAGTGTTTGTAGCATCACATCAGAACGGTCTGAAATCTTTTGAGCTGAAGCAACACATGCCTTGGCTTCATTTTTCTCTAAGCTTATTTTATCTTTCAATCTTGTAACTTGAGCCTTAATTATAAAAAAAAATACAATTGTAAATGATTTATAACATTGTATAAACACTAGTTACTGAAAAAAGCTTTGAAGTTGAAGAAATGTATAATATATTTATGGGGAATATAATTATGGATTGATTAAAAGAACATGCCGACAAGTGACCTATTTGATCTATAAATCATAATCTGTGCCATATACAACACTGTATGCAATAAACTCATGGTACATACATTTAATTGCTTATTGTTCTGTTCCAGGATGTGGTTCTGCTCCATTAATCTGTCTGCCTTCTCAGTCACATTCTTATGGAAATGCAACAGTGTCCAAACTGAATTTATAAGGTTTACCAAAGCAACTGGTTGTAATGTGCCATTCAGGATGTCAATGTATGGATTAAAAATATAGTTTATGTTGAGTAGCCCAAACTCCTGCAAAAATATGATCTATATATTAAAATAATAATTTACTTGTTAATTTTTTGGTATTAGGGTGTTTTCTGTCTGAGCGCGTTTCTTTTATGTTATAGTTATTACAAACTCACAAAGTCAGTTAAATACGAATTACGTATGTTTAAAAAAAATTAATGGTAAACAAAACAATGGCATTCTTCGGACCAAAATATTACATGCCTTATAACGCCAAAGGTGTTCTTTTTTGTTAGAAACACGTATTCATACCTCACTGAGTCCTATTAGGCATTCCTTAAAATTATTTAATGTGCACGGTTCATACGCAGTTGCTTTCTTATGCTTATAATTCTGTAAAAGCTCTTTCACTTCTTCATCCAACGAGTCAAAGGTGTCTATTGAAGACGACATACTTATCAAATTTTTATGAATTAAATTTGAAATTAACCGTGAATATATTATGTGTTAACTCTCACCAAACTTCTACCTGCATGTAATTTTTTACCTGTTTGGCGGGAAAGTAAATTCAAACAAAATTCCTAGTCTATGCTTAAAAAAATATATTATATCGATGGTAAATTTTGAATCTCTTGATGCGGTAACACTTGTTACAAAAGTAGTGTCACCTATTTGCAAAAATAAAAACTAACAATGTGTCAATGATAATGGTGATAAATTGTACCGACGTCTCTGACTCTAGTCTCTAGACTAAACTTCTTCTTCTTCATCAACCCATATACGCCCACTGCTGAGCACAGGTCTTCTCTACCATTGAGAGGGTTTTAGGCCATAGTCCACCACGCTGGCCTAGTGCGGGTTGGCGGACTACACACCTAAGAAATTCCTAAGAACTTTTAGGTGTGCAGGTTTCATCACGATGTTTTCCTTCACCGTTAAAGCAAGTGATAATTCAACTTGAATACACACATAACTTCGAAAAGTCAGAGGTGTGTGCCTGGGGTTCGAATCCGCGACCGCCGAGATTCTCGACCGCGCGCCCAAACTTCGAGGCCATCAATGCTTTTGACATCTAGATTCTAGAGTAAACACAACTTGTTTTTTCATTGAAAAAAAAATCGCAGTATAAACTAAAACATGTTCCACTCGATTGTCATCCTGATTAATATCAGTATGACAATCATCCAAGAGATCAGAAGAGATA
The DNA here is from genome assembly GCA_030295005.1 of Cephonodes hylas. NCBI lineage: Eukaryota > Metazoa > Arthropoda > Insecta > Lepidoptera > Sphingidae > Cephonodes > Cephonodes hylas. Next base: position 8,930,671 of record AP025363.1, on the reverse strand, counting down.
ATTCTCTTCTTGATGATTGAATGGATCGATGGCAGAATCATGCATAATATTCTTCCACTTACAGTGAGGCCTACCGCCTATAGGGTGTGATGGTTGCCTCCTACGTAATAAACTGCTAAATGCCAAGGCATGACTCTCAACCTGATATAATATCTGTTGTATTAATGTTTTCTGCGACATGCAAAGAAAAATACCACAGCAAACGTGTATATTCACCAGATGTTTGTGTTTGAATACTAAAAGACACTATAAACGTAATATAACCCCATGTAATACAGCGCGTGTTGAATCGATTCGGACTATTTTTCATGACAAGAATCACACAATGAATATTCGAGAAGACGCCACGAACAAAGTAGCCTTTAAGTATCGGCACGTTGCGTCGCTCGTTGACATCTATTATATTATCAAAGAATATCATTTCCGACGATTGAAAAGTTTTAATTTTTTTTTTAATTTTTTAAAGTTATTATTTAACGCAACTCTGCCAGTGTCAAGTAGGTTAGAAAGTTTTTTCAATCTGTGTTAATTTAGTTGACACTTGGTATTTATAATCTGTGGTTGTTGTGTCACCATTCATGAAGAACGCTGGCTGTCGCCTGTCATTTTGTTATGTTGATTGGATTTAGTTTGTGTGGAAGTGGTTCTATGTTCGTAATTAAAATTTTTCGAGCAAAATAACTAATAACTTCGAATAGTCATATAAGTTTGTTTATAATTAAAAGTAGTAAAAATGAAGCGGAGTTATGATTCTATGAATTCGTCCATTGAAATAAGTTCCTATCGTGATCAACATTTTAAGGTTTGATTGACTTTATTATTTGTATTCACTAATTTTCCCTATTCATTTGTATCCTAATAGAAAAGTATTTAAATCATACTAAAAAGTTAGTTACTATACAATATCATCTCATATACTAATTCATCTATGTGTCACATTATCAATATGTGCTTGAACCATGTCTTGAAAATAAGCATGCTACACTGTATTGAGAATGACATAATATTGATATATGAAGTTGTTTTCCAAAACTAATATCATATAATGCAAAATGATCAATGGTTGCATTGAGCAATTTTTGTTATAGACACAATTCTACATAACAATAACCTAGTTAATTGGGAAATTCGAATTGTCTATTTTGAATCTACCCTATGAAATTATCCTTTATGTAAACTCAACAATTATTTTTGGGATATGTACACAAACTATGAAGGCAACAACATTACACATAGCACAAATATGAATTATTCACTTTGCCCTATCTCATTATTGTGTGAAGATGTGGTGTAGTAATTATTACTATATTGTTATAGGGCTCTCGGAGTGAACAAGAGAAATTATTGAAAGCCTCATCAACACTGTATATTGGCAATCTTTCATTCTATACTACAGAAGAACAAATATATGAGTTGTTTTCACGCTGTGGTGATATAAGGAGAGTTGTAATGGGCTTAGACAAGTACAAAAAGACCCCATGTGGTTTTTGCTTTGTAGAATATTATGCCAGACCTGATGCTGAAAACTGTATGAGGTGAGTTATACAAATATGATTTGTAATTTTCCACTTAGCCTTTTTTAAGTGAAACAAGTGTACATATATTGCATTATTTGATTAGTAGATCATAATTATTGTAATTTTTCTATTTACCTACAAGTCTATATAACAATAAACAAACTAGTACTAGGTCAAAGTATAAATAGAGAGCTAATATTTAGTTCACTGGACTTATTTGTTTTGTATACCTATTATTCTTGCAAGCATGGTACCTTTCCTATGATTATTAATAGGAAGCAAATGGTATTTTAAGCAGTAATGGCCTTGAGGTTTAACTCCACACTCGAGAATTGTAGTGGTTGGGGGTTCAAACCCCAGGCACACACAAAGAATTATCACTTGTTTTAATGGCGAAGGAAAACATTATGATAAAACCTGCACACCTAAATGTTCTTAGGAATTTCATAGATGTGTAGTCCTCCAACCCGCATTAGTTCGGTGGGGTGGACTTAGGTCTAAACCTTGTCAATGGTAGAGGAGGCCTGTGCCCACCAGTGTTTGGATTAAACTGTATTTAATCCAAGTATGTACCTATTTAATAACTATATAATAACTAGTGATGTGCCGGATCGTCAAAAATCCAGATCCGCGGATAAGGAACTGAATACGGATATTTGTTGTCAAGATCCGCAGATACGGATCTTAACTTTCTTACACAATCGGTGTCGGACCGCGCGATCTTCAGTTGAAAAATATTTGATTTGCAATGTGGCGGTTCTTTCTTTTGTTTTAGTTTAATGTCACACTGGGCAGCAGTCTTACCCTTCGTCTTAACGAATATATTATCTATAAATTTAACATTAATAAGGTTTTATCATTGTATATATACCAAGACATCTGCTTATAGTCTAGCGACTGATTGCCGATTATACACCATAAAAAAAAAATAAGGAAAAATAGATCCGTAAAAGATCCGCCAAAAAGTAACGGATACAGACACGGATACGGATACGGATATCCGGCACATCACTAATAATAACCTAAATCAAAGACAAAAATGATGCATTTTTTTAAATTACTTTGTTTATATTTCAGATATATTAATGGTACTAGACTTGATGACAGAATCATTCGTTGTGACTGGGATGCTGGATTTATTGAAGGGCGACAGTATGGACGAGGAAAGACAGGAGGACAGGTACAGTAACATTATTAAAAATACTGATCAATGGAATTGTGTATAACTAAGCTATATTTTGGACTGCACTACAAATAGTCATGCACAATTGTGGTGGTACCACTCAGGTACCACTAGGTCATTCTCAGTAGTTCTCATGTAGTTGGTCAATGAAGTTTTTAAAACCCCAATTTGGTTTTGGTGGGATATTAAGTTAATATAATTTCAGCACCCTAATAGCATTGGGTTGCTATAATGGCTTTGGTGATCAGATACCTTTTTTTTGCTTCTATTCACTTAGCATAGCAGACTGACTTAAAAATGCAACAAGCTTTGCATGGATATGTCTATGTATTTGTCATTTACTTTGTTTCAATTGTAACTTATTTTAAGTGGGTACCAATAAAGTGTTATCTATCTATAAAAATGTCCGATTAGGAAAACAGACAAGCGACATGATCCCATACTATCGAAATCATTCACGTCACCTGGAGCTTCGTATTGCGATAAACCAGCATTAGCATAATATACATAGTTCTTTCTTATTACAGGTTCGAGACGAATACAGGACTGACTATGACGGTGGCCGCGGCGGCTACGGAAAGATAATTGCACAAAAGATAACACCAACGACTCTGGAACGTTGATAGCTTAATTATGAATATGATATATAAGTGTGGATCTAATATGTGAAAGACTGTACTATTGTAATGACAGGATACATTTAGTACCAGCAGAATGGAACATTAAAGGTTTTTATTCCATATGTTTGGCCTGTTATTATATATAATATCTATATATTTCTTAGTTTCAATATAGTCTGTTTCATTAAATGTTTGAAAGCTTCTTTTTCATATGTCATTCTTACACAGGTGAAAAATTGCCCTTCACTTTAGATTATTTCAGGTATAATTGGAACCTTATAATCATTTCTTTCCCAAGTTTACATCGTCATGATAAACAAGTTTTAGTGTGTGTGTGTGTGCCTTGAGTATCATCTTATTTAATATACTTATAATGGCAGATATTGCATTGGGTATTTTAAAATTAGATATGGTAATTTCATATGAAACATTTATTTATGACAAAGTAAAGACACAAAAAGCATAGAAAAATTATAACAATATGTTTTCAAAAAATAAAGCTTGATCATAAGCTGGACACTTCAATAGCGAATCAATAATAATTTAAGCAAATTACTGTCACATTAATTGTTGGTAGAATAAAAGTATGTATATGTAACATAAACAAGTGTAAAAAATAAATATTATGGTGTAAATATAATTTGCTATAATGTTTTAACAATTTTGAACAAAAATTTTGTATTAGTATAAAATATAACACAAGATTTTTAACAACTAGTTCACACTACATTTGTGCACAGTTCGCTACTTCACATAAAATTTTATTTTCAGCTTAACTTTTTATTAAAATTATAGATGTTCAAAGAATCGGAGGTTTCCCTAGCTTACAAAATAGGGTCACTGATTTAGGTACACAAGGAGCGAATGCATAATCATAAGCCAGTTTTAACACAATATTCAGATCTCATTATCATCAACTCGTATTCATATCAGATCATAACATCATAAGATAATGCTTATAAGAAATGCTTTAAATAGACTCGGTAAGTACATGAACGCTTACACAATAAATGATTTGTATATTAGTAAAAACGTTAATCTCTTGGCGACGATTCGGGCAGCAAGTCGAACCACAAAGTCTTCGCTTCGCGAAAATCGTACTGGTTCAAATGGATAATCACCTGAAAATTTGAAAAAACATGGCTGTTAAAAAAATCGATATTTAATTCGTTCAAATTTGGCGTGGGATTGGTATTCTATATAAATAAAATAGATTTTGATCAAAAGACAACTGAAACAATGTACATCTCATCATACGACAATGCAACCACATTCATTTAAATAAAACAGTCAAAATCTAGGCCAAGACAGAATTAAATATTGTCACGTATATTGTCTCTAACTTATGTTCCATGATGAATATGTTGTTTATGATTATAAGTGGCAAGTGTATTAAACTAATTACCTGTCCAATGACGGGGCTGCCGCCGAGGAAGCCCTTGTGTGTGGCGACGGTGACCTCCACCTGCCGCGAGTGCAGCTCGGCCAGCGGGATCACCCACTCGAACTGCTCGTCATACTCCGGCATGCAACTGTCTTTCACTACCTACAATGTGCAATGGAAGGAAACTTTAAATAAATAAATCTTGATACTAATAAGGGCCATTTGTTACTTAGGCGCTTATTTATGATAAGGTCATTTTCTAAGGTCTAAATTCTTAAATACATCATATTAACTTTACCCACTACATGTCGTAAAATACAGTGATAAATAAATAAGGTAATGAATTCATAAATTTAACTTTTTACTTTTAATCGAATGCGTTTGGTATCTTACACTGTTTGGCACTTGGCGTCTTAAGTGATCGCTCCATCTATTATACTTAAAGTCGGGGGTGCTGATAATAAAGCAATATTTCTAAATCATACCACAGTTTTCCGCTTAGAGTCTTTAGATCTTCCAGGCAACAAATACAACTTGACGTACGGGTCAGGCACGTTGGTCGGATCTTTCAACGGTATATTCCTGTGAAGTAATACCATTTTATTCACAATTTCTGTGCCACGAAGCTTAGGCTTAGGGTTTAGGTTTTTGTGAAGAAGTACTTACATTATCTTGTGAACGACAACGAACAGAGTTTGATTTTGCATACTATAGCGAAGGGACAGTAGGATGCGACCCAAACCAGCTTCACCAGCAGACCTGTACCGAAAAGGAAAAACAACATTAACTCATCTTAAATTGGATAATAAGTAATAACCAGTAAGATTTATACATAAATACACTGGACACATACACATTGTAGTGCCGATCATACAATTAAATACATGTGTTTCGTCACCTATTTGCCACAATGCAGGAATGGAACCTGCGGGCTCTCAATTTGTTGTTTCGTATTTAACGACCAACACCATCGAGGCTGTTAAGACGAAAGCTGTATGAAAACAAGGCTTCTTACGTGGTTAGCGAAGACGTTCTGTGCACAAGTTTCGGAGAGTCGCGACTAGCAGGCGGTTGATATTCTTGAGGAGTGTCTAAAAAACAAAAAATATAATTTCTCACATGTAGGGTAAACTTCTAGTCAATGGACACTACTAGTCATTGGACAGAACACAATAAAACTATATTTATTAAGGTTTCTTCGAAAACAGGAACACTGCAAGTGATCTCTTTTTAATATCTGGTTTTTGACATTACATAATAGTTCAAAACAATTGTAATAGAAGGCACTAGTAGCTTGAAAATATTTACTTTCCGTGGCGTCCTCACAATCGGCGTGGTTTCTAGTGAAAAATAAAGAATTTGGTAAGTTTCTCAACAAAGTTTTTAACAATTAATTTTCATACCGTCAATCCTAAATGCTTAGTCGTTTGCACAGTAAAGTATTATCGTCTTTTGTGAAGAATTTAATAGGAATTGGCGCCTTTAAACATATTTTTTAGGTTGTAATGTGCTGTCCAATGATTCGATGTTGTTTTATTAAAAATCTAATTAATGGACAGGTGTTAGAGACAAAAGTAAAAGAAGAGAAACAGAAGAAAAAGGAAGAAACTAAACTACAAAAAGAAAAGGAAAAAATAGAGAAAACAGAAAAGAATACTAACAGAAGTTCTCAAGCTGTTTCGACAAATATGTGCAAGATATGCTGTAGGTCGATTAAGTCATCAAATCGAGTGGTATGTGATATGTGTTCGGTGATATTTCACATAAAATGTATACCAGCAAAGCATCAAGAACACGTGCCTGAAGATACAAGGATTGATCTTTTCGTTCATTCCATTGCTATAAAGAAGATAATAACGACACTCTGGATCTCAGCTCTGAAATGAATAGCGAAGATAGTGGTGACAATACTCAAACATTGTTTGATATGATAATCGAACAAAAGAAAAAAAAAACGTTATTAATTTAACTGATTACTGAAGATAGATTCGGTAAGACTGATTAATACAAGTTTTGTTTCGAAATGTGATTAAAAAAAATATTTTAAGATATAAGAATATATGTTATTATTAATAATTTTCGTATAAATATAATTACAAACAATTTTTAGTTCTTCACTTCCCTTTAAAACCAGATTTCATTGACCATTCTGATGATATAAGAGATCATTAAAGTGCTGTCCATTGACTAGTTGATGCTGTCCAACAATAAAAATTCTGTCCAATGACTATATATTTTTTCTCGTTTTTTTTAAATAGGATTTTTTCGCGTTTTTTATGTTAAATGTAGTTTTTAAGAACTTATTATAAAAATATGCATATTAAAATAATAGAATAACAATAATTTTAACAAGGATCTTTTTAAACGTCTTCATAAACTATTAAAAACCTTAAAATGATCGTTAAGTGTCCAATGACTGGAAGATTACCCTATATTAAAGTATGTAAAGTAAGTGGAACACATTTTTAACTCTTGCATCCACTATAATTGGTGATGTAAATGTAACACATTATTGTTTCACAACGTAACAATTGTCCTCGCTACTATATTTAAACAAATAAGATTTCTTCACCATAGTAAAATCTGTATACAAGTCTTCATTTGTAAGCAATTTTTTTTCCTCAATCCTACACAAAATGAATCTAAAAGAAATATTACAAAAAGTATCTCTACTTACCAACTTCCTTCTCTATCTGTTCTACCGGGATCGACTTCTGTGACGCGTTGTCTTGAGGAACCTCTTCAACAACCTTTGCTTCATTGTGTGTGGTTGGTAGAACTGTAACTAAATATATAATTGCACTTAGACGTACATCTTAATATGTTGATAACGGTTCACTAACAGTGGAAGCATATTTGTATCTGTCCGGTTAACCCGGTATCGGATAATCCGGCTATAAATCCGATTTTCATAAATATAGCACTAATATATTTACTGGCGGGACATATTATAATGATTGATAATCTGTTAGAACGGAATCGTACTTTTATTCGTGCGTTACTTTAAATGAAAGACTAGTTTTTTTATGCATTATTTAATTTAGATAGAATTTAGCCTTTTGCCACCTTTAAAATTTTGATAGCAAGTTAAGACAAAATTTGAACATAAATTTGATGTGCTGTAACTACTTTGAGGTATGCGGGAAATGCGATATCAACTGGTCCATCTACCTGGGTCCGTGGCCGGCATCACAGGTTCCAGCTTGATGTTTCCGTCGGTGGTCTCAGCGGCGGAGGGGGTGGGGCTGGCCGCGGGGGAGGGGGGCGAAGGCTCCACCGGCGCTTGCTCTAAGTTCTCCAACTCAGCATCCTCTTCTTTAACGGCCTCTTTCAATATCTATAAAAATACGCTGTATTAATTTTATGACAAAAAAACTACGAAACCATGACGTGGGGCCAAATACCTGCTTAAAATCAATTTTATTAATTTAGCTTTGGTTAAAAAAAAAAGTATTTTTTAGGTAAAGAGGTTTCAAGTTGCTGTATAATGGCGGAATGTACGTACCCTCAACTGCAAGGACATGATGATCTTGGACTCGGGGCCGGATCTTTGCAGCATAAGCGGCTGAGTCAACATGCTCATATCTTTCTGTTTAAGCAGTGACGATATGCTGTAAACAAGTTGGCCAAGTTGACTGCCCGTCTTCTGGTCCAACACCTATAGACAAATAAAAATATTTAGTATGTTGAATGAATTTTTAAATATTTAGTTCAGCCATAGTTTTATCCTATATGTTAGTGGATTTGAAAAAAAATCCGTGTTAAATATAAGAAATGTAAAATATGTTTTTATTAATTTTAATTTTTATAAAACATAGACGAAACTATAGACCCAGTTATATGTAAACTCCACTTTTATATCATTGATTGCCTAAATAAATTATAACGCAAGCCAAGCAGCGAACAAAACCTTTTACTAAATAAATAACATATTACGTACCTTTATCTCCAAGTTGTCGATTTCTGGATTCTGCACCAAAAACGAGTATCCGATCTCATAGACAGGATCGTCGGTCCTCATCTGAACTGCGGAGTTCTCAGTCTTCTTGCCCACAGTCACTGTGAGATACGGGTCCGGACGAGCTTGGGAGCGTGCATTCTGCAATATTTACGTAGCGTTTATAGTATTTGCTGCATATGAAGAAATTTAAAGGATATGTAGATACGACCGCGTCATAAAAAGGAAAATTTCTCCATTGATGTACATTATCATTGTTATCTCTTACATGTCACACTAATGGGCGTGGGCCTCCTTCACAAATGAAATCGTTAAGGGACTTAAAAAATGTTTAAGACACTGTAGGTGTGCACTTCCTCACAATGTTTTTATATGCCGCTTTTAATACAAAGGAACATTCGTACAAGATATAAAGTTATTAGGGTATTTAATCAGTAACAAAAAAATCTGTGATTCACTGGTATAACAACTTACCGGCAATTTTTTACACGAATCGATGTAGACCGACAAGACAGCAGAGCTGAGATCGCCAGTCTTGACGAGTAGAGTCTCTGTTAAAGCCTAAAATGAAACAACACAAAAAATCATATTACTAAAGAGAGGTAATTAGATACTTATTGGCCCTATCCCACCACACACCCGCCACTGCAACTCCTGTACTCCAGGATCAACAGCGGCACGCACAGTATTGGCGCCGAGCAATGAAGCTCAGCGAATCTAAGGGGACCTAAATTGTCATAATCCCGCAACGAAGTTAATCAGAAAAGCAATGTAAAGGAGGAGTTGGAAAACAAAGAGTTGTCCACTTCCCTCCACAGCAAAGCGGGTGACAAAACATTGAGCTATGAGGTTTAACCTCACATAAAGAAAGACAATTACAATTACCAAAAAATTTGACGCAAGTAACGCACCACGGATAGATAACTATTGCTTAAATTGGACCTAGCGTGCGAACTGTTATACAGACTTCCAATAATAGGCATGGCAAAATCGCTGAAAGGCACGGAAATTCCTCCTAGATTCAACGAGGTCTGTATAATAAACAACACCAGACGTTACGTGCATACTATTGAGCATACTGTTACGCTCATCCGACCAAAGATTACACTCCCAAAGGATATGATGTGTCGACTGTTCATATTCGCAATCATGTGTTGAGCATTGGCACATAGGAGAATCAACCAACCTAAATGAGAATAATTTACTACGAAAATTGCCGTGACCCGTTAGGAATTGCGACACGTAATGATCAATCTCAAGCCAAGTTTTTGCCAAGCGATCGCTAACCGAAGGAAAATATTGATAAAGATGACGGCCCTTTACAGACAGCTTCCATCGGTTTTGCCATTCTTCTATTAATTCCGAGTAAGTCTCGGCGTATGGTTTAAATAATCGAGTTATTTTTGAAAAGTCGAGCGATGGAAGGAAATCTTTATCAATACTTTGCCTGTCAGCAAAATATAACGCGGCGCGACGCTGTACTTCCAGGTCGACTGGAAGCACACCCGCAAGAACAGGTAAAGCCTCAGTACTAACGGTTCTGTACGCCTTACACAAAAATATCAACGCCAAACGCTAACTCTCTGTAATTAGATACTATATGAAAGCAAAGAAATTTGGAGATACATAATTATAAAGATACAACGTATATGAATAAAACTTACGCGACTAAGTTCCGACACATCAGGGGTCAAACGATGCCAAGACAGACGAAGGTGGACCTTTCCGTGCTTTGCTTGTTGCAAGGTTTGCCACTGAAAACATATTTCCAATTAAAGTTTGAAGCATAAAATCAGCTAGATCAATAGAAAAATACTTTTTGTATCATCTTACCGTGTCTAACCGGCCGAAGCGCACAACTTGCGAGATGTCCAATGAGCATCTGCAAAATAACATTTTGTACCAAACAACTGCAACGGTAAATGAGACATGCAATGTGCTTGCTGTTATGGTGACCATTGTGAAGCCTCTCGTCCCACACAGTGTTAGAATTATAAAAATAGTGTAAAATATGTACATATTAGATTGATGGAAGCGCACCAATGTTAAATTTGTATGGAAGCTAAACGTGGCCAAAAAATGCGTGAACCCCGTCGAGATCGCTAGAATTAGAAACTGCTGTAAGATTAAACATATTGTTGTTGTGATACGTTTGCAATTAAAAATAAAATATCTTGGATTGAGTGCATAATGATTGTGACCTACTGACATTTCTAAATAGCAAATAATACCCATTTTAATGTTAGTGTTTACGTTTGCGAATACTACTGCGACAATGGCTATTGGGTTGTCGGTGAATCGATCCGTGGTAGGTACTGTTTGTTAGTATATTGTGATCGACATTTACGCTTGTCGTATGCATATAGAATGGTCTAGGGTTGGCCTGAGACCGACCTTCCGAGTTTTTCGTCCCTGCCGGCTCGGTCCCAGTCGAATATCTTGATGACAGCGGTGCTCGCGCTGCTTCGGAGTATCGACTGTCACAACCCACCACATTACACACAATACATTACATATGAAGCGCTATCACACCCTGTTTAGTGTCGTGTTATATTTACACACCATAAATATTGTTTAGATTTGCTGTAAAATATGTTGAATTAGCTGTGTTTGACTTATTGTTAGTGAGTTTCACACTTCAGCGTGTATATTATAAGTAAATAGATATAATACATATATTGTACCAAATCGTATTAGAAACTGTGACACACGAAGTTCAATACACACTGTTTTTAATGTAGGAACAGGTATCCTATCGAGGATTATAAAACACAAATTAAAAAATGTAACACCCAAAAAAAAAAACGTTAAGAGGCCACCCCAATGATTCTTATTATCGACAGTAAAACAATGAACTATATAATTTATGAAATAAATCAGAAAATAGTATGTTGTTTAAGTCATGATAATAAGAACCAAGGTGAAAACGAACAAAAACACTATAATGAACATGTCGGTGGCAAAGCGCTAGTAGCGTCTGAGACGGACCTGCCGAGAAAATCATCGTTCTGAATGCCCATCCCTGGGTCCCAGTCCCACAGCTCGCACTGCAGCACTTGGCTCTTCCTTGAACTTATTATGGCCTTGGGACAAACATCGCAACATGGAAACATTAGTTTTAACCATTAACCAAACGCCCACACCTACAATCTTATACATAAGTCTTATTTCATTTCATAAAAATTGTCGAATATGTTTCTCGACGAACAAATTAATAAAAATAATAATATAAAAAAAAGTAAAATATATTTAGAAACAATAAATTAAAACGGAAAATGCTGTGTTTATACATTTTTAAGAAGATAAGAATAGTCATAAATATATTGGGGATAAGAAATGGACAGCTGGCTGCATACACCACACTTACCTTCGCCTTCACCTCATTACTGCTATCTACTTAATGCTACTATAAAAGCGTTTATACATTGAGACTAGCGCTAAAGCCTTAATAGATAGAAGTAAGGACTAACTTTCAAAAATGTACATAACTTTTTAGTTGTGTAATAAAACTCCTCACTTTTATCTAAAGTTGTTAAATGTTACTTATAAGCTTAGCTTAGAGTCTTTGAGTCACCAGTTCAATTATAATGAAATTGATGGATTCAATTCTTTGTGACTGTAAGGCTCAGTTTGTGAATACACCAAAAGCGATGCTAGAAGTAATGCGCGCAAAGCTTTGGTGATTATTGTGTGTCCCGCAGCTGCACCCGGCCCCCTTACCACCGTGGAGTTGCCCACTTACTTGCCAAGCTTGTCATCGTCGTTGCCTTCGTCCTTGTCGAACACCTCTATATCCAATGTCTGACCGAGGGAGAACATTATACGCGCCTTTTGTACCAAACGGGCGCGATCCGACGCAAACATAAGTAAGGAAAACAAAATCTTATTCACATCTACTTACTTACAATTTGCTTAAGTTATTCTTCATATGCGAATAAAATATAGAGCCCAGAAAGCACATTACGATTAATACAAAAAAATCACCAAAAACCACCCAAATGTTTGTTAATTAAAACATTGAAATTTAGAATTTTGAAAAAGATTTAGCATATAATAAGATAGTCGTTAACATAACTTTGGATATAATGGTATACATAACATAATATTATCTCCTCCATATTTTGTTACTAAGATACCATAAAGCTACTGTACAGTAAGAAATATGCTTACCATTCCGCGACAACAATTTACGTGGGCAAATAAGCTAAATTAAAATATATATTACAGCAGAATTGTAAACATAATTCATATACATAAAATTAAGCTTGTTTGAATGCTCGAGCTCATTCCTGATAGAATGAACCAAAGGTTTTGAAATAGTTTTGTTGAAGTCAATTTAAAACTAAATGACCAACTGAAAAAATATTAAAAATTGACTCAAATCAGTAAGATATTCAAGATATAGATTAAAAACATTAGTTTTAAAAGTAAGTTCGAGTTTTGTAAAGTATATGTTAGTAATAGGACTGAACAAATTGGTTATTTACAATTGTTTAGCAAATTCCAATTATCGTGATAATGATAATAATGCAGTGTATGATGATCGGTTTGGGAGTGCGCTAAGCGATCTAAACGTATCCTTGCTATGCATCTGCTACGCAATTATGCAAAGCATGACGCAGCGCCATTCCTACATCATATAATCTGATTTCATCAGGTAATCCTCTTAGAGGATTGGAGATGCTTTTTGTAAAATAAATTTTAATTTTATTTATTTTTTTTATTTAAATTTTATTTATTTTAGGGCTTCAAAACTACACTAGAAAATAAAAAATAACCCTTAATGGCCAGCCATCCCATATTATAGTAATCGTACTCATACTAATGTGTTAAAATTTTGAAATATCAGAAATGAGCCAGTATTTCAAACACTTACCACAATCCATTTGTCAATCAATTGTACAAGGTAGTAACGTCTATTTATGTGAAAATATAAATAGTAATTTATGTGCTCACTAAACAAACAGTTATAAAATATTAATAAAAAATATCGGGTTGTGCCTAGTTTACTTCTTGTTTATAATGATTTTCAAAGGAAATTAATAAGACGTATTGTATTTTTATTTGTTAAATAATGTTTTTTCTTTTCCGTTGAACTCAAAAGCCATTTAATAGAGAAAGACAAAACACTATTACTTAACAAAACCGTAATCAAATTTCTAAAACGATGTCTTGTAAATCATTAAATATTTCGAGTTGATGTAAACTAAGCAGTTAATATATAAAAAGAACTAAGTGCCCCGAACCAGTGCTAGAGAAAAGAGAGTAAATATTATGAAGTAGAGAAAGTACAAGATGGCTCACCTCGCACCAGTAGTCCCAGCGCGGGTTGACGTTGTTGTCAATGTGCTTCGTCTTCCATTGCTGCGCGCCCACAGTGATTATTGCGTACGGATCCGACTTACCCTTACCTGACAAGCAACGGAAATAAAATACAGTCCACACACTTATAAACATATTTTAATATTCACGTATTGACTAGCACATAGTTAGAAGCTAAGAATGAATGTATCTCGACATCGCTATTTTACTTTATTGATAGAAGTTTATTTGATGTAATAAAAATCCAAGACAATTCAATACCAATTTGATTATATTATAAAAAATGCATGGAAAATATGAATAGTAAAATATTTTTTCTTTTATAAATTTTGGACAAATTATCTAGCCTGTCAGTCATCTTAATTCACTAACTGCACTTCACTATTAAGATAAAATGATTCGTTTTTTGTTCGATTTTCTTTTATACAATGAAAAACTATAGGCTTTAAGCTTAACTTACCTAACATAGACACATCTTTTTTCATGAGATTCTGAGCTTGGACTAGATGAATGCGAAGTACGCCCTGCAAACATACAAAAAATATGTCACTTATTAATGACAGAGATTGTTCGGGCTGTATGGTTTCTTCTTCTTTCATCGTCATCAGACGTAAGGCTTCCTATGATTTCGATGATGGGAAGTCAGTCTGTTAGATATAAGTAGGTATAGTCCCTAACCTCAGGTTCGGGCATGCGCAGATCGACTGTGGGTATCTCGTCGCTCAACTTGATGGGCAGTTTGTTAGGCAACACCATCATATTGGCAACTTGTTCCACGATGCACCGACGGAGGATGTCACTGAAACAATTGCTCTCAATTATTTACATTCTGGACAATTCTTGGTATGCGAAAAATCTAAGAAATTTGAGAAGATACTTTCCAAAAGTAATATACTTATTTGTCATATCTATTTTGGACTTATTTTGTAGGAATCCGCTTTAAAAGACATATATGTTAGCGGTTATAATATCTACCTAAATCCCGGCATGTCGAGAATATCCGCAGCGCCGACCAAGTTGAAGTCGATGGACGGGTTGTTGAGGAAGAACACTTGCAGCCCGCCGATCAGTGGCATCTTGGAGATCAGCGGCTTCATCACCACACGCACCATGCCGTGGATCTGATCACAATCAAGATGATAAGCCAATTGGATAGTTAGCCGTTTTATAAACATTATGCTGGTGGTGTCATGCATTTCGTACGATCTCAAAATAAGTAGGTATTATTTCAATAATGTCGTAATGTGTGCATACTGCATTTTTAATACGAGATAAGTATGGTATATAATTTTAGGAAATTCCTACAAGAGAATCACAAAAGTGGGATGGTCTTAAAAAAATCTGGCAAATACTATTTTGTATAGAGACCTAAGTTACGTCTAAAATACACGTATAATGATAATAATTCTAATTACCTGTAAATCTTTAATTCCTCCGCGTATACGTTGGAGCACGAAAGAGATGTCGCAATCTCCCGCGTAGCTAAAACAAAAGAATGTATACTAATCTTTTATTTTGTTTTAAATTCAGTTGTATTTAGTGTATCCTAGAGAAGAAAAATGGAAATAGATGCTGAAACGCTTGACTGAAACAAGAAAGACAAAGAAATAGTAAAAGAGAAATATTTTGAAATAACAAGTAAAGTAGACACAAATGGGGTGGATTTAGCACTCCACATTCATGAGCGATGCCCAGTTCAAGGGACCGTAGAAATGTTAGCATTGATAAATTATTTATTTATAAGTCCACACCTCTGATATGCATCTTTATCTTCATTCGATATGACGACGATGTGCTTATTCTATTTACATTCATTGTGAAAGAGCTTCGTATCTACTATCAGCTTTTGCTGGATTATAAATACTCACAACAAATCGATGTCCATGATGATTTCATTCCTCGAGAGATTCTTATCGTAAACTTTGACGCCACCGACGCGAGGCGCCTACGGACAATAACATTATTTCTCCTCGTTTCACATTATTGCGCCTATAAAAAGCTTTACTGTCCCATTATGACTATATCTTTCGTAAATACAAATATTTATTATGTAGATAAGTAGTAAAAATGTGACAACGCAATGCTGCAATGCAATATATTAAACGAATATAAATTTAGCCTTATGCTTTTTTTAAAAAGTAAATTTAAGCATAATAAATTTCGGAATCATTAATAGTGTGTGCAGCAATACTATAAAGAGTTTCGCCTACATTTGACCTCCAGTTGTCAACGTTTAATCAGGACGCTCTATGCAATTGGACTTAATTGGCAAAAGAAACAAATATGGTATACAAAATCGTTGTAGTAATTGTCGTTACAGTGATTAGTACTCGTTCTTTTAATATAATTCAAATTTGTGTCGCACTATCTTCCATAACGCATAATAAACGCATATTGAAGTCACCGTAGACCTGTTGTGTAATTCGACATTAAGTGCATTCCTAAAGGAGACTACTTTTTCCTTTATTTTTGTACCTTTTTTGTCACTAAGTTTAAAAGAAAATCAAACGCTAACGTTGTAAAAGCAAATTTATGCCTTGAAGAGTCTGGCCATCGTGGTGATGTAATACTTGAATTGATTTGCACATCCTCATTGTATTGTGGCTAGCGCACTGTCGGCTAGTGCCAATGGTCTTCCAAATAAATGACTGTCTACCTATATTGATAGAATATGTACTGCTATATAGTCATAGTCGAAGTTTCAAACTAGGTCTACAACATACTCACAATAGTTCCGAGAATCATACGCTCAAATTTAAAGCCGTTAAGTTTGAAGTTGGCGAGGCTCTCGGCGACCGCCGGCTCAATAGAATCTTTCAGAAGACTGCGCGCATAGTGGTTCACGTTGGGCCATACTTGAAGAAGTATCTGTTCAAGAAAGGGTCAAGTTCATCTCAATTTATTATGATTCTGCGGAATTGAATAATAAGAGGAGTGCGCGCGTTAAGACCTGTAGCCTTGAACGCCCTCGTGGGTGGGACACAGCTATTTTGCATTCTATTAATCTGTGTAGGTTGGAAGCGACTATACAATAATAGCACTTACCCTATTCAACCATTCTGCGCGTTCAACGTCCGGGAAGAAGACCTGCAGAAAAACAACTTGTTTATTGGATTCAGGTCGTTACCTACTTAACAATCAATCCATCGATTACTTCCAGGGTAATTAGTTACAGTGAAGGACAAAAAACAAAAACCACCTACTGGAACGCCTTTATATGGATGGACACAGAAATAATAACACAGTAAACTGACAACATACATACTCTATGCACGCATACTCTATACAGAAGTTTTCCCTTCATTTTATCGATATTTAAATTTAGATTTAAGCTGCGCAGCGCATTTGCATTCGATATTTACATCGATATACACTTATGAGACCATGATTCATCGCACATAACAAACATGGCATTGAAGATGAGTTTATAAAATCAATGCATGTTTTTATTACCCCAAGTCAAATAAGACGGCCGTGTTATTTATATTTTAAGACAATGGAAAAATCATGGCTTTATCGGTATGTGTCCTTAGCTTCCGTAGGTCGTGTCATCTTACCCAAGCCGGCAGGTCATTGAGCCGCGCGAGCACCACATCCTTCTCCGAGGTGAGAGCGGCGACCTTGGCTAGGTTGCGACGGTACTCGTTCTCCTTGCGCCACTGGTCTCTCAACACGGACAATATAACGGGCCCGATGAGCCACGCGACGCTCCATTGCATATACCCTACCAGGTACACAGCGCCGACTATCGACACCTGCAACAATTGATCCCACGTGCAAAAAGTTCTGTACCCGTCAATTAATATTTCAACACCTGTTTCAAAACTTTTATACATGATAATGAAATAATTTAAGAAACACCAGTCCGAAAGTAAACACAAACAGTGCTTAAAATATTTCGTTTAATAACTGACATGGGTATTGTTGCGTAACAATTAATTGATTAAATTTCCTATCGTGATAACGCGTAAAGATAAGGTAATTATCTGTTTTATGTACTATAAATGCATTTTTTGCTGAATCATCGAAACGTAGCAAGAGTTTTGATATTAAACTTATGGATCAAATAAAGTTGAATCTTTAATGGTAATAAATATAAGATACGTTAAGTCTGAAGGATATGGTTTAAAGTCTTCAATATTTTTTTTATTATTTACTTTTTATTTACAATTTTTGTAACCATGTATTTAATGCCACAAGATGTATCTTACAATCGGTGATGCAGAGTTGATACGAGATGTGTGAAAATATTATTTCTCATAAAATACAGTCATTCATTATAAATTATGTCTTTATATCAAAAGAATTCGTAGATCTTTCATTCAATGCTGTCATAAATTGCTGTAACAATTGTCGTTAAAGAACTAAATTTCAACATTACGAATTGCCATTTATTAACGTAACTAATTCTCAAATCAAGATATTCCAACAGCATCGTTATAAAGAAGACAATATATAAAAAACCCAACTTCCGTTACTGTTTAACTTAAGGAAATCTTTACAATAAAGTGTTCCAAGTATGACATCACCGCGTCGAATCTTAAGTCAGTTATTTAAAATTGAACAGTGGATACAATTTCTTCGTTGCCACTAGATTATTTTGTAAACAAGCAATTAGTAAGATAATAGACGCCAAGCTTTCGACAAAGTACACACGTAAATATTAGTGTGGACTTATATCCATAGCCGTATCGCAAAACAAATGGGAGTCCAATGACGGTAACAATTATACATGTTATAAAAGAACATGTTTCCTGCCCTGCGGGAATATGTAAAGGACGTATGATGTCACTGTTGCCGAGCTAGCGCAAACGCAAACATATTATGCTACAACTAGTACACAGCTAGCTGGTTGCTTCTAACTAGTCATAAGGTAATTAGCCGGCTCATGATAAGAAATGCTTACTCATAGACTATGTAAATGTTACTCAGCAAACTTAAATCGTTTTTACAACGTATTCGGATATTATTTGAAGATTGTAAAAATATGTATGTAGGTATAACTAAACTCTTCTTGCGGCTTCTTCGGAAAGAAATAGAACGAAACTAAATAAAATAAGAGAAAAGTTGGTTTAAGATTCTTCTTGAACTTAATACATATTTGGGATAAAAAGTATTCTAAGGGCAAGAAACGCAATGCTTTGCAGGTTGTACCCCGCGATACGTTATTTAGGAACTGAAAAGATCTTCTCAGATTTTAGCGGCAAAGATGGACATCAAAATCCAGTAAGAAAGGGCAATAAATTATTTCTAGATGGTTTTCATTGAGACCTACACGCTATGGGTTGTTGATGACGACGTATGGCTAACGTAAGTCATTTTATCGTTACTTATTTACGACAAAATAGAGATGCTGCGTCAAATTTGAATACAAATTTAAGATCTGTGTTAAATCATTACATTACTATATTGTAGTAAAGCTCCATAATTCAATCCATAATGCTATGTATTGACATCCTCAAATCAATAGTCTGTTGCCTTAGATGACCTTTACAACGCCACGGACTAGATCGAGTTCATAAGTCCATGTATAAAAGTTGAAGAAACTAGACCAAGGTTATTGAGGTTAGAGTAAATTCCATATGTTATAGAAGAAGCTATTTCTTTATTATTATATATGGCTAATATTTAATCGTAAACTGTGTTTATCTGGCTTTGAACGCTTTTAGCAAGGATTATTTACTGATACAGAAGGATCAAAGGCAGGTTTTTATTAAAACATATCGTATCGTATTAATTCACGACAAAGTGCCTTTGTTTTCTTTATCAATAACAAAATATGATTTTAAAATAAATACCGTTTTCCAGCGGGATATTAATTTCGTGAAAACACTATTAAATATTTTTTTTCCATTAAATCCAGTTTTAAAGATAAATTTAAAAGTGATCTCAACCAGTAAGCATGACGCGATTGTTTGTATCCGAGCAGTGTTAAGGAAGTGATTAGAATTTTACAAAGCGTGTATTAACCCATTACAGCATAAAGTTTGTTATAGCAATTACATTGACTTACTTATGATATATTGGTTATTTAGGGTCCAATTAATAATTTAGCAAGAAAAACAAAACAATTTATATAATATTTTAGATTTTATGGCCTGTCCGATATATCGGACGCTATGCACTGCGGCCCCTTACACTACATTAGGATGGTATAAACATATATCAAGAAAACTGTTAGTTAAAACATTTTAATAGTTTAAAAAATAATAATAAACTTTGACCTGCATGTTATGATAACAAGCCATGGTAGTTTATAGAAAATTAGGGTGTAGCCCTACAGGCTACCACGCATTTTAGACATTTGAATTTAGCTTTTTCTTCGTATTGATCTGGCCCGCGGCGTTCTGTGTTTTTATGTAGGCAAAATCGAATGCTCTTTACTGTCACATTTTCTTTTACGTAAATTCGAAACAGCTTGATCTCACTTATCCACACTGCCTAATATGTTTGTAATAGCTAGCAACCAGCGGGGGTTATATATAGCCTTTTTTTCATTAGACTAGCAAAAATCGGTGTTCAAAGCACAATTTTTATAGTTCGTTGCTACCGTGACCACATTGTTGTCGTTTCAGCGACAGACAACACATCGTCAGATCCTATAATATTGCCTGCAGCCCCGTTCTTCTCGTCAAAATTTCTGAACGTATTTTAGCGACAATTTTCTACCCGATTGTACCGTATTGTGCCAGTTGCCTAATTTACCAACCCTCGCAGATGCTGCATCAACGAACGATGTGGAAAAGTTATCAAAATAAACCTTTACAATGACTTTCAGCAGTAATCTTCGTTTTCGATATATCGGAAATTTTAGATTAGCATCACGGCATCATTGGACTTTTCATTTCCCTAATCCATTACCTAATCACTCTGTCCAATAGGTGGATCAATATAAATAAAATTTTCAACATGTCATCCACATCCTTGCTTTAAAAAGTTTCTAAAATCTCATGCGCGTTCAATTTGTACAAAGAAATAAACACACACCTTAGAGGCCGCTATGCATAGCGTCCGATAAATCGGACACCATCAAAAACACACACATAATTGGCAATCTAACATTTGTCACAATAAAATACTATTCTGTTTGCATAGAGACATTATTTATGAACAAAACAAAAACATTTCAAATCAATTATGATAAATAATATTAAAAATAAGCGTGTAAACAAGTTACGGTCTCTTCGAAACAGTCTGACCGCGAACAGTCATTTTTGAAAATGAGAAATAACTGTCGACATTTCATTCCGTCATTAAAAACAATTTTGTCAGTATAAAATAGCATTATTGAAGTATAATTTCAAAACAAAAAACTATTAAATAAATAATTTTAAATACCTCTACTATCCAATTTAGTGACGTCCGATTTATCGGACGTTATGCTGTAATGGGTTAAGCATTCCAAATGAATTTACTTTGAACACAAAATTCTATGATTAAAATTACTAACCACCCCCATAAGAAAAGCATGGTAAGAGTGATTCAGATGTAGTCTATTAATAGTGTCCAGTCCAGAGATCTTTCAAATATAGTTTAAAAATGTAAATTATTAGTTACACATTCATAACATGACTACCTTGAAGGTCACTTATGAGTCATGGATATATTTTTTGTTTGAACAATGCATTCATATCAAGTGAGTATCTTACTCATAGTAGGCTTCAAGTGCCAATCTATCCAAAACAGGTTTAAATAAAATTAAAGTTCCACCTTTTAATGTACAAACATTTTTTTTGTTGTCAATTATCTCTTGTGGCTGTGGCAAAGAATGTGCATATGGAAGTATTATTATTGTACCCATATTGTTTTCCATAGTCATTTTTGTACTTTTTTAAACTTATTTATTGCAGTATTTTAACATGTTATTATTAATTCATAAAATCATTATGTGATGGAAGTGGTAACTGCCTTTTTTTAATATTGACAAGTTGATTCTCAACTGAGAAATATATCACCTATATCTCATTCACGATAAGTTGATTCTTTTGGCATATCGACTAATGATGGGAAACAGAACATATCGAGTAGTTCAAAAATATTGCGTTTTAAAATACTGCATTATGTGTGAAATTATTTATTACTTTCGACATGTGAAACATTATGTAGATAAGCGATGGTGGGTCAAAGTTCATAATAAGTACCTATTTAATATAACATGGTTATTTTTAGACCTCCCGCCAAATTTAAATAGGTGTTTTAGGCCACGAAAGTAAACAACTTCCCCAAAGAAACACGGGTCGAAAAGTGAAAAAAAATTTAGACCTTCTACACGAAATCGACCATGTGAGCAGTTTTCTATGGGAGAGTCGAATTATTTATCACGTTTCGACCCATGTTTCTTTGGAAAAGTTGTTTAGTTTCATTTAAACCACCTATTTTAAGTTGACAGGAGGTCCAAAAATAACGCAGTATGTAAAAATAAAGGCTAAAAAATAAAATAGTTTTATATTTAAAACAATTTTTATTAAGAAAAAGGAGCACAGCCATGGTCATCATAGTGTTCAATAAAATTATCGACGTGGAGATCGATATGAACGATGTTACGTCCCTTTCTGTCCGACCGATGTAACATTATTCAATCGTCAATTAGTTTCAGTATTCCTATTTTATTTTTACTTTGAAGCAATAAAGTCTTAAAATTTTCGGATAACGCTTATATCTTTAGAGACTTTTGTGTTGTATGTATTTTTTTATATTTATCAAATCATTAAAATAATAAAATAATACGTTTTTTATTTCAAAGTCATGTCTCAGGAAAATTGACATCTGCCAAAAGAATCAACTTATCGTGAATGAGGTATAGCTGTGTTGACTGACCTGTTATCTTAGTGAAAACAAAAGAAACATTTCTCAGTCAAAAATATCTCATCAACATTTAAAGTAAATGCTAAAAAGAATTATTTTGTTGAGATAATAACTTGACTTCTTAAAAAAAACCTTGAACATTTCTGTGGTTATAGTATTTTTATAATACAGTTTAAATTCTGAACAAATTTATTGGAAAGGTGTAGATAATAATTAATAGACAAACATACCTTTTTGAAGAATCTGTATATCATAGACAGCACACTGATACTTTCATCACTGCTAGGTGGCAGGGCAGTCTTGCTTGCAGATACCATATTGTTATCACTAGCCTAAGGAATCACATTTAATAAACATTGAATTAAGTCTATAACATATTATATAAATATGCCAAAGTTTTCACAATTACATGCAATGATAGCTGAATAATATGGACTAATTAAAAACAAATAATAGAGAGAAAGTAAACCTTTGAAAATTGATTTACTTAACTTAATTCTTCATGAGATTTATTTCTTTAATCAAAATCTACCTAATGCTATATCAGAGAAAAAAGACAAATATAATATCTCATAATAACAGCTTAACAATTTGTGTTACATGGATGGCAGTGGCTGAGAAAAGAAAGAATGATATAGATAACTTGAAAATTATAAAAAAAAATATTTAAGTCATTTTATACAGAAGAATCGTAGTACCATCTTCTTAAATGTCTTTCTCATGTAAAAATAATTAGGCATTCAGAAGCAATAGTTCAATATTTAAACATTCTACCCAATTAAAAAATTCTACATATATAGTTGGTACTTTAATTTATTAAATAAATAGTTAAGCTATAACTGTTATTTACGTCCAGTAAAACAATCAGATCCCAAAACAGTGATTTGCGTCAGCTTTAAATATAGATTCTCTCTTGAATTCATGTGTATATTTTTGTATGAAAAAAAATCTGTTTTCAGGAAAATAAAGATTCTATATGGAACACATACCATTATGCACGATACTGCGGCGTATTGCGGTGAATAAACGAACAAAAACTAAACACAACACATACCTATGTAAGTACTAATAGAAAAAACTTCCTTACGAATTTCTAATTAGGTGACGGTATGTTGGTGCCAATATACGATAATATACTATGATATTATATCAATTGTTTGATCTCAGTATCCTTTTTCCATTTGAAAATTATATTAAAATAATTCAGACATTTTAAAAATATTATACAGCACAACAAATTGCTAACTACTTGCGCTACTGTCAGAAAGTAAATGACAATTGACAACTAGTTTTGTAGGGTAGTGATATTTTTTTTTAATAATCGATATTTATAATTTTTACGTAACGATTGTTAATATTTATTTAAAAAAATATTAAATTAGACATTTAGTTCAAAATGGTAAGATGTTATGGACTGAATCCAGTACTGAATGGAAAATGGAGCTTTAGTGGAAGTACTTCACGAACTCAATGTTTTGAATCTAAATTCATTTGGATAAATATCTTCTTCATCAACCCATATACGCCCACTGCTGAGCACGGGTCTCCTCTACCATTGAGAGGGGTTTAGGCCATAGGCCACCACGCTGGCCTAGTGCGGGTTGGCGGACTACACACCTAAGAAATTCCTAAGGACTTTTAGGTGTGCAGGTTTCATCACGATGTTTTCCTTCACCGTTAAAGCAAGTGATAATTCAATTTGAATACACACATAACTTCGAAAATAATCGAATATCGATACAATGTAAATTGATACTTTTTTTCTATTTCCATCCCTACTGAAATGACGTAGCCGGCAATTTGCCGGTACGTCCATGTTTGCGGGCAGATAACGATGAATATTTACCCTTTTAGGCACTTTCATATCGACAATATTAAGGGTTTTGAGGGTTCAAAAAAAGTGATTTTTTTTATTGCATATTATGAAAGTATAGTAACTCAAGAATGTTGTCTATTAATAGGAAGTCAATCGAAGCAAAGCTCACAAAGATATAGCTTTGGAAGTAAGCTTGTCTTGAACGACTACCTGAGCTGTAATCGCTCAGCGGGAAGGCAGCTATTTCTTAATCTCTTTTGTTATTGTCCCTTAGCAGTTTACAGAAAGGTCTTAGACAAGGTCGTTGTAACGGTACCTGGTGTTGCTTCATTTTCGAAGCAGACGCAGAGTGTAACAGCCGTGTTGTATTTTCTTACTCTATTTCGTTGTGGTATTTTTGTTGTTTGCAAAATGCCGAGAAAAGTTTCCAGAGAGTGTAGAAAGGAGACTGGTAAAAAGTTGTATCAAGCTAAAAAAATAGTTCCTCCGCATAAACGAAGAAACGATGACGATATTGAGGCAAGAAGTACGTCAACGAAAAAAATCAGACTAAGTTTTAGCCAAAAAGTTGCTGAAAAACTCGACAGAGATACCTAGAGGGACATAAAAATAAAAAATAAAACTTTAGTTATTTAATTTCAGAGGATCCAGTGCTGAGGTATGTATGACGTGCACCGCAAAATGTATTTTTTCTCAGGCGTCTGCGAAGAATTGCTGCCATTCGGTCAATTTTCAATATTTTTCAACCAATATTTCACAGAATAAAGTTCAATTACTACTCTTGAATGTACAATAATCAGAAATAAATTTACTTTCACCGTACGCCCAAAAAAAATCTGTAAGAACCTGTTTTTTTCTGCCTTCAAAACCCTACCCCCCCCTTTAATTCAAACGGAGGAAATGTACGTTCTTTTGAAACATAGAAATACATTGGAATTGGACCCTTCGATAAATGTTTTAGTACTAGGGATATAACATGTAACGATTGCTACAATTTTCTCATTTGCAAATATTTGTGTTCTTAACTCAGATATATTTTATGAATGTAATTCTGATATATTTACTTTTTTTTATTCTTTACTGAGTTTTATGGAATCCGCATTCTCAGTAGTAGTGGAGGCCCGTACCCAGCAGTGAGACTTATATTATGGGCTACTGAAGTAGTAGTAGTATAAATATCATATTAAAGAAAAAACTATTTTGGAAACGATAAGTCAAACCTCTTTTATCGGTAAATTTTAAATCGCGGACCTCGGTTTAAATGGTAAATATCGGTTTCAACACTTTGCGAATAGTCTGGATGAATGAACACTGGATAAAATCTGAAAAGTGGGGCATCGTGGGGGAAACATTGTTCATAAGGCCAGTCATAAGACTGCGTCTTAAGTCCTGCAATCAAATAATTGTTATGGTGCGGTGATCAAATCCGGAGCCTTTAGTTCTACAAACTGGTGTTAGGTGTCTCCCCAACTGCGTCAGTGGCTGTGAAATATACACTGGGGTGGCATAATTTATTCACATTTTAATTAGGAAATTTAAATGATACAACTAAAATAATAATAAAAAAAGATTTAATTTCAGTCACTTTCAAAGCTTACATTTCACACTTATACTTAATTTCTAGCGTCATGAACTATATACGTAAATATGCGCGAGTTGGTGACTTGGAATGATAAAGATTTTCGTAGTACAAGGACACGGAAATATGCAGCTTTTTCAATCTGTGCAATCCAAAAATCTTAATTACCCAAGAAACTTGCTAAGTTTAATTTTTTTTATTGATCTATAGATGCAAAAGCTTGTATCACTGGAATGTGAAGGAAAGTTTAACTGAGTAATAAAATGCATTTCATTATCGCTTCATTAGTTATGTCAACAGCAAAATAAATCTATAGAGGTATATAAAAATCTCAACACTATCAACATAGTAATATTGTGATGTATTCATATTGTAATTCATTTAATATATAATTTCATATATTTCAGACTATACCGACTAGCTAAATAACTTTAATGATCATTAAGGCACTTGATTCCATCTATTCAATATTTTTGAGTAACATTGATTTACAACAAAAAAATCAATTTGTTATAATTCAATTTCACAAAGATATACATAAATTCATATTACAAATAGCTTAACTCCTTTTAAATCAAAGAAGCAAATATAAAATTGATAACTATATATATCTCTCTCAATTTGGCACATTTTTTTTAAAGCCAATAAGTCTTTCAAAACAGTCGAAATGCTAAACATGCAATCAGTTCATTTCCTTACACAATTTTTTGTAAAGCAATTTTAAAAATGGCGTATTTTTTTCCATAGGTGGTTCAATGAACCTAATTTAAAAATATCTTAAATTAATTAACTTAAAGCATGCAGAACCTCCAAAACTGCAAGCTAATTTCTCTTAACTAAAATAATCCTTCTTGCTGTCAGTCAGCAAGATTAGGTTACTATGAAAATAGGAAATAATGCGTGAATACGACAAAAATGGAAATTACTACCGGAAACATTAAGTATTTTAAGCCGCCAGATGCTTAACTCGGTCAAGTAAAGCGTCACACGTTTTTTTAGCATCTCCAAGCAACATGGCAGTGTTGGGATTGTAAAAGATGGGATTGTCTACAGCAGCGTAACCTACGCCCATGGATCTCTTCATCACGACGACCTGCAGAAAAAATTAAAACATAGTAAAATTCCACATATTACATATAAGTTATCCATCTGTTGGCTATTTGTATATTTGTAAATGTTGTCAACTATTCACTTATACTAAGGAGTTAAAAACACTTAAATCTTGTAAGTGATTACGGAGAATGTGAATAACTATATCTTATTCATTTCATTACTCTATACATATACTGAAAACTATTATATATAACATGATTTGCCTTAACATTATACACAAAATTTACCTGATTCGCTTTCCAAACTTTAAGTACTGGCATTCCAGCGATTGGCGAGTTGGGATCATCTTCTGCCGCACTATTTACTGTGTCGTTAGCGCCTGTGAAGACAATCAGTATTTAGAATACAAATCACGATAAGTTGTTTAAATTCAGTACTAATAATGAGGAAAGTAATGATAGCCTCGAGATTTCGGAGTGTGGTCAAGAAGTTCGACGGTCGTAGGTTCAAACCTCAGGCTTACTCCTTTGACTTTTCTGCGCAAACCAGCGTGCATAACAACACAGCTCAGTACCGTGAGCTAAGGTCTTAACCATTTTTTCTATTATAAATCCTGCGCCCAGCAGTGGGACCTATAGAATAGAATAATCATCATGCTCTACTAAATCCCAAAACATCATTAAAAAATGAGGCGTATGGGTACTTGTGGACCTAAGTGGCTATAAATTTATATTTAATTGTACTTACCGATAACAAGTACGAGATCAGTTTCCGGGAAATCTTCGTTAATTTCTTCCATTTCGAATACGTCATCATAAGGCACACCGGCCTCTGCGAGTAATACATTCAGTTGACCGGGCATACGACCTGGAGATGAAATGAGAAATTCATTAGGTGGACCGGTAAGCAAAACATCTTGTAATTTTATTTGTATTGGTGAAAACCATAGCAGACAATTTACTTTTTTTTTAGTTAATTTTTGTCAGAGTCATTACTCACCGGCAACGGGATGAATCGCAAATCGCACTTTCTTTCCTGCGTTCTTAAGTAGATCCACTAGTTCAGCAATCGGATATTGCGCTTTTGCCACACACAGACCGTAACCTGGAAATATACACCAATGTTATTACAATTTGACGTGCAATTGTTTATAAGGGAATGTTTATTTTATTGGTATATGTACTACCTGGTGTAATAATGATGTTAGAAGCACGGTATATGAGATCAGCGACGGAGTCGATGTTGAGTTCGGTGTGAGTGGCGCCGGCGGGGCGCGCCGACCCTCCGGTCGTCACTCCGTAACCACCCAATATCACGTTCGGGAGCGATCGGTTCATCGCCTATAACAACAAACATTAATTATTGAACATCAAATATACTAACATTTTGATGAGATCATGAGACGCAGAGATCAAGATAATAAATAATGTGTATAATATGTTTTAGCCATACCTTGCACATAATGTAAGAAAGGATAGCACCAGAGCTGCCTATGAGAGCACCAACAATTGTCATCAAAGAATTGTTGAGCATGAACCCTTCCGCGCACAGAGCCCAGCCGGAGTAGCTGTTCAACACAGTAATGACGACTGGCATGTCAGCTCCTGAAAAGGGAAAATGTGAATTTATGAAATCAATCAATATAAATGCACCCCACAGTCACATACATGGTCATAATCCCACATTTTTCATTCTTACAAACATTCAAATCACACAATTTTTTTAGGTATATTGAACCTGCGGTGGCTCTCTTTATAAACAGGTGACAAGCTAACAACGCCACGGGGACTGTTAGAAATGTAAGATGTGCAAACATAAATAAAGTTTTTAAAAATATTAATCCTTATTTTCATGTTAACCTAATTATTGACTAAATGGTTTACCTCCAATAGCAGCGGTGAGCGTCAGTCCTTGTATGCCACTGAGCACAGCGGCGGCAGAGAGCAGGGGTAGTCCGGGCACTTCGGGGAAGGCGAGTAGGGCTCCTCCGCAGCCCAGCGAGCCCGCCAGCAGGCCCGCGTTGATGGCGTGGCGCCCGGGCAGCAACAGCGGCGCCGATGACAGAGAGCCTTGCAGCTTACCGTACGCCACTAGAGAACCGCTGGATAATAACACAAAAAAATATATACATATTTCAGTTGACGGTAAATACGTTCGCTTGGACGACGAAGGGAAAGTAAATATTGCCTTGAAAGTAAAAAAGAAGAGAAATTAGTATTTTTATATGTAAACAAAACTTGCTATTAACTTTAAACTTAATAGCAAGCTAACAATACTCACGTGAAAGTAATTCCACCGATGTAGGTGCCAAGGAAGAGTGAGGTCTTGAGCGTGGCTGCCGTGGGGTCGAGCGCCATCGCGGGGAAGTCGTGCATGTACGTAGCGAGGCACGTCAGCACGGCCGCCATGCCCACCAAACTGAATAACGAATCTCATAATTTATATATGTGTGACGTAATATCGTTGCTATGGGGGAAATATAATATGCGATTCGAAAACATAGCTAAAGCGATTGCCGCGGCCAATGCCAACGAAAAGGATAACTGCTGCCACTTAAATTCAAAATGCAAGCAGTAAGATATAAAATGAGAGATGCGTGTCTCCAGGTGATGCTCTGTTAGAATAACATTATGCCTTTCATCATGTTTGTTGTCGTAAAATGTGAAATTACCTGTGGAAACCAGCGACCAGCTGAGGAAGATCAGTGATTTCGATCTTCTTAGCAATAGTGCTACCGAGAAGGGCGCCGATGCCAGCCACGCCCAGCATCTGCGCGAGCACCTCTGCGTTCGGCGTCAGCGCGCCCAGCGTCGCCGCGATACCGCCACTCACACCGATCTACCAACAAATTATACTTTATATCCATTCACCCCACTAACACCCTATACAGTGGATCGACTTGCAACCTCATATTACTAAAGTGTCAGCAACGTGCTTGTGGCGAGCTTAACCCAAGTTGCCACGTTCTTAAAAAAACTGTGCAATATCTAATAAACCATCGCTTTAAGCTTCAAAAGGATGTTGAATAATATATTGCCGAACGCGACAAAACTTCTGCATCTTAATTACAAAATAAATAAATAGTAGAAATGGCTGCTACTATGTCACTTAGAAATATATGAATAAAGTGAAAATATAAATATTAAAATTTAATATATAAATATCAATGTGATGGAGAAATTTTGTTCTAACGTTCAATGCTATCTCAGTGCCTTTACAATGGTCAGAAGATTGAAACTAATGCCATCAAGATTAGACTGAGCGGGTCTTGGGCTGAGTCTTTAGCTGCGTCCACTCATGTTGTAAACTTATGTATGCCTTTTCTAATCATCGGTTGCAAAGATATACCATAAAATGTGGAAATAAATACAATATATTTACCATTCCGAGGTAATTTCCTTTACGTGCTGTAGTTTGGGAGCTAAGTCCCGCGAGTGCTCCGACGCAGCACAACGATGATGCCAGGTACGCCATTTGGTGCACTTCTGGGTAACCCTGTTCAAATAAAAATGTACTTCTCAGCATACATCCTAAAAACTTAAAAATTACCAAAAGATCATATTATGTGAATGCGAAAACTGACTTGCATCGCGGTGGTGAGATATCCGCCGAGAAGAGCAGCTGCAGGGATCGCATACAAATAGCCGTATTCTGGAGGGTCACCGGGTCTGGAGGTTAAAATTACATTAATAAATACAAATGAAAGAAAAGTAAATATATTATAATAAATGATTAATTTTTATTATACTGACCTTTTGAACATATCAAGCATCCGCTGGGTGACCAAAAATCCACCAAACACGTTGACAAATGAGATCAGAGCAGCAGTACTGGCCAGCCACTAGCAACAAAGGTAATAGACAGTTTAGTTGAGAGTATATATTATAATAAACGCATTTATTTGGATAAGGATTAATATAATCTTTATATAAACACCTTCACAGACAATGCTTAATTTTAGAACAAATTTGGTTAGCATAAAAGAGGTTACAGTGAACCAACTCTAAAAGTTAGACATATGCTATCGCGGACTTTTTTGTAGGCATTATCAAGCTCTACAATTTTTTTCTAGGACTCAACTATATATCTCCCATGGGTAAGGCAGCGTTTGCAAAAAACGATTTTGTTCGACCGTTTTTTCTCCGACTTACTTCGCATGTCAAGCCACAACGAAAAAGTCTTATCATTTTTCGGAGTAATATATAGCCTATGTTCGTTCTCAGGGTCTAAAGATTGTCTGTGCCAAATTTCATCAAAATCCGTTCAGCCGTTTAGGCGTGAAAGAGTAACAGACAGACAGACAGACAGAGTTACTTTCGCATTTATAATATTAGTATGGATAAGAGTTCCTTTTTTCTTAAATTTAATTATCATTTTTTTGTGTATAACGTATAGCGTACAATAAAGGATTTAAATAAATACATGAAAATGAGAACCAGGTCATCACGACATTTTCCGATTTATAAGACACCTTACGGAATGCTCACAAACAGTTTTCACATAACAAAATATAATTTTATTGGTAGAAAAATATTATTAGATATATGATGATTACCTGAAAATATATACAAAGAAATATACCTGGACGGGTGTTTCGGGTATATACCCGCCACCCATTAGCAGCAACCCGCCGACGGCAGTGATACCGGACACGGCATTAGTCACGGACATGAGTGGCGAGTGGAGCGCCGGCACCACTCCCCAAACAGTGTGGTAGCCAACGACACCTGTTCATATATAGAAATAAATTCAATGCAATAATAATTAAAAATACTAATGTTATTGTTGTATAGTGTGAAACATACCTGACAGGGCTAATGTGGTTGTCATTGTGGTGAAAGCTGGGTTGGGCGACGCTATGCCCAAACCAATAAGTGTCGCCAGACCTGTGTATGCATACGTATTGTTTAAATAACATAGAATTTAAAATAGCTAAAACTGGCAAAACTTTGTCGATATGTAATGAAATAACTATGACTTTTTTGATAACCAAACTTATACAGGGTGGATGCGCACGAGCGGCATTAAATTAAACTACGTGTACTATACGTCCTTACTGTTAATTCGACACGCCACAAAAAATTGTAATACCAAAAATGAGATTTTGTTTGTTTCAAACAAACTAAATGTCATAAATATAAGTGAAACGCAATCATCCTTTATAAATATTTTTCACTGACCTTCAAATTGGCATCGTTGCGCGAAGCGAGTGCAATCGTCTGTCTCTTTTACGCGCGGCATGTTTTGTTATGATAGAAAGAGACAAATAACTCGTAGTGCGTTTGAATAGATTTTGTGACCCTAGATAAGGTGATTGACCTATGGGTTCGACGTAATCAGCTGTTAGAAAGATACATCGTGTTCAAATTGGACAAAAACTTAAAAAAATATATATGACTAAACTACTGGTCTTATTTGATTGATTTTTAGTCATAGCTTGAAAATGGTACCTAGTATATGCAGTTTAAAAAAAAACACCTCGTGCGCATCCACCCTGACCACATCATGACCGCACTACACCTACCATGAGATAGGTGAGGTATATCATCATCAACCAAGGGACGTCTACTGCTGGACATAGGCCACCCGCAAAGACTTCCAAAGTGTTCTATCGGAAGCAGCCTGCATCCAGCGACTTCCCGGGATTTTCACCAAATCATCCCTCCACCTTGCGGACAACCCGCCTGCTAACCGTGGCGAGAATTGGCAAACCCCCCCACGTGGACTTAATCGTGTCGAATATGTTTTACCAAAACTAATTTTAAGTTTAAGTGTGAGGACATTTTCTCACCGGTGGAATACAAAAAGGCGTCTTTGAGTGTTTCGTTGAAGGGATTTGGTGATACTGGAGCGACGGCGGCGGGTTTGTCGGGGACGCTGGCGGGCGCCATGCTGGGCGGCGGCGGCGCGGGCCACAGCAGCGAGCCCTGCTTCAGCACCACCGCGCCGCGAGTCACCTCGTCCTCCAGGTTCACGTGGAAGTGGTCGTTTGTTCCTGGCATAGACGCATGTTTCACTACAATCTATTCTAATATACATATACACATTAAATATACTAGACCCTGATATGTATATGACCCCCCCATGATAATAAACACAGGTCTTAGCAACAGTAGGATTAGGAACAAAAATTAGGATCTCCTAGTGCCGGTTGATATGTAAGATTCCTTACGATATTCAACAGCTGTAAGAGAAGTTATATCACTAAAAGCCAAGTAATTTAAATATAGTGTCACGTTCAAATAGCTTACTGGCAAATATCATATTTACAAACAATAAAATTTGGGACAAAATTTTAACCATACTTTCGACTCACCTAAGCTAAAGAGGAATCCAGATATATTATTGGCGTACAGCGTGGAGGCATGTGCGGGCATTCGACTCGGCAAATCGGTGAGGCCGATGTGCGTGACGCCGTGGACTTTCGCGATCTCGCCTTTTTTTGTTGTTTCTATATTTCCACCCATCTCTGCCGCGAGGTCCACGATAACGCTTCCAGGTGCCATATCTCGCACTGCATCCTGCAACATTGAAAATAAAATTCAGGGAGACTGATATCATTCTTGTTATGAATTGCTATCGAAATCTAAATCAGCTATCTTCTTCCATTCTTTCACCGAGGAAATGTACATTGTACATATTATAATTGTTGGGGCCTTATGAATAAAGAGTGATTTTGTAAATGAAGATTTGTTATAGCTTATATTTTCACCACGTACAGGTATATAATTATTTTCTCAGGCCCATCAGAAAATTATAATGTGACATTAGGAAATAAGGTTGTCCGTTTTACATTTTGTTCTATTGCGCAATGACAGTAATCTATCACTAAATTTATAACAGATTGTGTCTCTAATTCCTGTGCACACACGGAGATGAAAAATACTTAAAATTTACTTATCAGTTTTAGAAATGCTTTTCTAGGATTATAAGCTTTGATGTTGTTTACATTACAAAAATCAAACAACAAAAACACAACTAACTTCCCGTTATTCGGAAAGCGACTAAAATGATTTACTGCAGCTGTTCAGCGTATGAAGTATGAACTACTTATTTTCTTCGGCAGCTCAAATTGTATATCGTATCGTAGGAGAATAACTAATTGGTTAAGCGACACACACACGGAACATTTTTAGTAACCAAAAAACGAATCTGCTGGCTAGTTATTATTGAATAAAGTGGAACCTCGACGGATTCATTTATCATATACAACACTTAAGTACTTGAAGCGGAATGTAAACTCGTACTGGAGTAATGGAAACTAGTATTCGTTTAGCGTTGGTAATAATTAATTGCTATGCCATGCATAGGAACAATCAATGAATATCGATGAACATAATGGTAACTATATTCGTTTCAATATAATATTATGAATATATTAATATTCCCATACTAGTCCTGGTCATATCATATAAAAAATGGATTTCGATGTTGAACACAAGAGTCAAGAATTTAACGCAAATATAGAACAAAAGGAAATATGTAAGTACCAATAAATTGCAAAACCATCTATCGTAGTTAATTGTAATCGTTAGACGGAATGACACATTCATTCCGCATGTATCTGTGTAAATATGACTTTTTATACGATCAAATTAATCTGTTGATAATATAATATCCTGGCAAATTAACCCAACTATTCTGTCGTACTAAATTCCAAACTACCTGAACATTAACAATACTTATAAAAAAATAAAGGGTAATCAGTAGTTAAAGTCTGATTTTATTTAAGTCGATTGTAAGGGGCCCCATACACCTACAATAATATTGAACAATCTTTTTATTGTTCAATAATATTGAACACCCCCTTTGATTCCAGACGTTCAATTAATTCTGTCAATAAAATTGATAAACCACTCTGATCAATATTTTCGTGCGAGCAACATGTCTGACGACGAAGTTTTGGCGGCAGCCACGCTGGTGATTTTGTTGAAAAGAAAAAAAAAGAAATATATTGCGCAATATTAACCCTACACAGCGCAATAAAAAAATATTGATCAATAAAAATTAAGCTCCATCAATCTTTTGCTCAATCACGGCGCAATGCTTCAATATTATCCCTACACGTTCAATAATATTGTACAATCAGAATATTGATCAATATTATTGAAGGTGTATGGGTCCGGTAAGACTTAATTGTGGTACACATAGTTAAATAATAGATTTATTTGTGATACGCATTTATATAAATAGGTTATTTACTACATCATTCATACGTGACATAACACACGCGAAAATATTTATATTGTAGTAAAGTGGTGAACGATATTTAGTTCGAACCGAAAGTCGTAAAAAACGATAAAGCCAGCCGCGCCGCTGATACGAAATCTAAGGGTCAGCGGCCGCTAACCACGATAAACTATATTTCAGATACAGCTTTCGCCATTATAGTAAATGATACCAAAAAGTTTTTACATTAAACTAAAGTGAAGAAAGAAATCCGTGTAAACATTGTTTTCTTAAAACGTAAGCGTTTTGAAAACTCCACATACTTCATTACAAGTCTGCATAATAGGAAATTATATAAAAGTGTTCGTAATGTAACATTAAATTTTGCAGATAGAAAACAGATCGCAACTATGCGGTATTCGTGTTATCGCGTTTGCATATAAATGAGCTCCAGTCTGTGTTAATGTAAGCTGTTTTTTTGTGAAGTTGCAGGCAAACATTAATCACGGCTGACAACGAAAATAGTCAGTTTCATTAGAAAAACATCAGATGCTATAAACAAACTTTTTGCTTAAAAATATTTTTGTAATACAGATTTCAAATGTAAGCAACAACAAAGATGTTAATTTTATTCTCAAATAAATGATTAATAGTGCATTAAAATTTTAGCTTTGTTTTCTTTTACATTAACTTTAACTCATAATGTCAGTAAGTAGGCAGCTCTAATTGTCGCCTTTCCATACCAAGGTAAATTGACTATGAAGAGGTTTATTGGCTAAAATATAGCTATTTTTTTTTTTTAAGAACAAGGATTAGGTTTATTTTTTTGTTAAGACACCACTATCATTAAAATATCATTATAAAATGTATATTACATCATTAATAATAAAGTTAATATTTAGTCATTATAAAATTTAAAATCAACGGTACCTCCAAAATCAGCAAAGGCGCTGGTTTTCCTGGAATGAGCGCGGTACTGATGACTACGTCTGAAGTTCTAGCTTCTTTGCCCAGTAGTGCTCTTTCGGCATCCAGAAATTCTTGACTCATCTCTTTCGCGTAACCACCTTGACCGGCGCCCTCTTCCTGCAGGATACAAAAAGGAGAAATTGAAAAACAGTTTCATTTTCTATAATAAATATTAAAGCTTATCTATAGATATAATATACTCTAAAAATATCAATTGCTTAAAATAGGATAAAATAATTCGTAACCTTTTTAAATTACAATAATGAGTACATATATCATTAATCCTAATATGTTTGTTTTTCCTAATATCGCATAATGTACGTAACATAAACTTGAACTTGATTTGGGATCAAGACCATAGCCAGCACACATATGTAAATACTCAAGGTCAGTCGCCTGTTGTGCACACCCAAATATTTCATTTCGTATTCAACGGCAAATTCTGTGTTATGAACTACTGCGCTAATCGTAACATAAATATTCATTATGTTATCTAAAGTTTGTTGACCTTGAGATGTGGCGGAGAGACAGATATCAAAATATAAAGTTTACTGTGGCATTTGACGAATAAATAAAATATGACATTGTTATTAAAAATGATCCTGGAGGCGGCGTGATGACGTGGAGGGAAAATATTTGTAAAGCAAAAATAAAAACGCAAATGATAATGGAACTAGCTGAATAAATATAGCACATTACGTAACATACGGTGCAGTACAGTGTGCACACAAAAAACAAAATAGCGTTTATACTACTCTATGTGAGAACCGAGCGGTAACCAATAGGAGTCAAAATATCTTTTTGGCTGTACCACGGACGCAGACATGTGCAAATGTCACTACCGTGAGTGCATTTATTATCATAGTTGAATACCATTTAAAAATAAAAATAGTTTTATCGATCGGAATATTATACTAGAGGAATATAATTTATTTTATTGCATACATTTAGCATTTCGTTCCATCCACGAATACAAATATGTTAATAACCAATTAAACCTATATGCATATTAATGCAAAAGACGTTCCAAGCGCGTATGTTACTATTGCAGTTGCAATAATAGATCTTCAATTAATAATCAATTGATTGCTATTGATTGGTGCGCTCGTCTCTGTATAATATAAAAAATATAAATATTACATAGAGTTAGGTAATGTTCTATCTACAATTTTTTTTCAGTAGAAATTACCACTGGCAGTAGCAGCCAACGGCAGGGTGGACGCTGCACCCCAACCACAAGGATTAGGGTACACCCACCTCTGAAAAATAATTATATCCATAAGAACAATATATTGTACGTGTACATATGACCTATGACATATTACCGAATGAACATTTTTATTTTATTTGCACAATCTATTTCTTTCGTTCCTTGGTAAATTAAGCACACGAGTCAAGAAATTCGAAACGCCTTCACAGCCCATACACTGACCGCAACCGCAGTGTCACTCTGCTTGCATGCGTGATTTCATTTTATTTCACACATGGTGACACGGCCATACATAGTGCTAGTGCACAAATAAATAGATGCAGCGATAAACACAATAATCTTAATATGTGGACGCGTCGCATTAGCGAGTGATATTGAGGGCATCACGACTCGTGGGAATGTTTCACTAATTATTGTAATAAGAGCATTCACGTGATAAATGGACTCTGTAGTATCCGCCTATGTGAACTGCAATTGTAGTAAATTTCCAAACGGAACATCATCGCGTTAGTTGTGTGATAATGTTGTATCTAAGTGTGTAGGGGGCGAAGGTTGTGAGTATGCGTGTGACCTTCATGTCCATGGTGATGAAGGTGGCGCCGAGGCTCTCGATCTGCTCGCGCACGGCGGGGCGCGTGTCGAAGGCTCGCACGGCGGCGCCCATGCAGCGCGCCTGCGCGGCCGCCGCCAGCCCCGCCACGCCGCCGCCCACCACCAGCACGCGGCACGGCGGCACGCGGCCCGCCGCCGTCATCTGCCCTGCACCACAATCACATCGATATAAACCCAACACACAACTAATCATACACCCCACTGCGGTTTACATCCATCGCAGTGGCGGAACTCCCATAGAAGCCCTATATGTGATACGTCATACGTTACTTCTGAATGTGTAATTATAATGGTTTATTGTAAGTCAAACACTGCAATCGATTAATTATGATTACATTTTACCCTGACTTAAGGCAGAGCTATTTTATACAGTCTGCAGACAGTATTGTTATTGTCAATAGTAAACTTGTTATGAATATTTGCTCATTGACATATTAGGCTCTGATAAGGCGGCAATAATTTATGTTAGTCCAACGTCGAACTATAAGGCCAGACGATTACGTGTAAATTATTTTCTTCCAGACTACACAAAAGGTGATAAGATTTTTTTGTTTGAGTAAATCTGTTAACAAATTTCACTTTTTTACTTTATTTAAAACTATTTTTATTGTAAAATATCATAAATTAAATGATATTATGATTACCTGAGAAAAATCTAGGGAAATGTGCTGCGGCTTCGATGACAGCGCGGTACCCGGCCACATTCGCCATGGAGCTGAGGGCGTCAAAAGCCTGCGCGCGGCTTATCCTAGGGATACAATCCATTGCTAAACCAAACAAAATTAAAGTTAATATAATTTCATTTAATACAGATTTAATATTTACATACAAAAAGTAACTTACCAAATGCAGTCATTTTCCTTTCAGCCAAGTTTTTAATTAACTCTTGGTTTTGAGCAGGATGGAGGAAGGATATAATGGTTCCTTCATCTCTTAAGCTTTGCACTTCATTGTTTAATAATGGACGGACTTTTAAAATAATGTCTGCAAGAAGACTACATTTATTAGTATCAGCACTTGCTACAATCTATCATGCTAAAAATATTACTATTATGGGCAAATATTACCAGACTGGAATGTATCCTTTAAGCTAGTGACTTTGGCTCCAGCCTCTTCATAAGTTTTGTTATTGAAATTTGCTAAGAGCCCAGCATTTTCTTCTACATTTACACTGAAACCTTTCTTGACTAATTTACTAACCACAGCAGGTACTACAGCCACCCTTTAAAAAAACATTTTTTAAGTGTATTCTGTATGTTATATTACTGGCTTCTCAATTATTGGCAAGAGGTACAACCGAAACAAACATTATGTGAGACTAAATAAAAAAAAATTAACACCTCTCTTCAAGGATATATGCATGTCCTCATATTTTAACATTTACCTGTTCTATAATAAAGAATATGTGAAAATTAATAATGTGTTTGAACATTTTATTTGCTATAAAACAGTAACATATGAAGCTAAAATTGAACATCTTTCTTATTTTCTATGAAACAGTGGCATATGCAGTAGAAATTGTTTGGTTATAGAGGTAAATTTATATACACACTAGACAATGCTAATAAAATGTTGTATCACATTGTATAACATCACCAGGATCTACTTATAAAACTAGTTATAAACACATCATATGACGAAAATTTTATTGATTAGTAATAAGTTTGTCTAAAAATATTTCTTTAAATGTTTAGGAGGGCTAATCAAAGAGGATTTTTGATATGTATGATCAAAAAAATTACCTTCTTTCATCTTGCCATATTTCTTTGGGCACTCCAACAGTAAGCTTTGTGTAAGGCACTCCAGGGGTTGGAGGAGCACCAGAACTACTGTAAAGTCTGCAGTGCCATGACCGAGGCACTGGCCTGTATGCCTTCAATATTCTTAAACAACCACACATCTTGTGGTATGTTAACTGTAAACAAAAATAAGAATGTATGTTTTGCAAATTTTATAACATTATAAGCTACTGCAATAACCAGTCTAGCTGGTTGGCACTCGACATGGTTAAAACAATCATGTCAGTAAATGTAAAGTAATGTCAGTAAAGACAAATCATTTTTCCATAAAATAAAATTAAGAAGGAACATATAAAAATAACAAATAAAAGAAATTGAGGTTTCTGCCTGCAGTTGAGATTTTTAGCAGTGGGGCATTCAAAACCTAACTACACACAAATTGTAATATTTTGTTAGTACAAAATTAGTAGAACAAGACAAAACAGTTAGTTTAAATAGACATTATCAACATTTCGAAGTAGAACACTGCATGTAATGCATATAATTTTTTGGTGTTGTTCAGATCATTTTTTTTAAATAACATATGCAGGCAAGGATCCCTAAACTGTTTATTTATGATGCTATATGCTATATGATATATATGCTAATTTGGACTTAATTGTTTTCATGATAAGCCTAAAACTGCATTTATATCTTATCATGAAGTAGTAGATGAAAATTATTTTGTACAAATGTAATGTAGATTATTTTAGTGATGCTATCACTAGCTTTTATATGATTTAGATTAAAGCAGTCACTTAAATATAAGGCACTCTAAAGTAGGGCGCTGGCATAATAACAGACAATTTCTACATAAACAAATGCTAAGTATCTCAATTATTATCAAAATACATGCACTTAAGAGTAATGGTGAATGCACTGATTGTGTTAAAACCAGAGATTGTCATGCCTTAGTAAACACGACTGGTGAAAACTGGCCTGGAATAAAAGGTTTTTTTAAGCTATAACATATAATAATTGTATGAGAAATTATTAAAAATCTACTAGTCTACAAATACACTCCAAATAAAGCGAGGCGTCCTTTTAACCGGCGCGTGGCATTTATTGATAACTAGTTTTAAAATTTACAATCCAAAATACGCTGAGACATGCATCGAAAACTGTAACCGATATCTACAAATAATATTTCAAATTTATATTTTTTCCGGCTTGTTCATATTTCATTCCGTAACTTGAAAAAATTGTAATAATGATGAATAACTCTACAATTTAAATATGATTGTAATTAAATAGACATATGGCATGCTCTACTGTGACCTATATTTACCAACAAATT
Source organism: Cephonodes hylas (assembly GCA_030295005.1). NCBI lineage: Eukaryota > Metazoa > Arthropoda > Insecta > Lepidoptera > Sphingidae > Cephonodes > Cephonodes hylas. The sequence goes on along the minus strand of AP025363.1, from coordinate 8,889,399 downwards.
CATAAATTGAGATGACACAGTTATATTTAGAATACCGCAACATGTTCATCTGAAACACTTTTGTTGACAGACATTTTGGGAAAAATCGTTCGCCCGAAGTCTAATGAAATGTATAAAAAAGGCTCTGCTCGTCGGTAGCCGGTAATGAAATATTATACTAGAGTACAGTAACATGACATGAAAAATGATCTTTTTCTTTCAGACTGTTATAAATTTAATTCTGGATGTTATAGTTACCTAATGCTACTAAAAACACGTCGCCCCGTCACAGTTCTTGACCGGAGCGCCGGCAGGTACGCACATTCAACACATGCACAGCGCGGCAACGGTATTGAAGCGGGTGGAAGAAACAAAGCAACACAAAACGAGTCCCGGCTGTAAAATGTGTGACCATGTGCATTTAAAGTTATTACTATTTTAAGAAAATAGATTTTATTGTATATTTTGATTTTGAGTTCCCTTGAAAAACAGATATTCTGTAAGTTCTATCTTGTAAAATCACATTCCATATCTTTATTTCGGAACCATACCTTATACTTTAATTACCTTAACTCTTCTCTATTATTTATATTCAGTTCCACTTAAACTTAAAATATTAGAACAGAGTTTTGATTAAGAACTTTAGGAGCCTACGGTTAATAATTGACAGCGGATTAGTTCTTATTTTTCATTATTCGATTATATAACCAAAATAATTCTTATATAGCCGAGTTCTAGCCATCATATATTCGTTAGATAATTAGACCATTGTTTAATTATATTTCTAATTGATTTAAGTCACACCGCTCATTCGTTCCTTACTATTGAAATCTTACTTAAATGTAGATAATTATTTACGTAGCAACACTAAAGTTTGACATTTTCAGGCTTCAAAATAGCAGTGAAGTAAAGTGTCGATAACGGTTAAAAATTACCGTAAATATAATTGTTAAAAATTTGTGTTCAGTTGCTTTACAGAATTATGTTAGCCGAGTTTATTAAGTTATTTAAGTGACAAACAGGATAACTAACCAAATAGGATGAACCTGCAGTTGAAATGATAAAAGATGTTGATATAATGGTGGTTTGGGTGAGAAGAATTGCAAAAAAATACTTTGGATATAACGAGATAGAACGTAAATTATAAAAAGTATACATAATAAATATAAATAAGTATAGATATAATAATAAAAAAATGGACTATGATAATATGAAATTAAGGACTTGGGGCGAGATTGGGTAGGATAAAGTCTTCAGGATAAAATAGCCGTTTAAGGCTCATGTGGGAACCTGACTGCAGATTGTTATAAAGTAAACTAATGAACTAGGTTAACTGTGATAAAAGTCACAATGTTGTAAACTGGAAAGAAACAATTAATCTAGGTTGATTGGACTGTAAAATTTGGTTTACTTGCTTACGCAACGTTTTACACATTATTGTTTTGCTTCACGTAAAATTTTTAAATTTAAATGAAACTTTGGGCTTCGAATACTGTGAAAGTAACATAAAATGATTATAAAACAATAACAATTTCAAATTTATCGATAACGATGTATATTGACCGTAGTGGTACATCCCTGTTAGTGGCTATACTGGTGCGGCATACAAAACGAATTCAAATGTGTAGAGCGGTGGGGTTGCATTGATAGCTCGTACCCGTGGAGGTTATTTTACCAAGCGTGGGAGTTTCATAAGTGAACGCGCCACGTAAACTTCTAAAAAATGGCCGGCAATAACGCAAAAAAAGTAATGCAATGTGTAAATCAACTAAGTTTTATGCAGTTGAGGAATTGTAAGTGAACATTTTTTTCTAAAGTTTTATTGGTTAGATAATTACAATCGTCCTCGAAATAAATATTTTCTTCGAAGGCATAATTTAAATTTACTGGCCAGACATGTTAGTTATCGGACCGGCGGCGTTCTAATTTAGAACCAATCAATTGAACTAATTGAAACAATTGAAGTATGTTTATTAAAATACCCAGTAACTACGAAACGTTTTGACATTTGTAATACGATTTTTTTTCTTTATCTTTTTTTTAAAGTTAGCGATAAAGTTTGAGTAACTTTGAATGAGTGTGTGTACAAAATAAACATAATTCATTTTAATTGTATCATTGTTTCACATAAGTCAAAACAATAATCGTCAATTATTTATAATAGTTTTAAAAATTGTAATCCCTTAATATTGTATTATAACAGTTTTCTTTTTCCATTAGATGGTTCAGCCAAGAGAGTGGTGGCTGCAAAACCAGTGGTGGAGATGGATGGAGATGAGATGACTCGCATCATCTGGGCTAAGATTAAGGAAAAACTCATATTTCCATATGTTAAGGTATAATATTTTATTATTATTTGGAAAATAATTTTATAATGTGGTATTTTTTTATCTCATAAAGAGATATTACATCAGATACATTTTAACAATATTTTAATTTGCATATTTTAAGCCATCTATTATGAATTTATTAAATAAAGTTTAATATTGTATTGGTGTGTTAAGTATATAATCAAAATGAAGCTCCAGGTCCCATCAAGAAAATAAATTAATTTTAATTTTAATAGACAAAATTTTTAATCAAAGTTTTAGAGGTATGTAGGCAACATCAGCACTCAGCAGCTCACATTTCTTCTTAGTTAAGAAATATGTACTTTTAAATCCTAAATTTCTTAATAAAAAATAACTTATAATATATGTTTTATAATTGCCGCAGCACTACAAAATTCTTTTATTTTAAATTGAGAATAAAAAAATCACAGATTGATATAAATAATGAATATTGTTATCACACCTTTTATTTGACCCCAAATATTTTTAACAATAGTAATAGTATTTTTATCATAATGTAAGAGTCACCTTGGGGTGAATGAGTTGAATCTATCAGATTAAAATTATTCATGCAAAAATAATGATGTAAGATATCATTAACAATATTGTTACTGAAAACTTCAATGAGACTGCCAGTATTATTGATATTATTCCTTATAATCTATGTGTCATTTCTAAACACATTTAATAATAATAAACATAGGTTATCACTTGCCAGTCACTGGCTTTACTTATCACAGGATTTATGGGCCAAAGTTGCTGTGGGTGTGTTACTTATCTATTTCAAATGTGATATGAATATCATTTCTCTCATCTATTTATCTGATCAGCAATAATTTTCTATGCAATATACTTAATACAAGGATGTAAACCAAATGAATAATGATTTTTTTTTCAAACATAAGTATAGTAGAATAGTGTAGTAACTCATATTTTTATTTTTCATGTGATATAGAGAGCATTATTCAAAGGTATAACATTACATTTATATGAAACTACAAATTATTCTAGATGCAGAAGGAACAATTTATTGTCCCATTTGTATTTACATGGTATATTGCTAGACAATGTTTTATTTGCACAATTGTCGTATTATTATTATTTACTTTCTGAGACATTATTGAAACTGCAGTATGGTTTACTTCTGTATAAGATATCTCAAGTCCGATGCGTAGATCGTATTAAATACCTAACAGTTTATCTTGTGACCGTAATTAAAACTAGTCATATGCGAGTCCGACAACCTAATTGAAGATATTAAATAACTCATAGAAACAAATTTATTACCAATACTGGTCTACAACTAAAAACTGAATTTACATTTGCCCAAAAAATAAGTCCATTGAATATTAATATTACCTTGAAAAGCATTTGTAAAAAAAATCATTAGGATAGCTAAATAGAAATAAATTCCGCCATGACCCTTCGCATCGAACAATTTAAACTTCGCAGTGTTGACTTTGTAGTCTATACGAGTCTTAGGTGTGCTGAATCATGTATTTTTTTTTTATTAGTTGGACTGCCTTTATTTCGATTTGGGCCTACCGCATCGTGATGCGACCGATGACCAGGTGACCATTGACGCCGCCCATGCTATTTTGAAGCATAATGTAGGCATCAAGTGCGCAACTATTACACCTGACGAACAAAGGGTGGAAGGTACAGTCAACTTTTTAATTTTTATTGTAAGTGTAAATAGTTGGCACAATTTCAGAGTAAAGAAACCAGTTTACGCCCGAGCTCTTACGGTTCTTTTTTTGATAAGAACGATGACTTCGAGTTTACTTTATTGTAGCGATAAATGTGGCATGATAGTGAATGAATATTAACAACGGAGAAACTGAATCGCAGTAAAATTACTTTTACATTAATATAACGGGCCATCTAATCTCTAGTAGGTACATTAATTTTAGATCCTAATAGTAACTTTTATTGCGGACTACATTGCCTGCGTACATGGACCAGTTTATGTACGAAAGATAAGAAATTGTTAATTGAATGCAATTCAATAGTTAATCCACCAATGCCACGATTAGATTTTTGGGTAATCTTTTTGTCGGTAGCTGTCTAATGATATTGCGTTTTTATCATACAAAACCTACATCCACCTATAATATCATTAAGTAAGCCGGTCTGTTCAAAGAATTCTGCACAATGCAAACCTTGTTCTTTATTGATAATATAATTCATCAGCGGTCTATTTTCGTTTGGGTTCAAAAAAACATGTTGCACTTTTATCAGTGTTTAGTACCTATTCAAGTTACGCGATTACCGTTGCAAGGATCGATTTGATGGTTATCGAGGTAATTTGCTAAACAAGTTTGCAATATAAAAGACAATAATTGCAAAACGAAATTATGAAACTCAGTGTTTTTATAATGTCCTTGATTGTAAAAACCAGCTCTTTTAAGGAATGTCATATATACGAGTTAATAAAACTTGAGTTGGTACATACGAAGTCATAGTAATAATACCTATTTTTTAGAGTTCAAATTGAAAAAAATGTGGCTGAGTCCAAACGGAACAATCCGTAATATCCTCGGCGGCACGGTGTTCCGCGAGCCCATACTGTGCAAGAGCATTCCAAGAGTGGTCCCTGGATGGACCAATGCTATTGTGATCGGTCGTCACGCGCACGGCGACCAATACAAGGCGCAAGACTTTGTTGTGTCTAAGCCTGGAAAGGTATCAGATTGTCTTCCGTGGCGTTATTATTATAATTATTATTTTACGTTATCCTAACGACAATTTATATCTCAGGTTGAACTCGTCTACACGGCTGCTGACGGTTCCGTAGAGAAACGGCTACTGTATGACTACAAAAGTCCCGGTGTTGCTATGGGCATGTACAACACGGATGAATCCATCCGATCATTCGCGCATTCCAGTTTTCAGGTAAAAATTATTTTTATTTTTAATCACTTATTTGCAGTTTACCGAGATGCATCCGGTGAGTCTAGCTAATGGAACGTTGGATTAATCGTAAAATTTGTTTATTTAGGTAGCGTTGCAGAAAAAGTGGCCGCTATACTTATCAACTAAAAATACTATCCTCAAGCGGTATGATGGTCGCTTCAAGGATATCTTTGAAGAAATATATCAGAGGTAATAATTATGCTAATTCAAACTTGTCGTTTTGTTGTAATTTTGACGTGTTTTATCGGCTCAAATAAATCATTTTTATTTTTATCAAGAATAGAAACGAAAAATGACTTGTTTTTTTTTTGGATTTAGCGATTATAAGAAACAATTTGAAGATGCTAAAATTTGGTACGAGCATCGCCTCATAGATGACATGGTTGCACAAGCGATCAAGAGTTCCGGTGGATTCGTTTGGGCTTGCAAGAATTACGACGGAGATGTACAGTCAGATATCGTAGCTCAGGTTAGTTCTTTAAATTATTAGGATCGCACATTATATAATAATGCCTTAATGACCGCAAATTTTTTTAAGGCGCAAAGTATTAAAACAACTCAGCCGTAATATCTACTTATATTACTTGCATTTTCATTTATAAAAATGTAATTACCAAAGAAGGCGTCGTCTTTGTGGGTGTCATTGGTTGATAGAATAAAGAAACACTTACGTAATTACGTTTCATAAGTAATTTTATGTATAAAGACTTTAGAGACAGTGATTAAGATTTGCAGTCTCATCGTGCAATGATGTCAAGCAGGCCATCAGTAGGAAAGGTCCCGTGTTTGGATTGTAATTAGTTGTGTGTTCGCAGGGCTACGGGTCGCTGGGCATGATGACGTCGGTGCTGATGTGTCCGGACGGGCGCACGGTGGAGTCGGAGGCGGCGCACGGCACGGTGACGCGCCACTACCGCATGCACCAGCAGGGCAAGCCCACCTCCACCAACCCCGTCGCCTCCATCTACGCGTGGACCCGCGGACTCATACACCGCGCCAAGCTCGACGGAACCCCGGACCTCGAGCGCTTCGCCCTCGCACTCGAGGAGGTAAATCCGATAAAAATAATTACACATATCGTTGCAACTTTGTTATTCCTTATATAATAATGCGTCAAAGGTTATCAATTTTTTAATAACATTCAAATCGGCATTATCGCAATATAAATCTTCACATTTAAAATCACTCATGATGAACGATCGTTTGCATCGAGGATTACGTTGTTTGCGATGAAAGTGTATGATGTTACGTAAGTGTAATTTTATCTGATTAAATTGCAGGCTTGCGTCGAGTGCATCGATAGTGGTAAAATGACTAAAGACCTTGTGATCTGCATTCATGGATTGGCCAACACTAAAGAGGGCATGTTTTTGCACACAGAAGATTTCCTTCAGGCTATTGCCGACCAACTAGAGCGCAAACTAGCAAAGTAAATTTATAAGAAATTTGCAGGTCGTGTCCCCCACACTACTGCAAATTCTATCTTCATCAATGAAGGTTATTTAATATGAATATGTCCTGTATATGAACAAAACGAGTATGTGCTGTCCTGGAAGAAAGAGAAAAAATAAGTGAACTAATGCATTGTCGGTAACAACAGCTTGCAGCAGTGACGACAGCGATCGTTAATATTTATCTCGTCTTTTAACGGTCTACTGTTAATGTCGCACAAATTTCTAACGAAACCATTATTAATGAACCGTTGATAGACAGTGTCGCAGCAAAAATGTGGTGTGAAAATCTGTTTTATCGATTATGTTCAAAATATAGCATTAAAAAAAAAGAGTTGAGCATGAAAAATACATACCTGACATATTCATATTAATGTTTTACAATTATGTAAGTGTAAATTAGAATAATGCTTTATATATGTCCAGAGAGAGTACGATTTGATACCTACAAAATTTGAATAGATTTAATTGAAGTATTCCAGCTAAATTTAACACTCAAATCAGTGAGGAAAGTGACGCAAAATTATATGTTATATGTATTTAGATATACAAGTACATAGTCTTGCCTTGTTTCCCACCATTTCATTAAGGTAAATAAATTTATTTGTGTAATGAATGAAAGAAATCAGCCATCATTGTAGGAATATTATAAATATCCATTGGGGTTCCTAATATTCTTCATTAGTGTCACGATAATGCGATAAAGATTATAACAAGTTTCCCAGTGATAACATATTCTCAGTAAATAATATTTGGACCGAGATTTAGCGATATTTGTAAGACTGATAAAGTGGTGCATGATACGAGATTGAAATCACTTGTTTGAATTTTGAAATGTTTAAATTTCTATATGATCTTTTAGTTATATTTGGTTTTCATTACTTACTGTGCCATGTTACTTATATACCCAATGATTTTTATTATTGTTGTCAACATTAAATCGATTAAAAAATATATAAAATTATATCAAAAGGTGGTTAATAAAATGTATGTACGGAGATATTACAATTTTATTTTAATACAAATGTGTTTTATTTATATAAATATTACGGTATTAGTATGAGATACCATTTTTCTTAAATTTCTAACAAATATAAGAAATCGAGATGTGAAGTCCAGATTTCGATTTACCAGGTATCTCAAAAAGAATTAAAGTTTATAAATTTTATAGTCGTCCACTTCTTTTAAATAAAAGTTAATATGCATGACCATGAATAAGAGAGTATTATCACATAATGCAGAGACCAAAGGAGTAGAGGGCAAAAAGCTTTCGAAACGAAACTGGGTAGACAAACCTGTAGAATTTATAGGACGTCGCTGGATTTTATCTCCAGGTCAAAATTAAAATCTTTATGAAGAGCCAGCTTTAGCCTACCATTCCTATTTTATAACTAAAATATACGTTATGTGCAATTTGAAGAAGATATGTGAAAAAAAATTCTAAATAGGATTACGTAGAAAAAGCATGCGTGGAAAATTTTCGTGGATAGTGTAATAAAATAAAATACGACTCATGGAGATTACAACTTATATTTGTATCAAATCATTATCTTTCACAACAGGATATTTTACTAATTTAGAATACTGTTTCAGTAATTTCCTCCAATAACACTTGACGTCTTTATCTCTTAAATTATCCCAAATGTGTTGAAAACCTCTTTCAGCTATTTCTCTCGCTAGATCATCATGTTCTTTAAAATACTCTATCGTCATATGTATTTCTTCTTGCGTTGCCCTCGAACTGATTGGTACGTAATGTACCCAAGGCTTTAAAGACGCGTAAAAAAATTCGACCCATTCAGTGCCAACGTGGAAAACTAACGATTTGCATAAAAATAAATGCTTGAGACGGAAACTAGCAGCTACGCCTTTGAAATTAAAGAGATACTTGTACTTGCAGTGATCCTCGAACGAAACTTCTTTGGCTGCCGCAGCATACAGCGTGTCCTAAAATAAATAATATCATATCTGTATGAATTACTTGTTATATATTTTGGTGCTTGTTCAGTTTTATGCCGAATAAGGATAAATGTAGGTTATTATAATTATAATTCCACAAATAATTCATCATATAGGACCACTCTTTTATTAGGATAAACAATTCAGGAGGAAAAAGGGAGGCGAATAGATCTTACAGTTTATAACAAGAGTTGTTTAAAAATGGTGTTACATAATATAAATGAATTGCCACTATAAAATTCTTATGTCCCATTATAGGACCGCAAGTATGCAATGAATTATCGAAATAATAAAATATAGTTGAATAATGGTCCCAAAAATACTTCTAAAGATTTGTTTTATGAACTAAAACAGTGATAATGGCATTTATCAGCTGCAACTTTGCTTTTTGATATAACAAGTCCCGGATATCCTAAATACTGTAAAAAATTACCGCATCAGATTTCCAAGCTTGGTTTTTTGTATATTGTGCGTCGACGAGGTCGGGTTGGGAGCGAGAGAGTAATATCAACGCGTCTCTCTCTTCACTGGTTCTGGACCCACGGAAGAACGCCTTAGACTCTTTTTTGTGCCATGGCCATCTGCAGGAAAGTGGCCAAATTCAGTGCAAATTAATTTCATAAAATATTAATGTAAACAGGAAGGAAAAGATTAATGTGGTTAAAGTTTCATTAGTAGGGCCAAATACAAATATACATTCTAATGACCACAACCCAAGTTTTGGCCACACTTCTAGCCTTCTTGAAAATATGGAGAACTTTTTTTCTAAGACCACTGTTTACCTGAAAAGCTCACACAGTTCCAAAGAATGAATGCCTATATTCAGCTATTAAGAAGAAATGTTCATAATTATTACAAACTCTTCCATGAATCTGTAAGTTCACAAGTCTCACATACTGTATGTTAAACTTACTTTTCAGCAGCTGCTGATATTGATACCCTATGCTTGTCCCAACGCCCTATGCCGGTAGGATATAGAGATATTGCAGGCCCTCCTTCCCAAAAACTCCATGTTGGGTACATGATGTCATAATAGTCTTTTGTCTGCAAGTTATAGAAATAGGAATATTAATGATAAGTACTTTTACAAAACATTAAAACAAATTATAATGTGATTTTCATTGCATTTCTAGGGACCAGTTTTAGATTAGGCCAAGTACAATGAATTTTCGTTTATTTGGACATGTGGTAGAGAATCTTGGTGGTCGCATGTTTGAATTCCAGGCACACATATACACATACAGATCACAAGCTTTAATGGTGAAAGAAAACATGTTGATGTAATTTGCACACCTAAAAGTCCTTAAGTATTTCTTAACTGTGTAGTCTGCCAACCTGCACAAGGTCAACTTGGTGGATTCAGGCTTAAAACCTCTCAATGGTAGAGGAGGCCCATGCCCTGCAGTGGGATGTATATGGGTTGATGAGATATATGATCTTAATTTAATATTTGTAGCGCCTAGTAGATTTTGTAACTTATGTCTAGAAATTTTCATACATTGTATACATGGAAATTAACCTTACTAAATGATAATACTGGAGCCTTCTTATGGCCCCAGGACTGATTAATTTGAGGCCAGTCTCTTGTATTTATTGCAAGTTCCATATTGGGCATGTTTGGTGCAAAAGCTTTCAAATAATATTCTATACCGGAACATCTTGCTGGAAAATGGCAATCTTTTTCTCTAAATAATTTGCCATCAATAATCTGTGAAAAATGAAATTTACATTTTTAAGTCTTTGCTGGGGCATAAGTAACTAAAATATAAACACACTTTTTTAAATACATTTGTTAGTCAACAATTGGAAATAAGTTAATTTAAAAATTTATTTATATGAGTTTCATATTTTATCACTTACAACAAAATAATTTTACCTGGTATTTGGTGCCTTTAGCTCGGGCTTGTGCATATTGTTCCTTAGTTATACCATCTTTGAAAGGTTTCAGATCTTGTTCGATTACAGATTTGTGGCAGCTGCAGTTGGCCTGTTCACATGCAACATACTCATCCAGGGCAATGTTTATTTCGCTTGTAATTTTTGCAGCCCACTCATTCACTTCTAAAGAAATACAGTAATACAGTGTTAAATATGTAAATAAAATAAATTCTCATTATTGAATGATGAAATCACATTTTTGAACACTTTCGTAGTTTTTGCATCCCATTAAAGATCAACTTAAGTGTTTTGTTATCGGTATTGACAGAAGTTGTGTGAAATAACATAAAGAGCCTATATTTTTATTAGGGTCTACGAAGGTCTGATGTAGCTGGAAATGTATGTTGGCGACTAGCATGTTTTGGCGGGATAAAAATGTTTCTAAGGTTGTTTGTACGTGCCTTTGTTGTATTTGTTATAAGTTTCTGTGCATGATCCTTCGTTTGTACAGAATTCATTGTCAGCTTTTAACGTCAAAGAGAAGAAAAAGGGGAATATTAAAACTTTCAACATTCCGCAATTTAAATATCTGTTAGGTAAACTTAGGTACTTTTTTTTTTTTTTTCTTTCAATTGATGGCTTCGCACTTCTTGTGCATTTAGCCAATGTCAAGTAGATATTGATGATAATTTTTTTATTTTAAATGAGCAAGGTAGGGAAACTTATGACGGGTTGGGAAAGGGAAATATTTACACAGGGTAATAATATCTATCAGGAGAGTTAAAATGGAAGGACGGAAAATGGGGGATGAATTCCAAACTATAGAAAATAAAAAATGTGTTAAGATGATCGACTAAAATACTGATTATCAAAATAATGAAAAATAAAAAAAATGAGAAACACTAAAAAACTAAAATAAAATAAATAAAAAAATTAAAGTTTTATTTTATTACTTATAAAGAAGGATGCTATACACTTATATATATACATATTGTTACTACTGAGAAGGGAGGAAATGGAACAAGGAAAAGGAATACGGAGAAGTAATAAAGATTTAATAAAGGATGATCGGTCATATAATGTACAAGCAAACAGAATGTGATTTATTTCGCCAACATCCATTCGGCATGGGCATATGGGGCTTTCAACGATTTTAAGACGAGCAAGGTGAGAAGGCGAACAAGTGTGTCCAAGTCTACATCGGATTAAAATAGTTGTTTCCAATTTGCCAAATTTGGCTTTAGTGTACCAGGGTTTTAGTGGAATTTCAGGTTGGATAGATAAATAATAACGTCCCTTAAACTGTGCACTAGAAACCCAGGCTTCGGTCCAAGATTCCAAAAGGAACTTTTTTGGCAATGACAAAAGGTCATCAGAGTAATTTTTGTAAGGAACAATGTCTCCAGAATATGCAGCTTCCTTGGCAAGTTTGTCCGCAAAGTCATTTCCGCAGATGCCGGAATGACTAGGTATCCACGCCAAAGCCAACGAATAGCCTTTATCGGAACATTTGGATGCTAATTCCCTGATTTGACAAATAATCGGGGATATGTTTTTGGAACAGAAAGGAGATTTTTCAATGGCCTGAAGGGCACTAAGACAGTCAGAAAATATTATGGCTTTATTGAGATTGAAAAGAAGAACGTATTCAATGGCTCTGAGAATGCCGAGGCATTCTCCAGTAAAAACTGATGATTCCGGAGGAAGTTTAATTTTTTGAACAATATTGTATTGTGAGTGAAAAACCCCTATACCGACACAGTGTGACGGTGAAATTTTAGAAGCGTCAGAGTATAAGTAATGGAAACCCTCACAAGATTCCATAAGAAAAGAGTTAAAGGCAGTAGCAATGTTAGGAATTTGTTTATCAACAGAGTTATAAATAATTTTTGGAATGTATGTTAAAGAATCAAACGGAATGGTAAATAATGCGAGTTTATTGGAACGGTGGGTGGGAGCAGAAAGAGCCAGATATTTTTGATAACTTTTTATAAGACACGGAAGTGGTTTTCGAGACCAGTAATTAACCGATTTTATACGAGTTTGTAGGGAATCTAATAAAGGAATAAGAGGATGATTTGAAAATTGTACAATTTTAAATAAAAATCTGTCAGAAAGAAATTGTCGTCTAAGATGTAAAGGGGCTTCACCACCTTCTACTTGGAGAGCATTAATTGGAGATGATTTCATTGCTCCTAGAATAATGCGTAATGCTTTAGATTGAAGGCAGTCAATTTTTTTAAAAGAATTAATACTTCCAGGATCGAATAGAAAGGTGCCGTAATCAAAAATACTTTTGATTAAAGCATTGTAAATAATCTTTAAGGAACTCGGGTGGCCACCCCACCACACTCCAGATAAACATCGCATCATATTTAATTGGCGCTCAACCTTTTCTATTACATAATCACAATGGGCACCTCCTGAGAGTTTGTAGTCCAGGATAAGACCTAAATATTTAAAGTTATTCTTAACGGGAATTGTTATATTTTCATAGATAATGTTAATAGGGGGAGGCTTCCTTGAACGGGTGTATATAACTACTGCACTTTTAGAGGGCGAAAGATCTAAACCATTGTCATTGAGCCATAATTTTAGAGACAAAAGGGAAGCATTTAGGATAGAAGAAGAATCAATAGCTGAAATCGAAGAATGGTAAAAAAGTAGGTCATCTGCATATTGCAAGATTTGGATATCTTCTTTAATAGAAGAAGCTAAATCAAAAGTATAAATATTGTATAATAAAGGACTCAGGACTGAACCTTGCGGCAAGCCTCGCCAAACAGTACGGGATATGTGATTTTCTCCTGAAGTTACTGTAATTGTTCGTTCGTTTAATATATTAAGTATAAAATTGGTAAGGATTAAAGGCACCCGGATAGACTGCAATTTTCTTTGTAGCACTGATAGAAGAACATTATCATAAGCAGCTTTTATGTCTAAAAATATAGCAACAGTAGAGAGGTTATTGGAAAAAGATAATCTAATATCAGTTGTAAAGATACTTAAACAGTCCATGGTGCCTTTACCTTTCCTAAAACCATACTGGGAATCTGCCAGGAGACCCTTACTTTCCACATACCACTCCAATCGATTTTTAATTAAGTGCTCTGATAATTTCATTAAAACGGATGACAAAGCTATAGGACGATAAGATGAAGATTCTAAAGGGTTTTTTCCGATTTTGTGGATTGGCAACACATTGTGACATTTCCATCCTCGAGGAATGTTCCCAGTTAACATTATTGAATTTACTATGTTTAAAAAGTATTTAAGGGATTCGTCACTTAACTGAGAGAAGAATGAATATGGGATACCGTCTATCCCAGGAGCTGAATCTTTAACGTTACAAATGATGGTTTTTAACTCGTTCATTGTGAAGGGCATATTTAACGAGGAATTTTCCTCATTAGATTGTCTATACAATGGTTGCAATACCAAATTCTCAGGAACCCATGGAGGAGCCAGATTATTAATAAAATGAGGAATAATTTGTGGAGGGACTTGGGGAGAGGGAGAATTAGAACGTGCAGATCTAAACCTCCTTATGTTGTTCCAAACAACAGATGGATTTGTATTAGGTGATAGAGTGGCGCAAAAATTTTGCCATCCTTCTGTCTTTTTCTTTTTAAACAGATTTCTGGTTTGGGCAATAACTTCGGATAGGGATAAATAATTTTCTATGGTCATATTGTGATTGTATATTTTTTCTGTCTTTTTTCTATTTTTGATAGCATTGGTGCATTCAGAGTCCCACCAGGGTGGCATAGGGATTTTTCTTTGAACTGAGTTTTCTTTTAACGGTAGGACTTCATCAGCAGCTGCTATCAAAATGTGGGCTAAAGCCTCAGCACATGTATGTTCATTACCCCCTGACACAATAGGAAGAGATGGTATCATATTCTCTACTTTATTCTTAAAATCTTGCCAGATTTTACTTTTGTTGTTAGGTATCTTATGCTTCAAATTACTCTTTTTTGCAGGAATAGAAGAACTGTTACTAAAGAAGGGATACAAAATTTTTATAGGAAAATGATCACTGCCAAATGAAGATGAAAGGGGGCTCCAGGAGAGGTAGGATGCGAAGTTAGGAGTACAGATTGTTAAATCTATTGCGCTTTGGTTGGTGTGATTGGGATCACTACGGCGAGTGGGAGAACCTGTATTAAGTACACATAAATTCTGGGAGTCTAGTATGTCAAGCAGTACTTCTCCATATGAATTTGATGTAGTACTTCCCCAAGATTTATGGTGACAGTTAAAGTCACCCATAAGAAGAAAGGGTTTTGGCAGAATTTTTAAAATGTTAGAGAGTTCATGGAATAGAGCAGAGGAAGGATGAGAAATATATAAAGATACAAAACAAGTATTGTTTATGGAAATAGCTACAATAGAAAGTTCAACACTATGGGTAGGTAAAGTAATAATGGAAAAAGGTAGAGAGTCTTTGATGAGTAAAGCAACACCACCATACCCATCAAGTCTGTCTTCCCTTACAGTTATGTACCTTTGTATTTTCAAAACATGATTTTGTTTCAACCATGTTTCAGCTAATGCAAATACAAAAGGCTGGTATTTGTTAATCAAATATATAAGATCTGACTTCTTGTTTATTATGCTACGACAATTCCACTGAATTATGTTGGTTGGTTGGGCCATTATTGGGAGATAGAGAGGTATCAAAAAAAGGGGCAACGTGGGACGGTGATAAATTAAATTGACTTAATAAGTTGAAAAATGCATTCATAAATTGGTTAATATCGAGTTGCTGTTCAGATTTTTTTGCATTAATCACACAACCATTTTGTGGCTGTGGCTGAGAGTATTCTTTGATAATTAAGTTATGGGCTTCCTTATTGTAGCCCTTGGTAGGACTGGGGGCAGAGCGTGGTTTCAGGAAAACCGTCTTTTTATAGCTTGAAATCTTTTCTGGAGCTGATATTTGTATAGGAGTAGGTTTGGGGGGCTGTGAGAGAATATCTGCATACGACTTTGTTACAGGGGGCAACAGTTTAGATGCTTCTGCATATGATATTGAGCTTTGGGCCATATGAGTTTTGATTTGTCTCTGTCTATGAAGTTCAGGGCATGTTCTGCTGATTGCAAAGTGATGGCCTAAGCAAAGACAACATGATGCATTTGAATCAATGGCCTCACATGATTCTCCAGAATGATTTCCACCACATTTGTAACAACGGGGTTTAGATCTGCACTGTAATTTTGTATGCCCAAACCGACAGCAGTTAAAACATTGGATGGTTGGGTAAATATAAAGGTCTACAGGCAGAGCGTTAAAGCAAATAAAGATCCTCTTTGGTAAGACTTGGCCATCAAAGGTCAAAACAACAGTTTGTGAGGGTTTCCATACTACAGAACCTTCTACTGTAGTTTTATAATTTAAACGTCTCACTTTAAGAATGGGACCACATCCAATGGGGACTGAGGTGTTTTCTATAACTTCCTCCGGGGACCACTCAGCTGGGACGCCTCTGACAATGCCCATCCTTGTGATATTAAATACGGGAATAGAAGCATTGTAATTATTTTTATTAAGATTTTCATCTTTTAAGAATGAATTTGCATCCAAATGGGATGAAAAAGATAACGATATTTTATTTCTCCCAATTTTCTTTAGACTTCCGTTTATGATGTTTTTAAAGTTAAATTTTTTTAAAAACTTGCCAAAGGCAAGCGGATGGAAGATAGTGGAGTCATTTGCCGAAGATACATTTCGTTGAACATGCACAACGTAAGGGGCGCTATCACTCTTATCATAGACCTGTCTTCCTATAGTAGTTTGCGCGGGAATTTTGTGTGACGACTCGGTCTTAGAGGAAATAGGATGCGATTGTACCGACAGCGAAGCGTCCGCTGTATCGGTACATCCGCAACCCGGTGATGAATCAGTGGAATCTTGTTTCCGCCTTCTCTTGTTGCACACCTTGCAAACATGACGACGGCTACGCTTTACCGGGCGAGCTGACGAGGATCCGTCAGTCTCCATGCCAGACTCCGAGATATAAGTATTGTTGTTATTTACTTTTTGTTCATACTCTGTTTGAATGGTTACAAAGTTGCCCGCCGGGGGGACGAATCCCCCCGGATCAGGCGGCTCGTTCATCTTGTACAAATATAAGAAATTGATAAACTTACCTAAATGATGAAAATAAAGAAGAAATTACAAGTAAAAAAGAAATGGTATACTAATTACAACTACAAATATGTACAAATCACTCCTCTGATAGTAATATTTACAAAAAAACTAATAAATAAAAAATCCAATTTTCAAAAACACGTCCACCATATACGAAGTTTCCCGCGCTTTTTTCAACTTAGGTACTTATTTCAGAAAAATAAATAACCGGCTAGCTACAATCTGACAATGACAGATAACGTCAGATTTTTGTATTTTTTAAATTTCCCCTTTTACAAAGCAGGCATAGGATCACACCACACAGGCTCCTCCCTAATAGATTTGGAAATTCTAGAATATATAAAATCTTTGGTTCTAGTTTTTTGGCACTGCCGATAAAAATGATAATTTGAAAAAAGAAAAACTATGAACGAATATCATATTACATTTTCCTATCCTTGTGCATATCGAAAAACTCAAAATGCTTAATTGTTTGCTACTCCTCGTTTACATGTGTAATGTTATACCTAAATTTATTACATTTACCAACGGTAATACTACATTCTCCGGGATAAAAAGTATCCTATGCGTTATTCTGATGTATAAGCTATATTATTGCAAAGTTTTATTAAAATCCATTCAGTAGTTTTTACGTGAAAGAGTAACAAACATACTCACAAACTTTCACGTTTATTAGTAGGATATAAATAAAACCCTCATAGTTGGATCATGGTTATATTTAAATAATAAAAAAAATGGATTGAATACATCTTATACTTAAAACAGTGAAATTAATGGAAAGTACGAGTAATATTAACAAGAACATTAAGATAAGAATAAGAAAAGTAACAACATTGAAAGCTATAAAGACAAATATCAAAGTTAAATGATTTACAGTAAACATTTAAGTAAAAGAATATATTCATAGTAAGTGTGGAATACATAATTGATAATAGATTGAAACAACAGACACTGCAATAATTTGCTTATGACGTACTTGACACTTTGTTTTGACTTTGGAGTTATTATTACCTGTAATTTCTCCTAATTGATATATTAGTGCTTGGTATTGAAAAAAATTAAACATTAAGCAATACTAAAATTGTTCCTACAGTGATCATACATTTCTTATTACAGCATTGTAGTTATGTTCTGATGTCCTCTTTGAGAGAATCTAATTTAGTAAACACCAACAATGCAGATCTTTTATCCATGCTGTAATTGACAAGTTTGTTTACTACCTTTATTAAGTAGCATTCTATATCCTCTCAAAGTGAACCATCAGACTGATTTTAACTTTTGGTAGAACAGTAAATTTGGTGATGTTTGATTTTATAATCGTTTTTTTCTTCAATTACGACTTTATTCAATAATGCATGTTTTAAATGATATCTCTAATTAGATTTAACAAGCATCTAAGCCTACTAAAATAGAACATGTATTTAGTTGAAGTCTCTATCTGGGAAGACGGCGGGAGCGACGAGGGTCCACACGTAGAGACCAATGCACAACCAAGACGAAGTTATCTTGATCCACATTGATGCCACATTCTCCTTTGATAGCTGCGAGCTCGGGCTGAAATATTTATATTGTTTACAAAAATTGTTTCACTCTCAATGTAACACATTTTACTGTTATTTTTCATACGAGCGTTATTCATATTGTCTTTCAAGAATTTTTACAAAAAAATGCTAGTGGTAATATAATTCTTTTTCACAATGATGTAGTCTTTGATTTTAACAGTAGATACATGTCATGTGAATAATTTTCCAAAAAATAATTAATTGTTTGTTTCCTTATTGTGTGTTGGTATACTCACTTGTACCAATTGGTGAGTGTCATCATGATGTAGAGCGTGGCGAGTGCGAACACGATGTGGAAGAAGGTCCATGAGTATGCGACGCCGTCCCCCTCGTTGTCGAACACCTTGGTGTCCGCGGCCGCGCCGCCCGCCTCGCCGCCGTCAGCGCCCTCTATACAATCATACCCTGCGCTCAGCGAGCATACCATGCACCACAGTTAACACCTTATCTCACATCGTTTTAAGGCACTTGGACAGTTAACTATCTGCCAGCAATGATAGATCTAGGATTTTGGAACTGGCTCAGGGGAAATTCTATGCTGAACTACCTTGTGATTAATGATAACTTCCAACCCTTCCAAGGGGCGGCGGGAGAGAGCGTATTTATGCACGATTGGCCAATCTTTTATCTCTAATCATGTCTACTTACCCCTGTCCCTGATTTCAATTCTGTACTTATATGCGATAACTTGCTAAGAAAAGAAATTTATATTTCCTTAAAGGAGACTGTAGGCTGACTTTTAATTTGTATTATTACCTACTATGAAAAAAATGAAATACATTTCAAAAAAATATCAGTTAGCTAAAAGGAGTTTGAATTCAGAAATATTACTTATTAATGTACTACACACAGTAATCTAAAATTATTGCATAATTATATGGCGTGCAAAATACATTGGACTCTGTTCATTATTAACATTTTTTTCACATAAATCTAATAAATATATCGATGGCGACGCACGTGACAGACAATGAAACAATGACTAAATGAATATAATTATTTTACAAACAATTAATTTACTTTACATTTGATTTATTCTCTTACGTTATTTTGTAACCTTATAACCAACAAATCATAACCTGAGCTCGAAGGTGATTTTTTTGAAGTATTTGATTCTTTAGCTGAAAGTCACAAAAGATTTTAGTTTACCCTGAATTAACATTCTTCAAAGAAATATTACATACTATAGTACACATTTAAACCATTTTAATTTTTAATAATTACTTCTACTAAACTAATGTTTCTATGCTTTCCTAAATTTTAACATCAAGTTGGGAGTCGAAAACTTAATATTTAATCATTGTTCATGCTTAGACATAAAACGGTATAAAATTATGCAAACAGACTATGTTTTCCAAATATAATTAATAGATACAAACATAATACATAGATAAACAGCAAACCATGATTATATGAGGGTTCAGTGTGTATGTGAAGCGTGTGGGGATGTTTGCAAGTTATAACATTACCTTCGTTAGCAATGAGCCCTCCTTGGCCTTACAGCGCCGCGCCGCCGCAACATGCCCCGCAAGGAATGCACAATACGCGTTAGTTATCTTATAGTTACCAATAATTATATATGTGTGTCATAAATATTATGTATATTATTAATAAATCCATGCATTAGTGAAAGTGTATTGTAAGTCAAGAAAGTAAATTTCACTGTATGCCTCAAATTTAACAATGATATGTTGTCAGTGTTGCGTTGGGGTTGAAGATGTGTGGTAATGTAGGAAATTATATGTTAGTGCAAAAGATACCCAAAGGGTATTTATTGGATCCATTATTAATTCTTTTATTCTTAAGTTAACTAAACAAGGATAGCATAAAATATTGTATCTATTTTCTTAATTATTATTGGCCAACGAAAATTTAATGGCTACAAGCTACCTGTCTGTAGGCTTGCCTATAATGCGACACGTCGATGCTCAAAAAAATTTAAATATTTTTATGAAATAAATATTTCAAAACATAATATTGTACAATAAGGAGCCCCTTTTATATATCTTTTTTCACACAACTTACAACACTATAATGTTTCCGCTAATCAATTGTACTTTTCATCCCAACCATAATTAAATGTATATTCAATGTTAAACTTGACGACATACCAGTGAATAAAATAATATGTATATTCACCTGGGGAGCCTTCCTTGGCGAGGATGTGTTCCGACATGGTTATCTTGGAGGAGGAGGACGCGGTACGGATGCTCGAGTACAGCACGCTGCACGCCCAAATGCACAGCCCGATGATCGACTGCTTGTCGAAGGATGACTACACACACACACATTATAATATAATTATAATATTTTACAATTTACTATGGAAGCACTAACTACCACACATATTACACATGTGACAATAAGCATAAACAGGCCTAATCTAGGAACTAATGTTATCAATTTAGTTGTTTTATTGCAGATTCAGATGTTTGCTGAAATGTTGTAACACACAGACCATTGACATTTATATACAAGTAAAATAACTTTGCCTTACATATAATGCTTTTTCAGCAATGAATTTTGACTGAGTTAATAAAAATAATTAATAAAAGGTGCACTTGATTACAATAACACCCATGGAGCCATTACTTAACAATACTTTCTAATAGAAAAGTTTCGTATTCTTGTGCAAATACCGAGTAAACAGTCAAGGAAAAGTGACCAAATAAACAAACTATAAGATTATGATTTAAAAATGTTGACACTAGCACAATGTGATGAGATTAAATATGGTGCAACAATGATATTCACATAGACATCTCAAGCATACCCCACAGTACATACCCAATACATATCCTCTTTCGATTCCTGAATGCATATTTGCAATACAATAATAATCAGTTGCATATAAAAAGTATTATAACTTGATATTGTTACTATATATCTATTAAGGAGATCTATGTTTATTTCAAAAGTATATGAATAGTCTAGATCAGTTATAAAAAAGGATCCATTTTACTTAACTAAAATATCTATATTTATAAGTAGAATGTTTGGAACGACATTGCACCTGATTCGATCCACCAGTGATGCTGTTGCAATCTCCGGGTGCGTTGGCGAGTGCAGACCACGTGAGGTACATCACATACAGGGAGACTACGGAGGACTGCAGCAGGCCGGAGCGGGGCTGGTGCTCCTGGACCGACGGCAGGATGGAGATCCCACTGGCGATCACCATCAGTATCAGGTTGAATGATATGAAAAACTTGGATAGGTCACAGCCACTGGCCTGGAAGAGATAAAGCTGTAAGTTATTCGTGGGTGTTTATGTAAGGGGTGAGTAAAGGTGAATTTCTTCATCCAAATTTTGTAAGATATGTTTTAAGTTCTGTGTAATAAGAGGCGTAGGTACCTACTATAACCCACATGGCACTTGAATAGAACATTGCTTGGCTCGTATTGCGCAGGTCAAAATTAGACATCGAAAATATTTTACACTAGCTTTTGCCCGCAACTCCGTCTGCGTGGACTACAGGGTTGGGTTCAGAAAGAAAATAAGTTGTAGTATTTTACTCCGCAGAGCCCCATTTACTTAAATATACAAAAATCATACAAATCGGTCAAATTGTTTCAACGTGAAACCGTAACGCGCCGGTCGACGCCTTGAGTATCATTATTGCGCGCTTGATCATTATTTTGAAACTGCGATATCTTCTAAGATACTTATTGAAATCAAATTATGTAAATGACAAATTTATTTTGTATTAAATACTTGTAAGGAATAACGTATTTATTTGGATAAGGATTAATATCATGTTTGTAAAAACACCTTCACAAGTAATGCTTTATTTAAAATAAATTTGGTTAGAATAAAAAACGTTATAGTGAGCCAACCTTAAAAGATAGACATATGCTGTCGCGGACTTTTTGTTAGAATTTTTAAAGGGGAACAATTCTGTCATACATTATTTTAGCGAAACTTTAACCGTTTCTGCAGCGTACGCAGCGGAAGCTCACAAAAAGGAAAAAAGTCCCCGATTTTGAAACATTATTTATTGCTACTCCGCTCCTATTGGTCATAGCGTGATGATATATAGCCTATAACCTTCCTCGATAAATGTGCTATCTAAAAGTGAAAGAATTTTTCAAATCGGACCAGTAGTTCCTGAGATCCTAGCGTTCAAACAAACAAACTCTTCAGCTTTATAATATTAGTATAGATTATACAATTTTAATATTTAAATGTTTCGTCATAATTTTATATTGATGTGCCTCCGGAAAACATACAGCATTGCTTTGAAGAAGACGTGCATACTTACGCGTAAACTGCGGACTTCCGGTACACCAAGTCATCCGGTTGTTACAATTTTATGTGGCGGTAGTTTTTTCCCACCAGCTAGAACCTACCTTTGGAGGTGCTGTCATTTTTCAATTCATAGCGTTGTGTACTTTCGCCGAGTGCGGACGAAATTACTTAGTTCATTTTCATGATACCACATATATAGTAAAATACATAGTTTTGATTTCTTATAAGAAGCAATTTCAAAAAGTTTAGTTTGAAATTTAAAAAAATATACGGTGAATCGCAAATGGATAGTTAGTCGGAAGGCAAGATCGATATTATCGACAAGGCCAATCGACCAATGCTTGTAAATTCGCCGGCATCCGAGAAGGAAACAGAACAAGATAAACGGGGACTCCACTGGCTCTGGCAGTTCCTCGTGCAGCGAGTGGGATGAATCACCACGTAGAAAACGAAGTCGTGTCGCACAGGTAACCGTCGATCCTAGTATCGATGAGTTATATGCCCGGGTGAGTCTCCTCATTTTATTATTATACAACAAAGTTACGTCTACAATACAAGGACAATTATATCATGGAAGAGTATGACTAAAATAACAATGACTACGCAACGAATTTACTTAAATCATTAAAATTGCAAAATTGTTTTTGACGAAAAGAGGGTATTATATGCCGCAAACAAAACACGTGCGCAACAATTACGTAATCTTTAGCATTTTAATTTACTCCTGTGGTAGCACATTATATACAAGAATTTCTCTATATACAAGAATTGTAACCAAAACATTTACGATGAAATGTGTTGTTTTTATGAGGGAAATAATCTTTTGGCTACCATCGAGGAAGCAATTGCGGGTATTACCTATGAATTGTTTAAATCAAAGAGAATTATTAGCCTAGTTTAAAAGGTATTTTTGATTTGGACCCACATATGTCCATATGATTTTATTTCGGACAATAATATTATCGTTATGTATATAATTAAAAATTAATAATAATGCAAAATTGTATAAATAGTGACACCCGCTTTATGCCTCCGATCTCTCCAGTCCATCTAACATTTGCCTGAGAGAAATCGCTGGCAGCGGTAAAGCCCCCATTTGTGACACTACGTTATTTCGAGTTGCTTAAAACAATGCAGTTTTATTATGGTGTACAATAAAGAATAAAAATAAGTAAATAAATATTACCGAAGCTTCCATAAAATATTTTTCAACAGACGGACTGTTGATTCAGTAAATTGTTTGCGGTAAACGAACCCGATAAAGGTATTCAAAGGTCTATAGCTAGTTTACCTCCTAGCGATTAATTCTTGTTTAATAAAACAAGATTAAATGTTCAGATTGCTGTTGCGAAGATTAAATGCCTTGGACGTCTCAAGTTTATGGTTGTCATCGCAAAGCCAAATAATAATAATAATAATATCAGAACAATTGTTGACGAAAATAACAATGGAAATAAAGCCGTTTGGACCGAAATCGACATCGGATAAATTATTCAAGGTCTCTTGAATCAAATCTTTCTCGAAAGAGTACTCAGAAACATTCTCGAGTTTCATCTCGCAACATTTTCGTCAAAAGAAACGCGATGCTTTTGACTGACAAAAGGCGATGCCTGATATTCGAGTTATGACATGAATTTGACTTCAGACGATTCTGTACAAGATTTTCATCTACCATGGCATTGGGCCGTAAAACTAGATGCCACGTGCCAATAACAAAATCACACAAGCTGTTTTTTGAGAATCAGTTAAGACCATTTATTGGAATGATATGCCAGCCTTTTTGGTCAAGCCTAAACGCCACATCTGTTTTTGACGTGTAGGGTCTCGGCGACTCTGTGCACGAAGGAATGTCGAGTGCTAGATGTTTCTAGACGACTTCCTTATGGTCAATCAGGACCATTTCCAAGTTATGTACTCAGGCTGCGGAAGCCGTGAGGCACTTGGAACTTCTGGGTTATATTATCATCACCAGAAACTTTATTTTTTGGACCAACCCAGGATTGGAATATCTGAATATTCGATGGCAAATGGCAAAGAACATCATATTCCTTTGAAAAACGAGAAAATTCTCAACGATGACTTAGATTGATGCTCTGAAACATAAAGCCGAATGAATCTTCGTAAATAACAAAGCATGCTGGGTTATTCAAATTTTGCCATTTTTGCCGTGCCTCAGGGCAGATTACAAAGGCGCAACGACCAAGATTTTATAGCTTTTCAACAAAAGCCAAACGAACCAAACACAAGATATTCCAAGAAATTGGCGTTACAAGAAATGGTAGCGCGGAGCTACCATCCACTCTTGATCAATACTCAAATTACTCATTTCTGAGCGGCGGACGCTACGGATCTGAGTTAGGGTGCGGAACCCTATTGTCCGGCACATGGACACTTCGCCAGAAAACGGTGGTATTGCTACAAGAAGGCATTTGTACACAGTCACAGCAGTAACCAGGCCAAAGCGACTGGTTTAGAGAACTCTCAATTATGCTCGTACAATCAAATGATCAAACCTTGATAGCATATATACGAAAGGAGGGAGAAACAAGGTCACTAGCCTTACTGGCTCCAATTTACAACCAGTTACGGTTGACAGTTAATAAAAATAACCATTTGACAGCCCTTGTTGCTATTGGTTGAACACCGCCTTGCGAAAAGCCGCGGGGTTCGTTCCCTGCACCGACCACTATTTATGTGATGAGCAAATATTTGTTTCGGGTCTGTGTGTTTGTGAGACCAAGATGAGTCTCTTGTGATCTGATACTTTTGACGACTTTTTTCCTGCTGTGGGGTCGGAGCTGTGCTTGTGACTGTTGAGTATATTTATTTATACACTTATTATCTCACAAAGAAGTATAATACATATAATAGCAGACAGGTTTATGCGAGAAAAATAGCCTGCAGAATAGCATCTTTAGACTCAAGCGACTTTAGAAGTTTTTCGATAGTGAGACCAACCCTGAAGAGATATTTGCAAGTTGGAAAGGTGCTATAGTGAGAAAATACGACTCCATAGAGTCCAATCACTAGATAACATAGATGCCTACAGCAAAACATTGAAATTAACAAAAGTATTCACACTTCCTAACCTACCTACCAAGGGTGCTCCTGCACTCGTACAGTGTGAGGAGAAAATACTCATTTCATTATTAATAGCACTCAACCACATGCTATCGGGCCAATCTGCCTCATGCTTTTTGTTTTGAGAACCTGACCAGCAAAGTCCAGGACCAACCACAGTTACCCTGGAAGATGCAAAAATGTCATTACCCCCTCTACAAGGAGATACTTCAATCTTGATAGATTGGAAAATGGGGGGGGGGGGGGCAAAATAATACTGGTAAAGAGAAGAGAATACAAGGAACATCTCATAAGTAGTCGGAAGAGAATTCCACTTTGTCATCATACCTACCAGTCGAAGGAAATAGATAACATGGTGTTTCAAGTTCCTCAACCATCTGAAATTGATAATTTTTTAATGGTGGTTTTGTTTTTGTTTTCTTTTTCAGGAAAAATTATATTGCAATACTTGTTTATAAGTTATCAATTTTGGCTTTCTGTGGTCCATATATAGAACAAGAAAAAATTACAAATTTAATTATAAAGCAAACAGTTATGTAATTAGGTTGGCCAGACCAAAAAGTTGTACTTTCACTTGTGGCTCAAGAGTGGTTTTAGAATAGCGTTTTATCTATCTCCATAATATACTCGTTTTGAAATAGCTCCTAAAAACCTCAACGGTTCTCAGGGAGTTTTAATAGTCCATGATCTTACTGTACTTAGATTTTAAATCATAAATTTTTTGATAATGGATCGGAATTTTGACTGAACATAGATACTCTGTCATATATATATTAATCTTCATGGAGGCTTTCTTAACACTGTGTTGTTAACAGCTGCCTAGTATTTTTGATTACATCACTAATGAAATAAATAAAAAATTATATAATGGGGCACAAATACTACCAATTAACACAAACAACCTTTTAATTTCACTATCAAATAAAGTAAAGGCAGTCTTTACAGCTATGCTCCAAATTGGAATGGAAAGCATGTTTTACATAGATATTTGAGTTCATCCACCTCCTGCAAGTGTAGGTCGGTTGTAGTGTCTTCAGTGGGTTAGAGATTGAGCCAATTACTAGTAGATGGATTTTATCTCGTGGTCACCAGAAATCGTCTACCACAAGCCTTATTGAACATTGTCGTGAAGTTAATGTTACTAACAACGTAGTAAAGTATTTTTATTTTTTTTTCCATCCTAATTAGTTAAGAGTTAAATATTGACATTTTATTTAACTAATTATGGAGTTAAGTAATTATGTATACAGTACATTCTTGATAGCCCTTTTTGTCTGTGTACAATCAGTTTTGTATCACTTTTTATACTAATATAAACATTAAATTTAATCTTATTTCCGATTATTCATTATTTATTATTATCATCATAGCGTTGTGCTTTTACTAATCACCAGCAGATAACAAACACGTCTTCAAAGCAATGCTGTATGTTTTCCGGAGGCACATCAATATAACGGTTTTACATAACAATAAAACCGATATTATGTGCCGAGAAGGAAAACATACAGCATTGCAGGAAGTTCTTCCTGGTGAAGACTATGAATTGAAAAATGACAGCACCTCCAAAGGTAGGTTCTAGCTGGTGGGAAAAAACTACCGCCACATAAAATTGTAACAACCGGATGACTTGGTGTACCGGAAGTCCGCAGTTTACGCGTAAGTATGCACGTCTTCTTCAAAGCAATGCTGTATGTTTTCCTTCTCGGCACATAATATCGGTTTTATTGTTATGTAAAACCGTTATAATAATTTGCTTAAAATTTTTATGTTATGTCGTCGCAAAAATAATGTCATTGGGGGGTTTTTGGAGTGCCGATGAATAATAATGTAATAGCAATTACATTAACCTCTTGTTGGGTTTTATCTATGAGTCATTGAAGTTTATACTTATCAGCAAAGTTACTTGCCTTTGTGTAGTAAACATATAGGAGCACAATGCCAGTGAGTGTGAGAGCGAAACAGGTGAGCATCGCGAGAAGCAAGGCCGCGTACCAACCACGAGATTGCGACTCTTCATAATTTGCTGAAATTGAATAGAAAACATTAAATAAAATCCACACACTCATAAAACAAAACGAAAATTCTAACTGCAGAGTATGGTACAATCATTTATCAAGGTTAGACATTGTTATAATAAAGAGCACAAATTTTTTTGATGCTGTTCCACTTAGAGGCTCTTAAAATTTATAGATAATTTATGGCCGAATATTGAAACGCAACTTAAAAATTAAGGTGAACTTAAACGTCTAATCCTGTCTTATTTTAGTCGGTCTTTATCGACTTAAAATTAAGTAGCGTTTCTGTATTTGGGCGTTAGAGTATTATTTATTATTGGACTTTTCACTTCTTGTGATTTTTTCGACTTACGTACGGGGCAAAGTAATAAATACAAAACGAGTATAAAAGGAAAAAAAATAATACTAACAAACCCATCGCTCAGCCCATGTATGAGCAAAGTCGATTATCAGTATAAGTTGTATGATTATAAAACAGAACCCTCCGATCATTCCAAACACCATCCATGTAGAAGCAAATTGTCCCTCTGGTATGAAGAAAGCACCGATTATGCCACCAATCACCAGCAAATACTTGATTCCCCAAAATCTGAAATGAAAGTTGTTTGATTAGTATTGATTTAAAAAAAAAGCCAAGTTCAAATAGTTGCATGGTACGCCAGTGACTATGATTTCTAGATCAAAGTTAATATTTTTGTCAAATAAATTGTAATGTTTAGTTAGCCTAACATGGTTGGCTTTGCATAGGTATTAAATCACATTTAACTAATTAACTGCTGCTGATGTGAAAATTTAAATTTGGTTTACATAATATCTCTTGACACCAGAAAAATAAATGAATATTTACCCGTTTTGTATACCAGCTCTGGGATCCTTGGAAGATTTGACGCCAAGCATTATAAGTGCCATTAATACGAAGAAAAGACATGCTGCAAAACAGATCCTAAAAAAAAGACAATAATTAGGGTTAACATAAATAATATACATATTAATGTATTACATACATTTTTCTACATTACAAATTATTTTATTCTGTGATTAATATGATAATTTGGGCCTTTGTATTTGTGACATAAAAGTTGGCTAGATAATGCAGAATTTGTGGCTAAATTGCAATAATTGGGCTCTTTTTCTCTTTCTGCCCAGGTAATTCCCCATATCCACTCAGGCATGATATTATCCAAATAGAGTGATGACTGACAGGAAGGTATATTGGAAGTTTTCAATAAGCTAATTATTATATAATTAATTGCACTGCACATTTTCCAATTCTTAAGTTGGAATGAAAATAAATTAACAGTTAATGAGAAAAAAAGGTTTATTAAAGAAATATTACTCATAATAATTTACCTGTAAACAGCTAAGTACCCAACAGCTTGATCACAGTCCACTTTTAGATTTCCTGGTATTAAATGTGTTGAATTTGCACAAAATGGAACCTGCAAAATTTATTAAATTTCTGAATGTCTCAACATTAATTTATTTATTTTATAATACAACGACTTAAACTTATACACAACAACTTAAACTAAACACTTAATTGAAATTGCAATTTTTAGGAGTGGTACTTGGTTCTAAACATTAGCTTAACTGCTGTGTTAGAAATTGCAACACACAGCATTCTAAAACATAAACTATATTTAATTTCCAAGAGCAACATAGTATTGTTATTTTACCCATAACTTAAATGACTGAATTATTTCAAAACGTTTAATTGTTATACCTTTTTTAGTTCATCATGTAACCCTGGTGCTAGAGTAATGCAGGCTGCAATCATGACAAGCAGAAGCATCACTGCATACATGAGCCGAGTGGATGTGGAGTTTGCGCATGATGGACATGCTGAGCAGCAGAGGGAGCATGCTGCGCTTCCACAACAACATGCCAGCTGCAAAACAAATTATTCCTTATGCTGGTTTTTCCTTTTAATCTATACTCTTTACATGAGTCACTTTGAGTCATGAGACATGGACAATTCTGCCTGAGTAATTTGTTTGACTCTGTAAGTAATGATTCTATTCAAAACATGATCCATTACAATTTGCAATAATTTCATTATCACATGATATAGCTTTATTAAGTTTTGTACTGCCTTTATCTTAATATGACTAGTATTTACTATGACGTTATTTACCCTTAGTAGATGTTTATCACATTCATATGTGTTGAGATAAATAAATATTTGAATTGTAAATTTGTTTACAAAAATAACAAAGTTAACTTCATTGTCTCCTTCTTTTAACCTTGTAGGTTTAACTTTCAAACCTCTCTAAGGTCACTACTATGTCTTCTTTAGAAATAGTTTTTGTGTAAAATATTATTAGTTGTCCCTCTACAAGTGGAAATTTCTACTTTAGACCCTATATTTTCTATTATGCGCTGGACTCCTATCATTTGGCTTTACCTTAATTACGGTTTTATTTCTTTTACACTCACTGTATCTATAATTCAATTAATATGTGCAGAACCAAAGTATGAATACTCATAATGTCAAACCTGGAATATAATATCATCTTATACTTTTTACATGAGCTTTAAAAATTATTCAAAATATGATATAGTAAATTATTTATTATAATTTTATCTATGATAGAAATATTAGTCATATTTCTTCTCCAATATAGATTATTCGGGTAAACATTACTCGTCCTTTGTGATCTAATCTTTATATGAAGAAACAATATCACGATCATAATTACCTGTGCTGCAGAACAAAGACCTAGCACAGCACCCATCACAAACTGTTACAAACTTATTGCAAAACTGTCCTTCCGCAATTAGATAATATTAATTTTGCAATTCTTAAATGACTCCGTTCAGGGTAGAAATCGATATCCACTTGCGAAAAACAATTATTGTGATTCAGTTTCAGCGACAAACGCAAATACCAAACGTCAACTGTGTTTATTTTGTCTATAGATTCATGCAGAGTATATAAATCGCAATGGTATCATAAGGGGCGCCATACACCTACAATAATATTGAACAATCTTTTTATTGTTCAATACTATTGAACACCCCCTTTGATTCCAGACGTTCAATAAATTCTGTCAATAAAATTGATAAACCACTCTGATCAATATTTTCGTGCGAGCAACATGTCTGACGACGAAGTTTTGGCGGCAGCCACGCTGGTGATTTTGTTGAAAAGAAAAAAAAAAGAAATATATTGCGCAATATTAACCCTACACAGCGCAATAAAAAAATATTGATCAATAAAAATTAAGCTCCATCAATCTTTTGCTCAATCACGGCGCAATGCTTCAATATTATCCCTACACGTTCAATAATATTGTACAATCAGAATATTGATCAATATTATTGATGGTGTATGGGTCCGGTTACACAGACATAAAAATAATTGAAAGTCAACTTCATAATAAACTTATAAATTTTAATAATTTGAATATGCGATTGTGAATTAAATTAAGGTTTGTTCTAATAAAGTATATTTTATCAACAAAAAAAAGTTAATTCCGGAAAAAAGTTATACATTCTTTTCATTTCTTTTAAAAAAGAAATAGACTTCAATACTTGTTCATAATTATATTTTTTTCCTATTATTTATATTTGGATTTTGCATAGAACTTGGCACTCAATTAGATCTCCATTCTTTTTGCGGCAAAGCCCACAGCCGAGAATAATTTTTGTATTGAATATAGATCTACTAGAGTAGCAAATGAAAAAAAAACAGTAAAAATAATCTTTTTAAAAGTAAAGTTTCGCAGTTGTTCGTAGTTGCAGGCTATCATTATCATCATCAACCCATATACGAATACGTCCCAATGCTGGGCACGGGTCTCCTCTACCATTGAGAGGTTTTAGGCCATAATCCACCACGCTGGTCTAGTGCCAAATTTTAGGTGTGCAGGTTACCTCACGATGTTTTCCTTCACCGTCAAAGTAAGTGATGATTAATTGTGAATACACACATAAATGTAACTTCGAAAAGTCAGAGGTGCCTGGGGATCGAATCCGCGACCATTGAGATTCTCGACCGCGTGCCTAAACCTCGAGACCATCACTGCTTCCAGGCAATGGCTAATACCAAAATATGAAGTTAAAGAATTTGTTTATACACGTGAAGTCTTTAAAACGAGGGTACGATAACTTTATCTCAATGAGTTAGCAGAGTCATCTTATTGATATTTATTTTAGATCAATATATATGTTTATATATATCTATTATTTTATATATTATCGTATATATTTCTGCATATTATATATTTATTATTGTATGAGTATTTAGGTATGCATGTATGTTTAAGTAATATTATCACAATTCTCCTACCGAGGTTCATTTCTGCACTCCCCTAAGGTAGACTGTAAGAGAAAGCCTACGGCATTAAGTACTATTTAGTATATAAAGAATAAATAAATAAATAAAGAATTTGTTTAGTTTGACATGCTAACCTCAGTCATACTGGTTGGAAATTTTTCTATTGCATTTATCAATTATCATGTTGCGTATCTTAGGAAGTCAATGATCAAGGAAGTTGCTTTGCGGATTTAACAGCATGCTGAGTAGGCTGCAGCTTAAGGCAGCATATTTTAAGGGGCGACAAATTAGCCCCAGTGTTTTTTTCTCTTACAGAAATAAATTTTGTAAAAAATATATACTAATGATGTAGAAACTGACCTAGTACATGAATGCATACATTTTTAAGCGCACATCCTTGATAGTGATTTGATTAAACCAAATTCTGTATTCACTTCATTTTATTTTTATTTTATTTACTTGGCATATCATCAAAGTAAATTACATACAGAAAAAAAATTGTTAAAGGAATTCTTAAAAATATAGTACAAAGCAGCGATGGCCTCGAGGTTTGGGCGCGCGGTCGAGAATCTCGGCGGTCGCGGGTTCGAACCCCAGGCATACACCTCTGACTTTTCGAAGTTATGTGTGTATTCACATTGAATTATCACTTGCTTTAACGGTGAAAGAAAACATCGTGATGAAACCTGCACACCTAAGAGTTCTTAGGAATTTCTTAGGTGTGTAGTCCGCCAACCCGCACTAGGCCAGCGTGGTGGACTATGGCCTAAACCCTTTCAATGGTAGAGGAGACCCGTGCTCAGCAGTGGGCGTATATGGGTTGATGAAGAAGAAGAAGATAGTACAATGTAATCACTTCAAATTATAGGCATGCATGACTTGAACATTATATCATGTGACAGGCGGTACAAAAAGAAAACATAACATTATGTAAAAGTACTTAATACACAATAAAAATAAAAGAAGTTAAAACAATAAAATAACGATAAAAAAAAGAAAATCTTGTGTAACTACGAGTGAAGCCGAATGTATAATATCACTAGAGTTTGTGTATATAAAATGTAATGTCATCTCATGTAATTTACTCCTTCAATTCAAAAATATTTTTATTCGCCTCCATTTTTGTGTAGTGTATGGAAATGCAGAGCTCTGCAGGCGGGGGGAGGGGGGTAGGATTTGAATAGCCTACCGGCAGCAACCGTGTAAGTCAGCCACTGATACACAATGGTCTATTAAATAAGTTACCATTCATTCAGTCTTTGGTAAGTTAACTCGTTATATTGAAGAGTGGTATTGAAGCACTAACGTCACGGAAACACGGAAAAAGTGCCGGTTCTAATAGGGTGATAACACGTTCACGTTTGCACTTCCTTAAATTTTATCGTAGAAGACTACATAAAGTAGGTACTTAATGCTTATATTTTGACTTAGATGATTGCAGTTATCAGGAGCCATCTGCCTCTGGATGAATTATTGTGTATACTTTGGTTCGGGGGTTACACAAAATAGAATTTAGTTGGAGTATAAATGTGCAACCATACTACATGTAAGTTTACATGTCAGAGCTATCTCACCCCACATTAAGATGCAAGTGCTGTGTGGTGGGTATCAGATATTAGGAGAGAATTACCTATTATCGTCTCTCAAACACTCACACTTGAAAAAAATAATAGTCCGCGGCCTCTCGTTTCAAACAATGATGTCTAGCGAACTGCGCCATGGTACTCTCAAATAATTTCGATGTACGTTTTTAACTAGAGACTTGCCATATATTCCATGCTTACAAGTATTGTGACTTAATTCAATATTTTTAATTTTGTAACTTTTTGACTTTTTCTATCAAGTATGGTTTGAGAAAGTAATTGAAATTTTAAATGAAATTTAAAAGTATACATATTTGGACTGCCTCGTGAACTCGCTATACAAGCATGTGCCCAGCAATGTAGAGGTCCTGGTTTCGATTCTTGGGTGGGACAAAGTATTATTGGGTTTTCTATAATGAAATTTTCAGTATCAGTACAGAGTCTGGAATGAAAGCCCCCAAAAAGCGGTAGTTGGCTTGCCTCCTATTATGTAGTACTGATACATACCTGGCGAAATGTAGGTGCAGAAAATATCCATCTTTCTTACCCCATCGGGGAATACAGGCATAAGGTTACGTATGTTTTTAAAATGTACTCGTTAGTTAATATTTTCTATAAGATATGTATATGGTTTTTAATATATTTTTGCCACCCCATTTTGTAAATGTTGTTATCTATGTTTTTTTATGTATTAGAATATTAGATATTTTTCTAAGGGTGCGATATGTGGATAATGACTTTCCATACACCTTTACAATATCAAATGGTTATAACCGTTTCCTCTTAGTAGTAAAGCTTTCTGGAAATCTTCCCGAATAACGGCCTCCATGCTCTCATTTTACGTCAACATTCGATAAGTCATTGTATTTTGGTCTAGTTCAATCTTAGGATGGAACAGAGTCATGAATATTCATAAGAAAGTGTTTAACAGCA
This sequence comes from Cephonodes hylas, assembly GCA_030295005.1. NCBI lineage: Eukaryota > Metazoa > Arthropoda > Insecta > Lepidoptera > Sphingidae > Cephonodes > Cephonodes hylas. The sequence goes on along the minus strand of AP025363.1, from coordinate 8,855,030 downwards.
TTAGGTCAACCTTTTTAGGAATAGAGGCTTGAGTTCCTATATGTAATATGTAGATATGTATGCACAGTAGGTTATATTATTATATTACTATAATATTCAATATTATCTCATCTGAATCTAGTGTTTAAGAGCAGCGGTGATCACTTACCATCAAGTAAACCGCTTCCATATTTGAATTTTCTGACGTGAAATAGTCTTTTCCTCAGGTACCTTTCATAATTTGGACGACGAACTGATAAGGTTCTAGGACCTCGTTGGATGTAAACTTGAAAGGAGAACGGACGTGTTCTGGTTTATGATGAAATCGAATATTTTTATAAGTAGGTAAGCACTCATGTAATGAGATTCCAGATAATTTTACACTCTTGGACCAAAAGTGTTTTTAGAATTTTCAAGGTTTAAATAAATAATGGGCCTGCGTTTCTAATAATCGAAATATATTTTTTAAGACACACAAAATTCATACTAAACTTATTGAGGTATAATATTTCAGGCAAATAGTCTACTTGAAGTAGCACGTAGTAAAATAATAACATTTTTTTAATAAAGATTTTATACTTTTAACAGTATTTTTATTGAGTAGGAAGGTAGTACACACTTAGGCTTTGCAGATAAATTTCTTTCGCTATGAAATGCATCACATTATAGAGTATATACACTATAGAGAGCTCAATATTGTAAGGCTGTTTGTTTTGTGATGATCATAAATAACTTTTCTGTTTTATATTATGTTACTCTCTGTTTTATTATGATTCAAGCGTTTTCTCTTTTAACATTTCAACATAAACATGTAATTCATATAATTGTAACATCTATATTCCATAAAATCAAATATTTGGAACACATTCTGGACCTTTTGATATAAAATAATATTGTCTAATCTATGACAACTCCATTAAAATACCACACGCTCACATTCAACGCCATAGCTGTAAATTATAATTTAGACAAAATAAATATGATTATTAATATCACAGTAGAATAACTGCCAGCGGGCTTGTAAAATTCTTTACATTTACACAATTCGTACGTTTTTTATAAAGTTGCTTGTTGACCAAATATTTTCATCATAATAAGCAGTAACAGATTAGTGCTGACAGCATTTACAAAAACTGCTGTGATATTGACAACTAAAAGGAAAAAATCGATACAACTAGACAACTATCCGAAGTTAAAACAATATATTTGATCATAATAACACTACTGGTAACCATATTAATCGACATAATCGATAATTGTCCGGCTCTAATACAATACTAACATGATATTTCTCATTAAATTAAGTTTACTTCACATACATTATGTCTCGTTTAGAGGTAAACTGTAGAAGAAGAACGCAAATGTAGCTTAAAAAATCTAATAGGGTACAGGGATGTGTAAATATATTACAGGTAGGGATAATGATATTTAATAAAATAAAATCTTATTATGAATAATTATAAAGTCACACTGATCGTGGAAAAAATAAACGTAGCATTATTTTAAACTCGGTAAATCAAAAATGTTGAAACTTGCATTTAGAGTTAAATTGTGAGTATAATGATCGTACTTGTAAATAAAATGCGTTTTCACCACGCTCAGTGTTGTACAATAACTATACTTTATAAGGTTTGGCAAATTCGCTCTTGTAAATAAGTCATACTACTAATAAAATTCTTACCATGCTGGATTGGTACATACTACGCAACGAGAGACATATTTTCATTAAATATTGCCCACATGAATTCATACGTTACTGCGTGATAACAACGCGTAATATTTGAAACACGATTGAGTTATTTACAATTTTATATAGCAATCGAGAAGTACAAAATAATTCACATTGGAAATAGAATTTAGCACAGGTAGTACTTATAAAATAAAAGAATATAAGAATTGAGCGTTCTTACATTCGTCAATGGCTTTATACATGTTTGAGTAATAATAACGCTACCAACTATAAAGAAATATAATTTGGATATAATAACACTCGTTAATTATGTTACTCATTCGTAAATTTAAACTCGTTACGTTATATAACATGGGATAGCATTGTAATACGGTATGTGCACTTCAACTTTGATATAACCTATCCTTTTATGATCCATATACATATGTATTTACATGTGTGGTCACTATATAGTAGATAATATGTGAAGTAAAACAGACGAAATTTACAAACTATACATTTAGGTTGTAGGAAGTACATGTGTGTTTTTTTAATGATACGATGAAAACTCCAGTCATTTAAAATCACTATATATACATAGCCAATGTAGTTAATTATTGAATTGTACTTTAACATAATTTTGCGAAGTCTATGTACTTTAGTAGTAAATTTGTTGACTCTACCAGTCAGACCATCCGAGCTGTGATCTGATATATAATAAAACAAACATTTCAGAAATATCTACCATATATACAAATATATTATGTATGTAGGTATGGGAACACGAAAAGTAGAAAACAGTAACATGATAAAATAATATATAACTAAGGTAAAAATATTTTACTAATTACTTACAAATTATGCACGTAAGTACAACGAAAGATGCATTCATCAGAATTGAACTAAATATAAGTGAAGACTTAAAAGTACACATTTATCTTTGAATATCTTAAATGAAATACATTTACTCTTTTATAGCAGAGCGCGGTACGCATTTTTAGTTCAGGTGGAGTAACATCGAACCCTATAATAAGACTTAGAGCTCGACTAGCGTTCATTGCCAGGTTGCTCTGAAGCTACTCAGCGAAGCGTATGTATGTATGTCCTGATCAGCAAGTTCCAATGCCGCTTCATGAGTTGTTAGCATTTACTTGTTCGTCAGACATCGGTATTGACATAAATTTGACAACTTAACATACAATTATGCAAGTAAAAAGAGTACCAACTGAAATCTGACGACGGGCGCAATTATGCATTTTGTACTGATATATGGATTATGTTTAGTATTATGACTTTGGTGTTGAGTGCATATAAAAATTGAGCAAAATTTAGTTAAATAAATTAGTACAATACTTAAAATATTTACAAAGTCATTTAATAAAAAATAAGATGTCTTTACCTAAAAAATCTAAATTCTACTATAAATTACATAAAATAAGAAAAACTCTGTGTAAATTTATACATCTAATAGCTTCAAATAAAAAATTGAGATCTGTGTTGTATTTATGTGGGTGTTTTATTATGAAGTTTGTAAGCCGGCCTGGTGTGAAGCGTTACCTGTGACATTTCCAAATACTTTGATACCTGAGGAACACCTCTGGATCAGGTATCTACCTATCACACTATGTTTCTAAAACTGTTCAAAATTAACTACCTATCGTATTTGACATAAGAAAGTATTCAAATTGAAGATAGAGTACCGTTTAGTGATGTTATTATACAACGTGAGCTGTCATCTATTAACGCCTCAAATTTACAGCGGATCGATAACTTATGTTATGAGTAATTCGTCTGTTTTTCGAGACTAAACACGATTCTATCAATTATTTGGTGAGATCAACTTGATGTGACTCTGGTTGAAGCATTCAGTTTCTTGTTATCATCAGCAATTATTTTAAAATAAGTTCATAAAAATCTGAAAATTAAGGCCTCGATCTACACTTGGAGAAGATAAGATGAAGTAAGTATTTAGGATTGCCGAGTCGGACGGCGAACTGTAGGTAATCAAAAATACACAATAATACAATTTGATTGTACCTAACATTATTAAATACTATTATTATGACTCCAACTTAAAACATAACTAACAACTATGCATTAAATCTAGTTCGCAGTTATATCTAGATCCTTACAATATGGCAGTTGTCAAATCGCTAGCTGAGTTGTTATTTTTAATAACTATAGTTATAATTTGGTTCATGGAGCGCTGAATTGATTGTTTCAAAATATTTGTATCAGTGACAACTTCATGATGTATTATCACAACCATTATTGCAATAAGAACGTATATTTGGTTAAATTGACAGGTACGCTATATAAAATAATATTACGATCGCGAGAACGCTATCGTAAGGTGTTCTTAGCACCTGACACATAAAACTGGCAAGATATAAGTGAACTACTTTTGGTGCCTGTAATATTTTAAATGTAAATAATTGATTCAAGTATATCAGATCTACTTGGACTCGTTATTGTGATGGCGGTGGTCCTGTTACACACTAGGTACATTACGCGATTGAGTATTTATAAATTGTACAGGCACATGAGTAGAACACAGACATTCACAATGTGCGTTAATTTTGTATAATGTTATCAGCACCGAAATATTGATGTGACTAAGTGAGTTTGTGGGTGTATAGGTACCAGCTTTTAGGCTTGCCGTTTTTTATAAAATATATTTACAAATTCCAACCATGTATTGTTTTGTGGTGCTGAGAGATGTACTCAGCAAGCTTCTATTGGCACTTATGGCATAGTATGTACCGATGATGAAATTCCTCACTTTACTACATTCTATGGACATGATAGGTCGCGTGATACGACACACTATATATTTAGTTGGGAACACCAAAATCGACAGTCAATGATTTCGTTGAAAAAACGTATTTGGTTTTCGATGGTTTTTGGTTATATTATAATTACACAAGACATTTTTGTACAGTTAAATGATAAAGTTATTTGAACAACAAGCCTGGTAACTATTGGATCAGAAACACCGCGTTGTGAAGACCGATGTGTAACTTAAACGCGTTTATTTTAATTAATTAAGATGTAACGACTCTACATTTATAAACTCGCTTTAATATTATCGTACAAAAGTTTTCGATTAAAACAATCACATTAAGTAACAATAATAATAATATTCTCATAATTATATCTTTATGTACACATCCAAACATTGCTTTTATTTTTAAATAGGTAGATATATAATATCTTTCATATAATTCACTATATAATAATAATGTATTTACAAATTAAAGATTAACAATTTATACTTAAAATATAATATTGCAGTTAGCAATCACCAACACTCACTTCAGCTTCACGTTGCCTCTATCACACTCTTTTGCTGTCCGTATCCGTATTAATCACTTCAGTTCCACTGAAAGCCATCCGATGATGTTGACAGTTGCCATCATGACTCCTACCTTTCTGTCGCCGGTACTTTCCGTACATTTGGTTGCCGATGATAGACCTTAATCGCGGATGTTCGAAAATAATGCAGATACTGTATATCTGTTTGTTGCGTAAGGTTTGATTTCGCATATGCTTTACCTCCAAGTTCCAACTCCCAATATCCATTGCTAGATGTTCCAAGTAGTCAATGCCTTTCATTAGATAGAGTGGCCGCGGCTCGCAGGCCGTGGGGTACGATCCGCGCACTTCGTTGAGTATTGTCTCTCTTCTCTTTCTTGCAGGACCGCCCTTGTATACGACACAGATATGTTCATCAAAATTTAAAATCTAACATATTTTATAGTCTTTTCGTCGAATCTGAGATAACTTATGAGACTAATTCATATATAATGTGGTTTTGTTTTATTATCATTAACTAGTAATTCAGTCGATATACAGTATAATTTTCAGTGACAAACATCACCGAAGCTTTCTCGAAAGGCATACCTAGCGTACGCAACTTCCAAATAATTTATTGTAGTATGATGCAAATCATACAACTTGTAGCAGTGTGAAAACTTTGCGCTCAAACATCATTTAGATATAGCACATTCGAAAATGTGGACGGAATAAGCTTTTAAGCCAAACAATATTATGAGATTTAACGTTAACTGTTAATCTTGTATCGGGAATATTTAATTGGTCACATTGTGATTATATTGGTATTTAACAGTTTAAAGTATACAATGGAGGTGATGAGAATCATATTTTTCATTCATGGAGATTTACCATACAAAACTACTTATTCTAAATTTACGTATTTATGTTGCCTACAATAACATTTTCATTGTGCAGTTTTACGTCGGCATAATCTGTCTGCATCCAGAGGGTCTTGAGAGCGTTAGGCGGTCAGAGTTTTCACACTGCCAACGGTCAGTCTAAACTTATGTTTACGTTTACATACTAATATTCACAGTCTCCGGCCAAGAGCGACATATGAACTTCACATGCAATATGCACGTCGTAAAGGCGAATCCACTGCGCTACAAAAATACGTGGGCAATGTCCATATGCAGTCAAAATACGATTACAGTTTAAGAGCAAAAATATGTCTCCGTTAAATTTCAGTTTTACAATATATATCTAATCATCATACTTTAATATTAAATAAAAACTTCTCATCATAATATACTCTCTTAAGGCTAATACATTTCTCACCGCACACGGAATAGTTCTCGCACACTTGCGAATGTTTTATAAAATTCAGTCCGCGTATATATCGTTTACTTAATACATTACTTATGCGTTCATTTGAGATGCACTGCGCGCGTGTACGCGACCGAGCGGCGCACTCGCTAATCGCCAAACCGCGTGCACGCCTTCTTCCACTTGCACTGAGTACACCACAAATCGCGTTGGTCCATGCCGTACACTTTGCGACACTTCTTGTTGTCGGAGCGAGGCCGCCGCCCGGGACTGCCCGGCGACCCGCCGGCAGCCGTAAGCCGCATGTGCTTCTGAAATACAGTACATGTTGAGCGCTCACTGAAATCAGGTACATCTTTTAGGGATTTGGTCGGTGTGATGAGATAATGTACTTACCGGTGAGTGTGTAGTAGACCAGGAATGCGTCACGGGAATGCTTATAGGCCTTGCAGACCCGTTCTGCATGGTAGAGAGTAGTCCTTGTCTGAAAAAAATAGAGTTCTCGCATTATTGATGATGTATTAATTGCAGAATAGTACCTACTGCTAGTTGTTTGTACATGGGTTTGTTAGTGTTATTAATAGCATGTACCTAAACGAGCCGACGAGCTGTCGCTGATACTCCGGGTCCTCGTGCGGAGGGCGACACATGTCTCGGTGGGAGAGCGTGGGCGGCGGCGCAGGTGCCACCACCTCACGTTCTGTGTAATAAAACTCCTCTTCACGGTCGCTGTCACCTTCCTTTCTTGGCCTGAAACGGAATTAGTTTTAAAATTAAATGAATAATTCAAAGCAACTAATTATTTACAATGACAAATATTTATGTAATCATTTCCTTGACTTATAAAGTACGTCTTGAATCTTGATTAATTAATGTGTTCGTTGAGGGAATTGAGACGGTGATACACTCATTAATTGAGAACTCATTATACAAGTATAGTTTATTAAACATCAGCTGTATCATCGATATAACGATGTGTGCATGTGTGTGTTTGAGATTGGGAGGAGGGAGGGGAGTGGGAATATATTACGTAAGCCGCGGCGGGCGGACCGCGGGTGGCGGGCGGTGCAAGTAACCTTGTCGCGAAGCCGCGCGACTTCCGGGTTGCCAAGGGCCGGCCTTTTAGTCATTCGTTACTGGTGCTCGCGATGCTTATGTATGGTTCAAAAGGTCACAAGAAATTTCATTGACGTACCTGGGGCTTAAAAAATGGCATGTTTTATATGCTGTTTGCAGAGTATACACTTCTCTGTATAATTAATAAGAATTGAACCGAGTTTATTAATTTAAAATACAATCATCATCATCATTGTCAGCCAATCGTGGTCCACTGCTGGACATAGGCCTCCCCCAATGACTTCCACCGAGATCAGTCGGAAGCCGCCTGCAGCCAGCGACATAAAATACAATGCCATTAATAAAAAACATCCAGTTCCAGAAAAGTTACAGAAATTTAAATTGTTACAATAGGATTTTTTCGTTTTCGGATGGGACAAATACCAAATCTATCCAAGAATAATTACTGAAAATCTCAAACATTTTTAACAATAAAAATAATTTACTTTGCCATTGGGGAGGTCGTTTAGAGAAACACACAAGAGGTGGCAACTTCGGCAATAAATATTAGTAGATTCATGCTAAGAGATGCTGCAAATCAGTGTGCAAAGAGATGTCCGCAATGCACCGTGGGTTGCAACCTTGCCAGCTGGCTTGTTGATATTGCGCAATTACAGCGTTGCACGTGCATAAGGACACGTGACTGGGACACGCGTGACCACTGCGTTAGGGCCTTTACTATTCATACACTCGTAATACTGACGTTAAACGGAAATCTATTGCTCGATTACATAATGCATACAAATTATTTAAAATATAAATCCTGGTTGCGTACTGTAGGTACTCGTATTATTACGATGGGATTTGTGTCGTGTTTTTAACCTAGTTACTAATGATCGTTTTGATAGAATAGCTGAAATGCAATTTATAGATAGGGGAACCTGTTGTACCTTGGCCCCTGTTGTACCTAGAGCCACTCATTTTTTTTTAATGTTCGCGCCTTTTTTTCGTTTCTTTCGCCTATAGTAAAGTTAACTTTTACAAGTCTAATCAACATGAAGTTAGTTGCTGGCGGCCATTGCATCGAATTTACATGGGAGATCATTTTTAAGTTTTTGCTGCAAAAAAGTAAGATATTTAATATTTTTCATTTCTTTCATTACTTCTGTTATTTACTACGTAAATTTTTAAAACTCTTAGATTTAAACAAGTACTTTAGCCAAGTTTAGAATGTAGTATGCTTATTTGAGTTAATCATAACCTCCATATTTATATGTGCGAATAAACATAAAAGGGTAGGGGTGTTGTACCTTGGCCATAGTAAAACAGCTGTACCTTGGTCATATGGTCAATGTACCAACATCAAATGATTCTTGTTAATTCTGTTTAGGAACGCACATACATATGTAGCAAAACTCATGCTGGAATTTAATCTGAAGAAACGAATGAAATTCTTAAAATAAAGACTTGTTGCTAATGTAATTAAAATGTTTAGTTAGGCGTTACGAAAAATACTGATTTTATTTATATACATTTTGTTAATTGATATGTCATAGATATTAGATGAGTTATAAAGATATTTATAGACATGTGTAAGCTGGAAATAATAAAAATATTTGCTATGTGTCAAGTTTATTTGATGAGTTCTAACTATGACCAAGGTACAACATAGGCTGGACCAAGGTACATCACCCCTGTTGTACCTTGGTCTACTTTCCAAATTTTTTTTAGTTCATGTAAAACCTGTTAAAATGATGACCTATGCTTTTGTATAATTTATATTATATTCCACATTAGTTTGTCTAACAGATAAGATTTATTTAATCGCAATAGTTATAACCGTTTCTTTTTTTTAAATCATTGAAAGAAAATGTGACCAAGGTACAACAGGTTCCCCTACATCGTAATTTTAGGGTTCAAATTCCGGTGCAGTATTTATTATAGGAAACTATACCTGTATTAATATCCACATGATCCGTAGTAGCCAAGTACATCTGTAAATTGATTATATTGAAAATAAATCTTAGATGGACACTCACCCTAAATGTGTTTGTCTGATGTGAGCTTCGATGGCTGAACACGTGTTGGTGGTGTAGCCGCAGCCTCTCCAGGTGCACTGGTAGACTACACTGTTTACCTGAAACAACAGATAAACATTTAAAAATTCGCACCTAAACAAATACTAGCGGAGGGAAAATATTTCTCATTATCATACGTATTACAATACTACGAAGGACACGATGCATTTCTGCTGTTTACACAATAACGTATATATAGAACGTGTGGTGGTGTTGTGGAGGCGGAAGCGCTTCTAGGTCGAAGTGTGGCCTTGCTGCAGTGTTTCTAAGCGAGCCCTCCAACGCTGACACGGCTCGCACCGCACATTCGATGTCTAAATAATAATTACGTAGCATAATAAACTTCAGATAAACCATAATGCATACAAGTATTATGAATATTAATCAGATACGGTACTGCCCGTGTAAATTCACGGCGATATTCCTAATGCCAACAAATTAGTCATACTTGATGTTGATGCGATGATGACTCAAATGAAAACTGCTTTGTTCCTTTATTTCATGACAGTCATGAAGATAATTTATTATTTTGGAAAATTTTGCATATTACGTACCTATGCACTGTTTATACGTACGTATATTAGGTAACGTGGCATTATTTTTTAAATATTTTATAACAAGTATAAATACTTTTTCAAATTTATTCACCGTAGTTAAGTATAGGTGGTACAAGATGATTTCCGTAAAGTTTGATTGCATATTGGATGTCGTTGGTTTTAGCTGACAATAAGGAGAGTAAGCGAAGCGAGGCAAGGGCAAGCACGCGGGGCCGCGGCTGGCGTGGCTTGCCAAAGTTTCTGCATCGACCTTCTGTCCAATGCCACATTATTTCGGCCACCCGAGCTCTGTTACGTACTTCGCCGGTTTATCGTATAGTTGCCATGCCGCTATCCTCTAAATATAATTTTATTCTGATATTCAATATTGAGTACTTTTATTTACGATATTTGGTTTCCCAGGGTGGTTATTATCGCAATTCATAGTTCCTTTTAACAATACAGTTTAAAATAGTTACAAATAAATTACCAATTGGTAACTGATAACGTCGTTAAAACTGTTTCCTCTTGCACAGACAAGTAAAAATAATAGTGTGCCAAGTCTGGAAACTAGCTGTATCAAGTGCAATTGAGATGTAGGTCAGGTCACTAGGAAATGAGGTGGTTGAGAGTAGCGAGCGGGGACGGGGGTGCGCTGGCGGGCGCCGGCGGGCGCGGGAGGAGGCACGGATTGTCGAAAGGCCGCGAACTAGGTCGCAACACCACGGCCAAGGGTGGTCTGCGAAGGTTGCGATCTTTTGTCTTAGTAGAGGACAACTGCAGTCGGCTGACACTTGTGTAAAATACTGATATTCTGCTGATTCGTCGAGTGTTTACCGCTATTTAGCTAAACAATTGCAACTAGTGTCACGTTGCATACATACTGTTTATTTTAACAGAGTACTGTTAAATTTTGTTTAACTATGAGTAAGTGTAAAGTCTTAGAAATGACATGATAAAAATTTAGCTGTAATTAATTTTACAAAACGCATATCGTATCGTTATTTCTTCATGTAACAATGAAGCCAAAAGATCATGTTTGATTGCGATAAAATTGCTGTATCGACGTACGCAATCAGTTGTGGTGCCATCGCAACATAATCTCATTGTTTAGATGTGAGATAAAATGTATAAAGGAACGATGCACACGATGCACAAGCACAGAGGCATGTGTGTGTGTGCGTTCGTGTAGCAACGCTTACACGTGGCAAGTTCCACGTATGTGTGCAATGCGGTTGGCACTGTTAACGGTATGCTGTTTTGAGATTACTGCATTCATCTGGCATTTGAAATTTCTAAAATGGGTGGGTTTATATTCGGCAATTACCGCTAAAGTTTAAGTGTTCGCTAAGAATATTTAAATACAACGTTACAAACTTAGTTGAAATAGAATTCTAATAATCACATCAACTATAAAATACTGTTATTTTAAAGTTCAAATTCCAACAGTATGTATCGATAAAGAGGAAACGTGATTTGGCTATGTTTCCTGTACTGTAGCTACTATATCTAGTATATATCCTTATAGAAAATAAAATGTAGCCGTGATAAAATATGTGGGGTGGCGAGAGCGAGCGCAAGGGGGGCATTGCACGTGCCGCACCACACAACCTTGGCTGAGTAAATGCGCAAACTGAAGCAACATTGAAAACAGTAACAATACTTCACGTGCTTTCATGAACTTGTTTTTCTCCAGTTTACGACGCGTGTGCCACTTGACATGTTTATTTGGCATCTATTTCAAAATTTAAACACCCTATACGTAATGTATGAAGTAATTAAAATTTTAAGTTTGCACTACATAGATACGCTAATGAATCATAAAACAAAGACGTGTGCCCATCCGACTGTAAATGTTTCGGTAAACGAACTTATCGCATTTCGATACTTGGGATGATTTAATTTCGTTAATGAATTCTAAACAATTAATTTGACGAGGTGAATGTACTTTGCACTATATTCCGTTAGCATTGCGTTCTGTAGCTCTTGCTTTGGTTCTCTTTCAATAATTATGTGGTTTATTCTATACACCGGCGTGAGGTAATAGCTATTTGTTATTTGATGATTCGAATACGAACCATTGGAATAACCAACATTTTGCGTCATTGTTTTGAGGAACTCTTGGTTCTGGGTTAAGCCTGTAAACAAATTATTGATAACCTAAAAGGTATTTTAATGCGTACGAGGAGAGTTGATAGTCGTTCAGCGCAGTGGACGCAAGATAAACCGGCACAAAATGCCGGTTTGTTATTGCGCCATCTCGTTCTACGGCAGAAGCCGCGTGATGATATTGATTTGTTTTCATTGCATCTCTTTTTTGCCCACGGACGCACACGATATGCCGTTGCGGCGGTTTGACCTTCCTTATGTACACACACATACACTGACAGATGTTTTCGTGTTATTTCCTTCTAGCGTTAGAACGAGGAAGACGTCGAGATATAATGTAGCGGCGACCGGTACTTTTATGCGCGTTGTGTGCTTTGTGGTGATTAACATTATCATAAAGTTCATAGGACAAAGTGGGCCAGTGCCAAACAACGTTACGCACGCATATTGCAGTCACATTATTTATTACTAATATTTTTACCGTTAATACGTTTTATTTGCGCGTGAATTTATAGCAAAATAACTTGTGGCCTAAGACGTTATGTGGGTTTTATCACTTTCGCGTAGGCGGCGAAGAAAGCGGTCCAGGGGAATACAGTGGTCACGTGGCCGGCCGCAGCGCCCGTGTTTCAAAACATGCTTTATCAACTAGTTGCATGTTTACAAATAAACCCTCTCCAATGAGGAAGTTGTTTTAGGACTACCACTTAAAGTAATCACCGTTCTATTATGTAGAAACTATCAGGAATCCTAACGAGACAATCGAACATTTTACATATAGCAGTGAACGTTGGAAACACTATTAAAAAAATAATATAAACTTTTATTTTAAAAAAATCCAGTGTCCACAACTTGCATGATGTTTTCTAATCGTGCATTTATTAAACGATTTTAAAACGTATGAGATTTATCATTCATATTATTGTGATTTGTGGCTATACTGTAAAAGATCGAGCTTACGTGCAGCTGCCCGGTGGCGTGTTATTCATACCATAGATATTACCAGTCCAATGGTGGAAATTCCTAAGTTACTGTTCACCAATACATTCCCCGTACATTACTGTAATGACTATTGCAGGTAACAAAGGATTGAACCAAGTGTCCTGCCATGACGAACAAAAATTCACTACACGTATATATTTATAATAGAGAGAGATGCAGGTAAATCTCGCCTTCATGTCTTGACGGGATCTCGGTTTTGAGAAACAAAGAAATTATGTGAGACGGCACGATATCCCGAGCGAGAGGGCGCCTAATGCACCGTGCGGTGTGCGATGTGCACCCCATGAAGTCAAGGGACTTTACCAGGAGCGTCATAGGTCACTGAACTGTCAATAGTTTACCCCTAACGCTCACGGAAATGGTGAGAATATCTTGTCCGACCCCCGCAGGATCAAACAGTGAGAGTTGCTTTTACTGTGTTAGAAATAAATGTAACTTAAACAGTATTGTGTTTTGAATTTTTTTAAACATGTATTTAGAACATAATTAAAGATCGCAGAAAATGAATGTCTTATTATCTTAATATCAACGTAATTAACTTAACATCATTACTATCAATGTGTTTGTTTAGTTAACATTCGCATAGTGCGCTACAGGTGTTATAGTAGCAATACATTGAACTCGGCTCCAAACACTCCGCGGCCGTCACCCCTCGGCCCCCCATGCGTCCCGCTGAGGCGCTTGTGTCACACCCTTCCGCCCCCAGCACACCAGCCCGCCACACATTTATGTGTGGAAAAAACACATACCTTTAGCCAAACAATAACACTGAACATGTATAACGTTCTCTTTATAGTTAATGTTCATACGGTTATCTAAAGCTACTTACACAATCTATGACTAACAACATGTTACTAAAATTATGCAAAGTATCTGTTTTAAGAGGAAAACCAAAATTACATATATTTTGGTTAAAGACACAAAAAAATCATACGAAGGAAATAAAAAACAGGAGATAATAATAACAAAAAAGTTTTTGCCGGAATTATTTGCGAATAAACGGCGAAGTTGATTCTTCAAATAGTATTTACTGTAATGATGTAGTTACATGTACACCAAGTGAAGACTGCGACAAGTGGGCAGTGACGGTGATTACACGTGATGAGGTCAAAGGTGACTAACGTCATTTGTCTTGTTCTGGCTGCGTGAAATTGTGCGTCATCGTTTAATTGGAATAGAAAACTAGGCCAATTAATTTACAGAATAATGTAGAATTTCCCGCAGATATCCGAACGTGTAACAAACAACTTCGTTACGTATATTCTGCAAGTTGTTTAAACATGAATGCATATAATAACTGAAATCAAACAATGAAAGCAGCGTACATATTGTAGTCAACTAAAATGTTTCTCGGGACAATGGCATCTGTAAGGTTAAAAATAATAAGTGGGAGCAGTGATATATTGATACCTATAGGACGATAATATCATACAGCGAGTTCCTTTTCTATGAGTCATTGGTTCAATTCAAGTGGCTCACGGCAACTCTCTTGTAAGGTGGTTAGATGACGAATCACTCGAGTGGGGCAGTCACCAATCGGTGCAGAGCCGGGGTAGAGGGCCGCCTCTTGGTCACCGACCTCTGCAGGTTCTGACTTGTTACAGTTTCACTTTTTCTTTCTATAAGATTATATACCGTGGATCCGCTTAATATTTATCTCTTAAGTTTTACGGGACAAAACGCACTTTTATATATTTTTTATTATATTATCGAAAAATATATTTTGAAATGCTAAATAGTGATACGAGAGATTTTGTAGTTGGTAGAAAGAGGTGAAACTTCATCACAATATAAGAATTTTGGCAACATTTCAAAGCTACGGAAAGACAATTTAAATTGTATTAAATGTTGAAGCGTTCGAGGAATCTGTTGTTACGATATGCGACATCGCAATAAAGTTTATTTTGTAAAATGGGGAGTTTGTTGAACCCGCGGGACTACTCATTATCGCGTCTGATGAACTCGTCATCGCTATTGTTCCAGACGGCCACAGGCAGCAAGTGGGCTGTTGTACAGAAGTGCGTCACTTGATCATTACCTGAATGCATTCGATTACCAGTTAGAAATCTCTTAGAAACGTTATTACATTTAGGGAAGTACTTCCTATGTCCTTAATTCTTAGCGATCTGAAGTCAACAACAGGTGATCATTTCTGATTTCAAGCACAAGTGTAAACATTTGAACTGTCAAGAACGGCCAGTGAACCGACCGCGTGTCATTGCCCTGCCAATGCCGGTTAAAAAAAACGCATTGCCTCCATCTATCTATCCGTTGCTTACGTTCAGTGGCTAGACGCACGTTTATATTGAGAAAAACCGCTGCCAATACTTATTATCAACATCTGCATCATTTAATCTGGTCTAGTGTGATCAAATTATTTAATCTTGGTATTGACTTTGAAATAAAATTTCAATCTGTGAAAAAAAACTTATTGATATCATTGGGTAGTATTACCTAAAACACTATAACTGAAAATGAGTCCAACAGTATATTATAATTGAAAAATAAAGTTTTATAACGTAATTCACTTACAATTAAATTAAAACTTAGGGCGATCCAATTTATGTACGTATACATATTTACATATCTGCCTTCCTTGCGAAACAACTTATAAATTAAAATTTGGTGTCATGGACGTGTGTGATCGCTAAGGTGATCACGTTTATAAATTGTTTCTTTCCGCAAATATAACCAAATAAATATTCGCGCGCGTTAACATTTACGCATTATGCTATATATTAAGGGTAACGATAACTATAAAAATGGATTAATATTATCTGCTATTAATTACGATTGGCAAAGATCTAAAATGCTGTAAGCAAGTAATTGCCACCCACTCGACTGTCGTGTGACACGCAAAACGGTAACTATAGCACTTCCTTTGTTCGTATTTAATTGTGCAAGATGGCAGAAGTAATTGCCCAATATGGTTACACGCCCATAATGACCGTAACCGCAGCCGGTATTGGTGAACCACTCCAATACTGGTCAATGTCTTGTGTGACGGAGTTTTTGACCGCACCAAGGTCGCCAGGATAGGGGTAGTCGAACTCGATGGCGGCTGCGCGCGAAATAATTCACTTGACTCTGTTTACTTCATTAGACATGCGTTTTAATGAGAGCTCATGTTGAAAATTCGCGTAAAAGATAATGCCACATACTGATATGAACAGGGTTATTAGAACGAGGGAGTTGTGTAGTGTGAGGGCGATGACCTGTGGAGAGAGAGACAGAGCGACAACAACGCTGAAGTTGGCGCGCTCCTGCCTTACCGACGGGCCACTGCGTCAACTTCAAGCTTTTTAAGCATTCAAACCGAGCCCACCGAAACATCGCCGAGCCCTAATGTTCCAACGTACTTTTGTTTGAATCTAATGTTATCTGCGCAACAATCTCACTGCCGTACATTGTGCCTGCCTACTGGACATTCCAGTGTTTGACCTAAAAACGTTATTACATTATTTTTGCTCTAGTTAACACCGTGTTCAAAAAAGTAATGGCAATGTCGTGCAGGGAATATAATAGTATTTGTTTGTTGTTAATTGTAAATTCATTAACGTGTAGTATTTGATTTAAATTGTATGGCACTTACGTGTAGTTTATTCATAAGGGGATAAGTAATTATATAAAAGCAATGGGTCTTACTAGAATTACGTGAACCTGTTTTTAAATTATAGTTATTGTTACAGTCTTATAAAACTGATAAAAAAATAGGTCATTCATTTAATTGAACTGTATTGGCTGCATACGGTGCAGTGATTTTAAAGTACACATCAGTTAAAGAAAAACCATATAATGTGCTAAAAACAGCTACTTAACCCCACAAATATATTATGCATTTATACTCTATATATAAAATATCTTTATCGACATTTGAACATAATTAAGTCTATGAATATGATAAGATTGTTGTGGATCTGTAAGACTTGTTTATGTTTTTACTGAATTTTGAATGTATAGTAAGTTCTGTAACTGTTTTCTAATAAAGTACACATGTTTTAATTGAAAGCGCAGAATCCTTTAACATTTACAAAATTGACATAATTTGCTTCATATTTTGAGGAATATATAGTAACGTAGTCTATAATAATAATGCTGCTAGCATAAGAAAATACATTATGTAAAATTAAATACGATTTAATAAAAAGAATCTCTCGTTGTAATTACCGGAACTATGCGGATATAATTACGTAAGCGTAGTTTGGTATCGGTAGAGATGAGAGTTGGTGCAAGTGGGGCGCTCGCATACCGCTTTAACCCATTTTCGTCGTTGCACAACTCGTTCCTTTAAAATAGGTGCACACTCCAGCCGACGACTATCGCCGACCACTATAGTAAACGTTCCATTTATAGATCAATAATTTATTAAGTGGGTTCACTGTATTCATTGTCATGATGGTGCTTATGTCGCACCATTGCGTGTGTCTCGAACACACAGAGGACTTTGACATTAACCAATCAAAACATACTTTAAAAATGTGTAATTAGTAATGTGTAAAGTATTATTTTTTATAGCTATTATAGAGATGATATAATATTATAGTATTTACGTCAAAAGTGTGTCATATAAAATTTTTAAACCTATAATTTATCACGTTAGACACACATAATTTAATTATAACATAATTTCATGCTTACTCTTAATTTGCTTATTTATTTTACAATAGTCAAGAAATATTTTACCGTCGGAAATTAAAAAAAAAACTCCCACAAACATTCCTGACAGGGAATAAATTGTTATAGTAAAACTCCATGGAAATTCAATTTGACCCCACTTCCTTTTACGAATCATGTAATTAATATTATGAATCTAAAAGTATAATAGCAATATCGTTCGTTATCTGATGTCCCCAAAGTAGCCCCCAGTCAAAATAAAACTTGACACAGCAGTGATATATCCGATGTCTCCGTCTATAAAAACAGCATAATTTATACGGAGTTCCCGTAAGGTTGTCGACTAGAAACATAATAATGAAAAAATGATACCCTACTTGAGTAAGGAATGCATAATAAGCGCTGTTGGCATAATTTGGCCTACATTCACGACCTATATTGATACGGTAATCGTTTGCAGAGTGGCGCGTTCTATTTTTTAACTTGATTCATGGCCTCGGAGTTGCTATGTGCTCGGCCGCTACCTACTCGTCTGCGAAATGCTAACTATTGTTTGCTCGCGTCTAAGTAGTTTTTCACCTTGAAACGATTGCGGAAATCTGTCCCATCTCAACTTTGTTATCAGACTACGCAATCAGTGTACTTGTCTGCGTGTGACGTAACATTGAGCGATGTTGTTCGATACTAATACGCGATAATGTTCGTATGTGAGCGTGGACGTTATACTCGTACTATCGCTTTTATAATATCACGGCATTGCGTAATGCGTTGCGTTCTAAATTGACGCGCAATTGGTTGACAAAGCAACGCCACGTTGTTGCTGCTCGGCGAGAAAGCGTGCGTGTGCGCAGCTCTATCCGGGCTAGTACGTGTTCACTGTCCAATGAATACAACCCTCACTCACTAATATATTCTAAACAAATATACAATTACGATCAGCTATAATATTTAATGAATATATAATAGACTGCCTCGTGGTCTCGCGGTACAAATATGTGCCGTGCGATCTAGAGGTCCTGGGTTCGATTCCCGGGTCGGGCAAAGTGTTATTAGGTTTTTCCATTAGGAAATTCTCAATAGCAGCACGGAGTCTGGAAATGTGCCCGAGAAACGGCAATAGGCTCGCCCCTTATTACGTGGGACTGATACATACCTGGCGAAATGTAGGTGCAGAAATGCATCTCTGCTTTCCCCTTCGGGAAATATAGGCGTGAGGTATGTTTTGTTTTTGTGTTAATGAATATATGTGCAAAGTTACTGACAAAAAGTTACTGAATGTCAGGCGTAACGATTCTATATTTTTATTAAGTAAGTATTAATGAAGGACTATTGGATATTTTAGAAGCAATTTATCACACACATAGATAAGAGCGAATATATTAAAGCCGCGCACGCATGTGTGCGAAGCGTGACCGACTTTGTTGTAGAAGCGAGTGTGCGACCAGCGCGCGCAACCAGTTCTGCGGTTGCCATTTACACGCCTAATATAACTGTTTACCGAGCGGGGAGTGATCTGTGCGCTTCTAGTACCGCAATGCCTTCCGCGTTTTAAATATAGAACCCGAAGGTCGTGCCATTATTCGTGTTGAAATACAGCTATCGTTTTAATGCGGGTACAACGTAAACCTTGAAGCTAGTACATACACACACGCTGAAACTACGTTTTTTCTTGGTTCAACTAACGGGTTCGGAGCGAATCAGTGAACAAGTTTTTGCGAGTATACGTATCGTTTGATAGAGATATGGCATTTAATACCAAGGTCTGACAAAGGCTAAGTAAACAATTTGCTTGCGTGTAGATGGGTACTTGGTCACGTTGCGCACGCGCTCCTTGTCCATGCGAGCGATAGCGGCGCGCGGCGGTGAGGCGCGAGGCGCTCTAACTCATGTAGCTGTCTCTCTTTAATTACTTATCTCAAGTCGAGACACCTATTGGTACCGATAGAACATGCCTACGACACTATTTTTCCGCAAGACTCCTTATCTATTTTATATTATCTTAACACAGTCTGTATTTATCTTACGGTCGCTGTTGGCAAGGGCTTGTAAACTAAAGCCGCAAGTTATCATAAAAATATTCACCAACTTTATATTTATTACGCAATATAACAGAATCATGTTTTCAAGCAAATTGTTCAATTTATTCAAACTTCTTTCCTGGGTTTATGTTTGTGTGTATCTTAAAGGCTAGCGCGAGACAGAAGAATAAAGTGCAAGCCGTTTACTTCGATGTATCTCCTCCACAGCGCGGGGTGGCGAAGGTTATATTGCGTACTTTACGCTGTACTCAAAATCGCGAGAAGCAGTGATTACAATAGGCAAGTGTGTAATTAAAGTGGCCGTGAGCTACACGCGGAAGTCAACCTCGGCGCCTTTACAGATAACGATTGGCGTACTTTATCAGTGGTAGGCGATAAAGCGACCTTCACAGAGGCACGTATATGCCTCAGTGTTCGTTAGTATATGTCTCGTGGCATCATAATGTTATATAAATTAAAAAAATAACCCTAACACTACAGAGAAATGACGAGAAAATACAAAACGACTCCTGTTACAAAACATTCTATGGCCCAAAGTATATAGAAAGCGTAAAATGACATTTTCTCTTCCGTTTCGTTCCACTGTACGTAACCGGAACACATTAATTTCATAACAAAATAATGGTGTGATAAGTATAAGAAAAAAGTGAATTAAACGTGCGCCATTATGGTGTAGTTAAAATACAAATAATAATTCGATATTATGATAAACGATTGACTATTGGTTTCGCGTCCTAACAGTACAAATGTTTATGAAATATATTGATAACACTATTGTTCAAATGATAAATTAATTCCGACGTCCCATTATTGTGATGAATAAACTATGGGGACGTGTGCAGTTCACGCCAAAAAAAATATTTTATTCGTATTACAATGTTTTGTTGCAACAAAGAAAATAATATTCAAACTTTTAATTTGTTTCACGAGTGTTTCCATTCCATTAGGTGAGGTTGGCATTATTCAATCTAGGTAAAGAGCCCCGGGTCGTTCGGATAAAGTAACGTCATTTGGAAGATTTGTGTCACCTAATGACGTGCTGTTACAGAATCAGATAATGCACTTACATCGAGTTGCGTTGCAATGTCTTTGTACCAATGCGATTCGTTCTGATGGTAACAAGCTTTCCGTGTATTGATTTACTACACTGGCCATATATAACGAAGGCGAGGTTACACGTGTGGCTAGCGATAATGAAACTCATGCGAACTAAAACATTACTCTCTATTTCCCTTATCGACTATATGTTTTTATGCGACCCTCCTCGGTGGTGGCCGTGTAGTGACATTTCCGCATGTGTGCACTGCTACAAGGTTGCAACTGAACTGTAATTGTGTACATTCAGTATGTAACAGGATGTGAATACTCCACATATTTCTCTGACAAATGTCATGAGTTTGGAGAATGAATGGTTGCAATATAAATATTTAGTTCAATGGGCGTTGTCTATTTTTTATTAGGAAATAGAGATCGACACCGCCTCTTCTACGTTACATTGATTCATAATGTTCTTTTAGTGTTTGGACTATTTGTGCCAAATGCAGTGTAGCAGCGATAACGCAGTGCGTTATCTAACCTCGCATGTTGATGTTTAATGTCCACCTGTCATCTGGTGACCTGTTAGCATATTTTTGGTTTTACAGATAAACCGCCTGTGCTAGATTGTACTCTGTGTTTTAAAAACCCAGCCTCAATTGGCTACGTATGTAAGTCGTCTACTTGATTACTGATTCCAATGATAATTGCACATTGAAAGTTACGTCAGTAATACGTTCTCGGAAGAGAGCGACTGAAGGCAGTAAACAACTCAGATCACGAAAAGAGTAGATCAGCAAATTCAATTTCAACAAAATAAAAAATCCAGTAACCTCCAACATATCTTATTAAGTTAAAAAATCGGAAATCGTGTTTTGTATATTAGCCAAAACTAGTATTGGATGCATCTATGTGTCCACTCGATTTGCCAAACCCGGGGTTATGCACACAAATTCTGTGTATAAAAAATATTTGCAATGCATGTAGAAACTGCTGGCAAGGCCTCGCTTCGCTCTAATAGTTGTGTCCTCGCCTAAGGTCTACCAGCTGACGTCAGGCTCCTACGCTCGGTAACAAGAGATTTCGCATCTACTTGTACCGGCACTGTATAATGGTTAATTTACGTAGTCATGCAAATTGCTAATTGTTTCCATTATGTTTATTGTTTAGAGATTATTGTGCTCGAGCAAATTAATCGACGAAAGGATCCGGCTGAATTGTTGACGTGGCTTTATTAATCTTTTTTTTCGGATAAGAGCAATGGCGCACGGTGGGCAGTGGCCTGGCTGGCGTAAGTGGTGCGCAGGAACAGGTTCCGCACGGATCACATGTGGGTAGGTCAGCGACCCCGGGGACGATAATCCGAGGAGTACCCGCTAACCGCCACTCCGCCACCGCCTGAACGATGCCGGCCGGCCTGCTCTACACTCACACCTCGAGAAAAAACGTTGAAATAACCGTCGCGGAATGCAATAAAACGCTACTTTGCTGTCCTATAATATGTATCAGTGTGGAAAGGTTATTGTACACTCATATTTAATGAGCCTATAAACATTTTAAGGGTCGTGCATTCTGTTGTCTGAACGTCTTAAGCAACTCTTCCTTTTGCTGGATATTTTTAATTTATCACAAAACATGCCATCGCTGTAATTTTCCTACAGATTTAGTGCTGTTGGGAAATAACGCTTGACGAATCATTATAAAGGGACAGATAAATGTTTTGGAATTCCGTAAGTGCATCCTTTACGTAACGTTTTTCCTCATAATAAAAGCCTATTCTAAATTAGCGTTTTATTTTGAAACATGTTTATTTAAATAGATTTAAAAATCTCAATAAATATGTAATATTATTTGGAACAGTTGGCAACGCAACCGAAGTGATAATTTAGCTTGGCGACATTACGTCTGCGACATGCCATTGTTTTACTGCAACAGTAATAACTATGCAGAGCTTCTAGTGTTGGCACCGATGTGTGCGTGTGTGCGTCAATATGTTTAGCCCTTAACAAAGGTATTAATTCTACTGAATTGTCATTTACCGTTAGAAAGGCGGTTAAAGAATCGATTTATCTTTGAATTAATAAAGGAAATAGTGCCCTAGGTGCTAATTTTAGTATGATGCCTCGGCGCATATTCAATTTGCCGAGTTATGGATGGTTCAGTAATTATAAATGATTAGTCACCTGTAGGTGCAAGCGAAAAAGCTTTATAGTGGAACAAAGGAACGGTGCACTTTGTTGCATGCTTTGTTTTAGTTTGCTTCTTCAAAAACATTACTTGATAGCTTTTTTTGATGTTTTATATTTATAAAAGTTTTATATTTTAAAAGTGATATTGATTGGAATAGACTCTTTAAATCCCTTGAAGTTACTAATTGAATCGCGTGCGAGTCACGATGAGAGGAATTTTATTATTTTTTTATTTTTACTCGGGCAAGTATTATGCAGTTATAGATACTTATTAGCCCTTACCATAAGGGCTTCGGAAATAAAGATTTCATTGTTTAAATATTCGTGCTTTGCACTTTAATATTGACCTCAATTCCCCCCGACTCAAAAATTAACGTGTGTTGTGTTATGTGGAATTATAGTTTCGCGTTGATGACGTGTAATGGGGAAAAACCTCAGTCCAGTGTCTATTGTGAGCGAGATAAGCAAGTGAATAAGTCATTAGTGCAGTGTGACAGATTTATGTAGTGAGTGTGTAAATAGCCGTTACGTAATTAATGTATGTAATAGTGAGAGAAGCGCGTCGTCTCCGGTCCGCCCACGAGCATCATTTGGCCGCCAACAATATGTACAAGGTTAAAAACAGAGCGTAGGCCCGTAACTCCCGCCAATACTACGCACAGAACCATTGTGTGCCACATTCACATCCATTTCTATATATGTCCCAAGATAGAATTTCTTCACAACATCTCTGCCTGAATATAAATACTCATCTCAAAAATTATTGTCGAGATCAACATCGACATCACTACAATCACGAAGGGACATTCATAAACTGATCAGTATAGTAAAAAAACGAGGTTTTAAGGTATCGCTCTTTGCATTCGATTACAATTTTTTAAGAGTTCTTAATGATATTTATTTTATAAACAAGGATAAGTCGCAAAAGAGCAACCTCAGAAAAACAAGTACAGATGTGGAAGTGTTTTAAAACGAGGTCAATCATCGTAATAGCTAATTAATTTTAATACAAGTCGACATAGTGACTGAGCGGCGCACACGGGTACACAGTGTTAAATTGATATCAAGGATTCAATTGTTTTCCGTGCTGTGCGTGTTGTGGGTGTGTAAACAATAGGCACATCTATTTAAAACAATTTGCTATCACGTTTGTAAATTGCGCGGTTTTGATAATATAATTCCATATCAATGTGTAAACACACACGCATTCACCGATAAACACTTGTATTTTTGTTTACCGCCTCTAGTTATGGCGTCAATGCTAATGAATCGCAGTGATCAGACTCACAGTCAGTGTTACGTATGATAAAGTGTGTTTGCGGTGGTTAACGTGGTCGTAAACATATTTATGTCAATTTACAATGGTGTTGCATAACGTGCGCTACATAGCGCTGTGCCTTGACATTGTACTAGAGCGCAGCAGGCCGCGGCCCGGCTCGGCGGCCACGCCGCGGCCGAGGGCGGGCGAGGGCGGCGCGCGGAGTGCACTGTGCACACCACGTGTAACACTAACCATTACATTTTATGTGCACTCATGTACTGCACTGCACACGTATGTACAACGTACATATTACACGCCGCACACGTCACTCCTATCTAATCAGCTAGCCAGTATGCCTTCTTTGTCTTAATAATACTGCGTCCTTTTCAGTGACGGAGCTGTAAGTTTAATTTCGAACTAAACTAATTATTCCATAATTTAATATTGATGTGGAAATAACTGGTTTGTCCTAAGGACAACAAGAATTAGTTACTACTTACCCACAAGTGATATAAAAGTGACCCAGCAATTAAAACTCAGTTTGTGGTCAAATTACCAGTAAAATCGCAATTAATCATAAACTCTACGACATTGATTGACACCTTTGACACGAATGCTATTTGTCTGCAAAAAATATAACGTCACCGGAAAAGAAACGTTATCACGACGATAAGCGTTGATAAGAGTTTTACGAACATGTGAATATATGAGCAGGTTTTCCCAGATATCAAAAATACAATAATTCGAATACAATCTTGTCAGTTGTTATGAATTATAAAGGCATTGTCACTGGTAAATAATTTGTGGATAGCGATGGTTGTAATAATGAATGTAATCTGTGTTTTATGAAGCATACACGTGTAACTCTGCAGCAGTAGGTAGTCGTGAGCAGCAACTGCGAGTGCACTAGATGTGTAAACAAACTGCATAATGTGTCAGTGACTCCTTATCGAGCCACATGACTTGGAATATTCATAGATATAGTTTTAGTGTTCACGTTCCACAACTGCGCGCCATTTATAATTTTCGCTAGCATAATTGATTTGACAAGGAATTATTTTTTAAACATCTTCGAAATACCTTTTTTACATACGATTCATTAAAATTCTTTAATATAATTTCGACTTAAAACTTGTGAGAGGAATTTGATTTATCCTATTGGCAGTAATTCACTGGCCTCCGCGTAATGCTTATTATTCATTGCGACAAGGGCGTAAGGGAAAAATGTTTCTTATTGAAGTGTTACAAAAAACTAGATAACTACCTAATGGAGCAACATAATTGCGGAAATAATCACTTTGATGTCAATGTTAGAATTAAAATCTGTTTGACGTTAATACAATTGCTTGTAGTACTCCTATAAACATATAAAAAAACCTTTAGAGTCCACAGAAACTAGATAGACACGTGTATGGAGAAAGTGTAAAAAAACTACAGCTTTCATTACAACGTAAAAAAAGAATAACAAGAAACAAGTCATCGTGAGATGAGCAGTCACTGTTGGCACACACAGATTGACTCACAACTAGAACGTACATCACAACATGCCAAATCGCAATTAACAGCAAATTCTGACAATACACCGTGAAATATTTCCACTTGCAAAATATTAACAAATAATATAGGTAACATTTTACACGTTTGTTTGTCTTTTATCGAGTATTAAGTAATATTTATCTCAATGAAAACCCTGCGACACTTGTTGGCATACATTTGAATACTGCGCGGTTTAAACGTTAACAAATTATTGTAGTGTTATTTTAAGTTTAAAACGTAGACGGACAGACACAGATATTTCCAGACTTTATAATACGAAAGCAAGCATAAAGTATGTCACGGTCTAATTGAAGCTCGCACTGGTGGCTGGGCACGTTCTACACGACATATCTGCGTAATTTTGACTCCCGACCGTTAGCTTTCTTTAGCGCTCGCCGGCCAAATTGTATATGAGAATGTAATGTAATTAAACTTACCTCTGCAGACTCGTACTTTTCATAAATGTCGAAATATACGAACATGACCAGACATTTTTCTCACTTATAAAATCTTGTTGTAAAGTATGTATGTTCAAAGAAACCTCGCAGCACAGTTAAACACGTGCTAACAACGTCATATTCATAAACAGCATAATCTTCTCAGTACCGTAATGTACATATATAATCCACTTACCCTTTTTTTACGCGGTTGTATGTCTTCATAGTCCATGGCAATGCCTTCATCGCTGAATGATGAGGAGGCAGGTGGCGGTGACGGAGTCCCCGAGCGCCATGACGACCCTGAACTACTGCTGGCTCCAGGCGATACTGATGAACGACCACCCCAAGCACCTAAACAATACAAAATCTTCTCTAAGCCTCAGAACAATACGTTATTTTGTAAGTATAGCCTACACTAAGGCGAATTTGTGTCCCTGTAGTTATTTTTTTGTTTAACGAACAGAAGAACAGAGAGTTATCCTATTATCTACACTAAGCAACGTGCTTTATTTTTGTCTCAACTGTCAGCTACAAATATATGTTGCATATTAACCGTTTCTTAAGAATAGGTTTATTTATTTGTATAATAGGAAACAACACGCCAATAGCACTACATTGTTTTATAAAGCAAAATCCGTTTTTCATATTAGGTACTTGTTTCATTAAATAACATTCATTTCATTATCCATTATGATATCGAAGCTCAGACATGGGTAACAAACACTAAATTATAGAGCCTGTCAGTTATTTTCAATTATGTCTCGATACTGTTAGCCAACATGACTGTATTATTAACTGCAAGAACTTTCAGCTGCAGCCAAATAGTGTGTTGTAAAAAGTAACCAAAAGCATTTCTAATTATAAATTAAACATCACAGGCGGCGTGGCTGCATGAATGAATTAGATGTAATAAATTGCGAAACGGCACTATAGCCGGTCACTTTCACTACACAACGGCCATTTTCTTGCGGCATACATGCGCAGGCGCGTTCCAAACGCTGCCACTGTGATGCTGAATCGTTAACTTTTATGGCCAGTGAAAAGCGCCACGCGTTGTCATTGTGCAATCTGCCCTAATTGCTAGCCCCACTGCGTCTTCACGTAATTAAATAGTACAGCACGGATTTAACGTGAATTACGAAAAATATTACATTATGTGGTTTCCCATTATTTTGTTTTTATTTCACAGCAAAAGTCTACCATAATAACAAAGTGAAGGTTTAAACAACATTTTATTTAAAATATCAGTTTCATAATTTTGTGTAACATATTCTCATAAGTTACATCATATACTGATGTCACAAATATTCAAGCCAGCATAATTCAACTGCAAGTTTACATAGATGACACTGAAAACTGAAAAATGCAGCGTAACACTTCAAATATGCTAGTCGAACAAGAGCATATTTGATCGGTCAAAACTCATCATGAGAGCTGTGTTACACCGAATACCTGTCTAGACGGTGTCTAGACAACAGTCTAGACGCTATCCACGTTTTCAGATTTAATACAGGACAACCGCTCCCTGAGCAGTCAGAATAACGTAGTACTGTTACATTATACGAACAAATATAATTTTAAATTGTCATTATTCCCAAAAGCTATGATAAAGCCAAAAAAACAGTTGTGAAATATATGTAAGCAGTCCATTAGATATCTATTGTGTGGTTAAGAAATACCAAAGTGGCACATATAAACGAAATATGCAATACGTTGCAGTATTATTTGATATACCATTATGTAAGGACATGGTCACCGCTAAGCGCAGTAATGCAGGTGCGTAGCATGATCGCTTCGGTGATGCAACGGCTCAATGATGCAACAGTAATGTTTACAAAAAGTAGGAACTGATGGACTACCGGTCCCGGGGCTCAGCGGTGGACGGAAGGTAGTCCCTAGTCGGTGGAGTGTGGGTCCGTGGTGTGTAGTCGTGTGGGCGACTTACTGGGGCGCGGTGAGTTGGGCGAGCAGCTAAGCGACATGAGTACCAGTGCCGCGTTGCACTCGTTCATCTGGTCGTCGCGCTCGCCGTAACCCAGGTCGCACGAGCTGCTGGGGCCGCGCTTGCGGGACCTGGAACAAACACAATATTATATAAAAAAAAAAACCTTACGCCAACAGTATTATGGCAGGTTGTTACATTCAACCCTATTCCGTGAATTTGAAACTACGGTTCCCAACGCGCTTGAATATAATGCAAATGAAACCATGGCTCATGATAATCAATATTTCTGGGAACGTTTCTATTTCTACGGAAAATCAATAACTGGTTTACATCATAGCATTTCATTTAATACAGTTATGATGCCTTTTAGAGACAATTATATCGTTGTATTTGAATTAAAAAAAATATTCAAACAATCACGAGGATGACATTAGGTACGGTGGTGAGTTCGTCGTTTAGATTAAGCTAAGCGTTGCGTAACAGGCGCGACCCACAAATGCTAGACGTTGAAATAAGTCGTGTAAGGACGATGGCTCCGCTCCGACCGATCACCCTGCACCACCTTCACAAGGAGGTTCATTCAACTCGCGAGTTCGGCGAGTAATGGCTGACGAAAAGTCCGATCCCAACAACCCGTCTAGTCGTCTATTTTCTGACTTTCAATTAAGCGTTTATAGTAAAAAGTCAACGAATAGCAGATGTTAATGACACCTGCATATAACCCGTACAGCATAGAGTACGATTTAATAAATATACAATGACAAAAGAGCACATCCGCGCGTGACGTAGTTCATTAAATAATATTAGGCGTCTCAGTGTCAACGACTGCAGTGACGCAGGTCTACTCAGGCGTAGAACACAGAACAAACGACCGGGTATGCAAACATTCATGAAAATATGCAATTGTTTTACATATTTATTTATTGAACAGTTTTATGTAACATTCGTATATGGAGAGGCGTACGGTACCAACATGGATTGGATATTTATCATTATCATAATGACATTCACTAAGCTTAACGAGGCAACAATAAAATCGTTTGGATGATGAACGTAGATGTAGGTTTGTGCGAGTGGCGGGAGTCGGGAGGTTGGTGAGCGTCCTTGAGGGTTGAGCGCTCGGAGTGGAGCGTGGCGGTCGTCCGGGCGGGGCGGCCCGACGGCACGGCCTGGCAGCGGGGTCGTAGGCGCTGCCTTTCCCGCTCTACGTACATTGACTCCCTAGGGATCGCCGACCGGTGCTTTGGCCTGCACTCGGCCTAACCTCACGCTTTTCGGGTATCAATGGTCTGTGTTTTTAATAAGTCATTAAGTCGTTAAAGTGACAATGTTAAAATTAATGCTCATTTCATAAGTACAATTATTTTATAGATATCGTCTGTAGATCATGTTTTAAGTAATAAATTTAAGGAATTTTCTAAATTATCTCGGGAATCGATCAGTTTATTAGAGAGATTTAGATACTATAATTGACAAGGAACCAAAATATAAAATGGCTACTGTGCAACAAGCGCTTATCTTTCAAACTAGCATAAATTGATTAGATTTATCACGGCTATCGATAAGGTTACTTGGTTAGTAGTAAAAGAAAAAAAAGGACAATCTACAATGTTATGCTTAACGCATTAAAAAAAGTCACCTAATAATATTGGCAAAATAAATATTAGTTTAGATAGCTTTTTTCTCGCGTTTATAAACTATCTGTAAATAGACGGGTAATGTCGAAGATATGCCGGGCGACCAACAAGTGCCGGCCGGCATTTTATGCGGGTACAGTTGGCTGATGACCAAAGCGTTTGAAATCGTTTTTTGTAATAATACAATTTCGCACGGTTAATGAGTGTAACACACTGAAAATAAAAAAGACATTGAAGCGACCTACGAACGCACCCTAGATACAAGGTGTAATAACCTCATGACGCGCCGGTTTGACCTTTTATTAGGTTCGTTATCCGATCCAAAATAGATGAGAAAAGATAAATATATGAAACATATTATACATTGTCCTATCATCGAGTTCGTTGCACTTTTATTATTAGTGACAAAATCTGCGAGCAGAAAAAAATCGACAGCAAGTCTCTTCACATCGTTTTGCATTTTGTAAGTCCGAGAATTCTGGGCGTTCGCTCCACCGGCACCGGACGAGAACAATTTCAGTTTACAAGGTGAAAAAAAAACATTTTACACGAGTAGGTGGCGGTGCCTATGATCCATAGAAGGAGTAGGTGAAGTGTCGGACGCCGGGTCGTTATCGGCGCGCCGTGTGGCCGAGCCGCCGAGCGCCGACCGTGTTCGCTGTTCGTCCGCTGCTAGGGAGGTGACATTGCTTTTTGTCCGCGATAATGGGGATGTTTGCTGGTCGGCGCGCCGAGCATCACCGTAAGTCGACATCGTCACGGTATACTGACGTAATTTCCTATCAGATGACATAACGTCTTACACGCGCGTACTAATCGCTTCCATAAATCAGAAAATTGCTTTCAGTGGCGCGTGTTAATTTTCCATAGATGCTTTTTACATCACGTGGAGTGACGATAGTATGTATTGTCGTATTTGATCTTAATTTTGTTGTGCAAGGGCACGGGTTTTGCTCGGTTTAGAGCCGGCGCGCTGTTGGGCTACTGTCCATGCGAGCCGGCGGAGTGTGCTCGGCAGCTGTGCACACAGCACACACTCGCTACACACTGGCGTAGTACGCACGTAACATTGAGAACGACCTTGCCGCCTGTTGCCGACTACCGCACGCGCACCACACTGATAGCGAAATTTTTTATTACTGTAAAATATGCGCGATGCTTTCATATTTCTCGATTATGATTAAATAATTTTATTTTATAATGCCGGTTAAGTGAAATTTCGCTCTACATTGGTATAAAATCTGCTTTGATAAATAGCGAATATTATTATGAAAGTAAAACACTTCCAAAAGCCTATTTCGAGGAAATCCGCTCATATTTTGTCTTATTAGCTTAGTAAAGACGGAACTGTAACAATAATGGATATTAAAATAAAACTAATGATGTTGCATTGCTAGCATGTTACATAGGCAACGTTTGGTGGTCGTGTCTATTATATTCTGAGTTGGAACGGAGCTAATGGATTTTTTGCTACGTTGATGTAGGTCGCGGAGAGCTTTTTTTGGCTTATAAAAAGTGTGCTGCGTTGCGAGCTAACCGGCACTCCGGAGCTCGCGCCCTGCCTCTGTCCCCGACCTCCGCGCCTCCCCTCCCTTGCAGTCCATAGGTGAGGTCATCGCTGGACATAGTGTATGTTGTTAATCCGTTTGTTATTATTCAGTTACTTGTGCACGTGTTATCGTTAAACAATATATTTTTACAACCTATAGATCTGAATTATTTCATTACTTACATATATTTAATTATGTTTATTTTTTAATTATGTTATTATTTTTAAAAGAAAATTTACGACTTTTGTTGTTAGAGAGTACATTACGGGATGTTATTTATTTTAGTCAGAACAATGAGTTTGTTCCAACAACCTCTCAAAGTCGGGGGCTGCCAAATGACCTTCGAAAGCGTAAAAAAGTACATGACTTCGTGTTGTGACCGCTTCAGCTCTCCAACAATGCATTTGCTATTAATGTACACAACAGCTCATTATTTTCGACAGTTCAGAGAAAAAAAGTAATTGTGAACCGTTTTTGTTTACCACGTAGTGGAATAACCTGCAGGTAGGTCGACCAAAAGTCACCGTAAAGGTGAACACTTCGTGTGAGTGTTCGTGTTCCTGGTAAATGACGTACTTCGCCGATGTCCAGCTCACATCCTTTCTATAAACTAATTCGTCACAATATTTCTTGTTACAATAACGGAACCACATGTCATTATCTGCGCACGCAACGTCTTACTTTAACTTCGTTAATTATTAAGTAGGTTGCATAATTTTGAATACATTATTGTAATACTTTCTCAAGGTAGAGCCGGCACCTGTCAAATGAGATAACGGGCCTCCACAGCAGCAACGAAAGTAAACGTGTATCCAATGAGAAAGTGCCTCGGTAGCCGCCGCCGCCCGACACGCCCCTCCCCCGGCACCACTGCTGCGCGCACCTTCTCTTTAGATGTTGCGCAAACGCATGCCAAATGCGCGCTCACAATGTTACCTTTTGTTCGTAGAATTAGATTCATACGTTTAACTACTACACATTCCTGATTAAATACTGCCCATTAGTATTGAGCGGATAAGAAGGTCGGAATGCGACATCGATCGTCCCAAGTCGACGTCCATGACACTCAAACGTCTGATTAGCATACAACAAATCATAGACGACAATGGTGCTACCGTTTTAAACATTGAAAGCGTGTTAAAATTCGTGCGTACGGCGATTGAACGCCATGTACGGCAGCCTTGCCTGCTATAATATGGCGGGTATGTGACGAAATAGCGATGACCCCATTCGTTTCCAGTCCAAATTATGTTGCCAGTTTCAATCCCATTTTATTCAACACGAGTATGTTTTATTGCACCATCATAATAAAAAAAAACATATGCATAAATCGGTACGCAACGATGAAAACATGATCTATAATGATAAAAAAGAATTTAATGAATATCTAAGAGGAGCCGGCCCATCTTGTGCACGTTTGTTAATCAAAATGTTTAGTGGAGATCAACTTTAATTTTAAATGATTATTATTCAATGAAATCATCTATAAACAGTGACATTGAATCGACATCGATCAGTAGTGCAGAACTCAGCGAGCGGAGTTGTACGAGTTGCGACATCAAAATGCGGGTCGTATTGCCGTCCTACTGCCCGACAAAGGATGCTGTTGGCTGGAGGACATTTGGGCACGCCACATTCCACCTTGCTTCTAATACGACTTCTCTCTTTAATCAGATGTAGCTATTTAGAAATTTACAAGACGTTATCGCTTCAAATAATGACGACACAAAGTAATCGGCTTACGCGTGTAATAAATTGTAGACGTAGCGCTGCGTTACCAACGTATCGATAGATTACCACAATTAGATGTGGGCTTGTTACAGCCACACTGTTTGCAGATATCACTGTATGCGGTATTTTTCTAGTGTGTGTGTACCGTTCCATTTCGAAACTAGGTCACTGTGTCACATGGCGGCCGCGCCAAGTATCAGTCGAATGCGACGCCATCTTTGAATTTTGTTGATTCATATTCCAAATTATATCTCAAGACTCTGCGTTTCTTAAGTGTTTGCACTTGATACGGGTAATGTAACATGCCACCATCAGCCGCCCCAAAAAAGAATGCTTCTCAACTTTCACTTTTACGACCGAGCTTTGCGACAGTATTTTACGAACTCTTAAATTTAATTTTATTCTAAGACCGTTTGCTTGCAAGTCTCAATATCTCACAAAGAAACATTGTACGTCGCGTGTGAGGTAACTCGTATCTGTGCATGTATTGCACACGACGTGCAGGAAAATCAGGTGAAGTTTATTAAATTATGTGTTCTCTTCGCTTGAGCAGTTTCTATCCTTTAGATGTTAGCTCATAATTTCTTAAGGCGTTGTTCAAACAGGTTTTATGCAATCACAGGCTCCCACTATGTTAAATACCAACCACTGGCTTTTGCGATTTTCTGAAATGACTTAGTTACAGCAATCGTTTTTCACGTATTGCTGCGATGTTTTAAAAACTGTTTTTAAAATTTAGTTAAGTAATTTTTTGTTGCTCGCGGGAAGAAAGTACGATGTGATGCATTTCGATCACAAATATAGTAATTGTATACTGCCTTAATTAAAACAAATAAAGCAATTAGACACTAACTGATCAATTGCAAATTTCAATCATATCAATTAGGGGAACAGTAAGAGCGGCGTAGAAATAATGAGATTCACGTTGACCCGAAAGCAGATTACTCCTTTGAATGTTTATTTCGTCGCTTATTGTGAAATTTGGACCGTGAGCGGAGGCCTCGCCTCTCACCGCGATCATGATGAAAAGTGAAACGACGGTGTCGACGCGCGTCACGTCGGCGCGACTTGCGGCACAAACCATTTGATGCCGTTTGTTCCGGTTATACCGCACCACATTGTAATCATTTCCTATGGCCACTTCCCTTTTTAACAAACCATGGTTTGTATATCTTATGTACTTGCCCGCTTATCTTTTGCTTAAGTTTTGTATGACTAATGTAACTCTGCAAAATTTAATAAAACGGAATCACTTTGGTGTTGATAACTTCCTGCACTTTGAGTGTTTGAAAAGTATAGTTGTATAAATTACGTAAGCTGGTGGATTTTTTTTAATCGTTCTCACAATGTTGCATTGTCTGTCCCTGCTAGAGGCGCGGCGAGGGGCTTGGAGTGCGGGAGGCGGACTCCGGCCGCAGAATGTAGGCAAGTGTGACAAGGACACGCCCGTACTCTGCGCTAACACTTCCATCCAGTTTCTAACATGCTCGGTGCGCGTTTCGCAACGCTTGTTCGCGCCCGCCCCGCTCAGTCGATGCATGCACCACTCTGCACGCTCATTTGCGATTACACCTACAAGGTGACCCGGCGTGGTACATTCTGTTACTCGAGAGATGCGCTCGGTCCCTAAATGCTGAACGCCTCTGATTACCTCATGCATTAAATTTACCTTATACACTAGATGACGCGGCCAGATATTCCGCTAAAAATATCGCACATTATTTAAGTTACTCAATACGTTGAATGCGAGTAAAGCGGCTCGCCGCTTGGCAGAGTTCTAGCTGATGACCTACTTCCTGTAGTTACGGCGCACCAGTTCGTGAAACAGAGATAAAGGAGATTTTGCAAACCGGCGAATGGGCATTAGAAATGCTGCGGCCTTCCTCGGAGCTCGCGGCGAGGTGAGCCACTAGCTCAAGGCGAAATAACGCTGATATTTGTTAATTAACCACCCTGCTCTCCAGATTGGTGAGTGTGATCGATCGGGTCGTGATTGTCTGGTTCTTGATTACATTGATTTGATTATGAAAGTGAAGTTAAATCATTTATAAATTCTGAATTTAAAAGGCGGATTGTGTTAATTTCAATGCTTGTTGTTCAGTTCCGATTGTTTAATGTGGAATAATTAGCTAATGGAGCTCACCCCTGCATGTGATGCGCCGGCACCTCAATAGTGGCGGAAGCGCGACGCCGGTCGCCGGCCATGTCTGCGAGCCGGGCAAAGTCTGTGTCTACGTCTGCCAGCCTTGCAGATTTCCGTGATTCAAGTAGGCGGATTTCATCCAACTTTTTCTTCAGTTCTATTGGCACCTGTGTACAAAAATATACATTTATAATTAATATGAACTTTGTTACGAGTAAAACTAAACATTTCAGTTTAAGCGAAGATACTCCAACAAATATGTTAATATTAATTGCTGTATTGCAGTTGATTTATGGATAAACATTCAAAACGCGTTAACGTAGAACATGATCAACTAAATCAGAACAACCGTGTTAAATATATTGAGTACATTTATTACCAGTACTCGCTGCAATAACCTTGCGAGGTTGGGCTTTATTGCATATTTAGGCGTTCCTTTTTATTTCGCATTGGCAACGGTGAGCAATTTAATCGATTTATATGTATACAGTTATTTGTGAACAATGCACAAGCGATCGTGCACACTTAGCTTAATGTCTGGAGATCAATATAGTCGACCTTCGCACAGACCGTGGTTGGGTGGACGTGACGTCACCACCGGGTGGAAATGGAGCGAGATGTATGCCATGTCACGGTCCCGAGACCTTTATGACACTGCTTTATTTAATGTAATGCTGATACGTAGGTGAACTCTTTCGTTCCAATAATTTTAAACGCGGAGACACGAGATACCAGAGTCCTTGATATGATATACGGCGGATTTATCTCGTTCTCGCAAGTAGTCGGAGCGCGTTGTAAAGTGTAAATTCTTAATATTGGTAACGTGCGCGGTTCAGAGCAGGAAACGCACACCGTCAAACACTTGTGTAGTAGTAGAGGCAAACGGGTTCTCGCGTACAGCGTGATATTTTCATAATGTTCGCACTGTTGCCTAGCTAGGCGAGTTTGCCATATATAACAGTGTTAATCAGCATAACCACAACACATCACGAATACATTTTACAACTGGCTTTGATTATAAACTACAATGTATAACAAAATTGTAATCGTCCACATATTATCGTACTATTCCGTGTTGTTAGAATACGATTCATGGTAATAGAAAAATATTTGGCCGCATAGATTTGTTGAGTTTTTGCTGAAGTGTAAAATGAACAGTGAAAGTATGTGTGTTACAGTAGCGGGTACGTGTCGGCTAGTGGCGGCGAATGGCGAGTGGTGCTACATGACGCACGCTGCACATGACACGGTGCTCAAGCTGGTCGGATCGCGGTCACTCTCTCGGCGGATTATGTGCGTGGAGGTGCGAGTGGTTGACATTGCTAGTGTTTTCGTCGGCCACTTCCTTCTGCGTGGAGTGCACACTGCACACGTCGCGTGATTGACACATTACGTACGTTATGAGCGTGTATAGCGTTACGTTTACACGGCGTGTGTACCAGTAACCTTGTGTTATTTAGCGCTAGTTTAAGGTGACGAATTTTTGCAACTACACAATGATGGCAGAGCGTGTTTACTTCGACGACGGCGCGCCGCGCTGCCCCTCGCTCGCTGCTGACGTTTCACATGGCGCATGATTAGTCAATTTGCAACAAACCTGACGGCATTTCTGACAATTTCGCAAACTGATAATTGTGCCTATGTCTATAAAATTCTCATTGTTGTTTAACCTCATTTCGTGGCCCGTCTAGTTGGGTATTGTAAAAGTACGTTATGTAAATGTTTGAGCTGTTATAATTAATAGTGAAACGATCTTTTGGCTGGACAGAGTTAGTGGAAATATTTGAGTAGTAAGGTGAACAAAGTAGCAAACAGAATCCTTACAAGTTATTGTAATTTGTGTTTGGATCTTGAGCTACTTTGGTTTTAAGGCCAGCGGCTACGTGCTACGGGCGCGTGTTTGTTACTCTGAGATCACAACTCCTGCGCCATCCGCCGATCTCCGTGTGCCGTGCGCCATTCCAGTATGCATTAAGCATCGAGTCACTGATCGCATCATACTTTCACTTTTACGTGATTTCGTGCGAGTGCAGACGTACCATGAGCTAGGAGACGCAAATCGACGTTGTGGCCTCGTACCGAACAACGAAAGTTGCTCTAATCAATGTCTTGGATAGAAAGCTTCGCTAACGTTTTACTTCTTCAGGGCGATTTTTGATAGGAAGTACATAGGTGGAGCGGTTTAAACAGTTAACTCCTCAAATGTTATTCTAGTAATGTATCCGGTATTTGAATGCAACCAAAAATGGTCGGGATGGCTTGCTTACAAATAGCTCTACGTGCCGTATAAGCAACATCGGCGGAATTATGAAAGTTAGTTTTATCGGATGAGGTGGCTAGTGGCGGCCTAACGGCGGTGACCGGTGTGGCGGCGTGGCGGTGCGGCGGTGCGCCGGCGGTTCCGTTAGCCGCTTCTATCGTTTCTCGACTCGCACTCGCACTCGCCAACACGTTATGTAAAAAGTGACAACTCTTGCACAATTGCTTTATTCGATGGCGAAACATTCGCTTTAAAATGCCAGTGAAAGTCGCCGAGCGACTTCGATATGTCGTGATAAAGCTGGCCACTGGTTAGACATTGAAATAGATATACTGATCGATTTTCAAATCAACTGATAGCGAAACTATTGTTCTCACTAAACCTTTGAATAGATTTGAGAATATGTTTCATAAGAAACACAGAGGTGCGTTAGCGAAGTATGCTTGGATCTCAAAGTAGAGGGGCCAAGGCCTCTGGGTGGTTCAAAATAGCGCCGTCTCGATGTCGTCGAGAGAATATATGGAGCACAGGATTTTATTATTGAGGCAACTAAATATAGAGCAAAGAGATAATAATTATAGAAGCAGACCTTGACATTGGCCGAGATAATAAAATAATAATATAAGGAGCCCTGGTACAGTAAGAGGACATATAATTACCTACACGAGTGACGTAGTTAATGATGTGCCATTACTTAGTATTGCGACACGATCTAATAACGATTAATTTTGTAGCTATGAATTAGGTACAAAAATTACAGATAATGAGGGAATGAGGTTCACGGTCATTAACAATGTTGTTTGGTCGTTACAGCGAACAGACAATGTTAGCATCGTAATATAATAAACGTGTGAATTTTGACGTATACAAAAAGAATAAACAATTTGCTTTTATAGTTGTATGAAATATTTCTTCTATCCTAGTAGTGCTGTTTTTCAATGTTATTCCATATACGACGTAATATAAATATAGTGTCGACACTATACTTTCTGCCAGCTCGGGTTTTCCCTACCGACGCGGCCATCAATCTTTTGACACAGTGTCTGTTTCGACTGAGTGTTCTTTTATCTTTTAAACCTGGGTTAGTAATTTATTCTTTATCTACCTCTACTCATGTCTGTCCACACATTTTAAATTACTAATGAAGTTTCCTAAATTCGTTATGTGTTTTTTTTTAAACTAGTAGAATTTCTGGTTGGAATATTCATAGTGATTAAATATAGAAAGATCTAAAAATATATGCCGATGAAGAGGTTTTTTATATTAAGAAATTTATTATCAAAGCTACTACTACTAGCTGAAGAGTGAAGCGACCTTCCCCGTAGAGCTTACAGATTACGCGGTGCGGGGCCGCCGCGTCGGCCGGGTGTTTTTGATTGTCGAGTTACGAAAATTTTACTCGCTCTAGTGGCCATCAAGGTTGCTGCTGCGCAAAACGAATTATCTATGCTCGTAACACCTCTTTAGTTGTTTTCAAATTTAACGCTGCTGATCTTTTTAGAGTAACCAGCAAATTAATTATTTACGCATAGGATACATTTTTGGTGTTATAAACATTTTGAGCATATTCTTTTCTAAACATACTACAGCATCAGCCTGTTCTTGCATTAGTTGTGAGAAATTTAATAGCAAGATGCTCGTGTGAGTCTCATGTTTACGGATTACACATATGATTAGAGATGTGATTGAGTTTAGTTTCATTTGAGCGAAAGCGCGCACGCACCTCGTTAAGTTCTGTAAGTGGCATTGACTGCTTGGAAGTCAATGGCTGAGTGACTCGCATCGAGTGAGCGATTGGCGATTGACTGACGTAGTGCGCGATAACACAACTCGACCGATGCACTTGCAATACCTGTTTATGAGAATGTGACATTCAAAAACATAAAATTGTTTATAATGCGGCATATTAACTCTATGACGCTGCCACTCCCTCAGCGACGTCTGATTCATTGCTTTAAGTGTTGTAATTAAGGCAGTATTATCGGTGGAACGGGACACCACAGTGATAGGACAATATACTTACAATGCATTACCTTATTGTCAAGAAACAATGGTACGCCGAGGCAGCGACGACCGATAATATTGTTTTATCAGCTCGTGTTTGTGAAAGAAATTTATTATTGTAAAGTTTATTAAATGCAACTCGTATGATTCAAAACAAATATTCAGGATAATTTTAAACAATAAAAATCTTGAAAATACAGTCTTGAGTATTTACTAAATTAGAAATTTATAGTTTTACTTTATGGCAATGACGTTAACAAAGACGTAAAACGTCAATTGCAGGGGAATCAATTTAAACTGATTAAAGTAAAAATGCTATTTTCATATTAAACAATTATTATTTGAAGCCGTGGAGTGCAACCAATAAGGGAGTGAGCAAATTTCAAAACAATCGTATATGATAGAAATAAAATACTTTCGTATGCGGTTGTAGTTATATGGACATTGGAGACAGGGTGAGTCGAAAGAAATCGTGACACATGAATGTCGATTATTCCTTTGTTAGATATTCAGTGAAGCTGCAGTTGGAGTCACGTAGACACGCATGCATAAGCAATTCGGCTGTCGGCGAGCGATCGTGCACCAATAAATAGGTCAATAGCTCTAATACTAGAGTGCGGACTGCCGCCTGCCGCCTGCCGCCTCCCGCGTACCGCCTACTGCCACAGATACTCTATCATTCTTTCAATCGTTACTTCTACCATAAAATTTTACATCATCAGGTACATTTGGTTTTGAAAGCTTCTTTTTTACTAGTTTGGTGTTACGAGTTTTAGCTAAAAACGCGACGATGCATTAAGTGCTATTATTTCCATTTAAAAACTCTTTGTGCTTAGTTTCGATTTTTTTTACAATCGTTGTGTCTAAAACTAGTTAGTTCACCACAATTACAAACAGAAATTCTACTTTACTGGTTGTAAGCAATTAAGTAGAAATGTGGATTGACTTAATATAAAACTATGTGTGGTTAACATAGTCGTAGACTGAATGAAGTATTTTTTCAAAATAAAATTATTTACGTTTAATACGATGGTGAACTGCTACATATATTTATACATTTGAAAGTGGACCATTCCAATTCACAAACAATAACCGTGTTACGTTCGGAAGTGCAGCGCCGTATGCTCAATCGTCAAGTCACGTTCGATGAACAGATTCTTACTAATAGTTATTATAAAATTAGCGATTCCATCGGATGTATACGGTTAGGCTGATCAATGGATTGGCACGGTGGCCTTGTATGATTAGTGAATACAAACAGCACGGGTTGCAAAGCGGATGCGGTGGAAGCAGGCCACGCGAGCGCTGCCTCGCCCCCTCCCGAGCGCCGAGCGTCGAGCGCCCTGCCCCTGCCGCTGCAACAGACAACCTTGCCCCAAAAATCTCTGACCCACATTTCTCTCGTCAAAAAGCAACCAGATTATGCACACATTTAAATCTGATATATAAAATGATTGTGTCGGTAATCGACTCTTAATTGGAACTCGTAAAACTGAGAGTAGTGGAAACATTATCGCGCTCGATATATTTCGTCGGCTGCACTTCGGTTAATAATTAAATGTCGTTCGGAGAAATAACAGTCGGAGTTGCAAGAACAACCCGTGCATGAAAATATTGGTAAACCGCCGTTAGCAATGTAAAGTAGGTCGGGCTCATCGATTGCACAGGACGAACTAGGCGGCCTAGTTGGCGAGCGTGAGGGCCGGCGGGTCGCGACTCGCGATCCTAGCATCTAGGCGCCCTGTATTCGTAGCCCGGGTAACCTCACTGTGCTCTATTTGTGGATCTAGTTCGGTCAACGGAGGCTACTCGTATTTATAACACAATTACAAGTACGGACTCGCAGTGTTCGTATCATTTATATGCTCAGTCAAGGTTTAAAAGTGAAATAGAAATTGTTCGCGACTCCTGTTACGCACTCGAGTCATTTAGTGTAATCAGAGCGATGTATGTATATAATAGATTATATTCATTGACGTCTATATAGAAATGGTAAATTTATGCGGGGACAAAGAATTGTACATACAATGAATTCAATGAAGCATGTAGGTCAGCAGTGAGCACGTAACGTCGTGTCGTCAGGAAATTAATATTGCGTAGCATTGGCAGTGATGCAAGACGGAGTCACAGTAGATACGAGTTTTAATCAAGTGAAGGCTCAATTCGAAAGAGATGACGTCACGTGCAGTGAGCTCTTATAATTGGCGGCTCTACGTCACCGCGCGTTGGCGAGAACGCTATTTGGCGTAGGCGCGACGCGACGGTGACGTCACGGGTAAAATACTACGCTCCACCACCAGCCGTTGGCATGAGCGCGGCTCGCGAGCGCATGTAGGCGGCGCGGGCGAGCGGCCGCGTAATATTCGCGCTGCACGTAAATAAAATCACACGCCATTACGTAATTGAACGTGAAATCTACACAAGGACGCGGCGTCGGTGTTTCGACACCGGCCGGCGGCGTAGCGCCCGGTGCTGCCGACACCCGTCGTGATGCCATAATCGCATCGTTTACGTGCGACGCTTAGAAAAGTGAGCGTTTCACCTTGAGATGCTTGCAACCGTGATCGCCTCTCTATTCTTAGATATCGAAATAGCGCTAAATATGTTGAGGGGGGCCTGACGGCGACCACGCAGGCGTCGTGACCCAACCTGACCCAAAAACAAAGTCCGTCCTACCGCGCCCCGAGTGCCACGCAGCCGACACAGGAACCTGTTCCGTTCACACCAACGCAATGCACCGCACGCACTGCCAATAACACCGTTACTCACTTGCCGGCCTATCCGTGGCAGTCATTAAATCACTCTTCCTATATGTCTAACACGCGTCTGTTTACTTCCTATTGCTCGAATACATCATTTTCGTTTTCGAGTGTGTGTATGAACATAACACATGTAATACAGCGTGTGTATTTAATTTCCATATTTATTATGAATAGAATGTTCAACACAAAGTTATTGTTCAAGGCTGAAATTGACAATAACCAAATAGTATGGATTATCGTTTTTATATTTGAGATTAACTTGTGTTAATAACAACGTATAGGTGCAACCGAAAATAAAAGGAAAACGCAAGTGGAGGTCGGGTTTCGAATACGTGCTTGTGCGTCGTCGTTGGTTCAATATCAGCGATTCTGGGTCAGTGGGTCAGCGTGCCGGAGCGGGCCGGAGTGTGCCGCTCGGCGCTCCGTGCTCGGGGCTCCCCGCGCACGCCACGCTTGCAATTAAACTTGCTCTTTGTGTGAAAACAAGCAAGACATTACATCGCGTGCACCGCCCGCGCCGCCCCGCCGCCGCACCGCCGCACCGCCGCCGAATATGGTCAGCGTTAATTCGGGTCACTTCAGGGAAGTATCAACAATGTGACTAACACTGCCAACGAGCACTCTATTTGGCTTCATTTTAACAGTAATCATGGTCTGACCTATTTTTATACCACTGGAATACACTCGTAGTAGCCGACGTATTGGTGATTATAGAATCTCAGCGATTCGTGGACACATTATGCTTTATTGGAATTGACCTTTGCATTCAATAGTAGTGACTAAACGCAAAAAGCAACAAAGTACCTAAGCTGAATACGGATGAGGAATATGATCGCGTAAGAGTTGACTTGTGACATTCGCCCACGTAGTAACGGTCACCGTGTGTTACTGTTAACTTTAAACGGAAAACTAGTTATTTAGCCTTATTGAGCCACTGCCGCGCCTAACAAAAATCGCCGCTCAAATATTAGGCCGAGATGTCATCGTCAGGTGTAAATAATTAGAGATAATTATACTATTATAAAATTGGCGCGAATAAAATATTAAAAAAATTGAAACAGATGTGTCCTAATTCAAAAGAGAGACTATTGAGATTGACGCCTCTTCGCGCCAGCTGTTTAGATAAGAAGCAGCACATTAATCATGTAACTATTCCAAGGCGAATGCAATGAGGTCACTCACAAAGGGTCGACCTTGTCGATGCAGGAGCGGGGGAAAGGTTTCTATATACTGACATGGTAGATATGGGCCGAAGTTCAACATTTACTGGCTATATTTATTGTTCAAACAAAAAACATAAACTTTATTATAGCTTCGCATTTTAAATGAATCTATTTGAATTTAATAGTTGAAAGTAGTAATATAATAATGGAAAACACATTGATAAAACAGTCATAGAAAGAGCTCTATTGAAGTCGCAACGATTTTCAGACGACATTAAATGGTCAGTCATCTCGGTTTCAGCGATGAATTTGGGTCGAATATATTAGCCAGACTTTTTTATCACTATCCATCTAAAAGAATCGCAGTTATTGTATATAAAAAAAATATTGACATTGTAATTATAAAAATATATCAATATTAAAGTGTTGAGTTGTAGTAAAACCATTTTTATTTCTTTTTTTTTTAATAAACCAGGTCTATTTTTGCTAGATAGAACAACTTCACAGAATTCTGGTTAAAAAAATATTTCTGTAAAATTAAGTGCTGCCGGAGAATATCAAAGTAAAAGGGGATATCCGCATCTTGACAATTCGTGGTATAAATGTAAAGAAAATGTATTCATTAATTTGACTTTGATTTGGTACTGCTCCTTCATTTGCTAGATATGTATTCCTGTTGGGTCCCGTTATAATCGAATAACTAAGCATCTCTCTAACAAGCTCATAGTTAATTAGAATTAATCAAAATGAAAATAAAAGAATATTATTATATTTTGGCTACTGAGAATCGCTACCGAGTAATTTACATAACGTGCCTTTTTGGGACGGCATATAAATTGAGTCACGTAAAAAATCACCGCCTCCGAGTTATGGTACATTACATTTGTGGTAGCCGTGATTGTCTGCGAGGTTGATTGCATTATAACTGCTGGCTCTAGTTATGAACTTACTGCCGATAAGAACATACAATATCATATGATCTAAGCCAGAGACACAAGTGACGTATGTTAGCTAGAAAAATACAGTTTCTCCCCACGACTTCAGCTAAATGGAGACTAATAACCAGAAAGCAACACAAAATGTATAATTGATCAACGAACGAAGACCTTCTTCTTCTTCTTCATCAACCCATATACGCCCACTGCTGAGCACGGGTCTTCTCTACCATTGAGAGGGTTTAGGCCATAGTCCACCACGCTGGCCTAGTGCGGGTTGGCGGACTACACACCTAAGAAATTCCTAAGAACTTTTAGGTGTGCAGGTTTCATCACGATGTTTTCCTTCACCGTTTAAGCAAGTGATAATTCAACTTGAATACACACATAACTTCGAAAAGTCAGA
The DNA here is from genome assembly GCA_030295005.1 of Cephonodes hylas. Classification (NCBI taxonomy): domain Eukaryota; kingdom Metazoa; phylum Arthropoda; class Insecta; order Lepidoptera; family Sphingidae; genus Cephonodes; species Cephonodes hylas. The sequence goes on along the minus strand of AP025363.1, from coordinate 8,810,349 downwards.
GGTGTGTGCCTGGGGTTCGAACCCGCGACCGCCGAGATTCTCGACCGCGCGTCTAAACCTCGAGGCCATCACTGCTTCGATAACGAAGACCTACATAATAATAATAAAAAAATATATATCATGAAACTAGCAGAAAATCTTTACTTTTCTTTTCTGTTAGTTCCAAAGCTTTTTTGTATTGACTAACAATCTGAAACATGAAGTATAAGACATCTTTTATCTCATCGGCCCTGATTTATTTAGAAACTATGTCAAATTGCTGCAAAGAGCGAATGCGAATGGAGGTCGGATGTTACAATTATGTTCAATTTGTATCGAGTTTATTTGATTTTCCTCTCATGTAATCCTTAATGAATCATAGTTTTATGGGAAATATAACTAGGAAAATTATTATGACAGCGTATTCCTCCTATTTACGTATTTTAATACTCTTGATACTAGGACTTCGTGGAAAATACTAAATGAAATATTGAGGGTACCATTGGATACACTACAAGCAAGAGGATAACATGTAATAATTTTGATTATAAATACCTAAATAATTCATCTAAATAATTATTTTTATATTACAATGCAATGCACTATTTGCGTAATGATATAAAATTGATCAAGTGTTTGTTATTGTTGACTAATGATATTGTTTACCACTATAAATAATATCGTACGGAGTAGCCGCGTTAGGAAAACGTAAACACAATACAATAGTAAGTTAAGTGAAATTTGCGTCACGCACGCGACCATTCCACGCAACGGCAAGTGTCATAAGCGCGAGTGTCTTGTTAGTATTAAAAAAAATCTTAACTGGACTAGAAAATATGAAAAATGCATTTTTTACTCGCTTTTGAATGACAATTACTTTCGCCAGTAACGTGGCCACGATTATACGGTATTAATTACAATATAAAGTATATGTCATTGTGTGTACGCTGTTTCTAAGAGTACATTGTACTTTATGACTTAAGACACGCGTAACTACCACATAGTAATGTCCATTTATAACTATTTGAACATGTTTTTAAGCCACGACCTATTGTTCCGACGTTGAGCAAATCTGAGAACAAAACGAATCGTTCATTTGACGAAATCGATCAATCGAAACGACTAGATCTTGATTGTACTTGCTGTTTCAGAGATTCGACTTGGCATTTAACTAGGTGAATTGACAACGTTGTTATTGTAAATGAGATACGTGAACACGGCGCGCCGCCATTCCCCGGCACATCGACCCTATACTTATTCAAATAAATATAAATATATTGAACGTCAATACATATATTGTTTACTAAAAATCATTTCTACAGCTGCGTCAATAAGACACTGTGTTTAAAGTGAATACCAAACAGTAACTGTACAAGGAGCTGCCAGCACACAGGTGCGAGTAGTACTTTCACACTCAACTCGGCAGTACGAGCAGGCGTCGCGACGGACCACAGCTAGACGTTCGCTATCAACGTACCTGCTACGAATCCCAATGCTAGCTACGACCTTTGGACATTAATACGCACCACATCGGCTGTAGCGGTGCGAGGGAAATCGTGTAAAAATATCACACCTTTACTTGTAGGTACGGAATTGGAGATAAGGATATTTACTAGACATTATAAAGCCGTCTTGACCTCCCCCAACAAATATGAACTTGATATGCTTATTGTTATCGTGATAATTCGAGTGCGACGTGTCAGGCTGGGGCAGGCGTAAAGACATTCGGGCTGGTCGCCGGCGGCGTTAGCGAAATGTTCCACTTAGCTCGGAACGAGTCTGTTGTAAGGTTATCCGAGGCTGGGCCGCCATGGCACAGGCTAACGGTACGGTGGACGATCGGCGCCGCGCGCACGTGAAAATAATTCTTGACGCGATTTTGTAACGTATACCGTTACGCGGTTCCGGGCCTGCCGGTGACCTTATTTCTCGAATGAACACTTTTTATTTTTATATCTTATTGGCTGACATTTTATTATGGTAGCCTCGCACACGAGTATTTTTAAAGTAACATGCAGAACGACGATTGGTCGCGTGCTGAGTTACATGATAACCTTATACCACTTTGTTGACAAATTCAGAATTTGAGAGTCACGTGTGGCCTAGGTTTATTCTGAGTCGTCGTGACGTTCCACCGATGATGTTGCCGGCAAAAATATAGATAATAGTTGTTTACGAACGACTACACTGTGAGTCAGCTCTCTTTGATTGAGTCGAATCTGTGTAGCGTAAAACGGATTTACAGAACAAAACGGTGTAGGTAAATAGCGTGTGACGTGAGTGGCGAGTGGTGCACGGACGTGCGGCGGCGGCCGGGGAATGCCGCACGTCACCGCACTGATAAAAACTTCCCACCCAAGTACATAGTCATATTTCAACGTGCATACCCAACCATTCTCGACGGGGAATTTACGTATATTTCTCCCTGAGCCGTTTACATAATTGTTGTCAGTAGCAATTACTATATGAGCACTATTTTCCTTGAACTTGTTATGTTCGATGCGACGGCTCGTCGGCTTGTCGATTTGTCGTCAGCTCGCTAGCTAGATGTTGTCAGAGACGCAAAATGTCATATATCGTTATTAATATTGGCGCAGACTGAATACCACTGATTACTCATAAACAAGTGGTTTTTGCCTGTTTCAATTAGGTTTATTACATTATATTTCTCATCTTTCTTTTCTTTACATTATATTTCTATTCTTTAAGAAAATAAACTTAGATAAGCTGTATTGTTTGAAGCCGGAAAGCTGTAACTTGTTTGTTAATACGTAATAATCGACCTTCGCTTAGAATTAATATACTGAAGATATGTTAATAGATGCAAGCACGTCGTGACAACAAGAGCGCTGTAAGCGTGTCTCAGCGCTTCGGTCCGGCGCGAGATACACTCGGTGTAGAGTTGTGGAGCGACGCGGCGCGGTGCCGGCAGCTACGTCACCGTTTGCGCACGACGGAGCAAGGTCTGCGCGCACGCACTTGTCTTCCTTATTGTTTTTCATCTTAATATTACGCTCATTTACTGCAATACTCTAACACAATAGATAAACGTTTATTTGTAAACAAACTCGTCTCTCTCAGAACGTCAACTTCATATTGCTATCTGTTGGCGATACATCACGAAGCCAACAGAACTAAAACATTTAATCAACTTTTATTATTAAGACGTAAATGATGTCTCGCTTACACGTGCGAAAAAGGCCAGATGTGATTATCCGATAAAGGATTTGAAGAACGATGCACATGCAGCATTGTAGCGGTGATAAAGCGTGCAGTGTGCCGATGAGTGATGATGTGTTTTGATGACGCATGACTGCGAGTAGCGACGCCGGCCGGCACCCGGCGCCGCCGCCGGCCGGCATCGCCGCGCTCTACTCAACCAACACTTCACCGATACTTTTATCCTCGCTTGACACTCGCCAGTGACGATAATAACCTCTGCTTGTGTGTTTGGTAGAGCTTACTCGTACGCAGCTTAACGGTGCGACCGGATTTATAAAATCGGTCGCGCGCGTGTTCTAAACCGCGCTGAAGACGTGCTGCGCATTAACTGTGCGCCGAGTGCCGACGCTGCGGGAACTGCACATAGTGCCGCCCGCTGCGTACACACAGCGGCAACACGTGTCACTTATTGTTTATCGCCACGATTATACTTCTAATTAATTGGCGTGGCCTGACCGACGCGTTTTATCTAATCTCAGTATGCTACGGATTTGAATGCACATTTTAGTGCCCTTCGATAGTGACGACATTGTCTTTGAACTGTGCGCATCTGAAAAATGATACGCTCATAGATAATGCCACCTCTGGTAATTTTATAACTTGTTATTGTTCGTCTATTTGTTATGTTATTTGGCTATTTGTCAACAATTGAAGCACTCATAATTAGGGCCAAGTTATTAGTTTCTAACATATTTTACTTGTTTTGCGGTCATCCTAATCGAGTTTTCAATTAAGATACCTACATTCTACCGACCATAGTGGAAGCATATGCTTTATTATGATAAAAAATATGGTGATAAAATAGAAAAATTCTGAGGTTTCACTGGGATCCTAAGATTTCAATATTTTTTAAATTATGCTAGACAAAAAATCGATCTAGTGGTGGATGCCGGGTAGCGTCAATACATATAGGGTGCAATGTTGCGCGCGCGATGGGGCGGTGCATTGTGCGTGGTGCAGTGCAGTGCGCGTGCTGCGTCACATATAGGCTGGTCGCTGCTGCACGTGGAGCCGGGGTCAATAGCTGAGTGCACGCGCGTCCCTCGGCGCCTTCTCCGCGCCCGCCGCCCTCCACGCATCACCTTTTGTCTCTCTACGCACTCGCCGTGCATACTGCACTTTGTTCACATTTCACACATTTGTACATGTACTACATAACTACGCTACGTCCCTATCTCAAGTAAGCCGTTGATATCTTTTATTAGAAGATTGGATATATGTAGAGTTTTCGGTGTAGAGTATAAATGTAGTGAATGGGTGGTACTAACCTCAGCAGCAGGCGCATGCACCTGCACGCGCAGCTCGTCCGAGTCGTGGTCGTGGTGCAGCACGTCGGCGCGCACCTCACGCCCGTTGTAGGTGAGGAAGACTCGCTGGCCGGGCCGCAGGCGCACCCCCGCCATACCGCGGAAGCCGGGGCCGATGAGCTCCGCGTCGCGGTACTCGCGCGTCAGCTTCACGCCGTCAAAGCGCACCGTGTACCGTGTGTTGGGCGTCAAGTTGATGCAGTTGTTGTTCTCCGGAAAGGGTGCCGGCGTCTTCACCGCTTGGATCATGCCAGAGTAATACAGTCCGTCGTCACCGAGCGCGGCGACACGGGTTCCGATTATGGAGCGCTTCGCCAGCCTCTTGCCGGTTGACATGGTGTTTTAAGTTCTCGCACACGATTCAATCTTAACACTCGCGAGCCTGGCGACGACAGTCGGCCCGCTTTCTTTTAAATTTCACACAAGTTCACTCAAAAATTTCAAATCGCCCGGCGTACGCGTTTCGCGGGATAACCGTCACAGAATTTGGGAAAATTCAAAACGTGTCGATGCGATTCAGCACGCGGGGCGCGGTCCGGCTCCTCAACAGGCCGGGGCTGGTCGCGGCTCTCGCGCGGAAACATAATACGAGGGCAGGTCCTCGACGATCGGGACAAAGGAATATCCTTTCGCGGGGCTAAACTTCGCAAGCGATCTCACAGCGAACGACCTCAATGAGCGCGGTTCGAACGAGAACTGCGGTGCGTGCGTGCAGCGCGGCGCTCGCCGGCGACACCGGCCGGCCGGCGAGCGGGATCGCGCACAGCCTGTCTCGCTTCTTTGTTTTGATTCTCAGCTGTTCGCGCGAGCGGGATGCAGCGAGCGGGCGCCACGCGTGCGGCAGGGACACATGAACCGGCGTCGGCCGCCCTCGGATCGCGAGCCGGCTTCGGCGACTCTCGCTATTTTGAGCGGGCGGGCGGCACGAGGCGGCGGCGGGCGAGGGCGGCGGACGAGGCGGGCGAGGGCGGCCGCCCACGGGCGACATTGAGGCGCGCCGGCCGGTTCGCACGTGGAGCGCTAACGGGATTGCACAACGCACCTCTCCGACTGCGACGGACGCTGCCATCAGTGTCCGCTTGCTGCTTAATACGTGACACAGTTTCTATTCGGATTCGGGGTCGATCAAATGTCAACTAGATGGATCTACTTACGTAACCTTCGTAATGATCCAACGACGCACACTTTGAATAATTCACATAAACAATTAAGTTTCAACGGTAAAAAATAAATGTACCTTCTAGAATTATGTTTATTAAGGGCAAAATAATTTAAACATAATAAAATATTTTCTCAGCTTGTACGTTTAACCGATACCACAAATAAACAAGGTGATAATTATTTAAGCCATTATCAACATCGTGATTGAATATTTGTCAAGTTTATAGTCTTTGTTGTTTACTTTATCTATTCATGTAAATGATGATGTGATGGCCTTGAGGTTTAGGCGCACGGTCGAGAATCTCGGCGGTCGCGGGTTCGAACCCCAGGCACACACCTCTGACTTTTCGAAGTTATGTGTGTATTCACATTGAATTATCACTTGCTCTAACGGTGAAGGAAAACATCGTGATAAAACCTGCACACCCAAAAGTTCTTAGGAATTTCTTAGGTGTGTAGTTCGCCAACCCGCACTAGGCCAGCGTGGTGGACTATGGCCTAAAACCCTCTCAATGGTAGAGGAGACCCGTGCTCAGCAGTGGGCGTATATGGGTTGATGATGATGATGATGATTCATGTAAATATGTTAATGCAATGCTGGAATATAAACCACAATTCAGTTATTTCTATTTTTCTAAGTTATTTTATAATACTTATCAATTTCTGATTTAATTTTCCTAGCTATCTTAAATTCGCAATATATTGGAATAAATATTTTTTTTACGTTTTAATTTGACCCATGCCCAGTTTAACATATTCGGCCTTATTCGTTCTATTTTCACCATTTATAAAAAAAAATAACTCTTGTAATAACATTTATCTTGTTTAGTTTTGTTTTCTTTTTCTAATAATAACTAATTATATCCAGTGCCGATCGAATTGAGTATGCTTGCAATCATCATCGTCATCAGTCCTCTACAACTGATAAGGTTAGCCTTAGTTGGGTGGCGGGCTGGTAACAAATTTTACACGGGCAGGGTTACGAGATAATTCATTTTGTGCCTGGTTTTTGACCTCGGGACCGCCGAAATTTTGACTAGACCACGCACCTAACCCTCGAAATAATCACTACTTTTGTTAGCAATATCATAAAATTTATAAAACGGTTAAGCCATACTATGTAGAGTCAATTTAGACTACGACATGATTACACATGAGACTTGATTAGTCTCACGCTCACCAGACTAGTATTAAAATCTCAGAGGCATTAGCATTAAACTAACGCATAAATATGCTTATGGAAGTGCAAATAATACAGTAGACGTACCGTCAAAGAAAACTTTCATAAAAATTACAGAGCTCCAGACACAAAATATATAGATTTGTATTTATTAGTCCTCTTCGTTGCGTAAATTCAATATTATGGAGTAAGGCTCGAGACCGAGACCGAGAATAAAATAAAGTCTCGGCCGAGACCGAGAACCGAGACCGAGAATAGACAAAGCGTGTTTTTTTTTAATACTGTTAATTTTTTTAATACGCTACTACTACTACATGTCCCTCGACATGAAATTAACCAGCTCTCCTAAACAGTTGTTCACTTGCTTAACTAGTAGGCGGCGCAGTTAAAAAATTATTTGTTGCAGGCTTAAGCACTAAGCAACTTTTTTTTTCCCTTTATTTAATTTAGGGACTTTTTTCCATTATGGACATGCCAGTCCCATCATTACAATACACAATATAGAACAATAAGTGAAAAATTACAAGCTAGGAAATTTAATTAACTTAAAAACTAGATTAATAATAAAAAAAAAGCCTAAATCAGTAATTCGTATAACATACAACATTCTTCTGATGTAGGGTTACTCAATAAACTATTAATAAGGCCGACATCAAGACGGTTCAGGTTAAATTTAAACACTAATTCATCTCTTTTACACTGATTTTGAGTAGGTACACTCCGTCAACCTACCTCGTCAAAAGAAAATAAGGGCCACTTGATTTTGCTAAGATTTTTACAAAATTATGAGGTTTAGGGGTTGGCAGACCATTGAAATAATTAAAACAGACTGTTTTTAACTAACTGGCCAAAAATGTTAATTTACACACTTTAAAATCGTATTTTTTTTATGTTTTATGTAAAAATTAAGATTTTGACAAAAATACACTTTAACTGGAAAGTAAAAAAAACTAGTAAAACAAAATTTAAATAAATGATTCCTGATTTGCGAGTAACGGGTATGTCGTCCTCTTTTATTGCACACATTCTTGTAGTCTAGAGGGGATGCTTTTATTTTAACCGTTGGTATTTGCTCCGAACTCACTTTCAGCTATAGATGGGCATTTGCCCGGAAAAAACCCCGACGTGGGAAAAAAGGGGAAAATACCCGAAAAATATGCGGGAATGGAAAAATATTCGGGTTTTTTCATATTTAGCATATGTAACATTTAAGTAATGTGTAGAGATATGTATATATCAAATAGTAGGTCCTATTACTACTAGTTAGAGCTGATCTAACTTTGTTTATATTCATAATTCAATAAATCCATACTAATATTATATATGCGAAAGTAACTCTGTCTATCTGGAAATAGGCTCGCCCCCTATTACGTGGGACTGATACATACTTGGCGAAATGTGGGTGCAGAAATGCATCTCTGCCTACCCCTTCGGGGAATATAGGCGTGAGGTATGTTATAACTCTGTCTATCTGTCTATCTGTTACGCTTTGACGTAAAAACTACTGAATGAATTTTAATGAAACTTTACAATAATATAGTTTATACATCAGAATGAAACAAATGATACTTTTTATCCCGGAAAATGTAGTATTCCCGTGGGAATGGTTATTTCTGGATCTACCCAAGCGATTTGAATGAAATTTGGTATAAAGAGAGGTAGAGCTCACAAAATTAACATGGGATAGTTTTTATCCCGGAAAATGAAGTATTCTCGTGAGAATGGGTATTTCTGCATCTACTGGGACAAAAGGATTTATAGTTTGGAGATAAATAGGAACCAAGGAAGTAACATAGAATACTTTCTATCCCAGAAAATGTATTCCCGTGAGAATGGGTATTTCTGGATCTACCAAACCGATTTGAATGATTTCTGGTATGTGCATAAACATGACTCTGAAAGGTAAAAAAGATTATAACTTATTTTATATCTGAACTCAACCCTGTAGTCTACGCGGACGAAGTCGTGGGCAACAGCTATACGTTATATATGCTAAAAACTTGTCTTGTTGTTTGTCTGTGTGTGTTCATCCGCTCTTAGTGACAAGTAACCCGAAACTACGTACGAGGGTGGGGGGCGGTGAAGCAAGTAGTTGCAGCGGCGTACGCGTTGGTGATCTATTTAACTCAGACGTTGTTTTGACTTCGTACTGCGAACTCGTGTTAATTTGTAGGTTTAATTGACGACATGGATTTTGTTTTGTGGACTTTGATTGCCTAGTGAGATTAAATACGTGGTTTACTTTGGGTTGACGACTATTGCGACTCTTACGGACTTCGATACCTTCTTCTTATTACGAGCCGTTATCAACACCCAGGCAATTGTTAAGTCCATTGGGTAGCCCTATAAGTGACTATGATTGATTCCATACTGCAACAATTGCAGCAGCTCCGTGGGCATCAATGATGACGTAGAAGACTGATTGGTTTTTATTTTTATAGTATAAAGTTGATTTGATCTCTTTGTTAGTATATAAGATTAGTGATTCCTATTCTAAGATCAAAACTCAAAATATTAACATGTTACGTTTTTATCGTTGACTTTTTCATGTGTTATTAAAAATAATTATAAAAGTATATTTCTAACATGTAATTCTTAATATTTTTATTTTACTATCTAAGCAAAGAATAATTATAATAAACACTATTTAAAATTGGGGTAACTCATTATATATATTTATTAAAAAAAAAAACATTCAAAATCGGGTCAATATGACCAGGGGTCATCGTACTATTAACTTTTTTCACGTCATTTGCACCGGATTAATCATCATGACTACTGCGACAGTGACAAAAAAATTTCAATTGTAAAAAAACATTTTAATAACTTTTGTCAAGAAATGATTTATCATCATCATCATCAGCCAATCTCAGTCCACTGCTGGACATAAGCCTCCCTCAATGACCTCCACCCGGATCGGTCGAAGGCCGCCTGCAGCCAGCGACGTCCTGCGACCTTTACGAGGTCGTCTGACCATCTGGTTGGAGGGCGTCTCAGGCTGCGTATTTCAGTACGTGGCTTCCACTGGAGAACTTTCTAGCCCCATCGGTCATCAGTTCTCCGCGCTATGTGGCCGACCTATTGCCACTTCAACGAGCTAATCCGTTGGGCTATATCGGTTACTTTAGTTCTCCTACGGATCTCCTCATTCCCTATATGAGATATTTTCTAAGTTATAAGATATGTCTATAAGTTGTTTTCAAGGGTCATCACAAACCGTCTCGAACGCAGGTTTGATGACTTACAGCCTCCCGAACAAGCTGGCTTCCGAAAAGGCTTTAGCACCATAGACCACATCCATACGCTTCGGCAAGTTATACAGAAAACCGAGGAATACAACTTGCCACTTTGTTTAGCGTTTGTGAACTATGAGAAAGCCTTTGATTCGATCGAGACGTGGGCGGTGCTAGAGTCTCTCCAGCGGTGTCACATTGAGTGTCGGTACATCGAGGTGTTGAAAAGTATATACAGCAACGCCACCATGTCGGTCCGAGTACAAGATCAGAGCACGAAGGCTATTCCACTACAGAGAGGCGTGAGACAGGGAGATGTTATATCTCCGAAACTTTTCACTGCCGCGCTGGAAAACGCCTTCAAGCTCTTGGAGTGGAAAGGATTCGGCATCAACATCAACGGCGAGTATATCACACACCTTCGGTTTGCCGACGATATTGTTGTCATGGCAGAATCGCTGGAGGACCTTAGCACTATGCTCGAAGACCTCAATCGAGTCTCCCAACAGGTGCGTCTTAAAATGAACATGGACAAGACGAATATCATGTCGAATGTCCATGTTGTGCCCACCCCAATCGCAGTTGGGGGCTCGACTCTCGAAGTTGTAGACGAATATGTCTATTTGGAATAAGTGGTCCGGTTAGGCAGGTTCAACTTCGAGAGATAGGTCAATCGTCAAATCCAACTCGGTTGGGCAGCGTTCGGAAAGTTAGGAGACGTCTTCTCGTCCGAAATACCTCAGTGCCTGAAGACGAAAGTCTTCAATAGTTGTGTGTTACCAGTGATGACATACGGCACTAAGACGTGGCCTCTCACTAAAGGCGTCATGGGACGGCTCAGAGTCACTCAACGTGCTATGGAGAGGGCTATGCTCGGGGTTTCCCTACGTGATCGAATCAGAAATGAAGAGATCCGTAGGAGAACTAAAGTAACCGACATAGCCCAACGGAAGAAATGATTATCGTAAGTGTTATACCTAAATGATTATCGTACGTGTAATAATGATTATCGTAAGTGTAATAAATGATTATTGTATGTGTAATAAATGATTACTACTGCTCTCTCGTCCTTTTTTTTTTCAAAGATTTTTAAAATTTAAATAGTAGTTCCTTCTGCAATTCAGTAACATTCCATCACAATGCACAGAAAAAATGTTATTATAAAACAAGAAGACGTCTTTTTCTTTTAGTTCCTGGATCAGGCTACACATTTGGACGTTTCGAACAGCAGGCAACAGCTAGTACCTTATATACGCTGGTGCAAAGTATGTGCGCATTGCAAAGTACCTATTTTTCGCTGCATTTGTTCTATAAAGCAAAAAAAATGTTATTTTTTTTAAAAATCGCGATAATCACGTTAAGTGATGAAAAAACCCGTCGATTGGTTTTTTTCCCGCATAAATACACGATTTTTTCCCAAATGGAAATTTCCCAGGGAATTTCCGATTCGGTTTTTTCCCACCGCCCATCTATACTTTCAGCACGTTTTTGAGTTGTTTTTCATTGTAGACGGGTTGGTTAGTCTATCCGATACTTTTTTCCAATAAGTCTCACATAATATGTTCGATGGGGTTTAGGTCTGGACCGTTCAGGCATTGTCATGCTTCAGGCAAAATCCTACACCCACTCGCTGTGAAAATGAGACCATATGGGATCTTACCAACTCCTCGACGTACCCTTGAGCTGTTCCTGTGTCTTCATAAAGGATTATCAGTTCAGTTCTTCCTGTAAGTCTAATGCCTTCCTATACCACAACATTGAGCCCCTCAAAACGGTCACTTTCATGGATGCACGCTTCTCAAAATTACTCATTTCTCATCTCCATTCTCTAATGCGACAATCCTCCCTAAAAAAATTTACTTTACACTCGTGTGTAAAAACCACCAAGCTCCAATCACTTATACCCCAATCCAGATATTGCCTTGCAAATGTTAAGCCGTTTGCACGACGAGCAGCTGTCAATGGGATCCACACTTTTGATTTCCTAAAGAAGTGTTGGTCTTCATGCAATCGATTTCTGATGGTTTGATAACTTACGCGCGTCCCTATTATTTGACGCAGGCGGGTTTGCAAAGTGCGGGCAGCGACTCTACATGCACTCAAGCGTATGTATCGGCCTTTCTGAGTTGTGATTGCTCTTACTCTGCCTCATCCCTATCTTTGAGTGACTCTTTCTGGTTTTTAGAGTCGATTCCAAGCATTTTAGATATCTCTCCGCAAACAACTCAGCAGTAAACCAACCAAACGCAGCGAATGACCCTCTAGAATCAATGTTATGGCTCTACTCGTAATAAGCACATCTAAATGCCGTTCAAGTCGTGGTATTGTTATTTTAAATAATTGATATAGTTTCTAATATTTAAAAATAAACTCTTTATAAGAAAACGCAAATGTTAAACGAGATTAAAAGTGAACTTTAAGTGAAAGTTTAAATAGGCCAAATTAAGTGGTTTCAAAAAATATCACAAAACTACCCACTTAAACATTTATGCAAGTGAATGTGATAAAAATGTGTTGCCAGACCCTTAAACTAGCATGTCACAATATAATCTAGAACTTGTGTAAAAACAATTAGAAATAATTTAGTAGTAACTTAAAAATATAGACGTAGCCTTTATCTTGTTTTGACCAGTATATGGTGCAAGTCGTCGATAACACCACATGTTATACAATTCGGTGAAGCAATCTTTCGCATGAGATATGCAAAATTTCTTGTTGGAAAATGACCAGATCGTAGATGAAAAGCTATTGTAATTTGGTTTCGTCGTAGGTTCGCATTCTTAAACCAAGGTATTCGAAGAGGACAAGGCTGAATTGCTTTGTACCATATGCCTTTATCTTTGGAAATATGGTCAAAAGTAATCTTCCATTTGTTATAGCAGTTGAAACGGAAGATACTTAAAAGCTCAGAATGAAATAATTTTAAAAGTTTAATTTCCCCCACGGATGCTGCTAAATTGGCTAATCGATCTGCTTTTTCATTTCCTTGAATAGCTATGTGTGAAGGAATCCACTGCAATCTTAGAACTTTTTCCTCATTTCTTAGTGTCTGCACAATTTGTAAGACAGCATAGGCTGTCGGGGTACCTCTGCTTCCAGAGGCGCATCGAGCCAAATGCTGCAAGGAACTCTTACTATCTGTTAAAATAACTATATATTTACAATTCATGCTTTGTATATACTTTAAGGCTTCTAAAATTGCAGTCAATTCCAAAGCCATTATGGATACTTGGGCGCCTGTTTTAAACATTACTGACTTTTTAAATTTCGGGCAGTAGAAAGCAGCACCTTGTCTTCTGGAACTCTTTGACCCATCTGTATAAATTTTTATCCAACTTTTATACTTTTTATCCAACTCTTCTAGTACTTCAAATTTTAATGTAGTCAAATCTTGGTCTTTTTTTGCGGTTGTTAGACACTCTAAATTGTAATTTATTATGTTTTCGACATCTATGTAAGTAACCCAAACATCCAAAGTATACATTTCTAAAGGGTAAGATGAAGGAATCTCATAATTTTTAAACTCATAAGTAAGTGGAAGCAGTGGTTTATTTTTCTTTTGCCAATAAGCAATATGTAAAAGAAAGCTAAGTTCTTCTAAAAGATTAATATATGTGGAATTTCTTAAACCAATACATTTGGCAACATTATAAGGTGACAAAAATCAGTACTCAAAAATATTAGCATTTCTTTGATTACCGAGCTTGTACTATATTTACGCATGGCCACGCGCGTTAAAATTTTAATGCCGATTCGAAAAAAGTTACAGTCTCGGTTATGACCGAGAATCTCGGCTAGAAACAGCCGAGAACCGAGACAAAATTCTCGGTAGGATTTGTAGCCGAGAATGCCGAGACCGAGACCGAGACCGAGATCTCGGTCGAGCCTTATTATGGAGTCGTGGTGGTGGTGAAGTGTTGGAGTGGAGACCGTGCTTAGGCAGACGTAGTGTAAGAAAACCTGTAGCACGATGGGCCGACGTTAAAATAGGTGGTAACGGATAGATGAGGGTTGCACAAGACCGGGATGGATGTCGCTTTCTTGGGAAGGCCTACGTTCGGCAGTGGACACATATTATACCGATTTCGGATACATTTTGGTTCCGCCAACCCGCATTAGCCCCGCGTGGCGGAGTAAGGCTTAAAAACTTAAAAACTTTAAAAGCTTAAACCCACCTCATAGTGGAACAGGCCTGTGGCCACGGGCTGATGACGAAGATTCTATTGGATTCGCGGCATATGCGTGTGTGTAGATAGTATTAGTTTCATCGCCTGAACCAAACATACAATCAAGCCTCTGTCCCTGGATTAATAGATTTTCTTTCTGCTTTAAAGTTCTCTGTTAGAGGTGGCGAATAACTGCCTTTTGATTTATTACATAAGTTACCTGCTTTAAAAACACCTAGTTGTTTGACGAAGAATAAATTATGCGTTTTTTTATATGTCAATATGTTTTAGGTGTTGTTTAATTATTATCATTTCTTTCAATATACATACTTTAAAAAGAGTTTAACTGTTTCTATGACGTAATAGCAATGCATTCTTTTAATAACACTGATACGGAACCACGTGTTATTTCTTTTCACAATTATTATGACTGCATTACTCGATATGGACTCGACATGTTTATCATTCTAGCGTGTAGATTCATAAATCCGTCTAAATGATCTAGTATAATTTGTAGTATAATACCACTGACAATGGTTTATCGTAAGTATGTACATTTCACAAGTGACGTCAAAGTCAGACGGGAGATAGGCAATTAAAATAATAAGAATGTAGTTATATCGCATTTTTTGATTCTTCTATAGTGAAAATAGATTGTTAGATTACGTACTAAAAAATTTCATATTAATACTAAAATATAGTTTGTTTTGCGGTTAAAGGTAATCTCATGAAATAATGTTTGTAGTTGGATATTTGCTTCACAGTTCGCTTCTTTCCGTAATAAAAAAAATGCCTGCGTGCCTTATCAGCATGCACTGTAAGTACATGGTTGGTCGTTTATTTAATTTAATGATATAAATGAAATGAAAACTAATAGTTATACTATAAAGATACCCCTTACAGCTAAATCAAAGATGTAACAGAAATGCTTTAGTAAAATGTTAATATTTTCTAATTTTACTGATTGAACCTACGACTCTTTTAGGTACATCTTAAAAAGTGATGAATTATAAAAAAAAATGTGAGAAGAGGCCGCAGGGTTATGTCGGTACGAAATAAATTAAAATATTGAAATGGTAGAGTCACGTTATAGCATTATTATAGATACTATTGCACCGTCCAGAAGCCATGAGGTTCGGAAAACATTTCATCACCTTGTCAGTATTAATATCAAAGCTTAACCGTGCTATTTTACCGCGCTGGTAACAAATTATAAGGCCAGGTCTAGATAAAACCAACTTTAGACAAAGGATGGATCAAGTGGAATCAATCTATCAATTCCCCCTGAGTAATATTTTGAAAATTTTATTACAACATTAAGAAACAATAATAGGCAATACACGAAGATAGTTTTTTGATAAATGTATAGGCATTTAATTGCTGTTTCGTAATTTATTCGTACAGTTAGAAGAAAGCACGTGCGACAATATGTCACGTTTTCTACCCGAAACGCAATAATATCACGTTCAAAGGAACTTTCAATGTTAATTTATTGAATTCAATGACGCAATTTAATATTTTATCACAATTTTTATCGCAGAAATTAAAACGCTCATCTGTAAGCCGACGGGGATAGTAGAAATTTATGAACATACATAGGTTTCACAAACACTGTGGTAATTTCTACAGTCACTTGTAGAGAAAGAATCAATGCTAGGAGTTTATTTAAAAAAAATGTAACACGTGATTGATTTCATTTTTCTTATTTTTAAATAGCGAAAATTTGTTCTCAATAAGTAGCTGACACTAATTTTGTTTCAAATTCGAAATTATGATTAGTCCTATGAAATTATTTTAGAATGTTATTATTGATGTTGATATTTATTCCAACCTAGTTCCATTAATTAGTCCTTTTGATGGTCAAGTGTCTAATGGTTTTTTTAAATAAAATATTCAATATTATTATTTTCATCTTTTTAAGCTATTAAATGGTTCAATTTAACGAACTCTAAACTATTTTTGCAATTATTTTCTTTATCTTTTACTGCAGCTGGTAGAGATTTAAAACAACTCAAAAGCTTTCTCATTAAAACAGTCCCAACGATCTAATTCACTTCAATTAGTAGAGTGCCGTAAGGCATAAAAATGGTCAAACCTCGGAACCCAGGGCCAGTCAATGAATCTGTATATTAAGTATGAGACTGCATTATTAAGACCTCAAATAAAAAAGTTAAAAACAAAAAATTGACCGATCTCGATTTACAACAATTTTTAACAACAATTTACTGAAAAATGAGAGACGGAAGGGAGAAATTTTTTTTATAGTGAAAAATTTAGTTTTATTTGTAATAAATTATATGTGCAGAGTAACTTCAATGTAATTTATTAGATTATCGTAAAAAATAAGTTACAAAAAAAAATTATCATTAACTATTCACATTGTTACATCGTGTACATTTCACAGCTTTCACCATTGCATTCTAAGCAAGCTGCAGTGCAGTTTAATCCACTTTTCCTGCACCCACAAGATGCTCCACATCCTGTTTTGCATGAGCAAAAAATAATTTTTAATAAAGATTCTGGAGCTGGTCGTTGCGTCATTGTTTGCGGTGTCAATATTCCGCATTCCAAGCCATGTTTGAACTTGCAAAAATACTCTTTTAAGTTTTAGTACAATCGCCCAATTAATTCAATATTTCGTCAATGCGAATATTGTTGCTCGAAAATTCCTTAATCACACGCAATAGCAACAAAGGGCAATATTGGCGTTGGTGACTTGAATTTCCTCAAGTTGCCCCAAAACAACAAATCTATACAACAAAATGTGAAAAAAGCTCTTAAAAAGAATATTTCTCATTTCTTAAATTATGAGCTTTGCAGAGCAAAAACGTGATCCCTTATTTTTTCAAAAATTCTATCGAGTGAAACAAAAAAATGGCTGGATGGATTAATTTGGCACTTTGTAGGATTTTTGTGGACATATTGAACTGTAAAACGCACACTTAATATTATTGGTTTTCACAATATTTTCGATCCAGCGCTCGATTTTCCAAAACGCCATCTAAAGCTCATTTTTTGATGCATTTTCAAATTCATGTAACAAGAAGAATTCTTGTTTTTTCGAAAAAGTAATAGCTGGTGGTTAAACGATATTTATTCAAATTCTTGAAACGCACCTTAAACTTGGTGTACAATTATTTGTTGCTGAGATATCGATAATTAAAGACAAAAGGATCCTTTTCCATTTGTAGACTGATATCTCGGCGAGAACTAAACATATCGAGGTGTTAAAAGATAGAAATTAAAGCTAAATAAACAAAGTATCCGATCTTTATAAGGGTTAAGCAAGAACATTTTTCTCCACGCCCGTATGTAAAAAAAAGAAGCATTAAAAATTTTGAAATTGTTTTGTTGCTGCTTTTCCTAAAATCACTCAAAAACCACTGATGCTACAAATTTTTAATGTGTTAATCCAAAAACTAGAGACTTGGAGCTACAATTTTCTTTTTTTAAATTTCCTGTACGACCATTTTTCTCGAAGTTACGGCCCAAAAATTTGGATTTATTTTTTGATCCTTTAATTTTTTCCAGTAGTGTATTTATTTATATTCATCGGTATACCTGCAGTCCCTAAAGATCCAAGATCAAGTTTTCAAGTTTGTAATAGTTGTTATTTTTTAAAATATGACTTTCGACTAATATAAATCAATTAAAACTCCAAAAAATTAATAAATGTTTATAATAATAAAAAAAAAATTGAGAGCGCGAAAAATTTTTTTTTTAACATTTTTCTATATGCTATTAAAAACATATTTTCAAGGTTTATATTAAGATTCATAGACTGGCCCTGGATTCCGAGGTATAAACCTTACGGCGCTCCACTAAATGGTTATATTAAAGTGACGCATTAATTACGTCATACTACGTTTGGTAGTACCTACCACATTTTGATCTAATTATGAACTCTAACATTTTTGTATTAGAATATTTCTTTAATTGTCAATCAGTGCTTGACAATAGTCGATATAAATTATGTTTTCATATATATCTCCAACTTAAGCACCTTTGAGGTAACTTATGCCGCATATTTCTGACTCATATATTGTGAACGGGAATATTAGCCCAACAAGCTAACTTATTACAAAATGGCGTCATGCTGTGACTCGTTGATTCCTTCAAATGGTTCACTATAGGAGTTGTTATTCGTCACGTTCTCCTTAAAAGAAATAACATGCTTTATGGGCCGCGGTATTCAGTCATTTGATAGACCTAATGTTATAAAAATTAAGTTAACAGCTGCTTCTTAATTACTTTGCTGCAATTAGTAATGTCGCAACAAATAATTATTTAAATCAAAATTGTATCTTGTAATTATTAATGAAGTACTCGCTTACCTAGTAACAACTCTATTCTAGTAATAATGTAATATTTTTCGCCTAGGGGTTGAATTTTTGCATTGTTCGAATTGCACCTTTATGTGATTTAATACATTGGTAATATGTACATCCCCAAGCAACAAGGGACTCATAACATAAAAGCGGCTGTAGTGGTGATCAGCTGGTCTCTGTACCAAGAATGTTTGTAAAAAACATCAACAAACTGGCACACACTCACCGACCGTTTTCAGGTAACAAAGGGCGCTGTTGCAAGTAATAATAACAATAGTTCAATGGAACTTAGTTTTTCTACGACAGAGGTTTCAACAAGTGCACTCTAAAAGAAACTCTTTGTTAAAAGTACTTAAAACGAGAAATCATAATCTATTTTTAAAAGTTTACCAGTCAATCCCATACTTAATCAAGATTTTTAAACCTTCATAATAGTAAATTGGCGTAATCTCATATTAAGTCAAGATAGTTCATTAAGTAATGATGGATTTTTTTTTAATTCTCCGCTTAATTCTTAAGGTGAAATAACTACATTCCTCTTTAATTTATTATTAAAAAGCCGCAATAAGTAATAATATGTGTTAATACTAAACAACATCTTTTGACCATTGAAGCGTACCCTAAAGTAATAAAAACAATCAGTAAAGCAAATGCGAAACCTAATTATAGGATCTAATGACATTTTAATCGTAAAGAAATTCATTAGTATAATATCCTCATTAGATGTAACTACATTAGAGTGTATAACGGAAGTTTTGGTGAAACCAAAGATGTAGAGTTGACAAGTAATGGCTTCACATAAGTTCGCTATACGTGCAAGTGTGAAATTTGTTTTCGTATTTCTTTAATGTCCCCGATCTACAAAAATGTTAGGTAGTATACAACTACTGTATACGTAATATTATTAGCTCTTACAATGTGTATTACTTATTGATAAATAAACTTTAAAGTGTTGCTTATTTGGATTTCAGAACTAATTATTTCAAATTAATTCATTTAGGCAACATTTACAATGATTTTTTCTTATTTCAAATTAAATATGACTCCATTGTGACAAATATTTTTACAACACGTGAGTTTAATTTTTTCTTAAAATCCCATTGCAAGCAAGACAGCTGATATTAATAAATTTTAAGGATAATTAAGTAATTAAAATAATAATTAATTAAAGTCCTTATTTTGCAAGTAAAAAAGATTATTATTTCAGATGAATTTCTTTAATATTTATAAATAGGTACATTTCTTTAGATAGATTCCTAAGTACGTGTCTCTATAAACGAGTATATATATAGTAGGTACATCAGATTATTTTTCACTTAAATCAGCACGTAATAAAATTTTAGATTAATTACTCCACATCTTATTAAAGTCATGGTGGCAGATTTTTTTCAACCACGTTAGTTCTACGTGCCTATAAACATATGCACATATGTCTATATATATATATATATATATATGAATGTATATGCCCTGCCCCACTTCGTGTGGAGCCATATCTTTTACTTGAACGCAACAATTTCAAAATAGGATTCCGTGCGTGTCCCCATAATTACTCCGTGTCTAAACAATAACGGCAATAGCAATTATTAATACAAATAGCCTTGATAGAAATGAAGTAACTGTTAGTGCACGGTATCTTTGAAAACCGCCACCAGATAAAACAGGAAATGCCCAAGTAGGTACCACATGTTCTATATTCATTATTGAGACCACAGTTTGGTATTTTGCCACAAAGATATGAAAAATATTTCTCAGATAACATTTAAAAATATTGTACAATAAAGTGTTGTGACATTTATGCCTATTGTTTTATAACGTTGATGTAATAGTTTATTCTGATGATTATACATTTACGGATGAGTAATATGTTACCTTGGTTAGCGATGGCACTGTGCTATGATCAGGGGAAATACGGATAACAAGTAATGAGTAGCAGGAAATAAAAAAAAAAACCCATCAATATCACCAAGGTGTTCATGATGCGTTCTCGAGCATAAATCCTTACCCAAAAAAATTTAATACAGACTGGCATAATTCATACTTTAGGCATTAAGCTTTGTCTTTTCCAGCTTTGACAACAACATTTTTCCAATAATATATTTTCTTTTGAAAGGATATTTAAAATGCATTGTCTTTTACATACTAAAATTCACAAGGAATTATATATCAATCTATTATAATTAATGTATCAAGCTCAATAATAAATGACATATTGACGCATAATGCTTCACCATCAGTATTATGACCAACGCTTTTAACAGCTGTTTAATATTATCCGTGCAATATTATACATGCGTCCGTCCTTACATATACTAAAATTGTTGATTTTTAGAGACAAAATTTCATTTTACTTCCACCGGCTCAAACACAAACGGTAGCAACCTTCGCCGTTCCAGCAACACGATTTTTTTGGTGAAAGTTTTGTCTAATGTTGAGTGTCAAGATTCAGCATCTAAAGAATTCCATTTTAAAATATTTATCCACATTTGTATCCCAACACCAACTATAATCAGCTTTTAATATGACATACAAATATTATTGTTTTTGGTGTCTTAGCTTGCGCATATCCACGAAACGGCTGGAAATCCCAGTTTTATATATTCATGGTATAAAACGGAGGTCTTTTCCGTGTGTCTACACGATCGCTTTTTCTCCGTTAAAGACACGTTTAATTTCATAGTTTTGTTATGTGATTACTGCTATAAGGTAAAGTTAGATTTCAACTAATATTACCTACTGTAGAGATTACGATATAAACTTTGTTAAAGCGTAGGTAAGGTTTGAAATCCTCCATTGGGATGGCACATAGGATCGGCCAGAGTATATCCGGTCACGAACACCAACACAATTCTGTTGATGTCGCGTCACCGTTAACGTTTCTCATCAACATGCACTATATTTGGATGGCATCGTGATACTATCCTTCTTTCTTAAGCCAATTTATGTGACAAAATAAAAAAACATACATAAAAAAGTATTTTAAGAATGGAGGCGCCGGGTATCGATCCCGGTACCTCTCGCATGCTAAGCGAGCGCTCTACCATCTGAGCTACGCCCCCATTACAATGTTTATCGAAATTAAAATCTATATTCTAAATAAAGTTCATAATGTAGCAAAAAAACAATATGTCATAAAATTAAATATTTTATAATTATTGCTAGACATTTTTATATGTTGAACAATGTATAGAAACTAAAACAGAAGTTTAAAGAAATATTTCTATATTTTAATATCTGAAAAAAAACTTTTCATAATTTTATTTCATATATTACTTACTAAATAATCAGAAAATAATCCGATATTTGTAAAAATGTTATTTTAGATGTTTAACAGTTTCCAGACAATAACGCCTTAGTTCTAAATATGTGGCATACAATCATGTCTTATGTGAAAAATGAAAGGGACACAAATTCATACTAAGCCTATTGTTTGCTTTCTTACGGAGTTATTTGGTTAGGAGGCAGAAACTTGCGCTGCGATAAAAATGAAAGTGACCAAAATATAGTCAAGAATCTTTTAGCGACATCTAGCGGGAATGGTACAAATGTTTTACGAACTACGCCTCGGCCAGTGAAATACGAATTCAGCGGTAAAAAAGCGGCAAAAGTGTTACATAGTCACGATCTTATCCACCCAAGAGTAAGCAGCGGTGTATTTTGATAGTCAAAGTTCCATGTATACGATCCTTTTGCAGTTTACTAGGCGATATATTTCAGCCACAGATTTCTTATAACAATATTATGAGATTTGAATCGGGATTTCTTGCATGCGCCACAAATCGAGGGGGCAGATTTAAAACAATGACTCTAAGGGTTATTAAAGAAATATAAAATATACATGAAAATTTATTTACACCTGCATCCTTATTAATGAATGTTCCATATTACACAGACGATTGCGCAATGGTTAATTTCAGTCATTTACAAAGAAATGTACATATATTAAAAAACAACTAGATATATATCTAGATAGTCTAAGCAATATGTATTTGTTACAAAATACCAATTAATTTTACTTTAACGATAAATGCAGTCAAGCAAATTCTATATTTTATAGTTATTCAGACTGTACTAATACATGCGGATGACTATGAAGACAATTTTTTTCTAATATTATCGTATTAAGTAGTTTTATAAAAAGTACACAGTATATGTAAAATATCAAATAATGTAATGTTATCAAACATTTGTTCTGTATTTAACAAAGTGTTATTACTCTTCATCATCAACCCACATACGTCCCAATGCTGGGCACGGGTCACCTCTACCATTGAGAGGGTTAAGGCCATAGTCCACCACGCTGGCCTAATGCGGGTTGGCGGACTACACACCTAAGAACTTTTAGGTGTGCAGGTTTTATCACGACGTTTTCCTTTACCGTTAATTCAATCAGCCTTTCGCCGTCCACTGCTGAACGTAGGCCTCCCCAAGAAAGCGCCAACCATCCCGGTCTTGAGCAGCCCTCATCCATCCGTTTCCCGCCACCTTTCTCAAGTCGTCGGTCCATCGTGCTACAGGACGTCCCACACTACGTCTGCCTAAGCGCGGTCTCCACTCCAACACCTGTCTGCTCCACCGGCCGTCCGACCGCCTGCAGACATGGCCGGCCCACTTCCACTTCAGCGTACTTATCCTGCGGACAATGTCAGTGACTCCGGTTCTCTGGCGGATGACTTCATTACGAATTCTATCCGCCATAGTAACTCCCAGCATTGCCCGCTCCATAGCACGCTGAGCGACCTTAAATTTGTGGACCAGACCTTTAGTGAGTGTCCACGTTTCGGCTCCGTATGTCATAACGGGTAGGACGCACTGATTAAAGACTTTCGTCTTAAGGCACTGAGGGATCGACGACTTGAAAATATGACGCACCGTATTACCGTTAAAGCAAGTGATAATTCAATGTGAATACACATATAACTTCGAAAAGTCAGAGGTGTGTGCCTGGGGTTCGAACCCGCGACCGCCGAGTTTCTCGACCGCACGCCCAAACCTCGAGGCCATCACTGCTTATTAAGGCTCGACCGAGATCTCGGTCTCGGTCTCGGCATTCTCGGCTACAAATCCTACCGAGAATTTTGTCTCGGTTCTCGGCTGTTTCTAGCCGAGATTCTCGGTCATAACCGAGACTGTAACTTTTTTCGAATCGGCATTAAAATTTTACCGCGCGTGGCCACGCGTAAATATAGTACAAGCTCGGTAATCAAAGAAATGCTAATATTTTTGAGTATTGGTTTTTGTCACCTTATAAGATGCTTAGTGCTTAAGCCTGCAACAAATAATTTTTTAACTGCGCCGCCTACTAGTTAACAAGTGAACAACTGTTTAAGAGAGCTGGTCAATTTTATGTCGAGGGACATGTAGTAGAAGTAGCGTATTAAAAAAATTAACAGTATTAAAAAAATCACGCTTTGTCTATTCTCGGTCTCGGTTCTCGGTCTCGGCCGAGACTTTATTTTATTCTCGGTCTCGGTCTCGGTTTCGGCCGAGAACAAAAAATCCATCTCGGTCGAGCCCTACTGCTTATTATTACTCTTATTTCAGCTAAATATAAAATTAACATAAATATTATGTTATTAAGAAAACAATAACAAGTCATACTTATATTCCGCGTCGATGTGGGGGTCGAGGTTTTCTCAATGCCAAAGACCTCCACAACCGTGAAGTATGCAATCTCAGGGATTATTTCCTACACAGTGATGTGAGCATGCATGGTGTTGTAGTTATGACGGATAAAGGATTCACCCCACTCTCCTTAGCGAACGAGAACTGGCGAAGACCTATGGTACTGGGCATTTCGGAACGCAGGGAGATATGGAAGAGCAAGGAGCTACACGGGCGGTTCTATCGAGCTCTTAACGGGCCCGATGTGGATCAGCTCGCATCTGTGACTTGGCTACGTTTCGGTAACCTCTTTGGGGAAACTGAGGGTTTTGTCTTTGCAATTATGGACGAAGTTATCAAGACGAACAACTATCGAAAATACATCATGAAGGACGGTACGGTCGACATTTGCCGGGCATGCCACCGTCCCGGAGAATCAATCCGACATGTGATTTCGGGTTGTTCGTATCTTGCTAACGGCGAGTATTTGCATAGACACAATCTAGTAGCCAAGATCATTCATCAACAACTTGCTCTTCGATATCACCTTGTGACTGAAGAAATGCCATATTATCAATATGTCCCGCAACCGGTTCTCGAAAATAGTCATGCAACGCTGTATTGGGATCGATCTATTATCACAGACAGGACTATTGTTGCAAATAAGCCTGATATTGTGGTAGTGGATCGACTGACGCGCCGGGCAATGTTGGTTGATGTTACTATCCCACATGATGATAACCTTGTGAAAGCCGAAAAAGACAAGATGTCTAAATATTTAGATTTGGCGTACGAGGTTACTGATATGTGGGATGTTGACTCAACCGTCATTGTCCCGATAGTCGTTACTGCCAATGGGCTGATACCAAAGAGCCTCGACCAACATCTTCGGCGGCTCTCAATCGGTTGTTGGGTCAAAACCCAGATACAAAAAGCAGTGTTATTGGACACGGCACGTATCGTGAGACGGTTTCTAACTCTTGGACCCTAACCACCGGTGGCTTGGGTCGTAGACCCCGCCATCTGCGGGATTAATTTTTATATTTTTAAATGTATTTTTTTTTATAAAACTTTATACCTATTTAAAAATGTAAAAAATAAAATAAACACGTGAGGAATAAAAAAGTCATACTTAATAGTATTTATTTATAAAAAAATTAAAACAACAATTATAATATCTATAAAAATAAAAAATAGTCACCTGTAAAAAACCTAACTCATGATTAAATTATGTCATGATGTATGCAATAATTTTGGACATTTTAGTAACAAATAAGTTTTTATAAAAATAATCAATTTATTAAAGGCTATTAAAAATATTATAATTATTTACACTTTATAGTATTTCAGTGTTGTTAAATGTGTCAACTGTATGAACCTACCCTGTTTAATTGCAAATCACATATCAATGTCTTATAAATAAGACTTGTAGTATTTTATATATGTGACCATATTTTTATACGACAATGTAACAACACCATACGTGATGGTAAGCATGATACTATCGCTACCTTATAAAGATAGTAGACATAGAATAGATAAAGTAGGAAATGAGTAAAGGATGGGGAATGAAGTTTATATTGTTGCTTTTTTTTACAATAATCTTTTTTTTTATGAGTTGTCTAAATTGGCATTGAAAATATTGTTATTCTATAGTAAATGCAAATTATAAAGTTCAGCTGTCTCCCTCTAGCATGACGATTTGCGTTCCCTTGCCGACGGCATCGCCGTGTTTGAAGGACGCGATGGCCGACACAACGCCATCTCGCGGAGAGCGTACCACATACTCCATCTTCATGGCTATGACCACGAACAGAGGCTGACCTTTCACCACCTAAGGAAACAGGAAATCATTGTATCGATTTTATTTCCTCAAATACAATCCGTTTTAGCGCAAAAATGTAATTGCCTTAATTATTCTTATTGCTTAGCGAGTTTTTGTTTCCGTGTTTGGAATAAAATGTTGCTCATCTAGTCACACGTGTTGGGTAAACATTATTTTTTATGCAAATTTATAATGCCGGCATAACAAGAGACGCGTTGCAAGGTGTTCTAAGACCTTAAGGTTTGTTTAAGGGCAAAGATGTGATAAGCAGTAATTATTTACATATTTGTTCAAAAAATTCATACCTTATCTCCTTTATTGACCAGTATTTTTTCTAGAATTCCAGGAGTGGGAGATGAGGCGCTGTTGGCCGCCGCGGCTGCATCCACTCCTGCCGCCGCTTGGTGTTTTGGACGGGGCACCTCGAATATCGTCTGACCATTCTGACACAAAACGTATAATATTAAATAACAAAATATAGAAATACTTTAAATTTACGAACAAAATGGCCTAAATATTTTAAAGAGCGATAGATGGCGCTATCGGTGTTTACGATATTTTTCATACTTTTTAATCTTTATGAAACACACATACATATATAAAACTTTAGATAGGCAACTGAACATTACTTTAGTACTGATTAAAAATTTAAGAAAATTCCCATATTTTAGTTTGTTGTTCGTTTAACGTGCTAGGTGGCGCTACAAATCCCCAAGATTTAAGTTACTTACCTCGTCATACACGTGAACTTGTTGTTCATGAGTGAGCAGCCCGACGTTGGTTCTCTTGTCGTCAATAAGAGCGTTCAATCGAATTCCAGATTCGTTGGTACTGAGAGACGCCTCAACGATCTTCCACGGTCCATTATTCACTTTCACTTTGTACTTATTCGGCGTGCTCTCATATTGAACAGTTACTGTCAAATCTGTAGTAAACATATTTTTTGGTTCAGTTCTACACATTTTAATATTTAGTAAATGCCTTTTAATGTTTAATTCACGGGTAAGGCCAACTTAACAATGCTGTTTTAGTGTAGATTTGTGGACTTTATATTTAGAAAAGTTTCATGGGCAGTTTTAACCTTACAGTTTTCCTCGTAATTATTGTAACTCTAGCTTTATTCCACTAAGTCGAGTTATTGCTGGTTTTTTTATATCTAAAAAGTTTATTTTTTATTTTAAAGACTTACAAGTAAATCAAGCCTATCCATCACAGTTCCTTTCATTGTCAAAGTAAGTATTTCATCATGAATTTACACATAATTCCAATAATTTAGAACTACTTTGTGACTATAGTAAATCTTATATCATAATGAATTTGAGGATCATTATGGAATGACTGAGATAACCAACCTTTTTCGTCAAACCTAAGTGGTATAACTTTTTCTAGTTGATAGTTGGGTCTCCAGGAAGCTGGCTGCACGGAGATTCCCTTCCAGTTGTCTTTAACAGAATTTTCACGCTGGGATATAAGAAGCTGTAATAAAAAAGGCCAGTGAGAAACTTCACTATAAAATAAGGTGGACAGTTTAAATAACAAAATCTGGTAATATTTGCCCTTATCCCAGTAATAACACATAAGTTACAAGATATGAAAATGGTCGTCGGTTCATTGACCTGTTTAAGTTTGTAGGTGTGACACCATATCGCATGAGCTACGTTAAACGCTTTATTACTGATAAATGGTTACATTAGAGTCAGTTGCAGTCGGACGTATATGGGTTGACGATGAATGTGAATGTATGAAAAATAGCTTAGTAACTAACACGGCCGAGTGCAGCCTGCACTGCGCGTTCCTCGCTGAGTTGCGAGTCTGACTTGGGGAAGAGTTCGTGTTCGTGTTGCGGTATGAAGGCGGTGTGCACGTCCCCGCTCACGAACGCGCTCGCGCCGCTCAGCCGCAGCAGGAAGTTCACGTTCGTCTCCAGGCCCGCCACCTGGAACACACGTTGGATTATTAGGTAATTTGAAACTTCATGTTATATGTGATTTGTTTTGATTAGTTTGAGCAGAGTATGGGACAAATTAAGCATGATAACTAATTGATTTTTTTAAAATAGTAATTTGGTTAGCCAGAGTTAAATTTGTACTATTTATTAAAATTTGAGAAGAGTGGCTTTTTTCCATTTTTACCTGATATTCTGTAAGTTTTGCTCTCGTCTTGGCAAGTGCTTCAGTCCTATCGCCTCCCCACACTACCAACTTTGCAATCATCGGGTCGTAATGCACTGACACCTCTTGTCCTTCACGCACGCCAGTTTCTACCTGTAAACAATTTCATAATATTTTAGTATTTATACTTCAACCATAGAGAGGGCTACTATAATTATTTTGCTGGCCGTTAAAAAAAACTGTTTCGTAAAACAGTTTTTGGTAAGGATTGCGCTTTTCAGTAGGTACCTGCCCCACCTGCCCCTAACATTTGTTCTATAAAACTTATTAAATCTGGTAGCATTCTTAACTTAATAAATGCTTATACATAGAACCTTGTTATAGCGAGCAAGCGATGCGTTAACACGTATAGTACATTTGCATACCCTGACGAACTCCTCAGGCTGCGGCTGCGTGAGTCGGTGCAGCGTGCCGGCGCGGGGCAGGAACCCGGCGCGCGGCTCCTCCGCGTAGATGCGGCACTCCACCGCGTGCCCGCGACGCACGATGTCCGCCTGACTCATCGGCAGCGGTTCCCCAGCTGCTACACGTAGCTGCCACTCCACTAGATCCGTTCCTGGAAATTGTTTCATAGACATGTAAAGGACTGGGAAACTACCCTCACTTTTATAAATATTTTAGTTAGAAACTGGTTAAGACTTTAAATACTATTTTGTCCACAGTCAATAAGGAAAAAAAGGTATTTTTTTTCAATATTGAATTTATCAAACTTCTGTATTAAAAAATAAATTTTCGTTTCTATGATGAAATAAATCCATTTTTCTGTCATCTTTGACAACATGGAAGAGTAATTTTGCTTTCATCATCACTATTATCATATAGGATATTAAGGGTTTACAGTCAAAACAATGGATAATGCGAATCAATACAATCAAAGCAGTAGTACTGACCGGTGATCATCTCGGTGATGGGATGTTCGACCTGCAGGCGCGTGTTCATCTCCATGAAGTGGAAGTCGTGTGTCTGTCGGTGCAGGATGAACTCGACGGTGCCGGCGCCCACGTACTGCACGGCCAGCGCCGCGCGCACCGCCGCCGCGCCCAGCGCCGCGCGCGTCTCCTCCGACAGGCCCGGCTGCCGACAGACTCGTATATTAATACCCGGATCTGCCCTGTGGCAAGGGGGCGTTAGAATCCCACCACGGTATCCCCTGCCTGTCGTAAAAAGCGACTTAAAGGGGCCCTTGGGGTCGCTGGACGTGCTGTGGGGGCAGCGCGTCCTCACTGAAAGTGACCCCGAGAGGGGCGGCGGCACTGTGGCCTGTGTACGTCGCGGGCGCCCATTCACAGCTGGGGCGTCCGAACAAGCTAGTGGGGGTGCAACTGCGCCCCCTACAACTCCGAGACGGCCGAGACGTTTACGTCTCGGAGGCGCACTGGGCGGCTGCGGTTAACGGTGGGCGCCTCTCGCCCGCGTACCGTGGTCGCCCCACTCGGCGCGGAGATGGCCACTGGGGGGTTTTGGTCGGTATGCCGGTATAGGGATTTTGTTAGGGACCCAGCTCGGCACTAACATCTGCGCGGACATGACGTCGCCGCGCGCCGGGCTGGAAGACCGGTGACCCCGACATACGCTTCCCGCCCCCCACTGCCCCCGGGCTGGCGGGAAGTAGAGCCATAAATAGCTTTCCCCTCTATAACAAAAAAAAAAAAACCCGGACACACAGGGTGGAAAAAGACCGTGATCTTTATCTGAGGCAGGTGATAGTCATATTTAATAATAACTAGCTGTCCCGGCAGACGTCGTCCTGCTCGGAAAAGCTTTAAGCGATATGCCGACAGTAGCGCTATCTAGCGGGTTCAATTGTGTTTTGAAATCATCTAGATATATACATAGAAATTTTCATCCCAATCGGTCTAGTCGTTTAAGAGGAGTTTGAATGACGGTTGCGCCACCTATCGAAAATTAGTCGTACCAACTCAGAAATCTTCTTTAGCTCATGCACAACAACTTTAATAAAGATTATCACGTGATCAAATGCATAGTTTACGATTCTATAAAGGTAATACAGACATAAAGGAAGACTTCATTTTTATATAAATAGATTATACAAACTGATCATCCATTTTTGTTATATTCTCTTCCTTTTCCAATGCGTTTCATTCTACTATAATTTTATTTTGCTTTTTACTTTTTATAAAGGATTCAGCCTTGATCTTATTACTGGGCCCGCTCTCATAGACAGAGATCCCAGAGCCGCTAGACGTTACTTATTTTCTGATGGACGAAATGTGGTCCACATTTGGGTAGTGTTAGTATGTACTACCATCGTATGCATACTCGCTAACTTGGTCGAACTAAAAGCGTTTAAACGAATTTAGGGAAAATTGACCCCCTGGATCGGTCTGTCTTCTTGTCAAAGGTTTTAAAATAGCTGTCTGGTGAACGTATATAAAAATGGAGCATCAGAATTTAGGTGAAGTTAACTCATTATTTTGAATCTTCAAAGCGTCTGGAAAGCAATATGGCTGACGGGAAATGCCTAGGAGTATTGACGACTTATTTTTAACGATATTATTTAAAACATACGTGAAAATCAGCCATGACAATTTACGTGACGCTTTTAGGTACCCTTATTTTTGTTCGGGGGGGAAAGCTGTTTATCCCGCAAGGGCGGGGGAGGGGGGTGGGAAGCGTATGTCGGGGTCACCGGTCTTCCAGCCCGGCGCGCGGCGACGTCATCTCCGCGCAGGTGGTAGTGCCGGGCTGGGTCCCTAACAAAATCCCTAAACCGGCATACCGACCAAAACCCCCCGGTGGCCATCTCCGCACCAAGTTGGACGACCATGGTACGTGAGCGAGAGGCGCCCATCGTTATCCGCAGCCGCCAGGTGCGCCTCCGAGACGTAATTGTCTCGGCCGTCTCGGAGTTATAGGGGGTGCAGTTACGCCCCCACTACCTTTGTTCGGGCGTCACAATTGTGAATGGGCGCCCGCGACGTACACAGGTCACAGTGCCGCCGTCCCTCTCGGGGTTACTTTCAGAGAGGACGCGCTACACCCGCAGCACGCCCAGCGACTCCAAGGGCCCCTTGAAGTCGCCTTTTACGACAGACAGGAGATACCGTGGTGGGATTCTAACGCCCCCTTGCCACTGTAAATTGACCGTTCGACCAAGTTAGCGAATATGTATATGATGGTAATACTTACTAACACTAACAGAAAATAAGTACCGTCTGGCAGCTCTGGGATTTCGGTCTATCAGTTGTTAATTATAAACCAGGCACATCCAAGGAAATAATAATAATTAGGCTTTATATATGTGGAGTCAGTATAACATTGTCAGCATAGTCATCGAACCTAATCTAGGTCAGATTTTAATATAAATATCAATAAAGATTATTGCACAAAAAGAGTCATGCAGAGTCACCCAGTAGCACGCACCAAGACCAGTAGTTTTATTTACCTCGCTGCTACCTCGTCACATAACCTCACACGTGTACCATAGCTGCACCAGCATCGGTACACAACGTGACGCTGTCCACTTACATATATTTTACACAACAAATAGTTCTGAACGCTGACATAAATATTTGACAACCAGCAAATATGTCAATCCCTATTAATCAATGACACTATTTTTCATTTTTAAAATGTAAAATATGCAATTATAGGAATGTTGTGGATATATGTTGTCGATTCGAAACCTTTATTTAAATCCGTTCTTTAATTTGAGGGAACAATTAACCGTATTGAGGGGATAGACGTTTAATGTTTGACAGGACATTACGTAGAACAGTTTATATGGGAAAATGAAATTCTTGTTTTTATCATATTCCTCGCAATTTTTCCATATTTTCTCACCGTTTAAACCTTCCCTGGACTTCAACGAATATTTCAAGACTAAAATTAGCCAAATCGGTCCAGCCGTTCTCGAGTTTTAGCGAGACTAACGAACAGCAATTCATTTTTATATATATAGATAAAAGATAAATACACCCAACGTACGTAATACGTTAGTCAATACATAGTCCTGACCCCACATTAAGATACAAGTCTCGTGTCGTGGGTATCAGAATCTACGAGAGACTTTTCAGTCTCACAAACACCCAGACCCGAAACAAATATTTGTGGATCACAAAAACATTTGTCTCGGTGCGGAGATCAAACCCGCGGCCTCTCGTTTCGCAAGCTGGTGTCTAGCCAACTGCGCCACGGGGCTGTCTAATATTGATTACAAACATGTTAATGTAAAAAAATCACCTACAAAAAAATCTTTCTAACCACGTTCTCTTTACACCTACATATATTTATATTATACACACAACTGTACACGGCAATAGTTTTAAAAATAGAGTTAAAATGACGATTCAAGAGCACTTGTAAAAGTCAACTTAAATAAAGATGATTCGACTTTGTCTTTGACACACATACACACACACACACACACACACACAAAAACACGTATGTGATGAACACACAAACACATATCTGACTAAAAAAAATGGAATTCAAGTATGAGTAACAAACTTAAATATTATGATTTGACTTTTTGGATAGATTCAGTAATAGATACGAAATTTATTTATTACCGCTGGTGCTTCCTCTATTATTTTTTGATGTCTTCGCTGCACTG
Organism: Cephonodes hylas; assembly: GCA_030295005.1. Taxonomy (NCBI): domain Eukaryota; kingdom Metazoa; phylum Arthropoda; class Insecta; order Lepidoptera; family Sphingidae; genus Cephonodes; species Cephonodes hylas. Next base: position 8,777,597 of record AP025363.1, on the reverse strand, counting down.
AACAATCTCTTTCGAATAAATGGACTGCGTTGCCGTGCATGTCCGCGAACACCTGGAAGACAGAAGGAGTGAAATATTTTTTGTGAAATCAATACTAATATTATAAAGCTGAAGAGTTTGTTTGTTTGAATGCTAGGATCTCAGGAATTTGAATGGTACGATTTGAAAAATTCTTTCACTGTTAGATAGCACATTTATTGAGGAAGGCTATAGGCTAACATAACGCTACGACCAATAGGAGTGGAGCAGCAACAAAGAATGTTTTAAAATCGGGGACATTTTTTCCTTTATGTGAGCTTCCGCTGCATGCGCTGCGGAAACGGTTAAAGTTACACAAAAATAATGTATGAGAGAATTATTTCCCTTTCAAAGTTCTAAAAAAAAGTCCGCGACAGCATATGTCTATTCTTTAAGGTTGGCTCACTATAACGTTTTTTAGTCTAACCAAATTTATTTTAAAATAAGCCTTATTTATGAAGGTGTTTTTATAAAGATGATATTAATCCTTACCCAAATGAATACGTTATTCATTACAAGTAATTAATATAAAATAAAATTGGCCTTTACATCATTTGATTTCAATAAGTATCTTAGAAGATATCGCAGTTACAAAACAATGATCGAGCGCGCAATAATGATGCACAAGGCGCCGATCGACGCGTTACGGTTTTACGTTTAAACAATTTGACCGATTTGTATGACATAAATAGGACTCTGAGGAGTAAATAGACTACAACTTATTTTCTTTCCGAACTCAACCCTATAGTCTACGCGGACGGAGTCGCGGGCAAAAGCTAATCAACAATATTTGTAAATAAATAGTTTAGTTTTCAATTTAGTCAGTAGATGTTACCTGTACTTCGACATGTCTGGGGTCCGTAATGTACTGTTCCAGAAGCATGTTGTCATCTCCAAAGGACTTCATTGATTCTCTTTTAGCTGACTCTAACTGTGGCAAGAAATCTGCTTCTGTCATGGCTATTCTCATACCCTAAAAGACAATAGAAATATAATTATAAATAGTATGCAGATTAACACATTTTTCAATATGTTGTATATATAAAACATAGTAGTGTTATGTCATGCAATTCTTTCAATCTCTATACATTGAAAATTCTACAAATTTTATTTTCTTCATTAACATAGTAGTATTGAACAAAAGTACACTCTCGTATTAAAATTACATTAATAACGCAAAGTTAATTACAGATGCTAATTCATAGTAAATGAACTGTCAATATATTTGATTTTAGTTCAACTGACAAATGAATGTACACACTTTCACGTCCACTTATGACCCTGGGGTTACAGATATAATCGTTAATTACATTACGTACTTATGTATGCACATCGTTAGACAAACAAAAATATTGTTTCCTATAATGCAATATTATGATGTAGTGAAATAAACATACAGTTGTTAAATAAATTAAAATGATAAAGAAAATTTCAATTGTAATGCATATTTGGGGAGGAATTTTTCTGTAATATAAAAAATATATAATCTTATAAAAATTAAAATGTACTACCTTTCCACCACCTCCACGAACTGCTTTGATCATGAGTGGGAAGCCGATTCTTTGTGCCTCTGCTTTGAGCTTTTCAATACTTTGATCTTCTCCATGGTAACCTTTTACTATTGGCACTCCAGCTGCAGACATTATAGCTTTTGATGTGCTGGAAAATTTAAGTAATTTAATATTATTTATCATTTCTAAGCACTACCATTTATAAATAGATTTTCATACTCAAAAGACTAGTTTAAAGAAATTGTTCTTTATATTAATATGACTAATGTTGTATTAATTGATTGCTGTATTAATAACTGATATTGTGTTTAACATTTAAAGTTTTGGTACCTTTTAATTCCCATATCCCTAATAGCTGATGGTGGGGGTCCAATAAATATAACATTTTCAGCTGCACATTTCTCACAAAACTCAACATTCTCTGATAAGAATCCATAGCCAGGATGTATTGCTTGACTGTTAGACTTCTTAGCAACTTCAAGTATTTTAGAGGCATTCAGATAGCTTTGTGATGATGGAGCGGGACCAATGTGGTATGCTTCATCTGCCTAGAATGTAAGAATTTTCTATCAAAACATCAATAATATTCAAAGGGTAAATTGAAGCTAGTACTCTTAGCATACTTGCTTTTAGAGTACTATTACTATACATGTTAAAAGAGAAGAAGCTTTTACTATTTCTCTGATTTTAACAAAGAAGTAAACAGTATTTATTTATTTATTTAAGCTTCATTGTACACACAACACTAAAACTAAGGAGTACAAAAGATAAGCAAAGTACAATAGGCAGCCTTATCGCACAAGGCAATCTCTTACAGGCAACCAAACAGGAATGGAGTTGCAGGAAGAGAGATGAAAGGCAGTTGAAGTGTACTAATTAAATAAGACATATTATAGTGAATTGAAATAAAAACATATAAATAAATATTTATAAACATACATACCTACATATATACATACATGCATAAATACCGACATATGCCTTCAATTATTGGAACTTGTAAATGAGCAAACTTACTTCTCAACAATCAAATTCTTAGGTATTTAAGTTTATCAAACCTTAACAGGGAAAACTATTATATGTAAAATTGATTGGCTACTATTGATAGTAGAAGATACTTACAACAGGATAAATAAAGACATTAATTGGTAAAAAATTCTCATATATAGTTCATAAGCCTTTGTATCATAGAACTTCTCAGAATGCAGCAATATACAATAGAGATTATATAAAAATTAGCTTTCATCATCATCATCATCAGCCAATTGAAGTCTTCTGCTAGACATAGGCTTCCCCTAATGACTTCCACCGTGATTGGTTGGATCTGCAGTTTACTGAGAATATATTTTTTAATATAATGTATAGCATAAACAAACCATTTCAACATGCATTGCATGTTTATCGGCATCTGAGTACACTGCAACTGTTCTGATCCCCAGTCTCTTAGCAGTTCTCATGACACGACATGCTATCTCTCCACGATTGGCAATGAGCACTTTGCTGATTGGCCTTCGAACCAAATCTTCTTTGAGTTGCTTTGCATGGTTGAATCGTAATTGTTGTTGAAAGTTTGTTAACTGGCTGTAAGAAAGTAGGCATGTAAGGTAAAAAAAATGTTTACATTTAACATTATACTATTGTGCCCATTGATCAAATTAGTACCTAGAAGTGCAATTGCCTTTGTATAAAGGTACTTATTATTTTTTGTTCACAGATTTTTATATCAATGCAATGTGTACCAACTTTAAATTGTACTGGTCAGGTAAATATCAATATTTGAAATGCATATCACTAAACTAATCTCGACATGAAAATTCATTTAGCAAAATATAAGAAACTATGGAATTAAATAAAAAAATAATTTAAAAATAAAATACAATTTTAATCAAGCAATATTTATTTATTTAAACAATTTCTTACCTATTTCTGTACAATCGCGTTAAGTAAGACATGGTGAGCGTGCTTGAGTGATAAAGAATATGATGTAAATTAAATCAGTTCGAGTCTTATCAGTGCCATTGTAAGCCTGATACAATTAAAAATATTCAGAGATTACAATTAACAGTTGCCGAGCCCCAATATTGGTATAATTTCAACTTGTGATAAAGCTACGCATCATGCTATGCATTATCGCCTTATCACTGAATAATATTATCATGTTATCCATCTCATTAGCAACAACACACAGTAATTAAAACATCAATAAATAAAATTTATTTAGTTCAAATATTACAGTAAAAAACATTTTTTTGGTAATTGTGTTCTAAAATAAAACACTTGATACAAGTAAATTTTCCAATTTAGAAATTTTTATTCCAAATCCAAATGTTTCAAGGTTTTTGTTTTCAAAATATCGTAAACAAGGTAGCAACTGGCAAGATACATTTGTTAGAAAGTATTTGTGCTAGCACATAGTGTCAGTTTCGAATTTTCGAGCCGTCATTAACAGCAACGAGAATATAAATTAAAGATATCACACATTTTAATGGTGTGGCTGAAAAGACGTATATCCATTTGATGTATCCAGGTTTTAAAAATACATTATGCACCATTTGACAACTGACAATCCGTTAGACGCGCGGGAATGAGTTTTTAAATAATATTGTCAGTAAAATGATAAATATCGAGAATTTTTTTTTACAGAGTTATAATTAGTATCGAAATATTATTTTTTTGTCATAATTATGGGCATTAAAGGATTGTGGACTGTATTAACTCCGTATGGTGAAAAAAAATCATTACATGAAGTCTGTATAAATTCAGGATTCGTTTAAGAAGATCAACAAAATCAATTTTACACATAATTAAGTTAATTTCACAGATCAGAGGAGAAACCGTTGCAGTAGATTTATCCGGATGGGTGTGTGACAGTCAAAATGTTACAGAATATCATATACAGCCTAAATTATACTTGAGGTAGGTAAATAAACAGTCAAATGAAGTGAACTACATTACTTGATTTAACTTTAAAGTATCACGAAATAATATAGTTTTCCTTTGTTGTGTCCCTTTGATCATTAAATATAGATATAAACTCCAGTCATACAATATATTACAATTTTTGTAAAAACTATTAGATCAATACATTTACACAGAATAATTTTCAGCTCTAAGTAAATTATTTTACAGAAATCTCTTTTTCCGGACAGTATATTTAATATTGGCTGATATAAATCCAATATTTGTGCTGGAAGGAGATGCTCCGGAACTGAAGAGAGATGTGATGGCTGCTCGAAATGCTTTACAGTTCTGTGGAGCACCACCAAAAAAAGGCAGCGGGACAAACAGACCAAGTGTTGCAAGAAATAGGTTCAAAGGAGTTCTTAGAGAAGTATGTAAAAAATTCTATATAGAGAATGTCTAACACATGATAAGCATGTATGTACCCAGAATTGAAGGAAAACTGATTTTTGTTATTCAATTGCTAAGTTTATTGTATAAATGATTAACAAGAAGAATATTAATATGTATCTGGATTGAAATGTATAATTATTATAATGTAACAAATAGAACAAAAATATAAATTGAAAAAAAATGATATTTATTCTTTGTTTTAGTGTGAAACTCTCTTAAAGGCAATGGGTGTTGTCTGTATTAAAGGTAGTGGTGAAGCAGAGGCTACATGTGCTGCATTGAATGCCCAAGGTGTGAGTATTGGTTATTTTTACTAATTAATTTTAGGTATGCATGTCCACATAAATAAATGACAATTACACTTTCTTTTTCAGTTAAATTCATATAGGATATTGCGTATCACTAATTTGTTCCTAATTTCAGAGATAATTATCGAATATATTAACACAAATAACAGATATTCTTTTCAGGATCTTTGTGCGAAATGTTTTCCGTTGTTTCTCATATCCAAAACACAAAACTTGATCTTCGCTTAGGGTTAGAAATATGAATTTATTTATTGTTAGGTTTAATAATTAAAAAAAAGAAACAGTTATGATTTCCCAAGACAAATTTCTTAACAATCATGTTTGTTGATGTTCCAAGTTCTACATAAAATTTTTTGGTGTATATATTTAATCAGCGTCCAGTGAAGTGTACATAGTGTAGTGAGAGTGGTGTGTGTGTCAGCTGGTGCAGGCGGTGATATCGCAGGACTCGGACAGTTTCGCGTACGGCGCGCGGCGCGTGTACCGCAACTTCAGCGTGGCGAGCGCGGCGGGCGGCGGCGCCATGCACGGCTCCGTAGACTGCTACGACGCACTGCACATGTTCCACGCTAATGGTACTACTATACATACTATACATATACTTGTTATCAATATATATATAGTTATGAATTACCTTGCTCTTTTATAGGATATGATTTTTTTAATTAACGGATATTTTGTTACCTTTATGTTTGATATTAAATTTACTTCGCGATTTTATCTACATGGGCTATAAGAAGTTATTCAGTAAAAAATAAATTTAGGGACCAAGGTGTCAAGGCGTTACAAACAAACTTGCATTAGCCATCTTTAAAATAGTGTTTTGTCAGTGTGCAGCCGGAAAGCAATAAATAAGGTACTTACCCTTAATACAAAAAAATAGTTTTAGAAGCCGGCTTCATAGCTTATTGAGCTTTCATTTGAGTATGTTCGTTTTAAAAGTTGCTAAATTTTACATCTTTTTCCATTGTCAAATAAAGCCCGTAAATAAAATATAGAATTAACTCATTAATTACATAGATTATCCGCTACTAACAAAGTTGATAGCTATATTAAATAAACCCAGTACACAGATTAAAATGAACTAATGAGTGCGATGCTCAGCAATTGTTGTTGCACAAAGCCGAGAGCACTCGACATAACTAACGAAATCCTACAAAACTTCCCAATTCTAGTTTTCAAACAGTTGCTTCATGAAATTTACAATAAAATTATCAAAAGCCGCAACATTGTATTCGCCTGAATTTATTACGTCTAAGTTCAGTATTTATATACAAATATCCGATTGATTAGGGTTCGGTCGCAATAAGATGGTAGCATTGGCGCTTCTCTGTGGCAGCGATTACAACGTGGGCGCGTGCGGCTCTTCCATAGGCACGGCCGTGCAGTTCCTGCACACGGTTCCGGAGAGTGACATAATACCGAGGTAATTATAACCTGCGACAGGCGCCGGCTCACCCACTGCCTGCTTCCTCCTCGAACAGACTTAATTGGAAGAACTCTCATAACTACTCCTAATACTATGTACATTATTACGGCAGGAATTAAATTCTCCTCGCTAATGGATTAGTCAAGTGGCAGCTATTCGGTAGTAGGATTTAATTTAAATTCGTACTGTAAAATGTATGCGCTTTACGTTGGTTTATTTAAGCATTCGCTAATCCTCTGGGCACAATGGATTAGCGGTGGGATTTTTTTGGGTATGCTTTACGTTATGAATGTAAAATTTTATGTAGAAATTGCTTTTGAAATACATTTTTTTATTATACAAATTCAAACATTCACTACTTATGCGTAAAAGTATGGTTATTGAGTTAAAACTCCGCTTAAGTTATTTTCTTTTATTATAACGTGCTAAATGAAATATAGGTAAGATTCTAATAAAGAATTAAATATGTAAGTAACTGTATACCTTGTTCTGACACAGTTCTTATACAATTGATGTAAAATTGTTTTTTCGAACACTTCGAGGCGATCTAGGCTTCCCAACACTATAGTGAAACATTTGAAGGACCGATGTATACATTGTCAGACTGTTGTCGTGGGTGTTCGATCCGGATAAGTTCGAGCAGCAGTCCCGCTGGGCGGCGGCGCCGGGGCGCTGCGACCGCTGCGGCCACGCGGGACGCACGCACCTCAGGAACGGCTGCCCCGTGTGCGCCACGCACCAGGGATGCAAAGATCTCGGACATAAGTAAGAAACCATAGATTTATTAAACTATTGTTACTAACTCTTTGGTGGGTGCTATATCTTTTCAATTTTAGTCGTAATTAATAATGTGACTTATAGATAGGTTTTTGTTTCGAAATATCGCAATGGATAACTTCAGTATTACAGTCTACAGTATACACTGGGGATTTGAAATTATACCACTTATTGAAGTGTATCCAAAATAAGTCAATGGTCCTTTGTTTGAACCGCCTTAGACCTTAGTAAATAAAACTAGCTGAAGCGTTTCTCGGTTCCAAGATTCAACTCAAAATGAAGAGCACTCGAAAATATTTTGTTAAATTTAATTACAAAGTTTTCAGTATTTGATTCGTATAAAGCAACGAACGCCATTGAAGCATGTTTCATTTGTAGGTCAAAAGTGGCAGAAGTAAAGCGGGAACTGTCGCTCCGCAGTCGAGCTTTATCATGCGGCATGCCATTCCCTGAACCTAAAGTTATGAAAGAGTTTTTGCATTCAACCGACGAAAAAATCGACATCGAGAGTTTGAAAAGACCAGTACCAAGCTTGATTCAATTTGTGGTAATTGTTCAATGATTTTTTTGTTGCACACATGGTGTAGTTAGATTTGTGCGTGTTTGTATTCATAGTCCTTTTGCAGAAACTTATGAAGAGTAAACTGGACTGGCCGGAAAGGTATTGCGTGGAGAAGTTTTTGCCAGTGCTCACCAAGTGGCATCTACAGGAGAACGTGCCTACTAAAACTATTCGGCCAATGGCTATAAGGAAAAAGAGGAATCCTCGAGGTGAACATTTTGAATTATTTAGTCTCATATATGTGAAATTAAAATATAATTTTATTTTTTATTTTACTTGTCAATTTTCTAGGAGTACCGAGCTATGTAGTGCTGTGGGCTGATATCGATGGATCGTACGATTCCCTTATTCCAGACGATCAATTTGATGGTGAGTTCTAGATTTGTATTTTTAATCTCTTACGAATGCAAAAGGGAATTCTTCCGATTATGTAATTTTTTTCTCAGAGGACGAAGATCCATCCACACCGTGGTGTACAACAGAAAGACAAGATTTGATGCGTCAGTATTATACAGAGTTAGTAGAGGCGTTTGAAGAATCTATTAAGAAACCCACAAAAGTGAAAAAGCCTAGAAAACAAAAGAAAGCAGTTGAAGAGAATATCGAAAAACCTAAACGTAGAACCAAAAAAGGAACTGTTGATGCGAACAAGTCTAATAAAGCAACTGAAAATAACTCAGGTGTGCTAAATGTTAGTGTGAAGGTAAATAAGTTGAAAAGAAAAATTAAGACGGCTAAAAAAGGTTATCAGAAAACAATTGACAGTTTCATTGCAAATAAAAAGAGAAAATCAAATATTTCAAAAAGTAATTTGCGTTCTTTACGACAAAGTTTTAAAAACATGTCCATATTGAACAATAGTGACCAACAAATGAATGAAAAAGAAAACAATGTGGTTGGCAAACATCATCTTAGCATGCTCGATGGCAGTGAAGATGTCGATGACAGTGATTTATCCGACATAATCGATAGAATGGTTACAAGAGAGCCCACTACAAAGACTGCAAAGGTGAACAACAAATTGGTTAAGTTAGTTTTCGATAAATATTCAACACCCAAAAAGTTGACCCTTCGAAAATCGATCCTGAGTGAAATCCACAATCATTGTTCGACACCGAAAGGTAGCCCCATTAGGAAACATAGTTTCCGATTCAGTACAAATAGTTTCAATAATTCATTGAATTGTAAAGTGAGCACTAGTTATTTCTTTGACAAATTGACGGACGATCGAGATGCTTTCGAGATGTCTCTCGAGTATAAACACAAGAGCGCTGTTATAGTGGATTGTAACTTGACTGACTGTAGTTTACCCGACGTGCGATTATGATTATGTTAAATATTAATGCAATAAATAATTAAATTCAACGCTTTTCATTATTTTTTATTGAAACCTAATCATTTTTGAAATTTACAATAAGAAAAGCCAAATTTCTGATAAAATTGTTATTGTGAGTGTGATGGGCTTATATCGACTAATCATCCATCGTATATTTGCAAGGAAAAAGAAACAATTGCATCACGTTGCAGTTTAATACTGTTTCAGTCAGAGTAATATATTTCCGAAAAGAAAATAATTCTTTAGAATTGCATTTTATGAATTAACGAGGAATGAACTAATAGCCCTAAGTGAATAAATCCAATCCCACTATGATGATGAAAGAATATGGAATATGATTACTTTTATTCAGTTATCAATAACAATATACGCATTCAATAAAATTGGTCCAACTTTTTCATATCAAAATACAAGTTATTTAAAAATAGCTTTAACTGTGTATTGTAATATATGCTGGAGCATACACACGTGACATACTTGAACAACATAATCCCGTAGACATGTACTATGTAGCCGATATGTAAACTACTATTTACCGTAGCCTTTAACTGCGGTTTGTATCGCCGCAAATCCATTTGAAATGCTGATTGCTGAAAGCCCGAAACCGGGGCCGTGCGTCTCACTTCGCGCCCGCCTATAATTAATTCATGTTTTATTATTATTGGAATAAGCGTGCCGAATGTATAGTTTTAAACGTATAAAGCGGTATTTTGCATAATCCTTTTTTCCGTGAACCTTTACTCGCTGCAATTTATTTCAATCGTTCATTATACTTATTAAAATGCTGGAATTCTTGCATAAAATTCATTAAAATCCTTTCAGTTACTAGTTATCCGATTTTTTTTTGTTGACTTGATAGGGAATGGAGAAAATTATAAAGTTATATAAAAATATTCCTATAAATGTTTTTGTACCAGCGTTTCTAGAAGGCCGCCCTATTAGATCAATTCTTTTTTTCTCGTAAAAGTTGATTTCTATGTCGGCATACCGGTGGTGATCTTCGCGTCAATTGGGGCGACCACGGTGCGTGGGCGACAAACGTCCATAACGAAGCCGCAGTCGCCCGGTGCGCTTCCGAAACGAAAATATTTCGGCCATCTCGAAGTTGTGTCCAAATTACTTAGATCGTCCCAGTTTTATTAAATTCGTATTGAATTTTAAAATTTTGAGTGTTTTGAGTTCCAGTAATATGACTGTCTTACTATTATCGGAAACTTGAAACTATTTTTACGAGTAAGAATTTGTTTCTTTTTTTATTATCGACATTATATATGTATTATTTAAAGACTGTAAACTACATATGATTTTAAAAATAAAACAAAGAAGCATTTCATCGCAGTGCGATATCGCAAAGCGAGTTATAGAACGTATCTTGTTACTTGCCAGTGCAAGCAGCGTGTTGAATGAAAGTAAAAAAGCAGACTGCGGCATGACACTCCGAGTAATGGAACAAAGGCCACTTTTTATTCTCTTATAATTTAATAGAATTCAATTTTTTATAAAGAATGACAAAAGGGACAACAAAATTCAAATATAAATAAAGAACATTTACACGAACAGTTTCAAGTTTAAACTAACTGTAATTAATATTTGTACATAATATATGTATATTAGCTTAGGGATTTAAAAAAAAATACATACCTATAATTAGATTTAATTTTTGTATACTGATAATAATAGGAACATAGGACACTATAGGTGTTCGTGTGTTCCTAAGAGTTAGGTACGACACGACGTGCAAAAAAGATTAGTTTTTATCTATACCAGGGGGTTAAGCTTGCGTTACCTTTTAGCTGTATGTGTATTAAAATCTAAACTGGCATACCCCCTATGAGTTCTTAGCGGTATTCGCTCGTGCGGAGTGCTCATGATTTCTCACCGGGACATTATCTGAATTCGGATAACCAAAATGTATCCCAAAACGAACACCTATCATTGCTTTTTTTTTTTTAAATCTGGCGAGTACAAAATATATTCGGCGCTCGAGATTAAAATATGTATTTGTAAAAAGTCGCTACGGTGGTCGAGACATTATGTTCGTGGGGTCGGATCTGAAAACTACAACACCTAAGTTCTCGACAACAATTTCTTAGATATTTAGTTCACTGAGTCTCACTCGTTCGGTGTTGTGGACTAAGACATTTACTATTTCGAGAGGAAGGGCGGAAAGCTTATTAAGGAGTTGCCGACTACTCGCTGACTTTCAGTGACGGTTTACTACTGCCGCAGCGAGCCTAGCGGCCGCAAGGACCCGTAAAAGTTGCCTTTTATTTTGGTGGGACTCTAATGCCCCCTTGGCATATATATGGGTTAATGCCTACCCCTCTCAGTTGTAAAGGAGACCTGTGGCCAGCAGTAAAACGTAAATAATATACGATAAGTTGTAAAGTCTTTAAGTGTACGCATATGATAATAAAGTTCTTCCACCCTCCTCTTATTCATTTATTGGCATGCTAAGATAAAGGAAAGAACATCGATGCCATTAAGGATACATCTGTTATACTTTATCACTCTATAAATATTCCTAAACATTTGTATGTGAATTAGACTAAGCAGGTGTTTTATCTTTCTGAATAATGTATGCGATCCAAGGAAATAGTAGGCAGAACTTTTCCTATTATGTTATTCATAACGAAAACAACTGGAGGCAGGGAAGGTGAATTTGCGTGGCAGCGCCATCGAGTGTTTTTGTACGATTTCGTTCCACCTGCCACTTTCCCATGGATAGCAATTTGTGTTATTTTAATCGTTTTCAATCAGCATTTTAATCTTCCGACAGTTTAATTCACGCCTTGTATTTTTAAAGGCAATTAAGAATCTAGTCAACTTACATATTGTATGTATATTACGCATATTCAGCATAACTTAATATATATATTTGATAATTGATATTAAGATACAACTGTTTCAATGGACTCGTCATGTAGCCTTGAAATTAAAAACAGTAGGGGTTAAGACGGAGACGTGAAACGAGCCTGCGATATTATAATAGAGAGTTCGGGTAGTTATGAGCCAACTGCCATCAACGTAGACCAGCTTGGTGCTTCTGAATCTAAATAAATGTCACCTTTTGATTGATAAACGTTCAGTTAGAAGATTTAAAATCCTTTTTAACCTCATCAGTGTGTTAGAAGAAGAAGCGTGGCGGGTTTGTTCACCCCTACATCGTGAGATTTCGCGGATGGTCGGGGAGATTCGGGAGGCTGCGTCGCAGGGCGCGCGCGCGTACCCGGCCGTTTCGTCATTGCGACGGAGGCTGTCGTGTGTCGGCGCTGGCCCGTGCGAGCGCTTGTCCCGCACCGCTCCGCTCCGCACCGCGCTGCGACCGTGTGTCACCTGAGCCGCGGACGGCGAGCGCCCGAGCGCCCGAGCGCCGCGAGAACACGCCCTCGTGTCGATCGAGGTGACTCGTGCGACGTCCACGAGCACCCGCCGAGCGCCGGCCCGGCCCGGATACCGCGCAGTGCATGTGCCCCTTGTTTTAGCTCAGTGACCACGCTCCCGGGGACCGGCAATTGTGGCGCGATGTGAAGAAGCCGCGACCGTGATTCCATGTGTAAGTGGGTGCGTTCCGTGTTATCACTACTCTTTTCGGCGGCTGTCGTCTCCCGATAACGATTTTCCGCAAGCTAACAGCTCCGGCGAGTGGCATTCGGAATAAAAATGAATGAATTACGAAGCAGCTCGCCCCGGGGAGCAGCCGTTGTATTTTAACCTCTACACGTCGGAGATAGAGTCGCGCACGTGCGCTCTTGCTGCTCATCAGTTGGAAGGTCCTGCTTCTGTCTCGTTTATAAGAAACAATGAATATTACAGTTTAATAAGTTCTACCGGCGGGTTAAAATATTTATTCATTCTTGAGCTTCTATATGTAACAGGTGTTGTTTAATGCAGTATTACATTTGTCATTGAGAATGTTATTAGAAAATCAATACAACTTTGTGTTTGCTCTTTACTTTTTTAATTGACTCAGTTATAGTCCCTTAATGCCATTATAGAAAGAACATCTACACGTTTTTGTTTTATATGATGGCTATTATACATTTTGTAAGTCATATAAAAGAAGTAGTGACTATTCAACGAAACCTATTTTTTCTAAAATTTATTTATGGTTAATCATAAATCAGCATTTTAACTGACTGATGCTTATAAGCTGTAATCCAAACACGCACTTGTGATTTAGATTGTTGATTCCACGTCGAAGGGATTCTACACCTCGTTAAGATTGGAAAGTATTTCAGGAGCTCCCGGCAAGACGACTATATAAACTTTATACCAACAAAACTCAGAATAAATCCCTACAAATAATTTCCTTAACATTCCGTTACCTTTGTCCGTAGGCCGATTTTTACGACATCCTCGGGTGGCGTGGTTCTGTTCTATTCTTAAGCCGGGTACAAGCGCGACATAAAAGCCTTAATAGCAATCTGTACTAAAGAAAACATGCATCGCATGTAGGGATTGTGCTATGACTAGTTTCTGTAATAAGAAGAGGAACGAAGAAAATAAAAATACAGTTGATGTATTGAAATATATAGAATGCTAGAAAGTATTGTTGTTTTGTTGATTTCAACCAAACATGTACGTATACTTTAATTAGCACCAATATTTTTGGATTTTTTTATTTCTTAAAACAGATTGCCGAAACTTGAAGACGTTACTTAATAAATGGAATAATGTTCGGCATCCTGAATATGGCATTCAGAGCAACATTGATTGTTGTAAAGCTTCTAGGCGAACTGCGCGTGAAAAACTTTCCATTACAATAAAAGCCATCTGTACAAACAAACGCAAACCGTAACACACATTAATGCAATTTCTTAAACGCCACTCATTACTCTTAGTAGGATTTTCAAAATATGTTTAAAAGTTGTTTAAACGTGCCACGAAAGCTTTTGAGTGTTGTTAATGTAAATTTTCAGCGTTGCAACGTTACATTTAAAATTAAAAATAGTCTCATTTCCATACTTGTCATGTATGTTTGCGCGAAAACTAATTTGTTGAGTTTGTTCCGGGCGAGTGAAAATGTTATTTAAAAACCAATGACGTATATTAAGAGCAATAGCGGACGCACTGCGAGCATTCAAAGAATATTACACAATATGAGAATGCTCGGCTGATAACGGGCGGGAATGTTTTTGGGGCACGCGTTGTGAGTACCTAACTGGTGAAAAAGTACCATGAATTGTAGACTCGGTACAGTTGGCAGCGGAATGTGACATATATCAGAACATCTCTTGTGCCGGAGCTCGGCTCGACAACGAAAACATGCAGAGAATGAGTGTGTGTCAGGAGCAGCCCGACTGCAAATAAATGGCGCATGTATGCCCCGCGTGCGTCATACGCCTCCACTGGGAAACTTCATATATCTACTTGGAGCAAAATAGTACGATAAATGTTTTACTTATAACGCTTAGCTTAATGTCTCATATCAAAGTTAAATAGCTGCAGTCGCGTGTAGCAACGTGGCGGTAGGTAAGAGCGGATATTAGTTTACTTCCGGGACCCATTTGATGTCATTCGCGATCCCCTCTCGTTTGCCCTTCAGGTGCGCATATTTAGCAGAGCGCCGCAGCGAAATGAAAATGTTATCTAAGTACTTTTATAAGCAATAAATAAATAGAATTTTATAGCAGTTTACTTGCAAAAGGTCCATAAAAAATATCTCGTCTCGGTTATAAACGGACATAAATAAAGGACATAAACAATAAGCTCAAGGAAGACCGTAATAAAAGTTAAGAGAAGTATTCGTGCCATAGGTTACATGCCGACGCAGCTATTTTAAAAGTTGATTATGAATTATTTTCCCTTCGGCTCTTTGATCTCTAAAGAATTTTTCAATAACGTCGTCTCGCTTTATACTCGTCGCAATTAAGAAGGTAGCATTACGACAGCTGTCATGCGAATTGCTTTTTGATAAAATAGGGCTGCATTTAAATGGCGTATTATTGAATTTTAGCTTTGTTATGACTCATATTGTATCTATGTATTGTACCGGAGTAACTACGGAGTTTAAACAAATGATAAACAATTAAGATTGGTGTGAGATGTACCTACATAATTCACTCGTATATAAGAGAATTAGGATGAAAGATAACTAAAAGTATATTTTTGCTTACATTTAATAAACGTTTAAACAGGGTGTAAAATGTGTTTGTGATCACCATTACTATTATCTAGGTATGTTAGTTTCCGATCACGGTCTTTTTACACAAAGAAAAAAGAAATGTAGAGTGGTTTAGTTTTCCTGTTCTAAGAAGATCCTAGTTTTTTTGTGTTAAAGTAGATAAATCCAATTGATGCACACTTATGTGATATTTTTTAATGTTATTATTGTGCTATATTAGAATAATTGTTGTTCATCGTATTTTCTTTTAGTTTTAAGTATTTGAAAAAAAAAAACAATCTGTGTTCGAATAATTGTAGTATCAGTAACATGTTATTGGTATTGCGGAATAGATTGTTGGATTTTTTAAAATTCTGTGCGCCGTTGTAATCGCGAACTTGAATGTTTTGGTTTGATTGAAAAGGTTTTTCCAATCAAGCGCTGAGCACCTGTTTGTAAAATATTTTGACAATTGATTGATTCACAGCCTTTACCTATGTACATTGTACATTTGTGACGAAGTCGTGGAAATTGAATCGATTTTTATTTAGTTAGACCATGTACGATTTTACCTAGATCCGGGCATATTAAACAAATAAAATTAGCGTCTACAGTTAGTTTTTATGCGTCCAACTTCGCGGTATCCAACTTTGCCTTATGTTCTTAAACTATTTAGCGTCATTCAATACGAGTCACTTTAATAAAAGAGAATCATATTTAAATTATTCATGATTTTATAAACAATTTTATGTACATTGTAGATTACACTTATTAGTAACTTACTAAGACATTTAAGAATTTTATTTGTTGATGACACATAGCATTCGCTACGCCAATTTTCGCTCCTTCAATATATCTCCAACTTTGATTGAATGGTTTCGAAACTACCTGGACGTCGTCAGTGTGTTCACGTTAGTGAATCGATTTCTTTTTAGTGTAATACATCTGCCGGTGTACCTCTTTTTATCATCTCTTCTGTTTTCTCTTTTCATTAATTCAATATCTTGTAATCTCACTTCATCCTGCCACCTTTATCCAGTCGACCCCCATTCAGCTGTATTGCCAAGCTCCTCTCCCTCAGTTACATGATGCTATTCAAACCATGAATTGCGACTCACGCGGCTTATCGAAGTGGAGTAACGCATACGGCCTTAAACTGAACCCAACAAAATCGCAGTGCATAATAGTTGGTAGCCAAAGAACATGCAGCGAGATGGAGTGGTCGCATCTGCCCCACTTGTCTCTTGACGAGATAAGCATCCCGTTTAGTGACACCTTTAAACACCTTGGTAATATCATTGATCGTCATTTGTCATGGGAACTTTAACTGATGTCGGTCAGTCGTAAACTATTTGCTTCTGCGGGATCCTTTCCTAGGTTGCGGAATTTTCTTCCTACATCTACCAAAATTGCGTTTGTATAGTCTCTGTTACTCCAAATCCATTAAAAAAATGCATGCAAAAGCTTAAACAGTTGTGCATTATCTTTACAATAAGTATGCAGCATTTATGTATTTGCTAGATACTACAAGAAACGGAACTCGCTATGTCAGTTATGATTTTTAGTCTGAATATATAGTTATACAATGATTTTTTTATTCATGATTCAACTTACATTAATTAAATTGGTTGTTTTTTTGTTCGATACTATTCTCGTAACGACGCATATTTTGAAGCCTGAAGAAGAAGTATTTCACATAAATCCTAAGTCTAAAACTATAAACTGAAAGAAACCCTTGGGGCAAAATAGCCTAAAATGAATTCAATTTTGCATTTACTGGTTACAATCCTTGAAAGAAAGGGTTGGTCTCGTCAGTGCAATATGCATATTTGGGCTATGGTATTTTTTTATAAAATGGCGGGCACGGGTGCTTTAAGTTCAATGTAAATGGTATGAAATTGCCTTTAAGTGTTAAGGCTGCTAAAGAAGTAATTCTGTGTATAAATGCAAATAGACAAGATACATCCAGCTGTTTTTTTTTATTCCCTCTTTTGATATGGGCGAATAAAATGAAACATCGTATAATTTTAATCCCAAGTTTTAATGTCGTCGTGAAAAGTAGACTTATGCAGATGTAAACAGACCGTGATCGATTAAGACAGATGAAAGTTTTTTAGCGTTAATATTTTTGTAATGACCGTACCTGATATCGGTATAAGTTTTAGATCAAGTATAGTTTTCAATTGCCTCGTTACCTTGGCTACGCAGCATAAGTGTGCGGCATGCACAGTTCGATGCATCGACAGTTTCTGGATTCCCAACGCGGACAGCATTTTTTAGGATTTGTTTTTGACTCAGGTAATTGTTCCCGATTAAAAGGGATTTATAATAGCTGGCAAAACGTTTGCTTTCCCAACAGTATAAATACCTCTGCTTAATCCATCTGAAATAGGGCGTTAATGTGCTTCAAATAACTATTGCTAAATTACATAACTAAATAATAAATAACGATTTCGAGTTACAAACGTTATGTATTTGTATGAATTATCCGCAGGCAAAGTTTCCAATTCCGCTCGCGCCATCTTGACAATGTGAACTTTGACCATTTCCGTCTAAACTTACTTACGTTCATGAGATCCACTTCATCAAATGTCGTCGGTTTCCCATTCTGTTTCGTGTTACGCCAGTTATTGCGTCCTACATTATCTGTCACCAAGTTGCTCATTGATTGGTTACCGAACGTTCTCCGAATATTCTTTGAATTTTCATCTACATAGTTGGGTCGTTTTATTAAAAAAAATTAAAAACGTGTGCTTTTATGGGCGTAGTAAGCGTTCAAGTATATTAAAAATGCAAATACTATTTTATTAAAATGCACGAATGCAAGGGAGGTTTCTTAATATTATATCGTAAGTAGTGTAGTTAAAGCTAGCAGTAACTACCCGCGCTGCCGGTTCTTCGTAGCATTCTCTCAAATATAAATAAAAAACTAGATTAGCTTTACTCTCGGATAGACCAAATAATAACTTAGATAAGTTCCCTGAGTATAGGCAATATGTAAGCCAAGTGTATTTACAAATCATGTTTTTGGCGTTAAACCGACCAGACCGGAGATAAATATTTATGGGCCACACAAACGTTTGTGTCGACCGACAGCCAATACACGCGATCAAAGTACGTACTGTAAAAAGACCGTTAATCAGAACAACTATATCCCATGGGACCATTTGCCTTCCGATTAGGTTTGCGAAACGATTACTTAAGCATATTTTGTATACGGCGCTCGCCCGCTGCACTACTGCTCAAAGTGTTAATGTAGGTTTTGCAAGTAATAAGAAGTACTTGTGTATGTGCAGGCGCAGGGCGGTGAGTGGCAGCGAGCGTGGCGGAGATGGCTGCGCGAGCGAGCTGATAGCATGCGGGCGGCGGCGCGCCGGCCCGCCCCGACCTAGCCGATTTCATCACGAGCGCCACATTCACGGGTAATATACTTCATTAAAAATTATTTTAAACATTTCAAACCTCATCAATCTATTATTATTTATGTATTAACATAAATAATAATAGATTGATGAGGTTTGAAATGTTTTATGGTGCTTTACGAATTGTAGGTATAGTTTGATCATTAAAAAGTGTTATTGAGATGTCGTCATCAAGCACTCAGCTAAACGTAGTCGCCGTAGATTGTCAGTGTGGCCTGTTAGGAGCGACCAACATGTTATGTTTATGCAATTGTTAGTCCAAGTCATGCACATCAACATCACATACATATTTTCAATACAGAGACATACAATGGCAATGAGATAAATTTTATTCTAAAATCAAATTCAGTAAAAGTTTCCGATGTTCTTATAAAACTAAGAAACAATATTAGATATTATAAAAGAAGTGGCCAAGATTGAAGCTACAATGTTCACATGAAAAAGCGCTTAGGTAGACTATTCATTAAGCTTTTATTAAATTATTTTAGTAAAGAGATTTATAGAGTGCGCGCCAAGCGGTTTGACGTCAGTAAGTCGGGCCATTTGGTTTGGCCATTGTCGCCTATTCCGGCGTTTCTATACGCCAACAAACGTAGGGCGTGACGTATGCCGACTCAACGCCGCTTTCACAAAATGAGCACTCGTTTTATACATTTTACTTCTTTCAGCTTGTTGGACCCTAGAAAATGATAATATATTTTTCTAAAACAGAATATGAAGCAAAACTATTAAACCTTATGTTGTTTTCAATACGTGACTCCTGACACTATAATAACACAAACCCTAAGCAAGGGCGCTGTAATGTACAATCAGCGACTTTAGTTTCAGCCGTGATTAGAAGACTTGGTGTTATATCTTTATTATATAGAATCCAAGTTAATTAGCAATGCAATGACCAAGTGACAATTTCGCCTGTCAATACACAAACGAATTACATGTCCCATGTCCTATACACTGGTGTTCCTGATCGCACTCCCAATGGGATGTGTTATAGTTCGCGAAGGTACATTATTATTATATATGTTGGCCAACTATAGCTGCTGTTCTTGACGCACGATATATTGCTGAATTTCGCAAATTTGATTATAACGGTCGACGATATCGAATTATATCCGCAAGACTTGACGTTAAAAGTGGGTCGACCCTAGGCCTTTATGTGAAAGTAACTTTGATTTACAATGTACTTTGACCAGGTCATAATCAATGTCTAAACTATTACAGTTTAATTCTTTCCCTTTTTATATTATTTTTGAAATTTTGTTCCTTGGCTTTGATTTATAAATCTTTTCAACTATACATGACGTGCTAGAAAAGTATTTTTCAAGTGATCGTTACAAAACATTACAAGTAAATTAACGATATAGTTATAAAATATGAAAATAACTTTACTGATCACACTTCCACATCGTCACCAGTAATATTATTTATTTTACATTTTCACCGAAAAAAGTTATATACGTATGACAAGAAAGTAAACAGATTTTACCGCCTATTTTTACCGATATTGGGGCCTTAGATGCTAGGAAACAGTCATTTGGTGTGTGGCAATCTTATTTAAGAGCCAGAGCGGCTCGGTCGCGTCGATGCCCCGGGGAAATTTTGTTGATCATTTGTGTCAGCAGGTTCATCTCTTTATCGACACATGCACACGTGTACCCTCATTCGATTCTTTGTATTGTATATTGGTGTTCAATTGTGAATCATTTAAGTGAAATAGCTCGCGGCGTTTCGTTTGTAGGCTACAGTTTTAAATATTCGCAGGCAAAATTGTAACGTTTTTATAAAATCTATTTGCGATAAATTTATTATGCAATAAATTGGGATCGCCAAATAAAAAGTGAATTCAAACAATTGTACATCAATTTTATTAAATATAAAACTAAATGATCAGTTTATAGTATATATTAGTAGTAATTTTTGTTGTTTCCTAAATTATCGTGTGGTCCATAGATACAAGATAAATAATTTCATTCTCTGAATTCCGATACTCTTATGGATGTAAACAGACATAAGATATAAGTGACGTACCCTATTCTTCCAATTGGGAGCGTGCAAGGCAGAATCAACGGAACGCTTGCGGAATTGACCTCGTTTGTTCTGTCAATATTTGCTGTCGTTCTGTAGTGAACCTCAGAAGGGGTGAAGAAAGCCCAAGTGATGGTTTTTCGATATCCGTTTTGTGATTTGCTAGTTTACACTTTGTGGGCGTGTGTGGTTTTGAATTCAACTTTATATTCTTTAATTGAAGGCTATTTAACATATTAATATAAATTTGGGTAAAGAATTTCACCACTTATTGTGTATACATAAAATAAGTATGCAATTTGCATACAATCTAAAAGATATGTGAATAACGATGCTCGCTATATTAAAAGGTTGCTATAAAACAATATAACGATGAGATTAAATTAAAATCATCCATAAGCATATAGAGGAGTAATACCAGCGTTCCGTTTGCATTATTATGAAGTAGCTATAATATGAAAAGGAAATTTATTACGGCGATTGTTGCGCGATCATAACGCGAGAACTTATTGAGCTCCTAACTTTTCACATAAATAATAATTCTCCAGTAGAAAATAGTTTCTCTGGGATTAGAACAATATTTCTCGTATGTACACAGCTTTTTACATCAGTCTGCCAATGTAAATTTCCGCTACAACTTGGAAACAATTGGATCAGTTTAGAATCGGTTTATGATGTAATAATTGTTTTACACAAATATTCCTTATGAATCGCAATATAATAAATTGGAAATCGGACAATAATATAATACTTACAGCTGCATTCATAGCACAGCAGTGAGGGCCGATTGTGAGACTAGAGGCAGCGGTGCCGCTACTCTATCATGTTAGTATGGAATGTACGAACTAGTCATGAAGCCGTAAAAACAATTACAATTGGCAGCACTTAGCAGTAAGACGATAGCGTCGGATCATTCGTCATCGCGTTGTGAATTTGTCAAGTTGTTTGTCGGGAGATTTTCTTCTTTCTTCTTATTGAACTCGTTTCTCATTAATGTCCATCGCCGGTCCGGGCGCAATACTTATTAATTTTCCTAATGAAACGGTTGTGGGCCTAATTAGGCAGGGGCTCCAGCGGCCTTCAAAACTGCCTTCACTGGAAAGTTTAAAACGCTCTCCTGACGAGCGACCGTGTAACCCAACTTGAAACAGGCTTGTAATACAAAAAGTTGCTCAATTATTCTAAACCATATTAAAATAGGTGGAGTCCATAAATTAAGCAGCACCAAGCGTTTCATATGATGCTTAAGAATTGTGTACACATTTTTTTGTCATATTGCATTCGTTTTTCTGGATGATTTGGGTTTTTATAATACAATAGACTAAGTACCGACCGTTCCCGGTGGAAGTCATTGGGGGAGGCCTATGTCCAGCAGTGGACCACTAATGGCTGATATGATGATGATGATGATGAGACTAAGTAACTTCAAGCTCAGGTGATAAATTTCGCAATTCTATAAGTATTTGGATCATTTCAATAATAGTTATCCCAAAGAGTTACTTATTGACCCGATAATAAACAAAAATATAGATATTAAGTGCAAGTTACTTTCTAATCAAAATTTGAAACGATTTCGGTGTAGCGCACCGGCCACGTTTCTTAGAATTGTAACTTTTAAAAAGCAGCAATCCCTCCTTATTCTCGAAAAGAAACAACTACGGCGTCTCAGCAAATGAAAAATAACGTGTTCCATTGAAAAGAAAGTCATCATCCCTTAAACTCTTCCGACAACAAATAAATGGCGATTTTTATTCGAAAGTTGGGAACTCGAACAGTTGTATGTATGTTGTTTGTAAACTTGGTCCCGTGCATGTCTCAATAAGTAAAGGCGTTTGCTGGAAGAAATATGTGATTTGCCGCCAGCTCACTTGAATTGTATGTCTGCGAGTATTTTGAAGAAGTATTTAACCACAATATCCTCATTACCTATTTTTCCAGATCACCTATTTTTGCCAGTTGATTTTTATATTTAGCGTGGTAGAGTTTAAGGGACCTCTCTACTCACAAAAGCAAAGCAAACGCCACTGGCTTTTTAAAATTATTTAAATATCCTTAATGTATTATAGGTTATTGAAATTATCAGATATATTTGGACTCAGTCCGAAACAAATTCTTATAGATCATATAAAAAAATCTGTACATATCATGCTACTCGGCTGTGTCCTTGTTATATTAAATATGGGACCGTGAGCAACATAATAGCGTATTAGTAGACTTCGTTTCTCTGTTTTATTCTAGACAAACGCCTTAAACGCTGATGTACTGATCCATATCTCTTACATCACGCTCCAAGCTCATATTTAAAAGAAAAAAAAACTCTCATGTTACGACGCATAATGAGATGATTCCGCTGAAAAAATGCTCTAGCTTTATTTTTAGACGTGTCGAGAAATAAGGCTCCTTTATATAACTAAATGTCACGCAATATTATCCTAAAGGACGTATATATATGTACTACAGCAGTTACGTAAAGGTGTGTTGGAATGGAGATTTTTTAGAAAGAAGAAATAACATGTAATGTTGCCTGCCTACCTAGTCGTCTCGCGACTCAAGATTGCTACGGAAAAAGTGTGATTAGGTTTTTTTAGTGTTAAAATCTTAATATAGCACTAAGACTGGACTTGTGCTCCAACAACGTGTGCGAAGTCGTGAATGCACTTTTGCATACCCCTATAGTGGCAAATAGGCGTGATATTATGTACATATATTTGTAATATTGAGTGCATCGGTAACTTTGTACAACATATAAAGACCATCAATATTAATTTATAAATGAAAATACGGAGAAACTGCGTCAAATAAATAAATGGACCTCCGTTCCGACAGTGACCACCGAGACGGAAAAACACAATGGTCCCGAGCATATTATGTAGTTTTGTTTTTAAACTAGCGGTACCTCGTAGTGGCCGTATGTGCCAAATTGAATTGTAAGTAAAGAAGGCGATGTTTGATTTTCACATTTTCACAGAGAACATTGATATAAATAGAGAAGAAAATATTCATGATCGTTTGCCTCCGGGGACGATATTTGTTTTGCAACTTTACGCGTGGTCTAACTTTAACTATTAAACATATATTGTACAATAATGAATAACTGTTAGGTGTGAAGCGAGTGAGGGATCTGATGATGATACACCGGAAATATCTCAGATAGTATGTTTGCAAATATTTGTAATTTCTACTCACTTTATTATTCACATTCTGTGATAGACGGATAATATTATTAATAGCACAAAAATATACTTAATACATTTCTCGTAAACTTGTTTATGGCCACTGTCACAGTATATCGCTTGGCCTCTCGTAAAGTAAAAATAAACTGGCTTTGCTTATGCAAGCTGCCTTCTGCAAGAGTTCCGTTCAATAGGAAATTTTCTCCAAGTTCAATAAGAAAGAGTTTTGTCGTAGACAGTATAGTCAGTATGATAGCGCCAGCTCCATGAGAATAATAGTATTGTCTCAAAGAATCTCGGCGTGAAATGAAGTTTTGACTCTTGCGTTTTGAATGGCGAGTCAGTTTGAGCTTCAGTAACCGTTGCATACATACTTTTATTCTTTTTGCTATTTTTAAAGGTCGGCAACGTACCTTCTGTCTTTAAAGGTCATGTGTGTTCGTGGGTGGAGGACTATATTAATCGTATAACGGATATGAGGTGTACATGTTTTCTATCATACAAAAAAAAGTATTTTATATTTGTCCTTTTTAACTTACTGTGAGGGCTAAATAGGTTTAAATTGAGGTGACCTAATTTGGCGTTGTATCTCATATAGGACAGGTGATAATTATATCGCAGGGCGTTGTTTATAGTATATTTCTAGAACGCATTTTTTTACTTAGTAAAATAAAAAGAACGAGTCAGAAACCATTTTTTAAGGATTTAGTGCAAAAACAAACTACAAATAAAAAATCGTTACTGACTAACGTTTAACCGCAAATAAAAAGTGTGAACAAAGGCAATACATCGTACTGCCGGACATGCGTACATATTCGTCTATCCGCTACGACAGTGTAGATATATGGCGTAGCCAATGCTACGTTTTGCTACGATTTTTATAGCGTTCGCAGTGCGCACCGAATCCTACAGTGCATGAAAGGGCGTCATACAGGTCAGCCGACGTCATACTGACGTCACAGCCGCGTCCGTGACCTGCCTGTACCTAGGTTTCTGTATAAAGCCTACGTAATATTTGCTTAATACGTGACTCCCAGCTGCTATTTACTACACTTTCAAACGTTAAATAAACTTGCGCGCGGAGAAATAGGGTGAAATAAAGGTAGGCAAAACTTTTTCGACTCGTTCAAAATCCCGCTACTTTATCTGTTCCCTGTATGTATGTAAGCAGTGGAACAATCTGGTGTCTGGCCTATAAAACAAAAATAGATTTGTTCCGAATAGATTCTCTCTTCGGTAAATATATTGCATCTTGGATTCAGTTGGGGCTAGTTTTATATTTAAACATGTTAAAGGAAATACCTAGGGATGCATGTAGGCTTTCGCGTAAAAATATTGTACATCTTCATTTTATTTTGCGTTGTTATAAAATTTTATATAAAATCTGTTTTTTGAAGATATGACCAGTTATTTCATTGCAATGATTATATGTAGTAATATTTAGGCATACCTACCGTATTGGTATTCATGTTTTGCTAGTCCGCACTCATTTTGAATACTACACTTACCATGAACAATCAGTGCGGTACATTGCCATACTAGTTTATGAAAAAGTGTTTTTAGCTATGTTCATACTTTTGGTACATGTAGTACGAGTACCTTTAGAGTTGAAAGTGAACGGACGTGACTCGTCTGAAACTAATATCCGGTTAGTTAATTGCAACGCTATTTGTATAAGGAGGTCAATTAAATTAATACCGACGTCTCGGTCGAGATTACTTTGCGCGGCTTGACAGGATGGACCTTGCTGTAACTAGTCCATATCGGTAGCAGAAAATAAACTTAATAAACGCTGAATTAGTAAAGGAATCTAACTATAAACGAAAACGATTTTACATAATCAGATTGGAAATTCTTGCAGTGTAATGGTGGAATTCATAAAAAGGTATGATAAATATATAAAATGTAAGTACAATAAATTAACAAATAAGATAATTGAGAAATGTTTTGTATTTATTCTGTTAAATACAACAGTTGCCTTTCTTATAAACTGCTATAAAAATGTTTTTCAATACAACAATAAGCACAACTCAGTTAAAAACAGTTTGTTAATCTCCCAACTTCAAATGAGTGACATGTGAGTGTCGGTAAGTTTGGTGTATGTCCAGTGTCCACACATGAGGTGCTTAAGTGGCGTGTGGTTGGAAAGGCTTAGATGAACCATCGCACAGAACAAACATAGGAGTGGCGCTTGTGTCGGTCACCGGGCGTGCCTCGCTAATCGCCACCAGTCTACTGCATATCCCAGCACTGGCTTACAACTTGCGGCAACAACGTGCAATTTACCAAAAGATAACTTCACATTTTTAAATTTAACTCAAAGCTTAACTTCGCGTTTATAAATTCCTGTTGCATTTTTTAATCAGCGGCAAGCTATAAAGCGTTTCAGTTCCGGTTAATCTGCGATTTGATGCTCGCAGAGATAAAATTTTAAATTGGAAAGCACATACAAAATAAATCAGATTTGTCGCTATGGAAAATGTCTTTAACGATTTTAACAGAAAGTTTAATAAAGTTAGCTGTAAAAATCAACCGACATATTTTTAATTGGAATACATCTGTGGAAATTCTCATAATTTATATTTCTATCGCTAGACTGTCTTTATGGTTGGTTTTATGAAGTAAACACTGCGATTAACGGTTGCTAGTTCTGTTAAAGTTTAATATATGTAGTTTATGCAGGTGTTCTTATGTAATATGTTAATGGGCAGGGAAGTGTAAGTGCAGACAGGAGACGGGCGACGAGTTATCTCTGTGGGTTAATACCTTGCTCTACGTTAAGCAAGGATGTGAAACGTCGGCCCGTCTGTTCCGTGTATATCTAGACAGCTGTCTCTCCCCTTTGAAAGGGGCCACTGTACTATAAAATTAGTAGTGGCGCAATGCTGAAATCTATATTATGACTTGCATTGTGTAGCAAGTAAATACTGAACAAAACCTTGCTGTGTGGCTTTTAATTAAACTTGTTGTTATTCGTGTAAACAAAACGCTTTTCAATGATTTTATTTCCTTTTATTCCAAACTAGCTGTTGCCCGCGACTTCGTACGCGTAGACTACAGGGTTGACTTCAAAAAGAAAATAAGTTATAGTCTATTTTACTTCTTAAAGTCCTATTTATGCCCATACCAAAAATCATACAAATCGGGAAAATTATTTAAACGTGAAACCGCAACGCTCCGGTCGGCGCGATGTACATAATTATTGAGCGCTTGAAGATAATTTTCAAACTGCGATATCTTCTAAGATACTCATCGAAATCAAATGATGTAAAGGGCAAATTTCTTCTAAATTAAATACTTATACTGAATAACGCATTTATTTGGATAAGGATTAATATAATCTTTATAAAAATGCCTTCACAAACAATGCTTTATTTTATAATAAATTTAGTTAGCATAAAAGAGGTTATAGTGAACCAACCCTAAAAGTTAGACATATGCTACCGCTGACTTTTTTGTAGATATTATCAAGCTCTACAACTTTTCTCTAGGACTCAACTATATATCTCCCATGGGTAAGGCAGCGTTTGCAAAAAACGGTTTCGTTCGCCCGTTTTTTCTCCGACTTACTTCGCAAATCCTGCTACAACGAAAAAGTCTTATCATTTTTCGAACTAATATATAGCCTATGACACTCCCAAAGAACATAGCTTTCTATTGGAAAAAGAATTTGCAAAATCGGTTCAGTAGATCCCGACTTTACTTTCTACAACGTCACAAACATACAAATATACAAACATACAAACATACAAACTTACAAACATACAAACTCACAAACCTTACCTCTTTATAATATTAGTATAGATATACAATAATGCCTCCGCAAGTAGATGTTAACCATCACGATTTAAAGCTGCCTCTTTTCCAATATACTCATAAACGATATAATAGTAACGATTATTTTTTGTGTGTTATATACCCGTTACAGGCCATTTGAACCTTGGTGCAGAGTGCTAGACCATGTTAGTAATTTATGTTGTAATCAACATCACTGCCTTAGATATAGCTGGCATCCGTTACATTACGCCTCTGAGACGGGAACGTCCGCAATTCCATGGGACAGTTTTAAATTTGACCATAGAGTTGTAAGTAAAGCTTCGCTGTAATTTTAACTACATAACTTGTAGTGTGGTGTTGACTACCGTCTTGGAGAAAAGCAACGTAAACTAATTACTTGGTCGTTATATTTCGATTATCGATGAGATGTAAAACCCGCCACATTAATAACCGTAAGTCTTTCACGTTCATAAGTACTTATGTACTCGTATATTTGGTTAGCATTAGGCGAGCACACTGGTCATAGTTGTTTCTTAACAGACTGTACTGTATTTGATCTGCACTGAAAGTATTCAGTTGTTAGAAACATCAGCGTGTAGTTGGTTTTAAAAACCAAACCTTTTGGCAGTCTCAGCCTGTGAAAAGCATTCTATTTTAATTCTAGTAATTCTACTATGAAATTTCACTGTACTGCCCCTCAAAATTTAGGTCCGTTACACCTCAAGTGGCATTCAAAATGAAAGCTCAGCAGCTGTTATTAGTGAAATTATAGAAGAACATGTGTAATGTCTGATTTTTAATATAATGATGTAGTATATATTATATTTAGCATATATTTTATACGTGTATTTAATTATTTATTTGTACGTGTTTAATATATAACTCCATAGATTAGATTTGCTGTTTACACGACTACCTTTTATTTCTGCATCTTCCACAGATTTATTGTTAGAGAATGCTTTAGGCATTAAGTTTAAACGAGTGCTTGAATGTGTAAGAAGAAAGCTGGCAGATAGTAGTATCTGTAAAATATTTATCTGTAGCTTGTGACTCGCGTTCCGAGTTTTCAGTTCATCGTACTGACACAATCAGACTTCTTACAATTTTCTACGAGATTGCGTTTGTGCAAAACCCACGTTCCTACATATTATATCATTACCGTTTTTGGCATATTTCCAGACGGGAATGTGGCTGTTGGAAGTTCGCAGCCACTGAGCAACCTTTAAAACTTCCTACTTATATTTGAGTCTCTTTGTACGAATATTTCATGCGGTGTATGCCAGTTTAATGAATATTTGTATTGGACGTTGCACAATTCTGTGGTCAACTAAATGGGTATTGTTTAAGTGAAAAGTAAGCGTGTCGGCGGCTCGGCAACACACCACGCCGCAATCATAATTGTTGTTCGTTGTTTTTAGATCCGAATGTGGAAGTTACTTTTGTTTCATTGTTACATACTAACAACTTCCGCAGTCTGGTTGGCCAAGTGGAATTTAGAATATTTTCATGTGAAAACGATGACAGTAAATTCTAGATTGACTTGTTCCCTTTGTATCTGTTATTTCATAGAAATAAAACGTGATTTTTTTCGAATAATTGTTTAGTTACTTTTGTATGTCGTTGAAGAAGTTTGAATGGAGAATACTTGATGAAGTTTAAAGTGCCCGTAAATGTTTCCAAAGATTGGGGTCTGGGACTACTGTAAATTTATTATGAACGGTTACCAGCGACGTCTTATGCCCACTGTTACTTGATTTTTTTAACGATAATATATTTTTTTTATCGATAATTTTGAAGAATAAAAAATTCCATCTGTAATTTTTACTTTTATTTTATCGAAAATTGTAAATATTTAAGTCTTGAATTTAACCATTTTTATTACATTTCCGGAGAGCGCTCAGGCTTAATTATTTCTACCAAGGATGTTTTTTTCTCAACAATATTACTTGTGTAGGTGTATGTGCTCATGCAATGTACGAGTAAATACTAACGAAACAAACATTTACCTACGTAAAATGTCAGTTGTTAGTACTATTAAATATAAGGCTATTTTTAAACTAAATATATCGTTATAAAGCTTAGTCATTTTCTAGAAATGTATAAATTAAATTTAAAAACGTGTGGCGAACACATCCAAATACAAGTAAGCTCTTGTTAGCTTTGATAAAGTGCAGCTGCAAGTCTAAATTATAAATAGTAAATTAAAAATAGTTTATAAATTTAGGATTTGCTGTTTATTCTAACGACTTATTCATAATAATTAGATTTGATTCTTTCTACATTTCTTTTAGCTGTAAGAAAAGGTACGAATATTTTGTAAAGCTAATGTACCAGTAATTTGTCAAGTTATCGCGGCGAATTCATGAAAATCATTAGGAATGCACGAATCAGTTATAACTATGTTCTTCTTTTATTTTATCATTGAAACCGAAATCGTGAATTATTTATTGATTTTAATGTCTGTCACTCAGGCCTCAGTCATTGTTATACTGAGGCGTTCAAAAATGTTGAATGTGATTATGGAAAGCGATATTTATATGATGACCGGGCATAAAGTATAAAGTGAAATGTATTAAAGCCGCGCCGCTGTCTGGATTTGTACAAAACTGACAATAAATTATTCACTGCGAGATGAACGTTGAATATGTAAATGTGGCTAAATGTTTCAACTACATTCACTTTGCATTTTCATTGAGCTCCACATTTCGATCTCGAATCGTCGAAATGTCACAGCAAAAGTACTCTGCACTATGCCAAACATAAAAAACGTGTAGACAGCAAATATATGCGGAGCATACATGTGGCAAGCAGAAATACTATATAATGTGTCTTGCTGGAATAGAGTAAAATTTGGTGCGTTGCGTAGTATTCGGATATTAGAATCAAGAATGTTAATGTAGGGTAAGCTTGTGTCTTCGGTTGAGTTCGCCATGAGATAGACGTGTAGCTGGAGTCAGGATCAGTATAAAAACGCAAACAATTATTTTTTATTTCTTTACATTAGAAAACACATTTCGGATAAAACAGTGTGTATAAACAGTTTGCTTACTGAGAATGGAGCAACGGATAAAATGTTCCCATGTTTAATATTATGTAGAAAATATTCGCGTGTTTTGACATTAATGCGTTGGAGATAAACATTTTTCCGTGCCGGTACGTGCCTTTCGCATCAAATATTTAAGAAGTTAAGCCAAAGAAAATATTGGATAATATACGTACATTTGAATATTCAGTCGTACCCAACACGTTTAACAGTTACATGGACGATCAGGAATACCTATAATTTGGGCATACTTTCTTCTACAGGTTTTTTGAGGTGTCTTTATTTGTATAAATTCATTTTACTTTCTAACTCAAATTAGAGATAGTTCTTTGAGTCTTTCCAAAAAACAATAACCTGATTGAATTAAAAATGATTATAGTATTTGCTGTGAGAATCTTTTGTGTCTATTCGATCTATAACGTTTATTTTTGTGAAGTATTTTCTCTGGTTTTGGTTACGTTTCTACGATACATTTGCAAATGAAATTTCGTGTGTAACTTTTTACGAGTGGAAGTATTTGCTGGTTAAATAGTATAAACGATTGGTAGTCTCGGGGCATCAGCCACTGACATTATTAATATGAAGCGTACTCATAAAACGAAATGATTCCAAACACGTGTTACGAGAGCAGCGGTGTTACAATGTTCATAAAAATATACCCAAACACAGCTGAAACAATAAGTATAGAAATGTGGAAAAATTACAACGATAAATTCAGTTAACATGGGCCATAAAAGCAAAGGACTGGACTTGGGGAAATAAGCGCGCGATATTTTCGGTCTTCGCTTCACCGTTTGTTGTGTTGATTTCTTTACCCGATACAAGTGAAAGCGCTTTGGTGTGTAAAAAAAAGATATCGTATCCGTATACTAATATAATGTTTTACAATTTTGTACCCACCAATTTTGAAGTGAATAAAGATAACATAAAATGCATGTTATGAGTCAATTTCATGTTGATGTTGCGGATATTTTTGTTTTTATCAACCGTAAATCTGTGTACATTATACGTAGGTACATATGCACAAACATTATAATTATCTATAAGGTCTTTACGTAAGTTTATGTGATACATTTGGGTAGACAGTGGGATAGAAGACCCTAGGATGCAAATCCATTACATTAGAGTAATTGATTGGCGTACCTCTAAGTACATGTTTAGCGTACAAAATATATTTTGTAACCAAAATATCAAAATTTTAATCTACAATATAGAAAACTTGCACTAAACCAGCGTTGTGGACTAAGGCCTTAACCTTTTCAGTAGGAGGGAGGCCCTAGCCTTTAAGTATTTTTTTTGGGGAGCATTCATATAAAAAAAAATATTTTCTTATATGATAAATATTAGTCTTAGCGTAAATATCAAAATTGTGTTTTTTCAAATACATTATAAGCTAATACTGCCGCAGATAAAGCAATAAACGATCCAATAAATATAATCGGGGTTGAATGATCAGAAAGGCACGTTTTTCTTTCCATATAAACGCTGCAAACTCGAGTTGCTCAGCCCGTGTTCAAGCGAATCACGACTAGTTAAGTTAATCTAGGTCGCCAAAGTATACGAAACTGCACCTCGTTTCTTTATTAAGAACTGAATAAAATACAAAATACTGAAACATCCGACCATTCAAGGAAAAGAAAGATACTGCCAGTTTTGTTCAGACATTTCTCATTTGTTCAATGGTTTTGTTTCATGTAGACTTGACATGAACTGAAAACTTTTTAAATACTCTACTTATTATAGGTGTCTTCTCTATTTTGCGTCATCGATTCGTGTCGTTGATATGAAACGTCATCCATTATCGCAACGATGCCGCAGACAACGAAACGTAGCAAAGCGAGCCACCGATACTCAATGCACAATGTCGGGAAACCGTGAACAAAATTGAGATGCTTTATCATGTTAGTGACATCGCATCCCTCCTTTGTATATTTCGTTTATTTACCGTCGACAATAGTGGTATCGCATTGTAAAATTGGTTTTATAATCACGAGTTTGGGCACATATTTGCAAGAAATGACGGCAGATTGACAAAGTAGGTACAGATACTTAGAGTGTGATTGCAAGAGGCTACCATACAGACCATGATTAATAATCACCTGAACAAGAGGCGTTAGCAAACCCTGAACCAAGATCGCTGTAAAAAGACTCATTGCCTCTGCGTATGAGACCTAAGCATGACTAAATGTACCTATAGATTGTTTACACTAAAAGGTTTTTGTAGTCGAGTTGTTTGGCATCGATGTTACGTCAAGGTTTTTGCAATCGATTCTGTTCAGCAACGGCTATCGGCAACGGTTAGTAGTTTTTCTCCATTCGTTTCTTAGAAACCGTTTTCTGTTAGTAATATGTAAACGTAATGTAGCTCAGTGTCTAAGCTGAGTGGTCCCCAAGGTGTCGTGGGAGTATATCGTGGGCCGCATCCGCCGCACTTAGATCCGTATCACTACCACCTTATTGGAGTCTAAAACACCTATCAATTTTCTTTATCTCTTAAAGGCGCGTGACATTTCAAAACATCTATGGTTTTTATTGTTAAAACATTGATTTTAAGCTTTGTTAAAATGTTGTTGGATAAAATAAATAAACAATATGGTAACAATAATATATTTTTCGGGTGGACTTTATGAGTTAGGTTAGGATATCAATTTATTCGCAAGTGTTTATAATCATGACTGTTATAATACAACGATAAGTATTGAAGTTGTATTATCTAACCGGTAATGATGTGTATATGACTGTAGCGTGTTGTTGTGTGCAGGCGCGCTGGAGGGCGGCGCGCTGGGCGGCGGCGGCGGCGGCGGCGCGCTCGACGCGCTGCGTGCGGCCGGCTCGCCGCCCGCGCCCAGCCTCGGCGCCAGCCGGCACAGCCTCATAGGTAACACATACACTCTACATATATTATCTCTCTAATCCGCATTGTTACCCAACAGTACATTTTGTATGTACACATTTGTAACTAACCGTATTATGCTTTTTTGTACTGTATTAGTTACCTTATCATCCCCCTTTTCATACAGTAACTTACTATTTCTCGACCGTGTGTAAAAAGGCATGTCTTCTAAAACTATTCATCTTCGAAATTAATACAAACGTTTAAACAACAACAGACACATGTCTTATGTGGCAGTAAGTTTTATTTACTTTTATTTCATCTTTTCACAGTATATTTAACTTTAACAAATTTAAGTTGCATCATTGTGTGTCCAATATTAGTCGGAGTATTGTAGTCAGCTCTATTATCCATTATAGAACAAAATTTCGCTCAGTGGTTAGCTCTCTTGTCACTAATGTGCATACTTTCGTTTAAAACTGTATAACCACACGTTTGCGTTGGCAGGCGGCTTTAATTTGGCGGCATAGTTTAATTAACGGGATTCCAAGTAGTGTGTCCTGAGGAAATTGATGAGTTGTGTAGTGCGAAGCAGGCGCGGCGCTCAGTGTCGCGCGAGGTCGCCGCGGACTGAGGCGTGGGGGGTGGGGGGATGCCTGAGGTTACTCGTAAATCTACGCTACGTGGGTTGCTCTACCGCTTGATTAATTTATTTCCACAGAATCCGTGTTACTCATCTGAAAAGCGTTACTTAGGTACAATTTGGTGGAACGCCTCTAGTCAGGTGACTGCCATGTTTTATGCACAAGTCAACAGTATATGAAGGAAGTGACGCTCATTACACATTAACGCGGCAGGTAGCTCATTATGAATTTACATTTACCGCGGGACCATTGAGGAACCGTTCTGCGGTTTCCCTTTTAACCAGGATTTCCCTTTCTACATTGATTTCATTCGCGTAGGTATTTGTGGTTCGGCTACGGAATTTGCCGTTATTTGGCTCTGATTGTAGGCTGCTAATTACAAACATAGAGCTTTGTTTTGGCGAAAAATAGTCAATTATTTTTTCATTGCTATTCGAAATAGTAATTAGATAAAAAATATGTCTAAGCCTAACGTAAAATAATCGCTACGCAAATATTAAATAAATTTACGCATTATATGTCTCATAAGTATAGGCCGTTTTTGAAAGTATTCGCTACATCCATTTTCATCGGGCTAGTCATAAGATCCGCTTTATTCAGAATGCTTCGGACCTGTCTTGATTTCATCAATACGAAATGAGAGTTACATTATATTATAGCCTTTTATTTAAAAAAAAGAGAAAAACCTACCTACTTATTTAACACCACATTAGAAATGAACAAAGCTGATCGTAAGTATTATAATTATGAAGCTGTAAACTTTTTTGTTAAACGCTGAAAATTCTATGCAACTCTGGAATCGTTCAATTGTGCTGAGAGTTTACCAATGCAATATATGACTTTAAGTGAGAACTGTCATGAGTTACATATTCTTTTGATCTTATTATGACGATTGCGTATGTCAATGGGCCCCTATATGTCAAGTGAAAAGGGCAAAGCTATCACGCATGTGAGAAATGAAGTGACTAATTCATTTATCCAGCATTCCATAAGCTTAGCAGTGCGAATACTGGATGAACATCGCTAAATGAGTTTTGTTGTCTCTCACCATTTTCTGACGGAACAAAGTACATGTTTCGAAGTAAATTAATTCTAATTGATTGAATTATCCACATTAAAATTATATGTTGCTTGGAAATACTTTAGTATTATTGTAGGTATCATAAGATAAGCTATAGTAATGTTATGATCACCGTGAATCCGAAACTGCTCTGAAACAAACCACAATTTAAATTTGAAGCATCTGTAACATGGAAAATAAAACTTAAGTTTTGACCACAAAACACTTTTATGACGTTTGATCATGCTTTACGACAATGGAAGTTTGCGCCATTCTGCTTTTGGTTAGGGGTATAACAGGTGCGCAGATTACCTTCATTTTCCCATTTCTTTTTTACTTGTATTGTGCGACTAGACAAATAAAGTCAGTGACATGACATGTTTGAATTCAAACATCGCTCACCCTGCCTAAGGGAAAGCAAACAGAGCAAAATTTGACTTGTTCGGTCGTAAACCATCAAATTTATCTTGGGTAAATGATCATAGGGGCACGTCGGCGGCTTGTTGCTGATTCGACTACACCAAATCGAGTTGGTATTATGTTCAATGTCCTTTCAAAGGATGCGTGGCTTATCTAAACCTTTGATTTTAAACTCTAATATTTATGAAGGATTGTGTAAAATCGTCGCTGCCATCGTTTGAGTCCCTAAATATAACGAAGATTAAGTTGTTTTAACCTCACTGTAACCAACTATTTCCGAGAAGCCTTTGTGAATGTCTGATAATGAAAGGCTTTGGATACTAATATGAAGGTTAGGAGGGTTATTATTTTGAATTCGAAATATTGTTATTTCGGTCATTGGGTTTTTACAGTAAAAGAAAAAGCTACAACTTGTACAAACTAATTTACTTACAAATCTTATTGTGTAGCCTGTAATCCATTGAGTATGTTTACAAATCCACGTCATAGGTAAAGGCACTGGCTCGTACACATCACCAATATTCACGACCATATAATATTAATTGCCGCCAACCGCTGGAATCAGCATTTGATATTCCTTAGACTTAAGAAATATTTTGCACTAAAGCACCCAACATCCGCTTTCAAAGTGATAATCTCATTTTTTAATTTTACTGAAACTTTGCATTTTTTCTAAATTGTAAACAAATTTTGTAATGTTTTTTTTAAATTAAAGTGAAAATGAAGTGATGATTATAATTTATCTTGAGATATTGGTAGTACTATTTTAGTTTACTTATATCAATAATAAAAATTCAAAAAGAACTTCATCTTAAAATTCTATTGATAATAATCACCCAGGCCAACAAGTCTAAGGGCTATATGCTCAATAAATACAATTTTATGGATTTTTCCACGACACACTTGTTAAAAATAGTATCAAGATCCCTGGTTTAGAGGTAAACAACAAAAGTGAACCTCATCGATTTGAAAGTTACAACGAAAATGAAATGGAATAACAAATTCCAATGCAAACATCATCTCGCGCAGATTTATTCGAGACGTGCTCTTCGAGGGCAAGAAATGGAGCCACAAACAGGTTTAGATTTATCCCCAGCAGAACGCCAGGTAAATGATGTTACATTAGTAATTTCCTGTGCACAGAGGGAAGTTGACATGTAAATGCGGGTGCGATTGATGTATTTGCATACACGGCGGTTATTTTGTGTTCGCCGCGACCCGAGCGGAGCCACAAGCGCTCGCCCCGATAATGACATGTTGAAACTTATCATTACCGAGATAGTTACGCGCAATAATCCGATAATTGCAGTTTGTTTACGACGTGAAAACGACAATAATGGCTCGCCTGTGCCCGTTCGGTAGAAGCCGATGCACAGGCAGGTGATTACACTTACTCGCAAACGTTTGTCCACCCCATATTGGATGCGTTTAAGGGTATGAACGTGGCCGTTCAATTTGTATGCTGTTATACCGACACTTGTTCGCATTGGATGTTTATCTCTTTATCCTATTTTATCAAGCATATGCATACGCATTATTGTTGCTTTTATTGTTGAAACTAAGCCAAAATTTATGAAAAACATTTAGTAGTTATTGTTTTGAAGTTATTAAATTAATCTTACCAACAAAGCCCAGGAGTCACCCGCGATTTACATTGAATGTATTATCATGCCGATAAATTA
This sequence comes from Cephonodes hylas, assembly GCA_030295005.1. Taxonomy (NCBI): domain Eukaryota; kingdom Metazoa; phylum Arthropoda; class Insecta; order Lepidoptera; family Sphingidae; genus Cephonodes; species Cephonodes hylas. The sequence continues at coordinate 8,740,117 of AP025363.1, read as the reverse complement.
TGCGACGATGTTCCTTGTTTAATCGTAGGTTCTTACGTTGATTGATGACTAGCGTTTATGACTATACCCATCGTCGAATTTTACGTTCCAAATAGTGTTATAAAGTTTATTTAAAATGCTCGAACTGGTTTTCCGAGTGTATTTGTCAAATGAAATGCATATTTATCTAGAATAGGATCAGCATAAAACAAGAGGAGGAAATGCTAATATAGAGAGATAGTCACGAATTGAAACGTGTGCTGTATCACGATGTTTTATAGCATTATCAGCAAAATAGTTAGCGAGCAGGTGTGGCGAACGAGGTCTCAATACGCGCTCGTTATGCTCGCTTATCCGGGAATCGGGCACATCCATCGAAATGTTTCCTTAACCGACATCGCTTATGGTTCGTTCGTGCGTTACTGCTCTTTTTACATCTTTCTGTTTTACATCTGTGACAACGAGCTTTTGTTTGTGTCGCTTCACAATAACTTCGTACTAACATCAAAAACGTACTACTGCTTGTGTCTGTTATCCTAGTGCAAATCGATATTTAAATCTCTAAAACACCTGCCACAACGTTTATTTATAAAATGTATTACCTTATCAGATCAATATTCTTGATAGAATAACACGTACTTACATACCATGTCCGGTTTGTTTTCTCCCAGCTTAGACAGAGGAGCATTTCTGCACCCACTTTTGAAGCACACTTCTAGACTACGTGTTGTTACTAAGAATTTATTTACTATATAAAAATACATGCTCGATCCGAGAACCCAACCTGGCACCTTTAGGTGTTATCACAAATTTTTGGTCAGAGAGACCACGAGCGGTCAAATTAGGAAAATAACGTATTATACATAGATTTTATTAAAAAAAAACTCAGACAATAGAATAATTGCAAATGTAAAATACATTAAAGCATAGTAGCAAAGGACTTGTGAGCCAACTATTAATTACGTACAACAGTTAAACGGCGACACACAAACTAAATGGACCAATAGCAACCCAAATGTGTCTTCAATGATTGATCACTTGAGGACGTGTACATCCGCAACCGCTTGTCACCGAGTGTCAGCCAGCGTCAGCGAGAGATCGCTCGGAGCCGTGGAGCCGCCACAATGCCCGCCCAAATACAATATTGATCCTAATACGATATATCAATGGACGGAGTATTTCGATGGCTCCTGCTTTAATTGACGAGGGCCAAGCGGACCGCGATGATTTTAATAATATCGGACAAAAAAGGTTATAACAAAGGTCGTTATTCACGTGTCAGCGAAGGTTGGTGCGGTGTAATCAATCTTTTATTTGGTCCGTTTGTTTATTTTTCTTTGTTTGTTTTTGTATCAGTGTTGTGTACGGAGGATTATTTGATTACTTTTGTTTGATGTTCATTAGAATAAAATTAGATTACGTTTATTTGCATATTTTGGATTTTAATTTGAATATGGAAATTACCATCGAAAATACTTTTGATAACGCATTAATTTAATTATCTCTTGCTTTTCTTATGATTTCTGTACAAAATGTATATTCTCATAATTTTTTTTATATCGGCATGTATAGATACATCGATAGGTCTAATAAAATTATATGCAGTTTTATAGTCGTACTTATTTAAACCTAGCTTACACTTTATTCGGACGGCAAGTGGCCACAAGTTTAATAATATGAATCCGATCACAGCGGTTGGTTCAACTTCTTCCAGTTTCTTAAATCCAATTTCTCAAATCGCTGTATAATGTGCATGCATGTATCGTTGTCAGTGGAGTGTATTTTACGATGTGATAGAAATGTCCGTGTGGAGTTTAATAAAAACCGCCTGTGCGTCGTCCTCGAGGTATTCGATGAAATATGACGCTCGTATAATAGGTGTACGGATAAGGGACGTAAAAGTTTGACGACGCCGCGTACCCTCAATATCCGGGATGTGTCGTCGTCTGCCACGCCTCGCGCCGGTGACCATTCGCTGTCACACATTCAAACGTGACATGTTCACCACTCAACGATTCCAATCTATATACTCGTACTAGGACCGTGAGGTAAATTGTATTTCTTGGAATTTATTCGGACAATGTACATATTTTTCTATCGGTTCCCAATTCTATTTGACATGACGGATAGCGTATTAACGTATTTATATACGTTTACGTGTATATTAGTGTAAGTAGTTTTTATATTTACATTGAAACATTATCGGTTTCTTTTTTATAAATTAGTGACAATTCTCTTTATTACATCGAGTCAGGGTTTATTTTCATTTAAACACAAAGATGCATTATTTGTAAACCTATTACAAAATCTTATTTAAACAGTGTCGGCACTGCAGCCCGCTTTACAATTAAGCGTCGGTGGTGCAATTTAATTAGATCTTAACGGGGGCTTAAGAGCTGTGGTAATCTAACTTTAGGTGGCTGCGGTAATGCACAACCTATTATTGCTTTACGAAGCAAAAGCTTTTACGGATACTAGTGTAACTTGTTCGGGATGCTGTGTTCGATTGGCACCCACCTAGCCTCGTCAGCGCCGATTGCTTCACGGATGAAGAAACTTGAACGGAACAATTTATCAAAAACAACTTTACTAAAGTTGGGCGATTTCAACGTCATTGACGTCAGACGATATTATACAATGAAACAGCAACGAAATCAGAACGAAATGTTCTTTTATTCATTTATATTTTAAGTTTAAAGGAAATTATATATTAAGGTGATTGTACCTTATTATTAATGGCGACATTCAACACAAATGTGCTTCTTTAAAGCATAATACGACGTCATATCTTTATAAAAAACGGCTTGGTACGAGCCTACAGTAACATTTTGATTAGTTAGATCAAGGGCTAAAAAATATACTAAGGTAAATTATGGTTCGTTTATTTGGTTGGCGGCCTTCTGTTAAGAAGGCCTTAAGGCTAGTTCGCATTAGGCTTTATTGACAATAGTTGTCAATTTTACGTTGATATTTAATGTCTGTGACAAAGTTCCCCAATGGCTGGAATGCTGTCATGTGAACTGTAAACGAAAGGCACTAACAAGTTTCGCTGCACAGTAATAGCTGAAACATTGTTTCATAACTAAAAATGTTTCATCGTGCGGAATGGAATTGTGAAGAAAGTGAAAAATTTTCACGGGTCGTTCACACAGCGAGCGTCGTCGGCGCGCGGCCGACTCTAATATGTTACGGAACAGGTGTAACTTTTACACACCAAATAGTTTCATTTTTACGCTTTTACACGTTTTTATTACTGATTGGATTCCCGAGAGGTTTCATCGCTAAGCCCTCTGATGAGATTATAGGTTTTTCTACCAAATGATGGCGACCGCATTTTCACGTTCATTTTTATCAAAGCGGTTTCGGAGGTAAGAAAATTTGGGTAAACTAAAGATTGGGGTCAGGGATTACTGTGTTCGGAAAAACAGATGGCTGTTGTTGATATAGACTAACAAATGTTATATAAGATATTAACAAATTATAAGTTAAAAACTGATTAATGAAAACTAATATATTTTATATACATAAAATATGTGTTTTTGCATTTAGTAAATAGATGCATTTTTTCTAGAAGATATAAGTGTTAAACCTGTGTGATCACCTAACAATATTTTTTGACGTAACCGAATGAAGTACGTTAAGGAGCTGAATTTAATCTTCTCGCAAACATCACGAACAGAGCATACGCCGAACATAATTAATTGAAGCAACGCGCTGTTCTTGTACACTTAATAAAATTAATTATTGTTCGAGATTACCTATTGTGCCGGTGCATCTGTCTTCATAAAGCCTAAGGTAATACAGTTTAGTTCATTAGGTAATGTTGGCTCGGTAATTATTCTGGGCTAGTAGATAGTTAGGACACTCGATGTGCATAATTTGTGCGCGTCGATTTCGACCACTATTCGTTTTGTAGCCGCCTGTTTTATTATTACTGTCGTCTAGAAAAGAAAAGTTGACATACTGTATGTGTTTCAAAAGATGAAGTAATAACGGGCAATAAAATAGTAGTATAATACGATTCATACATTATAAGGACATTAATATACATAAATACATACATAACCTCACGCCAATATTCCCCGAAGGGGTAGGCAGAGATGCATTTCTGCACCTTCGTTCCGCCAGGTATGTTTCAGTCCCACGTAATAGGTTATAGGGCGTGAGCCTTTTGCCGTTTTTCGGGCACATTTCCAGACTACGTGCTGCTACTGACAATTTCCTCATGGAAAAATTCAATAAAACTTTGCCCGACTCGGGAATCGAAACCAGGACCATATTTGTACCGCGAGACCACGAGGCAGTCGTTAATCAGTTAATATCGAACTCGGTAATTCGCTTTTTCACGTTTAAAAGCGACAACATAGTTACGACCCCTAAGTTTCTGCAGGAGTGGACAGGTTGCGTCACTTTATTTAAGATAAGTCGTTTGTTTGCCGTACTCTTGCAATAAAATGTGAATGCATATTCAGTAGTAGAAAAGCGGGTGTAAATTTATTTATACATAAACTTGGGAATGGTGTTACGACCTTGAGTGCTTGTAAATAGTTAATGGCAGCGCCACCGCCGGTACCTGCCCGAGATTCCTTATTGTTGGCTAAGCGAGATTACTTTTCTTGTTATTTTTATTGCCAAAGTTTCGGGAGCCACTAGTAATAATAGCTTAGCCGAGCACCATCTTATCAAAAATACAAAGTGTAAAAAGGCAGATGTAGGCGTGCTTATAAATTTTCATTAACACAAGAACGTATCTTTACTCAGCAAAACTTCTCAGAAACGACTTTCTTATTATCTAAAGGACAGTGGAAGATTTCTTTAACCTTTTCTACAATAACTCACTTGTGGTACGATTTGAAGGTTTTCCTCAACAAACAGTTAAAAAGAGATAACAGTAAGAAGAATTCCCTTCAGTTTTTTTCTCATCGAAATAATTCGCATACGAATAACTCGCGAAATATCGGAAAAAATTGAGTATCACCTCAATAATTGCATTTGTGAGGTTATCCAATTAATTTGGAGCACATCAAACGATTTTCCTGGCTTCAGACGGTGCTCGTTTTATTTGAACTTGTGAGAGGGTCAACATTGCTTTAATGTTTGGAAAATTGCTTTTTTCGGTAAAAGACGATTTTGTGCCCGTCAAGGGAGCAATGGGGATATTAGAATGAAAAAAGGAGTAAATGTGAGGAGTGTTAATTATGAGTATGTGAGTTTCACGATAATGTGCCGAGCGGCGAACGTTTCTCTGCTAGATAGCTCTCGGAGGTGTTAACCCTGCTGAACTTTCATTTAGTATGATTGCGACCGCTCCTGGGCCTGTAGAGGCACTTGTCGGAATATGTTGAAATTCATAATGTCGCTTAGTAGATGTATCTAAAGTGGGCATGCAAGTAGTAAAGGAATCATGAAACCTTACATCACAAAAGTTCATGAATGGTCCGTCAAAGATGAGACCATCGAAAACAGCTATTATGGCAACAACTTCAAGGTAAGAGATCGGAATCATAATAATTTTATTAAAAGATCTTTAGTTGCTGAGCTGTGATTTCCGGTTGCAATTTCCCTGGTAGAAATAAATAGTATGAAAACTGAGCGTTAAGCAGAACAGTGGGAATAGGAAAAAAGCACTAGAAAGAGGGCCATTAGTTATAATAGGCATAATAATGAAAATGGTTGGTATAGTAGCCGGGTGAGCGGTCGGGACTCGGCGTGCGAGCCGTGGGCGACACAGCGACACTGCGAGCGCCGCGTATCTACTAATTGAATCTGAGAACTTGCCGGGAACTTTCCGAACTTGCGCGAAATTTGATTAGCTCGTCATCTTTCTTTGAACATCGAGTTTTAATTTTTTAACTTAGGATTACCTAGCTATCTTGGGATTAATAACGACGTCGGCGGTAAGCGCGCAATATAGAGGACACTAACTTCTATTTTTCGTGCTCATAACGTCCTCTTTTAGGTTTTTATTAATTAAATAAGATTTTAAATCTGTTATACTTCACATGAAACGTAAAGTATCGTACGTAGTATTAATCTTTTACCATTTATATATGTTTTTAATACGATGCAGATAAAATAGCTGAGATTACAGTACCGACTACACCGGGCTACACTGAGGTATCAATGTCTCACAGAAAACCGACGCAATATAGTTGCTTTTGTCCGGTGAGCGAGAATTCCAGGAGCTCTACTGGCTAGTGATGTAAGTATTCGTTCGGTTATCAAGCATAGTACAAGATATGCTGTTACTCTTCAGGATCTAGTGGCAGGGATCAAACAGTGACCCACGGGTTCTTATGAATATTAGACGGTATATAGTTGATGTAACTGATGTAGTACGTAAGTTTGAAAAACACATGCTTTTACTTTATGAATAAAAGGCAATAGTTTGTGACTGATCCCTTAACGCATAGCATAATAAAAATAACTAAAGGGATTATCCTGAAATGCATGCAAATTAGGGATATTGCGGATTCAATTTTTTTCACATCCGCGGATGCGGATGCGAATATTAAGAGGCTCATATCCGCGGAGGCGGATGCGGATGCGGATCTGTATAAAATTGATCGATTGGTTGATCTGTATAAAATGTTATTGCTTTCCTATTGGTCAGCACGTGCGGTCAACCACTGGACACTCGAGACCGACACGCGAACCTCGCCGCCCCTCATCCCTTTCTTTCTTTTCGCGATCTGCTACGCATCCGCACCCGCATCAGCTCCATGATGCGATTTATGCGGATGCGGATGCCGATGCGGATGTCTAAATCTATGCAAATGTTCCGCATACGCGGATGCGGATGCGAATATTTGCAACATCCCTAATGCAAATAGTTACCTAAACGTATATGTACTAAATCCAATAGCAAAGGTTTTTCCAAATTTCAGCTTCATAGGGGATAAAACGCAGGTCCCGATTTTTTAGAGACAAGAACCATGTTTTAAAGCCGCAAAACCAGAGTAAATATTGAAAAAAATAAAGACAAATGTAAATATTTTGTTAAATCAATATTGATTGTTGCCATGGCCGTTACTCCGAAACTCGTACACAAAACCTGTCGACATTTCGCACTGATCGCTGCTTTATACAGATATATTATTATTTGCACATGATTTAAATAAATGCCTTCCACACAATATTTTAACATTCATTTTATTTTGGTTCTGTCAGTGGAATAAAATATTCCGTTGTAATAACTTTATTTTTCAGTAGGTAACGTAAGTTTCCAGTGGGAATTCAGTAATAAAAAGTATTGCGAAGTGGTGAAAAGTGCAAAATCCTTAATGAAGCGTGTAAAGTCCTTTGAAAAGCTGCTATCGTGGTCTTTAGGCGTTTATCAATCATGGAGAGTTGAGCCATGAGCTCTTTACTATTACTTAATACACTAATCATACATCTGTTTTTACGTTTTTGAGCAAAACCAACTTTCAAATTTGTAATATTAGCATTTTTTCTACAGACAACATCCGCGCTTCGTTCAACTGAATAAATACGCTAAGCTGCTCACTTTCGATGGTGGATTCATTGCGTCGCGGTGTGAATATGCATTCGATTAACACTTCGCCATGATTGGGAAGAGCGCCAAGTCACCGCTGGCCACTCTCCACGGCGCACTTTTAAATAATTACGCCCATGATTCCCCTTCATTGTTCTCATAATTCATTAAAGACGTTGTCTTAAATTAAGGTATTTTATTAAGCATCACCCCGCTGAGGGTATTCAAAATATAATCCTATTTAATTAATTACTGCGGGTTAAGTTGCGCATTTCCGCCATTGTTAATGTTGAGAACGCCCCGCTGAGAAAACTTCGTGGGATTATTTCAAATAAAATGCAATCTTATTGCAGGATTAGAGATAACACTTAAAGAAATGAACATTGATTGCTGTGGACTACTAACCAAGTACTCAGCAGTACACAAAACTCTCTTCAAGGGACATGATAATGACAAAGGAACGACGGCGACAATTGGCTCTTTCATTGTGATATGTTTTAATTACTTTTGATAAATCTCTTTCTTCGTAAAATTGTGAACTCCTTTTCACCCACCCGACCGTCCATAAATGGGGTGAAATGCATTTTCTTTCGAGTGACTTTTTTATAAAGCCTTTTCGCCTCTCATATTTTATTCAAATAGACTTGCGGACTGGGAAATGTGGGGAAGACGAAACTTTAGACGTGAGTAATCGCATAAAAACTTTGCTGGAACAACAATCAATTGGAGACTTTCGTAAACTTGTCCAACAGTTTTATAGTTTGAATTTGTATGAGTTCGGATTTACCGATATTATCTGTACAACTTTTATTTCGATCTACAAGTTTAACTTTCAAGATGCTTTGTATCGATGATGAAATGATATAAGTGTACTCTATACCTACATACTCTAAACGGTGCGATTTTTAAATACCTTTTATAGTATTTTTTTAAAGAATAAGAACGTGGTGTTATTTTTAAATCATAGACACAAGTTCAATTTCTTTAAAGTACTGATACGTGTAAATTTCCTGCCACGAATCGACTATGGTTTTCCTCATTATGCAGGTATCGACGATAGTTTGGCAATAGTGGCCAGTTATGTGATAGTAATTTATTCCCTAAGATTTCCATGAATATGTATAACTGTTTGAATTGTATAAATAAGGGACATACAATCATGCCTTAATGTCGTCTTTTTAATATTGAAGTGCCTGTGTTTAGTCTTATTTATACTAAGTTTTTATAATACATAAGTATCTATATCTAACGCTTGAGTTTGCATAATATTATTACCTCATTATTCACTCCTAGAAGTTTTCTTTTACCGAGAATGTTGCAAATAAACTCATAAACTAGTTATCCGTTTACTCGGATAAGCGCTATGAAAATTATATAAAGAGTAAAGCATTTGATCATTCATCCGAGTAATTATAAAAAGTGTTGCGTCGCTAAGCGCGGCGCTAGATCGCGCGAGGTGTCGACGTCAGTGTTTGTTCTCAAGTGGAAAAGTGCAATAAACTAGACCGAAAAGTTCTATCTACACTTTCCACACTCTCGGCGTGGTCTCATTTTAGTGGCAACAAGTTGTTAGTATAACCACCGGCTTTAAAAATATTCCTCTTTTGTCATCGAAAAAGCGTCGCCAAGCAAAAGTATAAGTCGGGATTAAACACAAGTATGTTTGTAGTGTTATGTCATTAGCCTGTACCTAAATATTCAGTTAGCATGAAAGGCTTCACCAGGCCGGGATTGTCTTAATAAAATATTGATCATTCTTTGTTAGAACGCTTGTGTATCACATCACACTAGGAAGCTTTTATCAAACCTGTACTTTGGCGATATTGATGTTTGAAGTTGATATCATAAAATACACAATGATCGTTGCTTAATTGGATGATATTCGGTAGAATATCCGAGTCGCGTTTCCAAAGCCTAAATATAGAGTAATATTGCGGGAATAACGTCGTCTCAACGTCTACAAAGGGCTCGGTTCAAGTTACGCGTACCTGTATCGCCTTCAGCGCCATTTCTTGATTTTTCACGGACATTTTATTTTGTCTGCGAAACAAAGCCTGTAACTCTTTTGTAAGCGAAAAACTTTTTATCTGGAGCACAAGAGGACGATAGCGAAAACGAACTCAAACTTGAGACGAGTGAAGGTCCTGTCCCTTGCTTTGATGTTCGGCCCTACGAAGTCGATACAATTCTACTATTATTTTCATAGTCCGAGATGAAATGAAAGCTTTTGGGTGTGCGATTCTTTTTAATTTGCTTTTAGACAATGCTTATTTTTAATTTAAGCTTGACGAGCTTTTATCATGTGTCACTAGGTTTTGCATAACGACATTTAAATCGAATTGGGTCTCTAATTTACAATGCTAGTTACCCAATGATCATATGGAAGTATTACTAAATAGGTATTTTTTGTTAATGTTGAGTCAAATATTGTCTGATGAAAAATGACATGTGTTTCTTTTAATCAAGTGAATGAAAGTCTTCATTTACGAACTTGACTTTCTAGGTGTTGATTTATAAAATGGAGGATCCTTGGGTATTCTAACTTGACGATTTCTTTCTTACAAATACTTTAATAGTCATCATATCTACTACGTACATTAATAAATACATATTTGTATATGTAGTAGGTGTTATTGTTCATGGCCTGTAACTGTTGTTGTGTAATGGGCGAGCACACGTCCGCTTTGATTCGCGTCAATGGAGACGACATCAGTTGTAATGGTAAATGCAGGCGCGGCGCGATGACAGCGTCACGTCTCGCTCCAGACGTCATTAAATATGGAATTGACATGTGCTTAAACCCCCCCCCCCCGTCCCCCCAACGGGAGGCACAGTGAGCCCGACTGTCAGCCCTTATCGATAATTATTGAAAATATGAAGTACCTATTTTGGCTACTTCATAGGTTTTAGTAAATCTCGTCATCGAATAGCTTATCTTGTATAAACAAATAGCTATTTGGAGTTTTATTTCGCAAGTCTGCTTGGATGGTCGAAGACTAAATTATTTCCTTGCGTTGCTCATTAGTACCGCAAGGGGATTATAATTATGTTGCATAAACAATAAAGTAAGTATATATACAAGGACTAAGAAAAAATATAAATTTAAGTCATATCAGTCAGTCATAATAATTAAAATATTGTATCTTGCAAAGTTCAATATCATCATCCTTGTATTCTGTATAAAACTACACATCTATTAGATCGTTTTGTTACATCGAGTCAATAAAGTAATGTTAGTTGGTTAATAAAACATGCATGGACCAAATGGACATTAACATTTAATCCAAAACACATTAATTAGCATGAGGTCAGCAAATCCTAATGGCGATGTGGCACGTCCGGGTAATTAGCGAAAATTAAAGAAACCTTTGTAAGTCGTTCCCTTCTTTTGAGACGTGTGTTCTCACTTTAGTTGTATGATTACAAGTTCGTGTCTATATACCTTTCCTTCGACGTACATACCTAGTAGACGTAAGTCCTTAGCGATGCGTAGGGTACTTGTTGTCATCTTGCGCCTAGAACAAACTTTTAGATTGGTGCCAGGAGGTCAAGATTTGTTTACCCGTCCTGTTCAGAAAGAATTTTGCAACGATTATTCAATAAGTAAAAAATATTTAAGGATTGAATCAGTAGTCGTCTCTCGCGGGTATTGTGCAGATGTCTAAAATAGTACCTTGTGAAACAAAAAACTTGTTAAATTAGAGGTAATATTTACTTTTCTAATTGTACATTAATAGTATTTTTTGTCATCTTAGAGAAATTTTAATCTTTGCTTTATTTTTTAAGCAATTTCTGTTGCATAGGAATGCATAATTATAAATTACCGAATACAAAGAAAATTTAATTGTAAATAGTTCCAGTAAATTCTATATCCACTTCAAACGATAAAAAATGAAATAAAAACCACAAACTGGATTTTGGGTCGGAGGATCGTTATTATACTCTGTTTTATTTTCCGCTTTACAGTGTCTAGGCTTGGGGCGGTGCGAAGAGTCGAGAATATTCTTTAATAAAATGCAAAGCACCAAAACAGTATTTTCTGATGTAAACACCCAACTGAATAAAATTTAACTCTTTTTATATGTCAAGATTAAAGAGTACAGTGGCATGTGACGCACATCTCTTACTTTCTTAATTACGAATGTCGAAAATGTTGACACATTAGATTATTCAGAAATTCTTCAAAAATTGTCAGTGGAAGTGATTTTCCTTACTTATTATTTTTTTAACGTCAGGAGTAAGTACTTGAACTTTTTTGATGATTTTAAGTATACAGTCAAATGGATATTAGGGATATTTGTATTATTCTAAATAAAGGAAAAAAATATTTTCTACAGAAATATCACAAAATCATTGCGAATTCTAATCATATAAAGTGAGCAATTATTATTTATTATTTATGTGTGTTAGAGAAGCGTGAATCATTGATTTGTGGAGTACAAATGTCGCCTCCATGTTCAAGTAACCAAGTTGTGGTTGTGAAGATAAGCTTGCATTATAGTGTTTGCGGCTTTCCACTCCGTCGATCGTCATATCACTTGTTGATTTAGATGTTATATGTGTATTCGACGTATGTGGATCCCGATTACACATTCATCATGTATTATCAGCTTGTAAATGTTAGATTTAATACCGCAATTGTGTTTTATAGCAAGTAGTTCATGTATTTGTAATATATGAGGATTTGTTTCTATGAAAAATGAGTGTATGCCATCATTATCATACACACATAAAAAACCATTCATTATTAAATGATCCTTTAAAAATCTAACGAAATACCTCGCCGATGTAATGTCAATTTTTTTTAGTGGCTAACCGTATTCGAAGTTGTTTGAAATCTAGTGATTGTGGGGAGAAAAAATTTTTTAATGGAATTGTGCGCTGCAGTAATGTTGTAGATCCTTCTATATCGATGAAATTAAATTATATAGAGGAGCGAAGTTGGTCCAACTTCCTTCCTATTACTGGCGTAGGAAGCGTCGCGGTCGGTCGGCGACAGATAGCCAGCCGACGTTCCGCAAACAGTTTGGAAATCTATTTCTGTGGCGGTACTATTCTTAACCAACGACGAACAGACACATACTTCTTGTTTTCTATGTAACAAGTTAAATGTAACAAAACGAATTATCGCCTATTTAAAAGTTGAAGACAACACCGTCATTAAGTCTGCTAACACCTGGGCCATAAAAAATCTTGGGCATTTGCCAAACCGCGTGGTGGACCAAGGTCTAGCAGTGGCTGTTATTTTTCTAGTGAGACTTTAGGCCCATTGGCGTTGGATACTAGGACAGAATTTTGCATAAACTAACCGTTTCTGCCAAACCAAAGAAAACCTCTCTTTGTCGCAGTTGAGCAAACGATTAAGGTATATAACATCAGAAATAACTCCTAAAAGAAAGTTCTTTAAATATTACAATTTTGAATACGTGCAGACAAAAGCGTTCGAAACAATTTCTTACTCCTTGTCTAAATTCAATAATTTTGTGAGCATTATTATAAAGTAGTGAGGCAAGCGTCGGTTTTCCGCACTGCGGCGCGATAAAGCGTATAATTTTACCAAAATCATTTTATTTAAATTAATGTCCACTATTTTCCTTACAGATGAGTTTATGCCACATGCTTGCGAAACGAGCGGCCGCGGGTTCGATCCCCGCACCGAGACAAGTGTTTGTGTGATCCACAAATATTTGTTTCGGGTCATGGTGTTTGTGAGACCGAAAAGTCTCTTGTAGTTTCTGATACCCACGACACAAGACTCGCATCTTAGTGTGGGGTCAGGACTATGTATGTGACTTTTGGGTGTATTTATTTGGGTGCCACTTGAACTTTAAAACCTGTTTTATAGTGAAATAAAAAAAGATCCGGTGGATATTTTACTTATTGAGCTAAAAAGTTGACTAATTTGTATACATACTACATACAGTACTTACCAAATTATGGTAAATGTAGCATAATCAAAAGTATTACATAAGTATGGACGCTATTTATTCAGGTACAAAATTAACTAAAAAAACATAATATGATAGACCAGTGACTGTGGTTTTATACTATTTAAGTCTTTACGAACTATTTAAGATTTAGTGGTCTCTTGTCTAAATGTGATTTAATGTTACTTGTATGGTTTTATACGTATGTAACGTGCAAGGAATTAACGTTGTACCTACCTAGTTCAAACATAAGAAAATCGGAAGTTTATTACTGCAACCGTGTATGTTTTACATGAGAACTACTTTATAATAGATTAAGTAAATTCCTAGTGTATAGCTTTTTGCATACGTTAGCGAACAATTCATAGAATCAACTTGCAGTAAATAACGAAGTAGCTACAATTTTTCGTAATTAATAGCAAACTTATATATTATAGGATCATTAAGCCCGCCGCTGTAATTTGTGTATGTATTATTAGGCACGACTACAATCGTAGTCTGATAACAAATGTATCTGAATTTGAATTGTTTATGTGGCTGCAGCGCCAGACGGCAGACTGCATCGAGTTTTATTTTATTTTTAGTTCGTTAGGTAACTCCGTGGCGAAGTCCAAGGCAGTTTCTTTTCGTAATTTGTCCCGGAACTTGCAGAAAGTGGGCGCTTCGATGAACAAATCGCGGCTGCCAGCTTATAAAAAACTGGGGACGCAACAATGGGCTCATTCGATTTACGCTTATTCATTTCATTCGTTTCGCTAGAGGGTTTCCCGTTTATTATGGTTATTGTTTCCCTTTTGTCTAGTGACACTGGCCCTTTGAACCGCGACCTAAATGAACTGCCATTCAACTTCAATGTTATCTTCTTAATTGCCTGGAATGTTTATAACTGTTATGTTTAAATTTATGATATAGGCTACAGGACACTTTTGTGTCCGCATTGCCATTCAGATCAAGTACGTGTTGTGAAAAATCCAGTAATATTCCGTTGTTTTTTGTTCTACGTGATAAATGCTATAGATAGTAACACCTCAATTTATTTTGCGTGAAATGAATGAATGACTAGTATCGCACCTAAAAACAAGAAGAACCTATACCTAAAGGGTTTTCAATTCGTCGCTATGGGTGAATAAAATAGGCATTACCTAAAGACATTGATCAAGATAAAAAACAAATAATTAATCTTATTGTAATAAATTGCCTTCCACATATATTTAAGTTTCAATATCTGTAGTTTTCGCCATTACGAGAAAATATTAGCTTATTACTAATAGTCCAAGATCCCAGTGCCGCCAGACCTACGTTATTTTAGCAAAGCTGAAATTTCGATGATTTATAGTCTACTATGTACTTAGGAGGGTATGCGTACTTACTAGCTCGAAAGCGGGGCCCTTTCACAGGTAGCGCGAACTAAAGGTGTCTCAAAACGGTACCCACCTACGTTAAAGTAGCAAGGTTCATATTTAAATATATTTTTGACAATATTATCAAAAATAGATAATCGTTATTGCAGGACCGTTTCCATGGGCCATTACTTCCGCCAGACGTTATAAAAACTGTTTAAAAAAGAGGCAAACTACGTCATTTTAGCAAGCCTAAATTTGACATATACAACTACGTGGTACTATGTCCAGACTCTTTCTAAGCAGCCAGACCAATCCAATGGGCCAATTGTTCTACCAGACACCTCAAAGTTTCCCCTGTGAGTGCGAGCGTGAGGGCGTTATTCGTGAATCGTGCGCTATAATTCGAGTGAGAACACTACATGGCTTTATAATACAGATAATTTAAATGATGGTTATATTATTTATTGAGCTTGTTTAAAATTTTAAGTAAATATAGTTATGATCATTCACAGATATTAAGATGAAATAAATTTAAAGCAATAGCTGTGTATTATTTATGAAATAGCACCTTTCATTGGCAATAAATTAATAAAAATTAATTTCATGCCATTCTTTCATTGTCATTAACAATAAAGTTGTATCTAGTATTGATCAAAATTTATCATTTAATTTATTTTAATATAATTTATTGTGTCTACAGCATGAAGAGGCTGACACGAGAATTATTTATTATGTATGCAATATAGATACCCAGGAAAACATTGCAATCCGATTTTCTGATACTGATGTAGCAGTTATAATGCTGGGTCACATGCATCGTTTGAAAGACATGAATTCACACGTTTGGGTACTTACAGGCACCGGGAACAATCAAAGATATGTTGATTTAACCAAGATCTATGACCGTTTCTATGTAGGAGCTTAATAGGCTTTCATGCAATAACAGGATGTGACTACAATCCTGCTTTTTTTTTAGGAAGGAAAGCAAAAACCGTTCAAAATATTGGAAAGATGCCCAGAATATCACCAAGCTTTTATGAAATTCGGTGAACTTGAATTATTCGTTAATAAAAATAAAGAAGAAGATGTATTTCATTTAATACAGAAATTTATCTGCGAGTTATACAGTATTTCAGGAATAGTTGACGTACATTCTGCTCGACTTCAACTTTTTATTATTAAATATACAGTTGTCATTGTAAATGAAGAATTCAACCGGAACAATTTAAGAAATTTTGATGCAAGTAATTTAACACCTTGCAAAAGTGAGCTATTGCAGCAGTTTCGACGAGCAAATTATATTGCAAGTATCTGGAACAATGCTCATGAGAAGCAACCCAGCACCCTCAGCCCTGAGAACAATGGGTGGATACTGAAAGATAGTCAGTATGATTTTAATTGGTTTGATGGTGACCAATTGCTCAGTTTTGTTAGCGACTCACTAAAAAATTAATCAGGTATTTTACTTTCACATTAAATTATTTTTATATGTTGATAGCTGTTCGCAACCTCATCAAATTATTTATCTTTACAGAGGAGCCAAATGACGATGACCATGGTGGTGAAGATGAATTAAATATTCAATATGAATGTGAATTTGATGAGGGAAGTAGAAACTCGAGCAAGGAAGACAATGGAGATGAATAACATAATAGATAATATTTTTTAAATCTTAATTTGTCAATTGTAACATTTTCAATCAAAATTTTAATAAAAAATAATACACAGCTATTGCTTTAAATTTATTTCATCTTAATATCTGTGAATGATCATAACTATATTTATTTAAAATTTTAAACAAGCTCAATAAATAATATAACCATCATTTAAATTATCTGTATTATAAAGCCATGTAGTGTTCTCACTCGAATTATAGCGCACGATTCACGAATAACGCCCTCACGCTCGCACTCACAGGGGAAACTTTGAGGTGTCTGGTAGAACAATTGGCCCATTGGATTGGTCTGGCTGCTTAGAAAGAGTCTGGACATAGTACCACGTAGTTGTATATGTCAAATTTAGGCTTGCTAAAATGACGTAGTTTGCCTCTTTTTTAAACAGTTTTTATAACGTCTGGCGGAAGTAATGGCCCATGGAAACGGTCCTGCAATAACGATTATCTATTTTTGATAATATTGTCAAAAATATATTTAAATATGAACCTTGCTACTTTAACGTAGGTGGGTACCGTTTTGAGACACCTTTAGTTCGCGCTACCTGTGAAAGGGCCCCGCTTTCGAGCTAGTAAGTACGCATACCCTCTTAAGTACATAGTAGACTATAAATCATCGAAATTTCAGCTTTGCTAAAATAACGTAGGTCTGGCGGCACTGGGATCTTACTCTATAATGTTTTATCACTCATAAACCATGGTAACATTTAATAATGTTGATGAAGCGTGGTGTTTGAAGATTTGTGTTGTTGCAGAGATGATGACGTGCCGGCTGGGCTCGCGGCGGCTGGGCGGCTCCCGCGGCTCGCTGCAGGCGGCCACCGCGTGCTCCGCCGCCAGCGAGCTAGACCTCTCCTCGCGCTCGCGACGGGCACACAAAGCTAGGTCAGACATACACACTTACTCTACCAAACATAGCACTTTTGTTACGCACATTTTCAATCAGCTAAAATTTTTAATTCGAATTTCTATAATTGTGCAATTTATTATCTTAACGCTAGTTTGTTGAAATGTAAATTTAGTAAGCACGTTTTTAAATAAATTTATTATTTCAAATTAATTGCACTGCTATAACATCAATGTTTCATAATCATTGGTGTTTCAGTGTTAAAATAATGAATTAATGATAACAATTCCGCCATCATGCATAATAAGGTGTTCATAAAACGTTATTGTAACAAATGAAGCCAGTTCATTCCCGCAGCGGCGGAACAAGGGCATAAATAGTGAATTGCGTGTTTTACGCTCTTGGAAACTATGAACAAGTTTATCTAAGTTAGATGAGAACATAAAAGTATTCTCATTTTGGCAAGGAAATAGTATTTTAATTTGCACTCAACAATATTATTTATGGTTGCCTTTTTAAAAGGAGCTGTTCTGCAAAGTTTTATTATTAGACACCCTCATGTAACTTGGCTAGTTCCTTTACTCAATGGGACTTTTTGTTGGTGTGATCGAGTAATGCCAACATGTTTGTGTTTGCTTCCATTTCCCCGAGGAATGAAGTTTGAATTTTGAACACACGATGAAAAAGTGTAAGGCGAGCGACTGGCGCGTGTCACGTAGGGACGTTGAGCGATCCGTTAAATTTACCAACTTTATTGTTACTTGTTTTGGACCAGAAGGGTAGTAAGTTTGTGATGTCATGGTCAGCTAAAATACACACCTTTGTTCGGACATTATTTTATTTTGCATAATAAAAGGTATGTTTTAAGTTTATCTTACATTAAATGTTGTATACGAATACAACTCGAACTTTTGTTCCTCTATGGGATTTTATAGGATTTTACCATGAAAAATACATGTAGATTACAGTTACAAATATATTTCGCCCCGCTAAATATTAAATTTCTTAAGAGAGCGGTACTATTCAAGTCGGATCGCTCTTTTCTAAGAGGCAAATAAAAAAAAAAGAAAGTTTCCCTAGCTTTAAAAGTCATTTATACCAAAACAAATCCCTGGATCCTTGAAGGATACAAGTTAAATGAATGAGGCCTTATGTGTCACGATTTTCAACAACTCACTTTGAAATAAAAGTCTAAAGTTGTTATTAATCTCTTCCAAGGAATTAAGTGAGCACCTAAAATGTCGTCATCTCCGGGAACGTTTTATACAAATGGATGTCTCTATAAACCGGCTCGGCAGTAATTAATAATAGCTAAACGAAACCGCGAGACAGCATTTTCAGCGGTGCTTGGAATCGCATTAAATAGCGATTTACATATTTGAAAGTTTGTGTTATCGTGAATGTAAGCCTCTGGAGATTCCATCCGTGCGGAATGTTCGATATGTATGAACGTAATAGTACAAAGTGTGAATGTTTGTGAATTCACACTATGATGATTTTTGTTTTTTTCCTACAAACTCGTGGTGTGTTATTAAGTGTTTTATGATATATTTTAAGGAATTAATTATGATATTAAGGCTAGTTGCGCTAAAACGTTGCGTATTGTTTAGTGTTACGGGGTAAATAAAAGCTCAGATATTTTTGTTCAGTTAATGAAAATCAGAGCAATGCTATTATAAATTTCCGAGTCACGCCATTTAGGTGGGTATTTATTTAGTTTCTTGTGATAAAATTTGCAACCAAGCAGTGATGGCCTCGAGGACCAAGCAGTGATGGCCTCGAGGTTTGGGCGCGCGGTCGAGAATCTCGACCGTCGCGGGTTCGAACCCCAGGCACACACCTCTGACTTTTCGAAGTTATGTGTGTATTCACATTGAATTATCACTTGCTTTAACGGTGAGGGAAAACATCGTGATGCAACCTGCACACCTAAGAGTTCTTAGGAATTTCTTAGGTGTGTAGTCCGCCAACCCGCACTAAGCCAGCGTGGTGGACTATGGCCTAAACCCTCTCAATGGTAGAGGAGACCCGAGTTCAGCAGTGGGCGAATATGGGTTGAAGAAGAAGAAGAAGAAGATAAAATTTGGGGTCTTAAAATTTTTCCTAAGAATGTTCTATTACGTGAGTCTTAAAATACGGGTGATGAAACGTGCTTGTAGAATCACGGATCTAAGGGTATGCAGGTGTTTTCGTATACTCTTATCGTACTACAACGTTCTAAGTAGTTATTATTGAAAGGAGTTATTGTGTTTATATGATTTCGTTCCAGTTGTTTCATCTCGTAATATTCTTGTGTTCGTGGAAACATAAAATGGCGCAGGAAATGAAGAGCGCGCGGGTGTATATAAACGTTTATATGTAGGATAAACTAGGATCTGTCACGCCGCCATCAACGATAAAAGAGATGTATCGCGCCATAACACCGCCGGCTGCGATGGGTTAACAGCCCATTTTTTTAACGTCTCCATGATATCGGGAATTATACCCGCGATTGATATTTATGGCCTTCGAGTAGTATCGGATTGCTTACTTTTACTTTTAAAGGATTAAGCATTGTGAGCGTAAATTTGGAAAATTTTGGTAATCGTGTATTTCAAAATGCTTAAGTTTCATTTTTCTACATTATTACTGCATAGATACATAACTTCACTTCTATTTCCCAATGGGGTAGGCAGAGGTGAAAATTTCCTTATGTAAAAACTGAACAATCGACCAGGAATTTGATCCCCGGACCTCTAGATGGCACGGCACATACCTGTACCGAAAGATCACAATGCCGACTTTATAACTTTTTGATAAGTAACGTAAATTCTGTCGTTTCCATATTATACATACAAATATATACCTAGTTATAGTTTTTGTTTTCCGCAATATTTAAAATTATCTTTGAAACAAAGCCGCAGTATTAAAAAGGTTTTGCCACAGAGGTTGCAGCTGCAGAGGGTTTTGCATATAAAATAGAGAGGCGGCAAACAGAGTGAAAATTTCATTTATAATATGGATAAGCCGACGTGAGATGGTAAACGTGCGGTGTGCGCGGAGCTCCATTAAGGCGGGCCGGCGGAGTGGATCGAGAGCCTGTCTCTTGTTTGGCTAGGAACGCGAGAGCCCTTTTATTGAGTGTCGCTTTAATCACAAGTGTTGACTCGATGAGTCGCCGCCCTTGCCTCGTGTCCAAAGACTAAAAAGCCACACTTATAAATTGAATTATTAGCATTCATTGGTTCAGCGAGTGTTGGCTCGGGCTGATTGTTTGTGGTTTGTTTAGGATGCGAGCGTTTTACAGTCTTTTGGAACTCAATTTAATGAGGATTGTTTTGAAATAAAATGTTGTTAATTGTCTGTATGAAACAAAGGTGTTTTGGTACAGTTTCGGAAGCTGTTTATTAAGTTTCACGTTGCAGCGGACGAGCTTATCTCAATTAATAATCTGATAAAATATGTAATGAAAAAGGTCATAATACTTTGTGCGTAAAGGAAATGTTATTTAGGTCCACGACCCAAATTATGTTGTGTGATCAACGGGGCAATCATATACCTACAAATTATACATAAGTATGTATAACTATAAGTGAGGTGAGTGAGCATAACTATATGCGGAATCTAATACGGGTTGGATGGAGTGTGCGCTTTTTCATTTGGCGAGGAGAACGTGTGTAGCCGTCAGTCAGGGTTGTCAAATGGTAGCGATCGTTAAGCCAACTCCGAACACGGTAGGTAGGTTAAACAAATGTTTACTCTGACAGGGAAACAGATCCCGGGGCCATCAATCCACAAGCTACGTTATTACTTTTAAGCCAAGTGAATCGTCATAAAGCAGTCACTCCTCTCGTGAATTTACTGAGAGACTTTCAGTACTGATTTAGAACGTATAAAATAAGGTTATTTATATTCTGTTGGATTAGAGCACCTATTGTTTCATTAAAGCTCTATTAATTAGGAGTTAGTCCATGCTCCACAATCGTGTTTGAGGTTTGCCTTAAGTTCGTCTAGCCGGTTACCGTCAGCTGCCGTTTGAGTTCTGCATCTAGCCGGGAACCGTCGAATTTCACCGGGACGTGATTTCCACTCTAAAATTATTAAACTTTCAATAATTTTAAAGGACGTTTACTGCAAAACTGCCTCGTCGATTTTCAGATCGAAGCGTAATTAGGTTTTTCCATTAGTTTATTCTGAGAAGCAACATAAAATATGACATTTAGCTCGCCTTCGACTTCATCAGAAATAATAATAGGCAAAACGTGGGTGTGAAATAACACCTCCACAATCTATAAATTGCACTTATATTTGTACATACAATAGACTAGTGTAATAATATACATATTTCAATACCTCGCCATTTCACAAGCTGGTGCACAAATTGAGATAAACAAATTTGGAATTCAATTATTAGAAACGCGGATGGAACTAGAAGCGGTGTAATATAAATAAAGGCGCAGCATGGCGGCGGCAATGAAGGCGATAGCATTTTTGAAAGGTTTATATCTCATTTTACGGTACGACAGCTCGGGCCGGAATCCAAAGGCTTCCACCCCGTCGCATTGGGAAAACCAATTTCTAACGACGGCCGCGGCGCCACTAAGTTGATCGGCTGCAAGCGACTCCCTCCTTTTTTGAAATAAGGACTGGCATTTGCGAAACTTTAAAGATTAACTTGCGGGATTTGTGAATTTTACGACCGGCTTATAAGTGTTTAGCGTCGATATTTATTTTTATTTGCTGGTGCGCTTTTGCTTTTGATATCTCTTTTTATATTCAATATTTTATTTAAAATAGTATAGTTGCTGGCAGGTGGCAGCATAGGCTGACTTGGCTACTTTTGCCTTTCAACGAAACGTATTTTGTTATTCTGTTCTTACCTTTTGTGTAATAACATGTATCTAGCTTTTGTTCAAACATGTATTGGAGGTTGGTAGTGTACTGCAATAGAACGTATATTGACTGCAGTTACTATTAATATTTAAGAAGCTTTTTCATTTATAAATGTAAAGTAAATGAGATGTGTGTTCTTCTTTATTTGGTGTTCTTTTTGCATGTTTAAATATCGGCGTTTCTACCATAAAAATATAATAATAGGTACTGAAAACACTCGTTATTTGATTTCCTTCAAACAAACTTAGATGATTTTATAGCAAATGAACATTTTCAGACGCGAAATGAGTTTCTTTTTATTGTTAAAGCCGGATCGAAACCCTCATAAACGAGGAAAGTGCCATTTTAATGTTTTATAGATACAAATGATTCTGTTTTACTTTTGAGTTGTTTGTGTTGTCTATACAAATACACTTGATATAGTAATGTGAATGAGAGAATTTACATACGTAGAAACTTACGTACATACAATATCACAAAGAGGCCAGCAAAAGTAAGTTTTAGAAGATCCTGATATCTGTTTTGCTGCTTTTAATTAATCGTAGTTATTTAAGTTTTAGGCTAGATTATGATTTACAGTTTAGTTTGTCACACAAATTTGTTCAGTTGAAGACTAATGTATGCATGTATGTAACATTTAAAGCTCCGAAGACGTTCGCGTTCCCGAGAACTCTGTCCGTGGCACTTAAGCTTGTACTATACGATTAAAAGTTTTGGAAACGAGGCTTAATGTTACTAGTATACAATTTAAATATGAAGGCCTTTTAAATAAAGATAATGCATGTCTTTACTTCCACACTTTTTTATAAAATTTGTTTAGTTTAACGCGTTAACTTAGGAACATTATTTGAAAAATATTTTTGCGTTTAATAGCCTACTTGTCGAGGGTATACACCATTACCCTACGATCGGTAGGAGAGGATCAGCTATAAAAAAAATGTTAACGGTGAAAAGTGTTTTTGTTTTTATTATTTCAATTTAGCTGCTCTGGGGTAGTTATAAATAAATACACCCAACAGTCACACACATAGTCCTGGCCCCACATTAAGATACGAGTCTTGTATCGTGGGTATCAGAAACTACGAAAGACATCGGTCTCACAAACACCCAGACCCGAAACAAATATTTGTGGATCACACAAACATTTGTCTCGGTGCGGGGATCGAACCCGCGGCCTCTCGTTTCGCAAGCTGGTGTCTAGCCAACTGAGCCACGAGGCTGTCAAAGGGGGGCTGGGGGTACTGAAGTCTTTACTCTTTGTTTTGCATAGTTCTGTATTTAAGTGCTGGTTTAGTCAAACTAAGAGCAATAAGAAATAATCTCTTTCTAAAGCCGTGCAACATATTTCCATAGCAACAACTGTTGCTGGGCGCAAGCAACTAGTACCGGTTTTACTTGTTCACTGCAACAGAGGGTAGATACTTCACTCGTACGAGTTCTAACGTGCCTAGAGCCGCGATGACGTAGTGGCGACATCTAAGGGCACTTTCACACTTACCGTTTCCCAGCGAGAAGCAAGCACGTAACTAGGCATATTTTCGTATTCGCCATACCAGTTGTACTGTTACGTTGTAGTTAGCTATTTGACCGCACAACAAAATTAGTTTGTCTAAGTCAAAGTTTTGTAACGAGTCAACATCATGCGTCCAATTATATAATTGTAGCTTCCCTGTAAACTAATCTATCACGTTTCTAAATTTTTAATCGTAATTCACAGAAACTACATACTCGCATTTATCCACTGCCAATAATTATATTAAGTCTAAGCAGCTTGGCAAATATCGCATTTTATTTCATCAATTCATTTTGACCCTATACAAGTTCAATCCCTCATCCAACAGGGGTTGAAACGTGTTCCAAAACTGTCAAGAAGACTTTTTTTTAATAATCTTATTGTTTCCTAATGTTATCATTGGCATGTATATTTGTGTGTGCACTAGATTAAAACTGCTGGGCGCGAGCGGCGAGGCGCCCCTGCTGGGCGGGTGGCGCAGCACGTCGCACACGCCGCACGCGCCCGCCACGCCCGCGCCGCACCACTCGCACAACCACCTCGCACCCACGCACTGCAACGGCACTGATAGGTACTGTCTAACTAGCTATCCATATACATATATATAGCTATATATCTAGTTTGTTATCAGCTAAAAGAGAACATCGATTATGAACATAGGCCTCTTCCAATGAGTTTCATAGGGAGCTGTGGAAAGCAGCCTGCAGTCAGCGACGACGACGTTCAACGGTACTGACTAACCCTTTGTTTACTGTCCATTTAAGAAAGATTGGGCAGGACAAACTAGAAGGAATAAGAATTGCATAAAAAGGTTTATATAAATTAATGTAGTGAAACAGCCATATTTGATACATATATTCTTATACATCTGCACCCACCATTAGGAGCTTTGTCATAGGTGGATAAAAGAAATATATTTTATGATTAACAGTGATTAATCATATTATTTAGCAATACAATAATAAGATATAGGAAAGCTTACTTGTAGCTTACTATAAGTAGTTTTCTTTTTCGTAAGATACCTTCATGGTCATAAATAAAAAACAAACTGGGATAATAAGGAACAAACATCGAACAAGAACGATTAATTAACAATAAGTAGGCGATGTTCGAAGGGCCTTGAAGGTAGATAACGAGCCTATTGTGCAAATTAAACAAATATCTGAGGCGAGAGCTCCCCAGCGACGATATCCAATTATTTCTACACAACGAGCCGATCTGGTGACTTGTGTATCTTAATATTTCTATAAAATTTCATTTATTTCACTCTATCTTTTGTTTATCATATACCTATTGTTAATTTTGCAATTTAGGGTGCCCAAATATTTGTTGAGTTAGGTAGAGTATGAAATTTCCGTCCGCTCAATTTTGACCTTTCGTTTATTTGTACGACGTTAAACAAATAGAAAGTTTCACGTATGTTGTTGTTTTGTATAATTCAATTAATTTATTGGTTATTTGCTGGTAGAACAATGTGCAATTATCGCTATTCAATATTGTTCTCCAACGTTAATTGTAATGAATGACCGTCTGCCTTTTGTTCTCGCCTTGTCCTTTTACAACTACGGCCAATTCATTCATTATATTAATGAATTGATAAGCTATTAACCGAGGTAAACCCGATACAATACCGAACGCGAAACATATATCAGTCGACCGATGGTAGTCAACACTCAATAGTCTTGCGTCCAAGATAATGAATGTGGTATTACTGAGGCTGCAATCCTGAGGTTAGACGCCTTCACTTGAATATCGTGAGTATCTAGCGGAGGGACGATGGAGGGGGGGGGGGTACCTAATTGGATACACATCCCCTCGATACCCGAGCGGCCCTCAGGTGGTAAACGTGATATTCAATTATTCCCCCGTCGGAATTAGTACATATACATACGCATGTACATGCGAATCACGGCGAACTCAGTCAATCGGAGTTAACTCCAAACAATCAACTAATGCAAACACCGATGCTTACAGTTATCTTGTGTTGTATCTTCAATGCCCGCCTTGTAAGCCGGCTTGCGGCCAATGAAACGAGCCGACAGTATATCAAGTGAACACTAAGTATATTCTGTGTATTTCATTTTGTTATCTTTATTTTATCGGGCGAGGAATGATTTTATCACACAAAACTGTTTAGAATAAAGGTG
This sequence comes from Cephonodes hylas, assembly GCA_030295005.1. Classification (NCBI taxonomy): domain Eukaryota; kingdom Metazoa; phylum Arthropoda; class Insecta; order Lepidoptera; family Sphingidae; genus Cephonodes; species Cephonodes hylas. The sequence continues at coordinate 8,714,322 of AP025363.1, read as the reverse complement.
AAGTGACACTTTAAGTAAAGGGAAAATAAATTTATAATTAAGTAGAGACAATTTCTATACCAACACAGAGTATTTACTTATTGAAAAACATAAATCTCTTAAATACGTATCACTTACTATTTTTTTAATTGATTAACTTGTTTTTCAAGCTTGCGTATCTAGTTTCGGTTTCTGTATGTAGTTAGCTACTGTTCCTTAGTGTACGATGATACAGGAACTTGTTATGTAAACGAATCAGATATCGATAGCGTGCGTATTGAATTGGTAATGGGTGTGTGTGGGTATGAGGTTTACCACTACCAGATTGTATAGGTTTCTAACATATTACTAGTGCGCTAGAACGCTAATCAAAGATGTAGATTATCCATGTCTATTTCACTAATTACTCTAACAGAGAATGTTGAAGTCTTTTGTTATGAAGACACTAAATTAAGTTAATTGTTAAACACTGCTATAAATTTTCTGTTTGAATCGATAGTAGTACTACTAATTACTATATTCTAATTGATAATATTTATCAAGTCAATAAAAAATACGTGTTAAAATCTTTGTATTATTAGTAGGTAATCCTTTACCGTTTAAAATATGCACGATGAATAAATATTTTCTCAAATTAAAACCTAGTGCAATAGAATGTCTATAAAGGAATAACAGTTATTTCCGAGCGTCGGGAAAGTGCACCAGACGTGGCTCAATGAAAAAGTAATTTGAAACAAATAATGGCGGGATTGAAAACGACAGCAATCCTAGGAAGTCTTTAGCTTATTGCAGTGTATTAGAGAAAAATACAAACAGAACACACGCTTAACATGATCTTTGGATAAATTTGTTATTTATATACTGCTTTTGGACTTACTTTATGGTTTTAAGACTTGTCAGTGAATTTAAGTCATTGTAATATTGTGTCAAGATTTTTTAACGCGGAGTCGCGAAACTCGATATAGATTAAAGGATAGAACAAAACAAACAATATTTGAGCTTTGCTTGAATACAATTTGAGTAAACCAAAAATGTAGTTTTTTTACAATGACTAGCTTTTCCAACAGATCGCTCGTGTTTATAAAGATTTTGTGATAGCATATAATCGTTCCCAGTTTTCCATATCTAATTTAAAATTATTTAAAAGGTAGATACTATGTAACGTTTTGGCATGCAAGCGTAAAAATAAACTTTAGCATGTATAATATTAATATAGATATATTTTATATATTATTATATATAAAATTGCACATTCAGAAGCACTTAAGAACGAGGAGAAGTTATGGTATACCTTTGTATTTAGTGGTTTATTATTGAAGGAAATAAACGGCGCTATAACGGTGTGATGCAGGAGGTTAACGCTGAGTGCATCCTTATTAGATTTGCGCACAACATTCAGCACTTAAGCTTCCGTGTGGATAACTAGACGGACGTTAGGAGTGTTTCTGCCGGCGGTGTTCCTTCCACTTTATTTTCAGCTGGATTTATCTCGTAATTTCACGTTCGAAGCCCTCCATTTATTACTTCTGCTGCTATTTATTTCTTTATAGACAGATGCATACTCATCCTTTGTGGACGTCTTTAATTCTATGCTGTTTGTGGATATAAATTGTTTTAGAGATTTATTTTTTAAAATAATTTATTTTACGGTAGGTTTTGGGGTGTGGTCTCGTATAGACATAAAGATAAGTGACATAATTTACACAATGTAGTTACGTAACAAAAAGAGCTGAATAGTCTGTTAATCAATTAAAGAATACTGACTCAATGATTGGTTTAAAATCATATGTCGGTGTTTCGTATTCGCCTATGTATGACATAGAATCAGGTGCATGAAATAGATTTTTTTGAAATGGTAGTCAAATTCTTAAATTTACATCTAACAAAATTATGTGGTTCATGTTTCTGAATAAGTGTCCAAACGGTTGATTGGTGGCTGATATGGTAATGATGTATTTTGTTTCAGTGGTAGCAGAGGAGGTCTGCGCCGGAGGTCGACGTACACGAGCGGGCGGCTGCGGTCGGGGCCGCACTGGTCGTTCGTGTTCGACCCCGCCGGCCGGCTGTGCTACTACTGGTCCATGGTCGTCTCACTCGCCTTCCTTTACAATCTTTGGGTTATAGTCTACAGATTCGCTTTCCAGGAGATCAACGGTGAGCCCCTCCTATTTCGCACTTAATATACAGAGTGGAATCGTGTTCTCGCCATCCCCGTTTCCACGCTCGGATAAACTCGAAAGGAGGCGCTTAAGTGGATAAAAATTCAATTTTGACTCTAGGGCTTATGCAAAAGACGACTCCATTTAGATAGAAACTAAGATTAGCGGCAACGATCTGGGTTGCAGCGACTTAGCGCACTCCACGCATAGTTTCCGCCAACTTGCCCCGGGGAGAATTAAATTACTTACCTACCTAAATAGCTTTTCCGAGTTAAATGTCTCGAACCGAAGACATTGTAAAAACGTCTCCTGTGAAAAGTAACCTTTCGACGTTTCCGGTCGCGCTTCCCATTGTTCCATTGCGTCGTCGGGGCTGAGATGAGTTTCAACGACGCTTAATCGCATTTCCAAGTTCCGTTTGAAAATATTGTTCGCGTTGAAACGGCTAGCGCTCTCCGGGTCAGTCCAAACTAAATGTGTAAGAAAATAAAACTACCTATTGGAGAATCTCTATATTGCTATTGAATTTATCCAGTTACGTAATAATAAATAAAGTTGCATTGTTGCAGGTGAAACGCTCATAGTGTGGTTCTGCCTGGACTATTTTTCTGATTTCCTGTACCTGGCGGACATTTTGTTCCACTTCCGCACGGGGTACCTGGAGGACGGCGTGCTGCAGACGGACGCGGCCAAGCTCCGCGCGCACTACATGAACTCCACGTACTTCTACATCGACTGCCTCTGCCTGCTGCCGCTCGACTTCCTCTACCTCTCCATCGGTTTCAATTCGATATTACGTTCGTTCCGCCTCGTCAAGATATATCGTTTTTGGGCGTTCATGGACCGCACCGAGAGACACACGAACTATCCTAACTTGTTTAGATCGACCAGTTTAATTCATTATTTACTAGTGATATTTCATTGGAACGGGTGCTTGTACCATATAATATATAAAAACAATGGGTTCGGTAGTAAAAACTGGGTGTACCACGACACGGAGACGGCGGACGTGGTGAAACAGTACCTGCAGAGTTATTACTGGTGCACGCTGGCGCTCACCACCATAGGTGAGTACACACTGAAACATTTTGTATTTCGAACATATTAGTCGGCAGCGAGCAGATACTCCACGGATATACAATAACGTGCTTTTAATGGCCTTTGTGATAGATTTGTATTTCGTTCCACAAATCGGAACCGAGAAATATAGATTCGATGTTATTCTTTTTCCCCGGTGATCAGTGCTCATTTGTACAACAATAGTTCACATTTTTGTACGACTCAGCGACGTGTGGCGTCAGAAAAGATACTTTTAATTTAATATAACATTCTTTAAAGCATTGTCACATTATGGCAAACATTTAGGAGGATTGCATTAGACGTTTTATTTTCTATTGGATTTATACACGATTGATTTAATTTAAAAGCTCTAGGGTAATCACTTTGAATAAATTAATTTAAAAAGCATTATTATCTTAGTCAATAAATTTATTTTCCTCCGACATAATGATAAATTACTTGTTATTGTCATTTGAGTTATACCAACGCAGTGAAAGTTTATGTAGGTGTCTTCCGTTTCGTTCGGCATCTAAGTAGGCATTTTCACAAGTTTGCGTCATCGAGACATATTTTTGTAATTGCTTTTTTTTGAGCATATAATATTTGGAAGTCTTTTGTTGCCTTTGATTTTTTTAAATAGGTTGTTTGATTTGAAAAATGTTTATAGGAAGTCTAATTATTATCATGATGTTAAAAGTTAAAGCTCGTGAGTTTTGCGTGTTTATGTTGCATCAAAATATTTAAATTTCAATAGACAGACAACTCGAAAGCTTAAATCATTTCGTATAAGCATGACATAATATTTATACGAAAAACTCAAGTACAACAACGAAATAGGATACTTTCTGCATCTATATGAAAATACTTATGTGACTGTTACAACATAATCGACAAAGAGGAAATATATTCCTACAAATGTATACAATCAACGGATGTATGTAGTGTAATTTAGATATAGTAAATAGCGGAGATGGTTCGTCTTTGTGTACGTGATTGATACATTTTGTTATCCAAATATACAGTATCATATTGTGGCGTAGTGATTGATTGTAACACAAATTAACGTGCGCTGTTTCGTAAACACTGGGGGCTGTTCAAATATTGCATTAATCATTTTCTAATTTTCCAATTTAGTGACGTGGAATTGCTAGTGTATTCATAAAAATAACTTAACCTACGCAATGTACACATTCTATAATGTATGTTTTTGTGAAGAATGCGCATTTCTTAAACGTCATAATGGGCCCGCGACTTTTATTGATAAACCTATCCAGGGCTGTCCTTAAGTAGCTGCTTGGAAGACTAGTATTTGTTTCTACATGTTGACAAAAACTGATAAATTGAGATAGAGATCGGGTCTCTAGTGGGGGAAAATATTATTAAGTTTGTCTATTCGGAATGTCGAAGTACCAGCACCGAATCTAAGGTTCTCTCACTATTGGGTACTTGGGACTTTAAAAACACTATTGAAATAGCTTGGGCGGTAAATGCACTTCGACTTCTGTAACTTTCGCGGATATAGGATTAAGTTTGCATATACATATGTACAAAAGCATCACAGTTCATTGATTTTTTATACTATGCTGTACATCTTTACATTGACATACAACATAAAAAGAGTCCACGTTTTTACGACATGCCATCTGTTTTATGATATGTTTTATATGCAGATAAAGCCCAATAGTTTGCATATTGGGACGGTATGGAGGAAAAGGATTGATACATAAGAATTGAAAAAGTATTCGTGGTCATCATAATAAATTATATTAAAGTTGAAGCTCTAAGTAGTCTGGTAGAGACAAAGGTCTGCTTGTTTGAATTTACGTGTATGAATTTAGGTAAGTTTAAATTCTACCAGTATGACCTTAAAATTGCTTTTATACCTAATTTCATATCATAGAATATAACGTAGTCCTTAAAATATTACACTAAGGCACCTCTGACATTAAGATAAGAAAACTGCAAGTAAAATCCCTTTTAATAGTTGACGAATCGATATGGGAACTCGTACTGCATATCCAAAATCTGTTAGTAAATTTTCTGAAACTAAATCTGCAACGCGACACACGAGGCAGTTGATTTTATGTGCGTGTTTTACTGCAGTACAAAATCGTACCTCACCACCTATATATAGATTTATATGTGGACGTAGCACTATATGAATATAACTGCCCGAGTTTTTAGGTACAGTGTCGTTGGTATTTGATTTTTTTTATGTTACTATGCATAGCCAGTGTGAATTCATTCAAATAAGATTTATAGACAAAAAAATGGACCATAGACACAGTATTATATTCAAACTTAACAAAATATTTCTTTTTAGGTTTCATATTAAAATATATAAAAGAAACATAATTATTTAATTCGCAAACGGGAAGCAACAATTAAAACGAAAAAGTTTTTTGATACTGATAAAATATAAATAACAAAAGGTTTGGCATTTATTAATACAAGTAAAATATTTTGTAAATATGTGAATCAGCGGCATCGATGCGGTTTGCGGCATCAGTTTGGTTCACCAGTAATGACAAATTAGGCGGAATGGCTGGTTGATTAGAGTGACCGTTTCATTGGCGCTATTCGCACATAAATATTTCAACAGCGGTGCGCTTTGTGAAAACAGGTGTGGAAATAATTACTGGGATAAATCGAATAGTCACCTTTGAATTTCAATATTCATTTTTACGGTTATGGAATATTCGTTTGAGAGTACTCTGACCAATGAATCTTATTGGCATCGTAGTCACAAATTCTGTCGAGTCTTAGACGAGCCTGTAAATATCCGATAATGATATAGTAGCCATTATATCAACTGGTAAGAGACCGATATAATCGACGTTATTGAACCTTATTGAAGTTTCCTTCCACTGTCTACGTAATCTTTTTAACCCTTCGTAGCCCAAGAACATAAAAAATTATAATACTTTGGTATATGATAGGCTTGAACAAATAAAAAAACACGTGTTTCGTGAAAATTCAAAAATATTTTTTATTCCGTATGTATTGGATCTTTTAGGGTTTGTGACATTACTGTCACATTGGGTTAAAGTGGAAGAAAATGTTTTAACGTAGTATGGAAGGATCTAACAGATTTATTTTGTTTTTTGTTACAACTACTATTCCGAACTTTTTAAAAATTGTTTGTGCTACATCAGGACACCGAAGAAACTTGGGCCAAATGATTTTCAAACCTAATTCGGTCAGTAGCCAATTTGATACTGCCCCACCGCCAATGGGGGGACATGTTGCGCCGGACTCTTGTGATTTTGGCTTGTATTTTATTTTCAATTAATCTTCGCTGTTGGACATTAGGATTCAAGCAAAACTTACATAAAGTCTACAATTTCAAGTTGAAAATCTGCTGAAGACATTTGTTTGTCATTGCATAGTTTAGTCTGCCTTACTCTCACATACATCAGCCAAGAACTGGCCATGGTCAGGTCTAATAATTGGTAAAACATCTAAACCTGGCGTCTTTTAATTCGTGTCATAATACTATAAGCACCCATAATGCTGTTAATAAAATCTACACCTCCAATATACCCACTACATTCTTCGACGATATGAGACCGATCAATGTTGATGTACTTCTGTTGGCCTTATCGTAACGGCTTGGACCTTCGACCACTCACCAGCAAAAATTGAGAGAAGCGTGACAAGTTTGTTGTCTTTTCATATAAATTTTGACACATCAATTGCGTCCATATTTGCTACGTAATCAACAGAAAATCTACAATACTTTTTATTACATCCTCGTCAGGGGGTAGTTTGCAATCTGGAACGAGATTATTCCGTACGGTCCCAGGACTCCCCAAGTCCAAGATATATCCACTTCTGCTACGTACTCCAGTAAAGTTTCAAACCACGGAAGTAAAGTTATTATCCAAATATATATGTTATTTCTGATGTCTGGGTATGCCCGCGTCATTCTAAATACGACGTTTCAAGATGCTCCTTTTTTATTCTACTAGGAGCAAAACTCTTTCAGTTCCTGTTTCAGGTTCAATATTATAGACAAAACTTGAAACTACGCTCAGTACATAAAACTTTTAACGCCAATTGTGTTCTTTTTATAGGCATATATCTATTCAAATTGTCTCTTCTCTTAGTGTAGCAAATCTATTCATCCACACAAAGGTATACCTCGAATAGAACTCCACTAGAAGTCCTATTTAAGGCTTATATTATAGATCTAATGTTTGTGTAAGTACTACCCCTATCTTAAAAAATAGGAGAAAAAAATCATCAATATATGGATATACATTAGTTGTATTTTTTATGCCATTGTCACCCAATGTAACAGAAATGTAACAAACATAAAAAGTTACTTTTTACATATAAAAAATCAAAAGTATGAATTGGTAACGATATATAAACCAAATCATTTACTTACCTACGGGTATCAACGAAAATTATACAATTTTATATACTTTTAGTATTTTTTTACAAATTTTAAACTTTTTGCAAGTTCAAACATGGCATTTTCATCAAAACACGAAATTCAAAGCCAAAAAGGGAGCAAGTTACACTACTTATGATTTATATTTGATGCTAAAATGTTCGGTGTGTTATTTAAGAATATATTGATATTGATTTGACAAATCTTAAACGTTTAGTTTAAATTTTATAGAGACTTTTTGGGTTTGTTACAGAAATGTCACCAGGGGCTATAAAGGGTTAAAATTTAATAGTCATTTATTTTTATTACGTTGAGAGTCTCATTTGAATTTCCTCAATTTATAGCCACCTGTAACCGATACACATAAGTGGTCCATCTGTTCAGGTAGTCGGTAAACAAACAGCCAACGGAATTTTATGTATGTATGTAAACGAATAGATCTTTGGGTAGAGGGTTATTCGAAGGAAATTTGGCCGACTTAAGCTACATTACGGTGCGATTCTATTCCACATATCTCCTACGGTTATCGGTACGGTATTATCACCTTCGGTTCGCCACATGTAATTTTAGATTCATGTATTATAAAGGTGGAATAAATTTCCCCAGAAGCTAATAAAAGTAGTAATAAAAACTTATTTTGAAAACCAAAATATTTCATACCTTAAAGTAGTCGGTCGAGTTCCGTTGTTCGTCGTATAATATGAATGGATCAACGGGATGGGAGGATCGTACAGTCATAAGTATGACTTCGCAATCGAATATTGGGCAGGTGAGATTTACCAACATATTTTTTTTGTCACTGTTTCGAAAAGTAGTTAAAACGCTCACATGCACTTACCAAGGCCTACTCGTATAAATCATTTTGTTATTGTAACTCTTCCATGGCGGTTGCTTGTAATAAAATACAAGTATATAAAGGGATACAAGATAAATTAGACAGACGAGTATATTAATTACGAATTAACGCAAAACTTGCGTTTAATATTGGTGCAGAACAAACAGAGAGGGAAATATTTGGGTGTTCCATTACAGTTGCCAAATATTCGTCTAATTCTGTATTTGCCTACACAAAATCAGCGGTTGATGTTTAATACGTAATTCGGTGTACAGTGCGATCATTAAGTTAGTTGCAAACAGTGGATCAGTAGCGGCGTATTCATTTGTAGCGGTTGTGAGGTACATACACAGTTGTAACTTGGGCCTTATAAATTCAGGGGAAGTTCTAACTGGTAATTTCATTCGGCGAACTCCATAAACAAGTTGGAAACGTTTACTATCTTGAACAACGCAGGTAACAAGCTTATTGGAGATAAATGGATGGGAACTTTACGTTTTGACCACGTTCATAATTCATTATGTCGTTTGAACAGATTTGTATCGGCAATGTTTGGTGGTAAATACTTTGGGTTAAGCAATTGTAAGTGGGACTACAATAGTTTATTGAACGATTGAAGTAACGGTTCATTTAAATGTATCATTTAAAGGTTTAAACATTTAAGCCTTCCGCAATTTCCCATAATTGGGTTTCAAAATTACATTACCTACCATTGACTTACATTCATTAAATAAATTGCAGATGCACTCATTCATATCATGTGCGTAGTAGACCTAATCTTATATTTCTAGACGTTTCGCTGTATAAGAATTTTATTTAATAACAGTTTAGTAACCAACTGCGCCACAAATGCCGTAAAGACGATTAAATTCAAATTTAAAGACCAATTTCCTTGTATATTGTTATCGAATCGTTTTATAAAAGTATCTGATTGGAAGAGCCTCAAAAGATAAAAATATTGTGGCGGAGAAGTTCCCTTGAGTCGAGCGCCATTGAGGTGAAGTGTGTTCGAGGTACTCGGCCATCGGCGGCCGCGTCTCGGCGACTGTAGCCGACGGTACGCTCGGCTGCACAATTCACTTAGAGCTACCGCACACTGCGTACCGTCTGCCGATGCCTAATGCTTTGTCGGAGTGACTCTTTGTTTCTCCCTTGATTAAATAGTTTATTGAAGTGTGAAGGCGCTGTTTCCACAGGTAGTCCTTTGAAATATCATATTGTTAATACAGTGAATTGTTTAAATTAAACGAGCTTCTAATTACTGATTTTGAATGTTGGTGTTTATATACTAATGTGTTTTGAAGTGGTATTTATAAAATTTGATTGCGACTCTACTAGCTAAACATTTTTGCGTTCAGAAAGTTAGTATCACTAATCAACAGTTGCGTTTTTAGTGTTTCGTTAAAATCATTTTCTTGGAAGAATCAAAAGAGTAGGTGACAGGTAGCTTTTCCATAAAAGTTAGAGAAGTTAAAGTTAGAATGTGTAATGCATTTTTTGACAAAATCCTAAAATTATATTATGTCTAAAATATTGTTAGAAATAAATTCTAGATTCACAATCAGGATCTTTTTCTTAAAGTTCCAATGTATTAATAGAGTAAAAGGTAAGGTTTCGATCTGGGTACTCTTATGATTTTATTTATAAAAAAATTATAAATGCTACATAAAATTCCTATGTGTTCATTGATCAACTATGGCTTTAAATTTTATTATTATGTAGTCAATAACCTTCTACCTGATGGAAATGGAAAAGTCCATATAAACCGGGTGCGGGAATAAAGTTTCGATCGCCAAAGAATCGTCGATGTGCGCGAACTGTAAAACGCCAAACAGCGTTGCCGAAACTTTTACAAAGTGAATTGTATGTTAACATCAAAGTCCGAAACTCCGTTAATATCAACACTACCTGGAGACTTCGGCTAAAGTACACAGCGGCAACGAGTTCGGAAGTTTAAGCACGTAATATACGCGAATTAACTTGCTATTGTTGACTCTGCCGAATACATAACCACTTGAAATATTTGAATTATGACTAGTTTTACAATTGTGCAGTTAACTTTACTTGTTTGTCTTATTTAATTAATTTAATTTTAGCCATTCCTCTACTTGGGCATTTGAAGTTGTGTTCGATGAGTGAGAGAAATGCCACAAGGGAATGCACTTTCGACATTTATTTCTCCCATATTTATTTATAATGCTACTGACAATTTCTTGTAAAATTATAACTTCCCTTAGTAAATTTTCCTGGAATTAGGTGCTAAGTAGGAAAATAATCATCGGCTTCTTCATTATTTACACAATAAATGTGTTGGTTTAAGTCTTTTTTTTCACTGTAAATGTTTTTTTTGCGAAGAATAATTGGTTATAAAAACAGGTCAAAATGGAAACTAAAATTAGATAGATGTGCCCTGTCTAGTATATTTCTTACGGTTTCATAAAATTGTATTAACTTCCTGGGTCCGACTAAAATGTCAATTTTTATATCGAAAGTAAATATTTTCTTCAGGCTTTTTTATGATTCAGTATAGAAACATACATATGTATGCATATTATAGATACATATGTACGTAAATGCATTTGAGTATTTTTACAGTAAATAATTTCATGTCAAAGCTTTACGCGCATATGGTTCTCGCGTCAGTCAAGCCTCAGCATATTACTTTATTCCATAGGCACAAAAAGCAAGTTAAAAGAGTCCGGATAGAATTGACTCCTAGTTTTGGACAAAAGGAAACTGTCACTAGTTAGTGTGTGGAGTGCGCAATTTGAATACATTGTGATGCTACATACGAGTATATATGAATGTTCCACCAGTTTGTTTTACACGCACATAAAGGGCTGTTCGTAGTTTCACAACTTTTATTTGCAAGCCGGACATTTTGTGCGCATTGGATATGTTTGTGTGCCAGACAATAAACTTTACCACTATGTGTTATGAATTCCTATGTTTTTTTAAGTATTGTAGAATTTCACTTCGGACAGCTTGGAAACAAGGCCATTAATTGTAAAGGTTCTTTTGTTTTTATGATTGTTACATCAAAAAAATAATTGAGAGTGACTTAGAATTGTTAGAGTTCGGACCTTCGCCTCTTCTCTTATGCTCCGCGATATCTAAAGCCCGTAATAGCATTTAAAGGGCAGGACCCTGGTTTCTGGTTGTACCTATTGCGGCGGCTATATGATTTCAACAAAAACTATCTGGGAGCCTGCAAAACGCTTTGTTTGGTGACGGTCGCGGACATTCGCGCCAGTTTTGTTCACAGTTCACATTATTCTTACAAAATGAGAAATTTCTCAACCTTAAGTTAATACTGAAGCAATTTTGTTTTTGCATTCTGCGGTGAAAAGTAATTCTAGAGCCTTTTCCCTTAAAAATACCCTCACAGTCTAAACCGCATAATGGAAATCACAAAGGCTATTATTAATTATTATTATACTTGTATTAAATTCACTTTAATGACAGTTACAATAATCTATATTAAAGCGTATTAGAAGAATGGCGTTTATAAAATTGAATCACTTTTACCCCAACGCGAAGATAATCGCTTAAGCTTATTAAATATCGACTGGTTTCAGCGACCTCGGCAACTTCTCGGATAATTTTATAAACCTTATGACGTGATAACCTGTGAATGTAAGTGAAGTCGGTTGGTGACAAGTCCAATTAAGAGTGGTAAGTCCCACTATATAGCGTCACTGGTATAATGATTAGTAGATTTAATAACACTTACCTCTTGTGCTGGGAGAGGCGCAACTTCGCCGGAGGTCGACAGTTCCCGCTCATAAATACGGACTTAATTGCAGGAAAGATGGTTTTATGCTTTTAATACAACATAAATTAAGATTTTCTCTCAAACATGAGATAAAAATGTGAGTTGCTTTTTTAATGATACTTATGATGTTATTTAGTATAACTGGGGTAGTTAGCGGGGAATGTTTAGTCTTAGGTTTAGATTTTTTATATGCTTTAACAAAATATTTAATAATAATTGGAGTTTTTATATGTTAGATTCACTTTATGTTTTGCTACATTAATTTTTTTAAGTTCTGTTTGGAAGGTTAATTCAATTAAATGTATGTAAGAGTTACAAACTTCTATAGATTAGAAAGAAAGATTAGAAGAGTCGTAACTATATGTTTAACTTAGTATAAATTGAGGAATTCAATTAATTTAATGTAATTTCGAATAGCAATTACTTAATTAATGATGACTTCTATAAAGTATTTGAGCAATTAAGTTATCTGCCAGCTGTGGTTGCGGCTTTCAAACGTTGACCGCGAGAAATTAATCTTGTGATTAGTGACACAGATCAGACGATAATTAGTTATTCGATATGAAGTAATTTGTAACATACTGTCGTTAAGAGATTATAATATAGAGCATTAACAGAAATAGATTATGGAGCTATATATGTGTCGAAGCCATATTAATACAAATATAATAATTAGCAGGCCCATGGGGCGTAGTGTAATGACATTACAAGTTAGGATATACGCGGGCGACAGGCTCAAAAGAAAATTAATATTGCTGAATATCTAGAATAGCAAAAGGTGAGAAAAAAGCAAGAAATTTTTCTTGAGCAGGTGTAGTTATAATGAAACGGGATTTAAAGCTGGAATTTTAAAACATCGTTATTACTATTGACAGCCTGGGGCTTCTAGTTGCAATTTTATTATTGTTTGTGTATCTCAGATTTTCTTTGCCAAAGCTTAAATTATATATTTAGCATAGCGTATTACTAACTACATAAATCCAAAATGAATAAGCAGTGATGTATTTCCTTTCTATAGTTTCACGAAAGCACTCCTATTGTAAACAGCTGTGAATCATCCAAGCGTTAATAACGCGTATAAGATCCCTTCAAACAATATCTTTGGAAAGCTTGTATGGACAGTGTAAGTAGGAACAGACGTGGTATATATATATATACATATATATGACCTTTTGAACCATTATGTAATGTTACGATCGGCAGTGTAATTAATGTTACAGCACGTTACTACTAAAGTACAGCCTCGTAAGAACTTTGTCGGTTAATGACCTCTAAAGGTAGTGCATCTCCGCTGAAGTATCATTTCCTTTAATAGCTGCTATTTTGAGTTACATACTTGCAAACGCTGTAAGTTTAGACCGCCGACGTAGTTGGTGATAACTTGCGTTAGTACCGCTCGTATTGGATATTTGTAGGTAATTAAACTGGAGTTTAAGATAACAAATTTATATCATATAAGGCCACATAGATTATGTTGGTTTAGTCTTCATTTGTAGATTATAGTGGATGGATTCGTTTCTCCTCCTAAATTTCCAACATTGGTTGTCTGTAAGAGATCGCTCAAAATAATTTCTTAAAGAATAACTTGTGTGATAGAAATGACGAGATTATCTTTAGGTTAATTAATTGCTTGTATAAAAGTTCTAAAGGTTTTCTGTAAATATTAGATATCGCTCTTGCGAATGTTTAAAAAACAAAATTATGGTTGGTATGTTTTACTGAATGTATATAACCACTTGTCGCGCGTCCCGTAAGCGAAACTTTAGATTTCAAGAGGGCTACCTGTTTTCAATGCGGCCCAGCCTTTTGAGAATAATTTGATATATGATAATTTGAGATATGGGGTATTGAATGCTAAAATAATTCTTCAATTCGAGCTACTGATACTGCCATCAGTATGTTCAACTAAAAAAGCTTTTTTAACGTTTGCTGAACTTGCTAATCACTGTTTTATACATTAGTACAGGTAACGCTATATTATGATCCAAATTAGTGATTTTAGAGCTAAAATTGCATGTCGGGAGTCGGGACGTGTATTGTAAACAGGGGCATACAGAAATGAGAGCTCGGCCGCTCTTCCACGCATTCGCCGCGAGCCGTTTTTACTTGTTTTCGTTTTGTGCGATTGTTTCTGTTGACAATACGCTGTCAACTGTGGAATTTGGACGCTGGGAAATGACGTCAAAACAGTGCTATTTTTACAATTGCTTTGAATTTTGCAATGCTGTTGCGGTTGTTTTAAAAAAGCCTGAGTAACTTCCATACCACGATATGATACCAGATAGGAACGGGAACCGTATAAAGTACGTGTTTATAAATTTATAATTCTTGCAGGGTATTGGAAAAAAAAGATACTTTATGTTTTTTTATGTTCATGAATATTATCTTCGTGTATTTCTGATATATGATATGAGTCGAGTCTATTGACGTCTGTTTCGCAAACTTGTGAGGTTTTTCTAAATGTTATTTACTGAAACTTGAACTAAGTTAGCATGTTTGGCTACGACTTAGCCCCACTCAATTGTAGAGGAGGCCGGTTCTCATCAGCAAACGTATGTAGGCGGTTGGTGTGCTCCAATATTAATTTCATAGTTTGTTTCACAAATGTATTGATATTGATGCTACATAGTATGTAAAGTAAAGGTAAAATATACAGCGATTCTTGTATTTTTCCGCTTCCCACGTCTGCCGTGACAACTGACAAAAGTAACGGCTCCAATCGTCGAGCTTATTGACAGTTGAAGATGGGAAGGGCTGTTCCTAAATCGCTCCTCGTTCTATTGTTTTCGAATACTCAAGAGAGATGTAGGCGTGATTTAATGCGTTTCTTTATACGATTGATTTTAATATTTATTGGGGACTCAAATTGTTTCAAAACATTTTTGTTTCTATAAATAGATCCAATAGTCACGTACTAAAGTACGTTGTATTTTGGGTACAAAAATATAAATTTGTTAGTTACACAAATATTTGTTTCTGTTTGGGGATAGAATCCAGAATTTCATTTTTCTCAATCAACCCACCGCGCTCCAATGGCTGTTCTAATGTAATTTAGTTTTTTACAATCGTATTTGCGATCGGTAAGAGAAGTGCGGTATTAATGGAGTTTCGAATGCTTGAAGCTATATGTACAGACATGTATGTGACCAACTGACAAAATGTTTAATCTAACCATTTGACAAGTAAAATACTGGTTTATCCTGAAATACGCCATAGTCAATAGCTATCAGGTTTTACGGGTAATATGAATATTAGAGTTCGGGTGTACACGAATATGCTTCCAAAAGCAAATTGGGCCTCCGGGAATCTCACTCAACGAATGAAATACGTCAGGGTTGCTACGCGTCAATTTTCTATTATATTGTTCTATAGTAAATAAAAACAAAACAAATTCCATCAAAATTATGAAACTAATTAGGTGGCATAATCTCAAGGAACTAAACGGCTCATATACAAACATACTTTCAGTTTTCTCGATTATGCGTTATACATTTGACTGTGTACTATTAGAAGAAGGAATATGTATCTACTGAGAAAATCAGCAAACTTAAAAATTGTATTTAGTTTCAATAATTTAATTATCGGAAGTTTACTCTACTCAGTACATATCGATAATTTCATACAAAACGGATAATAATAATGTAAAAAGCTGCTCTTTATTTCTAGAGGTGTTGTCACGGCATCACTATAAAACGGCCAGTAAGGATAAATATATAGACTACCATAAGAATAGTTAGAAATAGTCCTATGCTGTGAGTCACCCCTTTTAGCCCAATAAAAGCATGGTTCTTCCGTGAAATTTCATTGAGTAAACAATAAACTCAAAGCGAAACGCGGCTTGACAGCATTCCGACAGCCAAAGAAAAAATACTGGATATAGTAAATAGTAGGAAACAGGGAATCTGAAATGAAAACTCAACGTTTTAAAACTTTTATTAAAAACTCCTTTGACACTGCTGGTAAAGAGAAAAAACAAGTGCATCGTGTTTTTTCAAGTGAAGGTAAAGTCTTTGTAGCAACTTATAAACATTTCTACGTAAATTAAGAAAATTTTAGTGTTAATGTTATAAATTAAATATTTTGTTTTTATTAACTTAGTAACAGATGGCGGAACGTAATTGAAATGAGTTAATTTCGGCTACATCCCCCTATTCCGTATCTGTTTAGCTTTCAAAGGACCAAAACAAAGCGAAGTTTTAATTAGAATTTACTTTGTATAAATATGGTTCTTAAATGAATATCCAAAATTTGTTGAATTTTCACGGAATTTTATAAACTGGCTGATTGTTTTTCGTTTTGTCATCGGCGTATTAGAATATTTGATGTTGTGGCATGTTCAGTCAACTGTTATAGATTTATTTAAACTTTGCTAAACAGCAAGAGGTGTAGAGGTGAAAACACAGCAGGTGTGCAATAATATATTTATTGGAAATATCTTAAATATGAAAGTGATCTACATGATTTTAAACCCACCTTCAGGCGTAGGGGATATACTTTACTACTTACTCCCTATGTGGCGAAAACAATGATAAAAAAATTCAAGTAGGAGCAGTTATCACTTCGTTGTCATGAATCCCCACTACCAATAGTAGAACTGTATTATAGAATTTAATACAATAATGTATAAAACACAACAATATGTCGATTTGTGATAACTGTCGCAGATTTCTGAGTCGCTTTTCTAGGTAACTTTTAAAAGACCGGTAATATAACTACGGTTTCGAAATGAGCACACTCACGGGCGGTGATTGCTTATCATCACATGGATCGTTCGTTGCCGCCCAAAGCAGTAAAACAAAATGGAAAAGTAACTTCTAGTCGTATTTTTTCTCTCTCTCTAAAAATAGTATCATCTGATATCATTGAGGACATATCATGCTTTTTGTCACTTTATGACGTAAATTAATAAAGCTTTATTACTTTTAAAATTTAAAAAATAAAATGTTTTTTTTAGATGCAGTCTGCATTCTTGGTTTCGCTGCATAGGTTTGCGTTTTGCTATCAAGGTGCCCCGTATTGGGATTATTAATTTTTTTCCATCAAGAAATTCCTGATAATGTGCGTAAAGATACAAACTTATGTACGTTAGTTGATCTTTTTGTTGATACGAGGTTGTGCAATATGCCAGTGCATACTTATTTTATGGGATTGTTAAGATTTATTTCATAGTTTGATATTTTAAAATGCAGAACAATTTCGGTTACAGCAACCCATTTAATATTAAATTTTCTGGTTTGCCTTGATTGCGTCTCCTACAATCCTATTCTCTCCACCTGCTACAGCACGGGACGAATGCACTGAGCACGTGTGCTGAACTTTAACGCTATTAAATATTACAGGCTTAACGGTTTCTGGTACAGACTTATTCGCCTCAGGGGAAACTGTGATTATAATACGGATTAACCGGTAATTGTAGGGACAATTCAAATTATACTTTAATGTTGTGGAGTGATTCTAAAAGTCTTTAAGCTCATGTATTTGGGTAATGTTAACGAACACATTTCACGCCTTAACCACAGAGTAGACCTCCCGTGGTCAAGTTTAATATTGGTTTAACACCGGAGCCTTGTTAATTATGAATCTACAATCAAAATATATATAATTTGGGAACCAATTACAAACGTTTGGGCTGTTTTATTAATTACTGAAGCTCGTTCAATCTGCGTAATGAAGAGGCGTAATAAAACATAGCCACGCAAGATATCTTATATAATTTCATTATTTGTGTTCTTTAACAAAATGTACCTAATAGAAACATAATTGTTTTGATTAAGTATTTGTTTCAATGCAGGCAATAAACAAAAACTAAAGTATGATAAACTTATGAATTAAGTATATCAAAAGAGGAATTAGTATATGCATTTTAATAGAAAATTAAATGAAGAAACATCTCTAAACATTTAAAACCAATAAAGATTGAAACATGAAGTTATTAAAGCTCCCTGAACGTAGTATTTTAATATAACTTATCACCGCCGAGGCTGCCGACTTGACAAGCCACTTATTCCTAGGTAAAATTGCATGGTGAATATTAAATTTAATTCGGAGCAAACGTAAGGCCGCGCCGTAATAATATTAATTTGATGCAGCATCTCCGTCTCGGAAGGAATCTGACTTCTGTTTAAACTCACACGGTGCTTACATAATGCTAACGATGGATAATGCATTTTTATGAGAACAATAAAAAGGTGTTACAATGTCTCAGGGACCGTTCTCTTTATTGGAGATCGTTTTGCAAGCTTGCCAAGTGTAACACCCGCAATAAGCTCTAATGGCTTGTATTCATAGCCGCGTATTAAAATCCGTTACTTTCATATAGCACAGTGAAGTACTTCACTGTTCTCTTTATCCACAGATCATTCACGTAGATCACGGACTCCGCGAAGCGTATAATATTGTGTGATTATTACTGGTACTAGAAAATTATTAGGTGCATTGGGTTTTGAGATTACTTAAATGTCATCTAGAGGAAGAGCGTGACTGATTAGTTGTTTTCGTGCGGTTTGCTGCTTCAGGCTTATGCGTTAAAATAAAGAAAATATGGGTAAGCATGATTGAGAGATGAATATTAGCAATTTTAGAATGGGCTTGTAGTATTGCGATAGAAATTAATAGAAAAACACGAGCGCTTCAAGCGACAATTGAGTTCATATATAGCTGACGCTTCAGATGAATAGAAGACAAGAGAGTGAAGTTAGTGATCTTTTTTTAGTGTATAATATGATCATAAGTGACAATTTTAGGAATACGTGTACTCTTTCTATGGTAAGATCCTATAATATTTCTTTGGTTATTAACATGTCGCTTGGGTCAACCATTCGTACCCTGACTATGAAGTGGTCCTGTCATTTGACATATCAACGTAAGGGAAATGAATGGTATTTTCAGACTATTTATTTACGGTTTTTATGACATATCAGCTGATTCAATTGACAGCATAATTATTGGACATATCGATTGGTTTTGGATACTTGTGAGATAGAAGACTCCTCTGTTACCAATACTCAAGACCAGTATTCTAATGTTTTATTAGATTCATTATATGTAGTAGGTACATTTATGCTTTACGCAATCATCATGTATTTGATAAAGCACCTGGCTTACCTCTCGGGATAACGTAAGACTGGCTTACGTCAGGTCAGCCAAAGCTGGAACTTAAGCTTTGTCAAATCGATTTCCGTAGCGTTTGAGATGGATGAGGACATGGTACCGCCTTGACGGCAAATTAATTTGCTCTGCACATATCTTTATCAGGCTCATTCTCGTTGTTATATATGAAAATACCGTTAACTTATATAACTCCATTGTAACGAACTACCGCCTAAGCTGATAATGGAGAAGATATGTGTCCAGCATGCGGTCTTAATAAATTTGACTTGATACATATGGCCCTATCCCACCACACACCCGCCACTGCAACTCCTGTATTCCAGGATCAACAGCGGCACGCACAGTATTGGCGCCGAGCAATGAAGCTCAGCGAATCTAAGGGGACCTAAATTGTCATAATCCCGCAACGAAGTTAATCAGAAAAACAATGTAAAGGAGGAGTTGGAAAAACAAAGAGTTGTCCACTTCCCTCCACAGCAAAGCGGGTGACAAAATATTGAGCTATGAGGTTTAACCTCACATAAAGAAGACAATTACAATTACCAAAAATTTGACGCAATTAACTAGCGCACCACGGATAAATAACTATTGCTTAAATTGGACCTAACGTGCGAACTGTTATACAGACTTCCAATAATAGGCATGGCAAAATCGCTGAAAGGCACGGAAATTCCTCCTAGATTCAACGAGGTCTGTGTAATAAACAACACCAGACGTTACATGCATACTATTGAGCATACTGTTACGCTCATCCGACCAAAGATTGCACTCCCAAAGGATATGATGTGCGGACTGTTCATATTCGCAATCATGTGTTGAGCATTGGCACATAGGAGAATCAACCAACTTAAATGAGAATAATTTGCTACGAAAATTGCCGTGACCCGTTAGAAATTGCGACACGTAATGATCAATCTCAAGCCAGGTTTTTGCCAAGCGATCGCTAACCGACGGAAAATATTGATAGAGATGACGTCCCTTTACAGACAGCTTCCATCGGTTCTGCCATTCTTCTATTAATTCCGAGTAAATCTCGGCGTATGGTTTAAATAATCGAGTTATTTTTGAAAAGTCGCGCGATGGAAGGAAATCCCTATCAATACTTTGCTTGTTGGTAAAATATAACGCGGCGCGACGCTGTACTTCCAGGTCGACTGGAAGCACACCCGCAAGAACAGGTAAAGCCTCGGTACTAACGGTTCTGTACGCCTTGCACAAAAATATCAACGCCAAACGCTGACTCTGGAGCAATTTCCTTCTGACTGCGCCGACAGTTGCCCTATCGGCCCACACAGGAGAAGCGTAACAAATACAACCCAAATATGTAGCTCCATAAATTACTTTTAAGGTATTAAACGACAGACCCCAGGTTGACTTTGATATCCTCGTCAAGGCATAAAAGTTGTTTTTAGATTTTTCACCGACGCTTTTTATATGTTCAATAAAAGAGAAATTTCGTTCTAGAACAAGCCCTAGGTAACAAACCGATTGTTTACTTTTGATAAGGACGTTATTAAATTTTATACGCGGCGGGGTTTTCAAGTTGCCTTTCAGCAGCAAGTGAAATGATTTTTGGGGAGCGAACGAGAGACGGTTTCTTTCACCCCAGTGAGTAATTAAACGTAGACACGTGTCTGCTAACTTTTCTAGACCGGACCTACTATTCGCGTGTATGAGTAAGAGTCCGTCATCCGCATATCCTATTAAAGAACAACACGGTGGTAAAGGAATCGCGAGAAAGTCATCAAAGCCTAGATTCCATAAGTAAGGGCCGACAACAGAGCCCTGGGGGCAACCCATTGTCAGTGACTTCGACACTGCGTGGTGACCTAAGCGCAATTTAGTTGATCCATGGATAAAATAAGAGTTGATCATAGAAAATATATTCCTTGGGCAACCACGAGATTTTAATTTCAGAAGTAACATAGGCCACCAGGCATTATCGAATGCACCAGAGATATCTAAAAATATCCCTAACACATACTTATGCTCCGATTTGTTAACCGCTCTTCTAACCGATAAAACTGCGTCCACGGTTGATTTACCAATCGTAAAACCGAATTGATTATCGTGGAATTTCGGTCCGCCTGGTAGTAAGCGAGGCACAATAAGGCGTTCAAGTAGCTTGCCCAACGATGGTAATAACGTTATAGGACGATAGGATTTTGGGTCTTCAGGAGGCTTATTGCCTCCTTTTGGTATAAGTTTAATGAGACCACACCGCCAAATTCGCGGAAAAACACCCTCAGCTATACATCGATTAAAAACGCACATTATAGCGACACTGGACAGTTTACACGCTTCCTTTATCATCTTGTTGGAAATTTTGTCATCTCCAGAAGCTTTATTAAGCGGCAGGGAGCTAACTACTTCTAGAAATTCGCGAAGAGATGGGCTATCCGAATCAGGAGTCGACGGTGAAACGGAGGCCCATAGTCGTACTTGACTATGATATGCGGAATCGTTATTAAGGCTATCGTCCGGGATAAGTGAGTTTAATAAGGTTTCCGTGGTCTCCTCAATACCAGTAGTGTATGTTCCATTAACCTTTATGTTTTCAATATATGCTGAATCAATTGATTTATTAGCTTTAAACTCATGGTAAAGGGGGGACCAGGGACCCTCAGCATTAAGACGGTCAACTACTCTTCGCAACAAATCGCCTTTTGCTTTAATAATCGCGGCTCTATAACGCGATCTGGCTACTTTTAGAGAGTTAAAAGCACTTTCAAGTAAATCACTATTAATACACTTTTTCCTAAGCGAATTGAACCTCCTACGCGCTCGACGAAATAGTTGACGAAGGTGGACTAAGGTATTGTTCCACCAATCACATCTGCGAGTACTAGTTACAAATGCACGACCGAAAGTCATATCCGCACAGTATGTAAAGGTATCGGTCATAATTTCAGCGCAAGCTTCGGCTGAAAGTTCATTGCGAGTGAAATCTCTGGTATGATATATACTTGATACATATGTATAATGTATATTCTACAATAACGTTAGTTCAAAAGATACTTTCAATTACTTTTATGTAACAAAAAAGAGGCCCGCTAGTTGTGAACACATATGCTCTTATGCGTTTTACGTTAAGATAGCCTTTATGAAGGAATTAATGGACAAACTACATGTACGTGTATGTATCTTACTGATAGTGCCTAATATAATATAAGTCTTCAAAACTAACACAAAACAGGTTTTTATAATCCGCTAAAAACATTGAATTATAAGGATTTCAAGTAAATCATCCCTAAAAGAGATTTAGACGGTAATCACTTGTACCCCAAGTGGGAAGATCGAGACTGCTGAACCAAATAAACAGCGGAACAATAAGTGTTGACAGTGACGCACTGATTTGCAAGAGTTTCCGTGAGACGTGTCTAAGCCGACGTGTCAGCTGGCGAGACACGTAAATCCGCGTGTCGAATGTGTATGAATTTAGCTGTCAGACAGAGTACTTCCCAAGGGAGTAAAGTGCGCCGCCCACGCTACCCGCATCACATTCATTTGAACACGTCGATTTAGTTACAAAGTGTTAAATGAGAGATTATCGGAAAATGTTCAGAGTTCACCGGAGCTTTGAAGGGTTTCAAGGTCAGCGCGGATGTTTTAAGTGATGAAGTAATAAATAAATAATATGTTAAAACTTTTTATGCTTGTGCATTTGGTATGTGAAAGATAGCAATAAAGGTGTGACTTAAAACGTTTTTCGTTTTTACATGCTAAAACTATAAATCAAATTAAAACACACAAAAATAACTATTTTATCAATAAATGTACTTTTGAAATATTCATAAATCGGATACTTTTATGACTGTCGTTTTGAATGAAAATGGATAAATATTTGACATAAAAATATTTTTTCTACCACTTTGGTTTATGGACTATTGTAGTATGTTTTATGGACACTGACATAACATTTTGATTTAATTTTTAATCGTCGACATTTTCAGTAATTTTATTACCTCCCAAAACGAGGTATTATAAAAACATATTAAACAATTGCAGAAGTATATTAATATGCGCTGCGTATATGCGTACCTTGAAAACCGTAGTAAAGCTACGAATTTTCGTAGCACATTGGTCTGAGGACTACGCGGTCATTACTGTAACGTTTGACGCTCAGTTAATTATAATCGTACTTAAATTTTGGAAGTACATACTTCTTCCTTTATTTACGTACTTCTGGTGTAATTACCTACTGTTTCCGTAAGTACCTACTGAATATTGAGTTCTCGTTTTCCCGCTAATGGTAATTTACAAATACGTTTAAACGTCAAAGCACTCCTCTGTCAATTATTATAAAAAATATTTTATTTCTCGTGGTTTGGTTACAGGTAATTTTTATTGTAAAGAGATCTCTCAAAATAATTACTGAATCAAGCAGTGTCTGAAGTAGTATAGGTATAAAAAGTTCAATTATAATATTTGTTTATGCTAACTAACAGCCATATCATCACAGGAATATAAAACAAAACAAAAGAGAACAAAAATCTAATACTCAGCCTTCAATTATAGCTACAGAGTACCAAAGATATTTGTAGTATTTATTTTTGAGAAATGTTTTAAGGCGTTTATTTACCATTAATAGAGCTACACCAAAGTACGTCCTTTTTTATTTCTAGGGTAAAAAACAAACCAATTCTAAACAACCGAATATATTAGCAGCATGATACCATAACCCAATATAATCGAAAACCACCTTACCAAAATAAGCAATTCACAGTAATCATCTTAAATTCCAACTAAGTAGAGATTGAAACTACCTCGAGATTCTTCCCTACAAATTCTGCGTTCGTAATATTTACGAGTGTTCGGAATGATTTGCACTTACCGCGTTTAGGCTCTTTGCCAGGTAGGAAACATATGTATGGTGTTTACTGAACAACGCGTATAAATTACACTCGTGGAATCTCTTTAGCTTCCCGCTCTGTATTTTGGTTGGTGGTAAATATAGCTGTGCACAATCTTGGAATAATTATTATGAATAAGGAAACACATGTAACTATTTTGTAATAGAGCTGTTCGTGTGTAGTGACTTAAGGGTTATGCTATGTTCTTTTTGAGTATTATGGTGACTTTTGAGTATTGGCCAAACACCATTAAAATTATCATGGGGCTTATGCAAAGCGATTCGTAGAACCCTTGACATAATTGCAAAGAAGTTTTAGGTATGTGTATATTTTTATTTTTTTTATTAAAACGAGTATAATTACTCGTAACATAAAATCAATATGAAAACTCAAAATTTTAAGTTACTTAAACCGCCTGTTGAAAATAATGCCCACTTCGCAAATAAAATGTTGATTAACGACATAGCTATGTTTTAAATTCGTCTCGGCATATCTGAGTGTCGCAGGTGCCGGTATAAAACGGATGCACGCGAGGCTTAATCTGACATTGACTCGAACGAAACGAATAAAAAGGATGAAAGTGAATCCGTCAGCATATTTTTTTAATTCATTCGCTGATTCAGCGGGCCTTTGTTGCCTGTACGGAGTGGAACGTGCGCCTATATTTATTGGTTTAGCGAGGGTTTGTTGGGTGTTTCTTCCTTTTATTTAGTGCAGTGAACAAAAAGCAACACGTGTACGTTTGTGAAAGTGCATTTCTGATAACATATTTAGCTAATTTCGTTTTAGTATTATTATTTTTAGTTCCACATAATAGAGGACAGTTTTTTTTTTACTTTTTGGGATATGTTTTAAAACTTTCTGCTACTGTGAATTTATTAACGTCGTTTTAACAGACAGACACAATAAAAGTGTCGAATTAGTGATTTTATCCCAAACATGTAGATCGCATGGTGCACAAAAAGTTGTATATAATGGATTTATGATCTCATACACATATGTAACACGAATATAGATATCCATCTATAATATTGTAAACATAAACAAGAACTGCCGGCATTACTCCAAACAAACTTAGCTTTTTTATTGAGAATTAATAGTTACGTAATGACGTGAAACTGCATGATCCCACGTAGGTCACTAGTTTAAATTACAACCTTAGTCAATATTAGAAGAAAGAAATAAGTTTATTTCTCTCTCCAATGTAAAATGTAGTTAAAAATGTTATAGGAAAAATATTTAAAATTATGCCGATGACTGTAATATTCATCGTCCCAGCGAACAAGATTAGATTAGCAAAATTCAATAATACCTGAAGGTCCAATGGTTCCCGAGGGAGATAAATCTTAAATTGCCTGAGCTAGTTATTTAGAGTTTATACGGTAAAATAGAGGCTAATAATTTACATAGCATTTTTTTAAACGATAGTAACCTTTTATAGAACATCATGTGTATTCAACATTTAAAAAGTAAACACAGCATGCTTTAACTTTTACAAAAAAACATAAGCCAAACAGTAATACTGGTTATCTATTAAATTCGATAATATTGTCAATAATCAACTTATTTTTGTCACTAATTGAGGTGACATATTAAGCTTCGCTTTAAACTATGTGTTAAACAATATAAATTTTGCAGATTTTAGGAACCAAAACATTATTAAAACTACCCCCATAAAGATAAAACGACGGTTGTTTGTTAGTTACAGTGTAGTAACATGATAATTAATTTCCGTAACAATTATAAAGTTACGGGGACATAATTTCCCGCCAGTACCGCCGGAAAGGACGTAGTACAGCGCGGCTTTAGTCTGGCGTCGAATGTTTTTAGCCGCCATTTTTTATGTCGTCGCCGATATTTGTGGTCGTTGCCGACTTTTGTGGTCGTCGCCGACACTTGTGTTTTTGATGGGCGCCGACATTTGTGCGTCGACGGTCAGCAGCGTGACCGCATCGTTACAAATGTTGACAATTGCACGTGCATGCTGCGGATTGCACATTATTTTATTCAATCTGATTGGAATTAAAACAGGCCGTTTTCAGATTCAATTTGTATAATTTATTTGACCATCCATTTGAATGTTGCATTGTTTACCATTTAACTAGTTTAAACATAAAAAAAATTACGAAAGGATATATCGTAATAAACTATTTTTCATCTTGCGTGAGTAGATTGTAGTCTTACCATCGATATATCAAATTAATTTGCAGGTGATTTGATGTTAATTATAATACCAAATTACTGATGGCGGGCTGATTGGATGTGTCAGTTATTAGACATAATATTATAATATGATTAACGTTATATTACTGCACGGTATCCCTGTAGTTAATTCTTAGTATACGCACTGGGCTTCTGGGGCGAAGCATAAGCATGTTTAAAATCTGTGCACATTTATTTAACTTCAATAAGAGGTAAAAGGTATACACATTTCAGCATCAACATTTCGTCAATGTTGTTTTCATTCCACGTAAAATATAACGATATAATTCTGCTATGGAGAATTTCCTATCGGAAAAACAGTGTTACATTTTTCCATGTAGGTAGATATAGTAAACAGCGAACACTTCAAAGAATTTCCCTTAGAAGCATTCGATACACAATATTGGAATGGAATACTTCTCTATAACAGTTGTAAAAAATTCAATCACAAAATTGACAATGGATTTTATTGTGCACTACGGAACACTCTCCGGGAGTGTAACTTTTTACTTCAGTTAGCTTACAAAGCCTTTCTTTATGTGTTGCCTCTGCGCTGCTGCTTCGAGGAAATATAGTTCAAATAGGACGGGAAAGATGAAAGGAATCGTCAAGATAAAGGGATTCTAATCGGACATACCAGGTTTTTTGGAAATATACTCGTATATAAAAATTTAATTACTTACCCCGCTGAAACAATCAATATTCTTCATAATCCACAAAAGTATTTATTTTACATCACTTTTACTATTTAATCTGTATGTCTAATAACAATTCTCCCAAATGCCAGGTTCGATTTCAGTCGCGCCATAGACTAAGGATGAGTTTAACGACTAATATTTTTGTGTCCAGTATCCGTTTTGTCAGTAAAGTATGAAATGGGTAGACGCACGTGTCGAAATCGCGTCAAACAGTTAAAATACGTAATAGTCACATAAGGTCTTTAACAAAACTGTGACTATTTTTGTACAAGTGAGGATCACTATCACTAAGAATGTTAGGTTCGAATGGTCAATCGTAAAATTAGTAATTTATTGTTTACTAGCTTTTGCCCGCGACTCCGTCCGCGTAGACTCTAGGGTTAAGTGCAGAACGATTTTTGCATTTCTAACATGTTTCCCACGGGAATACATTTTCCAGGATAAAATTATCCCATATTAATTCTGTGAGCTCTACCTCTCTCTATACCGAAAATCATTCAAATCGGTTTGGTAGATATAGAAATACCCATTCCCACGGGAATACTTAATTTTCCGGGATAAAAACTATCCTATATTAATTCTGTGAGCTCTACCTCTCTCTATACCAAATTTCATTCAAATCGCTTTGGTAGATCCAGAAATACTCATTCCCACGGGAATACTACAATTTCCGGGATAAAAAGTATCCTATGTGTTATTCTGATGTATAAGCTATATCGTGGTAAAGTTTCATTCAAATCCATTCAGTAGTTTTTACGTGAAAGAGTAACAAACATCCATACATACAAACTTTCGCCTTTATAATAATAGTAGGATTTACTTAAATGACCGTTGAAACTTACTTATTCCTCTTGAATGTTTATGTTTTTGATTGATTTAGTGGCCTAGTATTGTGAGTGCGTTGGCAGACCACTTTTATAAAGACAAATACCAAGTTTCTAACAAATCATCTAGCAATGGTCGGTCTATCAAGGGATGGATCTCGCTATTTTTTCATCTCAAAATTGTTAGCATTACTAATAACATGTTTTATGGTCCAGGAGACTTGCCGAGGCCGCGGAGTAAAGGCGAGTACGTGTTCGTGATAGCGCAACTGTTGTTCGGGCTGCTGTTGTTCGCCACCGTGCTGGGCCACGTCGCCAACATCGTCACCTCCGTCAGCACCGCCAGGAAGGAGTTTCAAGGTCAGCACTTATATCATATTTAAAAAAATTAATTAAAACTCTTTGGAGTCTGACGCAATCAGTAGGAGAAAATGTAGCCTATGCTTTTTTCCAAGTTTTAATTTTTTAATTCACCAAAATAAGGCAAAATTGGTTGAATAGTTTTTTTAATGCACAACAATTTTACAAAAAGAAAAAAATGTTTTTATAATAGATATTAGTATACATCATATAAGTCACGACAACTTCAAGAACCTAGTCAGGTCCAATTCACGGATGGGAAAGCTTATTCGGTTTTGGAGCTAGGGGATTCCAACGAAACAAGAAACGTTTGGAAATGTGCCCGGAAAATGGCAACAGGCTTGGTCACTGGACCAAGCTTTCACGGCAGTGACCATTGATGCAAACTCTTGGTCGCCTATATTTATATACTAAACCGAATATTATTCTTGGCATCGTCCCCGTTACTTCATCAACTGTTCTATGTATTTTAAGCTTTGTTTGAAAAGTCTTTGTTATTTAGACCTAAATCAAATATCGTTGGCTGGCGAAACAATCTCAGCGTACATTTTTATTTATAACAAGAATATTCGTGACGGAGAGATATTTAACCATTTTCAATCTCCGTAATGCATTAGATAGTTAACACGATAAATCATGCGACCGTGTGAGAAGGTTCAAATAGGTCGTTCGACAATGTCGAGCGAGGGGCGGGTGACGCGGAGCTATTCGCGGCGAGGACTCGCCGTGCCGCACCTGTCACATTAGCGCACTAAGCAGGTAAACGTGCGGCCACGTGCCGCCAGCACCGACACCGCCACCGCCGCCGCCGGCGCTACGTGTACCGGCGCTCGCTTTCTCATGAGCGCCGCCCGGCAAATACAACTGTTCATCTTAACAATATTGTGTTCACTTTGCAAACATCATTTTTAAAGCCACAATAAGTAATTACGTTGAATAATTCTTTGTTGTGGCACTTAAAATGCATTCGTAGCTATCCCTTGGCAATCGATAAACAGATAGCAAGGAGAAGTCATGTATTCTAACCACAGAGGCGGTGGTAAAGTGTCAACAACTTTAATTAGCGCTGCAGCTCGGTTGAAAAGACAATGGCGCCGCTATGGCAGAAAGCAGGCTGAATCCGTGACCTTCCTTGGCGGCGCTGCAGCGAAATAGGTCAGCGGCTTGAATGCTATAAATAGCTCGGCGAAAGTCGGGCGCCGCGCCCCATCCCAACGGGAGTGCGCGTCCCGCGCGCGTCCGCCCGACATCGATCCGCGCCCCGAGCGCCGCCGCTCGCCGCTCGCCGCTCGCCGCTCGCCGCCGCCGCTCGCCGTTCGCCGCTCGAGCCTACCATTCGACAATAATTGATCTGCTCGTGGTCGACCGGCGCTGCCCGTGCTGCTGGCGCCGCGCACACCCGGCTCGCTCCACGCGCCTCCGGCCTTCCCTAACAAGCATATATTTAACAATGACTGCCACACCACTCACCGCGCTCGGGCCTTATTTAGACTTGCATTATATGTACCTTTATATAACTGTAGCACATTGAATGACTTGCATAAGTTAGCTAAAAACTTACTCAAGGTTGGTCATTGCAAAGCTTTTAAATCACGATAAAACAAATTTTCAAATGGTCAAAGTAGATTAGAAGATTTTTACGAGATAAGCAGGTTAAAAAAATCACAGATAAAGTGTTTTCTACAAATTTAAATCTCACAATCAATGCTCTAAAAAATTAAACCAATATATTATAAAAACTTGGTGATCAAAATACAATATAGAATTCCATTAAATACCTATACTCTAATTTGCTTAATTAGAGAATAATAACTCTCATAGTCAACATTGAACTATGCAGAAATAAATTATATTTTGAAACACAATATCGCGTATTATGTTTTCAAATGAACTCTTTCGGTTATATTCGATTGAATCGCACGTTTATTTAATTAACACAGCTAGCGAGTGTCGGTAACATTCATTCACATTAATTAAAGTCTCTTAATGAAATGAATGTGGAAATGTATCAATGACCTTCGTATGTCAAGTGAAGTTTTATTTTTAAACGGCGTTTGTATGACGAGCACCGAGTGTGTGTCTGACTGCGCGCTTCTGTCGCGACCTTTAGCTTCGATAAATACCACATCAAGTACACTTGTGTAACTTTCCCTCGTCCACTACTAAATATTTGCTCTACTAATGTCACTAGATGTTTTACTTTTATTTCAATCCATTCCTTTCAATTTGTTTAGGCTGTTTCCTTTGTTCTCCTTGTTAAACAACGGTACAATACTGATATTACAAGCATGTTTTTTAAAAGTTCTTTAGCGTTACATGATTATTTAATGTTTAAATTAGTTATTAACGAAACATCATGATAATAATTCTAATACTGTTTTTCTGAATGATTAACCACTGAAGCTATCACAAAACATTATAAAGTGCTCGGGTGATTGAGATAGATCAAAAGATTTAGGTCTGTGGGTAGAAGCACACGGGATTGGCTGCAATGTGTGAAAATATTTATGAGTAGGCATAAAGGGAATTTGAGAGTGGGACGTAGTGCGGCAGCTTCGAGGACGTGGTCGGGATACCGGTTGCTTGTGACGAGAAATCAAAGTGTTTTGTTGATGTTTACGGACGTGTTTGATATATTTCGGATGCAGGTCTAGTAGGAATCCAATAGAGAGTTGTGAATTGACA
Source organism: Cephonodes hylas (assembly GCA_030295005.1). Classification (NCBI taxonomy): domain Eukaryota; kingdom Metazoa; phylum Arthropoda; class Insecta; order Lepidoptera; family Sphingidae; genus Cephonodes; species Cephonodes hylas. The sequence goes on along the minus strand of AP025363.1, from coordinate 8,683,384 downwards.
GGCGAGGAGCGGCCGGCGACCGAGGCGGACGCAGTGTAAACAATTGCATGCGCTCGCTCCTACACTAAGTGCCTACTTTATATTCAAATTGCTAGATGCGTCCTGTCATCAAACTGTGTACGCAGCCGCCGCCTCACACAACACACCTTGTTTATATTCCACATTTTACATAATCCCAGAAAATACCAACACGATGTAAGATGCTATTTCATTTAATAAATATGAACACTAAGATGGCACGGACAAGCTTTTCCATTTTAAAGTGAAACGTAATAAAATCTTCTTCGGTATGTTTTCCTATCTGTCGCCATTTTCCCATTAAAAACCTTAAAAAGTTCCCTACACTAGTTATTTATTCTCATTACATTTTTCGATTAAATATTATGTCCTGTGTATAATGTTATTCAAAATATAAAGCAGTGACATAACACAATAACATAATTAATAATTAATTATCTCATTGCACATTTCAGTATTATGTAGTGATCTGGCAAATTACTCTTATTTAACACGGCGTGGAACAAATGTTATAAAAATGCTGACTCACGGTCATTTCATAAAAGCTGTGTACGTCGGTAAAATGTTTGAGCAAACATTAAAAAGTTGTAACATCGACAGAATATACTTAAAAATTATTTCCAGTGTTGGCGTCTATGTTTGTAATTTATACTAAAACGCTCTGCGGACAACATTCATTACTTTATAATTTTGTTTGGGAATTATTCGCATTTTGTCGCCGAGTTAAAATCCATCATTTAGGTAAACATAAAGTTTTGTTGAATGAACAAGGTTTATTTAGTCGGTTTGGCAAGAGCACTCTGTAGGAGAAGTAATGTAGCGTGTTGCGCACGTGGCTGTGTTCCGTGCGGCGTCGCGGCGGTTGGCGTCGTTTGTCGGCGCGCAGGCCGCCGCTCGCCGACCGCACTCGCTCCCTCCACTATGTTTGAGGAAGATTAAATTACTCCAAATGTCGGCGTACTAATAACTCCTCGTTCACTTTATACTACAAGTTTGGAGGGTAAAGGGTTTGAGTGTTCGTGTTAGGGCTCATTTTTGTGCAGGCACGTCTAATACTTACGTCTACTGAAAATAGCCGTCCCAAAAAATTATGTTACAGGTTCATTACTCAGGCTATAGTCCTTTTTTGATACAATACAATATACATAGTAATTACGATATACATAAATAATGTTTAAAAATATATCTATTACTTTGTATTTAAAAAAAAATCAAAATGCAACCCTATCAGGCATATTTTTTTGTTTTCGGAATCATAATATATAATTTAAAATGAAAAGCAGTTATGGCCTCGAGGTTTAGGCGCGCGGTCGAGAATGTCGGCGGTCGCGGGTTCGAACCCCAGGCACACACCTCTGACTTTTCGAAATTATGTGTCTATTCAAATTGAATTATCACTTGCTTTAACGGTGAAGGAAAACATCGTGATGAAACCTGCACACCTAAAAGTTCTTAGGAATTTCTTAGGTGTGTAGTCCGCCAACCCGCACTAGGCCAGCGTGGCGGACTATGGCCTAAAACCCTCTCAATGGTAGAAGAGACCCGTGCTCAGCAGTGGGCGTATATGGGTTTATGAAGAATATATAATTAACTTATGTATTATTTAATTCAATAAAATTATAAGATAGGTAAATGAGTAAGTGACTCCATAACAGTGAAATTGTTTTGACATTTTTATTCAATAGGCCGCTTGAAAAAACCTTGCAATTTTCTTCCTCTCTCAATTGAATAAAAAATAGTAGGTATTCTTAATTCGTTGAAATTTGGGGCTGAAGGGCTACTTTTTTAAGTCTTAAGTTTGTGGTTTTGCTTACTTCTTAAATATAAAGAGTGTAATAAAATTAAATAATTTTTTGAATGAGTGAAATATGACCCATTATGTACATAAATTCAGTTATGTCTTTGTTTTAATTTTGTAAGAGCAGCTTTAATAAGAGAAGAAAGCTTAAGAAAATTGTTTAAAGTTCCGTAGTAAAACATTTTATTGTAGAGCAGTTAAATTTATTTATTTAAATTTATATAGTGTATCAATGTTATAGATGACAAAACATTTATATTTTTACATGATAGTTTAATGTCAAAAAAGGACCAAAAATTTAAAATAATAATCTTAATTGATTCAATCTATTAGCCCACTGCTCAACTAAGAACACTGTGGATTAGTTAGTTACAATTAACAACACACAAACATGGTGCAGGAGGTTGCGCGACGTGGCATGTAATTTTTATCGGCGTTGGCTACACTTATTCAATGAAAAGTTACCTCGGCGAGTGTTCGGGGCGCGCATCTGCTCCCAAGTTTCCATGTCGAATGTTTACCACCGACGCTGACATTTATAGGCGCCTCTGCGTCCCTTTGCGGTGTAAATAGCATTTTTAATGCCAATAGTTTTGTACAATCGCCGTGCTTTTTGCAGCCATGGTCGAGGAAATTGCCTTTTTGCTTTATTAGTCGGCGTTTTGATTTTCCCTCTGGTTTATAGAATTTATTGTTATAAGTGTGTCTAACACTTTTAGTTATTATTGGCAGTATAGAGGTAGTGAAAAATTGTGAAAGTAAAGAAAGAAAAAGTGCATTTATAGCATTATATAGTTATTAAATTTATTTATATGCATTAAAAAGAAATGTCTAAATTTTGCAGGATTGTAATAATTTAATGTTATTAATGAGATGAAGCACTTTTTGCAACTGAAATAACGATTAGTTTAATAATGTATTTCAAAGTCAAAGTCAAAGTCAAATCTCCTTTATTTAAATAGACTTTTACAAGTTCTTTTGAATCGTCATTTTTTAACACGTTTTTATACTGTTTTTTTTAAACTAGTGCCGCTTCGAAACGTGTTATCGCTGTGGAGAAGAAACGGCAAGAAACTCCCTCAGCAACACGATATGTCATTTTTTTTTAATAAATTACAATTTTAATCTAAAAATTTGATTACAATCTAATAATATTGTTTACAATTTAATGTCACATGGATACAAAATGCAGCAACATAACCTCCGATCAATTTACTTTTTACAATCAGAACAAAATTATTTCTGTATTGATTGACATCTTCATCAGAAATCCGCTATTTACCAAGTAATTAGTGTTGTTTAGAATATACCAATTAAATAGCCGCCATCCCGGCAAGCATAATGTTGGCGCAGCGGCGTCTGAAAGTTTTCGCACGTCTTTTGCGGCTGCAACAGTTTAATGCAGCCGTTCGATTTTCCAATAAGTACCGATTAGTATGAAGTTATCTGGAACACTTTGATCCACTTGTAACTCGAGAGTGATTAGGTGGAGCTCTTTGTTCGGCTAGCGCACCTTTACATCCAGGATTTGCCTCTTTGTAATGAGGTCTCCAACTGGGACTCTATATATTTATTCCATTTGTATTCTTGCTATTCACTGTGTTCCAAGCCTTTGTTAATCTTGCTGCCTAAATTGGAGCCAAGGTCGTGATTTCATTCGGAATATCTGATATATACGATTATAATATTTTAAATAATTACATATTATATAAAATAATTGTTATTACGATAAAAAATTGTCTTTGGGCACAGATGAATAAAATCAATGAAAAATCTTGTGTTTATTATATGAATTGATATAATAGACACGATATAATATTTTACTATGTGATAAGATTTCACATATTGACGTTTTAAAAACATATTTTCTGTTCGTTAAAATTATTGTGACAGAAGAAATTTCGAAAATTTAGTATGCAATGGGCATAACCTCAGTTAAGTTAGTCAGTTATTTATGTACTAATTCGAACTCGGTGAGACCGTTACATTATAATAATAGATTGTTGTAGCATTATTAAATCTCCACCGCTTAGTGTTTAAATTGGAGTAAACTAGTTTAAGTCTTTTAAAAAGGATGAAATAAATAGATTCAGATTACGTTGATATATAGCAGACGTCATCAAGTCCCTGACGTCATCACATAGTGTGCCCGATTGCAATGCGCCTGGCTACTACTGCATTATAAATAGTAAAATCCTTTAAACACTGCGGCTGTCTGCATACATTAAAATTCTGCACGATAAAAAAGACCCAGTTTTATAGTAGTTACGACTGCCCCATTTTAATGATGTAAAGCCCGCTCTATAATAGGAACAGGTCGGGAAAGTCCAAAGATAACTTATTCTCGCCAATTAGCATGTAAACGTGTAACGCTATTCCCGGAGTTTTAAAAATTTCACAACTCCGGCCGAGAACGTAAAAGCATGTTAGGGTAAATAGTACGTAACATTTTCAAACCCTTCTAAAAAGCTATTTGAGGTTGAATTGACTTCATAGCCTTTATTCACTTTTAAAGCTTTCCAGTTTTTATAGCTCACTGGCCACATCGGCTCAATTCAAACTGGCACTACAAAAACCTAGTATTTTACGTATTTTCATTTGCTTTTCAAGTTACTGCCAACCGGTATTGTGTTTTATTACGAGTATAGCGTGGCTCTATCGAATATTGTGATCATGCTTTGTACGAAAGCCGCTTTAATTCGTGTGGGTTTTTGGTAAGTTTTAATTATAGAACAATATAGTGACTGTTCCACAGGATTGCGTGTGCCATTGGTTTAAATCATTATTTGTGTTTTTAAACATACACATATTTTTAGAAAGGATGGACATAAGAGGTATTTCTAAATCTACCTTTTATAAGAACGTTTTCCAGAGCCTAAAATACCTTTATTTAGAATAATACTACAGTTTGAAATGCATCTTTTTGAATTAGGATAGTGTTTTCATGATGCGATATTGTTAATTAAATATGTCAGTAACAAGAGTAGTGTCTATTCTACTCACCCTCCGCCATAACACAATAGGGCCACCCGATAATTAGCGGTGTTCGAATTTGTCACTAATTAGACTAGTTAATTTTCGGTTGCTATCGTTATACTTTGTAATTAGCGATAATTCTGTGTTCGTAGCGTTAGGGGAAACAAGTTAGGGTCACTTTGATTTTAATTGAAATTTAGGAACATCAACAAAACCTGCTTATTTTAAATTTATGCTATCAGTCTAGGAGTTTTTTGTACATTAAAGTAATAACTTATGCAATTAAATATTAGATCACTGAGTGGGAATACGTTAAATTATTTATAAATCCCGATAAAATTATAAATTGCTGTTAAAATAGGTCTGTGTAAAGTGGGCTAAAGATAGAAAATGTAAATGCACGATTTGAATTCAAAAATTGTTGAATTCATATGGTTGTCGCGCCAAAGTGACCCTACTGTGCGATCGGTCCATATTAATTTTAGAGCCAGCATTTTGAATTATCTACCGTAGCGCATGAGTATGGCGTGAAGCTTCAAATCAACAGCTGTTGCATGAAGAATAGCTTATCCTTATGATTCCTCTTAGATTTTCACCTTCTTTCCTACTATTTTGGTAAAGGCTATACATTCATTTACTTAGTTTGTTACTATAAATTTTTAGAAATGCTAATATTGCATGTAGTAATGCGTTAATTATTATTAAAAATTATTTGAACACATAATATGGATATGACGTTAATGTTTAAGAAAATCTGTACATTTATGCCTACCTACAGTCAAGGAGATAATGCATTTAGTTCATTATTTTTTGAAACTGAACATGCCATATTAACAAAAATTAGATGCGATAAGTTGAAAACAGGGCCCTTTGGGGTTTTAAAAAAAGTCTTATGTCCAGCAATGGAATCATATGGGCCGATGCTGATGATTGAAAAAAAATTAATACCTTTTTTATTCGAAACCATTCTAAAACTTTAGTTAGAATGTACGTATATCAAACACAATCTTTCAAAAAATAAAATACATTGTTTAAGTAGCCATCTTTGCATAATAGGAACTCTGTTTATTTTCCTGTCTCGAGCTACGTAACGCCAATAAGGCAAATGAGCGACAGAAAGAATATGTTGTAAAGTTAATCTAGCCCCATTTAATAGATGCGATCTCTCGCCCGCCGTAGATCCAATGACTGTTCTCAGATTTTCTCCTTAAGGCGTTGTTCTCGTGTTTTTTTATTTTGTTTCACAAAATAGGGAGGTTGAAACCAGTAAAAAAGATATTTTCCTCTTCGTGATGTTTTTGTTATGTCGCTTGTGTTAATCGGCCGGTTGTGCTGAAAACATTTTATTTTTCCATCAACAAATTTGATGGTTTTGTTAAGTAAAGTGTACGCAGATTTAATATAAATGTATTTTTCAGTAACATTACAATTTTGATTTTTTTTAAACTACGAAACAAGGTTGATTTAATCGAATGAGTATGTTTTTTTTAAGCAAGGACAAAACTGCTATAATGATATTTTTACATGTGACTGGACTGAGTATCTTTAGCGTTAATGGGCGTCAATGTATAGACTTAGTGCTTGTAATAATTTCCTATAAAAAAATCATAAACTGCCCGGTTCATGAATCTTCTTCTTCTTTATCAACCCATATACGCCCACTGCTGAGCACACTGCTGTGTGCAGGTTTCATCACGATGTTTTCCTTCACCGTTAAAGCAAGTGATAATTCAATTTGAATCCTTCATAACTTCGAAAAGTCAGAGGTGTGTGCCTGGGGTTCGAACCCGCGACCGCCGAGATAACCGAAACTTTGATATTTTTTATTGGATTTATGTTGTAATCAGGCCAAAGGCATATCTATCAATGCTTGCAACTCTCCCTCAAACACACAAGAATATGAAAAAAAGATTTTAGAATACAAATATAGCATTGTGTGTTATTGTAGTTGAGAACACCTCGAGTCAAGAGACTCGACTCGATTTGATATGCGATGCAATCTAGTACCGAACTAAAACTAAAACTTAAATCGAACCCGGGACGCTCGATTATCAGGTCGGATAAAGTATTGAGTCTAGAAATGTATCTGGAATACGGCAGTAAGCTCGCCTGGGACGTCGAATAGATACATTCCAGGCAAACTGCTCCTCTGCCTGCCCCTTCAGGAACTACGGGCGTGACGTTATGTATGTGTGTTTACTGTACAATGATATAAGCCTAAATATGTTACTGTACTAAATGTAACAATTATACATGAGTTACATGGAGTTAGCGACACGCGGCGCCCTACTTGTCTAACTCGCTTGCTTGCAGTCGACAGGTAAGATTAAGTGCCATTTACAGAACAGTGTAATTTTATTTTGTCGCTGCAAACTTGTGACATGGCTGATGAATGACTTATACTGCGAGCCGCCGTGAAACTGGAGCACCTGCACCCGACCGATTCTATTCCACCGTTTACAATACTCGCTTATCACTTGACGGCCTCCGTGCGATAGCTTTTTTAGATGATAGTTCTGATACAAGTGGTTAAGGATTTTTTAAGGAGACTTTCTGTTTGATTCTGAGTTAAAAATTAAGCAGTCACGGATACAGCTAGTGTAATTAAGAAAAAACAGATTCGTTGATGAGTACTTTGTGCTTATTTCAGTTGCATGTAACAGATGAATAAGTGTTTCATGGGTTTAACGTTAAACAGTCAAAAAGTCAAATAAAAAGCAATCCTTGTAGACCATGTTGTCTAGAAGTCTGAGAATTGATTTTAACTTCAAGCAAAATGTGGTTAGGTTTTTTTTATCAATATATTCTTAATAACCCCAATAAGAAATAAGCTCGAAAATTGACAACGGCCAAAACACTGGGATACGTATCTCCGCCTACCTTTCTTCTTTCGTTCTCTCTTCTTAGACTAGGGAAAAATTTAAAGAGCTTGATATTTGATTTAAATTATTTAATTTAATGATTTTGAAAATCTAATTTCTAGCTTAAAAGTTAAGCACAATCATCTGTTGTGTGGCTAGTTGTAACAATACGATTGTTCCAGCCAAACTGGACGGTGTGAAGACGTATATGCGCATGCGGCGGGTGCCGACACACCTCCAAGTGAAGGTGATCAAGTGGTTCGACTACTTGTGGCTCACGCAGAAGTGCTCCGACGAGGAGAAGGCGGTCTCCTGCCTCCCGGACAAACTCAAGGCAGAGATCGCGATCAATGTACATCTCGACACCTTGAAAAGGTATGTTCTTTTTTGTATATTTATTGTGATAAGCAGTGATGGCCTCGAGGTTTAGGCGCGCGGTCGAGAATCTCGGCGGTCGCGGGTTCGAACCCCAGGCACACACCTCTGACTTTTCGAAGTTATGTGTGTATTCAAAATTGAATTATCACTTGCTTTAACGGTGAAGGAAAACATCGTGATGAAACCTGCACACCTAAAAGTTCTTAGGAATTTCTTAGGTGTGTAGTCCGCCAACTCGCACTAGGCCAGCGTGGTGGACTATGGCCTAAACCCTTTCAATGGTAGAGGAGACCCGTGCTCAGCAGTAGGCGTATATGGGTTGATGAAGATTAATCCATTTAACGGAACATCTTAAACTCAAACAGTAAGCGGACGTAGTCAGATTACAGTAAGGAACGGTAGATCAAGATTATACATACATACAACGTAGTACAGGGGCAGATGGCTTTATATAGATAGGTTGATTGTGTTGAAGACAATGACAAAGGACTGGCAGAATTTAACTCTGCGCATAATGAAGTTGTCACTAGATCAAGCAAATTAGTGGAAGCACCCAAACGTCTTAATCTTTAATTCAGTTTGTCTTTAGTTTGAGTTCGGTTTAAGGCAATCGAGTGAAATATTACTGAGCAAGTATTTCGCATCTATTCAGGCCTTTCATGGCGTTGATATTCGACTGAATTTAATTAGTCGAATGCCAACAATGGAAACGGTACAGCTTTTTGGCATTTGTAATGCATTTCAAACAATTGCACAACTGTGAACTTTATAGGAAATTCCTTCAAAATTATTCACGATTCACGCTCTATTTGGGAATTTACTTTAAAGTGATGTGTTTGCTGTTAGTGACCTTAAAGTGAATTAAATGCACAGTAAAGATAGAAATGCAAATTTTTGTAACAGGCAACAACGATACATTTTCATTCATAGGCAGTTTGTGCTTAATATTCCGTGATGTATAATTAAAAGAGAAACATTCGCGTTTTACGTCCATGAATTATGCATAAGTGTACTTTTATACGATCCGTAAATTTTTGTCGCCAAGTGGCTCTTCCTAACGTTATTCTTTTTGCTGCTGGTTCCTGCATGTGAACTGTTTTTATGGTCCGAACTCACAACGGCCCCAAGTGTTTGTATCATTAATTTTATACTCGCAAGGGTTATGAAAACAATAATAAAAATTCACGTTTGCTCCTACAGAGTGGAAATCTTCCAAAACACAGAGGCAGGATTTCTGTGTGAGCTGGTGTTGAGGCTTAGACCGGTGCTTTTTTCACCCGGTGATTACATTTGTAGAAAAGGTAATTATAACATTCGGCTTTTTTTAAGTATGTCTTTTTAAGATTTTATCCATAATTTCAAACATTGTACGCAGGTGAAGTCGGCAAGGAAATGTACATAGTGAACCGAGGGAAATTGCAGGTGGTCGGCGACAACGGGAAGACCGTGCTGGCAACTCTAAAAGCGGGTTCTTATTTTGGCGAAATTTCCATTCTGAACATGGGCACGGCAGGTAAACAACTTGGTAAATATCGCCACGGCCCGAGACGCCACGCCATTATTCTTCTATATGTTTCAAAAAAAGTTTCGAAAAGCAAACGTTGAGAGGAGACGCTGCAATCAGGCCGAGGGAGCGGCCGCGACGTCAACAGGTTTTGGGACATCATGGACGACGATGTCGTTACCGCTGTCCTTCGTCGATATTCGTGCCTTCATCATGGCCTTCACCTTTCATGATGGCTTCAATAGGCGACGATACGACGAAAGAATAGCGCTAATTGGCTCGTTACAAACAAATTTTAGGGAATGCTTTAATTAAATTTTGATTAATTTTCATAAGTATTCGCTTTTAGATTATTATAATTTCAATTATTTTATATTCTGTAACGGTTTCCTTTTCATATTGATACTTCAATCGAAGAAATATTGTATGGTGAGCTTTTACTTACTTTTTTATGGTTTCCGACATTGGCGGCTTATTTTTAGATCCTCTTCCAGGATTCGTAGCGTCTTGTGAATTGTTTTGTTTGCGTTTTAGTATTATCTCCTTTGGTTGTATTGAAGGCAGTGTCCCCGATCGCTTTGCATCCTCCCCGAGTACCTCGTATTTTTGGCGTGACTTCTTGGTGCATGTTACCCTTATGTTTAAGTGTCACCCACAACAACAGTTTCGACTTGGCCTATTGGTTCAGTTTTAAAGACATATTTTTTAACTTTAATATCCTACGCATTTTAAAATCGTAGAAGCTTAGCTCTTTTACGAGTTTTACGATACTGAGTACTATTTTTTTTTTATAAAAATATGATTCCCCATTCTAAGCTTTGTCTTTTAATGGAGCACAAATGAAGAACCTCATAGAGAGCTTGTTATGGTTGTTTTACAAACAATTTATTTTGGAGTATTTAACGTTATGGTTCCGGATTGATGTCCGTTTACCCATCCTGCGTGTATTGTTAACTTAAAGGTAGATAAATTATTTATATTATATTGGCTTTCTATCTTAGCTCTCGTTTACCTTGTCAGTTCTCGATAGTGTGAAGTACCTCTGTGCGTGTTCAATCTTCATGTGTGTTTCTCCGCCACGGTGTTTCGGTATTCCCGACGATCTTGTGATCTGTTTTGGCTGAATCGTGTCGGTAAGGTTTGTAGCGCCATAATGGGTCATGAGGTAGCGGACCGAGCACCATTTGGCACGGAGTGTGTGGATGACACGTCGACAGGCAACCGTCGGACAGCGTCGGTGCGCTCCGTTGGTTACTCGGACCTATTCGTGCTGAGCAAGAAAGACATGTGGGACGTGCTGAAGGAGTACCCGGCCGCCAGAGTCCGCCTCGAAGCCATTGCCGTCAAGAGACTTGAGAAATATAAGAAAGCGCCACTAGAGAAAGGTATTTGTAGCTCGTTTGTTTTTGTTGTTTAATTCATATTTACATCCGCATTTTTTGGTTTACCATTACTAATGATCAACTCTTATCAATAAAGAATGTGATTTAAACATAAAACTTCTGGTTGGTGATAGAAATAAACTTGCACATGAAGTTTCGACATAAGCTTTTAATGTGCGCAATAATGTTATTTGGAACGATTTAACTTGTAATTAAAATATATAACTACTCACTAGTTAAGCACTCACTTAATTACTCACTAGTTAGCACTGGTTTAAAAAAATAGCATAAAATATTGACGATTCAAAAGTGCTTGTGAAAGTCTATTTGAATAAAGGAAATTTGACTTTGACTATATGATTTTGGACTGAGTTTAAAAAGTACAATCGATTATAATCTTTGTCCCTACAAAGGCTTAGAATTTGTTGGGAAAAGGACTTTACTAATTGCAAAGAGGAATTAAACGATAATTGTAAACCAATATGATCTTGTTGAAGTGGCAATGGGGCGGTGTCAGTCGACGCCTGGCCTCGTGGAGACCAGCGGGCGCGTGCCCATAGAGGAGATGCAGCTCCCGCCCGCGCAGGCGCCGCCCCCCATACACTCCTCACACCCGCCTTCCTACCGGGACCAGCTTTATAGGTGACACATTCACTCACTTGCTGTGGTCAAATTAATGTGACGATCACCTGCCAGCTATGATTAAATACTTTATTCATCCACTAGAATGCTTGCCATTTTTTTTTGTTTTGGTTTTAGCTTTGAAGTTACAAATGCATGTAGGAATGTTTGTGTGTGTTGTCAGTTCGTCAGTAAGCCCTCTTCGTGTAGCATCCCCCGTAGCGTCGTGTGCTTCGAGCGCGCGCAGCAGTGCGGCAGGCGGCGGCAGCGTCGCGGCCGCCAGCCTAGCGCCGCGCGTGCTGCTCGATTCGCACGAAGCCCTAGAGTGCGAGATCAAGCGCCTGCGCGAGCGACTGTACACCGTCGAGACAGAAAACGCCGCCATGTCCGCCAAGCTCAGCCAGCAGCAGTGGGAAGTCGATCAAAGGTCAATTTTTGTAACTTATTTTTGTCAGGAAAACCAATTTGTGTCACCTAGACAGTTTAGTTATGTATCTAATGGTACCATTTTTCAATAGGTTACAAGAGATCGAAATGCAGATATGCGGCGGCAGTTCGTTGAGTTCGCAAGAGGAGAACGAGCGCAATCGCGAGAGTATCATTTAACGGCGCGCCATAGCCGAGGCGGGGCCCCTGTCCCTGCCGCCGCTGCCGGTGCTGCGGCTGTCCGCCGTGTACTGAGGGCGCCGGCCCGTGGCCCGCCGCCGCCCGCTGCCGCCCTCACGTCTCGGCCGCGGCGGATTGTGTCCACTCGTGTTACTCGCCTTCGTCTCGTACTCTGGTGACCTCTGTGAACTTCGTTGTACGGTGAACATTTAGTGTTTTTATGAGTAAATATTATTACGGAGTATTTAAATACGAATTAACTTTATCAAATTTATATATATACGACTCGCTGATATTTGACGAGTGTCGTGGAGTGAGATTTTGCCCAGACAATATTATCTTAAATTAAAATTGTTTAGGTACATCGAGGTGTTTAGTGTGTGTGGTGTGGGCGCGCGCCCGACTCGCGGCTCGCGCCGTCTGCGCAGTTTGTACTCGATATCTTATTGTTGAGTTTGTCACTCAGTTTGTCCCGATGTTGCTTTTACTTTTGTTCTCAATGTGTCTTGGTATGTTCGTATGTGATTTATGGAGTCTTTAAGTATCGTCGTGGCTGCCACGGTAATTTCCTCAGCCTGAATAATTTGATGTTATCTGTTGGTGTCCGCTGGGCGGCGGGCGCCGATGTTGTTTATGTACGGCGAAATGTTTCACTGTCGAGTTAGTGCGTTTGTGTACAAAGTTATCGTGTATCGTGTAATCAGTAATGGATCTGAGTGCGACATAAACGGCTCAGTGAACGTGCTATGTGTAAGGTTTTTGCGTTAACTCATAATAGAAGTGGAGATGGATATACTCTTATCCATTCAATTTGAGCTTTAATTATTGTAATATCCCGGAAGACTTAACGTTATATACTGAGAGGGTTACTACCACGTTGCGTTATGTTTACACTTTCCTTCATTCGGTTCTTTATAAAGTCTAGGGAATAGTTGTTTTATTATCTCTAAATTTCTTATAATCTATGTATATTCGAGAAAAAAATATTATTACGATTCTTGAACAGTTTTGTCAGTTTAAAGAAGACATCAATCGAAAATAGTATGTTGTAATTTGTTATATAAAATTGATTATTATCTATGTATTAAGAAGACGTAGCTTAAAACTGGTGGACACGTCAGTTTTCGTAATTTAAAGAGTACTACTGCCATATAAGAATTAAGTAGATAAAATGTTTTAATGTAAAAATATTGACGATTGACTAAATAACATTTTGTACTTGTATTCTTTCTATTTGACTAAATTTGTTTTGAACTCGTTAACGTAACATTAATGTGTCTACATAAATGAATTTTATTGTCGAAGCTTTACAGTTCGTTTTGAACAGAGTTCCTTTGATAGAATTCGTTTCACTCATAAGCATTAAGAAACAGAGCGATAGCGAAACGCGGGAGGTTAAATATGGTAATTCAACACTAAGTAAATTGTAAATACTTATTCTAATATGTATGATACGTGTTTGTAAGCTGTTTTCATTGATACTGTAATTTGTTTTGAAAGCCAAAGTTATCCGATGGATTGTTGAAGGAATGGAGCGCGGCGTTGTTGAGGGATCACGATTTGTTTTTACCGTAAACAGTGGTTAGTTGGCAGCACGCGGCCGGCGGGCCTCACCGCTAGCTCGCCCGTGTACCACGTCACCGCAGCGTACTATATACGAGTACAAGCATCACAAATACGCGATACCTACTCGTGTACGTTGTACATTGCTCTCCGTCGACTACGTGCAGTTTGCTTCTGCTCATAATACTTGTTAATGAGTTACTCATCAGTTGTTTCTATTTCATTTTATTTTCGTAACGCCCAGAGATAATAGATAGGCGATAAAATTTTTAACTGTAAATAAAATATTTATTTATTGTTGTTATATTCCATAAATTTTTCTTCTTACATATTTCTCGATTATAAAATTATGAAAGAGATGCATTATGCGATTGAATAATTATATATTTAACGAGAACGCAAAATGCTTTTTATCATATTAACTGTAAGCTTGCCATCTACGATAATGCAGCGACGTGGGGGTGAAAAAGTTCAGTCATTTGTCTTCTCTACATTTTACATCCAATGTATTTTCTCGCATATGTTGAAGAGTTTTGTATTCTAACCATTTATTATATTCTTCATTGTGTTAAACTATGTTTTTGACAATTCCATGTGTGGTCTTGGGTTATTGACCATATGACCAATAGTAATATTGACTGTACTTTTTCATTCTCTGACGCCACGTGGTACTGTCCGCCATCAACAAACGATCATACGGATTGTAATTCCTTTTGTAATAATTATTATAAGTGCTATTTATGAACTTCACAAAAGTGGAAGTCAGGGGGAAGCGGTGATTGTACGAGTATAATTTAAAATGGTGTCGGAATGCGATTCGGTAGTTTTGCAGTAACCAGGCTTGTGCATCTTAAATTGGAAATTCAATTATGTATCGCACATGATTCATTTTATTGTTAATAAAAAGATTATGATAATAAATGTGGTGATTTTATTTATACGTAAAACATTTGAGGGAGATGGCGATTTTCTGGTAGCCAAGTAAGCTTCACCTTTTTCTTTTATTATTCTGACACATGTCAGTGAAAATATCATTCTTACTAGTGGTAACTTTCGAGTTATTCAATCATAATATAAAATATATTTATAATCTTACTACATTCATAATAGTGATCAATGCATTTAAGATACCAATAACACATGTAGTTTTGATGAGTATTGATTGTTACTGTAGAATGTTGGTACTTTATAAAAATATACACATACAAAGGGATTGGGATTTAGCATGACACTACCATAACAGTAGTCGAAAGTATGAAAGTGGGCACAACAGGGTAACCGCCAGAGAACACTTAGCTGACTGTAGCCAAAATGGTCATTTCCGTCTTTAATATCGGACGCCATGGTCACGAAACCCATGTACAATATACACCGTAGCATAAACATGTACAAAATATTTATGTAACTTTATTTTGGTGAATAATTATCACTTTTATTAACATTACAATAAAATTCACACGATTTTTATTCTCAAGAATCGAGAAATAGACTAACTAGAAAACATAACCATGATACAATGATTCATGTACGTATGTACATATAAAAAGAGAGAATCTTGATTCTCAATATATTGTTTTATTATGTGAAATGGTGAAATGAGGCTTTTTTAGCGATGAATAAGCTGTAAGAATACAAAATATTGTTTTTACTACTAACTAACATACTTTATCGCGGTGCCTAAATTATTTTTTGATCAAAACGCTAGTATAAGATCAGTCGCGAATATTCTATCAAAACCAAGGTGTGAACAATTGTTTGCATTAAGATTCTACGTTTCCATTACGTGGAAGAAGTAATATACACGTTTTAGTCGACAACAGTGAGTGGGGTATCAATTCAATGGTAAATAAAACACTTGAGGGAGCGGCTGCTGTGTGAGGTTAGCGAGATTCTCTCTCATTTAATATTTTATATCGCTCTAACGCGCAATCTGCTTCGTGGCTGGGCATCTCTTAGGTACGTAGAATTTTTGTATTTCTTATTCAGTATGCGCCACGACCGGTAATAAATATAGCCGCTCACGGGCTTCGTTTGGAGTTTTTATATCATTGAAATCCCTTGCGATAACAATGTAATATTATGGGTTAGCGAGTGCCGAGTACTTCCGTGTATCATCATTACAAACTGGATTATATGGAAATACTGCTGTTCATTCGTTCCATTACATCCTTGTTAGTACGTTTTGCTGCAGCAAATATTTTCCGTTTCTCATTTTCTCGCAAAAAGCTACTATAATGTACAAGTCGCGAGTTTTGAATGATCGCCTTTAGTGTAGGAGCATGGAGATTAGTTAGAAACTTGAAGGGCTCGTCAGTCTGCGCTCCAACATTGAGATTGGTGTATATGTACGTGCAGTAAAGTAGTAAAGTAAAGCATTTTTCCATAAGTCAATGAGAATGATGAAGTAACATTCCTAGTTGCAAGACTGCGAATTGTTGCTCTATTATATAATATCATATTTTAATATGGTCGTTTTTGCATTGAAATTGTTAAATTAATATAATATTTCGTTATTATTATATATTTTGTATTTTATATATAAAAAATGACTTAATAGATAAAAATAGATCTAAGAGTGAGATAAAATACTTTATGTTAACATGCAAGAAATCAACATTTGCAGCAAAAGATAGTTATTTGCAAGCTCGTCATAATTATACCTCATGTTTAATCTAGTTCAGAACGTTTAAACTCCATAATTTCTTTCATTGTTCCGAAGCGCGAGAATTGTAAAATATAGGTGAAAAATTCCAATGGAAATGCGGTATACGGGCAGGGCGGCGTTTCTGGAACATTCGCGAAGAAGTTAAGCCCGTAATTGATAATACGCTAGGTACAAGAATATATCTGAGTTGGAGCTTCTTAATCCCCAAGTTGGGCGCTAAGGAATATTGTTGTCGTGCATTCCTCGCGCTCGGCTGCACTTAAATCTGAACCGCAGGCTGTGCTGCGCCGACACCTAATATATTCGCCGAAATTTTCACATGCAGCTTTTTGCTTTGAATACATTAATCGCATTCGTTTTGTGAGGAAGCGTAATTTATATTGCTTTTTACTTTGCTCTCATATCTCCTTTCAACGTGGTATGTTGGATTTGTTTAAATTTTATGGATAAGGTAAAAGACAATATATATATCCACGAAAGTAGAGGCTTTGCTACCACTACAGGATAATTTATTGTTTTTTATAATAATGTGTCTCGTAGAATTTTGTCTTTAATGCCTTTAGCATGTTATTTTTCCATATCAGTTAATTTTGATAAAAACCACAAAGCCAAATAGTAAATACATATGGTTTTGTATCAGTCTGCAGGCTTTTGTAGAGAGTGAACTAGTAAATGGCAGAGTTAATATTTTAATAGTTGTTTTTTAGTGAGTAAAATCACCCACATAGAGCCGAAATATTAGTAAGCAAAATAAAATGTATAAAGTTCCATAAACCTCCCATGTTGCTCGTTGGCGCGGTGATCCTATTACTATTGATCCGAAGTACTCCACTTCATGCTCCATTTGCCCTATAAAACATAAGGAAGGTGCAACTGAAATGAGATCAACCACTTACCGACGCCATTTTGGTCCTATCAAAATAATCGTTCGCCATCGAAATACAGTTCATGTGTACGCTGTTACTTGCTTCATGGAAGTGCTACTAATAAATCTTTTTTACTTAAACGCTAGTGGCAAAGTAATACTCTTACCAAGTAACGGTAGGTTTACCCACGCTCTGTCCTATATTATTGGCTATCCGCTATAGGTAAGTCCCAAATCGGCCAGTGTTATTGAGTTTTCAATTAGGAAATTTTCAGTAGCTGCATGGAATCTGGGAATGTTTCCAATAATCGGCATGACTGAGAGATGTGTGTTGCGAAACATCGTGGGTGTGAATCTCTAACTCAGGTGATACAAGCATGCGGCTATGTGTATTTATACACATACTAAGAAAAATATGTAATTTGACACATCAATATGTCTCTTATAGATTTTCAGATATCAATGCTTTTTAGTGTGTGATTTATTGCTATAAACTTGAACTTTTCTATAATACATGAAGTTTAAGGGACGAATTTTAGTCAACAAAAATATATATCTATAAGTGTGTGATAGTAGAGTCCGTAGGCCTCATTCTTCAATGGTTAGGCCTGACAAGCTCATATTATCCAATTACCTGTGTATTGAACGTGATTACATCCCGATCTTGTTTGTTCCTTTCACACCTTACGTGCTGCGACTGAACAAATGTACAGTCAGCGTCCAACTAATCCCACACGAAACGTTAAAATCACGTATCCGAACTTCGTTGTGTGTGTTTGTTTACTCAACTATGTATATTTGCAAAAAAAATATGAGATTTCTTTCAGTTGTCTTAACATTGGCTGTAGCATATTTGCGATCATACATGAGCTTTCTTATAGGTATTTTCATAAAAAAATCAGTAATAGACTTGTTCAAGAACTCTTTAATGTGATGAGATCTAGGTTGATTTTTCAATTTGAACTTTTGGTCTTCATATATATAAAAAAACAACTGGGCAGGCAAAACACTATAAAACAACATTGTTGTTGCAATTTGTTCTCCAAGGTTGACTGCAGCAGGTAAAGCTAGCTTAACTATGTTCTCTTGTTTTCCTTTCTTTTTCGTCTGGCGACACGGTTTGTTAGTATAATACGCACTATACGTTCTGGGTTAGCATGGTAGACACAGGCCAAGTCCTTACAAAAGCTGGGGTAGCCCAGCGGCTCATCAAATAGAAGTCTGAAAAAAGTAGATTGAAAACAATGCACAATGAATTCAATAGGGTTTGTTTAAAGAGCATGAATAATTTAAATTAATACAGCAATTAAATTTGTCTTCAACGGGTAGGAGGTACAAAGTGTTTCCCGGTGGAAGCAGTGTAATCACGGAGGTGGTTTTATTTCACTTGCCGCCATTGAAAATCCATTAAAATTTTAATTCCTCCACCAAGGGGAGAGAGCGAAAACGTCGTAATAAAGCAGTAAAAATTCTTACTCGAACAAGATTACTCAAAGTTACACTCGCTTTTGCTACGGAACGCTATTTTCAAATGCTATTTGTAATGGAATTGCAAATGTGTAATTGTTTGATTTACCTTATATCATTGCAGGTAATTCTTGGAAATTAGTAAAATGATCGCCATTATTAATAATAGCCATACGATTCATCTAACTAGATAAGTCTCCAAACATGCTTAGTTAGTTTTGATGATACCGGTCGGAAAAAGCCATTGTTTGAAAAATATTATATTCGTTCAAACTTATTACCTGAACTACGTTTTCGTTCGCATAAAGCTAAATATGATACATATTTCATCTGCTTGAAGGAAGAACAAGATACCTTTATAATTAAATTGCGGAGATACCTTTGCGAGTGAGTTGTACCAAGATCGAGTCGCAGCCAACCGACCGGGTTATAATAACTTAATTCAATCGAATTCCGATAGCTACTGTGGTGGGTCGCAGATTGTACACAACTGCTATCAGTATTTACGTCCTTTAACATTAGACAATATTTTATTGATGTTTATAGGAGTATCTAGATATCAAGCAATAATCCTTGTGAGGATCTTCTTTGGTGAAAAGGTCAAAGAATAACTACCGAAATTGAAAAAATATTACATACGACATTTTTGCCCGGCAGAGATATAAATATTTGTGAACCTTTAAGTTCGAAACGGAGTAATAGTGCTGTTGTACTGCACACTGGCATGTGTAAATTTTATACATAAATCTTATTTTTATAATAAAACCGGCATATGAGCCGAATGTTCTTTCAATGCTAAAGAAACCAACAAGAGGCTGTTGAAAGATATGACGCCCAAAGATAAAGTAAAAACACGTTATTATTTAAAAATAAACTGTCTGACATGGTACACATTTAAAAAAATACCTTTATAATAATCGCTAATTTTTAAATTATTATTACATTAATTCTCGTTTGGTCACAATATCGATTTTAAGCTTCAAATGTACCATACCAACAAATGAACCATCTTATACAGCAGTCAACATATTTTAAATAAATTTTTGCACGTCAAATAGTCCACTATACCCATTACCCGTATATGAGAGTAGATGAAATACATCAATTCAGTTTAATTATTGACTTATATGAAATAATAGACTTTGCAAATACTATTTCATTTGGAACGTTTCGTTTAAGCGCTTATGCAAAAATAAATAGCGTACGGAGAGCCACGGGGTGGGAGACTATGACGTCATCAGCTCAGTGGTGTTATATTTAGTGCTTATACACAGACCCCTTGCATCTGTTGCAGTTCTTAGCTCTGGAAAGATTCTTTGTGTCCGCTTTATGTATAGACTTACTCAATACGCCTGGAATAACATATATGTAATATGGTTTTTTTTATGTGCAGTTTCAAATTTGAGAAAATCATGTGCATTCAATTCAATATTTGCAGAAGTTAAAATGTGAAACAAGTCATGTATGTAACTAACTATTAAATATGCGCAAATTAAAAACACATGTACTTATACATCTTCTTCTTCATCTTCATCAACCCATATACGCCCACTGCTGAGCACGGGTCTCCTCTACCATTGAGAGGGTTTAGGCCATAGTCCACCACGCTGGCCTAGTGCGGGTTGGCGGACTACACACCTAAGAAATTCCTAAGAACTCTTACGTGTGCAGGTTTCATCACGATGTTTTCCTTCACCGTTAAAGCAAGTGATAATTCATTGTGAATACACACATAACTTCGAAAAGTCAGAGGTGTGTGCCTGGGGTTCGAACCCGCGACCGTCGAGATTCTCGACCGCGCGCCCATACCTCGAGGCCATCACTGCTTCTTATATACATATCCCAATATAAATAAGTATTAGTTTTTAGACCTTACTACGTGACTAGCAAAACTTGTAATTAATGCAAACCACAAAGATTTATTAACACGAAACACTGACCGTAGAATACAAATAAAAGTGAGCATTAAAAACAAACGCAATTTACATTAAAACATTCAACTGTTTATGATAATTTATTTTCAGCAAATTTAACGCATAACGCAGTCCGCGGCGACCTTATCATGTTCGCCTTAAAAATATGCAAGACAATTTGCATAAAGAAACATAAAGACGGTAAACATTTTCAGTGCCGGAATATTGAGTGCAGAAACAAAGCACGTTATATCTTCCTTTCCAGGGCGCCTCTTTACTTCGGATTAACGTGTTTTGATGTTTATTTTGCAATCTTCAGTTCATTTTCGGATGTAATTGTTTTTCTTTTTGTATTCTTAGGCCGCAAAGACCCGAATTCTCCTTGTAACTGTTTTTTAATTACGCAGATAACGCAATGCGCATTTTTTTCAGTTTCTAATATCGAGGAGTCAGATGGTTACGCTGAATAAATTTACACTTTTTTAATAACTAGGTGACTGAAATTTTATTTAAATTCATTCAAAATAAGTGAAATTAATTATGTTATTATTATTTATTGCGTTGTGTATTTATTATTTTAAAATGCCTTGAAGATTATTTTAATTACCTCACATCTTTAAAATATTCACATCTTTATAACTTTGTCAAAATTCATTTCATGTGAGCCCCTTCCAACAGCATTTACAGATAACATTATTTATATAGCCTGTGGGCCCGCTGCTTCCTTTGTGTCATATAGACTTTCTTAATGAATATTAAAGGGTAGCTTTCAAGTTTCGTTTAAAAAATTGGTTCAGTAGTTTTGATGTCAAAGCGCTAAAATCCAGCTCAGCTTTCATAATATCGATTAGGACATGTGATTAAGGTACAGTAGATATTTGTGTTTAATCTGTTTCCTGATAATACTGCAATGTTAACCCTTTTGCGCAGTACATCATATGCTCTTAAAAATTCACATTTTTTATATAAGAGAGTTTAATGTTTAGGGCAGGAAAGTAGAAACATTTGTCTGCTTAAAAAGGGTTTTTGAAACGTTGCGGGTTAAATTAAAATATCAACATTTTTCAGAACTGTTTTTGTTGTTGCAGGTTACGTTTTACAATGTATCCTCTTAACGGGCTTACAGAATATTTTAAAACAGCAGCAGGTATCTCGCTGGATATAAGTCAACGCTCTCGTTTACAAGGTACGGTTTAAAAGATTTGTCCGAACGTTTTTTATTTTCATGCTAACTTCTAGTTTTCATTAATATAAATATGTTATTTATTTAACTATGCATGCTTTTTCTTCACGAATATAAATATATAGAAACTATTTTTAGACACTGAACCTTGCCCGTTTGTCGAAGCCGTACAAAGTGTTTGTACTGAAATTGTTTGTTTTACAAAAAGTTGTTATTTAAACTCAGGACTCAGTTACCAATTTATTTTTAAGTTACGACCAGAATATTTAACTGAATCGCATTTAAAATATCACATTTTTTTAACTACATGGATATGCAAAATAATTTGTATGCCATTGCTATTCGATACAATAAATAGGTACAACAGAGGAATGTTAGTTTATGTTACGTACGAGTAAAGCATAGTAAAATAAATCGTTGAATCTTATAAATATTCGTAATTGTGTTTTACGGTAGGCTCGGTAACAACGGCAGGTACGTTTGTTGAAATCGGGCGGTGCGATAAGCGGCCGATTTCAATCATGGCCTGGCTCACTTCAACCCTTGGCGGGATAAAGGACGTGGAGATGGGTAAGCGCGTATCAAACATATATTTCTCTAACGTGGATCCAATCTCAGATTAGTTGTATAAAACAAATGGTTCAACCGTGCCAGAAAATTAACCATATATATAAGATTTGTCTTCGCTTAATGTTTAACATTGGTGATTAATGGGACGATCTAACATTTTTATAGAGATAACGGATATTAATACTTTTATTAGGGGCCTAGCTCCTTTTTATACGGTTGCATTTAATTACAAATTATACTGAGGAGGCAGTTTTTTCTTGTCATAAGTTTCGTTTTGAAGAATAGTTTTGCATGCTGGTTTTTCTGGATTAATTTATATGAGCACGCGATTTTGTTGGTAAGGAACATGAAAACTAATTTTCAAAAGTATGAAGTTTCCCCCTAATTTAACAAATACTCGAGAGCATTAACTATAAAAATTTAACAAAATATACATTAATAGCCAATAACATGGTCATTAAAATTTTATAAAATAAGTGCAGAACAGTTTTTTGTGACACTATAGATTCTTCATTGTGCACTTTTTGTGTAATTAGAACGCTTAGTGTGGAAGAGCTGAGTAAAAACACTAATGAATTACCTTGAAACCTTCCAATAACGAGTATTATAAGAAATTTCTTATACGTGAAAAATAAAGAGCATTTTTTATAAAAGAAATTGCTCTTTATTCTGCAGATTTCCTATAAAAGGCAATAAAAACAATAAGTATCACAAAATGCTCTGTTTAAATTATATATTTTATAAAAAAAACAGTAAAGTTTTATAATTTTAGAAAATATGTAATTTGGGATGTAGTTACAATTATAGCGATTTCATTACGCCATGAAACCTGGCCGCTAATGGTGGAAATTTTCGAGCGGGATGAGAAATGAGTCGGCTACCTCTTTAAGAGGGTCATTAGCTGAGCGGAGCGCGGACACGGGCGCGGCGCGGCGAGTGCGGCGCGGCCACCGCGCGCTGTTGGACAAATCGACAACATTTACATCGTGGTCAGCCGGCTTACGAGCCCGCGGCTAATGGACCGACTTCGTATCAAATTGCCACGCTGTGTGGCCTCAGAAATATATTCCTCGCCGTCGGTACTGACGCCGCCCGTCCACTTACAGATGCTCGACTTTATCAGCGCTTTCCACGCGGAATATGCTATCGAGTGCCACTTGCGGTATTGCTTGGGTTAACAACACAACTACTTATATTTTGTATCTTATCAACAACGCCTTTTGTAAAAAAGTTGTTTCGCTTTCCCGCCGATATCGCCGAATGAAATTCGGCACAATGATTCATGATTGATTGATATCCAGTGACTGATGTCGGTACTTACCTAGGATTAAATTTACTTATTCGATTGCTGTATTGTTATATTTCTGCGATCACATTTGGTCTGATAATAGGTAATTGGCTTACCGAATGGCAAGAGAACATTATTTATCTTTGCTAAAGCATTAAACTTAGATGCACTGCTTATATATAATCTGCCATTGAAGAACAAAGTTATCAAGTCGGCGAAATACTATCAGAGTCCTATTGGATTAAGCATAACTATTATTATACTTCTGTAAATATTATAAAATATAGGCAATTGCTTACTTCTCGTTGCGACATCAAAGAGGCTTTTGTAAAGTAGTTCATAGAATGCGGATTTCCACAGGAATTCGTAAATAACTAATAACCTTGCAGGTGAACTTTCGTGCATAAAAGTAAAGCCGATGTTTTGTTTCAATATTTTGTAGACCTTCTTATGCAGAAGTTTAAGACGGGGACGTAAAACACCCGGTAATTGGGCTACCGGCCAAAAAATCCAGTGCGCTTAAAGTGCGCCTAAACGAACTTGCAAACTGCATACTGTGAACACGTTTATTTTTATCTCGAGTGCTAGTGCCTGTCATTAACATGAATTTATTACTGCCTCAGTCTATAAATAGTTTATACGCCTGTGATAAATTTATTTCAGGATGTTGAGGCCGGGAGTTCGTTTTGTTGCTTCAATTGGATTGTTTTAACTTATACGTTCAATTCAATATTCTCCTGAATTTTTAAATCTGGAAGGATAAAGTATGCACCAAAATTGTAAGTGTTGTGCTGTTCATTTAGTCTTTCGACTTGTTGAAAGCCATTCGCATCATAATTGTACTAGCGCATTAACCTAACCAGTATTCGAAAATTGTAAACATGAATTTATAATATTATATTTTTGTCGACAAAATGTTACATAATACTGTAAGCTCTATAACTCGGTATTAACAATATGGTAAAAAATTACAGTGAAATTCGTCGTTAATAAGTTAAATTAAAAAATTACTTGGGCAGTAAACCGGCGCTACGACGCGCAGCTCCATGAAGCGTTCATTTTTAATTGCGTTTTTTCAAAGTTTTGTCACAACTTACTGTTTCCACGCTGTGTCACAAAACCAACTGAAACTTTTAATATTTTCCATTAAAAGAAAACCGTTTTTAGGTTCAATGACTCCGAAGGGAGCAATGGGGCGCTATGGGTCGCGCCAAAATCAATATACACGTCGTTCAAAATTAATTTGGATCCCTTGTGGATGATTTAATGGGTATTATTGGGGACTTTTTTGTATTTTTCGCAATTTGAATTATTGATGTACGAATAATTGTTGAAGCGTGTTTTATTTCTGCCATTCCATTGTTTATCTTCTATTGAAGTATGTTTACAGGATTGTAATATTTGTTAAAAAGTTCTACCAATGCCTCTGTTATTGTAAATTATTGATCGATTGATTTTGATATCTCTTTTTCGTGCTTATGTTATACAAAACTTTAAAGTATTTGAAGTAGTTTCCTAATACATTTATATACAATGATGAAACCACTTTTAGGTTTTCCTTGCCCTGTATCTTGTGCTCAGTTTCGTCAACGTCTTATTGTTCACACACAGAAACAGGACTCGGCACATCACGATTTAGTGGATATAGTTAGAAAAGCACAGCAATCCTGATTTTAAGAGTGGATTTACGAGTATTTGCCTCGCGTTTGATTTGATGGGTATTGATTACAATTCCAGTGGAGAAAGCCGGGTACCTGTAGCGTTCAATTTTTATCTTTTTGTTATTTACAGCCGTCGGCGGACGGGAAATTCGTATCGACCGGTGGTTTCCTTTGTCTCTGTTTGATTCTGAGCCACGCTGAAACTCTTCCGTCACTGGGTTGTGTGCATTACTCGTATTTGTTTTGTAACGAATATTGTTTAGAAACAAAACAACGTCAGTCATTACTGCTTAGTTACATTGATTCGCACATTTTACAACTTTCATACGTTAACTTTCATACGGAGAATGAAGAAACGTAAACGTATAAAGAATTGAGGATCTTCGGCTTTAGAAATTTGATGGGACTATGCATTGTCGGACTCAAACCAAACGTGACATTATTTATTTTATTGTCTATTTTCTATAAGGTCGCTACCTTATAGAATTTGGTAGCGCTCTACCAATCCAGAACTTTCACTTACAAATTGCGACTCAAATTGTTGACAACCCATGGTCCTCCCAGTCGCAGATTACAAGTTGGATCAACCATATCATTTCATACATATCAGTTGACTGACAGAACGTAGTATAAATGGACTTTTTCGTTTGGATTGGGACTAAGAAAACTAATATATAATATACATAATACATATATATATATATATATATATATATATATATATATATATATATATATATATATATATATATCATCAATACATATATATAAATATATACAGATTTCACTTTATTTTCACAACGATTAAAAAAAAATATTTGGTAGAGTTTGCAAATCACATTGCTTCGTAAAATAGGTAGGAGAAAGATGCTGCACATAAAAAAAATCAACTTCGTATTACCTGCGTATATATTCTATAAGCATCTAACCTCCTTATCTTGCCAATATAAAATGATTTTCGCAAACGAAGCGTACATGTTTTGGCGCAATATTTCCCACCCTAAATATAATAGTCGGCGAACCTATCGCCACAGAGGCACAAATTAAATTGAACCGTTTTTTTCTCTAACGATGTTTCCTTTGCCGCAATGGCGTAGAATTCAAACATACAGATAAATATGGCTATAACTAAGTAAACAGACGATTGCTTGTAGTCGTTGTAACCGGCAGTAATTATACAATGCTTGTTTTCCATTTTTTAAACGAAATATTACGTCTTACAACAGCTAGGAAGTTGTTTTAGTGATAAAACGGTTCATATGCTCATATGGCATTGACATGAGCAATTTATGTACAAGTACATTTTTTAAAATTAAAACATCCTTTCCCATATAAACTATCACTTTAATAGTATTCATAAGAATTTTATGCCACTTTTATTAGAAAAATCGGTTTATTGGAATAAAATCCGGGAAGTAAGTTCGATTGGAAACCAATTTGTATTGGCTCCACAGTTGTATTTCCTAGTAAACTATATCAGCTTCGTACTCGATATCAGAATTCATCGAAGGTATTGGAATAAATACAATAGTGGGACTTCCCGAGGCATTTGCGTTCCCCCTGCAGTTCCTTTAGCGTCGGTTAAAAAACGTCATTAAACGAGCTATTATGAAAATACTCTTTGAAGGAAAAATATTTCTATAAGCAAGAAAAATGGAAAATGTTTAGCGAGAATTGCGGTATTCATCTACGTGTAGTTTTACTTTGATATTGTTCCGTTTAACTTTATAAACCTTTATATTGAATTTAGACTTGGATGTAAAACAAAAGACTTTTAGTTTGTCCGCAGCATAAAAGTGCACTACGTGATAGAGCGGTCACGGGTTCGATTCCCAGGTCGGGCGAATTGTTTAGGTATTTGTGTATGTAAATTTTCGGCAATAGCATGAAAACAGGATCGATGGTTTCTCTACTGATACTTCATAGACGAAAACACATAATATGGCAAAACAGTGATCTAAAACTACTCTCTTGCCTACCCATAGATATTATAGTAGATAGATCAAGGAACTGACATATCAAGTTACGCTTGATTTACTCATGTACGCTAGTGCTTGCTTAAACTATAACAGAAATCATCAGAATGAAATGTGTACGAGTATATTAGAATTTATTTTTTTAAGTTTATTTTTAGTCTACAAACATGTAAGTGTTAGATGTAAAGATGAGATAGAGTAAAGATCAAAGAATGTGCCTGCAATTATTGATTAGGCACAGAATCTCCCTTCCTTATTTATGAAATGAAGCACTAGAAAATTCTGAAGCAAAAGAATATAGAAGAAGAGTGCAAAAATAATCTTATGAAAATGAATAATTTATAGAGCAATCGAAAATTGTACAATCCAGTTAGGAATGTGATTCGCAGCCTCATTAGTGCCAAAGGAAACCGCGAAGACAATAAATGGGTGCCATTTGTAACTGCTACACCACAATTCACCATGTTTATTACCTTGTCCTAGTCTCTCGAGAATTATTATGTCTAATATTCCAAAAGAATTTGTGGCGCGTTTATTTGTTTAATTCGCACCCACCTCCTCACTGGCAGAATAAGTATTTGCAAATGAATCCATTGCGTATTTATCTTATTCTCGAACAATTTAAGTAAAAGCCCGAAGCGTATAAACGCTCTCACAAAGCCTAGAGCCGTATTTATCATTTATCTTGCAAAGTGTTGAGTTGTGAGCGTAAATATCTCTGGATTGCCTTCTTGTGGCTTGTCGATTGCAGCTTCATGCTCTAAGTTAAATACTACTAAGCGGAACAACAAATTATACACACACTTATATAAAAGGTTATCATTACTGGGTAATCACAACCGATAATACATATGTATTATGTGTAGGCATGACTTAAAATATGGGACGGAATACGCTGAAAGGTACTCACATAGTTGTTATGACGTAGTTATGTGCTAAAAATAATTTTCCTTAATTGACACTCTAAGGGGTTCGAAAGACGGTCCAGAGGAAAAAGGTTATCAAAGATTGTGTGAAATTATAATGAATTATTACCGCATAATGATGTTGCGGTGAAAAAGTGCCG
Source organism: Cephonodes hylas (assembly GCA_030295005.1). Taxonomy (NCBI): domain Eukaryota; kingdom Metazoa; phylum Arthropoda; class Insecta; order Lepidoptera; family Sphingidae; genus Cephonodes; species Cephonodes hylas. The sequence continues at coordinate 8,655,023 of AP025363.1, read as the reverse complement.
ATTCGGTCCTAATGTGGAGCGAATAAAATCCTGATCGTTATCTTATTTGTTACATTGAACACCTGTCTCGTGCCACATCGTCCATCAATTGCTTACAGTCGCCAAACTTCCTCGTTTACTATACATCTATCATTTTATATCAATATACATACGAACTTACTAAAGCAACTTGGTGAGACAGTTTATCTTGTTACTATGAAATACATGGGTTCAAAAATAAATATTTCATCTGAACTATTGAGATATTTTAAGGTAGAAATTGCTATTGTCTATGCTTTATTATAATTTGTAAACCATGTAAAACAATTCTTGTATTTAAAAGCTTTTTTTTAAATTCACTTTTGTATGTATGTATGTTTGTATGTTTACAAATCTTGCAAGGAAGATTTGAACCACTACCAATAGACCGATTGAGCTGAAACTTGGTATATCTACGTAACTTGGATGACAATATAATAACAAGGTATCATGGAGCTGATCTGACGAAGAGTTGGAAGATGCCCAAAGGAACTCCGATTCTTGTGGCCCAATTGAGCCGAAATTTGGTATTTCTTCGTAACTTTGCTAACAATACAAAAATATGTTGTATCATGGAGCTGATCTGATGAGGAGTTGGGAGAAGCCCATAGAAACTCCGATTCTTGTGGACCGATTGAGCTGAAATTTGGTATGCCTATGTAATTTCTGTGACAATATAATAACAAGGTATCATGGAGCTGATCTGACGAAGAGTTGGGAGAAGCCCATAGAAACTCCGATTCCTGTAGACAAATTAAGCTAAAATTTGGTATGCCTATGAAATTTCGGTGACAGTACAATAACAAGGTAACATTGACCTGGTGTCATGAGGAGTTGGAATGTGCCCATAGGAACACTAGTTCCCATGGACCGATTTTGTTGAATTTCGGTATGACTACGAAATGCATAGATTAAGGAATATTTCTAACTAAAAAGTTAAAAATAAATTAACGGTAAAAAAAATATTTTAAAAACAAGCTTTTACCATGCACGAAAAATTTAAAAAATAAACTAAGAAGACTTTCATAAAATTCGTAGTTTTTTAAACTTTACAAGTAACAATCTACAAAAGTGTTCAGTTTAACTGCTCGATACAATTAGTGTCATCAGATAATACATGTTTATTTAGCATACTTCCACTGATGACACTAATTGTATCGAACAGTTAAACTGAACACTTTTGTAGATTGTTACTTGTAAAGTTTAAAAAACTACGAATTTTATGAAAGTCTTCTTAGTTTATTTTTTAAATTTTTCGTGCATGATAAAAGCTTGTTTTTATTTTTATTGCAGTAAGTAAATCAGTCTTTATTGTTTATTTGCGCTGTAAATTTTAGAAAATGCATGATTCAGCATTACCGTTGTTCTAAATGCAATGAATGAGTTTGTATACATTTATTTATGAGTACGAGTTTTGTAAATATCCAGTGTGTAGTGGTAGTGATGTGCAACATTTTGGACATAGCGAGCGGGCGCGCGGCTGACCGCAGTGTGGTTATGACGCCTCCATCGTCACCATCTACCCATTGACGCTCGTTCACGAACAATGCACACTCCGCTCTCGAATTAATAAGTTACCATTTCTCTCCCGGCCGCTCCTTCCATATACAAAAAATATTCTCTTTACTGAAACTAGAACGGAGATAATGGCTCTTTTTGTTAGAGTTCATTCATTTACTTTCCGTTCGCTAAACTTGTACAAAACGGTGTGTTCCTTTATGATTCGAGATTGCGAGTACATTAAAAAGTCACGCGTGAAACTGAGTAAAAAGGCAACCTCTCTTTAAAATGACGGTCGTGTTGACAACTGACAAGCAGTACAGAAAATGTCCTCGTAAACCAAGGGTGAAATTCCGCTTTGTATTTCATATTTTGCCTTTATTTATTGCAAGGCTTTCGTGGTAGCTGTCATTTTTTGTAAAACAGCCCGGAATTAAGTCAGCGTATTTATAAAATGCTATGGACGCACTGCAGGCGCACAAATTTCGACTACATGAAAAAACCGTTATGATATATTCCTTTTGATGCTAGGTTCACTGCACGGTACGTGTAAGTGATGTAGCTTAAATAAAACTACCGAGCGAGTGGATTTATGATAAACGTACATTTTACATAGTGAGGAGTCGGACTGCGGATAAATTCACAGTAGTTCATAGAATTTGCTCGTTAGAGTCCGGTCTGGATGATTTATAGTCGCCGGCGGCTGGCACCTATCGCTTCTACCCCTTGATTAATTATAGTGCCTGTGAGAAAACTGTCGTTCTGTCTGTTGTACTGAGCTTATCGAACTGATATTAATCATTGTACATACGTTCGCATCGAATGCACAAAGTTTGTATTTAAAACACCTGATCAGTAGGGTTGCACGAGGAGAGGAGTCGGCACTCGGTAGGACGTTCATGTATTATTCAAATTGTTCAATGATCGCGAGCTCCGCGCCGAGCAGAGCCGCTCGTTACGTGGCACCGACCTGCTACGCATTCAGCTAATGACACCATTTGCCGAGATTGTCTGGAAGCTCTAAGAAGCTCGCAAACTACGCTCCTCGAGAGCAGCTAAAAATATAAGATAAATTTCCCACCTCGCCGAATAACTTTATTTTTAGTGCCGTTTTTAATGACCATTAGTTTTCGCAGTAATATTTTTATAACTAAGATAGTTTAACTATTGTATAACTAATTACTAATTCATAGGTTAAACATGATCCTCACGTACAGATAAAAGTTGAAAATTAATAGTGATCATAAAAGAAACTTTTACAATTTACGAGCCCATTCCGTAGGGTCGTATTTAATGTAATTTCAGTTGCGAACATTTTGGGTGATATATTTTCACGTACGTCTCACTAAGGTCTATTATCAAAGGTGACGTGAAGCGATCCCGGTAAAGTTGGGCTCGGCCGGGCCGAATATACGAAATGCGTTTATTTTAATCTCATGGGAAATCGTACACCGCGGCATACCATTCCATATTAACAAAACTTTAATCTAACCAGCGCGTCCCGGAGGAGCAGCGCGTTGTACTGATACTAAATTTTTGTGGGCACTAAATTTTCTTTAAGTCCGTCTCGTGGCAGTCGGCCAACGCTACCATGTGCTTATAAAATCTCTTTTTATTCCCTAAAAGGTAACTTTGTTAAAAACGCAAGTATACCCGCCTTAATGGCTCGGTTACAAGTCGATCGTGGTTACACTGCTCACGGAGCGAACGAACATCGCTTAAGGAACGACTCATCCGAATTGATACGTACAATACGTCTTGGGCTAACAACATCGCTTTAGCTGCAGACAAAATGACGGAGCATATTTCAGGCACTATCAGTAACGTTCGTCGGATATCAGAGTATCGTATCGCTCGCTTGTTTTGCATTTTAAATTCTTTATTTTGGTCGGTGAACAAAAAGCGGTGGTGGAGTAGTGGGCTCTAGTTACGTTGCAGCAGTCTCTTGACGGATTGCGCGCCAACTGTCGTAGTGTGCGGGCTGGTGCGGTGCATTGTGCCCACGCTGACATACTTCGCTGTCTACCGGCTAGACGTCACTCGGATACTCCTTGTCCGCTCTTACATTTGTGTTGGGAGTATTATACCATTAGGACGTACTTTACACTGCTCGCAGAAATTAGGATTACAACCGACCTGTCGTACAACATTGCGGATTATGTTTAGCTATGGCATGTTCTTGCATATCATTAATTATTTCATTGAAAAGATCTTTCAGTACGTGTCCTATTTGTGTTGTAATTGTATTGTATTTTCGACAAATACTTTAAAAAGCTCTACTCCTTTTTTAAAATAAAATTTAGTAACATATTTTTGACGGGCTTTATTGCAGAGATCTCAAAATTATAGAAACGTAGGGAATTGATGTTCGTATTGTTAAAATGTTTTGTAGCCATGTGAAAGCAACGCCTAATAAGTATCATAAATTATAGAGCATAATTCACTACGCGTATAATTAGTACATTAATATAAGTTTTTTTACTTTGACCAAACAGTTGTCTTGAGAAATTTAGTCATAAAGAAGGTCGTCCGAAGAACATTTAACTTTTCACTGGGGAGATAAACTAACTTTTATTCAGTATGTACAACTTTAGAACAGTTGATAGACATCATAATTTAATATTTTATGTTGGTTTTATCTGTTTATATGTTTAAAACGGCTTTGAATAGCGAGTTGCATTAAGGGGTTATTTTTTCCTATATTGGCTCTAGTAATAGGCGTAATTAAAATGATTATTGTTTGCTATTGTACAATGTACATATCTGATTAATATGTAAACTTGGTTAAAAGGGTATTTGTTATAAGAAGCATAGTGGTTCTGTTGTTGTTGGACTTTCATATTGGTGCAACCACCAATACATTAACTCTCGAACAATTAATGGCATTCCTGAAGATGTAATCGTTTCTTGACATCTATATACGAACTGTTATTTAATTTATTAATTACATTTATCTAAAAATAATTAGTTTTATATGTAAAAAAATCGACGTAAACTAATTTCGGTAAGTTATCTCCGATAATACAAAAGAGAATCATTTCACATGAAACACAAAATTATACAGCATTCATATACAATCGAACAAGAGGAAAATAACAAATTCACCCATTCATCGAATCGGGTTCGGCTCGCCTCCTTCTATTTATCTTGACAGGGAACACTTTAGTGAAACAAAAACCATGGCGTTATCAGCATTGACGGACACTTCGGTTATTGTCCACGCCGATGGAGTAGGGTAAAGGCGGGGGGGGGGGGGGGGGGTGTCGCCTCCCCAATAAACACCATAACCGCGAGGAGAATTTCATTTTCACCCTGAATTCGAGATATAAAGGTCGAACCGTCATTAAAAGGGATAAAAGGCGGAAACGCACATAAAGGGTGACCCGGAAGTGTTTTAAATACTGATAGCTCGTGTCGCATCGACATTGTCGCGATGATCACTCGTCATTGTTTCCTTTGGAGTTAACTCAATTATTCTCACCGTGTACCAATTTAATGTGGACAATTAAGCCAATTTTGTGTTTTAAACCATTGTACGAACCGATCATAGTGACGTGAAACGCTTATTTTGTTTTTGTATGCGTGGAAAGTTTCAGTTGGGAATTAATTAATTGCTTTTATTTTTATACGCTTGGACTGCCACCGCCGTGCACTAGATTTAAAAACTCTATCATAACTTTGCCTAGACTCTATTTCAAATACCTCAGTATACATAAATCTAATTAGTTGTCGTTAGTTGGTGGAAGAGTCGGTCGATGTTCTTTTTTGATTTAGACAATGCGACAAGGGCGGGGTTTATTTTACCTATATACCGAATCATTGCAGAGATTACTATTTACATTTCTATGGCGAAATTTGATTTGAATAGGTTTATAATTGAAAGTACTTTCATCAAGAAGATACACATACAAATTTATTAAGAGACACGTACGTAAATGCACTCGCGCTAGTATCTCAGAAAATGTTGCCAGTAGTATTTTTAAGCAGTGTGTAATAGAGAGCGAGTTCGTTGTCGTATTTGGGACAAATTTCCAGACCCATGGTGCCACTTATAATTTCGTAATAGAAAAGCCGATAACATTATGCGAGGCCAATGAGACAGTAATAAAGGTTTACATGAGATAATTATCTAATGCGGCACATGTGCATGTTGGCACGTGCCAACACCTCATTTCCCTCGGGCATGATGCATACTGCGAAGGTGTGTTAGCAGTTCAGGCATCTGCATCGGAAATATCTTCACTTACAGTCTCTAACAGACAAATTTGTTGCCTTTACTGTTAGGTGTATAGCAATTTGAAGCGTACATAGCGCAGAAATACATTAAATAAAGAAGTACATAGTAAATTTTATAATGTACTTACTTTAGTAGGATCTTTTATTATGTATACTTGTATATTATGTACTTGATTTAAATTGGGTTCTTTGTTTATAACAATTTAAAACAACTTTATTTTAATACTTCATTTTTTCTATTTTGTCAAAAGACAATCTTCTTCGTCAGTCTCGATATTATAATTGTTCTAATTTCAATTGAGGTTTATTTGACCCACTTAAACAAATAAGGGAATTTAACATCGACGTATTTTTTTAAATTTTTTAAGATTCCTGATTAATTCTATTTAATCGTAATTGTACTATTGAAACCATTTTAAAATTTACAACATGCGTTAATAAGCTATGAAAAGACTATTTACTATTATTACTATCCTGCAGCGTGATTAAAACGGCAACTGTTAACCGAAACCTTCCAAAAGCAATGTAGTTTTATAGTTGTCAACGGCACAGAAAGCAGGAGGCTGTGTTCATTTAGTTTTTGGCACGTGTAAGACGGCAGCAATGGCGGGTTTACGATCCAATTTCGCATGAGTCAAATAAAAAGCGTAGGAATGAAACAAATTTTGAGCAGCCACTCCAGAGCTATACGAATGATAAAGTGGATCTGTACAGAGGCGGTGAATGGCGCGCGGTGCATTCTGCCCGTGAGGGGAGCGCTCTGTACCTCGCCACGGCTTTGTGCCAACGATAAGCTGTCAAGCTATTTCCAAGCTAGTCGATTATCACTTCCCGCTCTATAAAAATACTTTCACATTAGCTCAGCTGGAATGGACAATGTACTTGCTCCGCGTATTACTTTAAAAAAATAGAATATAGAGTATGGTAGTTTTTAGAGTATGTAGAAAACTACACTACCTTCTGGTTACTACCTCAGGTCTTAGAAGAAAACACGAAGAAAGTCCTATATATGTGAACAGTGTTTGAGCATAACATTATAATGAACCATAAACCATTGTTGAAGAGACGCTTAGTATTTACGTCTATTCTATGAACATAATTTTCAATTTACCGATAATAGTTATTCCGCGGGCTAGCGTCATTTATAATTACCAAATGTCGGCAACCGAAGTTAATTATGGCTGGATATACTCTCTGACAGGCATGAAAGATTAGTAACCTTAAATAGCCGTACCAAATTTCCGTTTTTAATATCAAATTAGAGAGCTTACGGAATTTCCATTGCGTCCTCCGAAACAAGCTTTATATAGGCTATATAATAGTATATTAATTAGGAATGAAAATTAAATTTGAGGTATTCAAACCGCGACATGGCGTTTACACTATAAAGTTTGTTTCCAGCACGCCTGCTCATAAACGCAAACTCCACTCTGAAAGCAAATTGTTGACAGGCTGCGTCACAGCAAACTGCCACGCCAGGCGTTCGTGGATTAGACGCTCTTTCTCTCCCATGTAAATTAAATAAAGTGTCATCTCCATGCCCACTGAGGCTGGGATATGTAAAAAATAACACGATAGGCCCGGGACAGTTTAGTGGGTGAAGTTATTGCTATGTGAACTATCTGAAATCGACTTGACCGATTTTTAGATAGGCTATCTAGAACTATCCTAAATTTAGCTTGCGAATTTATTTTAAAAACGCGAGAGTGAATTTGTTTTTTCAATTTTTCTACAACTCTTACTGCACAATCCAGATTTACTATGGAGTTATAAAATATATCATGGGGAACTTATAAGGGTGCTTTCTATCTCCAAAAATTTAAAGTTCCTGAAGCGTTACCAAAAAATGTTAGCCAGTACGTCCAATCTTCATGCTATTTCTTTCTGACTCAATCCTTGGATACTGGCTTTGACATACATTGAAAAACTGTGGGTCTCAAGTATAACCTCGTAGACCATCGTGTGAACTGGCCAATAGTTGTAAAAAGTAAAGTTCTATAATAAAAAAAAAACAATGAGAACTATGATTTGTTATAGCAGTAGCTAATTGATACAGGAGGAATGTTAATTTGGGCGGTAGTTTGGCTGGCGAATTCCTATTAATTCAAGTGGCGCGACAATTTCTCGCTAAATCCATTATGATGAGAGCCTCTGTGATTTTTGCGCTCAGTCCACCATTTGTCAGGCAGCCACCAATCCAAAACTAATTGCCAGCTCAAGTGCAAGAACTCCAACAAGTCTCTCCGTTTTCATTTGCGAAACATTTTGCCGCTCAAGTAAGTGAATCTACTGAACTAATTTTAATTTTTGATCGCAGTATTTAGGAAAATTTTCTCGTTGGAAAATACTTTGGCGCTTCAAGTATTCTGATTTCTCGTTTTATGGTTTGATTATTTTTCCAACGGAGTGTATTCTTTGCTGCGTTATATAAAATTCCTTGACATTTATATTCTTGTATTTCATAGGAATAACAGATTAATATTTGGATTTGAATTTGGTCTGTGATAAACTCAATAATCAATTAAACTAAATAATAAAAAATGAGTAATATTAATCGGTAAGTTTAGTTGCATAAGCCCGTGGGTCGCGGTAGAGATCCGCCTCCACGAATAACGAACTAGAATTTGTTGTGAAATAGATAATATACGCAATGAGAATATAACTTTCATTGACAATTTGCATTTATATGGCGTGGAATGTTATGAATTTGTTCATTTGCAAATTTATGCCTCTATTTTGTGTTGATGCTCATCGCATGACGGTAGTCTCTCGATACACATAAACATTAATAGCAATAGGCAACGTACATCCGATGATTCACAAAACGCAAATTAACGTTATATGGAAAAGGAAATTTCGAAGATATAGGATCAAATCGGGCTGTTATACACTATTGGAAATCCCTTTTTGTAAATGAAGGTGAGGTCAGAGCTATGTATATATATATTTTATTTCTTTCTTTGTTTATTAAATAGGCTATCAACTCCTCTTAAATCAAGGTTTCATTCAAGTCAACTGTCCATAACTAGCGGCTAAAAAGGTTTATTTCGTAAATTTATTCACCTGATATTGTTTGGGCGCCGCTGGGGAAATCGGTTACAAATTTTGGATATTTTTATGGTCCCTAGATTAGTGTAACACCGAGTTTAGTGAACGGACTCTTATAGCCTGGATAATGCTTGTTTATTTCCCTCCTACCTATATCAGCTATTGTATAGGTAGGAGCTAAGCTTATAGCAAAGTTGGTTCGTAGTTCTCAGGGTGAGAAAATTTATTAGTTGTCATGGTGAAATGGGACACGAATTCAGTTATTAGATATTAGAATATAGACAGACACTAAAAACCAAACGGTTAAGCCTATAACACTGTCCCATTTTACTCTTTAGATACTAGTTTTGTGGGTATACAAATACATAGCATGTCTGAGAACGCTTGTTTCTTGGCCAGCTTCACGACAGATTGCAAAAAATATTCATATAGTTGTTAGCTACACATATTATATTTAAAAGGTAAAAGCCACGAAATAAATAAAATATTGTTTGCCAAAAACAGCTTACGAATGGCTAAACGTTTCCAACATTCAGGTGAGTCATCAATTGGTAAAAGCCACACAGTTATTCTAGGTTGGGCGTTAAAGAATCTTTGTGATCCGCAAGACATGTGTCCGCTGCAGCCACGGAAGTGTTTGTTTGTCGTTTCCCCACGCGAATCACGTTCCTTCGAGTGGACGGCACGATGTCTTTGGAATGTCTAAAGAGTCTTAAACTAGTAATGTACATTGTGAGCTGGCTATGTGGACGGAAATTAAATTATTGCCCAAATGAAAACTTACAGCAAATGTTTGTTACCAGCTGAGAGTTTTAAACGACTTTTCATAGTGATTTATGTCTTTTTAATCAAAATTCCTATATTTTGTTGAGTGTGACCTCTGCTGCCATGAACTCTATTCATTCTTACTTAGATCAACAACATTTTGAAAACACTTGAGTGTGCATAATTCATATATTTTTACGGAGCCAGTCTTAGCCATTTTATTTAGATTAGAGTTGTAAGCAAATTCTAGGGGATATTGTAAACCAAACCAATACTATTATTAAAATAAACTTTTAATAAAAAATGTTGCAGATATAAATAATAGCTTCTTTTTTACGTAATATTTTTGATGCTCATACTCTTTGCTTCTGCGTTGCAAATAACACATTAGTTTTAATAGCATCAGTAAATTACGTATACTTATTTAAAATGTAGAATACAGTAGCGCGTAGTTGGCAGTACTAATCTTATAAATTGTGAAAAACAACGGGAGTGCTATAAGTCACAATTCATATTAAAAGCTAACACGCAATGTAACGAGCGGCGCGCGCTCTCCATGGCATAATGTTCTATTGTCTTGTGATGCTCCATCCTTTGCCATGAGGTTAATTGAGAAACTTGCGCTTTACATGTTTACTGCTATAACTGTATATTATAATATTATGTAATAATATGTGCTAATTTGATTTAAAAAACAAATGTTACTAATAGGGATTGAAGTGAAAGTTAATAATCTGTAATATTGCGCTTGCAAGCGCATAATTATTTGTGCTCTTTCTTAAAATTTGGGCGATTTGCAAGTTTTCAATAATTCATTTTGTTATTCAATCTTTATATGAAATGTACATAGTTGTCTATGTGTTATGTATGTAATTTACTTTAACCGATCATTATAAATTCTCCAATGTGATACCACGAAGTCTAGTTTCTTCCCTAAGAGGCAAAAGTGGTACTACCAACAATACAATCATACAAAAGCTATCTTTTTTAACCCCAATTTAAAATTGTATTGAGCCAAGTTTGCAAAATGTTAAAGTTATGAAATTTTAAGACATTAAGTTATTCGCCATCCAACCGCAGCAAGGAATGGTGGTGAAGCACTGAGTGTTAACAAAGTCGTATATGCACCCATTATGATGTTTGCAGTGGAGTGGGAAATATTGGTGAAATCTATTACACGGCGAAATGGAGGTTGTGATGAGGGGAAGTTTTAACTCAGTTGGGCCCATCCGCGGTGGCGCGCGGCGCATACAGAATTACGTCCTATTACAATGCATTGCGACGACCAACCAACTCAATTTGTTGTACTTGTACACTGTACAGGTACAAAGTTGTTTACAGTATCGATTCTTCTGTAATTAACCACATCGGGAACTAGATGTTCATTGCTGAATATATAAATAAAGTTATTGTGTTTGTGAGCCTGAAAAGTCTCCGATATCCACTATATATTTTATTTGACCCCACCGTCAAAACTATCTATTTTAGTGTTTTTATTTTGAATTATTTATTTGGATACTGCGAAATATTTTATGGCTACATATGTACGAACATAACAGTATGTTCTGACAAGGCAAAGTTTCTCACCGCATCTAAGTGCAACGATATTCATAAAACAAGCAGCGAGACACCACAGCTCTTGTCACTTGATAAACATGCCAATCTGCTGAGATGCCTCGCGCTTCTCATAAAATAACTGAGAATGATTTTAATGGGGATTTAAAACAAATGAAATTAGATACATAAATAACCTGATACCTGTATTTTACGAAGGGGGAGGCAGAGGTGCAATTCTGCGGAATTATACTTTTATTTTTCCAGGTATCAGTTCAACTTAACAGGGGGCCCAGTTATAACCGTTTTTTGGACCCAATTCCCCCATGCTGATAATGAGAATTTTGTAATAGAATATCCCTTTAATAGTTTTTCCGACCTAGGAATCAAACCGGTCAGCTCTAGACTGCAAGACACATACTTGTACTGCGAGCCCACAAGGCAAATACATTTATAAAAAATAACTGATCATCAAGAACATAAAATAATACACTTATGCAGAACATATTTGAAATATAATATATGAATAGCAGTGATGGCCTCGAGGTTTGGGCGCGCGATCGAGAATCCTCTGACTTTTCGAAGTTATGTGTGTATTCACATTGAATTATCACTTGCTGTAACGGTGAAGAAAAACATCGTGATAAAACCTGCACACCTAAGAGTTCTTAGGTATTTCAAATTGTAACCGGGTAAGGTAATACTCATCTTTGTCAGCGGCAAGAGCACGTTAGCGTGTGCCAATTATTTGTGTGGCGATAAGATCCCCGTACGTTCCGTGGGATGCAGTATTGAATTTCATTACATTAGACGATGCCGAAACGATACGTCAAATATTTGTTATAGATGTATGAAGACCAATGAAATATGGCAGTGTATTTTTTCGACATCACGTTGATGTAGACAGGAACATGTCATGTGTGTGATATGTCCATATTTTACGGCAATATTTGTTGGTCAACTGGAGAGACGTTGGACCAGATGCTACGCGATACTTCCTTTACGATATCAACGTTTAATGCGTCTACAAATATTTATTTTGGAATTTCGAGGGTAGATGCCCTTTTTACTTGAGTGGTATGTTATGTAGTATAAAATAAAGAAAATATGTATGTGACTACTCACTGACTGATGTGTTATTCATTTATTTTGCAAATTTATAACACATTCAGAAGCATCAATAGGGTAATTAAACAGAAATTCCAATCACAAAAATGTAGAAAATAATCTAAACTAAGATTATAAAGCTGAAGAGTTTGTTTGTTTGAACGCTAGGATCTCAGGAACTACTGGCCCGATTTGAAATTTTTTTCAATGTTAGTTAGTATATTTATTGAGGAAGGTTATATGCTATTTTTCATCTCGCTATGATCAATAGGAGCGGAGCAGCAATAAAGAATGTTTCAAGATCGGGGATATTTTTTTCCTTTTAAAGGCTTCCGGCGCGTGCGCTGCGGAAACGATTAAAGTTACGCTGAAATAATGTATCACAGAATTGTTTTCCTTTAAAAGTTCTAAAAAAAATCCGCGACAGCATATGTCTATCTTTTAGAATTACTTCACAATACCCTCTTTTATGCTAACCAAATTTGTATTAATATAAAGCATTGTTTGTGAAGATGTTTTTATAAAGATTATATTAATCCTTATCCAAATATATACGTTATTCATTATAAGTATTTAGTTTAGAAGAAATTTGCCCTTAACATCATTTGTTTTCAATGAGTACCTTAGAAGATATCGCAGTTTTAAAAAAATGATCAAGCGCGCAATAATGATGCGACGACGACCGGCACGTTACGGTGTCACGTTTAAACAATTTGACCGATTTGTATGATTTTTGGTATGGATATAGATAGGAGCCTGAGAATTAAAAGAAACTATAGCTTATTTTCTTTTTGAGCTTAACCCTGTAGTCTACGCGGACGGAGTCGCGGGCAAAAGCTAGTGTACATATAATGATCATTAATTGATTGATGATCGATTAAGATTTGCTGATCTCGTATATAGAAACATTTAAATAGTTTGTATTAGATTTTCCACTAGATACATAACGTTTACTGTTCAGGCAGCACTAACAAAGCCAAGAAATTCTTGAAAGAATGAAATATAATAGGTATGCGAAGCGGATAACTTATTCTCTCGTAAAATATGAAGACGACCTGATGAAATCGTAAAACGAAGAGTCGTCAACATTCATTTAATTCCGGTAGCCTTTAACATCCCAGAGGTAGATCTATTTTGTATGAAAACTAAAGCTGGCTTTTAATTTCACGTCACGGCCGCATATCACGCAACGTGTCAAATTACTATTCTATTGACATGGCGAGCGCCTGCCTGTTTTATCTATGGCCGTTTGGAGTCACTAAGCATTGGTCTAAGCTTGTGTGGCCAAGCACTGCGTATAACGCAATTACTTAAAGAACGATTCGGATTCTATTGAAAATACCACTCATAACAGTGTCGCACCATTTTGACCAATGATCATAATTATGTAGTAAGCTAGTATTTTAAACAAACCAATTGTAGCGCCAAACCGCCAATTCATAGACTTACAGCAAAATACTCAAGAATATATTCTAAAAGTGACATGCATAAGTCCCAATTTCGTTTGTGTAGCATATAGGAGCACGTCTAAAGCAGGTATCGGAAACGACGCATGTATAAAAATACAAAATTCATTACCAATAAAGTACAAATTGTTAGAGAGCAAAAAAGAGTACTCTGGAGGCAGTACGTTATGTAGCCCAAGTTTTCACCGCAGCCGCGTATTTCATTTATTGAAAAATTTCCTTGAATGTTTCACCTGCGCTCATGCATATGAAAATTCAATCTCAGTTTTGCCACTTCCGACTTTACCACCTCTAAATACTTTAGGCGTTGCACATTATTTCGTATAGTTTATTTTACTCGTTTTGCATACAAAGGTATTGGTAAATAGAAAGATGCAACATAAAACGTAGGATTTCAACAAATATTACTATTTTCTTCATAAAATGTGCGACCGACTCTTCCGGATTTCCGAGTGAAATGATTTTATGGTAACGTGGACTCAGCACCTGTGGCCCAGGGCCCGAATGCCGCCGTGTTTTCTGCTCAGTCATTCAAATTTATTCACGAGTTAGGACGCCTCGGGCACGCCTCCCGTTTGACAATACTCAACATCCGTGCACTGATGTCTCAATGATTCGAAACACTATGCCACTGCCCTTTCGTCACACGCACAAATAAAAAATCGGCATATTCACTGTGTCTGAATTGTTCAGAATATAACAATTTTCCACGACAAAATATTGGATTTTTTACGCAATATTTTTAAGTAGCCTTATTCAATACATTTTATGGAATTCCGTTATAAGGCTTAGTAAATGTACGAAATCTAAAACTATTTAGTGTGTTTAAAAATACTACCCTGTCTACTCAAATGGGGGTTAAGAGTCAGATTCTATATGAATATAGTTTATTGCTAATGAAGATTAAACACGTTCAAAAATGTCTTTAATTTTTTATATTGAGTCTTGCCAATTGATTTTGTTTTTAACCAGCGATACACATTCCTTTGGATGCAGATATTAATAGCTTAGCAATAAGGGAATTGGGACTAAACAGGTGATTGTCGGACTAATTTCTCCAAAAAAGAATCAGTTTAGTTCTGACATTAACAAAAAATACATGAATGAAACATACTTTCAGTGCATAAAGCACATAACATAGGTTAAAGCTCGGAGAATGTTTACAAGCGGAACGCTATGAATATGAATATCGCGAAGAGTTCAAAATCGACAAATTCTCTATAACATAAAGGGTCTCACTCCACCAAACCCGCATCAAATTAAACCTTGTGCGACCCTTGAATCCAATTTAACTCTTCCACAGATAGCTGCGCGCTCGCGAAGGGCTCTATATTAATAATTTATGCCCACATAAATTACGAAAACATTTTCCTTTTGCTTTACATAACAAACACTAATAAATTCCACCGGCATCTATTTACTTTGTTAACGTTACGTTGACAATACATTAACCGTGCTCTGTTACTTCTAAACATACACAAAATAAACTGTTCATATTTAATTACTTCTACTTAATTTGAAACAGGCAATTGTTACTTTCAGCTTTGGTCATGAGTATAGGCGTGTAAATAATTTTCCTTTAGGAATATTCTCAGTGGTACTTTTCTAGAAAAGAATAAGAGAAAATGACTTGAAATTCAGATGATAGATATGGTATTTAAAAGAAACACTTGCTAATTTCTGTATTGTCGTTATGAAAAAACTTGAAACAAAGCTTGATGATAAAATAATCTAAGAAGTTAAAGTGGTAAGGTCGGTTGCCGTGTCGTCCGTTAAGGTTAAGTAATCTGGCTCTAGGCTATCACGTACTTAATCCCCTATTTACCACTTTAGAGTGAAAAAGTTTCTTCATTGTACCAGCTAAATGTGCAATTATGCGAGACTAATTAGCGGATATGAACATTTTCCCCTTATGTTAATCCTTAACCATATGCAAAGTCATATTCAGTAATAATTTTTACTCGACTGCATATTTATTTAATGATGTTGAAGTAAAGTTGTAGCCTTATGTTACATTAGCATATTTCATTGTTTACATTTTATTTGATTGTCTGCCGGCCAAAGCAGGTTACGTCGGCTTTATTACGGCGTAATATCAACACGTAATGTTTAAGTAAACAAAATTGTTATGAGATATTTTTTTAACTTAATTTTGAGAATTTCGTTTATTGTGTTATGATTTGTAAAAATGAATCTCTATGTCTATTCGAGTGCTCAATTAAATATCAATAATGAACAAAATACTAATCTATAATATAATATTTTTATTATAAAGAGAAACATTGCAAGAGAATTCGCAAAGCTAGTGTAGCAGCAGAACATATCCGAACCGAGAACATCCTATTAAAAATAATTACTTCCTGCGCTCACAAGTACTTCTTGTGTTGTGGTAATGAATCATTGATACAATTATTTTCCAGCTGGCCACTGCGTTAATTAATCACAAAAAAAATGCAGATATACATTTGTGCCACTAACTTCTGCTAAATAAGGTAATCCAGACGTAAGTGCCAACAGAAATTCGCCACTAAATATAATTTATGAACATTAGAATTTTACGATGTATGAAGTGACCGATTTACAAGTTGCCCACTTCTAAATAAGGTTTGTGTTAGTCATAAAATTTACTTAAGCGAACCAGACGCAACAAAACACGGAAATTTGTAAGAAAATGATCGTCTACGTGGAGCACTCTCGTTGGTCTTTTAAGGTTTCCCACACGATGCGGCAATTCACTACCATTACAGAATTCCATTGAAAAAACTTAATCGTGCCGAGTGTAACACACCATATGGCCGCGGTGGCCGCCAACCATGTCCAAAGACATAAATGGGCACGTTGTCGTCACAGTTGGAATGCCGAAGCATGCCGGCGGGTGGCGCAGGGGCAGCCTTGCGGCGTGGGTGCGGGGCCGGCGCGGGCGGCGCGAGGCGGCGCGGGGCGCGCGGGCGGCGCGGGGGAACTCCTGCGCAACCTGCTACCTCCGTCACTCCTCGCGGCTAGTGCCTCCGCCTCGCCCGCGCACGCTCGGCGCGCGCATGCGCTACAAACACGCGTATCAACAACATTGTGCCTAGTTCTCAACTGCTGAAAACAAGCGGACCCAGTGCTTCCATAGAAAGTGAGAGAAAGAACTAGTGATGTGTGTGTAGCGATCGATACATGAGGTAAATAGTGGTGCGAGCCGGGTGTGGTGTCCGTGTTTGTACAGGATCACATTCGACAAGGGCATTGCGAGGCAACGGATACGCGTAATTCAATCGTATTATTATCATTTATATTTAAGATGACAATTGAAATCCGCGGATGAGCTCCCAATGCTCCAGCGGCGTTCGGTTGTCGGTTGTGGCCGTAGTAATAACAGCAATGAATAGTATTTATGAATGAGTGTTGAGCGACCGGTTCGAGCTTGCATAACAAAAGTTAAATAGAGCAGTGTGCCATCGGTGTTCGAGCCTTTTATGTACATATGTTTTCTAAGGAGAGACATTATGTGACAACGATTGCGAGGTGCTGCTAATGACATCACCTGTAGTGTTCGCACCCCGCCCACAACACACGTGTCATTTGACTAAATACATTATTTTGTAACATTAATTTATTCACTCAAACATTGTAGTACTAAAATTATAAGAAATTCACATCCATTATGATAATTTTACCGAATGAGAAACGCGAATTAAAATATAGGTAGGGTAAAAGCGGGATAGATGCCCCAGTGGGATAGACGCCTCATTTTCAAAAAACCTAACTTCCCAAACTCGCGATTAAAAAACAATAGTATAACTAAGAGCCGCAGTTACCCTGCACCAAAGTTAGCCACAAACCGCCGTGCTGTGATGATTCGTTTCGTTCGTATATGCATTCAAATCCGCGGCGAACCTTCCGAACACGTCAAAGTTTTAAAGGTTAGTATTTGTTGTTGCATAACTTTATAAATTGTCATTAATTCCGTTGTATTTTTTATTACGTTAATATACTGATTCATAAAGTATGCATCTAGATGTAAACAGTTGCTTTTTTGTTTTTATTTATTTAAAAAAATACGAGGGCATCTATCCCTATCAAAAAGGATAGTTGCCCTGATTTTTCGAGGTATAGTTGCCCCTAGGGGCATCTATCCCTCAGTCCACCATGTATACCCATATGTGGTTTCAATGTAAATTTTGAACATATTTTTGTGCTGTTATATTTTTTATGTGTTTACGTATTTATGATTGTAGCAGAACTATGCCACGAAAATACAAAAAAAAGGAAGGAGTGCGAGATCGAACATGTTCTTGGATTACAGAACAACTGTTTGCAATTAGCTTTCGACGAAATGGATATAAATACTATGGGAAAAATATCTCGACAGTTTGGGATTCTATTAAGAACCTTTAAAAATTAAATAAAATCTAATTTAGACTCAAACGCGAGACTGAAACTACCAAGAAAAAAAACGAACTTAAGAAAACAAATAAAGAAACCAGCAACAAGGAACGACAGCAAAAACAAACAAAAACATTTACTGACAGCGACGATGATGGCCTAGGTGATTTATGTAATAAAAAAAATGATAATTATTTAAAAGTAAACCAAGGCAGGAAACATCTAAATCGGAGAATAATTGATAGTTTTAACAGTAAAGATGAAGACAATTCACTTCACTATAAAAATTAGGTAAAAAAACCTAAAGGTTTGCCGGTAAAGGACAGTTAGAAGGAAGGTAAAGGTAAACCTCAAGATAAAAATATAGATCTATATATATATGTAGATAAGATAGATATAAGCGTCATTTGAAATTTTTATTATGTTATTTTTTTTTAATGAACTACTTTATGATTACGAGTCTTGAATTTTAATAATTAATATTATATGATCAGAATTGAGAATCCCTATTTTGTTAAACATATACTTTTAGAATTTTATAATGGTTATTTTATTTGATCTCATATTAGAGTTACAGATGTAACGATGACAATTAAAAAAAATAACTACAACTACAAAATGCTTTTCATTATTAGTCCTATGTGTCTTGTTTCTTGTGTCTGCTAAAATACTCATTGTCCACAAAACATCATTAAAGTTGGGTTGAGTTTTTTATTTATACATAATGAAGGGCATCTATCCCGCACCGTAGGCGTCTATCCTTCATAGTATTTTCACGGTGGGGCAACTATCCATACGGGTAGGCATCTATCCCCAAAAAAGGAGTTCCACTAAAAGCTAAAATCTGCAAAATCTGTAATTTATAGGTCCAAAAAAACAAATCACAGTTAAACATAAAGGATTAAACTAGCTAAATTCGTAGACATTATTTATATAACTCTAATATTTTTAAAATTATGACGATATTTCAAAAAGTGGGGCATCTATCCCGCCTTTACCCTACTTATAAAAACAACAAAAATATATAATTAAAAGTCTAACGCTTAAAAGTATTAAGACTTCGCATCTACAGGTTCAGTTAATAATCTGATAAATCTTTGTTTGTGCATTGTATAATTAAGTTTTCTATCGAGTTTTTATTAAAGACCTTTAAAACTTTATAAGGATGAGATCAAACGTAAAAACTTTTACAATGAAGAGCTAATTATAAACATAAAGCGTGCCGGTATAGCAGTAAATTTCAATACATTTTTAATATAGAAACATTTAAAATGTAAAAACAATATTAATCTCTTATGTATTTTTCTCGCAAAAACGTTAACGAGATAATTTAAATAAATTCCGGCCACAGCGGTGTTTACGGAGATTGTTCAATATTCGTATCCAAAAACTGACAAATAGCAATTTCAATATGCCAGAGAGTATTCATGCAAAGCTTTTTTTTTATTTGGTGGTTCATTTATGAATTACATCATAATAAAACTCCAACATTTTCAACTTTTATTAAAATCACCAACTTTTCTCTATCAAAATCATATTTAAAATTTTCTACAAAATCTGAAGGGATAGGCAAAGGAGCATTTCTGCACCCAAGATGAAAAAAAAGGATTTGTAAGAACCATGTAATGGTAACTCAATATGGGAATCGAACCTAGAATATCTAGATTGCACGCCTTATTTTCCTCCTTACTAAGGCCGGCAACCGTCACACACACTGACCTACGCCAATAAAGATTCTGCCCTCAAAATAATTAAAGATGCTTAATCTATTATACATTCCCAAATTGAATATTTACTATACAAGCGCACAATACATCCCTCATTAAATATTATACAAGCGCAACTATATTTTGTGGCCAAACCCCTATTTATAGAACCAAGAATGTCACACTTTGTGGTCGTGATTAAATCATTCGCGATTAATGCATTCAACCACTACATTACACGTTGAAATGTCAAATAGAAGGCTATAGGTGTATTTTGACAGCGTCCATGGCGCAGTTGGCTCAACCCCAGCTTGCAAAACGAGAGGGCGCGGGTTCGATAACCGTACTACTTTGCCATGACTCTTTTTCGCAAAAATCGCCTCATTTTATTACAGTTGACTTCTTGTAAATCCCAATGGACTAAGAAAAACCACGAAACACATAAAGTCTTACCATTTGTTTGCATATTTGGGTGTGAAAGAAGTGATTTTGTTTTCCTAACATTTAAACTATACATTTGAAAATTAATTTTTCATTCACAATGCCAAAGAAATCCACAATGTCCTGTTTTTCCGATAACTTTAAAACGTTTTACCGTAGCTATTACGCAGGCATCTGCTTATTTAACTCAAAACAATATTGAGTATTCTTTTGTTTGTATGAGTTTTGGTTCTCATACATTATGAGTACCGCAACCTCTCGCTGCATGCCGACACAAGTTGCGCAAAATATCGTCGTTTATCATTTTAAAGAGTTGCACGTTTCCTTATGATGTTTTCCGTCACTGTGAGAGCGTACTTAAGTACATGTGCATGTTTATTCAGTTATACAGTACTCGTATGTTCGTATTACATAATGTATATTGGTATTTTTCGCATTCAAAGTTATGATATTGTGATTTGGTGTATATGGTTGGGTTCAAAACAAAATTAGGCTTTAATTAATTCTTCGATAGTATCTTCGTGGACGTAAAATAAGCCTAAGGCCTAATTCCTACATGGAAATAAAAATATTTCGCAAAAGTCCCTAGCAGTAGTCTCTCATGATTTTTTAATAACCATTAAGCAATACTGCAATAGTTATTTTATTTTTTAAATTATTGTTATTTAAAATGCTTGTTAAATATCTTAGGTGTGTTTGAATTGTTTGTTTGTAAACGCCGTGAAATATACTTGTTCCCAACATAAAAACCTAAGTGCTTATATCTAATCCTTCGTAATTAACTTCTATTGATTTGTTTACGTATTGTTCAGGTTCGTGAAATAAACAGAAAAATATTTTTTAATACTAGGAATTTCATCGCACAAAATACACAGCATTGTTATAGATATGTGGGTGTTTCTACGTGGATGGTTCACACATTATTGGAGGCAGCGGAGCACGAAGCACGTCGTTAGGTGGCCGCTTGTTAAAAATAAAATTATACAATTTTAGCACCCCCCTAGACCCCCGCCCCCTTAGTTCTACACCTCTGTCCACACTTATGCGTTAACGATTGATTTTATTTATATTAAGACTTAGCAAGACTCCGACCTGTTGGTGTTTATCTTTGAAAATACTAATTATTGTATAATTTAAGTGACGAAGGAGTAAACTTCTTATGAATTCAATCCATCAGCCAACGGAAGTCTACTGCTGAACATAGCCCTTTCCCAATGACTTTCACAAGGACCTGTTGAAAGCAGCCTGCAACTACTGATGTCCTGCAACCATTACTAGGTCGTGCTACGATCCTTGCGGCGTTCTTATCATCAATCGTTAACAATTATGATTTATTAAAAACTTCTTTAGAAAACCATTTAGTACTAGTACCAGAGTATGGTAGAGCAATATTAAGTTTTTGCAGTTTTAAGGTAGGCTCGTTCACAATAAGGAGTCTGATAAAAAATAATTAATAGGCTGTCCTGCGGGCTCGCGTTGCAAGTATATGTTAGATAAGTAAAATTACTAGCCTTATAGCAGGATCGCAGTTAGGTAACTTTCATCTCATTTTCTTATTTCTCAATACGCACGTTGTTTCAGCGTAACACAATTTATTTTTGTAGAAAATAAACTTAATTGCAGGATTTGTCGTTTGTTTGACGTCAGTTCTAAGAAATTACGCAGTACGATAAAAATCACTTTTTTCTAGCCGAAAGTTCGGTTATGAGCACATTTTGACTTAGCTGTTGGTTCTATAATCACTGGCAATTTACATATACGAATTAAATTGCAATAAGACTCTTCCTCAATTATGACTTAATTATGACATTGCCGGAGCATAGGTTTCAAAATAAAATAAGTAAATAAATACATACACGAGACGTTTGATGACCTTATAACAACAGTAGACATTAAAATATATAAAAAATAAATAAATAAAAATAAAATGCAAAAAAAAATCGTGTGTCACTCGATTGAATTTGTGCCTATTTTTACAGTTGCCTTTGAAATTTACCTACTAAGCCGTCATGCATTATCACAGATAGTAACAATTAATTTATTATAACCCTTATGACACCCCTGGAGTCAGTTTTAAGCCGACCTAAATCAACGACAAACGGGTTGTGACATATTATCGCAACAAGGTCCATCCCTCATCCCATCTGCCAATGAGTGGATGTAGTTTGAGCACGCACTCTAATCCTATTCATCAGTAATACGAGTTTGTAAGACATTATTTAGAAAATTAGCTAGTTCTTAAATTACTGCAGTAAATGATCAATGAAATGCGTTCCGTTTCATCGGTAAAAATATTAGCATGTTGCTACAACTAGCACGAATCCTTTTGTGCGATTTTTGAATTTTTAATATGAAACAACCTTACAAACCTGTATGCTTGATGAAGTTGATAAATAGTATTTTTTTATAAACCCGCCTAAAAAATAATATTGTACCTAAGAATAAAACACAGGAACTTGCACGCGAAAATTTACACTTCAAGACCATCGAGCTATGAAGTATATCTCAAAAAATGTATCAATGTATGTATTTATAACAACTAGAAAACACAAGAACCACATTTCAGTGTAACGAGCACCCAGATATGAATTTAATATTTTTGGATGTCGAAAAACTTTAAATGGAATAATTGGCATCTCCTTTAGTTTACGCTACCGATTTAAGGACATGTTTTAATTGGTGAAAACAATATATTTTCCACGCGTGCCGCTCTCGCTGCTGAGCGCTGACAGACACACTATATCAAACACACACGACCGAATGGGGAGTTTTTGGTCCGCAATATTTTATATAAACCAACTTTTTTCACTGGCAAGAATTTGTATTGAATTTATATTTTGATAGGTATATATTGCTTTCAATAAAAGTCGGTGAGGAACCCATTATACTGAAGATTGTTAATGAGAAACCATACTAGGCATAACTCAAAAACATGTAAGGCAAATTCTTTAAGATATTTTTTCTACTACAAGTTTTTCGCTGATATCCATATGTAACATTGGTACGTTTTTTTTTTAATCCAACTATAGCCGTGTGCAATATAAATATCCTGTATTCATGAAATTTACCTTTAGACTAATTCACCTAACCTGATCCAGCGCTTGAGACGGGAAAGCACAATAAAAAACAGCCTTAATTTTGCATAAATAATACATACTAGTAAGGCTATTAGTCCCAATCCAAACATTATATGCAAATAAACTGCATTGTGAATAAGCGCATCACCTATAAACATTATTTATGACACGTTCAGTCGATGTGATCGTAAAAACGCAGGAAATCGTGATGCGCGTGGGCCGCCGCCGCGCGCATCGTATGCGCTTTGCACGCTAGAATACCCCGGCTAATGACAATGCAACGGAAAATCACTTACTTCCTACAATTCACACTGGCTCCTACACATAGCGGACATACTTCACATAACTTTGTTGAGATTTTTTGTTTACTGACACGACAAGGTGACCGCACAGACGCTTGATGTTAAATGCAGTGCTGTCCATAACTTACATATGTTATTTTTCTGGGAACTAGACGAACACAAAGACGCAGACATATGTGCATGTTCCACCCAAGCTGGAAAACTAGATTCATAAATACATGTATTCTATCAACTTAACAGCATTTAACACTTAAAATACCTTTATTTAACGTTGGTACCTTTACCAACCTTCTTAAATACTCATAGCACGGGTTATTTGCCAGTCTATAGGATCTTGGGTGGGAATATCTTTTAATATCCTATATAGAACCTTTATATTTGAAAATGGATCAATCGTTAAGTTTACTGGTTGGTGGTCACTTCTAACAGATTTCCCTAGAAATATGTAGTAGACTACTCTGTTCACTAGACGTGTTCTTACAGTGTATGATGATGAAATGTTGATATTACTTATAAACACGATTTTTACATAAACCGGTATTGATGAATAACCGATGATTTGTAGACAAAATAAATATTGACTATATTAAGGTGTTGAAGTGATCAATCATCGCTTATGTTATATTTCTTCTATTTAACTATTTCCGTCTGTGTCTCATAACTTCATCACGACTTGCGCAATTAAAGGACTAAATTTTAATTATCTCATTTTCATTATCAACATTTTTAATAACCTACCATGTTTTTTTTAGTTGTGACCTTTGTCGATAACAGTATTTATTTTGGACCATGAATTGTCAATCGTGTAATATTAAAACAAGTTAGATTTTATACTACATTCTACTATCGCTTACGTAATAATAACAAGTAACACACTGCTAATAACATTTTATTTATTTCATAGATAAGTTTGTAGAAAAACAAGTTTGTTTTAAAGTAATTGGACAGTCCGTTTTAGTCGACCTAGGAATATTAGCACAGATACGCATTACCAGAGTTCTGTAGGTTTCAAGATAAGTTATACACGTAACTAACCTACTTGCATTTTGATAATTATAATAAATAAATGTTATAAATTTTTTACTACATTTCTATGAGAAATAAATAAATACACCCAACAGTCACACACATAGTCCTGACCCCACATTTAGATACGAGTCTTGTGTCGTGGGTATCAGAAACTACGAGAGACTTTTCGGTCTCACAAACACTCAGACCCGAAACAAATATTTGTGGATCACACAAATATTTGTCTCGGTGCGGGGATCGAACCCGCGGCCACTCGTTTCGCAAGCTTGTGTCTAGCCAACTGCGCCACGGGGCTGTCAATTGTGTGAATGAAGAATAAATTGTGTGTTATTTTAGCATGTCTGTAATTTTTAGTAAAATAATTAAAATGAAAACAAGGAATCGAAACAGACAGCATGCAGCATTAACTAATGCTGTCGTTGGGGTGGGCTAGAAACTTATCATCAAGCCAATATTTTATACTGCACTTCTCATAACAAAAACGTATATAAAAATCGGCACCCTCCGCCATGAATTCTGCCTCCATTGCTGATTTAACATGGTATCTACAGCTTGAGAAGCCTTCCACCAGATTAATGAGACGCCTAAAGTATACGCACATTCATACCCCTCAAGTGAAGTATAACCCCTAAAATTGTAATAGCACCTGTTGTGTGACGGTGTGCCATCAATCCACGTCGCTTCACGTTGGAGGCGTGAACATATACTTACGTGCGCCTGTCACCTGCCACTCGGTGCAGCCTGACGGCTTGTTAATTGTTACACTCCTTAGGACTATCGTGGAATAGCGACGCCACGTATTACTTTCCGATCGTTATTCAACCTACATAATATATTCATGGTTGTTCCAGAGTTTCTCCTAGGCAACAATGACGACGAAATTGATTATTTTGCTAGTGGTTTAATGAATTATACTTATCTAAGGATTAGGTACTTAGTACAACTTTTTTTGTATGTGATGTATAATCAAAAAGAAGTAAAGCTAAATTGTACTTTAACCCACAACTTAAACTGAACTTAGTTAATACATCTATCAACCTGCATGTTCTTCCTATTACTCAGGACAGAACTCATTTTACGCGCTTGTTTATTTTATATGATTTTTTTAACACTTCTAAACTTTATATTATAAGCCTGCTAGAACTTTTATATACAACAACCTTATAATATTATAACTACAGATGGGGTTACGCAATGCACAGCCGGTTGGCTGTTTGTTTGCAAATGTACAATTAGAATTTGCGCAGGTTTTAAATTCAGGTGAAACGGCAGCACCGGTTACACAGCCCCACATTTGTGAAATATGAGATGTATACGATTAAACCCGGACGTGCTTTGCATTATTATGGAAAGTTATTGGCACACGCAGTAATACTATCGAATTTTCATACTTGATATTATACACCTAGATAGTAGACTTTTTGGCAAAGCTCGGTCTCTCTTATCCGATCGAATAAGACCAGAAAATATGGGACGTATTGATCCCACGGCGTAAGAAGGTGATCAACCTACCTTTACCTAAAACCTTTACCAGGATTACAGGGACATCTTTCTATTTCTCTATTCTCTATTGTCTTTTACATCATACATTTTTTTACATTCAGTACAAAGTTCCTCTATGTTATAAGTATGGAGATAATATCTTAACTAGACAAATGTTTTATGTCATCCTACTTAATCACAAACAACATACCAATTGTACACAGTGATCTATTTGCTGTTTTTTTCTGTAACCGATAAAGCGCCCCACAACTGTCCTTGGCATTGTGATTTTTTCTGTAACAGTTTTTATTCGCTCAAGTAATTAATATTGCCATCGTTGTCTATTCATGGCAATCTCATACATACATGTATGTAAGTTATACAACTAATCAGATTCTTGGCTCGGTCGCACTGTACTGTAGCGCCATAATTTAATTCAAATCGTCTCTTAGTGGGTGGATAGATCCTCATCGACACCCAATAACAATCAGCCCACAGAGCCAAGCTATATACGTACTTACACACTCGCCGTATTGAAATGATTAGATTAGAACTATTAACACACATTACGTAGGCTTCTTTCGACAGCCGCAGACGAATTATATTTCGGCTTGTGGGCGAAATCATTAGTTAACCGTGGAGTTGAAGGTACAATAAATTAATTTGTAGGGCACTCCCATGATAATTATATTATACTTAAATATAATATTTACAATCTATTGCATCTATTTTCAAATGTCCAGCAGAGAAAATTGAAATAAAAATCATTCCTGTCGGCCAAGATATTCTTTCACGTTACCATACCAACATTGCAGTTTATGCCAAAGTAAAGTTATCAGCGAGCCAGCATGTTCATAAAGTTAGTTTGTTTTTTCATATTATTTTAGGTCCATCAACAATGTTATATGTTATAACTTCGTGTCTAGTTCAACTCCGGTTGAGTTTTAAAAAGTTTCTAATGTTCACCGTATCATCACACCGTGTGAAATTTGGCGGACCTTCATTGATTTGTCGGGTCTTAAATCCTTCCGTAAAAAACACAACAAAGACTATTTGTGGGGAAAGTTTTAAAAAGTAGTATAGTAAAATGCATTTGTTACTCGCGACTATCGAAAACTGCTTACGAGGTCTCACATAGTTACTTATATTTCGCGGAAAATAGACTAAAAGATAAGATTCCTCGTAAGACCGTAAACCTGTTTAATACAAGTTAGTCTCCTTTTCGACACCACATAGCTAATGCAAGCTAGCATACCGTCCGCTATTGTTTGTCTGGTTCCATTTTCTCAGAACTAAATTTTGTTATACCTAATTTTAAGCACAAAAAGTTGCAGCCAACGCGGCTCGTGCAAAACTCACGTAGCAGAAAACAGTTGCGGAGGGTTCCAAACATGTTTGCAAAAAACTGCGGGACATCTCCGAGAACAAACGTTTGTGACGTTGTTTTACTTTGACGCGGTCAATGTAGCTAACAGTCCTTAAAATACACATGTACGTATGTTTTCTATGGTGGAGTTAAAATTTAGTACAGTTGGACGCGTTTTAAAGGTTAATGTAGTAACAGTTATCGGCAAGGGGTTTTAAGTGTGTGATCTGTGTCGTAAAATATAAAATCTCGATGGTGGCTATTTAGAGCGCCATTCGTGTTAGTATAATAAAAATTGATATATTTTATAACGAATAACTATTTGTTTTGGCTGAAAAATGATATTGGTAAGTAGTGAATTAGGTTTTTTTAAATTATGAAACCAGTGGCGTAACGAGGCGGGGGCTGGGGAGAGGGAGGGGCGCGGGCGGCATATATAAGAGGGCGGCGGATATGGAACATAACGAAAATATTAAATTGTATGATTAAGAAAAAAAAATGCTTATTCCAAACCACAATGTACAAATTAGGTCCATTCATATAATGTTTATACTTTAAATTACTTATAATTAAAATAGGGGGCGGCAGATTTCCGGTCGGCTCCGGGCGGCAGATTTCCAGTCGGCCCCTAGCTGCAAAAAGCTACGCTACGCCACCATATGAAACTACACTTAGAAACGTACACAATATATACATACCCTGCTGCCTGTACTCATTGCCAAATTTTTTGAATCTGTATGTGCGTGATAATTACCTAAAGGAAAACATAATAGCACTTTGCGCGACCCGATACCTCTAAACGTAAGTGAATCTTAATACAGTTATTATCTGTATCACCTAAAAGTAAATTGGCAAAGTCAGGAAATAAAAAAACATTACTTAATCACAAATCATATATACATCCCTGATTAAGAGGCTTGAACGTAGTGGAGAAACATTAAACACATACAAATAATGAAGAGCCAGTCAAGTTGAGGAACGGAAATAGGCTGATACAAGCTGACGCCTTCTACTTATTACGGTACGGCTTAAAGTGAAAAATCTGCGCGACCCGATTTATCAAGGGCTACAGGAAGGCAATAAATCCATCTAATTTCAACTCAGATTGAAAGAAAACTTCAATCATTCGTCAAGTGTAATTTATTATGCTAAATGAACGTTGACAGGTTTTTTACGAATATATTTTATTGTTTTTGATACAAGTTGAGTTGGAACGAAAATTATAAAAGATTTTTATCTTCTCTGATCACTTATCCTATATACGTACATATATAATTACGCAGTATTTATCTGTGTATAATTACGTTTCAATAAGTTCCCAAAATATTTTTTCTTAAATATTATTTGACGTATTTTAAAACACTGTAACATAATTATCTGATTTTTAAATTATTCTGTTGCACTCCGTCCAATTGTCAATTATGTCAAGTATAATATAAATAATTGTTATATTTACCCAACGTTAAACAATAAAGAGATAAAAGTTGATTTCTTAATAATTATGTCACGGCTTCTTGAATTAATTAAAATTGCTATAGACAGCCATGGAGCCATGTAATAAAACTGCAATTTAACTCCTTTCAAAGTAATTAATCTGGCGGAGCTAAGATATTATAAAATACAAACCTTTTATCAGAAAGCACCCAGGTTTTTTACGTTCTTCCATCCATTCCATTGGATTATAACACGTTTGAGTTATTTATAACTTATAACGTGTAATAATAAGCATGGTATGACTAGCAGATAATCACCAAGCAAGCTGTTCATACCCGTTAACTAGATTACCGTAATATAATTGGACGCAGAATCGTTAATGGTAGATAGTATCAGAGAAGTGCAAGGAGCGATGCTGCAATTATTTGCTGAGAAACAAGCCGGAGTTCAAAGTACAACGGCACGCACTAATTAGGCGTCGCATATGGAACAAGCGCGAGGCGTCTTCGCCCACGTATAGTTTAAAAACTTTGCTCCCTGTTTTAACTCGCCGAATAATAAATAGCAGATAATGCAAGATCCTCCTTGGTAAACATTTATGGCCTTATGTGCAAACGTTAGTTAATAAAACTATGACTTAGGCGTGATTTAGCCTGCTCTGTTGATTGAACTGTGTTTCGCTGGGTATAGGATGAATTTTTAGTTTTATAATAAGGTAATGAACGTGAAAGATTTAATTTTTATTGTTCAATAATACAAAAACGTTAAACAGGTTAGTCATAAGTAAGTTAGGAAATATTTAACAAATATTTCCGCCGGTTTCTCGGAAGAGTTAGGTAAATGTGTATTGCGTTATGCTGGTATCATGAAAAAAGGAGAGAGCGTATTGTCCTTTTTTGGGCATATTTAAAAATTCCGTTAACACATTAAATTACTATTTATATTTATGTATTACATGCGGCTAAAGAAAGTAATAAATGAAAAAAACCTCGCGACCCCAATCGCACACGACTGTTTGTGTGTACACGAGAAACAAGGGAAATTAAGTGCCATAAGCTGTAGTTATAACTACACCATTGTATAGAACATAATAAATACCATACATTAGTTTTTGTTACACGTTCATTTCAGATAAGGCCTTTAATGTATGAAACTGTAAGTACTCGTATGATAAATTATTAAGGTATTTATTTAAAAAATGCAACAGATAACTATTGAAAAAAATTACAAAGTCTGATAGTGGACGAATGGACTGCGTTTGTAAATCATTTTTGTATTATGAGATATTTTCTATGGAAAAGCGCATTAATATATTATTAAATAGCCAATAAGTTTTCCTGAATTTCGTCCATGAATTTTATATTTTACGGTCGTGTTTCATTCCGACGCTTACAAAAATCAATCATTAAATTTTCTGAATACGAAACTGCCTCAGGCAGAACTTTTACTATAAATCCAAAGGTATCGCTTCTCCAACAATAGACTTAAATAAAATTTATGTTTTTTATGCTTAACCACAGTTTTGGAACCTTTCTTTATTTATTTTCTCTCCATAACTGTATTGACACTCCATTTTAGCAAAGAGAGAGTTAGTGGTAACCTATTCTAGCTTTATTGTGAAAATGTAGACCTCAGAAATATTGTGTATTGTCATAGATGGTCACGCGAACAAAAGTTTGTAATATTATGTAAGATATGCTATAACAAATAGTGGGCCGCGTGTTTGCTCACTCGCCGCCTTGTGTCAGGTACGAGTGTAGCGTCATATCTATTTTAGTTGATCAAGAACATTATGTCACAAAGCAGTCGATACAACTACACCGAGTTAAATGTAAATAAAATGCATCATCGAGGAATTTATGCTAAACCTTAATTACTCATCACGTGTCGCAAACAGGTAAAATACTCGTTATACGCACCTTACCTTATGAGGTAGGCATTTGTTTTATACGGCGTGATTCTTAAAAGGACATTTTTGTTTTTATGTTTATATCCTACTACTGGTGTTTACTACAATTGAAAGATCATTTTTGTAAGAATTACAAGCGGTATTCACCACGCTGTTCTTAAAAAAAATTACCTGAACACTTCTAGTAGTTCAGGATGAATAAATATTTTAATTGCGAATATTCTAAGAGGGCATTGATTATATTTATTTTTTTTATATTACAATATTAAAAAAAGCCTCGACTTAATCTATAGAAAATTACATTTTAGATGTAAATCACTTTGATTTTCGTGTAAAACAAATCGCGTAGAGTTTTAAGTTCTTTAAAATTACATATGTTTTTCTTGAAGATGTACAATACCGGTCTAACCAGCCTATCCGTTTTACAGTATAAATAATTTTCTCTAAAAGACGCGAACTAAGCGATTGTAAAGAGTAATAATGTTTCTCAAGAACAACTTATAAACTGTCGCAGCCACTAAGGCCAGGAACAGTTTTCTAAGTTTTAATAAGATGCTGGATTTGTATTTTTCCACGGATAAGCGTAACTGCGAAGTCTTCAGTGCATTCAACTTAGGACCTTTTCTTAAACCTATTATAATAATAGGTTTTATCCACTTCACAAGCATTTTACAATTAGATGTTTTTATATAAAATGTAATATAAATAATTTTGTGTATTGTCTTGCACTCAGAATATTTTTTTAGGTATCCTATGACAAAATTAACTGGTTGGCATTTTAATGTAGCTGCCATCAATTAGTTCGATTCTCTGATATTTTTTGTGTAATTACGTAAAAGTACATATTTATACTGTTGTTAAATAATGAGTTAGATAATATATAGTCGTGGTAACATCAAAATTAACTAAAATAATTGACACACATACAATACGGATAAATAAACCAATGAGAAAGTGTTTTATCAAAACAGTGCAAATAATATCCGACAGCAAAGCAAAAACATTCAATTTATGCCTTTATTTTTGTATTTGAAACTGTCTGTGTGTGAACAAAGCAAACGCTTTAATTGCCGCAACAACTGAAGCCACTTAATTAAATGCATTGAAACGGTCTGGTGGAAAGCAAAAACTTGCTCGCTCTATAGAAATGACACCTATCCAGTTAAGCTTTTAAGGGTTTAGAAAACAACCATCAATCAAGATCTGTACGACAATGTGTCATCAATCAGGTTTAAACTCCGCATCCGGTCTCCATTGACACTGGCATTGCGAGGCTATATCGACATCTACTTAGGAAGCGTTGAGTACGTGTTCTTTCGTACATACTCGGCCGCGCGTAGGTTAAATGGTGAAATATCTGTTATGTTTGTTTTGCTTGTTGCACTGTTCAATGACATTTTTATTAGCAGCGTACGTAATTTGAATGCCAGCGGCTGGCATTTTAGCCAGTATTTACGTTTTACCAAACTTTATTTACGAGTTCCGGATTAGAATAATTTTTCAAATGATTTTAGGCGATGTTTTGTTGTCGTGGTGGATTATGGCTTGAACTTTCTCAAAAGTAGTGGCTGTAGACCGTGTATGAGTTGTGAAAATCTAATTAGGTTTGTTTTATTACTTTTTTATTTCGGACTTGAGTAAAAAAGTTATTATTTCTTCGATAGAACTCTTGAAAAATTTCAAAATAGGTCCTAATTAGTCAATGGTGAATTAACCGTTAGTGCTAAAATTTACAGAAAATTATATGCTCTCAACATTAATAACAGCTAATCCCTTAGTTTTATATAAGAAATATAGTTTTTAAAATCTAAAATTAAAGCCTTATCCTATATAGCTTAGTAAAAAAATATTTCTTTCAATATTCCCAATTAAATATCCTATGTTTGTACAGTAGTGTGTAATTTATATAATTGATAGAAAATCACTCACTGCGACCGACATATTCCAGTGAAATGAATATAAAACGATATGCTGTAAGACCTGTATAGAAAGTTACTGGTAAAACCGCTTCTACATTACAATTGTTGCGTAAACAAAGATCTACAAGAATATAGCAAATCTAGTTACATCAAGTGCTTTCATCTAATCTTGCAGTTAGCCTAGAGAGACTTGATTTACAAGAGCTGACGTCATTCGGAGATGCACCATTGTATTTCAGTGTATTAAACGTGTTCTTGCAGACCTTGAGCGTCCTGTTTTCTCTGCGCCCTTGAGTTTACGCCATTGTGTGTGTTAATGCTTATTTGTTCCTCATAAAGGGCACTACGATTTGCGCCAGATTCAATTCAGTAATATTAGTGCGGTTAGTCTTTTGCAACAACATGGTTGTTTTTGTTTAAAGTTCTAATGGATAAAAGGCAAGCTTTAATTTCGAAACGAATTTTTTTTTTATCAACAACAAATTATCTCTGGATTTTATCCAGACACAGATTTAAAAATTTGAACCGTGACATATATTTCAGAAAAAAGAATATCTAAAGATTCCTTTGATAATATTATTGACATATTTCAAAGCCATATAAAAATATTATAACAGCGCTAAAAAAATCATTTTTTTTTTCAGATGTCAACGATGTGCAGTGCCAAAGAACACGGAATGAGAAACAAAAGACTTAAGATTATCGTAAGTAATTGACGGATAGAGGAAGATGGAGGGCGTTCGTGTGACGCACCAAGGCGTCAAAGCCCACACGGCGGAGGGCGCCGCGGGTCGCATCACACAGGCCGGGCTCGCCGCGCGCAGCCCCGAAGGAACCGCCGCCAAAGGCATGGCTATAAAGGGCCACGAGGATCTTTGGGTAGAGATCCAAGCCAACACCTTCAGAAATTGGGTTAATGAGACCCTCAAGCCTGTGGACATCAAGGTAATTGCGATTGCTCATTGATGATGTAATTTTATTGTATATATTGAATACTTGAATTCTGCCTATTGATTTTATGCGACAGAGGAGATTGTATGAATAAAATTTGCTGCAAATGAAGACAATAATTCTTAGGCATATGCTATGATTGCTTTACATTCGGTTTAATTCACGCTAATAAATCATCTTTAGTTCTTTTCAATCAAAAAAGCAGAGAATGGCCCATAATCGCTTTTAAACATTCAAAAATATATTTTCTGCAGGTTGTGGATTTAGTAGAAGATCTTCGAGATGGCACTATTCTGTGTGCATTGGTAGAAGCTCTGCAGGGTCGGAAGTTAAAAGGTTGGAATTCGAAGCCGATTAACCAACATCATAAGTTGGAAAATGTTACCACCGCCTTGCAGGCTATTGAGGATGATGGCGTCAAACTCGTCAATATAGGTATAGTATTTTTATATGTACTTACACTAGTCGCCATTCGTGCGGATACATTTACTGACCTACCACAAGCGAACTTGGCTTCCAGCATTATTATTCACCAATCAAAACGCAAAAAGCGCTTCTTTTTTGTTGCAGTCCGATTCAACGGCATGATTTACCGTTTAATAATATTTCAATTCGCATTTCATAATAGATATTGACTGTTAAAAATATTTCATTTATAGATTTTTTTAACAGTACATCTTCGTACTTTTTTAATTTTATTACCGGGGTTTGTAACCTCTTTTTAGTTTATAATAAACAAAATTAAAGACTTTCTTAATTCAAAAACGAATAAAATATGCCCAATATTTTCATAATTAATAAAACTTCTAGGGTTAACATAGGTTTCATACTGGCCACTAAAAATAAATCATAAGTCATGACAAATGGCGGCAATTTTGAATTTATTCGACGCGTCGACTCGTAAAGCCCTCGCGCGCTACACTGTTAGGATTTACTGAAATGTATTACAAGATAGAGCTGCAACTGGAAATTGTGGTTCGAAGTAATATCTATCACAAAATTTTATATAGATCTTTAGCTATAAAAACGTTTGAAAGGACTAAATGGAACAGCCAAGTTATTTAAGTACTAAAATATTTTATATTAATTTGAACGTTTCTTCAATAATCGATAAAAACATAATAAATTTTTAAATATTTGTATGTTGTTATAAAAGCCTAATTTAGAAATACCTGCGGCGCATATGTGTTACTAAACGTAAAATCTATTTCAGGTAATGTCGACATTGTGAATGGAAACTTGAAGTTAATATTGGGTCTGATCTGGTCATTAATTGTGCGATACCAAATTGGCAGAAGTAAATTCCCGCCGAGGTAAGATATCTTTAAGTTTAAAGTAAGTAATATTTTATACTAAAAATACCCTAGTATTTATGGTATCTTGGTTAAAACTATTGAAGTAAGTATTTGAAATCAATTTAAATAAAATCTGTAATTGAAATAATCTGTAGATGAGAAGTAACTAGTTTGATCCCAATAAATTGTGTTTACTATTAAGAACTGTTTCGGTTTTTAGAAGTTAACTATTGAATATCATAGGAAAATATAATGAGAATAGTTATCTCTTGTTTAATATGTCACTTTTTTTAAATTCAATAAATATTGTGACGTACTTAAAACCCAGTTAGTTCCAGCAGAGCAAATAACAGAATCGATAATAAAAATGAAAAAATTATAGCAGGTCGAGATAGATTGTTATTGTATAGGATTTACGAGACATTGACTTTGTTTATATACATGCAGGTTAGACACAATAATCTATTGAGCCGCACTCAATCTGTATTGTTGCCGCCAATTGTGGTAAATTGACATGAAGTGCATGATCACGCAACACAATGATCTAATACGGTACAAATATTCGATCAGCCTTGACTTCAGAAAACTAAATGAAGCTAAATGGTTACAAATATTTTTGCGTAAGGGTTGTCACCTGGAATTTTCGGGTCATGATAATTTTATTAATATGATTTAGACACTGTCTATAAATTTTCAAACAGCCTTACATATTTTTTGCATTACATTGTTATATACGTTTGTACATTATTGCGAAGTTTCTACACGTTTTTACTATAATACAATATAATACATATTATCTTTACAGTTTGAAGAGCGCTTGTTTTACACTTCTGTATACCTACCGCTAATTTTAATATAAATATTTCGAAAATATTTAGCACATTTTATATAAAAACCTTGAACGATTTCAGTCAATTCGTGATTGTTGCAATAGATGAATTTTATAAATATTAGTTTGAAGCTCACTTATAACATTTTTTCTCTTCAATTTAAGGAATGCTGCTGCATTTTGGTATATATTTTTTGTATAACGTTCCATAATACAATTAAATGTAAAACAATTTCAAAGGCAAGTTCAATCGCGAGCACACATTAGATAAGCGTTGATTTATTTCCTGATCACTGAAGCGGAAGAGCGAGGAAACAGAGAGTACGATCATGTTCCAAATACCTTTGTAAAAATAGATCATAATTAGTGGTTTGATAATGTACAATAATTAGACTGTTATCGTAAAGATTAACAAATCTCTCGCAAAAAAATAAGAATTTTCTCAATAGTTGATTCACTTCGTCTATTAGAAGACAGGTAAACTAAATATAAATTTCTACTGGTCTATAAATGTCTATGTATGTATTTCTATGGTTTAAACCTTCGTCAACCACATTCGGGGACATTTTGGGAAGTGCGGTTTAATTTGATTGCATTTATTTGAAATAAGTTATTTATTATTTGAGGTACACTTTTAGGCTCGCTTCTATTACTAAGAAAACCCAGTAACATCCCCAACCCGTTCATTTAACTAGAGACACAGGCGGTGAGACTAACGATTCACTTAGGTATATGTTAAAAAGTGTTTTGCGCAAGAATTATTGCAATTTATGCGGTGGTGCAAACAGACTTACATGACTTACCACAACATCACTCGAAAACAGAGCTATAGGGTTTATATTATTACCCCCGAGTAAAATTTATAATCGAAGTATATCTGAACTAAATGCACAATAAAGACATTCCTACATACAATGGCATGTAATGTACGAAACATTTGTTCGCTACAGAATCAATCAATTCTCAAAAAAGATTGGCAAAAACATATCCATTATTTGTCCGTAGGACGCGCGTTCTTTTGTTACGTTGGGCAGCCCTAGTGTCCATTAGTGCGACACGCCTCTGTATGAGCACTGAGCAGGCACCTATATCTCACGATTGCATTTAAAATAAACACACCGTCAATACTCTTAGATGAATTGCTTAATAGTGCTGGTGTTAGGAAACCGATTCGCCTCGGGTTTTTCTCAGTTTGAAATAAATTAGATTTTAATCCGATAACTCACCGAGTTGCCACACAATAAATAGAATGGGGACGCGGTCGTTTTCATTTCCATTAGGGGGAAGTCTTAGACGAAGCCAGCTACCTTAGGGGCTTTTTAATACGCCCTTAGAATTATGTTCATTACTGGGAATTCCTAAAGGAAATATCGATTTAGCAACAAAACACACTCGCTTGTTTCACGTTTTACGTATACCATAACTCGGCGCCTTTAGATTCCTATTTATTACTTCAATGTTTCAGCGAAACAATGTTTTATGTATAGTTTGCTATCCTAGACTTTCTTAACAAGAACCGTCACAAATAAATTGTGTCATTGTCTTCGTCGTGTTTCCACAATACTATTGGAAAAATTATATTGGAAAAGTCTATAAATCATAGAGAATATGTTCCTGTTTCGATTTCCAGATTTAAAGATATGTTAATGTTGTTGGGTTACAGAAAGTTGATGTTATCGTGGCTGCAGTCGGCGCTGCCAGAATGCCGCGTCAACAATCTGACGACGGACTGGAACAGCGGCGTCCTCCTCTCGGCCCTACTCGACTACTGCAAGCCAGGCGTCTTCCCGCACTGGCGAGAGCTCAGTCAGTATTGATTATGACAGATTTCATTAGACGGCAAAGCGTTCGTTGTAAGCAATTTACTACGCCCAGTGCTCTTAAAACAGGAAAATGGTTTTAAGAGGCCGCTATTCATTGTAGCTATATACGGAACACATTTTTCGTGTTCAGCTTAACAAGAGCGGGGAACGTATCTTCGCTTTGGAAGAAAAATACGTCTTATTTGTTGAGTTACATTTCCTCTATAGAAAAGCTTTAACGTAGTTTTATAGATTAGTTGTGCTCAGTAAGTACCCTAATTAATAGCAATGAAATAATGCCAATCTGATTTGATTCAAAGAAACATGCATTCCAACAAAACTTATTCTTGTAATTAAGACAGAGAATTTATAAAACTTTTGAAACGAGTAACATCATTAATCATCTTTAAAAATACGAAGCCGGAGGTTATCAAGTAATAACGATTAATTTTATCGCTTCGACAAACGTGCCGTATCGAACTTTGTAAGGCTTTCGAATAATACCGACCACGTATTATTCATGGATTTTGAAAAATTACGAAGTTAAATAGCATTATATTAAATTCCTTTTAAAATTCCTGTATAGGAATATTTCGTTCGGCTGGAACGGTTTTTCCATTAACAGATAATTGACAAGGCTGACTACGTTGTACATCGGACATTTTCCTTTTTTATTTAACAAAGATCGATGGTTGTATATCATTACGAAGGGATACGTGTGAATGTCAAGGAGGATTCTTTTACATAGACTTTTTTATAAATAGATCGGCATGAGGCCATCGAGAACTGCAGAAGAGCTATGAGACTGGCGCACCGGGAACTTGAAGTGCCCATGATCTTGGAGCCGGAGTATTTGGCGTCACCTTGGCTGGACGAGTTGTCGGGCATGACGTATCTGTCATACTTCATGAAGCCTGGATCTCCTGGCTTCAAGGCAACTCTCGACTGGGTAAATTCCAGACTTGAGAGGTCCATCACTAACTTTACGGTATGTGTGCTTGGTAAGGCTACATAACATTTTCTTTAGAATTATTAAATAAACTATAGTTCTTTATGAAAAAATATTTATTATTACGTTGGCAGACGGATTGGAATGACGGGAGAGTAGCGAATGAGTTGGTCCGATCGCTGGGTGGCCCCGCACCACCTGCTAGTCGTCTGCGCCGCGACCCTGCTCGATGGGAAGAAAACAATCAGCAGGCCATCGATGCCGGCAAAAAACTTGGTAATCTTACGAAAAATAAAATAATGATGTCATTGTCATACTTGGCAGAATGAGATCTTAATGTGTTCATTTCTAAATCTAGATACCTTATTCCTCATCTTAATCTACTTCTCAGTTTGTATCACAACCTGTCATAAAATATACTTTATAGATGCATTTAATACATGTATGATATTAAACTTATTTTCATGAAGGTAATTCTTATTTATCAACGCCAAATCTGACCATCATTTTACACTTAGCGAATTCTGTACATTCTACAAATTCTACCATAGATATTTCATTCCTCTATGAACCCAATTGACGACGGACTCCGTGTGTGACGGTGCAGGTGTGAAGCCGGTACTGTCAGCTCGCGACATGAGCCAGAGCGACGTGGAGCACCTGGGCGTGATGGCGTGGGCCAGCCAGTTCCGGAACGTGCCGCCGCGCCCGCCCGTGCACGACATGCTCAGGGTCGCGCTCGATTCCACCTCGGGCAGGGTCGGAGAGCCGGTTAGATTACATCTTAAGTTTTTCAGACTCCTTATCTTCTTAATCAACCCGCACTAGGCTACTAAGGCCTAAACCCTCTTAGCTATACAGGAGGCTCGTGCCTGGGCACCGCTGGCAGTGGGACGTATGTATATGAGCTGATGATGATTCCTTCTCATACTAGACATTGGAGAGAACAAAGACGATGGGCGGCTATGATACACATACAGTACATACAGTACAGTTATTACTCATGTTCATAGTGAAGATTATATATTGGAGATACCTCGAAACTTAAAAACTCTTTATTAGGATTCTGTTAGGTCATTGGCTTGCATTAAGGCCTAAATTATTGCCTGGTTTATAGAGAAGGTATTACTAATGACTGAGTCTACTCATTAATATTTTTGAAAAAACTCAATCAATTTTGAAAACGACTTTAAGTTTGTACGATCCCCAGTAATAACTATTAACGAATATTGGCAGACATACATAAAACTGGAGAGCGTTTCCAACGAGCTGTCGATATCGGAGGTGAAGGTGTCGATAATAAACCCGCTGGAGCAAGAGTCTCGGCTGAAGCTGGACTCGCGCGGCGCCGGCGAGTTCGTGCCCGAGCACGCGGGCATGCACGAGATTGTACTCACCGTCGAAGACATCAGGTAATAATACAATTTAATGTGATTATTTCTTGTTTTTCTTTCTGTGATTATTTACTAAAAGCTGTTCAAAATAGAAAAAACCTTTTTTAACAAAATAATATAATATTTTTTACATGGTGAAAATAACAATTTCGTTCATAATGCTTAAAATCTAGGAGACTTGTTTGATAGGTGACAGCTACAGCTGAATTAAGATGGTTAATGGCGATTCCCCAAAACAAAAAATATGTTTCTTTTTTAAATTGACACGTTATTTTAATCTAAAAAAATCCATCAGTCCAACAGTCCAACAAAAACCATATTCTATAAAATCCAATCAAATGGCATAGTAACAATTTATTTAAACAATAGTAATTTACAACGTATATCGTTTAATTAATTTCCATTTAATAGTGCTTTTCTAATATCTAAATAAAATATAAATATAATAATTACCCCTCGCCGGTGGAACACTGTCCAGCGCTCGTATAAATACGTACACACAAAGCTTTGTACAAGAGCATCGGTTCGTGTTATTAAATTTTTGCTATTCAGCTTCCCTCAGTATTGCTTCCCTATATATTGTCTGCAAATGTACGTTGGAAAATACGCTGCCACGTAGGAGGGTACAAAAGTAAGTTAATTATTTTCCCTCGGTTTTTTGTTTTGTGAATACCGCCAGGTTTTTTCGCAGCGTGTTGGTTTATGAACAAAGACTTATTTATTTGTGCAAAAATCGTTTGTGACTCTAAATTTTCAGTGTAGACTTGTTTACGTGGTTTTTGTGAGTCACATTCAGTGAAATTAACCACCGAATAATAGGTGCAGGTCCTAAATCCATTGACGTCCTATGTCATGTTTAAGGATCATTTTGCTATTTTAAACCTGTCAAATACTATTAAAGGCTTTTGAAAGTCTTAAGAATATTATAGCACCCAATTGAAGTTAGATAATTAAACCAGCCCATTGGGATCGAACTAATGGAAATCCAGGTAGATAAAAAAATATTGTTGTAATCTTCAATAACGTTATTGAATTATTACACACAAACGTACGTGCTCTGTGAGAAGGCATCATAAAATGTATGGAATATCTACAATTGCTTATTTAAAATGCTAATTGGCCGAATCGCACGTGCCGTGGTTTATCAACTCGTGCCTGATCACTAATTAATTTATATTTATGTGTGTTTGTATATCTTCCTATCATTGAATATCTATCATTGAACGAGCATTTTATAATAACGTAGAATTACATAGTTTTATAGCTTATACACCCTGTATTTAGACCGTGATCGGAAACTAAGGCAGGTGATAGCTAATGCGTTTGCAACGCCCCTGGTGTTAAAGAAAATCCTGACAAAAAATAAAAACTTTAACGTTTCTTAATCATAGGATAGAATAATTCAATTTTAGGAAATCGTCAATCTTTTTTATTTTTGTTGGGATTTTCTTTAACACCAGGGGGGTTGTATTCATCTTGGCTGTACCTACCTTAGTTTCTAACCAAGGTCTGAATACACCCTGTATAGCTAACTGATTTTCCTGTTTGTTTTTTTGTATGGTAATTAATTATGGTATCTAAGCCGCTTCTTATGAAAGCCCAGTTCAAAGGCACAAAGAAAATTGCCTAAATTGCCAACAAAAACATTTTTTTGAATCTCAGCAAATTAATTTTCCGCCATTACATCACGAATCACCGATAGCTTTATGTATATATTTTTCTCAAGGTATTTTTCGAATCAATCGTTAAGTCATTTTGCAAGCATATCTGCCCTTAAAAGAAATTTGAAAGGTTGGTTGAGTTACACAGTATTAAAGAAACCAAGTGATTCCAAGCAAAAGTACGTGCAATGTAGCGCACTCGGAAATGTTTTTCATGTTATTTTATGAACTTAATATTCCTGAAAAAATTGTGCAAGACTATTAGTTATGTTAACTGTTGTTGTGCAGGGTGGATGGAAGATATTTTTTTAGAGTGTTGCCGAGGTTGGTGTCGGTGCCGCCGCCGGGCATGGCGCCGTGTGCGGCTGGCAGCATCGTGGAAGTGTTAGTCAGCGCTACAGGTACTAATTATGGCATTCCTTTATAAATCACTTATACTGGTTGTTGCTAGAGTTTCTAATAAATAGGGAACTTTAATGAATCATACGTTTCATACATGTAAAAAAGAGCCGCCTGTAAACTTATTAGAAACGTTTGTTTGAAATATTTTTATTCGACATAATTTTAATAACCGGTTAACACGTATACCACAAGTAAGAGGAATTGCAAACTTTTATATTATAGAACAGATAGTTTGATAAATCGGTTCCGAGTTCCAGTTACTCGCCGTTTCATTTTCATTGGATTACGCGGAATTGGTCTCGTCGGTAGAATTTATTTTCAGTCCTGCTGCTTCGGTATGCAGTTTGTTAGAAATTTCCATTGAAATATCAATACAACTTCTGGGGAACTGTATAGACTAGCTTAAGCCTGGATAAGTGCCCGGTTCAGTGGGATAACCGATACCTTGTATCACTGGGAGGTCACGAGAAACTGAATATTGAATCTCAATAAAACTTTCCATTTATTCTGAACGAGCAATAGCCAAGGTAGGGGAGGAAATACTGCTAAATTGGAGATTGTAGTTTTCATC
The DNA here is from genome assembly GCA_030295005.1 of Cephonodes hylas. Classification (NCBI taxonomy): domain Eukaryota; kingdom Metazoa; phylum Arthropoda; class Insecta; order Lepidoptera; family Sphingidae; genus Cephonodes; species Cephonodes hylas. The sequence goes on along the minus strand of AP025363.1, from coordinate 8,612,439 downwards.
CAAGCGGTAACTTATTAGGTTTCTTTGAAATAAAATGAATGAATGTTAAGAAGTATTACAAGGAAGACAAATGTAGAGAAGTCACAACGATTTAAACAATGATATTATACTAAAGTGAGGGGTCCATATTTCATTTAGTAGAAAACTCGTCTACTCGTATTTGCGTATATAGTGCCTACCGTAAGGTGTAAGCCCGCTTAATGACATACACAACTATGCCAATGACTATAGTACTCACTAAGCATTAGCTCGTCATAGCTGTGACGTTAAACATTTATTGCTAATTGAAATCGGAAGCGACCGGGAGACAGCTTCGAAAGGCAATTTGCTTTATATGACAAGTAATAATTTATGAGAAGTGAAGTCCTTTCAACCAAAGCAAGCGTAGAGGACTCAGAACTACCCCTAAACGTCCTAGTCCTACAGGAGGTTGATTTAAAATTAACGTGAAATTAAAAATACTCTTTATGTAATGCACTTACCCATACACGTTCTTTTTTAATCAATTACCCTATTGCCGCTTCCAAGCGTGTTATCTTTTAATCTTCTGTTGATCCCAGGGGCTCCAAGATGAGAAGGCATAGTTTATTCAAATTGATTTACATCCCATAAATGTCCTTTTTTAATCAATTACCCTATTGCCATTTCCAAGCTCGTTATCTTATAACCTTCTGTTAATCCAGGGGTTCCAAGAAGAGAAGACATAGTTTATTCAAATCGACTTACAAGTGCTTTTGTATCAATTGCCCTACAGCCGCTTGCAATTATGTTATCTTCTATTGATTCCAGGGGCTCCAAGAAGAGAAGACATCGACGTGACGGCGCACTCTCCGAGCGGGCGCGCGGTGCCGCTGAAGGCGCGCCACCCGCCGCCCTCCGCGCCCGGCACCACCGCCTCCAGCGCCACCTTCCAGCCAGACGAGGCCGGGACTTGGACTATCGCCATCACTTACAAGGGAGAACATATACAGGTATACCACAGTCATGATAAGGCACTAGGAGATCATATACGGTATAGTCATAGTAAGGCTCTAAAGAATATTTAATCAGAAGTGATGGCCTCGAGGCTTAAGCACGCGATTGAGAATACCTCAGACTTTTTTAAGTTATGTGTGTATTCACTTGCTTTTTTAGCGGTGAAGGTAAAGTTGTGATGAAACCTGCACAACTAAAAGTTCTTAAGACTTTCTCAGGTGTGTAGTCTGCTAACATAATGCCCAACATGGTGGACTAAGGCCTAAACCCTCTCAATGATGGAGGAGGTCCGTGCCCAGCTGCGGGACGTATATGGGCTGATGATGATGATAAAAAAATGTTTCAGATAATTTAGGGACCCAGATTGGAGACTCGTCACCGAAAGTTTTGAAATGTACAAAATCCGTTAATTTGAGAAATTTTTTTATAACTTTATTTGTACGATGTCACAGTTATTGTTAAATAGCTTGTGATGGGGCCCAGAAAAAAATTACTAGAAAACGTCTACCATGTCAATACCCTAAAAAATCAACGTCGATTACAATGGAAACTATTAAGGATTTTTGTTACTCTAACGAGGAATAAACTGCACGGTGTCGAATTGAGAGTTAAACGGAAAACGTTCAACTACGGAAAAATTACGATGAAAGCGTCCATTTCCGCTGTTTCATTCATTGCATTTTACAGAAAAACTATTTTGAGTCGTGCCTCTGCAATATGACAGGACATAAGGTCTTATAAAGTAGTGGAAATGCTTTAAATATTTCACAAACATCTGCTTATTGTATTGTGGTAACCCACCCAAAAAGAGCTTAAGTACTTTTTACTTGGAAAACAAAACGCAAACAATGAAATATAAATTTTATTAAATATCGCTGCAACAATTTATCAGCGGCGAAAATGTGAAAATTTAAAATCGATGCAAATTTGATCGGATTACTTGCAGGAAGATCATGAGATTGTGAATGTATTATGTAAAATATTCCAACAAAGAATACAAAACGTGAGTTACAATGGCGCGCTTCATAATGTACGGCTGCAGCGTCTATCATAGCTTATTTTATCGATAAAGAGATTATGCTCTTAGTTTTGTCAATGGAGTGAAATATGTTGGAAATTTAATTTGACTTTTATCTTCAAATATTCTGTTTGCTAATAATGACGCATAATGAGTTTACAATATTAATTATTCGTTATAAATTTAGTTTAGATTGTATAATAAATAACCGGATAGTACAGGTTAATATTAGATGCATATTCGGATTGCCTAGTCCGGCGATGGACGTACTTTGACGGATGACAGGTGATGATGGGAATATAATTATGGGCTTGTTTTGCGTCTAGGTTAGGTTATTGCAATCTATTTATAAATTGAATCCGAAACAAAAGGCTTCATTCAGTACAAGCAGCGAAACGAAAATACTTGTTTTTTTATTATAAGACTGCATGTCTGCTTTCTAGCTAGAAGTCTCCGTGGCGTCAGTATCTAACTTCATCGACTTATATTTTAGGCGTTGAAAAAATACTTAACAAAGACATGCGTTGAATTATATATCTATTAATACGGTAAAATTTGTCCCTAGGGAGGTCCGTTCACATGCGAAGTGTTCGACCCGGCCGGCGTGCGACTGAGTCCAGGCGCGTTGGAAGGCGCCGAGCCGCTCAAGCCTCACTCCTTTGAGCTCGACACGAGCGGCTGCGGGGTCAAAGGAGACCTGCAGTTGGACATCGTGCATGACAAGCGCAGCGTCATGTGCGCGCTTGAGAAGCTGTCCGCCACTAAATACAGAGCCACGTTCATGCCAAAAGCGCCGGGAAAACATCGGGTGAGTGAGTTAGTTTTTTTTTTTGGTATGATGCTAAGTTTCTAGGTATGGTAGTCAACAAACAGCTTTGCGTGTGTTGATTTTTGCATCATGAACCAGATGATCTAAAAAATTGAATAATTGAAGCCTTTATAAACGACCTATGGTATGAAGATATTGCATTTATTAAATTACTTGCAAAATTTATAACCTGAATACAAACTGCACTACAAGCCTGCATATTGTGTCATTAAATTAAAATAAAAAACATTTATTGAAACCAGATAAAACATTAATTAAAAGTCCTCCTCCACAACTCCTTTGAAGGTGGACAGGAAACGCGACATTGTGTACAATTAATTGATGGTACAATTGGATGTGGCCACACGAGCGTCAAACTAAGCGGCCAAGTAATTGTGTGGAGCATATTGTTGTACGTTATCACTGGTTGCAGCTGTATATCTATTTCAACGGGTACGACGTTCACGGCTCGCCGCACATGTTTAGAGTGGGATCACGCTCTAAGAAGCCTCGCGACAGCTCCAGTCCCTCCCCGGCGTACGCGAGGATATCCAGCCCAGGTAATATTATTATTATTATTATACGTCAATTTTATAAAGTGGATTAGTTTGCTGTTTAAGCTCATCGTTGTGTTTACGATGAAAGTAAATTAAAGATGAACTACTTTGAAAAATTATCGTGTCTTGGTCTTGAAGCGATTTACGACTTTTTACTATTAGGTGTATTAGCTGAATCAACAACTATTGGTATGCTTTAAACATAATAAAAGAAAAAAAACAAGGGAACAAAAGAAAAAGGTCACATTGTTAACTGTAACCATACCCAGCTATATCATGTTATCATATTGTTTACAATAATGTGAGTACCTAAATGAAAAGCGAGGATAAAAATAATGCGTCATATTTAACAAAAACAGTAATAAAATTGTAATGTTATATTACAGTGTCGCGTTTGAGATCGGAGAGTCCGATGAACCAGTACAACGTGTACGAATCTAACACGACGAAACACAGCACGAGCTCGATCGATCGCCGCGACGACAGACACGACACCACCGATTACTACAAATCTTCCTTCGGCTCGGATATCAAAGAGAAAAGCTACGACGCAGTAGACTCGACGTACTCGAGAGTTCACAAAAAAGAGGGCTTTACAACGCGCTACGGCTCAGAGAGTCCGCGTAATAGGACGGCCAGCCCGATAACGACGAAACATTTGGGCAACGGGTCTCGGCTCGACGTCAATAGGGCGAGCAGTCCGTACCGGGCCAGCAGTCCGTACCGCGCGACCAGCCCAGTGGGCCGGACAACGAGCCCGCTCGCCAGAAAAGACAGCCCTTTGAATAGGACAGCCAGTCCAATTAACAGGTACGTGGAATATTCGCACAGCGCCGCCTCTATACATCTATATACATGTATATGTGTATGTACGTATTACGCGAGCTCGTATTTAAAGCGTGCAAGCGAAAACAGCGCGGTGCACATTTTGCGCTGTAAATCAATTTTCAATCAGTTCTCAACGCGGAGTGTATAGCGCACTCACGTCAATGAGTGCCCATTTTGCTTTAAAGTGGGCACATTTTATTGAAAATTACTGACATTTATATTGGCGTGCTAAATTGGCATTGTTAATTGCATTCTGGGATTTACGTTTTAGTGACGTTTTTATTGCGGAATAACGTTCACTCTCTATGGCTATGACACTATAACAGTTAGAATTAGCAGTTTTATTAGATGTCGAATAATAGCACCTATTTGTTATTCCAATATATTCAAGTGTTTTCAATTTTAAGCGTAAATAAAGCCTTTGAATTTCCAATCTTCTTGAACAAAAGATTAAATTTTCCGTAAGGCAAGCTGTTGTAGAATAATATGTTATGTTCTAATAGAATTATCAATTGCTTTTTCACATTTTTTTTATCTACTATGAGAAGGCGGAACGTAGGACCAGCGATCTAGCGAACTTCTTGACTTGATACCTGCTGTAGCGAAAAATCCCACCAAACTTTCAGACAGGTCATACAAATGCCCTTAACATAAAGGAAGTTACGGTTATATCCTTCTAAGTATTAAACTACCACTTATTGTTGCATAGAGTGAGTAGTCCTACTGAGCGGTACAGTCCAGTGACGACCACAAAGCGAGTGGTGGAGAAGCGATCCAACTACAAGATGTACAGCTCGTACAGCGGCTCGCAAGACAACATCGACGGCAGCCCTTACTCCTCACTTGAAGCAGACCGCACTAGAAGGCTTGGCAGCCCTAGTAAGTATATTGTATTATACAAAGGATTTATTTGTTTTTTTTTTTAAAGCTTATATACGATCACTGTCCACCGTGAAACATAGGTCTCCCTAAGAAAGCATCAACCATCTCAGTCTTGAGCACTGAGCAGCCCTCATCCATGCGCTAAATCAAAAATGCTTACCACAATAACAATGGAAATATTTTTACTTCCTATTAGTTTTTTATTCATCCATAGACAGAGCAACTAGTTGAGGACTAGGTATTAAATCCATATATAAATTTTCTTATTAAGACTTGCCAATATAAAAACAAACCCTGCAACTTATCACGTACTTTACCCATTGGTCAGATCTACATAATATAACAAGTATTGAATAAGGCGACTCTTCACACATTTCCGCGATTCTAGCTTGTATTGTATTCAACAAAATATGTTTTAGAAAACAATGTTTTGAAAATACACATTGGAAATTGCTTTGGGCAATGTTTAAAGTAACGCCCGTACTTGTATCATGCATGTGAAAGCACCAAAGACATAAAACAGACGGTTTGCGTAAAACTCTCTTGCAGCAACAGCGCGCACAATGCATGTCGCGTCACGTCGCCTGTAAAAAGGGACCAATCGCATTCGCTTGCGATGGCGTGAAAGCCATCAAAATTGCTACAATTTCATTGAAACTTCCAATAAAAATGAAGGGATATCGCGGAACGGAACATTTCTATTTCAATAGATAAAATATATTCTATTAAAATGCGAAGATGGGTTTGTTTCCCTCAATTTCCTGCTAAGCTGTTGTGGCACTTTTTATAAATTATGTAATGATGAAAGACACTTGTTTTGAATCTATTGCCAATAAAATATATTTCAATGCAGGTAACTTTGTAGATAACTAAAATACTAGTACTACAGTAAATGGTATTGACTTAGTGGAATCAAAATTTCATAGCGCTTGAACTTGACAACTAACCGAAATAAAAATACTATATTTGAATTCTAAATGAAGAATAAGGTACTTGTAATTATTTGTAGTACGTTTTAACTACTGATAGTTTTCGCCCGTTATATCTATACTATCTATACTAATATTATAAAGCTGAAGAGTTTGTTTGTTTGTTTGTTTGTTTGTTTGAACGCTAGGATCTCAGGAACTACTGGTCCGATTTGAAAAATTCTTTCACTGTTAGATAGCACATTTATCGAGGAAGGTTATAGGCTATATAGCATCACGCTACGACCAATAGGAGCGGAGCAGCAATAAAGAATGTTTCAAAATCGGGGACTTTTTTCCTTTTTGTGAGCTTCCGCTGCGTACGCTGCAGAAACGGTTAAGTTTCGCTAAAATAATGTATGACAGAATTGTTCCCCTTTAAAAATTCTAAAAAAAAGTCGGCGACAGCATATGTCTATCTTTTAAGGTTGGCTCACTATAACGTTTTTTATTCTAACCAAATTTATTTTAAATAAAGTATTATTTGTGAAGGTGTTTATACAAACATGATATTAATCCTTATCCAAAAAAATACGTTATTCATTACAAGTATTAATTACAAAATAAATTTGTCCTTTACATCATTTGATTTCAATGAGTATCTTAGAAGATATCGCAGTTTCAAAATAATGATCAAGCGCGCAATAATGATACTCAAGGCGTCGACCGGCGCGTTACGGTTTCACGTTGAAACAATTTGACCGATTTGTATCATTTTTGTATATTTAAGTAAATGGAGCTCAGCGGAGTAAAATACTACAACTTATTTTCTTTCTGAACCCAACCCTGTAGTCCACGCAGACGGAGTTGCGGGCAAAAGCTAGTCCATTATAGTTTTAAAAGACGTATACGGATATAGAAACAGACGCACATGTAGTTTTTATACTTAAAAAGATACAAACATCAAACAAGTGAGATTGCTTAATAAAGCCAGTTTATTAATATACATCATAATACTTTTGCTGAACAATACTTTAATAAACTCTTTATATGTCATCATAATTGCGAATACGAAAACATTCATCAAAAATTCATCTCGCTCATATATTTGCACCGGCATAAAGACACAAAGTGCGAATGGAGTTGTTATTACCGGATATCGATGCCAAAGTATTTTGGTCCTTACAGAATACGGATCGTACGGTGCATAAATCAGTGAGCCAACATTTTGTTTCTGACAGCCCCGCGTCGAACACCAGCGGGATGCAAATAATACGGTCCACCTGAATGACCCTTTTGATTTATGCATCTTTATTCCGCTGGTTGGAGCTTAATCGAATTTTTCCTTCGTCATGAAGACGAGCTCTTGTTAACCCGCGCATATTCCTTTATCCGCTTTCAACGCATCGTTATTTTCATTTTTCTCGTGCACAGCATTGTCTTGGTGAGCTCTTACTGGTTTATGGATGATCCAGATACTTCCCCGTTGTTTTAAGATATGTTTACCAAACAGTTTTTCTGCTTCGGAACAATTAAAAAGGTTTACCTTATAATACATTTGCTAAAGAAATACGTTTTATTAAACCAAAATGGTTGTGATTGAATAATAATATTTGTTTCGTTCCTGTGTATTTTCGCCTAGTTTTTTAATTCCTTCATTTAAGACTTATTCTCAGTCCAACTTTATATACCTTTCTTTCAGTACTATACCTTTCAATATTGGACTGAGGTCATTAATATTTTACATATTTTTAAATAAAAGAACACTCGTGCCCCAAAAAATTATTTTCTGTCATCACGAAATTCAATCCCAAATCCTCTGAACCATGTTTGCATTAAATCTCTGTACCTTTAACGTCAAAGGCTCGAGATCCACAAACAAATTGAATTACCCGCTTATTATGTTATTTAGGATTAGTTCATCATGGGAGATATATTGTTTTCTGCTGTGGTTGAGTTGGAAGAAAATATTAATTTTTCGTACACAGGCCTAAACTTCAGTCCAATATATGTACTTCTTTGTTTCAGGTACTGGGGACCCTGGAGGGAAACCGTACCATTCTAGAAAAGATTCATGGGATCCCGTCGAAAAAACTAGGCAAATGTTAAGCTCTAACAGGTAATGGAACGCGAAGTAAATTTCTCGTTTATAAGTTTATACCGTATAATAGAAAGGTCACGGGTTCGTTTTCCACGAAAATTTGAATTATAGCGCGCATTAAAAAAAGTTATGACCAAGGAATACGAAAACGTGCCCTTAAAAAAGAGAGAATTTTGAAAATTTTGTTGGTTATTATAATACAGTTGCCAATGTATACTGCTAATTTCCATGCAACGCAATAATGATGAAATTTCTCGCGGTCAAAGCTCATTAATAAGTATGACGTTCCCCTCAGCTTGGAATCGACCGCGTCGGAGCGCTACGGACAGAGCTCCCTGGACCGGGAGACGAAGCGCAACACGCAGCTCAACAAGTACAGCGAGTACTCGCGGCCGCACCACCGACACCACGAACAACTGGAAGATCAGGATTCCGAGACCTATACCACTAGGGTAAGTACATACTAACTTGAGTGGTATGTCGAGTCACTGGGAGTTTCATACTCGTGTTAGTTGTAAATGCTTAATTTTCTAATTTATAAAACAGGTATGCCATACAACTCTTCTACCAAAAAACATCTTATCATCAGCGATTTTTACGTCTGATTCTACCATCACAATTAAGCCAGCACATTCATTCAACAGCCCCATAAAAAATATAACGGAGCTCTACTACTACATCTACACTTACAAAAAAGCACCTCATTAAAAAAAAAACCTTCATTAAATTTTAATTAATTATGTATTATTAATACGTCAATTCAATTACCTTTTGAAAGTCCTGTCGGAACATAGCACTATATTTAGCTACTTTTAAAGGACTGCCCGTTGATTACAAGGGAACCACACTATTAACATACACTTAATTGCCAACTTGAATATTACATAAGCATTTTAATAATTCACGCGCGCGCTGTTCTGAATGTACTTGTGAAACTGTTCCAAATTAATTAACACTACAATGTTATTTTTAGAAATTCTTTGTGAGGAACTCCGTTGGATTAAGACGGAGCTTTGATATTAATACATTTCTTCTACTACTTTACTGAACTGCTCATGGAACTGCGTAGTCCCGTTGACTACGGCCCGTGGCTACGTAGTCATGAGATGTAATTCTTTCTTTCTATATCGCCTTACCCATTTTTTTTAATTCCTAAAAGAAATTCTAGAATTATTTTAGTTTAGTATATTGTTATATAAACGGTTTATTGTTTTGAAAGAAGCATTAGAGATAAGACCGCCCATTAGCGTACTTTTCTTTGAACTATTCCATATATTTATAAATAAATACTCAACATAGCGGCCTTGGCTCTGAGATGCTTCTTACCGCTGTTAAATAACAGATGGAGGGACAGTTAAATAATATATTCCGGCAAAGTCAAATTTTCATAATCAATTCATATATTCTCTTAATCTGTCTTTGGACACATACCGCACATTTCAATAATATGGAAATGTAAGTTAGGTGTCCGCTGGTCTCGTCATTGTTAATTTATGGAATATCGCTATATTGTGTATTCAGCATAAGGTAAGGCTTTTTAGGGACATTTTAGAATTCAAAAGTGTTAAAAACTTTCGCTGATTGGCCTGACTCTGTCTTACTGGTACCAATATTTCTCACAAACTCGACAAATACATATAAACAAACCTCCTTTAATAAAGTTCCATACGTTTTATGTTGTCATTCATATGTGGTCGTAGTAAAAAAATCAAATACATAAAAAATATAATATAATGATGTAAATCATATTAATCAATTATAATCGAATTTAGTCAACATTATATTTTATTTCACTGCCTTGTGGTTTCGTTTTACAAGTACATTATATGTACCGTGCGATCTTAAAGTCCGGTTGAACAACTAATTGCAATATATTGTACTACTATACTGTAGAAAACTAATAAACAGAATATATGCTTTAATCCACCCTCTATCCGACACATTGAGAGCGAGTCTCAACTATGCGGGGCGCTGCGTGACTCTCATGATTACGAGCCGGCCACTAGGCTTTCCGGCTGCATTCCATCTACGCATAATTGTTAGCACTCAGACCCTTTGTTTTACTGCGTTAGTCTTACATCTCCACCCGACTTTACTTTAACATTAGATAAATTGCATCATTTAGAACTTTATTACATTTTGCAAAAGAAAAAAATGTCTAGTCCGTCTGTATAAGAGAAAATATGTTTCAACGTGCATGTGTTTAAGAGGGCTATACACAATAGAAGACAGTTTAATTTTATTAATAATCGATCCATCCATATATTTAATTACAATAGCAAGGAAAATTTCAGTATTATACAGCGGTATAATCAGCCTCCTTTAAACTAGGACGATTTAGGTCTTAGTCCACCACGCTGGCCTAGTGCGGGTTGGAAGACTACACAGTACACACTTTAGGTACAACTTTTAGGTATGCAGGTTTCCATACGATAATTTCCTCCATCAATAAAGTAAATGATAATTACTTGTGCAATGTGCATACATACAAAACTTCACAAAGTCAAAGGTGTTGGGAGAGGTGCCTGGGTTTGAATCTGGAACTGGCGATATTCTCAACCGCTAGCGTAATCTTCGAGGCCGTCACTACTTTTAGTATTAATAATATTTCGTTGCATTATACTAAATACTTGTACTTGCAGCAAGAGATAAGGAAGCGCGAGATCCGAGAGAGTTCGTACGTGGTGCGCGACTCGTCGTACAGCAGCGTGGAGGAGAAACAACAACAGCAGTCTTTTTTATCCAATAGGCCCCCCCGCGACCCGACCGGGGGGGCCCGCACTGAGACGGACGCAGCACACGGACGTTTCAGGTAACTCACATATTTGTATTGATTAAAGTCATATCAAAAGGAAAAATAATCACATAAACAGTATTTTGTAACTAAAACATATCTTGAGACTTTGTATTCTAAAAACTAGTTTTCTAGGGCTAGTCTGCGATTAAACTGGCGAACCATAGTGACGTTCTGTAAAAGATCGCCGAGCTGCCTTTTAAAATTGATTGTTAAAATAGACAATACGAGGAAAAATTATGTTAATATAATTGATGTTGACTGAGGAGTGTGGAGATAACAATTGTTAGGAAGTTGATTTAGATAGAAAAATATAATTTATTGTAGAACTCTAAATGACCCAATAGTATAACATAATAAAATGACGTCAGATATATAAAATCCATAGAAGATTTGAATACCCAAGCATGGCCTGTTCACGTGGTTTATTAATTTCATTACATAGGATTTTGTTGTTGCAGACCGATACAAAGGGACAACAACAGAGGTGCCAAAGGAATAATCGTAAAACCGAGTTACAAAGGCGTAGTAGGCCTACCTGTTGAATTTATAGGTAAGTTTTTGTGCAGTAAAGAAGCTAAACAACAGCCCACCCGATCGTAAACGATCGTGGTATATTAGACACCTGGGAGTTTGACTTCTGTTCTCGCCTACGTGTACCTAACGTGAAGACAAAGGCCTCGTTCGCAAAAAGGTTTTTTGCGAAAACCACAGAATAAAATTGCGTTATATTAGTGTAGGAAATAATTTATAGCTCAGTTTGAAAAATATTCGAGGTAAGCAATAAAGAAGCTTTTTTAATTCGATTTATTAATCAGTTTTATAAAGTAATTTTTATTTTTAAAAAGAGAGAGTGATAATAACTATACGTATGACTATTGAGTACAGTTCGTCCTGCCATCACCTAAACATTTTTACTGGCGTGGCAAATGCCCGCATTATTATCTGACGGCCACTGCAGTGCAGTCCAAAATAAAGTATTCATTGGCGTAAGACATGCCGTGTTATTAGAAAACGGGTTTATCCCAGAATGCTCCTGACTTATATGAATAGTAGTAAGTAGGCAGTGATTTAACGATCACATTTGGAAATATTCTAAGCGTAATATCGCAAATTTAATTTCAAATTAATTAACAAAAAGGAGACAGGCGCATCACTGACTTAATACAAATAAATAGTAGTTTAAAAATCCTTCCGCACGTCCTTACTGCGGAACATTCTTCCGGCTCACAAGTTCCCACTCTTGTTTAATACCGGGTCCTTTAAACGAAGCGTGAAGGAGCAATTATGCAGGCCGACTACGCGATAAGGGCTGATAAGAGCGCCTCACCTCTCCGGTTATCGTCGTTCAGATGCATTGTGCTCGTCGGCATGTGAAGTGTGAATACTTGGCGAGATGATGAAAACAAACCAAGATTTATATCGCCCTATTCTACCAGCGGCTTCTTTAATAAAGATAATGGTTTTATACGCTTATATGTATGTTGTAAAAAAATATTTATGGGTAACCACCATTTCTTTTAGATCAAAAGTAAATATAGCCAATTTTGTATAAATACTTCAAATACAGACCTGAAATCTTGACAAAAACGCTCGTAGTCGGATTTATAATAACTAGTGGCAATTAAATATCTTTAAAGGACAAATATAACGATGAAACATGCCGTAACATGCATTGAATATCAATTCAATTGAAATTAAATTATATTCATTTTAATAAGTTATTACCAGTAAGCGGGCAATGGAAAACGCAATAACAGCGCTCGGCTCATCGGCCGCCAGTGTCAGCATATTTAAATAGCTGAACACCGCGTTTTTTAATATAAAATGTGTATCATTATTTTCCATAATAAACCTATTCACCCGAATACAAGTCATTCTGCGAAAAATGCAAAATTTGGATAAAATTTATTTTGGTGGGTATAGTGGACGGCAGCGCGGCCGGGCCTGGTCACCTAGAGTTGGAGGTGTCAGGCGGCAACGGCGCGCTGGTAGCCAGCTCCGTGCGACCGCTCGGCGGCCACCGGTACGCAGCCACCTTCGTACCGAAGCTACCACGACCTCACAGTGTACGAGTCACGTTCAACGACGAACATGTGCCTGGTAAGTGCAACATTTACGTACGGTCATCTTTCATCAATTGGCATTATTATGGCGTCATATTTAAGTCGAATTTACGTTGGAGGTTGTCAAAACTCACTTGTGTGAAACACTTTGATGAATGTAGCACCTGGTTAGAAATAAGATGCAATACCTATTTTTTATCAAAATTAATCTTAATCCCTCTTAATTAGTAATAATATGCTATCACTTCACGTACTTTTTTTATTAACGAAATTATACGTACATTCATACATAATACGATCATTAACAATAGCTACAAACTTAATGAATACCATATTCAATGTGAGAGTATAATTTCATTCCACTTTGATTCTGAAGAAAATAAATTGATTTGTTCACAAAGTATCACAAAATTCGTTATGCCTTATTTAGTCGATTTAAATGATAGCTATAACATCAGGTCAATATCCTTTGATCTGGTTTAGATGAGTCTAAAGTGCAACTTTATGTAAATTAAACCAATTAGTATAAAAGTCAAAAAAGCAGCAACACATTTTGTCATTTTCCGGACAGTTACTGTTAAAACATTCAAAGCATCCGACATTATTATGTGCATTTCAAACGTGTAGTGGAACAAAATGTAGTTCAAAATTTTGCAACATAAATCACTAAGGTGAATAAATCACTTGACTTAAGTACCCTTTCGTATTCTGCGTTTCCTTGAAAGCCGATCCCGGGCGCACTATCCGTGAGCTCATGTATAACGTATACTTCTATACGAATATATACACACGTGACGTAACACGAGAACAAAGGGATCACCGCCGCAAGACGAGAGCGCCCCTACTCTATGTAGCAAATCAAAATTGTTACATTTGTACACAGGTACGTAACGAGCTATGCGCCAAATTAAACAGCTATTTTATTTGTTCTCTGCGCGCTGCACGTCCGTGGAATTCTAATTTGAGATGTGATGTCGCGTGCTGGTGATTTACAATTGAGGTGTCCGTTTACACAAGCCCTACGGCTCATTGTTGACTCGTCTGGCGCTGGGAAAGCTGTTCAGCTTCACAGTTTGCTTGTATTAGGATTTTGTTAGTTGACTTCTGTACAGTTACTCTATTTAAAATGTTTTAATGTTGTTAAATGTTTCATAACAGTAAATTTAAGATCGGAAATTGTTACTTCAGAAGTATACTCTAATAAATATATTTAGAAAACAAGGAAATGGAAAATCACATTTCCATTAAATAAAGATTTGAATGTTTCATTTTTAAATAGATGGAGGTATACCCAGGCTTAATATTCTTATGAATAACTGTATAAATATCTTATAACAAAAATAACTTGCAAGATACACGTTATTAATATAAAGGAATTGTTCTACCTCACTATAATATATTATGACAAGCAGAAATAGCTACAGGCAAAGTTAACACTAACGATCTGAAATTCCCAAACCGCGCCGCACTCTCGAAAGACACTAAAACTTTCTGAATTAACTCAACATAGCATCGGCATTAATATATGCAGACATACATGACGCAGGCGAGTTACATTCATGTGTTTCAATTAGGGAGGAGAAATGCGAAATGTTTTCAATAAAATTCAAACAAGGACGTAGTCCCTTCGGGCCTCCTCTGTCCCACGTCTGTTTACAACTGCAATCTTCATTGTAGACACTTAGTTGCAATACGAACACTTGTACTAAAGTTTATTTCACTACGCTCCTCAAAGGAACGGCAAATTCATGTCGCACTTTGTATGCGTCATGATAAATAAGGGAGTTCTCTGATTTCCCTGAAAACTAAAATGAGGCTGCGACCTCTTGTTAGTCGTTTTCGATTACACGTGAAATTGTTCCAAAGGTTGTTGGAGCATAGTAAACATCAAGTGTAGTTAAATATACTACTCAAATTACAAATAACAAAACACAAAATCAAAATTTGCTATTAAATGCTAATCTATAAAACATATATTATTTTATAGATGCCGACAAGTTGTTATTTAAGGAAATATAGAATTTTCTTCAATCCTTCACAGCAAAAGTAAGCATGAATGTGTTATTTGCACGCCTTAGTATGCTTTCAAATTTTCTAATCACAAACTTTCAATTGATCAGTGAAACATGAATAATTACATAATAAGTCCAATTACATAGTTGTTAAGTGTAACCTAAGCACAGCGTTTCAGCTGCAGTAGATAAATTTTTAAATACTTTTGTGTAGGGTAATCTAATATTTGTTAAATCTATTTTTGGAGAATATTCAATGACATAGATATTACATGTATAAAGACAAATATACCTTAAAACTAACTGTGCGTATCCCCAAAAAATATGTTTACTAGCCCTTTCCAATACTTATAAAAAATAAAGAGCAAACTTAAATAATAAATGTCCTTCCATATTTATTACAGATTCATTGATTAGTTATAGCAGTAAAATATGTCAAACGGTCATTGTTTATGTTATTCGTGTCATCAGCCATTACGCTACTGCGCGGCAAAACAACCTTCCAATCATCTCTGGTCACGTCCTAGTTAAATTTATATTGTTACTAGCTGTTCCAGCAAACTTCGTATCGTCCTACCAGTCAATGAATGCATTGTTAACTATTAACAGAATTTAAGTTTTAATTACTTAGGTATATCATCTTCCCCCTGCCCTGCTCCCAATTAATAACTTGGGGTCGGCGCAGTATCTTTTCTTCTTCCACACATCTCTGACAGCCGTCATGTGTCCATTCACCCCTTTCTTTTTCATATCTTCAGTCACGCACTCCATCCATCTCTTTTTTGGCCTTCCTCGGCTCGCCCATCCATCCACTTTCATATTCATCACCTTTTTTCCTACATATGATTCATTCCTTCTCATAATGTACATAAGTAATAACAGGCACCCAAGCTACGGGCTTGCCTATTTTGGGGCCTGTTGTTACTCTATGAATGTATAATTTTATTTGTGAAATAAATTTCATTTCATTTCATTTCATTTCATGTGCCTATACCACGACAGACGATTTCCTTTTATCTTTTCTATCACAGGAGCTACTTTCAGACATCCCCTAACGTATTCATTCCTCACTCTGTCACTCCGTATTATAACACACATCCACCGCAGCATTCGCATCTTTGCTGCATGCAGTCGTCTTTCGTAAGTGTTCTTCGTTGACCATTTTTTTCTTTTTCAGCACAGCTCCCTTGACCTACCATTCATCGTACCTACATTCCAACTTGCATACCTCAATCTTATTTCCCGGGCTAAAATGGCTTTTAAAAAATAAGGATTGATCGTAGAAGGGTGAAAATTAAGGATTGTGTGTATTTTTGTATGTTGTGTCATAGAAAAATAGATACAAAAAATTTTGTCTAAAAAATAAATAAAATTTAGGGGTGGACCCCTAACATATAGGGGGATGAAAAATAGGTGTTAGCCGATTCTCAGACCTACTCAATACGCTCACAAAATTTCATGAGAATCGGTCAAGTTGTTTCGGAGGAGTATGGGAACGAAAACTGTGACACGAAAATTTTATATATTAGATATCATAGTCGTTTATCACTAGTAATTACCGTTACTGTATAAAATTACTCTTCAGGCTATGGTAATTATTTTGGACCTACGATATTACATAAGAATCTCACTACATAAATTAGCTAGTTAAAAAATAATTAAAACCTTTTTTACTTAATAATAAATTATTAAACATAAGTTTTTATTTTACGTTGTTATGTAGTACCGTTAGAGATTTTGTAGGCAATACATACTTTGTAAGGCATAGAAAGAAAAACTACATGTGGGCGTAGTTAATTTAGTCCGAACCAACGCCAAGTGACAAACCAGCTTTTGCTGCCAGTGCATGTATGTAGGCTCTCGAATTCCGCGCCGCCATTTTGAATACCATGGTGACGTCACGCGGCTGGGCGCGGGCGAGCGTGCGCCTGCGCACCGCCTGTCGACTGTCGGCTGGCTCACATTCGCACCGCGTCCGCGTCCGAACGAGGCTATGCCTCCGAACTGCCAAAATGCAATTTCGCCGCGTATCCCATCGCCGTATGTGCTAAACGTTGACACACGTAACACAGTGCCTCTCTGATCTTTGCGACACAAGAGCAGTCGAGTTGTGTACCTTCATTACAGACTTAATGGTGTAGTGAATGTTCACCGAGTGTTATTGTTGTGATTTCTTTAACTGCGGTCAGTACAGTGCCCTACATACTCGTCGTCGCTGAGGGGACGTGAGCTTGTCTCCGGAGGTCACATCGCCCTCGATAAGTGAGTGTATTTGCATACATTGTTCCTATATCCGTATTGTAAAATGTTGAGGTGCTGTGTGGGTGCGACACGTCATTTCTAACCTTTGGCTCGCCTTTTTCAGCGTGGTAATTTTCATAATGGACCATTATTGTGTTGTTATTGCTTTGGTTCTTACCAACGATTAAAAATTACCTCTTCGTGACGTCTGGTATTTTTTTTATTAAGTGACTTAAGTAAACGGTTTTGCTGTGCATTTCAATAATTATAAGGTCATCTCATAAATTTTTATATATCATATAATTAATCTCCAAGAAAAAACGATCACGTATAGAGGTAATTTCTATTTGAATGACCTACATGCCTCAATCACTTTAGTAATTGCTAGCAAATAATAGTTATGGCGTGCAATACCAGTTGACGCTCCATGCAAACACCACACATATGATTGATCGTTAATACATTTACTTCATCCATCTGGATGAAATTATTGAGTTATTATCCTGAAACCAAGTTGCGTTCACTATGTCCAGGTACTGGACTATAGATTCGCACGGTTGGCCGTACACAAAGCGTGCGTTGAACTCTTTTACAAGGGCCACTTCTCACGCACATCCCCTTGCGCCGATCGTTGCACTTGTAACCCAAAATGCACTTTATTCTATTTAGGTTAATGGCTAATATCAAATGATTATCCCGATCCATTGGTCGGATAACGGATGTATTTTTTTTTATAATTTCATACTGATCACACATGATTGCTTGACGAAGTCGACGTAGCGTGTCTAGTGTGCTGCAAAAACTACGTGTAACGATAATAATCTATCTCATGCTAGATGAAAGTAATTGTTAATCAACGACGTTTTGTTCTACATACGGATATCATTCAAGTTTCTACGGAAGTGATGCGTGTGTGTACTACCGACCTATGAATAAAACCACAGTAAACATTCATACCGTTGCATAAAAGTTATTGATGTTTTCCAATTTGAATAGCAAAGAAAATACGTAACAAATTACAACAAAAACATAACAATCGGCGAATAGCGTCTAGACAACAGAACTCGTTCTATGCAAAACTCGTGATGCTGCCTGAGCATAAAAAATAAAAACAAAAGTGTGCTAGCTCAGTAAGCATGATAGTGTGGCTAGTGAAAGTCTAGTCTTTATCCCGACCGCTGCTAACAATGAGTTCATCCAAACGTATGCAGATACATACGATTTGGAAACATCTATTCTGGTTGGGACTAGCTTTTCATCTTCATTTATTTACCGTGTGTAGCTTTGATAAGAATTAAAGTTATTTATAAAATTTAACATACTGTTTACTTTTTAATAAAAATTAAAAATTAACTTTTTAATTAAGGCATTGTAAATCTAAAAAGGCTATAATTAAAATGTTTTAATGAAATGTTATACAACAATTGAGGATACAATTAATTTAACTCATACTTCAAAAACAACAGCAAAACATATTGCAATATTTATGAAATAGTATCCGTCGATGTAACTTTATCTACACTAAGTCATCATTAAAATAAAAAAAATACAAAAAATCTTAACGCAGCTACAATAACTACAGACATTCTCAATTTACGCGATGATATAAAAGAAATCATCAAAACTTATGTTTCACGAGTCCACGTTTAGAACGTAAAATAAAATAGTGAAAGCGTCATCAGCCGAGTGAGCTCAAAACTGTGTCTATTTTACTTGCATAAGTAAAATATTCAAACATATCGCAAACCGCGCTATCACTTTCTTCTTACATAATACTCTCGGAAAAAGTCGTGTGTGGGAATTTATCAATCTGCGTTTGAGACGTGATATAATCTGTCATGGTAGGCACTATAAACGGCGATTTGGAACCCATCAAGGAAATCATCAGCAATTTAGTTTTGCCAACTATTTGTAATTTAACTCGTTTTTTAAAGGCGCATGTTTTTCATTTTTAAATCATTTTTACATCCCGATTAATGAATTTTAAGGCCATTCACCAGATTAATATTAAATATACATAATAAAAAGATGTGACATCATCATTCATCATTTTCAGCCCACATGCACCCACTGCTGGGTATAGGCCTCCCCCAATGCTCGCCATTTTTGTCGGTCTTGGGCTGCTCTTATCCAGAATGTATATGTAGATATGTATGTAAATAAACAAATCAAATATTTACTATTCTAAAAATAACGTTTGCTTCTTTCGTTAAATTAAAAATCTTTATAAATGTTCTTAGTACGATAATAAATTGGCAATAAATGTTTTATTGGGTTTTGTAGGTGTATTAAACAGACGCCAGTAGGTTACAGTAATATCATGTTTTTACTGCAAATTAAATCAGTAATTAAAACCTGTTGAAGCATTCTTGCCCTCAGAAAATTATATTGATTAAAAAGCTTACAAAACACAGACCAAGAATAATTTAGACTTAATAACAAACAACCATACATTATAGTTATCCATTATGTATAAAATAGTTTTTATGTATTTTTTTTTTATGTTATTCAAAATACTTTTATAATATATTTTATAATATTCAAGGTAACCTTTATTCTTCTTGTATTTAATCCGACCGGATGTAGTCATAAATTCCCAAGTACCTGCTCATTACCAAATTACTATCATTTATCATTTTGCCGAAATGTCAGGTGAATACGGACATTGCGTCTTGATAAATCCATCATACAGCAAAATATGGCGAACGAGGAAAGAAAATAAAGAGTCGTCAGCCAACTTGCTCCAAAATGTATTCTTTTAATCAACGAGTATTTTTTGTAACAATAATCCTATTACCTTGACATTAAATAAAATACAAATACATATTTCGACTATTAAATTTTTAATACGATAAAAAATACATACTTGTAAAAATTTGGAATGTTAATAATCTGTCTCAATTCTTAGGATCTCAGATGGCATGACAAGCAGCTTTTCTTGATTCATATCATTGAACACTTAGAGAAGATATGAATCTATTTAGAAATATTTGCATTACTATATAAGAACTCATTTCATGGGTTGAACATTCGTTTTGATTGCGAACAATAAGCATAATCTCATGATAATCTGACAAACAAGGATGTGGGTACAAACTCGATTGTTTGTCTTCCGCAATGTCAAGATCATATCGCATTATTCACCAATTGGATTTTAACAATGAATCCCTTTCTAAACACTATTAATTATTCCAAAAAACATGTTTTTAAACCGTTCCCAAATTAATAAGACAAATATGTCTTATTGTCTATATCAATAAAGGAAATAAAATAATATCGTATGATTAAAATCTGTTGTAGAGATTTTCAAACTCTAAACTTACACAATTAAACTTTCTCCCGTTCTAATATTTAATAAACATCAAAAACACTCCGATCTAACTACATAGTAGATTCAGGTATAAAATGTACTACGAATATTAGTAATTAGTTATAATGTACAAATACAGGTGGCAAGACTTTTCTCTCGAGTCTCGGATTGCGTGCACCTATGCAAATATCGGATTTCAACCGCATTACCGCATCCGTTCTCGAAGAATCTCGTCTTTTCCTACTGTTTCAACTAATAGAACGCACGAAGCACTGAGAATTGGCACCATTTAATTTAAAATTTAATGATTCATGCATGCAAGAACGTTATGCATAAATGGATGGGATATTTCGCAAAGCTGTGAAAGGATTATGTCATTCATAAATATTTTACCAAACAGTAACGGTTCCGTTTTATCTATTATTTTCACAGCTTTGGTAAATTGATTCTTAATGCTTTAAATGCAGCTTTGATTTTGATACGCGTATGAGGAACGAATATAAACGTAATAAAAGGATTACAATACTTTGAGATGTGAGATTCGAGACTCATGAATTCTACAGAACTGTTTTTGTGCCCAATATACATCCGCTCTTCAATTTTTAATGAGACAGAAATACCTTTGTCTATCTATTTGTGCTCCGGTGCGATTCTGTATACTCCTGGCACACAGGTGCGGTGGTATATTATGTTTTACTAGGAAAAAGTAACAAAGCGTCTTTGTCAAATTGTAAAGATACCGTTTTATTCCATTTAGCTACGGAACTCAAAAAACAAGTTTGTTAAGAAACGCATTCCCAACTTCACATAAATATGATTCCATCCAAACATATGATTGGGAGCCAACGGTAAATTTTGTGTTTCCATGGAGATAACTGTGAGTATCGCACACGGCTTAGATTTTAATATTTATACGTGAACATAAATTACTTTCACCTGTGTAACATAACGCCGATTTTTATATCACTTTACATTGCACAAGCATTTGCATATACTAGTACCGTTCGCATCAAACGAACAGGACGTTCCAAATTCCAATGCTAATGTTTGATGTATTATCAACTTGTTTGGCCACCTCATTCATAATTAACTTGATTGTCTACATGATTTTCATAATTGTGCGCGTGGACTGGCCTGTTACAAATACTTAGCTGTAATATTTCGTAACGATCGCTGGGACTGCAGTACGTAGCTGGTGTGCTGTAGAAAGCGAATGCAGCTGCAGCTGTGTGCGATCCAAATGTCAATTACTGCCCACCAGTGAGTGTGAACTCGAATTATTCTGCGTCGGAACAAACGCCGCTCGTACAACCGTTTCTATCGCAACATACGTAGTTTTAGCGACATTTAGGTCGCGCCAGCGTCGTGTACTAACGATAAGTTTTCACTCGCCTGTTTGATACGCATTAGTTATGAAATATTATTGTCTACTACACTTTGATCTTGTTCATTATCAATAAATATATTAAATCAAAATATTAGAAATTCTAATTATTTTAAATTAATGATGAAGTACATCTTCATCATCATCAACCCTTATTCGTCCCATTGTTAGTCATGGGTCTCCTCTGTAACAGATAGAGATTAGACATCAGTCCACCACGTTGGTCTAGTGCGGATTGAAGCTTAAACTATCGAAACCCAAAATTTTGTCGCGACCGCGCAGTTGACCATTGAGGTTGTGATGTAGTATACCAACGATGTAATTTATAAACGCAAAATATACACGCTGTATCATTTTATACCTCGGCTATGAACAGAATGTAGATATGGATTTCATTTCATCCGATCGGAGAGTTCTACCAGAGTTCGGATAGAAGTTTTGCTCATTTAAATTCCACGTGGATGATGTCGCCGGTAACAGAGTGTATACAAATCATAAACAATATTTTGAGGATGCAACTGGTTTGCCTTCTTCGATCTTTTGAACCCATATTTGAAATTTAGAACAAATTTATTTTTAAGTGTAACTTAGCGGGGTTTTTAACTGTAAATTCCGAAGCGTATTTTGTCATAAATAATATGAATAAACACAAAATATAAGGCAAAAAATGTATCAACGATACAATTCTTTTTTAAGAGTTATTGAACTGGTTATTCACCATCTGGTCATATGATCCCATTAAGTTTCATAAAAATAAATTAAATTTATACCATATCATTATATTGAAAAAAGATTTATGATTATCTACTATGTGGTCAAAATCAAGACCTGTATTGAATAATTACATATTTTAATGCGTTTTTTGTTAGCACCAGTTGAAGTGCCGTTAAAATCGGTTAATCGAACCTAAGGTTGACAGAGACGTACATCAACTGATTTTTTCTATTGTTGTATAAACATAGATACTAGATTCATTAGAATCTTGTCAAATATTTTTTTGTACCAGTATACTAAAACTGAATTTGATACGTATAAATCTTTGGTACATCATTAGTAGTATATAATACACAAAAGCGAAGACTCCGTGACATTTTCAATGCGAACGTGTTCATAAAGTAATTTGTCAGTTGGCATCAGAGTAGGAGATTTGAAACTCATCAAATACAACGATTGCCCTATGGGCGAGCCAACAACTAAGTTTCGCAACCGCACTTGTAGGTGATAAAGTACGCAAAACAGTTGTGGTCGCGCCTGTAAGGAGGTCACAGACGCGGGCCCCGGGCTCCGGCTCCGGCCAGACAATGCGCCATGAGTTTGCCACTTATGATTTAATGTTACTCATCACATGCATATTATTAATGATCACACAGATGTCAACAGCATTCGTTTTTGCATATTAAAGTTTGTCAAATAATGATACCTCAAAGATCGGTTCAAATTACTAAGCGACAGGCATGCAAGACCTCTGAGATCGGCAGAAAATTTATTACTAGATATTCCTAGGCATAGCACATCATTCCTTACTCATTCTTTTACGGTCCATGCAGCTCGCTTGTGGAATGAACTTCCACTGCCTATCCGACAAGCTAATTCACTTCCTGCATTTAAAAGACTTGTCAGATTATTTTATTCACAGAAATAATAGATTAAGCTTTTTTTTTTGTTTTTATTGTAGTGTAGCTATTTATTTTATTATGTATTTTTTCTGTTTTACTTGACCTTTTTTTCCCTTTGTTTTGTTTGTTTTTGCTATTTGTTTTTTTTGTTTGTTTTAGTACATCATTTTTTATTTATTGTTTGTACATGAATTACCCATACCATTTAGTTTTTAATATCCTTTTTGTAAAATAGGTTGTCTGGAAGAGATCACAGTTAGTGATAAGACCGCCTATTGTCCACCGATTGTCTTTGGTTATTGTTTTTATATATATATATTTTTCCTTTGTATATTCATGGTGTACAATAAAGTGTATATAAATAAATAAATAAATAGATGTTATAAAAATATCTTTCATTATTGATTACATATTTAAAAAATTATGTGGGATTGATTTATAATACAAACATATTTTTATGTCTCGAAACTCAACTAATAATTTATAAATGTTATTCGATATCTTTTTTGTTCTACTGATTTTGCTTATATTCTCATAGATATACTATTTCATCATTTACTCTTATCATTACTACGCGTATTAAGATGCTCGTTATATATTAATAGCCGTTAATTACTATCAAATTCACGACGAACAATATTACTTAAAGCACTGTGACCTCATTCTACAAAATATATGTAAGTCTAACAAAACTAACGGTTTTGCGGCTCGTAGGAGTCGGACGAATATTGGTGGCCAAACAATAGCAGACTCGTGACATCCGTCCTACACTCCGGTATTAGGAAATAGGAAACGTTCCGAACCACTGTGAGGAAACACACTTTGTTCGAAAAATCTACGCTCTCGGGCGGACAATGGTGATTTACCGAGAGCGACCTGCAAACTGCACGCCATTACAACATCGTAACTCCTAATGCCGCTATTTCTACTGATAATGTTATTGTGCGGGGATAATGTGAAGTAATCTCATTGTTGGTAAACACATCTGTGATTTCAAGTCAAGTACCTTGTGGTTGAGTTAACTTGCCCACTAGAAAACGACACGGTCTCGATTATTTATAGAGCTAACTGCGATACAATAGAAAATAGTTAATATTTTAGTGGAATCATTAAATTACGACTGCGACTTAAGTCATTGCATAATCCTACTCGGCCATTAAAGTAGAGAAACTATTTTGTTGACATAACGTCATAGCCCTAATGACATTAAACGGAAAAAATCGATGGTTTCCGTTTCAAACCATTTAGAAATTGCATAATACACTTACCCTCGATTTCTGATTATAAGCGTATTGAAGCAATAATTAAGTAGTTATTTAATTTACTTTATTGAAGTAAGATGCAACTTGCTGGTATCAGAATATATACTTGGCTTGTTAAATCTCATCAAAGTTTTTGTCTTTTAAATATTTTCTATTCAAATTGTTGTAATTACTTAACAGCGAGTCTACATTCTATTTTAGAACGCTACTTTAGTCAACCATCACTCATCACTCAACATAAACTACTAAAGATCCTTTAAAGTTATGTGCAAAGGTACGTAAATATAGAAAGTTCGGGCACAATTTTATAGGTGAGAGCGGGATTTCAAATTTAATAATTTATAATAAGCCATCAGGAATTTGCGTGAGTAATGAGCATATAATTAAATACTTGTACGTGCCGATCAAATGTCATGATTATGTATGAGCAAGGACCTTGAGATTAACAATAGAGAAACATTATACTTGCTCGTTATAATATGCAAGTTAGGAGGATTTACATAACTAATGCTTAAGGAATTTATCTCGCACTCGTCAAAAGATCAATCAATCTAACCAATTGTGAATAAAACTGAATGGATTCCGTTCCCAAGTCTACATCTTATTTGTTTTTGTTAAAATTTAATTAGACAAATTATACTTTTTTCGCAAAAAATATATTCATAAGACAATTATAATCAATAGCATAAGAAAAATACATATATTAACGCCGTTTTGTTGTAAAAAAACAGCCTGCCGAGACGAAGGTTGTGGATACGATTCTAGAACACACAACATCAAATGTGACGCACGCTTATGGTATACGGCTAAATAAAAATATAGTACATTTTCCTTTATCAGAACAAAAAAAATCTCGGAGGAACAAACATACCTATAATTTCTTGCCCATAATTTCAAGGAAACATGAAGAATGTAGAAATATGAAACAAAAACATGTTGCCATCGCGTGTATTTTCATCACTTCTGAGGATAATTAATTTATAAAAAATATTTCCCGCGCGTTTCTCAAGAACATGAATACTTAAAATTCGCTAGCTGCCACTTGTATAAAGTTTAAATTAATAACTGGAAGTCTCAGAAACACTTTCAAATTGATATTTTATTAACCAGTTCTCGTAACAGAAAACTGGTACAATAAACAAACAATGAGCCGGGTAAACTTTTTCATACAACACGTAGACAAGATTGATCATTTTAATTAAATTCTTACGGATAACACGAAAAGTAGGAGCCGGTAAGTCGCAAGTCTGATCTCAATTGACGACAAACTCCCGATATCTTACCATAATTTATTTCTGTTACAGAAATCTATGAATCATGATATTTCAATTATGCTTCTTGTAAATTAGGTTTTTACCGAACACAAAATCAAAAGATGATTTAATTACAATTCATATTACGTGGTATCCTAGCTCCGTACAGTAAATATTTCATAATATTATATCCCATTAATCTTTAATCAGATGAACAAAATTCACATTTTGTTATTTTGCTGGAAATGTTCTAAGTAATTTATAAAGTCAAAGGCTTAATTACCGTATAGAATGGTTTGGAAATTATTTTACATGATGGCTTATTAGGTGTTGTTTTTGTTAAGAACCAAGCAAGAGTGTAAGAATGAACAAAACTTTTTTTTTTAATAACATGATCCTGCAGTCTTATTACTATGATATGTCAGGTTCAGAATCTTCATGTATCTTGTGCATGCAAGCTACATTTTT
Organism: Cephonodes hylas; assembly: GCA_030295005.1. Taxonomy (NCBI): domain Eukaryota; kingdom Metazoa; phylum Arthropoda; class Insecta; order Lepidoptera; family Sphingidae; genus Cephonodes; species Cephonodes hylas. The sequence continues at coordinate 8,585,956 of AP025363.1, read as the reverse complement.
TTTGTCAGCCAGACACATTGATGTGAGCTACGTCATAGCAACTCATTGGAAAGTAAACTAAAGATAAAAGCTTGATTCGGAACGCACTTCATTTACCTTCAGGTGCCCGTAAATATATAATCTAGATATTAGAAATTTAAGCGTTATCAAAGGCTGTCATTTGTATTGCAAAAAATGTATAGAAAGGGCTTATAATTCTTTTAGACACAGTGTTATTTGCTTGTCCGGTGTGAGATGTATTTAATGCAGTTTTAAATGCTTCAATGGCTGATGTCATAACATTCCATACAACACTTCCGTTTAAGCTCATGTCACCTTGAGCAATGCGCGGCACGCCTTGCACAACCCATTAAAGATCTTGTTGATAATTATATTCATTATTATTGACAATAAATTTAAGAGTAATCAAATACCTATCGTATAAATTATACTGTAAAGGGAAGTTAATCGAAACCTGTAAATGTAGCACGTAAGATATATTAAGAAAGTCATTTTAGCAAATAACCAATCTTGTTCTTAGTATTATAAGAGCAGTATTTATATAAACCATATTCAGACTAGCGTTTAAAGAAAAGCAGTGGCTTAGCCTACGATAAATGAGAACTCACAACTCTAATAGAACAGGTTTTATTATTAACTTTAATTATAATAATATTCGCGTCGTGAAATACTTTTTTTGGCCAAATAAATTTCAACAAATTTTTTACATAGTTTTGAAGACTAATACATATTGCGAACTCTATGTATTTTGAGAAAATTAATCCTAATCTCATATAACGACATTTTAGTTACATGAATAAAAGCAACAATTTGTAACTACATTTTAATATTTGGATTTCAATCTAAGTTTGTTGATAAAGATTAAGGTTATTTAAATATTGCGGAAACTACATTGTAATAAAAACATGCCACAATACGTTAACAAATCGTCACGATCTTTACATTTTACCATTATGAAGTAGCGGCAACAATGCACAAATTATGAGTGAACACTCATGGCTATGAACACGTTAAACACCGTCAAGTGAAACTCGCGACGTGACGCTATTTTCACATTTCAACGCTAAGGGATTGGACTATACTTATTTGTTTTACATAATTACTCTCATGTGTAACCATAGTCAAACAAACAGTCAAATGGTATTTATATTACGCCATCATTGCCTAATAATGGTTTTTTAAAAATGTGAGTGATGGAGTAATCCATGATCAAAAATATTAAACATACATATCAACCCGCATTAAGTTATCGTATTTCTATGTATAGAGAAATTCACAGTGATATTTATAAAATATTAAATAATTGCAATATTCGCTATTCCATTAGTTATACAAATATGTAAATGAATATTATTAATGTTCATCACAATGAAATATGAAATTTGAATGCACCACATTAAAATAAACGATGAGCTGCGCTAGCCGCATCTATTACCAGATGATATTATCATACAGAGCTTCGATGGCTTTCATGCAATTAAACGCTGGTAGAATAGCAGGAAACGTTCCATAGCTATCGTGACTACCTCGTGAACTCTCGGTTTAAGAAAGTCCATACGGTTTGGGTATCACAGTTTAGAAACATGGGTCGGAAAAATGTTATTGGGTCTGTTATTAGGAAATTCTCAGTGGCAGTCCTTTATATCGTGCGACTGATACATTCCAGGAGAACCGAGAATGCTGAAATTCACCTCCGTCTAGCCTGCCTTCCTTCGACTATCAGAGAACGGCTCAGGCATTAAATATGGATAACATGTTGAGGAATTTAATATTTATAATAGTTTAAGGGATTTTTAATTAAGAATGGTAGTGGGGCGCCATTTAATGTCTACGAAAAAGAAACAATAATAAACCAGCCAATGAACAACGTATTGCGTGTAAAGGCTCACTTCTTACGTATGTGTAAGTAACAAAGTGATGATTATTAAACGGACGGATGAAATTCGCGTGTCAGCAGCGCACCGCGCATTACATAAAAGTGTAATAATATGTCAGGCCGTTGTTAATGTATCGTGAATCGGTTACGCAACAGTATCGCACGGTTATATCAACTTGAGGTGTAATGACTGTAATACGCTTTGTACAAGGGCGATCATGAGACTCGCTGTAACCACTGCGGACTCCGGCGAGCGTTAAGATTTTACGATAACTAGCTAACTCTGTGCCTATCGACTTTCCATTTAATAACTTTCGTAATAAATGGTGTAGTCGTGCAAATCACATTTGTACCATTCCCGTTTGAACCCAGATGAATATATAAATATTTTTGTGTTAGAGTAGAAAGTATGCCGGCCAATGATATATAATTAATTATTATTTTTAAATTTATTTGTTTTACCGGTAGACACAGCTATCTACCGATTCAAATATAAACGCGACACTAAAAACTTACCGTTAAAACATGACTCTCGTTTCGTAAAAATTTAGTCCCGGTGGCAGTGCTTTTATAAAAGCTCAAAAGCGTTGAACGTTAATTGTGTAATGTCTAGTTTATAATTGTTTCATGTGGATTCAGGGCATACTCTCATTTATATGTCAAACTGCATCAATGAAACAAAGATTTAAAGCTTAAAAATATTTTTCGAAATTTTGTAAGGCTGGGCTTTTGAGCTTCTATAGAGATACAAAAATGTAAATAAAGTAATCACCCAACGAAATCTCTCACACTCGTACTCCTATGTCTACTTTGTTTGGCTCTGAAAATAAACAGCGTTAAAATCAACACAGCGAATCGACCAAAACGTTTCACAAGCGAAATGAAAGTACAAAAATATCCATAACACATTATACACGGTGTACGGAAATTGCGAGAAAACCAACGTTTCGAATATTTTCTTGTGTGTAAATATTTGAAAAATAATAACGTCTGCTCTTACTGTGCGAGCAGGGAGCGACATCTGCGTCATCATGCGGTTTCACTTCATGTGAAGCTGTTTATGCAATTTGTCATTCCTTTTATCTAGACTAGTGTTTGTTGTGTCAAGCTCCACTACTGTGTGGCGCTGTTTGCGTACGAATTTATCTATTTTCTGTTGTTGTATGTCTTATTTAAAACCATTGCTGAAATGTATCAATGATGAACTTTCAGCATCTAATTAAGCAAACACATTATTAATTAATCCTTTTTTTTTCATCAAAATAAAATAAAACATACAAACCCAAACTTTTTCTTATGCCTGGTAAAGTACAAAAAGAGAAATCAAGAAAGTAGATTTATAGATAAAATGTAGGCTTGTAGAACTTGTGATTTATAGTGTAATTATGAATAGCTAATCAGAATGCAGATTGATTATGTTCACATGGGCCCGCCTATTCTGCCTACTTGCCTAAATAATTTTTAAAACACGTATTCTTCACTCTTAGTAATATTATCTTTAAGGTGTTAAGTTCTCTTATTACCATATTATACCTTGACACAAAATTTAAAATATTCTTAAAATTATACAAGAAAAAACACGCATCACGGTTGCTTATTAAAAATATAATTCTCATATGATGCGGTACAAGCATTAAACATAAAATAATAATTTTCAACCAATATTTTTGCAACTGGTTAAAAAAAATGAGGCTTGCAAAAGTTTTATAAAATAAAACCAAGTAATTTAAAACAAGTTTAATGTGGTAGAGCCGTTGAAAGTAACTGAATTTATTATAACTTGTGTCTAAATGAGTTAAGCAAACATGCGGCTGGTGAAAACCAAATGTAACCAAAATATTCAAGTCAGATTTTATTCCTGAAGCAGTCCATAAGATTAGTTAATATTGGATATTTTAATATAATGTCATAAAAATGGTTCTACAACCGATATACATAACTGTAATATTAAATCAACATATTATGTAACTAAGAATTAATTAATGGTTCTAATTAAAATTAATTTTGTAAACTGCACTTTTCAATAGGGAATAATTAGGTAAAATTTAAAACTCTAGCTTATCATTGACCGTGTTAAAAGATGTACAAAAGTAAAGTTTTTGTGTAAACGTAAGTAGGATTTTATATACACCATGTGAATACAATGAACAGTGGTCTTACGTGAATATTATACGTATGACCATTAAATGCCAAAATAATTCAAAATGCGTACTTAATTATAAATCAGCGTGTACCTTTAAATAAAGAATTTTAACGTAGAAAGTTGACGTGAAAGCCTTAAACTTTCCTTGCGCAATATATTTGTCGATGGCACCGTTGATGTCCAAAAACAATTGTTCGTGTATAGTAAGCAAATTTTACTTATTTCACTCATAGCAAGGTGTTGATACGCAGCAGAATACGTACTGTCCGTCGAGCGGACTTGTTCAATCAATAACTGCATTTGTACTCATTATTTACGCCATCTGACCGTTAGTGGCCGTGGTCGAGTGGACACGACACCGGGGGGCGATAAATGCGGTGTTGCAAGGACGACTAGCGTTGTAAATCGTGATAATGTATTTTATAATGGACATCTTTTGTCTTATATGATTTTTGGATTGCAATTATTACCTTTAAACCATATCAATATGAAAACATTATTGAACTGCCGATATATATTTTCACAAAATTATGAAGAAAATATTGTGTTGATTTTTTATAAATTGAACTACGTGTCGGAAGTGCAATACTAGAAACTGCATAATTACCCAATTTAATGTGCAGTGTTCATCCTTTGTAAGTAGGTGAGGAGTTAAAACGGGGTTAATTATTTACATTAAGTACCGTTAGATACGTTAACACTGGTAGTGTTGTGTAGGGCGGCGTCGGTTGCGGATTTCCAAATAGGTGTGGTGGAGACTGGCATGCCGCGGCTCCGCTGTGTAATAGCTTGGCCAACCGACTACCTTCCGAAACGTTACTTTCTTCGACCTCCACCGGCACGCTTATTTTAAAACTGTTAAAAACATGTGTCACAGCTTTGGACTACATTGTATGCAGATTACGATCTCTAGAGGCTAGCATTTTTTACGTTCAATCATAATAACAATGTTCTTGTTTTATGTAGGTATATGAGTTATTTTAATTATTTATGAGACTTTAGATGTTTGAATCGCGATTCAATGCGTGATATTATAAATAAACTTCACGTACAGCTTTACAGCAACAGTTTTACAGCTGTGTATAAGTGGCCAACTAACGTAATCTGACTAGATTAAAACATAAAATTTAAGGTTTAATCAAATAAAGAAATCTCAAAATTTTTTTTCGTAAATTATTAGGAACATTTAGCCACGTTTTAAAGTGATACATATATTTTGGTTGGATTAATATTATCTTAATAATAGATACAATTAATGTCACTACAAATATAGCCAAGCAAACAATCAGTTGACGGAACGCAGTAGTTGTTACTTTCTTTGAAACGTATGAATACGAACGAGGGAAACAAAGAAACATTTGCCTAATTTCACTCAAGTCTTAACACATGTTTATGTTGTCTTAGATTGCACAAGGAGATATACTTTCGTCGATGATTAAATCTCCATAAAAAAATGAATATGCTACTTTCTTAAAGTTATTAGGCATAATAAAGTAGAAGAAATTAGATTGTAATAGATTCAATTAAATGGCGCCTACACAATAATATTATCATTATATATTTGAATATTTTATAAAAAAAACAGTCGATATCTGCTTGTTAGATTTTATAGTAGAATGCATAATTTTTAGTTTAAATAATTCAGTGACTACCAGTTGGATATCGGGTGGTAGTAAAAATAGGTATTCCAAAATATTCTTATTTAAAAAATAAACTTTGTAATTTACTAATATATAAAAAAAATTAACTAAATTTAGCAACCATTACACAATTCGGCGATCAAATTGTTTGTTTTTTTTATTAAAATATTTAGGCTTATAAATTCAATAACTATTTTACCATAGTGCTCCTATCAAAATTATATCCTGTTCCTCTTCCCTATACGCGAAGATAGATGTTGCATAAATAATAAATCTGTTCCTCATAAGCCGTCGGAGTATAGGCACACAAATGGGTTTTATAAAGAAATCCAATCGTGTTACACACAGGCATGGATTATGTCAAGGATGACAGATTACTTTTATTATGTAAATAAAGCCCTATTGATACCCCGGGCTGTATGAAGCACAAACACTTTTTCGCTTGGAAAGTGGATTGTTATGTAATTTTTGTACGTTATGAAATTAACATTATTGATGCTAGGACCTTGAATGAATTCATAAAATAAACGACGTATTAGTATGTTAAACTTAGCACACTCAACATTTTACAAATAATTACAATTACCTATACTATTACGCATATTAGTCGCGATTAGGTAGAAACAGATCTTCATTGATTTTGCATTTTAATATCCATTACAAAAAAACCGTACACAGAAAAAATACGATATGCTACAAGTTACAAACAGAAAGATATTTTGTAACATGTAACTTCAATATAATTTAAATTCAAAATAAGGAGAAGTGTTGAATTACAGTGTTTTGTCGGTATGCCGCATACCTAGTCGGGGTCTGGGTATCAACTATTCATGACATTTCATAAGTCTCACATGAATAAAATATACTCCTTTTGATTATGATCGCTGTTTTGGTATTTGCATTTGGCTTTTGCCCTTGTATATGTGCATAACATGTACTAAATCATAATATCTTTAACAGTATTGTCTCCTGCACTGTTGTAGGGAAGAGTTAAATGTACACAGATTTTTAACATTTAAACAATATACATTTTTTCTGTGTCCCAAATCTCTAATATAAATATTTTTGATTTGAAATGGTAATATTGTAAAATAAACTAGACAAACATTCATATTAATCTATGTAATAAAAAGTATGCTTGTTTAAGAACATAATTAGAATTGAAATAAACACTTCGACACCAATAGCTTCAATTCCGCTGAGACAACGGTACCAATTCTATGTGCTCATTTAGTTGGACACCTGTCTGCCTACTTTTCACATTGACAAATTAGTATTCAATGTCATTTTATCCAGTCACATTATACCGCAATGATCTATAGAACTGGAATGACTGGCTTCGGTAATTGTCTACCTTTGTGTAGACTGTAGAAGAATACCGAAGAGTGTATATTGTATAAAGCTCATGCTTTTATATTTTATTGCGCAGAGTCATCTTAGGTTTAATAAACCGTTGGTTGTAAGTTTATTGCGCAGAGTCATCTTAGGTTTAATAAACCGTTGGTTGTAGCAGTGGCGGTACTTCCATAGAAGCCCGAAAGCCCGACTTGCCTTACATAGTTCCGAATAACGAACTTAACGATTGTTTATTTATAAAATAACGCTATAAACGTGAATGTGAGTACTAACCGGTAGGTATTTATTAGTCCACCCTGTGGATTGGGGGTGTAAGAATTCCGCCACGGTTACCCCTACCTGTCGTAAGAGGCGACTAACAGGGGAAACTGGGGTTGCTGGGCGTACTGCGGGGGCGGTACCCTATGATAGCAACCCCGAGATTGGCGGCAGAGGGCGTGGCGTCTTAACTGTCGCGGACGTTCACAAAAGGTGAACGTCCAAATCGAGTAAGTGGAGGGCATACCAAGCCCTCCCAATTTGGAGGGGTCCATAACTGGACGGTGCGCTGGGCGGCAGCGGATCATTTAGGGCACCTCTGCCCTGAGATGCCGTAAAACCGCCCTAAATGCGCGTGATGGTCACCGAGAGGTTTTAGTCGGTATGCTGGCGTAGCCAGAGACCCCGACATACCCCTCAGGGCCTCCCCCGAGGTACCGAACAGGGGAGCTTAAGGTGCTTTCCTCTCGTAAAAAAAAAAAAAAAAAAAAAAAAAAAGGTATTTATTAGTCCTACGTACCAAAAAAAATATGCTGCTACTAAATAAACATTTGGGCTTGCTTTAGTTTGACACCCTAGGCACGCCACTGGGTTGTATGATCATAGATATATAAGTTCTATATTATCGCAACATGTTATATAGCCTTTCCCTGTCCCGCATTCCCCGTACATCACGCTTAACGAGTGATTCTTGACTTAATACAGAAAGCACTTTCATGCCAAAATCGTAGCAAAATCAAAACGGGGAACATTCTCAAATTTTCTTTTTAGAAATATAAAAAAATCACGTTATTGTAAAATAATTTTGCTTGAATATCTTTATATCAATTGTGATAATTATCACTTATTCACTTCCTTTCTTTCTTTATTAGGTCATGTTTTGAATGGTTGTGAGATCTATTAAATCGGCATAGTTTGGCATTATACACTGATAATTTAAGAAGTTATTGTCGTGAGTATTAAATCATTTCTATCTTTTACCCATTTAAAATACGTTTTTTTTCATATAAAAATAAATTCAGTAGTAGCATTTCGTGTTCAAAAGTCAATCGGATCTATAATGTCTTATTTAAAAGAAACGTAAGACGCTTTCATATCGATGATGCATAATTTCTAATGGACTTCTTGCGTCTCACCATGACAGATTAGTCATCCATCGTCTCTAACTAAAATACACCACGGCAAAAGATGGATTATCTCCACGGACGTTGTGTTTAACGGTATTATACTGGATACACAATTTTATTCGAGCTACAATAACGTTATTTTCGACTTCATCTTTTCTATAATGTAGCAAAACTTTCGTTTTAGCTTGCAACATCGTCTGTGCTGGAAGTAATTAAATATTATCTGCTAAGAGCGAGAATATAGTCCGCGTTTCCGCAAAGGGCATAAATTGTTAAGTTTTTTCGGTCTCTTTAAGAGTATTACTCGGGGAATAATATTTTCCCAGTTGTTCAACTATATAGACTATACATAAAAACAATAAGTAGACACAAACAAACTGCGTAATTGTAAACATAATATGAAACGTATTACATCCGAGTACGTTAGAGACAGAGCGTACAATAGAAACTAACACATTGCGATCGCACAACAATTACATTCCTAGAAACATCTGCGAGATATTTATCAAGTATTATTTTCCCACTTGTAAAGTTGCGTGTCGATGTACATATATATCTATAGGCTTACGATTGTACATGGAAAACTCGGTCAACATGTGTTATTATGATGATTTATTACCCTGTAATATGCTCGTGATATTTCTTCATACCTTGAAGTTATTATAAAATACAATCACAAACATTTAATGATTTGTTCAACGTAAGGTGTTTCCTGGTATGATGTATTAAGATATTTGTACAATGATATCAGTAACTTACGATCACTGCATATAAAAATTACTGCCATGTTTAAGGGTCAATCAACTTTTAAATGTACCATCAATGATAGATTTTATATATCATTTTTTTTTTCTTAAATTTGTATATTTTATACGTATTTGTTGTTGATAATTATTTATATTTAAGGAATTCAAATAGAGCAGAACAATTTATGGTAAATTTTACTCAAAAATTCACATGACTGTAGTTAAGATAGTCCCTTGGACATTTAAAAATTCAGTCAAATTGTTAATTTACTTTTAAATATTAGAATCATATTTGAAAAACCTTACTGTTCTTTTAAAGTAAAAATGACGATAATCTGTCTTTAGGAGATAAGAAAAAAGTGGTTGTCCAGTGGACATAGACGTTTGTCCATAGGAAATACTCGGGTGTCCAAAGGGGACTCTATGATGAAAATCGCATGTATTTCTTCTTTTATGTAATAAAAAAACAACTATTTGAAAATAATTATCAGTATTAGGAGAGAAAATATTGAATAATTCAGACAACGATCTTGGATGTCCAAGGGACTAGTGGTGATATTTATTAGTCTTTCCGCTCCCTGGTAATAAATAATAATATTTTGAATTAGGTCTTACGCACAGTAAAAAATATACATTAAATTGAATATATTCCACTTTAATTTACTACAATATATAAAATACAAAAGTTTTTGTGCTGGTTGTCCAGTGGACACACAATAAAGCCACGCTCTTTTTCAAAATACACTCGGTCGACTGGCGCCGCGGAAAAGATGAAATCAAAATCGAGGCTGGATGAATGTTGTCACGAAATAAATCGACTTGAGTTCCAAGCAGTAGTCACGCCATAAATGTTTGGATTTTGGAACTTTTTTACCGTTGTCCGGTGGAAGTCAGAATAATAAAATATAATAGGGACTAAAATAAACATGCAAAAAGGTCGTTAAGGTTTTAAAGCAAACAAAATCTATTTACTAACATCATAGTAGATATTGTAATTAATAATTATGTTTCATTGTAATGGATTGCCATATATAATTTTTTTGGAAAAATTAATGTTTCATTGTACTAACCTACTGGGGGACAAATTTACATAGTACTGATAGGACAGATAAAAGTTGATTGACCCTTAAACAAAATTAACGGTGAAAACACATTTTAAAATCAAGCTTTTATTATGCACGAAAAATTAAAAAAATAAACTAAGAAAACATTCATAAAATTCGTATTTTTTTAAACTTTACAAGTAACAATTTACAAAAGTGTTCGGTTTATCAGTAGAAGTATGATACATAAACATATATTATCTATAACTAGTATATTAATATTCTTAAGTGATCTAAAAGCTCGTCGCGGCCGAGGTCTTTGCATTAACGAAATTGCGCGACAAGCTTTTAAATCACTTAAGAATATTAATATACTAGTTATAGATAATATATGTTTATGTATCATACTTCTACTGATAAACCGAACACTTTTGTAAATTGTTACTTGTAAAGTTTAAAAAAATACGAATTTTATGAATGTTTTCTTAGTTTATTTTTTTAATTTTTCGTGCATAATAAAAGCTTGATTTTAAAATGTGTTTTCACCGTTAATTTATTTTTAACTTTTTAGTTGGAAATATTTCTAAGTCTATCCATTTCGTAGTCATACCGAAATTCAACTCAATCGGTCCATGAAAACTAGTGTTCCTATGGGCACCTTCCAACTTCTCATGACACCAGATCAACGATACCTTGTTATTATGTTGTCACTAAAAATACAAAGGCATACCAAATTTTAGCTTACTTGGTCCACAGGAATCGGAGTTCCTATGGGCCTCTTCCAACTCCTCATCAGATCAGCTTCATGATACCATATTTTTGTATTATTACCGAAGTTACGAAGACACACCAAATTTCAGTTCAATTGGACCACAAGAATCGGAGTTCCTATGGGCATCTTCCAACTCTTCATCAGATCAGCTCTATGATACCTTGTTATTATATTGTCACCGAAATTACATAGGTATACCAAATTTCAGCTCAATCGGTCCAAAGGAATCGGAGTTCCTGTGGGCTTCTTCCAACTCCTCAATAGATCAGCTCTATAATATCATATTTTTGTATTGTTACCGAAGCTACGAAGACATACCAAATTTCAGCTCAATTGGACCACAGAAATCGAAGTTCCTATGGGCATCTTCCAACTCTTCGTCAGATCAGCACCATGATACCATATTTGTGTATTGTTATCGAAGTTACAAAGACATACTAAATTTCAGCTCAATCGGTCCACAAGAACCGATGTTTCTATGGTCATCTTCCAACCTCATCATCAGACCAGCTCCATGGTACCATATTATTGTATTGTCATCCAAGTTACGTAGGTATACCAAGTTTCAGCACAATCGGTCTATTGGAAGTGGTTCAAATCTTCATTGCAAGATTTGTAAACATACAAACATACATACATACATACATACATACATACATACATACATACATACATACATACATACAAAAGTGAAGTTAAATAAAAGCTTGTAAAATATTGGTACATTATACATTTTACGATTTTTAACAAAAAAAAACTATGATTTGTAAGGTATTCAGAGTTTTGTCTTAGGTTCACTTATTTTAATAATAATATTTAAGTTAGTACATATTTAATTCAAAATACCAAAAACAATCGTTTACTAATCGCTCTTGTATCTAGATAACGTACCAAAACGACCTCGACGCAACCCAGAACTCGTGATCTAAGTACTATTAACTTTCAAATCAGATTAACGGTGTATTAAAGAGGGATTAAATAAAATAATTACACCCAACAGTCACATACATAGCTGACCCCACCCTAGGTTACGAGACCTATATCGTGAGTATCAGACACTACGAGAGAATTTTTCGATCTCACAAACACACAGACCCGAAACAAATAGTTGTGGGTCACCCGCGGCCGTACGTTTCGCAAGCTGGTGTTTAGCCAACTGCCCCACGGGGCTGTCATTGTTCCTAGCATGTGTATGTAAATTAGTGTGGTGTTCCAGGTTCCCCCTGGAAGGTCGAGGTGATGGCAGGGCCGGCGGGCGGCGGCGGAGGGGAGCCGACTAGACTGATACCCGCACGAGTGCCGGCCGTCTTCGAGATCTCCACATCACCGGGCTCAGTCACATTTAACAAAAGCGATGTAAGTACATCACTTACTACTAATTTCTAAATTATGCGTTTTACGTCAAGCCTGTAATTGGCTGTCATCTACTCAAACCTAGCGTTCGGCAGCTTATCAGTGTTTTCTCTAGTTTTAAAAGAACCTATAGTGTTGGAGTAGGTACAAATTACTGCTCAGCTAATCCCCGTTTATTAATTACAGTAAAACGCTTATGGATTTGAATTTCTGTGAATTGTTGTGACCTTTCTAAAGGAAATTTATTGTCTCAATTAATCTACCAAGGCTTTTACACATAATTTGTTGTGATAATTTACATGATAATGTCATCAAATCCTTTAGCGTTCTCGTTTCTTAGGTACTATCGTTAAATTTATGTACATTGCGTGTGTGACCGAAGATGGAGTAATCAATTCCTAATATACCGGTTATATTAACATGAAGAATGTAATTATTGACATATTTTCCAACTCTATTAAGTTCATACATACTTACATACATACATATCGGTATAACATTCTAAATACGTACATTTTGTTAATACCACCTCAAGGTTTTAACCAAAACATTGCTATAGTCGATTTCATTATATTCGTGTCGCTGTTTCAATGTTATTACAAGAGACGTCCGTGGATGAGCGGGATGAGCTCTAGATACGGTACACCATTATAAAATACGAGCGCCACGAATTGTTCAATTGAAATTCAAAAGAGTTCGTGCACGAAATATCAATATGCGCTCATCAGTGACGCTTTATTGAATATCAATGTTTTACACCTACGGAGCTCACCTGTTTCCAATGTTTCAATTAATTCTCTTCATTCAGTGTGACAGGGCGTGTAACACAGCGGACGTAAAGTGGTGCCCCGACGACCCGATAATTAAATCTACAGATCGTCTCTTCATTTACTTTGGTCCATCGACAGACACTTTACCTGTTCCATAAAACAAGTCGATACACACTTAATTGAGACTAATTTATTACATCACATTTTAATTACTTTATTAAATGAATAGGTATTTTTAGGGCCCTAATAAAACATTTATTAAGTAACCGGCAAGCTACTTATTTTTAAGGTTAATTAAACTCATGTCAACAGTTCGTGTAATTTATGGCCATACAATTGGATTTGATACTTATTACCTCATATTAACCGAAAATCGTGATATTTTATACTTAACTGTCTTTGTACAAATAAATTCTACGATGAAATTAAGGTTTTGAGCAACCTAACACTACGCTACATATTACTTAATGCTTAACTTTAATTATATTTTTATGTCATCTCAATTACAAACTGCTGAAAATTCCCAACAAAACCTAAACCATTGATAATGCATTAATTAAAATAAAGAGGCAACTATGCTATGTTATGTTATATATAATCTATTTCGCAGGTTGGAGTCACAGTAACAGCTCCATCTCGGCGGCCAGTGAACGTGCGCGTCCTGGACGTCGCCGAGAGACCAGGACTATACCGTATCGAATTCACGCCAGAAGAAGTCGGCACACACTTAATCGATGTGAGTACTTGTCATTTGTCGCTTTGTTTACATGAATGCATCAGTTTTTGACCTTTAAAAAGCACTAGGACCCGCTTAAAAAAATAGGCATTGCTGACTAGTCCTACTATTCTAATTTATACCTAACTCTATAATTTTTTTTTCAAATACGAAGAATATTCCTACAAGTCATATCAATGCTTGAATAAAATTGTCTAACAAGCTTAGGGAATACCTTATAAAGGTTGCAGAATGTTCCTGGCCGCAAGCTATTCCTATAGACGTTGAGAATTGCTTTAATATTTCTATTTTAAGGAATACAATTTACTTGTATGAGGAAAACTATTAAACTAGTTTCATTTACTCGGTACATTCAAAAACAATTTATTGTCAAGGTAGTAGGTATATGCCGCCAAACAATTATTTTATTAAGACAAAGTTTGATATGACCGTTACAAACTACAAAAGAATATAATTTACTATAATTTTATGTATTGTAACTATATTTAGGTCATCCAGTTTACTTCAGTATCATAAATTACATACAGCTGTAAACCCGTTCAGGCCTGATATAAATCACAGCTTTCAATAGTAAATATTGTACAAGATATATCCAGCTACCTGGATCGTAAATGTCAAGTGAAGGAAGAACTTTGACCTTCGCCCGAAAGGTCTTCGATATTTATGTATCTGCCGCCCTTCCGAACTTTATGCTATCAAGAAATATCTATATCTACATGCACTCCTCAAATGAAAACTCATGCTTGAGTGATTGATACTCTTTTTCCATGTAACACTACAAAAAAGGATGCCTATAAATTCAATTACCTTAAATGAGTGTTCTCTGCTTAAAACGGGTTCAGTCTATCATAATAAGCTTATTTGGGTTAGTAGATTAAATTTAACAATTAGCTAAAGACCTTACTTAGAAGAGGACGCTTAATCATAAGCACTTCACTAACCAAACATGATAATTGAAAAACACACACGTTACTTGCAGAAATCGGAAGTTTGTTATATATTCTACTATTGCATCATAATTGACAAACTATTTCTCTGAAATCAAATACATAAGTAAGGAATTTATCTTAAGTCTTCATATACACGCAATTATTAACTAATGGAACCAGAGTACAAGTAAAGTTGTGTTCACAGGTTTCCATAGCGGACGATAAGCTTGCTGGAGGTCCGCTAGTTGCGAAAGTATATGACGCCAGTCTGATTAAAGTTACGGACTTAGGCAACGCAGTCGTCGGCCAGCAATGCCAGTTCAGAGGTGAGTATTGTTATTGAATATAAGTAGTTAACTAACTTCCACTCAGTGGTTTCCATCTCCGTGCGCATAAGTTAGACTTCCTACGTGTTATAAAATTATCCCATTTCTGCTTGCTCATTTCAATTTTCAACACATAATTTAATAAATATACTCATGACAAATATTTAAAAGTTATCATTTTCATAAACATTGATATATAAATACCAGAAACCGTTTAAAGGCTATTCAATTTCATTTCAATCTTGTTCTAAATTTATATACCTACATAAAATTTATATAAGTTCATAAGCCGCATAATACGGTTTGCATGTATTATCGTTCACCCTATCGCATTACGTTAAGTGTGCCCTTAATAATTTCAGTGGACGCGAGCGCTGCCGGGGAAGGCCAGTTAGAAATTTCAATAAATGAGGGAGAGGTCCCTAATCAGGTAGAGGTAAGGCTTAAACATTATCATGCAACTTTATATCAAGTATTTTACCAACCCTTTTTGGGATATCTAAATAATTAGATTTAATATATACTAAATCCAATTTACTCTTCTGGCTTGTTCCATACTTGGTAAAGCGTCGGTGGAATATTTTGTAACTAAGTGACCGCGTAGGTTGTGCTTGCTGATTAATTACGTCCTACCATGAGTGACTGTATATTGTTAACATAACATTTAACCCAAGAGGAAAAGATTAATAATTTTATATAAGTACATAAAATATAGAATATCACTGCTATTGTAAAGGGCTGTAGGGCCTGTCTAATGACTTATATAAAAGCCTAATAAACAATATATCAAAATCGGACAATGGATGGGATTTGGTCAATGGAGACCCTAAAAAATGACAATGTAACCCCTAGGGTTATAAATTGCTTTATTAATAGCGAAATTTAACTCTAGTAACTTTTTAGAAAAATTGAGAGCCATAAACTGCATATTATGCATACAAAATATTTTTGAACTGATCAAATGAAATATTCATGAATTTTTGAATTTTATCAAGCAAGGCAAAACTATTCCGGTATAATGTTTTGTAATAACATTATAGAACTAAAATTCCTGGCAACATATGAAATTATTCACATCCGGTTTCGCATAATCTAAGTTAACGAGTTATAAAAACGAGTTTGAAGTTGGCTCCACTTTTTGTCTACAAATGTAAAAGCTGCCTACATCCTGTGTTGTCTATTCTAAACTAATATCAATTACTCACTCGCGTCACTAGCAAAGAATTTAATAAAATCACCAAATAGGGTAACCTCAATAAGTGTAAAAGATAGTGCGAGGTGGTCTCGAGTGTTAGGTATTCAGTCTACCGCGCCGCCGTTCCGACCCCCATGATCTATGACACATTAAAAATTATTTGTATTTTATTTTAGAATTTTCTTTTTCGTAGGAATCTTAAAAAAGTTAATCAATTCACATTTAGCCAGCGTAGTTAGTTCATGTGTATGAAACGCTTTCTCAGCAATAGGACTTTTGTATAACTTTTATTATTAATTTTCAGTTGTATTGTATCGAATAAAAATCTTTTTCAGCTGGTCGGAGGTGGCAAATGCTTGGTGTACTGGCGGCCTGAGTCTGCGACCCCACACCGCGTTGACATTAAGTTCAATGGAGAGCCTGTGCCTTCGTCGCCGTTTGTTTTTAACGTGGCACCGGCACAAAGAGTCACTATAGATACCTCACAAATTGGTATGTATAATCCATTACTCCTGTCTTTCTACACATTCCTAACAGTAATGTTTTGTTAAGGATATAGTAAAAACTATGAAAATTAATCATAAACATTCGTCCCACTGTTGAGCTCAGGCTTTGCCTTTAGCGAGTCCATAATATTTCGACTTACCCAACCATGGTTTAGTCTGGCAACTTAAAATTCTCTTATATCCGGTGTAGGTACCATTTATAATAAAAAAAAAACTATAGCATGTGAATCTCTGTATTTGTCTCTTAAAAATTTTCCCTTTGATAAAAAACTTAAGACCCTAATTTTCAACGCGACGTTCAACTTTAATTAAAATTTTAAATATAGGTAATAGGCGAGCATTGTAAAATTATGTCTTAATGACACAAATGTATTAAATATCACTACTGCTTCTGTACAAAATTGTTATGATACTAGATAAATAAAATTTAAAATTATGATACTATACTATCGAAAAGCACGGCTATCGGAACTAATTTTTTTTTCGGATACCGGTACCGTTAGACATCTTTTACTATTTCAAAATGACAAGTTTGACAATCGACTGTCAGTGTCATTAGCGGCAAGGAGCAGCTGAATGTTCTGCGTTGGCTACCGGTAATTTCTGTTATTTTGATTTTTGAGTACGTTCAAGACAATAAACTGCAAAAACGTAATTTTTATTCCATCTACAGAATCGTTCTCTCTAAAAATATAAAAAAGTAAATGATAATTTCATTCATGAAAATATATTTAAGGGCTGTCAGTAAAGATTAATTTTCACCGGTTTCTTTCTTTATTACAAAAACAATACAATTTTCTTTTAGAATTGGTCCCGGTGGGTGAACTAGCGTCATGTTCAGTCCGAGTAGAAGGTTCGTCTGGTGGCGAACTGTCGGTGACAGTACGTGGGCCGCGAGGAGAGGTTCCCGTGAGGCTCACCGGCGATGCAATATCTGGCCTAGTGGCTTCATTCACTCCAAAGAATGTTGGGCCTCACACACTCACCGCGACTTACAACAACCAACCAGTACCGGTATGTATTGTACCATATATAATATATTCAACATCCATCAAATAAAATAAAAATGATTATTATCTCTTAGCTTAAAGTTTAGTTTAAATAAGTTATTGTCATTACCATAAATCTTGCCATAACATAAAAAAATATTTTTGACTAACAAAAAATTATGGAAAACAAGCTGTTCAAATATTATGTAACTGAGCTTTATAATATATCTCTATAATATAACAAACAGCATCTGTGGAATTGAAGTACAATTTAAATAGTAAAATGTTATGTAATATTTCAGGGTACACCATTTGTGTGCAAAGCGTATGATGGCAAGTTGGTGAGTGTATCTGGTGGGACGTCAGCTCGTGTTGGAGTGCCAGTGCAGTTGGCTGTTGATGCAGCACAAGCCGGAGAAGGAAACCTTGAGATCACAGTCACCGCTAGAGGTCTCAATATACCAACACAAGTCCATCCCTTGGTGAGTAGTTTTAATCATTTCTGAATTATAAGTTAAGTTGAATATTTATGGAAAAAATAAAAATGAAACAGAATTTGACTGGCTTTCTATATGGTGTAAGTTCAAAATGAAATATACTCACTTGGAATTATTATCAAGACCAATATACTCTTTTTAAATTTTTATTCTTTGCAAGCTATTAAAATATTAATGTTATCATTTTTCTTTTCAGTTAAATGCCCGGTTCACTGTGTCGTTTGTACCAACAGAAGCATGTGAACATGTTGTAAATGTTTCATTTAATAAGGTATGATGTGTTATTTTAACAATACTGGCATATAAAATATTCTTCCAAATTCCAATATTTGCTTGTGTGAGTTACCCAACAATTTCTTTAAAATAAAATCTTGCTGATTATTATAAGCATTAAGTTATATACTTAGCACAGTAAAAATTAGAAATATGTTTACCTAACTACAGCAAATAATTTTATTTTACAGATGAGGGTTCCAGGATGTCCACTCATAATTGCAGTATCAGAAGGCAGTGGTGGAGGTGCCAGGGTTACAATACCTGGCCCGGCACGGTTACATCAACCAGCTGCCCTCACTCTACACCACCCTACTGCAACCCTTGAACAGATAGAAGTCAATGTTGAGGGTGAGATAACTATGACAACCCATCAAACTATATTTCACATATTACTTTGTAAAATACTTAATTACAAGGCAATAATATATACCAACACCAGGCTTCATAAGCATAAGTGTATATTGTCAATTAATAATGCTATTATTTCTTATCCTATTTGTAGGATTTCCCTTTGTTGTGTTAACTTTATATACCTCTAATTATACATATGTATGTACATTACAAGTATATGTATTTTTCCCATATTACAATGCTACTTATGATTCAAAGAATAGTGAACTATCTCCATTTACACATATAAGAGTTGTCAGTAGGTACTAACAAAAAAATCCATCTGCATGTCCATTATATATAGAAAGTATGAAATTATTGTTACGGAACTTACACTATTATTATAACATAATTAATTTAATTGAAAATCTTCTTACTGATATTAAACTTTATTTGACACTAACAAGAAATGAAAATCTATGATTCTTTTTTACAGGGTGGTATAAATGAAAGAAAGGGTTCATATGAATAGGATAGCCCGAAATTTAACACATGGTTGAAAGTAGAGTCTATGTATGGGGAGAGGTTTAGTCAAGATGAAAAAAAAAAAGATTTTGTGTATTAATATATTTCTTAGGAGTAATGATAGAAATAAATTCGTTATCGCTTCGCTAACTAACAAAAATCACCCTGTCGACATGTATTTAATTGTACTAACCAGTGATCTAACATCGTCATACTTAATTATGTGTATCATCAACTTACGTAGCAACTAGTAGGTATACCCGAATACGTATTACATATAATCAAAAATATAGAACATCAAAGTTTCAGGTGATAAAGGATAGTGAAATAACACGAGGACACGTAACATTCATTTAAAAAATAAATTGAGCTCATCCGCTTCGCCCTAACTAGTAACATCGGTAGGAGAGTTAGAGAGGTGGGGTGTGGTTAGGGCGGGGCGGTGAGCTGAGCGTTGCGCCCGCGCAGGTCCGAACGGCGCGTCGGTGCCGGCGGCCGTGGCGGCGGGCGGCGCCGGCGTGTTCCGCGCCGAGTTCGTGCCGCGCGCCGTCGGCGAGCACCGGCTCAACGTGCTCGTAGACTCCGCGCCCATACCCGCCAGCCCATTCCACTTGAAGGTACCTCATTCACTTATACAATACCAAGTCCTGAAACTATAAGAGACAATTTCTATCGTATCAGAAATAACGAGAATACTCAGAAATGCAACATGCAGATTTTAATACTCGTAGGAATATTTTTAACAAGTTGTTTATTTTCACAGGTATATGATGTGACAGCTATAAGGGTGAAAGATGTAGCCCATGGAACAGTCGGAAAACCTGTCACGTTTTTAGGTACGACAATGAGATAATTTCAGTTTTTAATCTGTAAGAACAGCCGCACTAGGCCAGCGTAATGGCCTATACAAGCGTGCCCAGTAGTAGGACGTATCTGGGCTGACCATGATCTTGAGGTGACGTTTTCTTTCATGGGTAATATTTTATTGTGACAGTGGAAACAATGGCGGCGGGTCCCGGTAATTTGGAAGTGACTGTGAACGGAGGTCGCGTGCCGACCGCCGCAGCTGCGCAGGGAGCTCACACTTACGCCATCAGTTTCACGCCGCGAGATCCCAGACCACACACGGTTGAGCTTCGGTTTAATGGAGATCATGTGCCTGGTAAGCTTTATGGAAATTATTAAAAATACTTTAAAAAATCAAATGTTAAATGTACGACGCCTACAACGTACCATGTTAAAAAGATTTACCAACAGAAGTTATCGCCTAGTATGTTCCAAAAGAGGTGGTACAATGTTTCTTTTATGTTTCGGCCCAATCCCACTAACTAACTCCTCTACCTCTAATTAACAGCATTAAGAATCTTATTTTAGTATACAGTGAAGTTAGTTTCAAAAGCCATATAAAGGTGAAGTTACAAACAGTTATCCAATAATGTATGTTTGCGCAGGCAGTCCGTTCGTGTGCCACGTGTCGGCGCCGGCGCGCGTGATCGGCGCGGGGTCGGGCGAGTCCCCGGACAAGGTGTCTGTGGGCGACGCGTACACCTTCAGCGTGGACTCGCCCACCTCGCCGCACGTGGAGGTGCTCGGTCCCGCCAGGAGACCCGTGCCCGTGCAGGTACTATATTATTTATTTGAATTAGCAAACATTTATAAAAAAAGTGGTTTGATATTTTTTTTCGTGGTCTCATATGTGTCAATGCCAAAGATCATTTAAGTCGGTTCGGTAGCTTTTAAGTTCATCTATATCAAATTATTTTGCAAAAAAGGATTTTTTAAATATACTAGCGAGGTCACTGCCACAGTTGTCTTTGGCGAAATATATTCTTTACAGTTATTATTGGTTTCAAATGTAGATCTTCAATATGTGTTGATTTCTTCTTCTAGTAACAGTACCATAAACTTTCTTATCTCTGAAGTATCTTAAAAAAATGGATATTTTCAGGTATCAGCAGAAGAAACTATCGGTGAGAATGAAGCGAGCAAAAGATATACCATCTCATTTGTACCAGTTGATGTTGGAGATCATAGTATTGAGGTTAATACACTGTTTATGTTTGGCTAAAAGTATCACACCTTGTAATAATTTTTATCATCATCATCATCATCAGCCAAAGGACGTCCACTGCTGGACATAGGCCTCCCCCAGAGACTTCCAAAGCGCTCTATTCATATAATTTTTATATGAATGTTTATTTAAACTGCTTGAGATTTTTATTCTTGGAATCATATTAACTTTGAGTTAAATCAAATTGCTACACTAGAAGGCTGAGTTTTATATTTATGTGTCTTTTTTGCCCAAATTTGAAAATAAAATCCAAGAAATCGTTACCTTAAATTACATTTAATATTTGTTTGTAGGTGCGGGCAGGAGCAATGGGTGGTCACGTGGAAGGCAGTCCGTTCTTAGTGAAGGCGTATAGTGCTGCGCGAGTGAGCGTCACTGATATTTCCCCCGGCGTTGTCGGCAGACCTGTGTCCTTTACCATCAACGCGTCACATGCAGGTATACCTATTAATTAATCATAAAGAAATACAAAACAAGCTCTTATCCAAACTATTCTGGTATTTTTAACATGTCGTATAAACGTCAGAATGATCGTTAATATAAGTAAATCAATAGTTATTCATTTGTGTTAAGGCCTTTATATCACAAATAAATGTACCATTGCAGGTGCCGGCAACTTGGAAATCATCGTTGCAGTGAACGGTAGAAACGTGCCTAACTATGTACAGAGCGAGGGGAATGCAAGATTCAAGGTGCGGTCATATTGGCAGTAGTTACTTATAATTGTTACTAACACCAGAGATATCTGTGTTATTAAAAAGCTCCTGGTCCGATTGTGGCCTTGGCATGTGTCCATTTCTTCGAGGAACACCCACATGAAGTTAGGTATTATATCAATGACGTGTGTGTGTGCAGGTAAACTTCAAGCCGGTGGAGGCGGCGGCGCACACGCTGTCGGTGCGGTTCAACGGGCACGCGGTGCCGGGCTCGCCGTTCACGTGCGCCGTGTCCGCGCCCCCCGCCGCCGCCGACGCGCGCGCCGCCGGGCCCGGCCTCGCGTCCACGCCGCGCGGGGACGTAGCCGAAATACATCTTACTGGATTCAACAGTGAGTATATACATCATCATTATCTTCACCATCATCATGATCAACATAATCATCATCATCAGCCAAGAGACGTACATTGTTGGACTTAGACCTCGCCAGAGTGTTCAAGTGTTCGCAAGTGTTCTATCAGAAGCGTAAGTATGTATCTATAGGCTATATATCATCACGCTACGACCAATAGGAACGGAGCAGCAATAAAGAATGTTTCAAAATCGGGTATATTTTTTTCCTTTTGAAAGCTTCCGCCGCGTGCGCTGCGGAAACGGTTAAAGTTATACTGAAATGATGTATAACAAAATTATTCTCCTTTAAACGTTCTAAAAAAAAGTCATCGACATCATATATCTATCTTTTAGGATTACTTCACTATAACCTCTTTTATGCTAACCAAATTTGTCCTAAAATAAAGCATTGATTATGAAGTAGTATTAATTTGAAAGAAATTTGCCCTTTACACCATTTGATTTCAATTAGTATCTTAAAAGATATCGCAGTTTTAAAATAATGATCAAGCGCGCAATAATGATGCACAAGGCGCCGACCGGCGTGTTACGGTTTCACGTTTAATATAAACAATTAGACCGATTTGTATGTTTTGCGTATATTTAAGTAAATGGGATTCTGCGGAGTAAAATACTACAACTTATTCTCTTTCTGAACCCAACCCTGTAGTCCACGCAGACGGAGTTGCGGGCAAAAGCTAGTAATATATATAGGCAATATTATTTTATCCGATACCTACCTATACTTAAAATCTTGAGAACATATTTGTATGGTATACATCAGTGAATGAAAATATCTTAAGGAAAATAATTTGACTGTAAATTTTCCTTTATTATTTCGAGGGTACCTACTTCAAGTATTATAACCGGCACTAGACATTTTTGTAATGTAATAACACCTGTTTATGAATAAAGTATTAAGATGTAATTATAGTATAAGGCAATAAACATGGTCTGAAGAGTTCTGTTTCATGAAATAGATTCATTGATGTAGTTATTTGGAGACCGTTGTGGACCGTGAAGCCGCGGGTTCGATATCCGGGCCGGGATAAAAATATGTGAAATATTGGTGATGTTTAAATGTTTGATCCGCGTCTTGGTGTCTGTGGGTCTAAATAATTTCTAGTATACAATAATATTTATATCTACTTACATATAGCTGCCTATATAAGGCACAATGTTAGGCTTGCGTCAACTCGGTAGCTTAATTACATGTGAAGAACTCTCGGATGTGTATATTCACCAGATTTGTGGTGGTGTTTTGCTTTTACGTCAAGTCACTGAGAATTCATTATAAAAGCATTAAGTATTAAGTATAGTATTAAGTATAGAGTGTAAATAAGTAAACAATAGTTTAATTGTTCAGGTGTAAAACCGCATTGTTTGTATGGAATTGTTTACAAAATATATTGCGAGATTCACGTCTGTTGTATTTACAATAGTCATGCATATTCCGTTGTATTCTTTTCACTCATGTACAGGCAATCTTACTTGCGTTCAACGTTTTTGGAGTGCTTAAAATGTCATTGTGCGTATTAAAGTAATTACTTTTTCTCAAGACTACTAAAATACTGTCATTTTTAATGTATTTTTGTCATATTTTTTTATTTGTGTGTGCTTACTATTGTGAATATACCGTGTATAAAAGAACACTAAAACAGTGTGACAGTTGAAGGATGTAGAGTTTATGCTCGTCTTACTAAATTAACAATCTGTAATATTTTCCAAGCACCAGCTCTTAAAATAAGATCGAAGTTATTATGATTTGATTGTGATGTCGGATCTCGTTCCCTGCAGTTACAGGTATAACATTCACATAACACATACGAGTACAACCACTGCATAACCCTATTTGTATCTCCAGCGGGCGAGCCGACAGTGTACGTGACAGGCCCGGGCGGCAGCAACGTGCGCACGCGCCTCACGGCCACGGGGGAGGGGCGCTACACCGCCACCTACACGCCCGACGCGGTGGGCCGACACACCGTGCAGGTCACCTGCGCAGGTCGACCTGTACCCGGCTCGCCGTTCACATGCAATGTGTATGACGTCAGGAAGGTCAGGGTCACCGGATTGGGGCCTGGAGGTTAGTAGAGTTGTTACATTTTTTTGGTTACTTGGGAAAAAACATTTTTGTAATCAAATATGTGAGTTATATGAGTCTTGATACCTTCTATAGGCAGATCATTTATTGTGACTATAAATGAATGACGTATTTATTGTGCTTAAGCACACATTCATTGTATTCTACTCTTTATGTTACAATATTTTACATTTTGAAATATTGTATGTTTATCTATATTATTAATGGAAAAAAAACGCATTTCATTGATATTTTGTTATCAACATTGAGTAAAGAAAAACTCTATTAAAATTTCCGTTCTTTCCCATAAATTTTCAGAACTGGAAGGCACACTCGAAGGCTTGAGCCTCGATGATGGAGTGGACGAGGAGCGCGGCGTGGAGATCGGCAAGCCCGTGACGTTCAGCGTGGACGCGGCCGGCGCGGGGGAGGGGACACTTGAACTCGTCGTGTCCACACCCACCACTACGGTCAAAGCCGAAGTAAGAAAGATATTCACGCATCTTTTTTTCTATAAAACTAGAAATCTTGAACACTGTGTACATAATTGGAAAATATTTCTTTGTCCTTTATACGTGTTTTTATATGAAACGTGTACAATTGGCGTAACAAATGGCAAAATCTTGTAATGTCGACTTTCATTCGCCAATTTAAAAATTGGAGTTTTAAATATAATAAATATTTCACTTTACTTTGTGATTCTAAGGAACATGACAAACCCTTTTAGCCTCAATAAAATGATTAATTCACTAAATTTAATTACACAAGCCAAAGACAATATTTTAAAGCAGGCGTCACCAATTAGTTTCGTTCGGGGTCTGTTTTAAGAAACGAAATGATATATCTTGGTTCCCACATTTTGTTTGTAAGAAAAAAATATTTGTTAAACATGTAAATAAGGAAATAATAAAGGTATTTTGTTACATTACTGTGTTTTCGTGGTCCGCACAAAATGAATGAGTCGGCGGTCGATTTGGGCCCTTCTTTTATTTAAAGTAAACAAATTGTAACACATTGTCGTTGTTTGCCAGGTGGTGGCGGTGGCGCGCGGGCTGTACGACGTGACGTTCGTGCCGGTGTCGCGCGAGCCGCACCGCGTGTCCGTCACCTTCAACGAGCAGCCCGTGCCCGGCAGCCCCTTCGTGTGCCGCGTCAACGAGCCGCACACTTATGTACAGATCGGTGGGTAGTGACATTAATCGGCTACCTAAGCAACGGCCTTGTCTGTTTATGCCTATATGGCATATGTCTATAAAGGAGCACATCGAATATGTTTGTTTTTGGAATTCATTTGATGGCATTTCATTCGTGGTTGGCGACCTCAAGTATAGTTGTTGTAGATAACTTGATTTAAAACGCATGGATGTTTAATATAACTGTAATTATTTTTAAGAGTCACAGAAAGCAAGTTTTCATATTATCATACCTTATAATATATTTTTTAAATCGAAATGAATTCTTCAACCAGAATATGTAACACAATTCTACAATGATAATATTTTTATCTAAACTACACAATAATAATGAATAGATAATGTAAGATTCTGGACGGAGTCTGGAAATGTGCCCGAAAAACGGCAATGGGCTCGCCCCCTATTACGTGGGACTCATACATACCTGGCGAAATGTGGGTGCAGAATTGCATCTCTGCCTACCCCTTCGGGGAATATAGGCGTGAGAAATGTTTGTTTTGTTTGTAGATAATGTAAGAAACCACATAGTATTGAAAGAAAATATTTTATTACTAATCTATTTTTCCTTTCTGCATACAGGAAGCGTAGCAGCTGTAGAGATAGACGAGAATCTAACGGACGTGGACGTGTTATCTCCGACGGGTACGCGCGTCACAGAGGCCCATCTCGAGGACACGGGGCTGCTGACGTTCCCGGCGACCCGCGTGGGCCGGTACGTGGTGCGCAGCGCCAAGGGACCCATCGCCGAGGTAGAGGCCGTCGACGCCTCCGCTGTCAAGGTCCTGTCTATTGGAGATGCAGTGGCGCATAGACCGGCTATACTTACCGGTGAGTTTATTGTCAATACAATATACAATCACATAATATGTAGTTATGACTGAATCTGTAGGATATGACTCTGGTCCCGTAAAAAAATAAATTTCAGAAACATTTGTCTTGGAGTAGCTATCGAATTTGATATGGTGCCCCATGATGCACAAAAAACCTAGTAAATGAAGACGGAAGAGACTAAAATGCCAGTAAATCGATTCTATAAGTGAACTATATCAAACTTCTTGCCAGTTATTTTCATGTACCCCAAAGACCCCTCACCACCACCTTACTACACCATACCAAAGTGCCATATCCATATGTCAGTGAGCACGAGCAACGCTGGCGCGGGTCGGTTGTCATGCCGCGTGACATGCGGCGGCGCGTCGGTGCCACACTCGGTGCGCCGGCGCGGGGGCGCGCGGCAGGAGGTGGTGTGGCACCCCGCGCGCGCCGCCCCCCACCGCGTCACCCTGCTGTGGAGCAACGCGCCCGTCGCCAAGGAGCCGCTGCTTGTTGACGTGCAGCCCGCGCACCACGGGCAGGAGGTACAAATACAATATAATGTTTTTGAACTTTCTAGAGCACTGCCCCTGGGTAGTTTTAGTAAATTAATCTAGGTCGTTTGAAAAATTGTTTGGAAGTGCCCTGTGTTTACGTTGACATCTATTGAAAAACTGTGGCAATAATTACGAGTGTTCGTTTATGGCTACAAAGAAATGTTTTAAAGGACTGTATAATTGTCTGAAAAGTCATGACAGTGTAGCACTGCATATTCTGTAATACTAATCTGTCAAAACCTTAATGAATATTTTTTTCTTATCTGTAAACGAAATTTTTTGCTGCAGAACGATATTTAAGATTGTATTGTTCAACTTTCAGGTAGCAGCGTCAGGCCTGGGTCTATACCAAGCGCAGGTGAATAAAGTAGCGTCGTTCAGTATCGACACACTGGGCCGGCCCGCGCGGGAGTTCGATGTAGTAGTCTCCGGGCCGGGCTCGCGGGCGCTGCCGGTGCGCTGCTACCAAACCAAATCCGGACTCTTGCAGGCGGAGTTCACCATCACTGAAATTGGACAGAGCACTATAGGTATGAGAAAAAAATCACATATTTTCTATCACAGTATACCAATAAATATACATAACTTGTGTTTGTATTATGTTAACAAAAAGTAAAACCTTGTTTTTTAAATTAACGGACGTTTATGAAAAATATAGAAATTTAATACGATATTCTGTACTTAGAAGATTTTTCAAAATTTTTACTTATTTCTAAACGTTGTTTGTTTTTCGTTATGTTGCAGAGGTATTACACCTTTCAAAACCCGTATCTGGAAGTCCATTCACATGCGAATCATTCGACCCGAACAGGGTTATCGTGTCAGGTCTACCCACCGGAAACATTGTAGCGAATACACCTATCAGTTTCACAGGTAATTTGAGCTCTACTCTGTTTATTTATGTATATGCACCAATATGAAGTTCTTACTGCCTCGTGGTCTCGCGGTACAAGTATGTGCCGTGCGATTTAGAGGTCCTGGGTTCGATTCTCGGGTCGGGCAAAGTGTTATAGGGTTTTCCCATTAGGAAATTCCCAGTAAGCAGCACGGAGTCTGGAAATGTGCCCGAAAAACGGCAATAGGCTCGCCCCCTATTACGTGAGACTGATACATACCTGGCGAAATGTGGGTGCAGAAATGCATCTCTGCCTACCCCTCGGGGAATATAGGCGTGAGGTATATTTGTTTGTTTTAGTACAAATACAAAATTAATCTTCTGCATAGCTAGTTGAGATTACAGTTGTGATTTTATATTTATGTGTAAGCAATACTACGCTAATATAAATAAACTATTTATTGCGAGTAACTTCTTATGGAAAATATTCTAAATTCTTTCCCCGATTTCGCCACATTTTCCATTGCCGCTTCTCTCGTCGAAGCGTAATGATATATAGCCAATAGCTTTACTCGACGAATAGGCTTTTTAACGCTAAAATAACTTTACCAATCGATTCATTAGTTTCTAAGTTTAGCGAGTTCATGCAAACAAATTCTTTAAAAATACAATATCCGTGTCGCAGTGATGACGAAGGAGGCCGGCGTGGGCGAGCTGGAGGTGGTGTGCGAGACGCTGGGCGAGCGCCGCGTGCGCCTGCCGCTCGACGTGCGGGACGACGGACAGGCCGCCAGGGTGCGGCTGCGGCCCGCCACGCCGGACCACTACCGGCTCTACATCACTTATGGAGGTAACACTCGCCATAACTAATAAGTCTATCCATCTTTTAGGTGCCAGTCACGGTTTTAATACCAAGGGAGGCTTAGCCCTGGTCGATAATAAAGATCACATTTTGGACTATGTACTTGGAAACAGAATAAACTTTGACTTTGACATTAACTTAATTGCGTGGTTAATAAAAATTGGAAATGAAAGTCGTACAATATTGATTAAACTATGTCCGACATAGTAGGTAGTTCTTAATATGTGTGTGCTCAGTGGAAACACTATTTGGACCGAAATTACCATAAAGTCCCATTGCAATCACTTATTCTCAGCTAAGTTTCAATAATAATATAATGTTGGTATCCCCCAGGCGCGCCGGTGGGCGGCAGTCCGGTGTCGCTGGGCGTGTTATCAGGGCGCGCGGGGGGAGCGCGGTGCGCGGGCACGGGGCTTGCGCACGCGCACGTCGGCAAGGAGGCCGCATTCACCATACACTGCGCAGACGAACACGCGCCCACCGTGCAGGTAATGTTACCATTATATATTAACGCTGAATTTCATATACCTTTAAAATTGTGTGTTTTTTATTAACACTGATAACAAATAGTTTTCCCCTAATAAGTTGTGATTCATAAGCTATAACAAACATAACTGAAAATATTTATTTAAATTCATCAATTTATTAATGTTTAATATTATTTTTGTGTTTGGTCTTAACAGGTGGAAAGGTTAACAGATGACAAAGAAGACAATGCAGATTCTGGACTGTTAGAATGCCGAGTGGTGCCTGGTGCGCCGAGGGAGTGGCTGTGCGCATATATTCCTCTAGTAGTAGGCCTGTATGAAGTAAGGATATTCACATCGACCGGACCGCTGCCTGGCAGCCCATTCTCTGTAAAAGTAAGTGCTACTAATTTAAAAGTTGATAAAAATAAAAAGATCTATGTTCGTGCTTTACCTAAAATAAAACTTAATAATCAGAAGAAAATAATTGAATTAGTAAGTTATTCCAGTATTTGATAGTACTACAAAAATATGAATAATTTCAAACTTATGTTTCAATTTGAGATGGTAGTGACCACGAAACTTGCAGCATTGCAAACGCAACGATTGTTTCTAATGTTCAATAAAGCAGGTGGGACTAACCCCACCTCAAATTTAAAAAGAACATAAATTCCTACAGTAGTTACCAAACTATAGTTTCCAATGCATGTATAAACGAAGCAGCCCCAATAATAACTCTCTTAACTCGTATATTGTGTTGATATAAATACAAAGTTTGGTCCTGCAGGTGATCGACACGTCGGCGATCGTGGCGGTGGGCGGGTGGGGCGCGGACGGGTCGGGGCGGGTGCGCGCGCCCTGCAAGCTCGTGCTCGACACCAGCAGCGCCGGGCCCGGCACGCTCGAGTGCTTGCTCGCCGGCAGGCATCAGCGTTAGTAACACGTTATTATATTTGCGATCTTTTTGTCCATAGTGGTCAACAACCTGTGTGTTAACTTCTGTACGATTGAAAAGTTTTGTCGAAAAAAACCTGTTGCATACTAACAAACATACGCAAGAAGTTAATAAAAGCGTGCTAGAATTAGTAATATTTTGTAAGTTGTAGATTTATCACAGTATTGTTTTTCATCTGTCTTCCTGATTCCGTTGCTTTAATAAGTCATATAGTTGAAGTATGCTTTATTGTATTCGTATATGTCCAATATCACCACCACATTGAAGATACTGTAAACGTACCCAGGTTGATATAATTTTTTAAAATTATTTTCTCGATTCCCGTCTTCAAACAAACCAGCCCAATCAAAACAATTTTTTTGCAGTATATTGACTTGTTAAGCAGTGATGGCCTCGAGGTTTGGGCGCACGGTTGAGAATCTCAGCGGTCGCGGGTTCAAACCCCAGGCACACACCTCTGACTTTTCGAAATTATGTGTGTATTCACATTGAATTATCACTTGCTTTAACGGTGAAGGCAAAACATCGTGATAAAACCTGCACACCTAAAAAGTTCCTAGAAATTTCTTAGGTGTGTAGTCCGCCAACCCACACTAGGCCAGCGTGGTGGACTATGGCCTAAACCCTCTCAATGGTAGAGGAGACCCGTGCTCAGCATTGGGACGTATATGGGTTGATCACGACGATATTGACTTGTGTGTGCAGGCGTGGAGACGGTATCCGGTCGCGCGGTAGTTACCCTGGCGGGCGCGGAGGGCGCGAGCGGCGAGCTGGAGCTGGAGCTGAGCTACAACGGCGCGGCGGTGGCGGGCGCGCCCCGCTGCGCGCTCGTGCCCGCGCACCACTCCGCAGACAGGGTCACGCTCGCCGGACGGGGGCTGGCACATGCCGCGCCGCACGCACCCGCTGTCTTCACCATCGGTACACACTACTTCGTACTACCTTGCATTAGACAAAACTTTTACCGTCTTGTGTCTGCAGAAGCTGTAGTATCGTCTACCACAACAAAATTTTAATAGTGTTACAATTTTTTTGTTTTTTAATTGTTTTGTTTGTTATTTAAAATCTAGCATAGAAGTTATAACTACAACAACAAACACCGTTTAAAACATCATGTTATTAGCTGATGATAAGTATTATGAACAAAAATCCACTTTACATAATCCTTGCTTTAATAACATTTTCTTAATATGTTCCTCTACAGATGGCAGTGCTGCGGGTCCGGGCGCTCCTGAGGCATCACTGACGTCATCGGAGGGTGACACCGTGCCCGTGGCACTAGCAGCCGCGGGTCCCGGACTGTGGCGAGCCACATACACGCCCAGGAGGCCGGGCGATCACCAACTACGCGTGCTGTGGGCTGGACGACTTGTTAAAGGTATTGCCATATTTATCTTTGTAGATATCGAAATTTAAAAAATAGGCACGAGTTATCATGTTCATCAACATATACTGTCTTATTAGTTATTAGTCTTAATTTTAAAGTAGTTTTTTGAAGCTACACAAGGAAGCTTAATTGTGAAATAATCTAAGTAAATATTAAATGACTTTCCACATCAGCAATTAGTAATATACTGTTCGAAATCCGATGATTTGGTTTAGTCAATACAAAATATCATATATCGAGTTTATAACTTTTGCTTTGATGTGAATGCGAAGGATATCACTACACCTATAAATGAGAATGTATAATTCAAGTGGACAAAAGAATATACAGCAGATATCAAGTAATGTATTTGCGCAGGTTGTCCGCTGACAGTGAGCGTGTCCGCGGGTACGGAGAGCGGCGACGCGTCGCGCGTGGTGTGCTCGGGCGCGGGGCTGAGCGGCGGCGTGGTGGGGCGCGAGATCCGCTCGTGGATCGACACGCGCCGCGCCGGGCCCGGGGAACTCACCGCGCACTGCACCGGGCCCAACAAGGTCTATACTCATGCTGATTATATTTGTACCTTTATAGTAAGGTGTGGTTTCCTAACTTCATCGCATAACTTCCAAAAATTCATTTTTTGTAAAAAGTAAAGCAAAAATTTCGGAGTAACGTATAATGTTGGTGTATGTATGTTGAATATATGTATACATACAAAAGATCGATTGCGGAAACCTTACAGTTGAAAATTGATAGTCGTTCTTTTATTGTGGCAACACACAAATTATGTCCAGCATATGGCAAGGAAAACATCTTCGATTATGTCTACCAGTTTAAAACAATAAAAAATGCCTTTTATAATGTCATATTAAATATTTAAATCTTAACATTGTAACTGTATCCATGGGTCATTTAGAATTTAACTTAAACGTGGCAGCGTTTAACTAGCAAAATGACTAATACGAAGTTGTATCCAGGTGGCGTACTGCGAGCTGTACGAGCACGGCGACGGCACGTTCACGCTGAACGTGAAGCCGGCGGAGGCGGGGCGGCACATGCTCAGCATACAGTTCGCCGGCGAACACGTGCCCGGCTCGCCCTTCGTGCTCAAGGTCGCAGGGGCACCGGACCCTTCCAAGGTATACCATATTAGTTAACCATTCTGATCGGATAAAGGCTATTTTCAAGACATAATAACTTATTGTAACTAGGTACGAACCTAGAACATGTTTCACATATTTCATGAATCTTCAATATTCTTATAAATAGAACAATTTTAACGTGCTCTGTACGTATTGAATGTATGTAATAATATCTTATAGTATTTGAAAATGTTGACAACAAATTACGTTCTATGTTTAAGACACCACATTCTTATATTGCATACTGTTGGTGTAGTGAAAATTATATGAGCATCAAATTTTTCTAAGATTCCATGTTGTCTATATAATCCCTAAATTTATAAAATAAACTACAAATCATACCCCAGTAACATAACCTAGACCAAAGCAGCAAACCCACAGTAAACTCACCATAATAGTACGCAGTACATTACCTGTTCATACCAGTATCTATATAAAACTCGTAAACCAAACCCGCAATGTACGTAGGTCCATAGCAAACCCACCATGATATTACGCATTACATTGCGTGCTCTTACTACTATCTGAGTAAAATTCCTAAACAAACCCCGCAATGCATCAGGTCCGCGTGTACGGGCCGGGCGTGGAGCCGGGCGTGCTGGCGACGTTCCAGTCGCGGTTCCTGTGCGACACGCGCGGCGCGGGCGCGGGGCAGCTCACGGTGCGCGTGCGCGGGCCCAAGGGCGCCTTCCGCGTCGAGATGCAGCGGGAGAGCCAGAAGGACCGCACTATACTGTGCAAGGTACGCTCGTATAATTACTAATGGTAACTTTAATGATGCTAGTGAAACTGCAGCTTTCGAATTTAGCTAATTTACTAGATTATTCAAAACCGCCTTAATAATTGGGTAAGTATTCAAGTCATATAGTTATGGTTTGAAATATTCACCGTTCGCATCACCTTCAGGTTCCGCCAGATCAAATGACCAAAATGTGTAAAATATGTGGGTTACTTATTGCCACACATATCTTCAGCAAAGATGACGTCATATACATAAGGAATTTTTCCTCTTCCGTTCTCATGAATCTGCTATTTTGGATCTATTAATTTAAACTGTTAAATCATTATTATTATATTGATAACGCACGTGGATGATGAGTCATTGTTTGAAATTTGTTTTATCAAAATAATGAGCTATCATAATATTTGATTGCGCCTTTGTGAGATGCAAATTTTGACATTATCTTCCCTGCAAGTAATAAAAATATCACTAGTCATCAAGTACAGTATTAGATAAAATGTGAATTATTTTTTAATACTATTATAATACATAAACGTGCATATTACGACTAAGACTTTCGGAAAGTGAATTGACGTTTCGAACGCGTTCGAAAAACTGAACGTCTTCATAATCAACAGTATTTATTGTAAAACTTGATGGGTTGTGGTCATCTTAGCGGCCATTTCGGCTACTTGTTACCTGCGATTTCATTCCCTTAGGTCCTAATGGTTAAACTATTTAAAAATGGTAGTGGCTGAGATTAGAATTCCATCAAATATTTCTCACATAGCATTTACGCACTCTTGAAATAATAAGAGCCTTTCACATTCTAAGTTGCCCATTATTTGTAGGCTTACGGCTTAGTAGTACGGCGTAGTAGTAATTACTCTTTCTTTTCTTATTCATAATTTTTGCACTTAACGTATAAACATGAAGCGAATCCTATACCTGAGAGTTCTGTACAAGAACTTCAAATGTAAGAAAAGTGTATTATAGAGTGTGCAGAGGGCGCCCGCATTAAAATATTTATAAATCAAATCAATATCTGACAATGAATAGTTCAATAACAATGCGATTAAAAAGTCCGCTGTAAGCTTGTGATAAAATCTCTAGAAATGATTAGCTACCTATTACAACAACACCTATAGGTAAAATATAAAAAAATCAGCGATTGATAAACATGATTCCTTATTCTCAGATAACTTTGCCTAATGATAAAAGAATAACAAATTAACTTACCAATTTGTTTTGCTTCGTTACTAAAAAACATTCAATGTTTTATCAACTAATATTAAGCGATATTATAAAAATATTAGACAGCAAAAATTATAATATATAGATGAAGGAAGCATGCGAAAGCTATTTTGAGAGTTACATCACATGAATAATTATTAAAGAATCTGATACACAATCAATCTAATGTGATTTTAACTAAATAACTAATTTTATTCCTCAATTTCCCATTAACTATAGTAATTATTTTGCTCTCATACAAAATATAGGAATAAACATTATCAACGCCTTACCTAGAATTTAACAATTTTATATTCCATTATTACAATATTTTATGTTAGTTTTGACTGTTTTCGCAAGACATTTACAGGCAATATACTGTTTTGCCTATTCCATTCATCAGATGGGCAAATTAATGGGCCACTATGAACGATGAAGTCACCTTATCTGAATGTTATCTTTTAAATGCATTGTCTACTATCTGGGTGAAGGCTACGCGCCTCAGTTTCATAGTTTACGACCATAAGTTTAGCGATAATTAAGACGTAAACAGATGGACAAATGACCTAGCCAACGCCATGGGTATTTCAATGTCGCACATAAAAATGTGGAGAAACGTGATTCTCTAGTTAGTTTATCCTTAGTTTGTTGGATGTGTGTAGCCTATAATTGTAACAAAACGCGGTGTCTTACCAACATACACCGAAATCAAACTAATAGGCTCTTAAAATATATCTACTTATGTGCTGTTTACGTATTAATTAAGCCCACAACAAAACATTACATTACAGGATGGATATTACTGTCAAGTCTTCTATGCGCTGCATATTTGTGTCAATTCCATGTCTTATTGTATCTATTTGTTAATTGATCCTTAACGCCATTTTCGATAAGAACTAAATACGAAAATCTATGCAAAATTGTATAATGCTGATTGAATATGTATGTCTACAGTTCTCCCCCACCGAGCCGGGCGACTACCGCGTGGAGGTGCGGTGGGCGGGGCGGCACGTGCCCGGCTCCCCCTTCCCCGTCATGATCTTCGACACGCAGGAGGAACTGCGCCGGTACCTACAGGCCACCGTGCCCTAACCATTGTACACAAAGCTAGAACACAAAGGTTTAATCGTAATACTAGAACTCTTTTGTTATTTTTCCCCAGTTTAAATTTATCAAGGAAAAATAAATTTTGAAAAAAAGTGTGGTAAAGTCACAAGCTGATCACCGTGTTTTGTTTAGTGTATTGTGTGATATAATCGTTGTTTTTTTTTGCCACTGAATTGTTTTATTTACTCAATTGTGTAGAAGGATAGTGGTAATGTTTATGAAAAATGTAAAAAAAATTAGAGTGTAATAAAATTATCCGTCCAGTTGTTTTAAGGTTCAAAATTGAATTTCGTGTTTTGTAACAACATACCTTCTTCACCAATAATTCACAATATGAAAAACATTCATGATACATTTTGTATTCTATTTTGAAAAGTACATGCAGTCTAAAGCAAAAGGTTTGAACAAAAAAAGAAACATAATAATATTATTTGTTAATAATTTATTAATAAATCATTTAGATATAAAACCATTTAACTTAACTAACGAACTTTTATTGTTATTACGCGGTCAAATTCGTACAAAATGGACAATGAGAATTTGACCGAGTAAACTTAAGCTGATTCTTCAGTTACTAATTGTTAATAAATTGAAACTTATCAGGTTACTCTGTTGTTTTATATCTCCCACCCGTACAATACCCGTGATCCTATAATCAGTAAACTGATTTTATAAAACGATATCATATCGAATTATTGACGTCAAGTAATGTAATAAACAACTCGATGGTATGGTACCTACTCACGGTATCTGTCCAATCATTTCTATTTGGTAATATTATGTAACTAGTAAAGGCTTACTGCCTGCGTGGTAATCGAAAATCCAAATAAATTGTAATTACAGCCACAAGTATAAAGTCTTAGGAACCTTGACTTTTCAGTAATGTCTATTACATAGTAGGGGAAACTGGGGACACTTGATCCCCCTTTTGTTTTTCAGCCCTCATTTTCTTAATATTGATCGGATTTTAATTTTGTTGGTACTGAAACACGTGCAATTTATTTGGCTATACTATGTATGATACCCAACGATCTCAGTGTATTAATTTAGTTATAATTCCACTATAAGTACGAGTAGGGAAATGTATCTAGTGTCCCCTATATATAATATGTACGACTTGATCCTCTCCCTCTGGAACACTTGATCCTTGGGAATATCTCCTGAATTTGGGGTCGATATGATGCCATTACTAGGAATAAATACTAAAAATATGTTCAAGATTTATATGCTCACGCAATGAATAACTTTCTAGTATTATTTAAATCACTGACATATCTTTTTAGTTTCATAACCGCTAATGGGCACTCTTTTACCGTACCCCTACAACTTTTACGAACAATAACATCATTCACAGCCAACGCCAATATTTGTTTACCGATTAGTGCTCCATTTTGCGCACCTTCTCTTGTTTTGTAAATTCGAGGCACTTGATCCCATAATAAAATAGAGGATCAAGTGTCCCATAATAACAAGGACCATGTGTACCTAACAGCACTTAGATTACAAAACATTTAATATATAAATATATTTTAAGATTAACACTTTTCTCTGTTACAAAAGAAAAAAATCTTTTCTAAATATTCTTAAAATCAAAATTAAAACTTACGAAAAAAAAAATTCAGCAACACAAATCATACATCGTCCGCCACCTGCAAAAAGTGTCAAATCTGGCCGGTGGACCACTATTAAAATTTGGCGGGTACTATTATTAACCTTTCAATTGCACTTTGTTGCTTTGTGAATTCAGTGTACCTAGTCTCCCGTAAGGATCAAATTTCCCCAGTTTCCCCTATATGAAGAAATCTGTAGGTACTTAAACAAGAATTCTCAAAAGAGTCAACTACATGTAAATCATTAAAAACCCAATTGCTTTAAACATTTCCCAAATTTCTTACAAAATATCTTTACAAAATTAGTAAATCGTAAAAGAACTGGGTTACAACTTACAAGTCAAGCTTAGTGACAAACTTTTCTTAAACGGATTTCACAGACGAAAAAACTTACTTTTCTCTCTTAGTTACAATTAAAAAATGACTTAGACCAGTAATGATCTATATTTATAAATGGACATTTTGACCGTAACATCATTTAAAAGCGACGGTAAAGCGCTCACAGCATTCTTTGGTATCGCGTTAATCAGTTACAAGCTTATTAATACGCGTTTCATTAGATTCAACTACCCTCATAAAAAAATACAATTCACTGTGAGCCCGGTCTAAACCTAAAGGATAATGTGCGTCTATCGGGAAAGCTTGTTCGAGTATCGCCAGCCAGTTGGGCACGCAACGCGTCCAAACTCTGCCATAACTGCTGCATTTGGCCGAAAATTATTACTTCCAATCGCTGAATTGAGGAATGCAGTTCTCCTGTTCAGAAGAAACAATTGTGAGTATATCGAGCCGTTTTTAATAGTAGCGTTATCGTAAAGCTCTATCTTCCATAAAAGAACATTGTATACTGATTTAATAGCATGCTTCTTAATCAATGCTGGCACAATGTTACCAGTTACCACGATCACGAAATAATTTTTTCCTTACTTAATCTTTTGTTGTCCAAGTAACTCTAATAATATTCTAGAGAACCCAGGAAGAAATCTTACAATCGAATGTATTTTTAAAACTATTTATTTACGCTTCATTGCACACCAAATTAAAGAATAAAAAATATGTATAAGCAACATTAATATTAGGCTGTGTTTATTCAAATATATAATTTAATGGCTACTTTCGTCAAAGTCCTATTTACTGTAGCGATATTAATTTCGTATGAAAGTATTCACTTGTAGTTGGAAAATTATTTTTGGTATTGCTACCAATTTGTAGAAACAAAAACAGGCTAATTCCTTTCAACCAATATTTTTTTCTTCTCTTTAAGGCCCCTTCGTGTCTCTTTACTTACTTGAAGTAACAACTCCGTGAAGCCTCCTAGTGATTGTGGCATTGGCTGTAGCGTTTACTTCTTGAGTTTTGACTGAGCACATCGCTCGAGCCTCTTCTCGAGGCCCGCTGCCGTGGTACGTAGAATTTCGTACTTCGATATATGGCGTGCGTTGTGATGCCGGTGTACTGTTTATTGAATAGGTCGGTCCACGTGCTAAGAATAATAACCAATCAAAAGTACATTTAAAGGCAATAAGGTTATGTAGTAATTACGCCGATTAACCAAAAGAAGTAAATAAGTCCCGTGAAATAGAGAACGAGTAGGTATTTAAACACTCCGTGTTTCTATATTGAATAACTGAAAAACACAATGACATTGCATAATCGGGAGCTGAATCCGGGATCTCAAAGGCTAAATGATGTTGCGGGGCCAACAATGCAGAAAATTTAAAATGAAGAAGTAACTAAGACAGTTAAAAGTTATTAATTATATTAATCAAAAACTTTTTTCTTAATAATTTTATTTCTCCTTCGCGATGTGTACATATTTTGTTTTTACCCTTAACGATATTTTTTTAATCACACATGATACTCAAACAAACAGTAATTCGCCAAATTTACTATTAATGTGGCCATTCTTCTTCTTCTTCTTCATCAACCCATTTTCGCCCACTGCTGAGCACGGGTCTCCTCTACCATTGAGAGGGTTTAGGCCATAGTCCACCACGCTGGCCTAGTGCGGGTTGGCGGACTACACACCTAAGAAATTCCTAAGAACACTTAGGTGTGCAGGTTTCATCACGATGTTTTCCTTCACCGTTAAAGCAAGTGATAATTCAATGTGAATATACACATAACTTCGAAAAGTCAGAGGTGTGTGCCTGGGGTTCGAACCCGCGACCGTCGAGATTCTCGACCGCGCGCCCAAACCTCGAGGCCATCACATATATAAATTTAATCGCAATCCATATTGATAGTAAGGAAAGTATTGTAAGTAATGTAGAAAATAGTAGGACTAGTAAAGGTATTTTTTCATACATTGAAAAACGCTTGTCATGTCCGTGGCTGAAAGGGGCCTAATTCTGTACGATCAAGTTTTCTTAGTCCATTATGAACTAAGACTGTATAAACAAATGATTTTTACAACCGATTGTAATGAGTTCAACAGCCCTACAACGTTAGAGCAACGTGCTACAGTTCTGGGCCTGTTTCCACGGTAACATTATCTTTTCTATGACGCTTCGGAGTAATTTACACCATCGCTGAATAAACTATTTCATCGTGATGGAATGTTTATGTAACCTCGACTTACACAACATTTTTCGGGCCGTTTTCAGAGCTCATAGACAAGATAAGCTTTAAAGAGACTAAACTTTGAAAAAATTGCGCTATTTTTAAACAGCTGGATGAACTGTCAATCATAAGGGAGCAGAAGCTTTTATAATCAATAGAAAAACAAAAATTAAGAAATGAATTTGAATTTCATCATAAAATATATCTATGTATGAGTATAATATTGTATTTATTATTTTTTGTTATTGTAATAAATTGAGAGTATAAATTTTGTTATAGTCTCAATAAATTCGGCTATTATAAGTAATTTCTAAAAATTTAGCCCTATTTGTGATGGGGAGTAGTTATCTAATTTAGGGACTTTATTATAAAAAAATAATTAATAATTTAATTACTAAATATAATTAAGATATAAAACTATTTCTAGACAATAAATATAAAACTTTTAGAAAATTACGTATTTCTTTAAAAGAGTTAAATGAACAAAATAAAATACATACCTATATGATATGCGGGTGCAGTTGTAACATACGACACTATAACATAAAATAACACACCGGCAACAACCATATTTGGAACCATCTTAAATTGAAAAACTACTGCTCTATCACAATTGCATATAAAAATATTAAATAAATCTACAAAGTAATTTTTGTAACTATAAAATAGTAACTTCTCCGAGAGATTTTTTCTCTCAAGGAACGATAGTATCGACTAGATACGCGTCCTTTACGCACTGTTCGGATTTGGTGTATGTTTGACACAGGTCAGCCGGTACTGAATGAGATGTTCGTGAGCAGAGAATAAATACTATTTTGTACACGTGAACGCTCGCTAAATGTACAGCATCACAATACTTACATATTACATATGCAGACCACACAACTTTTATACTTTACATACAATTACATATTGAGTTAAACTGATTTGTATAAGACTATTACACTGCCAACGTAATTGATTTGTCAATAGTATAATAAAGCCAGACTTTATTTTAAAATTTCAACAATATGGGAAAGAACCAACGGTAGAGCTCGTCGGTAGAGGTCGTTAAGTACCTATAAAACGTTATTAAGATTTTCTATAAGGAATTTCTCACTGCCAAAATGAAGCCTGGAAAAGAGCGCAAAAAAAAACAAATAAACCAACCGTTATTTTATGATACAAAACTAACAGTTGGCAAAGTATATGTGTGTACGAAATGGGAATAAACTTTTGGGCACAGCGCTCCTCTACTGCTGTAGATCGCGTAAACATTAACCAACAAATTATTTCAATGGAGTGTTACATCTATGCTTAATAAATGGTGGAGTTTTAGATTGGATGAATGCGCAAGTCGGTAAATGCTGGTTCGAATTTTAATAGTCCATTTATCGAGTAATTCATTAGGCTGTGAAATATCACCGTTCGACAAATGCGACCGAAACATGAATGAAAAATGTGGAAAGACGGGATGTATATTCCTTTTAAACTGCTGTTCAATATAAGATAATTCTATAATTGAACTTTCCCAAGAAAAAGGAAATATATTACATTACACAACACCTGGTTTTTATCGGTTTATTACAGTATGCAGAGAGGTGAAAGCACTTTAGACATAAATATTAGTTGAGTTGAAGGCCACCTACATCGAAGATCATGTCTGGCATTTCTGTACAAGCAATCCTTTCAAGAAAGCGAAGTTTAGTAACCAATAATGATCTTTCTTGGAAAGGATGTTGTAGAAATCTCGAATAATTCGCTTTCAATTATAAAATGCGCCTATATTTAGTGACGTAAATGAAGAAAATCACGATGTAATGCGCTGATTTTATTAAGCGTCAGATGTAGTGTAATTGGTACATTAATTATAAATAACTCAAAAATTAGTTTATCGAC
Source organism: Cephonodes hylas (assembly GCA_030295005.1). NCBI lineage: Eukaryota > Metazoa > Arthropoda > Insecta > Lepidoptera > Sphingidae > Cephonodes > Cephonodes hylas. The sequence continues at coordinate 8,544,058 of AP025363.1, read as the reverse complement.
CGTGTCTCAGTAACTTTGTACAGAAATGTCGTAGTCTAAATAGGCACATTTCATTTAAAAAATTGTATTTTTAAAACTTACCAAGCTTACAGCATAACCGATAGTTAAACCAACTAAGAACACATAAAAATGTCCTAGATCCAAATGCTGTGACCAATAAGCTTTTTGATTGAAAGTAATTTTCTCATATAAACTTTTCTATTTTTATACCTACCATAAAAATATTAACGACAGGGAGCTGTTGTAGAGCATTGTTTTAATTGGTTTCTGCGATGTTCAAACAATCGGTTTAAATAGCTTTCCTTCTTGGCGTCAAGGTTTAGGCATCCGATCGAGAATCACTGCGGTGGCAGGTTCAAATCACATGCACATACTACTATTTACTTTAACAGCAGAGTAAAACATCGCGAGGAAACCAACACACCTCGCAGTTATGAAGGAGATCCAATACCAGCGGTGGGTCGTATATGGCCTGATGATGGTTCCCTTTGCTATGATTTTTATCTACATATTCATCGAAGTATCACTAACTTATTAGAATAATTGCAAAATTATGCAAAATAGTGTTAAATAGTTTAGCTACATAATAGTATAATACGCAATGTTAAATTACAAAATATATAATAAAGTAATGAATGAACTTATTTAAACTAATATATGAACAGGCAGCAATGTTTTATTAGTATCTGAAAACCACTAAACTATTTACTAAAAACCGTAAAAGCGTTATAAAATTGATCATAAAACTGCGATAAACACACTCCAGAAGGCAACTGTTGTGAGGTTCGCAAGAATTTCATGTAAGGCCCCAAAATTATTATGTAGGTACACTTTATAAATCCAAGGCCCAATGTTGTATACCAGAACAAACGGTTGAGCATCTACACATTTATCAAACAAAAAGAATAGAACAACTGTCAGGTCGTTTTGGGAGATTTATAGTCGTCACTTAATTACAGCTACTGGGCTACCTTCAGTCATGCTCCACTTGTGAGAATAGTTGACCTAATTCTACAACTTCGGCCCTCCGACACTACAACCGTTTAGGAGAAAAATATCGGCCCGAGTATAGGCAATTTATTAATTGATTTACGAGCGTAGCGCGGGCTTTCAACTCCGCTATTGAGAATATGTCGGCATTTAGTCATCATGTGAGTTTTTGACATCTGGCTTCGGCGTCGCATGAGTTCAAATACAAATAATGGGATGCAATAAATCTTAGCTAGATCTGTTCAAAGGCAGGAACATCAGCCGACATTGTTTAATTAACTATTCATATAGAATCTGTATTGTAGGCATCTCAATATTTTTAATAAAAATTCTCTCTCTCAGTAGACTAATTGATGCCGACATTTAGACCAGAATATAATCAGTTTAAAGTATTTTTTAAACATACAATACGTAGAATTATACTTACAAGTAATTGTGCTGATTGTATTTTTGGTGTCGGCGCTAGTTGCAACTAATTGTGTCCAATGATTTCAATGCATTTTTCCGTACATCTCGATTTGGTCAATTCGGGTCGATGATCTGTATATTACGCGTCTACCTACTTTTCAACATAATGAGTCATCAATTTTAGATGGCGCCCATAAAAGTCAGGATACCTTTTCAGTGAATACAATCGCCTCTATGAACTCTGAGTTATGGTAATACATTATGCAACATGCTATAAAGAGCAGTCTAGAGATGGGAGCGCCGACTTTGTCACAGATATGCATCTAATCCGTTTTATTTTCCGAATTGTGTCAAGGACCTAAATACCAAACAGGTTATGGAAGCAATTGTGAAGCAGCTTTTGTACTCATGGGAAAATTAATTTAGATAGAATACTATTTACTGGTGTATTGACGGGTCATTGCAATCACTCTGATTGCATATTCAAATGCAACTAGACTTTTTTCTACAATTGACAATGTATAGATGAATGGGTGTTCTGATCGCTCTATTACCCATACAGATCAGGTCTTATTAACGACGTAATCCTGTGAAAAGCAGCAGACGAGTATCGAAAAAACTATCCCAGTTCAACTAATCTCAAAATACACACGCACCTACGCAAGCATGAACTGAGATTAACTGATAATTCCGCTTTCGTAACTTTGATAAAATTAACCTTTGGTTTTACGCATGTTCACGGTCAAACAGAATCCAATATTGTATGCGTGTCAGCATTATGCTCAAGCCTCAAGGCACTGTTGAGTGGAAGTCTTTGATCTTTTGTCCCAAAAAAAAAAAAACAAATAATAGACAATTACCTTATTCCATAGGCGTTCTCAATTTAAAATGCAATTACTTATGTCGTCTAACAATTGGTTTAAACGTTGTATGAATATATTTAGTTCAAGTAACGTAACAAAGACGTCACAAACGTATTACCATGTAACTCTTCCTATAATATTCAGTTAATCTTTTTTTACTATGCCAAACTTATGTTATTTATATACTTTGTTGTACACAATGAAAACATAAAAATAAAATAGAAAACTTTTTAAATTTACATATGATTGAATATTATCAAAAAAAATTCTACTAATTGGTAATAGCCATCACCATCAATTGTTTTAGGTAAATGTTTTTAACTGATATCTAAATATATCTATGTTTATTTCATTCCAGAATAATGATATACTAAAAGTTCTCCTTAATACTGTCTGTGGCAATTCAAAAACAAATTTAGAGTTCACCAACTTTTTTTGTGAATTAAAATCTAATAAATAAAAATAATGATCTCCATACGGTAATTAAAGTTAGCTTTCTCCTTTTACAGCCTGGCCTCTCACTTCTAAGTAACTACACCACGGAGTTTCCTCATTCCCGAAGAGACAAACGAACAAATTTCAGTATAATTGTAGATATTAAATTACTACCTAGACCATTATTTTTATGAAGAGCAGATAAAAATTAGGGTTTACAGGTGTTAATAAAATACTATCTAATGGTAATTAAAAGGGTAATAAACATTCTTTTTTTTTCATTCTTATTTATATGTAATAAAGTCTTATGACTTTCGAAAGTCAGTGAGTTATTACAAAAACAGACGTAAGGCATTCTGTCACCATAAGTACAATATGCTTTGTTTCGGCGGACTATAAGTCGACTATAAAACGATAAAACGTAAGTTATTTTGAAATATTGTTATTCTAAAAAAAAATTCTATAGTCTGTACTGTTCTGTTTAACTGTTGTATGGAAAAAGTCAACATTTTTTTTTTGAAGGGATTTTTTTTTACACCAATGGGCTTGTGATCACCGTAGCAATGCTGTGCCTTATTTTCCGATCACGGTCTAAATACATCCTGTATAATACTATATTAATTAATTGTAAATTTGACAACATTATTGCTTATTTTATAGGTGATTAGTAAGAAGTTTCATTGTGTGACGGAAATTCCATTCGAAAATAATCACTAAAATCTCGTCTGTATACAGCACATACTTGTAAAAATACAACTGTCCATAGATATAAATAATAGATATAAATTGCGAGCACTAAGAAAGAATTCGTAGAAGTATGTGCGTCATATTTATAATAAACTATCTGTAGCCGTACGCCAAACTTTATACTACAAAAGGAATATTTTTTTTGCATTCTTCCCACGTTCTTCTTAGTTCTTAGTTCGAATCAGATCAGATCACGAAATTAGCGTGTTAAGACATACAAACTTTGGCTGTATTGATGTGTGATGTTCATCGGCCCTTAGCCGCTGAATTCGAGTTTTAGACAGGACATAATAAAAAGCGAAGCAAGTTTGTTTATTGGTTCGCGAATACGATTTAGATGAATGTAAATACGAATTTATAAGAGCCCTAGAAAAATGTCAAGTGGTAAACAAAACTTGCATAGTAATCCACGATCGTTTGGAAGATAAAAGCCTACTACACATTTTAATTGTTTACAGCAACGAGGCTCAACTTCTCGCAGACACAATGCACATAATATTAAATACTAATATAATAAGTTGAAGAGTTCCATTGTTTACTTGCTTCAACGAGCTTATCTCAAAAAGTACTGATCCGATTTAGGATATTGTTTCTGCATTAGATAACACATTTATGAGGAAGACCATCTTGCATAAAAAATAACAGCCATTATTTTTCTTTTTTAAAGTGTTTATATGGGAAGCAGTGATGGCCTCGAGGGAAGCAGTGATGGCCTCGAGGTTTGGGCGCGCGGTCGAGGATCTCGACGGTCGCGGGTTCGAACCCCAGGCACACACCTCTGACTTTTCGAAGTTATGTGTGTATTCACATTGAATCATCACTTGCTTTAACGGTGAAGGAAAACATCGTGATGAAACCTGCACACCTAAGAGTTCTTAGGAATTTCTTAGGTGTGTAGTCCGCCAACCCGCACTAGGCCAGCGTGGTGGACTATGGCCTAAACCCTCTCAATGGTAGAGGAGACCCGTGCTCAGCAGTGGGCGAAAATGGGTTGATGAAGAAGAAGAAGAAAGTGTTTATATTATGGATTCAATACGTTTTAACCAGTGGCGGTACTTCCATAGAAGCCCGAAAGCCCGACTTGCCTTACATAGTTCCGAATAACGAACTTAACGATTGTTTATTTATAAAATAACGCTATAAACGTGAATGTGAGTACTAACCGGTAGGTATTTATTAGTCCTACGTACCAAAAAAAATATGCTGCTACTAAATAAACATTTCGGCTTGCCTTAGTTTGACACCCTAGGCACGCCACTGGTTTTAACATTAAATTGATGGCATTCTTTCGTTAAAAGAAACGACGTGGCAACAGACAATTCGACCCTGCCCATGGGATAAGAATAGATATAATGAAATGATTTTAATTTCATAGACGTGGTGTTTACGCATTTCTGCTCATTTAATGAAACAGATGTAGATTTGTTTGAAGTTTGCCCACGAGCAAATGGTATCTACCTGACAGCGTCGGTGGTCCCGTAGGATAAGGTTTTCGATTCCGGATTGAGCAAAGTATTATTGGTTTTTTTAACCTTCCCTTTGGGAATACTAGCGATAGCGAATGCATCTTTGTATACGAGAACCCTATTTGCACTATACTACAGTAATATACTGACCTTTAAACCATTTTAATGTGTCTTAGCCAAACGGCAAGTAATTATTAATTGGTTCAATTCTTCCTGAGTTTTCTCATTTTTTTACTGAACCAGTACCTAAGTACCGATAGTAATCTAGCAACATTTTTACAAAAGCAAGAAAGATCTGAACAATATTAAAATGTTAGCCGATTATGTAAAATTCTCGGCAAATTCGCGATCGAAAACTAGAGCATAATAAACAAATCAATTAATTCAGTGATTGGAAATATAATCTCATTAATACTTTTATCCGCATAATTATATTGATCGATCGATTTTTATAAATCAGCGCATCGGGTTTTATCAAAGACTTTTATTAATACTCGAATAAATCTCCGAACTATTCAGTTGCTTATATGTTAGTGCTGTGAATAGTTTTACTCGGTGGAACATAAAATTTAGGTATGAAATATTAAATATCCATTTATTGTGAGTGTGTAACACGACAACGCAAAACTGACAAATATAAATAATTGTATATTACTTTAGAGCTATGCATCGGAATTTTATTTAAGTGATAGAATCCATTTATTGTCGAAATCGTTTTACAGAATGGTCTATTACTAAATAGATATTTTTACGACGAACACGTTTTCGACGCAGTCACATTGATAATATCTACCTTTAAATTAATGTTTAATATATTTAGTGATAAAAGTAGATCGATTATGGTGGTATTTTATTTTATTTCGAAAAATATTTCTCATGAAAGCTATCTGTCACCCCTTTTAGGGTGTCAATTCCCGATACGAAAATGTATTAAAATTGCTACCGCAACCTTAAGTCTTCAAAATGTTAAGGGTTCCAAAATGTCTATTTTTTCTTTGGAATGTAAAAGTATCGTATCGTTACTCGTATTTCAATCAGAAACATTAAGAGACCCAAGTATGGGTTTTACTTCGAGATCCACAAATATCTCGTATGGTTAACGGAGAGTAAAGGATTCCCTTATTATATATTTTCATTAGTATTTTTACCACCAAACCTTTTTCTCCAAAGGCATTGACAGAAGTCCATTTCTGTATCCACGTTTAGCTAAAAAGATTTTAAGTACCACATTTAAAAGGAAGAGATCGCTGCCGTTTTTAGGGTAGGTACATCTCCAGATTTCTTCTTGCTACTAAGAATTTAACAAAGCTCAGTAACACTTTTCAAGATTTAGGAGTCAGGTACCTCTAGATCACACGCCACATGTTTGTAAATAAACAGTTAAAATTTCCATAATACCAGAAAAAAATGGGGAATCGATTGATATACGTTTGATGTTGTCAACTTACATGTATATCACGGTCACGGTGAGTAATTCCAAACACAATGATTGCTGCAATCAGAAAATATTTAGGATATATCATTCATGTGCACCAATAACAATATGGAGAGGGCTAAGTCTTCTCCATATTCATATTTATTAGTAAATTTTAACACTTTCGCAGGATGAAATTGGTGGTATTGTTTGGGTTGTTCGCGTTGGCGGTGGCCGCGCCGAACCATGCAGTTGAAATTCACCCCATATTGGAATTAGGTTAGTAAATAAATAAATACTGTATACCAATTTCGTTTAAAAAAAGGTGACGACTGTGTCTATTAATTAATTAAGCATGTTTGGCAATAGCCTTGGTCCACGGTGACAGTGACCGTGAAAAGACGTTACAACCGATGCGCTCCTATGTTATCTGTTAACGACAACTTAATCATTCAGGAACCCTGATTACATCAGTAATCGGACTGTGTAATGTTATCCAGGGGCTCCTTATGTTCCTGGATTTACATTTTAACAATGAATCATTTTACTTTTATGAAAGATTATTCTGCATCTGTTTATAAAGATCTTGAAATAACAATGTTAAACATATAGGGGGTCTCTAATTATATTTTAAACGTAGTAATTAGAATAATTAATGTGATACGATACATACTTGACCATACTTCAATATTTTTTTATATCATAAAGCATAATAGAGTAGCTTTAATTAACGCTAGCTTTAATGAAAGATGAAAGTTCTGTATAATATTGTAAAGCTTGATGAATAAGTCGTGACGCTCTCGATATTTAGGAACGCGGGTTCAAACCCGTAACGTTTCGAAGTTATTTGTGTTTTCGCATTGACATATCACACACTATAAGCGTGAAGGAAAACACCGTTGAAAAACCTGTACACCTAAAATTTCTTTGAAATTTCTTAGCTTCGTAGTCTTACAACCCGCACTAAGCCAGCGTTGTGGACTAAGATCTAAACCTTCTAAATCGTAAATAGGCGTATATGAGCTGATCGTAAAGATTCAGGATATATTTGAAGCAGTTTTAAATCCAATATTACGTCACCATAATTTTCTCCTAGCAAATTGCTTGAAACATTTGAAAAAATGGTATTGAAATCACCGATCAGGTCAATATTCTTTAAATTTCAGACCAGACTCATGGAGATGTGAGCCAACACAACATCCTGATAAACGCTCTGGTTCGGCAACTGTTCACATTACTTCGCAATATCATCAACAACGGCATGCCTGCTTTAGGCATTCCCGTGTTGGACCCACTGCATATTGACGAATTCCACCTGAATATTCCCGCTGGACTTATTAAGTAAGTGATTTATTGAAAGTTTGTGTCCAAAATATTTGTCACCCAAATTAAGTCTTAGGAAGACGTTCTTGAATACTTTCTTATGCACCCTCCTTGAGATTGTGTTTACCATTAATGAGCAAATTGCGCAATGTTCAAGAAAAGTTCTAATGTGATTGGTCTAATATGTTCTTTATTTTAATGATCCTAGATTATCTAGATAAAGGGATTATAATCTTCCTGTTCAGAAAAAAATCCTGTTCTTTTATAATTCAAAGTTAATGTTAATATTTGATAATAAAATTTTATTTTTTCTTTGAAAAATTTTTAAGTTTTTTTTATTATTCAATACTAATTAGTAATAATATTAATTCATTTAGTTCAAAAGTAAGTATGTATCCGTGCCTAAATTTCCTAAGTCAAGAAAATACTCCGTTTTAGTAGTTTTTGATATTTATCCATAAACACCTTTTGTTGCTGTCAAGACATTAATTTTATTAATTTACCATATTACAGCTTAGAGCTGGACCTTAAGGATGTGCAAGCCAACGGATTCGGACAGTTTGAAGTGAGAAACAGCAACCTCAACCTACGCGACATGACTTTCGACATTGACATCTACTTCCCAGTAATCAACGCACGTGCTGGTAAGGTCATATTCAGATATTAGAAGTGGCGGAATTCTTCAATGGTGTAGTAACTGTATCACTGTCTCCCTAGTAAACAACACTGCTGCAATTTTTTTTATCAATGAGATTACCGGAGATCATTTCGCTAGTGAATTATAATTTGTATCTGCTCAAAAAGCTTTGGCCACACAGAGATTAGCATTTACTTTTTTTATTATTACTCTAATGCTGAAATCAACGATTCTGTAAAGTCTTCTCGAAATTGCAAACACCCATGTTTCGGCCATACTTTGGAATATAATCTAATCTACCAAATAAAACACACTCATTTATTACTTAAACTTAATTTGAAACATATTTTTATTCGAATTGAAGCTTTAGATCGTCGTTCCGGATTAAAACATTTTTTCCAACGTTTTCCAGGTTTTTATGACCTGGTTGGTGACCTATTCGGCGCCATTCCCCTGTATGGAAAAGGAAATGCTGTGTAAGTTATAGCTAATATATATTTTATTTGTGCTTCATGATGTATAGGTACATACTATTTGTTGATTATTTAAACTTTATGATTATTTTTAATAAACAAAAAAAAACCTTTTTTTTTTCACTTTTACCAATTTCAATTTATTTCATTGCTATTCTTATGTGGAAGGTTATAATGAAAATATTTTGTATTACAGTTTCATCGTCGACGGATTCAGCTTCCGCGGCAAGCTTCATTTGAAACAATCTGAGGACGGCGAATCAATCTTGATCGACCGTATCGAAAACCCAGGCTTTGATTTCCCCACTTTGAAGGTAAAGTCTTAACTATTAAAAAAACTAATCATTAGGCATACCTACACGATTTTTTTCTTTCGAGGCAGAAACTTTGATCGTACCTTTGATTACGAAATTTAACCATTTTATACCTATACCGAGGCCGAGAAAATGTATATCAGGAACCATGTTTCGCTACTTATTCTTAGAAAAGAAATGACGATCATTGTCATTTATTTTATTGCGGTAGTTTCTTGCACTCTTTCATCCTAAAGGTGGTAGTAGTAAAATTAGATTCCCTGATAAACGCTTCCTACCCGCCCAAAGGCCGGCGGGAAGTTAAGAAAAAAAATACCAGAATTCGTTTGACTCGAAGAATGTTTTACATTTTTTTTTATAAACAATTGGTAATTCAAGTTTTACTTATATTCATTTACTCCAATGTAGTCGGACTTGACTGGAGCGATCGGTGGCGGCAGCATCGACGACATCGTCAACGCCATGATAGAAGAAGTTATATTCAGCTACATCAACAGATTCAACGGTGCCATCGCTAAAGCAGCTGCTTCCATCATTCCTGGAGTACTCAATTCCTTCCTTGATGGCCTTGACACGTGGAGATTCATTGCACCTCTGATCCCTCGCAATTAAAATGTAATTACAGATACTTTACGCAATAATAAATATCTCAACATCGTGACTTGCATTTTGATATTGATTTGATTTGATATAATACATAGAACTAATAAAAATATACAATTTAAACCGCTAACTACGACTACTTACAATATGAATAAAATAGAATTTACTCATTAATAATAAAGAAACAAAAAAGAAACGAAGAAAATAAATAATCTATTCACATGTTTTGTAATTTGATTTTTTACGATTTTCTAGTACTTACAAATTGAATAAAGTTGAACATTCGAAATTGCGACAAATAGGAATTATTTATACCGCTCTTGTAGAATTGATGAAATGAAGAATGTATTATAAATGTACAATGTATGTACATATGTATTTCTATGTTTAAGTGGTATTTTATAATCGTAGTATTAAATTGATAGAGGGCAGGAGTTTTAATTATTCTGCAACCAAATTAAAGTTAAAGCTATTTTATAAAAATTGTGTTGGTAAATAGGTACATAGTTTTTATTAAATAATCTGATAAATTTTGGAAATCAGTGTACAAGGTTTGATATCAGAAAATGAAGCAATACACAAGTACATTGATAAGTATTCATCGGTAATCAATACCAATGCTTTCATTGACTCTATTTAATCGATATTTAAACCAGTGACGGAACCAGGTACATGATATTAAAAAATCTGTTACAAACGAAATAAGTTTTTAACCACGACACAATAGTCAAAATATAGTAACGGGTGGTGGAACACGATTAATATCACCTTCCAACAGTCAATACAATTAGACGTACTTTTAATAATCTGCATACAGAATGATTCCATAACAATATACGCTACTTGATTGCAGAAATATTTCATGGTAAAATATTATCACTAATATTCTTAATTAATTTTATAGAATAACAAATAGAGGAAACATGACGATACAAATATCTATATATATATATATATATATATATATATATATATAAAAGAAAGTCGTGTTAGTTACACCACTTATAACTCAAGAATGGCTGAAGTGATTTGGCTGAAAATTGGTGGGGAGGTAGCTTAAAAACCGGAATAAAACATAGGATACTTTTTATCCCGTTCAACAGCGTTCCCGTGGGACTTTTGATATTTTCTATATTTCAATACAAAACTTTCGTAATAATACTTAAGTCAATTTTCACTTTAATACCATACAATAAAGTTTAATTTGTAGCGGAGGAGTTCTATAATATAAAAATGATTCGCTCAATGTGCTCCTAAGCGCTAATCTATATCCAATATATATTCACAACATTCGAATAATTGCGTATTTGAGATTAAAAAAATGCAGAATTGTCATGACAAAGGATTGACATTTTTTGTCTGTCAAATATTAAAGCGTGCTTTCAGAACTTTATTTTGTGTAAATAATCTTCTTGGTTTTGCCTAATTTTTAATATGCTTGAATATCCAAAGTACTCTAAACCTTCTTTGAAAAATATTAATAAATGTACGAATATAACAACTGGACATGGGCCTCCTTTAAAACTGAGAGGGTTTAGGATTTAGTCTACCACGGAAGTATTGGGAATTGAAATCGAGTACATCCCAAGCAGCTCAATATGCTTTTATTAAAGTTTAATTAAATCATTTCTAACTGACACCCGATCGAAGCATTCGATTTTGGTACATTTTTATTTCTGTATTTTTATTTCAATGAAGTGCCGAAATTAATATTTATTCACATATACCTAAGTAATAAAAAAATAAATTCTGTTAATATGTAACAAGACATTCATTGACTGGTAGGGCGATACGAAGTTTGCCGGGACAGCTATATATTATAATATTCAAATACAACTCTGAATTCTTGCGACATTTGTTTTAATTAGAATTGTTGATAATGCAGTGACTACAATTACTAAATAGCTAAAACATTTTGTCTAACATACATCGAACAAAAAGCGCATAATATTAATTAAGACTATTGTAAAGAAATAATAATAAATCCACTAATATTCAATTTTACTAATACTTTGCAATTGCGATAATGAAGTTTGTAAGTTTCTTCATATTAATATGGTCACTCGCTGCAGCTTTTCCAAAAGTCAAGTTGCTACCGACACTCAAGAACGGTAAGTTTCCTTGGCAAACATACTTCGAAAGTCACAAAAGAACATATTAAACTCATTAACCAACAGTTAAAATTATAACTTACATAAAACCTATGTTCCGAGCAATTCTTTATATTGAGATATTTGCATTTAACTTTGAAACAGTGACCCACTTAATAAAATGATTAATTAATTTTTAAATATGGGATCCGGCTCCTTCCTTAAGATCCTATCTGTGTATCGGCATACCAAAACCCATCAAATTAGTCCAGTGGTTTGACCGTGAAAGCGTAAGAACAAGAAAAAAGATTTCCTCAGAGGCAACGCGCTAATGATTCTTCTGATGTTGACCACTTAACACCAAGGGGCTAATTCGCTCGTTCGCCTCTTGTCCCATAAAAAAAAGACGGACAGAGACTTGTCTACTTTCGTGTTTGCAATATTAGCATTTTTATGGATACACCAATAGACTTTTTAATTTTAATAATTGTTATTTTGTAAATTTAACTTTTAAATCCTTTTATCCTTCTGGACAACAAATAAGTACTTCAAAATTTATGTTAATCAGGTCTTTCATCATCAACAAGTGATCTACTAAAAAGACTACAGGCACCTGTAATTCCTGTTGTGAATGGCAATTGGCAAGACTTGGATCCATCATTAGAACCAATTGAATTGGATAGCTATGAGCTCGAAATTCCCGCTGGACTAATACAGTGAGTACATATGAATTAAACTAATATCAACGAAGTGATTATACTCAATGCTATCCCGCCATCCACCACAAGGCCTGAGGATTGCTTCTAAACTCCTCCTCATCCGCCTTACCCAGCAAATAATACTGATAATGAACAGTCGACACTGCTGGCACAATTATTTTATCTAATCGTCAGTTTGGCGACCTCATTTTATTTCATGTTTTCAGAGCGACTTTCGTAGTTACATATAAAAATAATAAATTAAACTTTTTGGGATTGGCCAACGTTTTACTGCATAATTTCTTGCTAGTCGTTTGTATTTGGACACAAATGCACTTACAATCAAATCACAGTAATTATTGTGACACGTCGGAATAAAAATAGAAATTGATTAAGTACTAGTGTTTTAAGTACAATTCAAGGGTTGTTTTATTATAGTTAAAATAAGAAAATCTTAAATTAGGTCACGGTCAATAGGTAACTACATAATTAACCCTTTTTTTTTCTTTTTTTTTTGTTCTCGAGGGGAAAGCTGTTTATGGCTCTACTTCCCGCCAGCCCGGGGGAGGGGGGCGGGAAGCGTATGTCGGGGTCACCGGTCTTCCAGCCCGGCGCGCGGCGACGTCATATCCGCGCAGGTGTTAGTGCCGGGCTGGGTCCCTAACAAAATCCCTAAACCGGCATACCGACCAAAACCCCCCGGTGGCCATCTCCGCGCCAGGTTGGGCGACCATGGTACGTGAGCGAGAAGCGCACACCGTTAACCACAGCCGCCCGGTGCGCCTCCGAGACGAAATTGTCTCGGCCGTCTCGGAGTTTTAGGGGGCGCAGTTGCACCCCCATTTTTTGGTTCGGGCGCCTCGGTTGTGGATGGGCGCCCGCGACGTGCACAGGCCACAGTGCCGCCGCCCCTCTCGGGGTCACTTTCAGTGAGGACGCGCTGCCCCCACAGCACGTCCAGCGACCCCAAGGGCCCCTTTAAGTCGCCTTTTACGACAGGCAGGGGATACCGTGGTGGGATTCTGACGCCCCCTTGCCACAGGGCAGACATAATTAACCCTTAGAAATTGCCTTTTTTCAGCCTACATTTAAAATTAAGAAAAATTTCTATGAGCGGGCTTGGGGATTATATTCAGCATGAAAGCAACCTTGATCTTGAAAAGCAAACTTATGATATTGATTTGGAATTTCCAAAACTTCACATAATATCAGGTAAGATCTATTTTGTTTGCTTTCAATTATATTAAAAAATCATATGATTTTAGCAAACCAAGTAAGGTATGATAGATATGTTCCTGTGAGTATTAATAAATAAGTTGTAATTGTAATTAATCAATACTATTAAAAATAACGTCCCTTCTTTTGACCACATAGGAAGATCGAAATTCTCTATCCTGATATAAGTACAGTAAAAATTTGAGTGTTACAAACGCCCAGACCCAAAGTAAATCAGAGGATCACACAAAATTTTGTGCAGGAAATGAATTTAAGATCTTAAGTTTCATGAGCAATCATCTAAACAAGTTCGTGAACCAAACTTTAATTCAGTCATTGTTGAATTTGCCTGTTCATGCGATGTAGCAACGAAAAAAGAATCGAGTATGAGTAACCGGATTAAAATTAACTACCTACTTATTTAGACATTTAAGAAATATTAATAATATATCACTTATGATTTTATTACAGAAGAATATGACCTACTAGGAGACATTTATACAATCATACCAATTTACGGAAAGGGAAGGGCCGAGTATGTATTATCCTTGTTAATCGATATGCTGCTGAATTTAATTCAACGAATTCTATCGGCTAGCTAGGTTGTTTCTCCAATTACTTAACAATAAGATTTTTATGACATTTTATTTTGTTTTAACTTCTCTAACAATCGTCTATAACATGATCTTCATAGTTTAATTTACCTACTGGCTTCTTTACTCGCGTTGAATTTATAAAACTTCCCGTTATTGTTTACAGATTTATAATCGAAGAGTTCCGTTTTGGAGCAAGATTACAACTCTCACCGTCCGATACTGGCAAAGCAGTTCGTATCAGCCATTTTGAAAATGCCTGGTTTAAAATTCGGAATATAAAGGTAAATTAAATCAAAAATTAATTATTAGTCCAGAAATTTGTATATTAATAACATTCTCATCCCCTATTACTTGGGTGTTGGGACTTAAAATTTCCAAAGAGTGAATCCACAATTACTTGTAGGTATAAATATTTGTTATATTTATTTAATAAGCAAGTAGTGCCTAGCAATAAATAAATAGTCATTGAAAATAAATGTAAGTAATAATCGTTATTTTCAGTCAAACCTTTCTGGAGTGGTGGGGGGAGGCGATGTTGATGCTATCGTCAATGCTCTGATAGAAGAAGTAATCCTAAACTACGTGAACCGATTTAACGGCCCAATTTCACACTTTGTCATACAGTCGATCGCGTCAATTGGCAATCCTTTTTCTTCTACACTAAGGTCTGAATCCATAAAATAATAAAACTGAAAATGAAATCCGTAGTTTTTAAGTCAATAAAAATAAAAATTTTATAGTATTAATATTTTTCCCTGTTTAGACACAGCTCCGGTCCTGTTAGTCGTAGTGTTATAGCTTTTCTCGATTAATGAACTATCAACACTAAGATATTTTTTTTTAATTACAACCAGTAATTCATAAGATTCAATTTCAGTGTTTTCACCAAATAATGAAACAAATAAACCCTTCTGATTTATATAAAAGTATAGATATCTTTATAATTTATTTATTGTTGTTTGAAAATGGAATAAAATACATTAAACAAAATATAACTGTCCAGAGAACAGATTAAAGATTTTAATATTAACGACTTACCAAGAGCTCCACAAAATATTTTTACTTTCTCGCCCAATATTTTGGTATAAATGAGCAAGATAAATATATAGACTATATTAAACAGAAATACATATATTAAATTAACAGAGACAACAAAGATATACACAGATTTTATTGATTGAGACTTTTTATAACTGAATACAGATTCAATATTGATACACGTTGTTAGAGACTACATAGTATATTAGGAAGAATAATCTTCAAACCACACTTCGCGACACGTTCCTGTAATGTCCATCTGGTATCCGTCAGGACATATTCCTTGATACCACTGTGGAGAATCTTCTGCCATTGCACTTTGAATCACAATATCCTTCAGTTTTGGCATTTGCAATATTTCGTCTTCAACCATGTTTTTAGGAAGGTAAGACCGAGACTTCACTTGCATAATAATGAACACAAAAAAAATTAGCAAAATGGCTTTCATTTTGGATAGGTTTTACTTCGTCCACGGCTCAGTATGTATGTGAGATGACCGAGGATTTGTTAAATTTATCTACGCGGCGTTCAGATTATGGACTTCCGTCGCCTACACAGAGGAAGACAATGTCGCAATTGGGTTTCTATTTTGACGGAATAATAAATTATAAATATATATTTAGCACCACATTGATTGGAATTATGCACTTTAAAACATAAAAAATGCATAGGAAAATTTTAATTACCTTAAAATACTATTTAGCTGCTCACTAGACTAAGGACCTGTTGTAGAGGAGCCAGCGTTTCTATGTAGATTAGGCTAAGACTTGCCAATAAGTATAATGTGGGCGTGCCACGTTTACATGATGAATAAAAAAAAATTGCTCTGAACAGCTTGATCTACCCATATCTCTTGATTTACTTAAAAATAAACGTGTGTCATGTAAGCTCGTTATATTCCTTCAATGGAGGTTTTTTTGTTTTATATGATGATTCTGAATCTTTCGTTGTGTATACTCGAAAGAGTTCCTCGTTCAAATACCAAATAAAATTGTTTCTTAATTATTGTACCCCTGGAACGAGTCTCATGGCCCAAATATTTTTACATCGTTAGCCAAGATTAAGATGCGAGTACTTATTTATGGATACATCTTATTGCTGGACACGAGTCTCATAGACAACTGAAAGGAATAAGGCCGTACATTAGGCCACGCTGACCTAGTGCAGGTTGGCGGACTATATAAACAAGACATTTCTGAGAATTTTTACCGGACCCATACACCATCAATAATATTGATCAATATTCTGATTGTACAATATTATTGAACGTGTAGGGATAATATTGAAGCATTGCGCCGTGATTGAGCAAAAGATTGATGGAGCTTATTGATCGATATTTTTTTTATGCGCTGTGTAGGGTTAATATTGCGCAATATATTTCTTTTTTTTTTCTTTTCAACAAAATCACCAGCGTGGCTGCCGCCAAAACTTCGTCGTCAGACATGTTGCTCGCACGAAAATATTGATCAGAGTGGTTTATCAATTTTATTGACAGAATTTATTGAACGTCTGGAATCTAAGGGGGTGTTCAATATTATTGAACAATAAAAAGATTGTTCAATATTATTGTAGGTGTATGGGGCCCCTTAGATGCACACGTTTCTTCCGATATTTTCCTTTTCCGGTAAAGTCCGTGATAATTCATTGTGTTTTGTGAATGCACAGAAAAGAGGTGTGTACTCAGGGTTTCAACCTACGACCACCGAAATTGTTTATTCAACTGTACGTAAACTTCGAGGCCATCACGCCATTTTAAAACTAATATTTTTTACTTGTCAATAAACAATTGTTTTCATTTCACACCAAAATAAGCTATTTTTTACTCGATTTTCATGCTAAGGTAAAGAGAAGATATTTTCTTTTTAGCGAATTATTGTTAACAATCATTAGATACATTTTTATTATTCTCGATATTTGATCAATCATCACAAGGAAACATCCCGAAAGTGATATCTCTGCTGTGATGTTTAAAAATTGCGCGACTCGTTTTAATCTCGGCAAAAGTAAAAAACAAATCCGAACAAATATGTTTAGAGATGAAATATATATCTACAGCTGTTCAAACTTAAAATAAAATTTACCAATAGAACGCCATCTGTGTTCTATTGTTAAAATCTCAAGACGGAAATGCTCATGACTTACCATAGACCAAATTCTTACAGATAATAATATCAGTTCCATGATTCGACGTTATTTCCTCAAAAGTGATTAGTTCAGTGTACAGATTATAAAAGGTAACATACATTTTACTTTTAGCGTTTTTTTAACAATTTTGGATTCATAAATTATTGCCTCAAATAGAAATAAAAAACTAAATTATTATTTTTTTTAGAATTATTATGTAAGTACATCATTGTAATAATTTAGTAAATTGACGTTTTATATTTTTTAAATCAGAGTCTACTCCGCATTATAAATATTAATAATTGATAGCTTTATCTTTATTAAAATACTTAAATATGAATGAAAGAAAATTATGAAAATTATCTACAAATGAAAGTAAATTATTCCATAAAAACGAAAGACATTAATGTTTTGCCAACAGTGAGAATTTAATTGATTGTAAATGTTTTAAAGATTTTTTCACTTCGTAATCTTAATAAATTAACTAACAATTTAATAATTATCCTTCGAATCATATTATTAAAAAGAAGTGTACTTTAATTTTTAATCCTTGTCGAAGAGAAACATCAATAATTTGAACGAGTGAATGAACGATTGAATGGTAAAGCGAGATGCTAAATAATCAGTAAAGAACAAAAACTACGATTGAAGTGATTCCGGAGAGAAAAATTGAAGGCTTTTCATGTGATTTTGTGAATTTGTGTTTGTGCTAAATTAATTGTAGACTGTATTTGTATAATATTTTTGGAGCCAAGTTCCCAAAAAAACGTACCGCTTGGTAGTAATATGAGTAATGTTACCAACCAAAATGGAACAGGTCTAGAGCAGCAGGTCTGTACCTCATGTATCTCCATGCACTTAGTATTGATTTTTCTTTTATTGAATGAAACTATTGCAATGACTCATGTTACTTGAAAAACTTTAAGACTAGATAAATATAATCTTATTTGCGCTATTCTATAGTATTGCATTGGCCTCGAACAATAAAATTGCAATGCTTTACGTGTCTTAGGCTAACCAACATGGCGACTGGGTTATTCTACATTTAGGGCATCTATTTCATTGATTTCGTCTGATTTTCTAGATTTTTGAATTAATCATTTTCTCATGATTATCGCAGTAGTTTTCCGAAAGCACACACGAGTGAGGTCATTGTCACGTTATATTCGCGTGTCATGGCGGGAGGAAATGAATATTTCGCAACGAATGAGTAGGTAGATAGACGGGGATCTCTTAACGTAGATAACTGTATATATCGCGATCTAAGTTGTTTACCGGGAGGATAATGTATTAATTTCGCTGTAATGATACTGACTGTATTGAATGTCGCACCTACTTTGTTATGGTCGTATAGTTTTATAGTTACATACCTGATTTGATATACCCGAGCGATTAGGCGACAATGTAGGTGTATATAAATATGCATTGTTTGTTATTGAATGATAATGTTGTGTGTCGCAGATTGCTGGTCTGGACTTGCAGGCTCAGGCTCCTAAGAGCACCGGCCGCTACATTCCCCCGCACCTGCGCAGGCAGTTGCAGGCCAACCCAAACCAAGGTAAACACCATTATTGATCAATAATTTCAACAAGTCATTTGTTGCTTTATAATTTATTACTCTTGTTTGTATAATCTTGTTTATTGCTATAGTTCTCATCATTATGAGGCTAGAAAATAAAGTTAAGACACTATTGGTAAAGTGGTGATTGCTTTGTCCTATGTGTAACATTTGAAAGTGTTATTTAGGTCTCCTTTCTCTTAAAAAATAATAATGTTTTACAATGAATTTCACTTCAAAGACACCAAAAATATTTTTATTATGAACCCTATTTGATCAAAAAACTTCTTTTTGGTAGGATTTGAGATAGCCTACAAACATGTTTCTTTGTATCTTGGTAGATCATTAAAGTTATAACAATTATTTTTCTATTTGACACACTTTTAAACTTTCCTTGTTAAGTTTCATCCATAATGTGATACAACCCATTTCATGATATCTTTGTCCACATGCATTCATAAACAAAGCCAAGCATAGAAAATGGTCCATTCTGATTAGCAATTTAGGGTAGTAACTTTTATCATTGAGGAGTTCCGCAACCCGTTTGAGTTTTAGTTATTTGCCATTTTATGATTATCAATATCAAAGGTCAAAACAGTATGTGAAGTATGTATGTAACAAGCATTATTATACATACCTACTATTTCAAGTTATATTTTAAGTATGAGTTAATTCTATAAGTATGTTTGACATTCAACTTAATTGCAACATTAACATTTGATTTATCTTTGGTCCATAAAAGTCCCACAGCTGGGCAGCAACCTTCGCTAAAACTAAGGGAGTTAAGGCCACACTGGATTGGTTAGTTGAGCTGAGCTCTAAACTATTACTACTTAAATTAAATCTATTCCTTGAATGTTTATTTTTCTGTTGTGGCTTTGGAATACCAAACAAAGAAAACCCTATTAAACCCTAAGTATTCTTATGGAGTTTTTTTGCAAATGTAATTTTAACAAGTAAAGAAGATAAGATAGCTTCTATCATGCATAGTTGAATAGTACAACTAAAAGAAAACAATAGATCCTAGCAATTAAAAAGGTTATTTTTTATGATTTTTTTTACTTATGAAAATGTTTTTTCTATATGTACTTATGTATATAAGGGATAGTCCATAAATCACTAGGGTTTTCCAATTGCCTATTTTTCCATGATTGCATTAGCATAAACCCGATAATCAATATGTGATTAATAGACAACCCCTGCAGCTTACATAGAGTGTTTTAGTTCTTTTTCTGTTTTGCCATAATTTTCAAGTGTATTTTTTTTACAATTTCTTGATTTGTACCTAATTAGTCAAATGTATTGATGAATTTTGTAATGGAAACCACTTTTATATGAAATTTTCTCTTTTTTATAGTGGCTCGAAAAAATGACTACCCCGATTCTGATGGTAAGTTTTGCGTAGTCGGTGAACTACGATGAACAGAAAGGTGAGAATGTGTCATTACTCACCTTTGTCTACAATAATTGGAATTAAACTGTCCAAGACTATGACTTGCGGAAGTGAGTCACCATGGATGGTTTCAACACTGTGTTATGGCTGATGCTTGCTGTTTATTAGGCGCAAGTATCATAGTTTCATACCAGACCTTTCCTGAAGGTCACTCAAAACACTAAACAACCATCTCAAGATAAGTAAGCCAGTGAAATTGCCATTTGACATGGTTGAAGGATTTTCTTGCCCTGCCTTATTTTCTAATGCTATGGGCAATTTAATGTAAGAAAAAGACTTTTATTTGCGCTGTAAAATTTTACACAAAATTATAATATGAATATTAATAATAGAATTTTATATAATAAGAAATATGTAAGAAAGTAAATCTAAAATAATAATGTTTCTAGTGTTGGCTTTTATTTTTAAACAACTTGTTGGTTAGAATAGGAGAAGACCTTTGTTTTTTGGCACATTTAGTAATACATCATTTACATTCTGATGTAATGTCACAGTTAATAGCATGTGATTTTATTAGAGGTTATAATACATTGGTCAATTAGAATTACATTGCCAATAGAAAAATGAAAATTTTGTGGTTTATAGTACAATGGAATTTGTTACTTGATCCAAATGACCTATTGTCTCTTATAATAGCTATTTATAAGTTACTTAAGCTGTTTAGGTGAGTTTTGTTTTTTACATTTTAAATTAATTTGTATTTAAAAAAAAATTAAAACAATGGAATTTCTGTTATCTTATAATGCTAAAATACATAATTTATATTTTTTTTTCAATAAAATAAGATTGTTGCAGTTGATTGAACATATACTTAAACTTCATAGTTTATGGCTTCTTATTTAAAAATGTTTCATTGTTTCTCAAAACATTCTCATGCCTAGTATGGAAATTCATACCTACATCATGTAATATAGAAATGATAGTTTTCCTGCAGATTAAAGAGGTCAATGGAAAATGACAGACCTCTAATGGAAATCAGAGGATTCAAATTTCTTTTTTTATGTATTAGGTCGGCAACTAAGTAAGTGCGGATTTCACTCATAGACGGTTTCAGTTGAAGTTTTAGGTTTGCTGGCGTAGTCCAAGTGTGAAACACATTTTGTATTTGATAGCTGATAATTCAGCTATCAATCAGTAAAAAAAGTTTTTTGATCGGTTGTGTATTTTTCGTTTGGTGTTCGTTGAAAAATGGAAAATCAAAAGGAAAATTATTGCCATATTTTCCTTTTTAATTTCGTAAAGGGGAAACGCATCGCAAGCTCACAAAAAGTTATGTGCTATTTATGGTGACGAAGCCCTAAAAGAACGGCAGTGTCAAAATTGGTTGGACAAATTTCGTTCTGGTGATTTTCACTCAGAGACGAAAAACGCTCTGGTCGCCCAGTTGAAGTTAATGACGACTTTATCAAAGCAATAATCGATTCGGATCATCACAGTATAACTCGTGATATTGCATAAAAGCTTTGTGTATCACATACATGCATTGAAAACCACTTAAAACAACTTGGCTATGTTCAAAAACTTGAAAATCCGCGATTACATAATTGCCAACCCAAGTTCGTCGCCATAAACAGCAAACAACTGTTGGTGAGCTTGCGATGCGTTTTTCCTTTGCGAAAAAAAGAAGTAAAAAATGACCATATTGTTCCTTTTAATTTTCAGTTTTTCAACGAACGCCAAACGAAAACTACGCAACCGATCAAAAAACTTTTTTTACTGATTGATAGCTGAATTGCCAACTATCAAATAACAAAATGTGTTTTACACTTGGACTACGTCAGCAAACCTAAAAATTCAACTGAAGCCATCTATGAGTAAAATCCGCAATTACTTAGTTGCCGACCCAATAATAACATTACATGCCTATTAAGCCAATACTTTTAAGGATTGGTAGCCTTTAAAAAATTGTGATCAACTGTCATGATTGTTGGATTCAATGTAGTATCATAATCTGCTATCAAATTCAACGGTTTAATGTGAATATAATTTTTAAATATATGGGTGTGCTGAGTGTATAGTATGGGCACATATAGCTAGTTTTACGGCTTCTGGTATCTTCCTCGCGAGCCCTTCGATACTAGTGCCCTTGGCAACATGCCAACTCCAACACTACAGTTATACCAATTCAAAACAATCTCTTATAAAAGCATCCTGAATTCTATTAATGAAAAATGTGTAATGTAGTAGACAATTCTTATTTGATACGATTAGATTTTCGGTCATAGTTGATGAAGGAAATTATTGGAATAATTTTCGCCGAGTACAGTGTGAATATTCTCAATAATACTTGCTTAGTAGTGTATTGCTTTAAGAATACTTTTACATAAAACACATATTTTCAATCTTTATTTTATTTTATTTATAAGATTTTATTTATGTTGGATGTCTATATCTAAATAAGTTATTTGCTTCTTTGGAGATTATTTTATTTATGATTGTTTTTAACTAAGTCTGTTTATTTTGTGATCAGGGGAAGAGTCTAAGCGCTCAAGCTTAGACGGTCGTCCCAACGAGTCACGGGACATCCGTTCATCATTCGGAGGCAGCTCTAGAGGTTACGACCGTGGTGGTCGGCGCGACGACCGCGACCGTGACCGCGATCAAGATCGCGGCTACGATTCGCGATCCCAGCGCAGGGACCGCGGTATGTATGGCATTCATTTGTGTCTTATTTATTAGAACATTGTCACATTATAGTTCAATATTGTTAATCATGACAATGTTTCTATGTATTTGATTTTTTTCATCAGGTCGTGATGGCGGATACCAAAATGGAGATTCAGACCGTTGGTCGGAGTCTGAGCGGTGGAGTGAGCGCGGCGGTCGCGGCGGCGGCGGCGGCGGGGGCAGCGGCGGCGGTACCGCGGCGCCGGGCGCGGGCGCGGGCGGCGCGAGCGGCGGGGGCGGGGGTGCGGCAGGCGGGGGGTCCCGCGACGTGCGCCGCGACGAGGACTACGAGCCGCCGGCGCCGCGCAATGACCGCTGGAAGGAGCCCGAGCCGCGCGCGGACGACCGCAACAACTCGCGCTGGCCCTCCGACGACGTGCGCCGCTCCAGCAACCGCAGGGATGAGGTACCTACTTGGACTACCATTTAACCTTAATAATAACAAGTTACAATTTTATCCTTCTATTCCATTTTGGATTTATTGTGTTGTGCACATTACTATGACGAAATGTTACTTTGTACGTACAGAATGACTGGACGATCCCGCTACCTCGCGACGAGCGGCAGGAGTTGGAGCTCTTTGGCACTGGAAATACGGGCATCAACTTTTCCAAATACGAGGATATCCCGGTTGAAGCCAGCGGTGACCGCGTCCCAGACTTTATTACAAGTGTATGTATTGTAACAATCGCATTGAATGATGAAACATCTCATGCATGTGATAATGAATATGAAAAAAATGCTTACAGATTAGACAATTTTTATATTACTCAGTCGTCCAGAAACTTTATGATTTATTTTACATCCACAGTTCGACGACGTTAACCTGACAGAAATAATGCGATCGAACATAAAACTCGCTCGCTACGATAAACCGACGCCAGTACAGAAGTATGCGATTCCGATCGTTTTGGGACATAGAGATGTGATGGCGTGTGCGCAGACTGGCTCAGGCAAGACCGCAGCTTTCCTCGTGCCCATACTCAACCAGATGTACGAGGCGGGGCCCGTGAAGCACACCGGGTGAGTTACAGTCGTGATCAACACCACCACGACCAACATTACTCATTTATACAATATGGTTTTCGTTGTTTCAGGCCTCACCTCCGACGCAAACAGTATCCATTGGGCTTGGTGCTGGCCCCGACTCGTGAGCTCGCCACTCAGATTTACGACGAGGCTAGGAAGTTCGCATACCGTTCCCGCGTGCGGCCCTGTGTCGTGTGAGTATACCGGTAGTGTGTGGTGCGCGTGGAGCCATGTGTGGCGGTGCTGACGTGCGATGTGTGCAGGTATGGCGGCTCCCCCGTACCTGAGCAGCTGCGCGAGCTGGAGCGCGGCTGCCACTTGCTGGTGGCGACGCCGGGGCGGCTGGTCGACATGTTGATCCGCGGCCGCGTCGCCCTCGACCACTGCCGCCATCTCGTGTTAGACGAAGCCGATCGTATGCTTGACATGGGTTTCGAACCTCAGATCCGTAAGATTGTCCAGTGTCACACCATGCCCAAGACTGGTGAACGACAGACGCTTATGTTCTCTGCCACCTTCCCAAAACAAATTCAAGTTTTGGCGCAGGAATTCTTGCATAATTACGTTTTCCTTGCGGTCGGACGTGTTGGATCTACTTCTGAGAATATTACACAAAAGGTAAACTTGGTTATTTATTTAAACACTTTTTTTTTTCATTAAATCTGCATTATGAGTCAGTATGGTCTGTTGTGCCAATATCAGCGTAAGTATTCAAAGATTAACGATTCCCAATGAACTCAAGTCTTAGTTCATTTAAATTAGTTGACATATGATACTTAATGTAATTTTGTTCATAGGTCGTTTGGGTGGAAGAAATGGATAAGCGTTCGTTCTTATTGGATTTGTTGAACGCTTCAAACTTGCTACAGCGCTCTCGTCCTGAAGAGGACCAACTTATACTCGTTTTCGTCGAGACCAAAAAAGGTAATTTTTATTCATATACTTGCTAAGGATTTTTTAAAATCCTGTGTTTTGTAAATAAATTCCACCAATCGTCAACATTGCAATTGAATTCAGGGCGCACAAGGATCAAAATTTTCTAATCCAGTATTTCCAATGACTATGACACAAAAAAATTATACAACAATTGTATTATTTATTTATTATAAGATTTTATTTACTGCTGTAAACAGAATCATGTACTATTTTACGATAAATCCACAGGCGCTGATCAACTGGAAGATTATTTATACTCGCAGAGCTACCCAGTGACGTCGATTCACGGCGACCGCAGCCAGCGCGAGCGTGAGGAGGCACTCAGGAGGTTCCGCTCGGGACAGACGCCCATACTTGTCGCCACAGCTGTCGCCGCCAGAGGTCGAATAATTATAATAAAGCAGTTGATAATAATATCGCAAGTGAGACGATTGCTCACTGCTGAACTTGTTTCCAGGCTTGGACATACCGCACGTGCGTCACGTAATAAACTTTGATTTGCCGTCTGACGTTGAGGAGTACGTGCACCGTATCGGTCGTACCGGCCGTATGGGTAACTTGGGCGTGGCCACGTCTTTCTTCAACGATACCAACCGCGGCTTGGCTCGCGATCTCGTCGAGTTGCTCGTCGAAGCCAAACAGGATGTGCCTAAGTGAGTAAAAAAACAAAGTGCGTGTTTTAAAGTTTTTGAAGATAGTATGGACTAGTAATAAACGTTAATGTGTGACTGCAGTTGGCTCACGAGCATAGCGGCGGACGGTCGGCAGGGCGGTGGCGGACGTCGCGCCGGCAGTCGCTCGGGCGGCGGACGCTTTGGCGGCGGCGGCTTCGGCGGACGCGATTACCGTACGCAGCTGCGCCAGCCACCGCGCTCGGCGGGACCGTCCTCTATCGGATCCGGTCAGACATTTACCACTTCATTTACCTCATATTTTCGTCATCACACAATTGATTAAGATGACAAACAACGAAATGAGTAATGTGGCTTGCTCCTGTGATCCACCAATAAATATTTTGTGTCTAAATACCTTATGTGGGTGAAATTTATTAATTTTCTGTTTTTGCAGGATTCGGGTATGATGGCGGATCGTATGGAGGCAACTATGGCGGGTCATACGGTGGTGGCGGCGGCAGCAGCGGAGGCCCGGACTGGTGGGACTCTTAAGCGAATCGCGCGCACCGTCCTCCCCGTCCCTCTTTTTCCCCGCTCTGATCCCCCACTTCCTCGTACGTGACTTAAGCGATGTCAGATGTTGTAGAATATATTTCGATTCGCGAGCAGAGACTGAAATTGACCCGTGACCGTTAGATGTACCGTCAGTCGGCAGTGGAGAGCGGTGCGACCAGTGCGACCCAGTGCGACACAGCGGCGCCGCAGAATCTCAGGAGCGCGGCTCGCGACCGCGGGGTTTTTCTTGATTCGATGTTTTGCCGCGGGCGTGCTTGACGAATATTTGTGAATTCTCCGCGTGAACGGTAGATAGTAAGCTCCGGTGGAGTGATTGTTAGAGTAACTTATTATCGCACGTTTCGTTTGCGTCACGTCCGTTGTGACTCGCACGCCTTATAATTTTATTATTTTTTTAGGAACGATGCTCTGATATCGTTTTTGAAAAAAGTAGTGGATTAAAATAGAATATTTTTGATGTTCGGTCTGTATCGTGAATCCTAAGTGAACAATGTAATTGTGTATTTTCAATTTTCTATTCTCCGACAGTCTGCTGACTCACTCCTGACACTGAAATTTTGAAGCATTTACGCACTCTTAAAAGTCGATGTAGCTATTGATGCAGTAGATTTAGAAATTGAGAAGTACCGATACAGTATCATAGTGAATAAATAATAACAAAATTTTGTTTGTAGAAATCCCATAATGTATAACATCTATCATCAACATGGTCTATAATTTGAATGTGAATTTTACCAATAAAAATTAAGAAACAGTATATTTGCGTCGTTTTATTTAACGCCACTTCTTAAGTTTTCCATTTAAAGAGACAAAGCTTGCGAGAAAATAAAAGTTTTACAAAAGCTGAGAAAATATATTTAGGATACAACTCCAAAGTACAATCTGTAAACATGGAGACAATAAATATAACATAAAATACGCAATGTACACATGTCGTTAACTAGCGTAATTACGTATTGAATATTGATATTCATAGTAGAAGGCAAGGTTTCGTAGCACAGCTGACTTCAAACCAGCTCATGAAACGTGATGTCGACGGGTTTGATCCTCGCATTGAGACGATTGTTATAAATAATAATAATCGAACCAATTGTTTTTGTTCACTTGCATTCGATTCTTTTCTTGGTATGGACATAGACGGAACCCGCTAACGTTACATGCGTAGGAATAACTTAATAGTATGTATTTTTGGCTTACACGCCTTTTTTTTTATTGGCCGTCTTCGCGCCAAGTAGGGCGACCACGGTACGTGGGCGAGGAACGCCCACAGTTGGCTTACACGCCTACATCATTTGCCCCATTTTAATTATTTTTGGTGTGAACATAGACGACTTATTTTATTTAATATACAATTTATTTTCTTCCTGCATCCAACCTTGTAGTCTAGGCGGACGATGTCGCGGGAAAATGCTAGTGCTATTAATAAATTAATGTCTTGGCATTATGAAGAGGTCAGGATTATCAATAGAGCATATTCATAGAAAATGCAAATATTATCAAGTTTTAAATCAATGTTTTTTTATATCGAGGACTTTACAACGAGAACCTAAAAAATGGCTGCAAAAGCATTTCACTATCGCAGAGACGATTATGATGGGTCTGTTCATGTTTGAATAAGAAGTAAAAATAAATTTGGAATTTAACTGCGCTGTGTAGTGTGTATTATAATATTTTATTGACAGCCCCGTGGCGCAGTTGGCTAGACACCAACTTGCGAAACGAGCGGCCGCGGGTTCGATCCCCGCACCGAAACAAATGTTTGTGTCATCCACAAATATTTGTTTCGGGTCTGAGTAATTGTGAGACCGAAAAATGTCTCGTAGTTTCTGATACCCACGACACAAGACTTGTATCTTAATGTGGGGTCAGGACTGTGTGTGACTGTTGGGTGTATTTATTATTTATTTATTTCTTGAATTTCGGCGACTGAGTACGTCCACATTAACAGGAAAGCAGAATAAAACTCAATTCCACTGCAGCCCCGGACAAGAGAATGATCGGCTTCAGTGTGAACTACACTTACCTATAGTGAGAACTGAGGGTACATGTGTCTTATATTTACCTGCTAAATGCGTTAGAATACATATAATGGTGTAAACTGTAAAGGAACTGTTACGCTTATAAGATTTTTTACCGCTAAAATTTTATCATAATTTTCTACCTTATTGGAGAATTTATAATAGGCGACCAAAATTAAAGTTCGAATTGCTAGTAACTGGGTCTCTAAAATAACTATGTATGGGGGAATAACCTACAATGAATAAATTACGCATTTTTATTTATTCACGTGACTGATTCACGGAAGTTTGGATAAGAAAGCTATGTATTAAGAAGGCATATAAGATAAGTTTTTATTGTCTATGCGTTTGCACCTTCCTCAATTAAATTCAAACATCGAATACGTCCGCATAAGTACAAAATTCGTTATTATGAATTTATCTCATCGATTACGTCCGGTAATGGGCGACGGCTTATTCAATGGTTGTCTTTTTGTGGCGCCTTTTTATTTGGAGATTGTGTCTAGAGCGCTGCGCGGTGGGGTCCCCGCCGCGATGGAATCCACGGAATGTCTAAAAGGTGACTCGTGGATAAATTACTGATATTTCTTCAATTTTAACGATACCCTTTATTATTTAATTTATTTTTATCGTATGTTACACATTTGAGTAGTAACAATGTTTGTTTTTGGTTCTTATTAGCATAGGGCCCATGCTGGGGTCGAAAAGAAATTTCAAATTCGACCATTTAGAATTTTCAAAAGGCACTATATTATTGTGTGACAGCTGTTCGTAGAGGTTCGTCCACGTGTCTAATAAAGGAGATAGCGGGATGTCTCAATTCGAAAGTAATTTGTCGGTTTTTTATCGCGTGTCGCTGGTGACATAATAAAACAATTAATTTATTATTGCCCTGGAAGATGATTTCGATCAGTTTATGTGCGGCGCTCGGTCGGACGTTAATAGTTTTATGTAAGAAATAATTTGTATTAATTGCCTTTTGATGAAGAAGATATAACGGACGACGAAACAATAATTGTTCTCTCATGCGGGACCCGTTTATGTAACTCATTGTTTCATTTTCTAAATAAACTGAAATCCTTATTTTGGGGATGTTAATAAGCATAGCATCTTAGTTTTACTTGCATTGAAACTACGTACAAAGTAGACAGTATTGACAATGGTTTTCTAAAACAATAAAGAGCTTTTTATGTTCATAAAACAAAGAGGTAGGCCGGGCTTTATTTTTTCTGTAGGGCGACAATATGGACAATAAATCACAGCGTAAAGTGGACCGAGAGTAATTTACAACAACTATAAATAAAATATAAGCAGAGGTAATAAAACAAAAAGGAAGATTTGGGTACAGATGCGACATAAATAATATTTTTCAACAAAATGAGGAAAGTAACAAAGACAAGAATATTTTGATTTTTAATATACTGAACATTCACTTTATTTATTAACATACAAAAATATAATTAATATAATTTACAAAAATGCACATTTCCGCAATTTTTTACGGGACCATCGTTTTAATACAACAATATTTGCCTGTCTGACAGACATAAAATAGATGATAACATCGCTAGCTAAACTGCTCCCATCGGACAAAACTACCTATAGTAGCAAGATAACACAAAACTTGCATTACTACATAATACATTTAATATATCTTTGGAATCGTTTAATAGGCTTTCGTACGAAAATTATGTACATAAAACTGTGGGTTATAACTTTTCTACTCTCAAAAAACAAGATATCTAGCATAAATAAAAACCAGATAGTAGATACGCTAACAATGAAATTGAAAATTTTAAAAAGAATCCTGTTTCTTTTTGGGGGTCTCATACACAAAGTAAACAAAAAGCCATTGCACATAAAGAGTATTGTAAAAATCTTAAAAATGAAGTAATTATAAAAATCTTAAATGCGATAACCAGAGGGTAGAAATACCAAGTTGATAGTAACATTTTGCAATGTTTGTGCAAAACGGTGATTTCGTCCCACAGTTGTGCGTCCTTAATAACAACTTAGGAAAGTCCCCACCGCTTCATTTAGAATTTATGTAATTTCTTTAGTTTTCAGTAACATCATATTTCTTAGGCTTTAGAATTAAAATAATTTTAAATGAAATATAAATGTAAGTAATCGGGTTACTGTTGCTAGATATTAATCCAATCTTGACAGATTTTTACTAGAACAAAACAATTCATTAACTGTGATTCTTGAGCAAATTCACGTCAAAGTACAAATCAACCCTGAAATTTTTCTTTTAGTTTTGACAATAACCACATTCTTCATTTTATTATCAAAGTGCCTCAAAACATCAATAACCGCCGATGTAATCTTTATCTAAACACGTACATTAAAAAATATTTTTAAAAGTGACAAATAAAAAGTACCTATGAGACCTCCTTGTCGCGAACTCGATGACGTGTGCGAGTTGCGGGGGCGCGCCGCTAGATGTCGCTACACGTGCCCGCGGCGGTTGAGCTTGTAGTAGAGCCCCTGCAGCTGCATGAGGTCGTGGTGCGTGCCGCGCTCGGCCACGTGTCCGTCGCTCACCACGCAGATGCAGTCCGCGTCGCGCACCGTGCTCAGCCGGTGGGCGATCATCACACACGTACGACCCGCTTTGGCCGCGTCTAATGCTTCCTGCACTACCTGTGCACGAAAAAAGAAAATATGTCAGTAATATGTATGTATGCACTAACACGACAAAGTGACAACGAATGTTATGTGCGAAAAGAGTATCTATGAGAATCAAAGTAATCAAATCAATCTACCATGCACACTTTTGCACACACGTTCGAAGGTTAAGAAGTGCAGCACCCGCGAACGTGACACACTTGTACTTCTATGCTTCTTACTTCTTATCCTTAAGACTTACGTCAAATTTAAAATGAATATGAATATTGAGAATGTCTTTTAATAAAAGTAAATAGACTGCCCGAGTTGAGAAATTGAAACTGAAATTACGCAATATAATTCTAGGCTTATGAAAGCTCTACGAGAAATTGCAAGAACCAAGTCCCAACAACCTTTAGCTATAAAATACATTACTGTACTTACTTTTTCGCTCTCAGTGTCGAGAGCGCTGGTAGCTTCGTCAAGCAACAGCATCTTGGGCCGCCGGATGAGCGCGCGGGCGATGGCCACTCGCTGCTTCTGACCTCCAGACAGTTGGGTACCTTTGCTGCCAATGTTCGTGTCGTAACCCTACAAGAACATTATTGTTTTTTATTGGTCTTGAACATGTATTTTCCATACAACGGCGCTTTTCGCAGTCCTCATATTGACGGTAGTTGGATATTTATTCAGTTACTATACATTAGACAAATGTTTTTGTTGAAAATGCTGCGGTGGGGTTGGGAGTAAATCAAATCAGGAACTATAATTAAACAAGATAAACACACTACATTTAAATCTAAACTTATGCTGATCATCAAACTAGTATCCTTGTTTCTTCTAGTTTGTGTTTTTCCTATTCTACCGTCCACCATTGCCAATGAAGATAACTGTGGTATATAAAAGTATTTTACCAGCGGCAGTGAGCTGATGAAGTTGTGTATGTTGGCCTGCTTGGCGGCGGCGATGATGTCGTCCATGTGGGGCGCGCGCGCGTTGTTCCCGTACGCGATGTTCTCGCCGATGGTCCTGTCGAAGAGTATCGGCTCCTGCTGCACGAACCCGATCGACTGCCGCGCGTCCGACAGATTCAACTTCGGCAGCGGGATGCCGTCTTGGGCCTGTATTAAACAATTGAATTTTGGGCTTTCGTGAAGGGTTGTTCTTATATTTGGGATTGATTGTATGTGTGAACATACTAACAAGTTAAATTTAGCGTTGCAACTGAATCGATTCTATGTCAAAGGCTATCATAAAAATAATTTAGACTTTCTAGCTTACTGTCAACGTTAGGGAATATTCTGGCTAATCATAACTATCACGTAAAATACTAAGCTTAGGACGTCCAAACAGACCCCTACATTCAATTAAATGATATTGGCTGACATAGTTCCCGGTAAAAAGTAATCAGAACATAATATATTCCTCCCTCCTTTATAGACACCTGTCTCCAAAACTCACCACAATACCCTCATCGGGGTCGTAGTACCTCTCGAGCAGCTGTATGACGGTACTCTTGCCGCAGCCGCTGGCGCCCACCAGAGCTATCGTCTTGCCCTTCTCTATCTCCAGGTCCAAGTTCTTCAGCACTTGGATCATTGGGCGAGTGGGGTACCTGAACTGGATGGACTGGAGACTCGCTTGTCCGGTGCCGGTCTGAAATATTAATATGGAAATTACTCTCGCTGACTAAAGAGAGAAAATATGGTATTAAAGAATATATTCTCATAGTTGAATACTGGTCTTTTTCACTATTTTTAAGAGATATTCTCTTATGATAATCTAGTGATGATTGTTGGACGTTAATTACTAGGACTATTAGCAAGAAATTTTAAAATAGCCTGATTTTCGCTTGTACCTATTTGTTAACAGCTTGATGAAACTATCAATTGTAGACACTGATCTGGCGAATGACGCCCACTAAGTTTAAATGCTTTACACTACAAAACAGGGCTAAGGTCAACTACCCGCTTCGTCAAGCTACAATTAATTTCCCGTCAAAGTCTAACATAAGGTATTCTAGAGATAAATTTATATTCTCTGGACAAAGTACGTATTTGATAAAACATTGACTCACAAAGTTCTTGACAGCTGGTTTATCAGGATCAGTGATTTTGGACTGCCTGTCGAGCAACACTATGACACGTCCGGCCGCCTTGATACCCTTCTGGAAGTTGGGCGCGAAAGCAAATGCCTGTGCAGCTGATGATGCGCCCATGAGGAGAGCCTGTGCTGATCTGTCGGACAATCATTATGTTCAGCATACTTTCGAAACATTATACTATTACATCAAAAGTAGCCTGAGGCCTCTAAGTTGTAGAGGAGGTCCCTGCCCCGCTGTGACACATACATATATGAAGTAATGATGGTGATGATAATGATAGCGAAAATGTTGATCTGTATGTATAGATTTAGTTAAAGCAGTAAAATACTTATTTTCTATTTTCATCGAAAAACTCAAAAGTAAAACACATCAAAAACAACCATATCCAATTTAGACAGCCGTACTCACTTGAACACGACATCATAGTCGATTTGCTGGTAGACGATGAGCGTGCCGCCGTAGTAGAGGGAGGCGGCGATGATGAAGTTGAAGATGCCCCGGGACATGCCGAACACGATGCCGCGCCAGTGCGCCGAGCGCTTGGCGATGAGCAGCGCGGGCAGCAGCTGAACCGCATACTCTTGGAGGAACGACTGCTCACGACCCAGCGACGCTACCGTACGCACGTTGGCCACAGCCTCCACTGCGATCTAATACAACACATATTATTAAAAGGCCGTATATGTACTCCTGGGCAAAGATTTACTCTACGATTTAGGAGGATATGGCTTTACTCTACCACCTTTACTCAACCTAAGAAATCACAGATTACATCACTATGTTTTTCACACAAAATTTCGAAAAATGAGAAAAGTGCGTCTGGTACCCGTGACTGCCGAGATTGTCGACCTCGCGCCTAAACCTCAAGGCCATCACTGCTTGTCACTCTTATGTTCAGCCAGTACCGTCAGTAAAACGAATAACATACCGTCACTATCAACAAGAATATCAGGCATGGTATTAATATGGATTTTAACGGCTCGTTAACGGGTAGTTAACAACCTTTAGAATAAACTTTATAAGGAAGCTTACTCAATTCAAATTACTGATTAACTTTTCAATTGTTACTCATATATTTTAAAAGGTAACACTATTGAACGCGACAATAATTGCGTCTAGACGAGTTCACTCCGTTTGTTTGAACACTTGGGTTATATTTATACAATAGCTATTGTACTTTATTTAACCCTTGACTTAAGTATAAAAGACCCTTAGCTTTAATATGAAAGAATAAAGGGAAAATCAACTGAACTGAATCACGTTGCAATAATCTTATGATATGTCTGTCAAGACTAGAAAATTTTAAATATTTCACTAGTATTGCATTAGTAAAGAATTATAATGAAAATTATCATGATAACTACAATATTATTGGACCATGAAGACCGTATATTATTTCATTATGATTTAAAATCTATAGTGCCTGAGGTATAAAAGTATCTATAAACAATATTTACTATCTCGTGACACAAGTATGTGCCGTGCGCTGTAGAGGTCTTGGGTTCGATTCCCGGGTCGGGCAATGTGCTATTAGGTTTTCATTTAAAAAAAACCAGTAGCATCATGGTGTGTGTAAATGTGAAAAAACTCACCTTAGAACTGGCTTCCATAGTCTTGGCAGTGCCAAAGGAGTCGGCATACGCCATCCTCCCTTCCCTATACAGTATGAAGGTCATCAAGGGCACGAAGGTGAGCGCGACCAGCCCCACGCGCCACTCGTACACCAACGACAAGACGAGCGCGAACCCGAACGTGCCCACAGCTTGCAGCACCGTGCCGATACGCTGGCCCGTGGCCTGGACACATTGCAATGAATAGATAAACTTCACCGTCCCATAAAATTCATGTATCATGGGTATAAAAACTAAAAAGTAATAAGTAACGAAAAGAAGTATAAGAACTAGAAAATGTACAAATACCCACAGCCGAAAAAAATTTTGGATTACAAAATCATTTTCTCTACTCAGTGTGCGGCATTAAAATACCAAAAAGTTATTTATAACTATTCTAATTACTAATGTACTTATAATTATGCTACTCACCCCTTGCACAGCAGCCGCTTCACCGGAGAGTCTTGCGCAAAGTGCTCCCGTGGAGTTTTCAATGTCGTCGAAGAACGCAATTTCTTGTTGCAGAAGTTTCTCGAACATCAGCCGACGCAACCTTTCAGTCAAATGTTCTCCCGCAACACCGTACAAGAACACCTGAGTTCAAAGCAGAAATATTTACATCAGACTTTCATTATCGGGTATATACGATTATACGGATCTACTATCATGCACGAATCATGCCTTTGTGTGCCTCTTCGACAAACAACCGTGAGTATATCTATGCACTTACCATAGTGAAGTTGGCGACTCCGGAATATATGCCGAGTCCGACAAATATTAAGGCAAATCTTCGTACTTCTGACAAAACTTCTTCTGGATCAGGCATAGAGAGCGCCTGAAACAAAATATTGCGTCATCAATTTCATAAATTCTGGAAAGCCTAGCTAGGAGGTTTCAGAAATTAAAATGCTCTGTTTATCGAATAGGGTAATAATGATATGGATAAATATGAAAGTTATCGTATAATTTTCCACGAGATATGTCATGGTACTTAACAAATCCCAACAGTTACTGTACGTCGGCTCCATGTGAGCTTGTAGTATCTCATTATTATCAACAGCGTCAAGATTTATCTCTTCTAAAAAGTTACTTCTTGTCTCACTAAATTTGTGTTTATGTGTGATATTTCTATTGACTAAGTTTGTTTCGATACCATTTTGACGAGAACTGCTCTGGGCACTGGACTAAGGCCTAAACCGTCTCAGTTGTGAAGGAGACTTGTTCTTAGAAAGGGGATGATGATGACGATAATTATTTAGACACTTACACCAATGAAGTCACCAAATATGACGGCGAAGAGAGGCATGGCGAATCCACTCATAAAGGCACATAAACTTGCAACAGAGATCGATTTCCATTCGGGTGCGTTCAGTTTTACCACATCCCAGAAGGATACGTCTGGCATCTTCTCATCTTCTTCTTTCGGTTTCTACAAGGAAATCAAGAAGTTATGTATACACATAAGTATTTAAATCGAAAGGTTGCTTGATTGGTCACTGCACCACCACCACTATTATTAAAGGTCTCAAAAAATGTGGGGAATTTATGTTTAATTTGTGGGGGGTTCGAAAAGATTCCAGTCACTATATTGGCGTGGGATTAAACTTAGAGAACTACTTCGTCTAAGCCAATGGACTGTCTTCCTAATAGCTGGATACCAAAAAATCTGTCATACTCATTGGGGCTTTTCTTGAATCACTCGAAGGTAACATATGTATAAAATTTATGTTTGCTATGATCTTAACGTGCATAAGCCGTAATATTAAAATAAAAAAGGTTTTATTCATTTTATGGAAATTGCTTTACAATGTAGGTATAATTTTATTATTCCGTACTTACGTTCATTTGAAAGTCGAGGAGGTCGTCTTCGTCTTTCTCACTTCTTACTGATATTTCTCTAGTCAAATTTGTTTTGTTTTCTGTAATAACAATATTGACATTATTTTCATGTCATCTTCAATACGTGTAGATCAATTAAGACAATCGTTAAAATTATCATTTAAATTTAACGATTGTCTTTATTTACTTCCTGACATATGTATGTAAATTTACAAAACTTTAAATTGTCATTGAAAGAACATACCTATATTAATGTATATTATTGTTTTATAATTAATGATTGAATGTAAAATTTCATACCTTGCACATCTTCACCTTCTGGGAATGTCTGCAGCATAACCATATCATAGTAATGTCCCTTTTTCTTCATTAGCTCTTCGTGATTACCAGATTCTACCACGGTGCCGGCTTTGAACACGTATATGACGTCAACGTTCCTGATTGTCGACAATCTATGTGCTACCACGATTGTTGTGCGACCTTCTTGAGCCTACAAAGGGTCATAGAAATTACGATTGGCATCTTGAAAACTATATAACTCTTTTATATAGACACTCCTATAGAATTCTTTACTTTACTATACTTATATGCTTGACAGCAAAAGTTGAAGCATTAAGTCTTTATTTAAACACTTAGATATGGTAGATCCTTTATGGATAAACTAAAAATATCTAAAAATTCTATCGTTCAATATCTTTAATTTGATTGAATCAGATTACGAACTCAATGTAATGGTAATGAATTTTAAGATAATGCCAGCTTACCTTGTCTAGAGCCATTTGTACTTTAGCTTCGGAGGATGTGTCGAGGGCGCTGGTAGCTTCGTCGAGTAACAGAATGCGAGGGTTGCGGATGAGCGCTCGAGCTATGGCTATGCGTTGTTTCTGACCACCAGATATGGAAGCACCGCGCTCGCCTACCAATGTGTCGTAACCCTGAGGATATATTCGCATGAAATGTATCCAGTCGTAGCTTGGGAAACGAGAGCGCACTGGTACGTAGCAAATGTTTGTAAGATCCATACACATTTGTGTCAGATCTGAGTTTTGTGAATTAAAAAGACTTTTATTTCATTTTGACGATTTACATTTTCGTGTGGCGTCAAAAAAAGATTTGTGATTATCGCGTTGGTTCATTTTATTTGGTTTTGAGGAGAAATTATGTGTACGAAACCTCGGGAGTTAGTATCCGAGCTCCGTATCGACAAATCGATTTATTTCAATAGTTAACTATCTTTCCCTTAGCAAAATAATTGTGATTATATTTAGCAAAATTATCTGATTATATTTATAAATGTCTGGCTTTTGGCTAGTATATGAATGTAGTGACGACGAATGACAATGTATTTTTTAAGTACACGAGTACTCTAGTCTCGTGTCGCGTGGGCACAGATACATAAGTAAATAAACACTGACATGACATCAACGCTCGTGTGTGGAAATACTTCACTAAAACTTTATGTATTGAGCAATTCGTAAAATCCTGACGTATAATCTACATAATATAGTTGTTAACACATGTTGTCGTGTAGTGAATAATATGATTTTGCTTAACCGATATTTATTCACGTGAGAATTGCGGATGTGTAAATGTTATTTGTTGTTAGTACTCGTGGCTGTAGTTTCGAAAAATATACACTTTTTCATAACAAAATTTTTGGATTGGAATTTTTCGATATGTATTATATATTTTTAGTCTATATTCCTTTCTTTTACAAATGCGATAAAATTATTTCTTTTGTAGTGATTTTTATACGTTTTAATGCGACATAGTAACCGTTATATTGAGACAAATAATTTTTATTGTATTGCAAAGACCGTGTGCTTGTTTTGGATGTCCTAAAACTAGTTTAAACTGAGTGAGCAAACACATATCTTTGCAGTAAAAAAAACAAATAGTGGATTATGGATATAAATAGGAACAAGATTTCAGTCAGTAGGTACCTATTGTTGGCAATAAAAAACACGTCCATTACTTTATACAGCAAAAAATAATTAGCTTAATTTTTATTACCTTATTGAAATAAGTACCTATGTGCTATAGGTAGGTTTGTTATTTAAATAGCTTATGAAATTTGTCCGGTTGGTTTCCGACTGTAACTCAAATTGCCAGTAATGGTCCGTTTTGTCGTCCGTGTTGATTGATAGCAACCGAGAGACGTCCACCTCTAGCCATTTGACATAAACAAGTTCTTTCAAGCTGTTTCAATGGTGCGCTACTGTATAAGTATTCATTATGTTGTTTCACAGGAATTTTATACCATGATGCAATTACCTGCCACATGGTTATACATGAATATCCTAGTTGTATACCTTTGATAAGGAGTAAACACATTCCATGAGCAAATTTATCTAACTAATGAACTAATGATATCTTGAGTACGTGGCTTTTATACAAATGATTCAGATACATCATTAATACACACATAGCATCAGACTGTGTTGCCTGAAGGGGAAGGCAGAGATGAATTTCGACACTCACATTTCGACAGAAAAGTATAATGTTCACTAACGGGAGAGGATCCTATTGCCGTTCTTCTGTCTCACATGATGCTTCTGAGAATTTCCCTAATGAAAATGTTCGTTGTTTTTTTAAGGCTATATTGAGAATATCCTCTATTATGGGACCATTGATAATAATAACAAAGTCACTCACGTTAGGCAACTTCATGATGAACTGGTGCGCGTTGGCTTGTCTGGCGACCGCCTCGATTTCAGCGTCGGTCGCGTCGATTCTTCCATATCTGATGTTTTCCCGCACCGTGGCGTTGAACAACACCGGCTCTTGACCTACCAAGCCTATTTGGGACCTCAGCCAACGAATTGACAACTCGCGTACGTCATTTCCATCCACGCTGACCTGTACGAACAAATAAAACATGAATTTGTGACAAATTCAAAAAACATTTTATAAATTGATAATTTTGCAATTTGTAGAATAAAGAATAAACTGTATCAGAACCCATCGAAAAGAATTTTGATTACATTTAGATTGACGATTGACATAAAAGTATCACCAAGCATTTATCACTTATCAATGAGGGAAAAAACGTTAGAGATAAGGTTTGAACCGCACGATGTGCAAAGTCCCATGAAAACGCATGATGAAATAGTATTACAATTTATCAATACATACAAACAATTTGTTAAAGAATATGTACCGTTAAAATTGTCTCAACCGTTTTGGAGATAAGTCGGAACAAACGTGCGTACAAAAAAAATCCTCCCACGTTTATTCCTCCCATCATTTATCCCACACCGGCGTTTTTCAGCTATAAAGGGTCTCATCATCAATGGTAGTTTTAAAAGGCACCCCGTCTCTTTTGGCTATATGTGTATTTATTATACATACTAATCATGCCAGGAAATCTATAAACAAAGTAAGGAGGACTTGCGGCCCTGAGGAAAGGGAAAATTTCTGTCCATTGACATCGGACTACCGCGATCGGTACGAGAAGCGTAGAAAGCGATAGGTCAATATTTTTTTATCACAATTACTATACGTTATAATCAGTAACCATGTGCGTAAAAGCAAACGACAATATCTAAACTGATATTAAATCACTCTGATCGAGCGTTGCTATCAAATTAATTTTACTTGAATGGACATGAAACATACAGCTAACGGCACGTAATAGATTTATTTGCTTAGCGGTGTAGGCTGATTTCGTGATGGCAGGTTCAATCCAATCGAAGGACACCTCTTAATTGTCGACATTTAGTTGGCACGAATAAGCAGCAGAACTTGACAGTAATTAGAGTAATTTTCCGAAAAAGGATTTAGCAACAAGAGATTGTAGTAGAGGGTAAAACTAAACGGCAATCTATATAATATGCTGTAACACACTTGCAGGCTCATCAAAAGATTTTTTTGACGATATGTTCAGTTTACTGACATAGGTTATGCTCTATGGTACGATATATAATTCCTATCTACACATAGCAAGTGACTGAAAGGTATAGCATATTTCATAATAAAATAACTTGACCAAGTCTCTGGTGTGAGGTAAGTGAAAGCTTAACCTCTAAATGTTATCATATCAGTGCCGCGCATGCTTTTATCACAGAAATAATTCTTAATCATTGTTTACAACGTCTGCTATTGATACGAAATTAAATGATAATTACGATAGCCGTGTACTCTTGTTGTGCGTGATATAAAATTCTGAATTGACTATACCCTCGCTTAAGCTCAACTAATTCGGTAATCTTGTTAGATGAAGTAAATTGTTTTATTTTGGTAACTTTGTCTTGTCCTCTTTATTTTACGGGTGAGTATAATTTGCGATTTCTCCAACTTATAATTGAAATGTTCGTATCAATATTAATCAATCATTTTTAATATTACAAGGTCACTAGTATCTTTATCTCATAAGGATACTTTTCAGTTTCAGAAACCAGAAATACGATTTGTCATGAAATTGCGTAGATCAATTTAGTGAAGCACCCTACGAGACTGATTTTTTATAAGTTATTATCAGTGACAGACCAAAAATTGAGTGACACATATACGACACGACAGCTAAAAAGTTAAACAGTAATAAATGACTAGAAAGTTTCAACGACATGGAAACCGAATATAAACCCGAACAGTCATTGTAAAATCATTAAACTAGTACGAAATACTTGTTTCTGATTATATTATAGTCTGTACGAAGCTAACAACTGTGGTTTCTATTTCTGTATCTACGTGTGTACTTTCCGAATATATCCGAGTGGAATTTTTCAAAGAAATAATAACTTATTTTGAGACTGGTTTACATTTTGCTCCACTAGCCTAAATCGAATCGAATTTAAATCAAAGTCAAATCATATTTTTGAATTGATGTAAGTGGATAATATCGGCACAACTGACGGCTTAAGCTTTAGCCCACTATGGTCTAATACGGTTTGGCGGACTACACGTTTGAAGAAAATTGGAAAAGACTATCGTTTGTTGCAATGGCGAATATTGTTCCTATCACCAAAAATTAAGTTTTCGAAACCCTTACCCACAAACAGTACCCACAGAATTGATATTTTAACTAAAAAATACGAATAATCATTCAAGAACATAATTAAATGACTCGTTTTAAATGTGTTCAATTTTATAGAAGTACGGCTAAGTCCTTAGTGGGCGAATTTTGCAACATTAAATTTTAACCAATCTGCTTCACTTAAAATGTTTCATATGAATTAGCATACCCCATGTCAGCTGCTAAAGTGGTGAGTTGTGGATATCATATTAATTTTGTTTCGGATTAAGCCGGTTGTTATTAGAGCAAGTATTTACGTTATCTCGTAAATTAATCCTAAATATTATACCTACATGCCAGTCATCGTTACTATCAGTTTTTGGAAAAAACCCCGTTTTCAATTTTGTCTGTCATTGTGGCATAAAAATCTCTTATCAAAAGCTGCCTCCTCGTAGTAGCTCTGATGCATACATCATGTTAAAATGCCTTCAAACATAATTATTTCTTATATGCAACATTATTTGTGACTCCATACTCTTTCATGATAAATACAATGCTACTTTAATAAAGTTTAATTAGCAAGACATAAAAACCACTCGTTACTCGATATAATGCCAGCTCAAATATTTTCTGTCTACTCAAAAAGCAGCCTGAATATTAATAACACCCTTATGTATAGGAAGCATAAGAATGCGCTGCGGTGGATAGCGAGAGATTTACTCGTACAAACGAACTAATAATACCAGCGCCATTGTCGACGGTCATCCTCCTTTAGCATCCAAAGGAGGTTTAGTAGAGGGTCCTAAAATTCTAAGTATTCTAACCAAAACTTTAGACAAGCGTACTTAGAATTAGAACTGGTTCATAGTGAAGTACAGGCCTCATCGTGGTATTATTCTAGCAGATATGGCTACAAAATTGAATATACTTACGCTGCCATCCAAAACATCGTAGTATCTGGAGATGAGCTGGATGATGGTGGACTTGCCGCAACCGGAGTGTCCCACGAGCGCCACCGACTGACCGCGTTTTACGGTTAAGCTGATGCCTTTTAGTACCTACAATATTTAAATAAAATGGTATCACGTTGATTCATTTTAACCACTCCATAGTATTTAAATTCTAAGGAAAATTATCTTATCGTGAAGGTCGTCACGCATTTTTTTCATTCGTTAATGTTAATTGTATTTTTAAATTAATGATGCACTGAACTTGCGTATAGCACAGACTCTCTCATCTATTTACTCTTTAATAATTGTCTAGTGATTTCACTTCACAAGAATGTGCCGTGCTATCTAAAGGTCCCGGGTTTCATTCCTGAGCAAGAGAAAGTGTTTTTGGGTTTTGTCTTAAACCGTATCCCTTAAAGACCATGCACCTCTGAATGCCCATTCCATGTACGAGGTCTTGTATGAAAGTATAATATTTTTATCAATACTATAGGAAAATCACCACCTAACATCAATCTGATACAAAGTCCTGATCATCTTCACTTACCGGAACATCAGGTCGAGACGGGTAGTGGAACTTGACGTCCTTGAGCTCAATATTTCCGTCGATGTTGGGCGGCACCACGCCGCGGTTCAGCAGCGGGTTGATGGAGGGCACGTTGTCGATCAGGTTGAAGATCTGAGCGCCGGCTCCGCGAGCCACGCCGAATACTTCCATCAGAGTTGACGATATGCCGAAATTCGCAGATCCTGTCATCACTCCAAAGAATACCTAAGAAAAAAAGGAGAAATTAAACGTCGAAGACTGCTAGATGATTTTATTGTGAACTATTGGTGAACCTGTGATGAGAAATTGAGAAAAAATTGGTAATTTTCTAATAGATTTTGACAAAGTTTTTATTTAAGCTTTTTGATGTGACATTGAGAGCAGACAAATTTGCCAATTATTTTCTCTAACATGACAAATCAAATGGAAGAAAAAACTCTATATGTACGAAGTTATCCAAATTCAAAACTTACGGCAATCATGGTGGCTACGTCATAGTTTTCTGGTTCATCGACCATGAGTCTGTAGCCAAACCAGAACGATAGCGCATAAGAACAGAAGATACAGAAGAATAGAGTTCCCATGGCGAGGCCGTTGAACAAGCCTAAATGGAATTAAAAATAAATTTAGTATCATTAGTATCGTAAAAGGTAGTGGCAGTTAAGAGCTTGTGTTTGTAGGGAGTAAGAATATCACATCAAATAAATGTAATATTTTGTTGGGTTTCCTTGTAAAGTCTTTGTTGTTATTAAGGACTTCCTTATTAAAAACCTAATAACATATTTCCCGACCCGGGAATGAAACAAGGCTACTCATGTTTCATGGTACCAGGAGGCGTTATTTTAACCGTAAAGATAAAAATAAATTTACAAATATATCTACACATGAGCCAGCTAGATAACTAGATAATTCGTGCATAGAAATAATTGGATATTGTTGTGCAACAGTGCCGCTATCACTATCGTGTGAACTTGAGAAAGCATGCGATATTATTACTAATCATCCAATGCACTACATGACCTCATTTAAAAATAAATTTCAATCGATTTTGATGCGGAATTCAAATAGAAGATATTTTATCATCTTCTGCATTTGGTTGCATCAGGCGATAATTTGTAATTCCTGTTAATAATACAGCATATGCAGAGAAATGTGTTACTTCATCTTCATCATCATCATTATAGTTCACCACGCTGACCTACTGCTGGTTGGTGGAGAAATTCTTATGACCTTTTAGGTGTGCAGGTTTCTTTAAGATGTTTTACCTTAACTCTAAAATAAGTGAAGATTTGTTGTAAATGCAAGGTACGTATGTCCTTTTTTCTAGTTTCTTTTTCGCAAGCTCAAACTTACCTTTTTTGATGTTAATCTTTCTAGCTTCAGTCAAATGCTTTCCATATCGCTCAATTTCTTTTTGCTGTCCGCTAAATGCGTATACAGTTCTGATCGCCGATAACACTTCCTCTGCTATAGACCCTGCTTTACCAGATGCTACTGCTTCTTTCTTCGACAACCTTGAAGCTACCTGCGTTTTACAGTTATAACTAAGTAGATATCTATCTATTATCAATTTATCTTATTACTCCAGTTTATGGACGCATGTACATTTTAAATCTAGATAAGAAAATCTATACCTAATCCCCACAAGATATTATTTTTGTCGCTTTAAATAATGCTTATCTTGTAAACAAATTAGAAATGACTAATTCTTTTA
Organism: Cephonodes hylas; assembly: GCA_030295005.1. Classification (NCBI taxonomy): domain Eukaryota; kingdom Metazoa; phylum Arthropoda; class Insecta; order Lepidoptera; family Sphingidae; genus Cephonodes; species Cephonodes hylas. The sequence goes on along the minus strand of AP025363.1, from coordinate 8,499,445 downwards.
TTTTTATCTCCAGCTTTGACTTTGATGCTAGTACGCAAAGATAAAAAGAAAGAAATCTGTTACTACGCTGAATTTAAGTACACCCAATATCAAACAGTGTAATTTTAATATTTTTCTTGGATGGTAACAATGACCTTTCAACCATAGTTAAATAAAGACTGTCCGGTCTGTATTACACACATACATGCATAATGATACTAGATACATATAAATTTTGTATTCTCTGAATTGGTAACAGGTGCATTTCTACACCCAAGCTTCGCTAGATAATAGCTGAGCCTATTGCAATTTTTTGGACACAATCCTAAAATTCGTACTAATACTGAGTATTTTATACTGGAAAATCCTAATAACACATTTTCCGACCGGGAATCGAACCCGGGACCTCTTGATCCCACGATATTTTTTTATGCAAGGCCACCGGGCTGACTGTTATATCATTTAATGTTAAACACTCTATTTGAACAAGGAAATATAGGTGTACTTACCAAACCAGCAACGCCCACGAGAGACAGAGTCACAGGGAAAGATATTAAACACAAAAGGGCCAGTTTCCAACCCCTAACAAGGGCCATAATAATTGAACTAAGGAATGCAGATTGGTAGAACACAAATGTTGCTAATTTTTCGCCGATACCATCTTCTAATTTCAACACATCACTAAAAAAAACAATATTTTTTAGTTCGAATACAAAGATAGGTAATCTAAAAACCTATCTATAGTATGATTCGGTGTAATTTTTTCTGTTCGCGACATGAATTCTAGGATTTGTTGTACATATTACTACATTCAATTTATTCACCTTCATTATTACCAATCCATATTAAATTGGCAATGGACATATGTAACGGTCTTTAAGCCCGTGGTCTTCATTTTTACCGACAAACAGTTTAATTAAAAAAGGTCTTCTACCTTCCCTCAGTAAGTATCGATATGATTTACTTAGTATGTTAGGATATATATGTTTAGCTAGGGTGTAAGCTCCTTTTTAGCTCATACACTGATTTAATTCCATCATAATTTATCCCGAAGACAAAAATCTGGAGACTACCTATACTTTCGTTTCATCATCGAACTTTTTTTAATTCGTGTTTTTTTTTGTAGTTTTTCTGCATTATTATATCTAATATACGGAGGGAACCGTTAATGCAGTTTCTAGAAAGCTAAACCAAAATACTCAAACTCACCTGTTAATTTTAGCGGCAATATCGCCAGTTTGGTGGACATCGAAATATTCGAAATCTTGGTTTAATGCTGCTTTCAAGTATTCTTGACGTATCCGGTAAACCTATCGAAAGTAAACTTTTTTTAAATCACTATATACTAAACACTCAACTTAGAATAAAAATATTTTTTTAAATGGTAGATTCATGTACGCTCTATACCTTAATAGTTACATTTCTTATTTACATCGCTTTTTAAAATTTACTGCATAAACATCAGAACTACGTTAGAAAAATTGAACTACGGTAAGTTTCTTATCTATTAGATTTATGAGTTCGATAGCTTCATATGTATACTAGAAAAGACATACCTGATTATAAGCCGCCATATTCATCAGCACTGTAGCTAGGTAACTGAGAGCGACCAATATCACACCAAGAATTGTGTTGTATATGGCGAAGTAAAATAACGCGTCGAGAAAAACTTCATTTTGTGGTGAGCCCATTACTACTGAAATCCCATAGTCCACCATGCTCTGCAGCAGGTCAGCCAGTAGAATTGTATTTAAAGGTGTATTTACAGCAGCCACAGCCGAAGATATCAGCGCAATGAATATGAAAATCTTGTCCTTTGTGCTTGCGAAACGGAACTGGGAACAAAATAAATAAATGCAAAAGTGTTCTGATTCCTTCCTAAGATACGAGCCTGGTCTCGTGGGTAATGACACCTAGACTTTTTGGTTTAAAGAAAACCGAGACTTGTTTTAAATTTATAACTTGTTTTTTTATAGAAGAAAATTATTCATGATGGTAAAAATACATTATCGCGCATAGTCAGGGTGAAAAAAAAAGTGGGAAAACCTACTTGAATAAAATATTTTCAGAATATAGATTGCGCCATCATATTATTCCTATTACATTTCAGCCACAAATACAATTCCTTAACCCTTTTTATGCGTATTTTTTTTATAGCCACGAGAACACTTCACCTTTTGGTATCATTTTGATTTTTGGATACCTTACTCGGATGTTTAAATACTACATAGCATTTCCAGTTTTCTCTATTTAATTATACCTTATTCACGATATCTTGATTTTTTTGGCAGATGTTAATTTTTCTGAGGCATAATTTTGCAATGAAAAACATATTATTTTATTAATCTAATGATTTGATAAATATTAAAACAATATATTCAATATATCTGTAAAGATTTAAGCGTTATCCGAAAATTTTAAGACTTTATTGTTTCAAAGTCAAATTAAAATAGGAACACTGTAAATAATAGACGCTTGCACGATGTTACATCGGTCGGATGGAATGGGACGTCACATTGTTCATATCGATGTCCACGTTGACAATTTTATTGAACACTGAATAATAATTGAAGTAAGAGATGATGAGACAAGCTCCCACGACTCTGGTGATAATGATCTTGGCTGTGCTCCTCTTTCTTAATAAAAATTGTTTTAAAGATAAAACTATTTAATTTTTCAACCTTAATTTTTACATATTGAGATCCCAGAGCCGCCAGAGTTACTTATTTTCTAATGGATGAAATGTGGACCATTAGTATGTACTACCATCGTATGCATACTCGCTAACTTGGTCGAAGGGCCAATTTACAGAGACCCGCTGTTTGGGATGTTTGGGGGTGCTTTTACAGATTCCACATAATTTTAGAATGTAGGTTTACTTAAAAAAAAAAAACTTAGCACTATTCTGTTTAAATAAAATGTTTCCGCAGAAATATTATTTTAAATATGAGATCTAAATGAGTACCTAATAATATTGTTATGGAATTTCAGGAAGCATAGATACGATATCACATTCAATGTACGATATTACAACACAATCAATATCTAAGCATTTCTTAGATTAAAATTGTTGCCTTGTTTTATCAATATTTAATTAGGTACCATACCTAAGAATTCATTCATTCATTCTTCATACATGAGAATCTTTTATAATTAAATTTATTTTCATGGAAAAGCAATTTTAAAAGTGGGGTAAGATGATTTCGATTATGCCACAGGTATATACACAGCACTAGGTTAATTACTATTATTATTGCTTTTTAAAAATAGTAATAAAAACCAATATTCACCGCGTTGCTTCGGTGTTCAACATTCTGTGAGTGACAATTATTAAATCGATTCTCGCTGGTTGAAACTAGACTGTAATAAATTTATCGTCAGGCAGTGTCACTTAGTCGTGTTACAATAAATTTTATATCAGAATCCATTATTTGAATTACGATTTTAAACCTACGTGAACTATTTAACTCGGTGTGTAGGTAATGTGTATTACAGTTAAATAAAAATGTTAATTTTTTTTATATATTAAGGAACTCTTTCAGATCAGTTCTGGTCCATAGTAAAATAATAATTAATCATTAAATTTATTACTCACCAGAGTGAAAAATGATATGCTCGGCACTTCATCTTGTGGTGGTTCTGACTCAGTATCCCTGTATCAGAAAAAACATAAAACAAATTTAGATCATTCCTTTCCATATACATTTTAAAATTATCACTCAACAAAAATCTATAGTTATTAGTCTAGTCAACAAGTGCGTCTTTAGTCAAAAGTTTTTAAAAGTCTCGGAAAAATGTGGTTGAGCGCTCATTCGATTCGGGATTGCATCTAGAAGGTTTTTGAAAAAATTTAAGACCCGCTCGAAAAACTTGCAAAAATTATTAACAAATTAGTAAACAAAAAAATGGGTTTAGTTTTTTGGGTATATCAAAAACTATTTGAGATATTTTAATTTTGAAAAAGATTCAAAAAGAGTTGAGAAGAGATGAGAAGAGATGTTTTTGCAATCCACGCCCCCTTCGAGCGCTTTAATGAGAAACATTATTTAAACATATTAAATGTAGATAATAAAAATTGAAAAAAAATCAGACATATACGGGACAAATTAAAGAATAAAATGCCGTAGGAATTTTTGGATAATTAAATGTTATCCATTAATTAATTAACAATTTTATCCGACTGGCTTATTAACAATGCCAGTTGCGTAATTGTTAAACCAGAAATCTCAATTTTTTTCCTCTCGTGGAGTTATTATTCAAAGATTAAAGAAAGGATTTATAATTAACAAATTACTTAGGTGGCAAATTAAATATTTAACAATTTTATAACCAAAAACAAACAAAAAATGATAAAATTCATAATAAATGATTTTTAGGTAGCTTTTATTGATAGAATAACGAATGATCATCGATATTGGAAAAAAAAGAATTCTTTTAACATTTATGCAAATACTAGCTTTTGCCCGCGACTCCGTCCGCGTAGACTCTAGGGTTAAGTGCAGAAAAATTCATGCATTTATAACATGTTTGTCCCACGGGAATACATTTTCCAGGATAAAATTATCCCATGTTAATTCTCTGAGCCCTACCTATCTCTATACCAAAAATCATTCAAATAGGTTTGGTAGATCCAGAACTATCCATTCCCACGGGAATACTTCATTTTCCGGGATAAAAACTATCCCATGTTAATTCTGTGACCTCTATCTCCGTCTATACCAAATTTCATTCAAATCGCTTCGGTAGATCCAGAAATACTCATTCCCACGGGAATACTACATTTTCCGGGATAAAAAGTATCCTATGTTTTATCCTGATGTATAAGCTATATTATTGTAAAGTTTCATTAAAATCCATTCAGTAGTTTTTACGTGAAAGCGTAACAGACAGACCAGACAGAGTTACTTTACTAGAGTTACTAGTTTTTTTCGAGCGGGTCTTGAATTTTTTCAAAAACTTTCTAGATGCATTCCCGAATCGAATGAGCCCTCAACCATATTTTTCGAGACTTTTAAAAAGTTTTGACTAAAAAAGGACTTGTTGACTAGACTATATATGCGTCCTTTAAATCTGTGTACACATCATCAACTCATGAATAACACATCCACACATGTGCCCGTGTATAGATGGTTTGTTTTTGTACACAATGTTACCACGAGCACTTATAAATGGTAATCAATTGAACACAATCTATTGTTTCACTGCTACATTTAGTGAATACTTTTAAATTTCGCATATCATAACAATCACGACCAGAATATTTATTGTAATTTAAGTATTAAAAAAAGTAACTTACCCATTTGCATTATTTTTCACATAGTCTCCTTGCGATAAATCCGAGATATTATATTTGCTTTTTCCCCGGAATTTTGGGTCCAACGCGCTACCCTTTGAATCATCCATTGTAATTATGAAATTAATTTAATAAATATCCCCTGTCACTCTGTTCACATCCGTTATACACAAACATTTCTCACAATATTTACGGTTCTAGTTAACATCTACCCTTTATATTGTTCTGCCGTCCCGATCATGACTGGAGAACCCTATCTGCGATACGACTTATCATTTTATCACAAAGATAAACATGTACGAAGTGAACTAAACTAAAATCCGGTCGTAATATACGTAATGAACCATCTGATTGGCGCGTTCTTTCTACATCCATAAGGGAATGGTTTATTTTAGACACGTTCACTAGGAAGTTATTTTTGGCAGGAAAACTACGTAAACCGTTTCTACTAGTCAGGTTTTTGGAGCATTCCTTTAGTTGGTAACACTTACATCATTATTACACTATTAAACCAAATGTTTCATATAATACGGATCGATTTTGTTTTCAATCTACTAATCTGCGTACGTGCCAGCATATGCGGAGCAATTGTTAGATAAACTTAATTTAAGAATACCAATATTCAAGGTCACAGCACAGAACATGCTCGTTAATCAAAATGCATAGTTACAAACAATTATTATGCTGGGATTTATCAAGGATATCTTAGCAGTATGCATAATACTTAACCAAAAATTTAATAATCATTTTTAGGAATTGATTTTATCGTGTGTGACGAACGACCTACTCGCGATGACCTCATATTACGGAAAATAAAAAGTTTTTTTTTTACTTAGGTGAAAGCAATTGATGATCTTATTCAATACCACGTGAGTGATTTACAGTTTATTTTTGTTTATTTTTTCAGACCAACAGTCCTCGTTTCTAATTATTCCATACACACAAATTCAATACAAATACGAACTATGTTTGTTTGCATTGATTTACGACTTAATTCTATTATGTCACGGAGGCATTCACGGTGGGCCTGCGACATTTAACTATTATTTGTTGTAAAGAGTGTTTCCTAAACAAGACGTTGGGTGCGGACATTGTTACTCGAACTCATTGTGGCTCCTTATTGTCCCATTGCACGCGATTCCTGTAGTTGCATTTATTTGAGCGTTACTAATTTTGAGTGACAGATTTTTTTAGTTTCTACTGACTGACAACTTAGTTTTCCTTATTAGTTTTACACTTTAGTATAATTTATGAGTTATTGTTTCCAATATAGTAGCAATCAAAATCCTACCTGAATGTTATTTGTCATAAGTTTGCTTGTTTCATCATTCTCAGCTTTTACGTTTGCTGACATATATTTCATATGTTCAGGTCTTTCCACGTGTTTCATGAACATTCCTCGTCTTTGGAACATTTTGAGGCACAATTTATTTACACTGTACAAAACAAACCGGCCGAGCTCGGCACTTCATTAAAACTGCCAGACAACACTGTCAGCTCAATGTATCGAAACATTTATTAGCAGATGAAATCACAATTTAGCGGAAAGTGAATTGATGTGTCCGTCATACTAGGACGTATTTTTAGAATTTGTTTTCACAATTCGACGTAAAGGTAGGTATGCTAGCAGTGACATTTGTAATGATTACTCGCTAATTGTCGCTAATTGTTCAAATGTTTGTACCACACAATGAGATTTAACGTAGCTGTGCCAATAAAATTGGAATAAAAGCACTATAAAATCAGATTCAACATTGTGTTGTGAATAAATTGTGAGAATGAAAGAAAAAAAACGAATAACAAATTTGATTAAATTTGTACAGTATTCAATGCCACGCTCACCGCTTTTGATTCACATTTTTTTGCTCAGAACCAGTTTTCCCATCGCGATTAACACTCATTCCGAACTAAATTCTATAATGTCTCATCAAACACCAAACTATATCTTATCACTTGAATTTTAGTACGAATGGAGTATAAGGTGCTTTCAGTTCCGATCCATACTGACTAAACACGTGCTAGTTTTACGGTAGAAAGTGGAAGCTTGTCCATGTTCACAACAGTTCGTAAGCTAATTGTACCGGCCGTGCCTCTCTATCGATTTTTTCTTTGCCCTTGAGCTCGAGCTAGTCCAACCCACAATGTCAACATTCACGGTATCTATTGACGCCGTGAATGTTGACATTGACGTGAATGTAGGACATAAAGTTTACCACGCAATAATTGCGGATATTGCTAAAATTGACCTATATATTTTTGTTTCTGTCTATTTGTAATACTAAAATATTTATTAACAATTTTATTAAATTGAAATTTCAGTAAGATTATTAAAAAAAAAAAAACAACAACAACTTTTGTTGAATGGCTTATTCGCACAACTTTAATATCGTATTTCGAGTCAAATTTCGTTAAAAAAATTCAATAAAAATTATAATTCAATTAAATTCATTAACGTATGTCGATCTAATCAATAAATTAATTCTTAATTTTTCATTCAATAATATCAATAAATATGTCGTGACAATATTTAATTAAAATACACAAAGTACCTATAAAAATATTTTCATAAACTGTAATGTTTTCTCAGAAATAAGAAAATATATTGTTCTTTATACGAAACAGAAATAGCCGACCGTATCAACATCTTGATTAGATTTGATTAGAAACAATTTGAAACAATTAATACATGTAGTTTTTTACTCACTCGCACGCGTCAAACCTCTCGACCCGTCAATATTATGTGGGTTTTAAAACTAAAGTTATGAAAGTTGATTAAAAAGTGCGACTAGTATTTATCCTCCACTTCACTTGCTATATCATCATCAGCCCATATATATGTAAGTAGATACAGGATGTATTCAGACCGTGATGGGTGGTAATGTATGTGGATTGCCTGGAAAACGTAATTATTTTATTTTCTGTCGGGATTTTTTTAACACCAATGGGTTTGTGATCACCATGATCCACCATGGTGGTGGTGACCACTACTAGCTACATGCCTTAGTTTCCGATCACGGTCTGGAAACAACCTGTATAACTACATTCCACTGCTAGGCACGGGTCTCCTCTTTGAGTCCGTCTGTCTGTATGTACCACGCTGGCCCTGTGCGGGTTGGCTGACTAGACACCTAAGAAACTTCTAATATTTTTTTTAGGCGTGCAGGTTTTCTCAAGATGTTTTCCTTTACTGTTAAAGTAAATTATAATTAATTGTGAATACACACATAACTTCAGAAAGTCAAAATTGTAAACCTGGATTTGGACCCACTACTACCAAGATTTTGGCCCGCCCCGCTAGTCCTCTAGGCAATAACTATTTACTATATTATAAAAACTAAACCCAATATACAGATTAAAAAGAACTCCGGGATTAATTATTCATATTTAATATTTATGTATGAACAATTTGACTGCCTCGTAGTCGCGGCAAACGTATTTGCTATGCTATCTAGAGATCCTGGCCTCGATTTGCTTATCAGGCAACGTGTTATTGAGTTTTGTCCATATGGAAATTATTAACATCAGGAGACCGGAATTATGGACGAAAAGCAGCAATTAACTCGTCCCCTATATTACCTAGGATGAAAACAAAAGGTCGAAATTTGGGTACAGAAATACAGCTCCGCCTACCCTTTTATCCTTAACTTGGGGAATACAGGCGTAAAACATGATCAACCTATTAAAATCAATTCTGACCACGAAAACCAACGTGAACGTGCAAATATTTTCCGCAACCAGCAGCATGTTCGATATTGCCCCGATGGTGTTGATAAGCGTAAAATTGCAGCTGCCGCAATGATTTCTATGTAGTGTAGACGTTAAGGATCATTGATACGGCGTGCTGACTCGTCGCCGCGGTGGTCCGTGGCCGCACGTGGTGATCCCCCGCCTGCACGCACGCGTCACCACTTTGTTACGCGAAATAGGCATTTGCAGTTGCCCTATGTAAATTGTTTAGGTGCTGTTGGACGCTCAACGAGGCGGATACTTCAAGTACGTGGATTATTGGCATTGCACAATACTAGCCTTTGTGCTAAACTTCATCTGCGTGTAAGAATTGTCGAGAGAAATGAAAGTATTGTAAAAGGAACTTGACAACACGTGCTGCAATTAGTAGGCCTTTTAAATAACCAACCAAGGTTTAAGAGAAAGGGGGAGAAGGGGTAAATCTGGCTAACTTTTGCTTAATTAAGTTACTAACATACTAAGGTTAAATAATTACAAGGCTTTAAGGATATTTCACTTTCTAAGATGTGTATTTCGCGACTCGCACTAGGGCAGCGTGGTGGACTAAGGCCTAAACCCGCTCATTTTTAGAGGAGGCTTGTGGCCTACAATGTAACGTGCCTACATATGTATATGGGCTGATGATGATGATAATCATGATTATGATGATTATAATACGGATTATGTGAAACATCCGTTACGAAATAATTTCACAGCATCTATGATTAATATCGATATATACATATATACTAGCGATCTTTACAGTAAAAGTACGATAAAGTAAAACTATATTACAATCTGATACTATTAAAAATTAAAATGTATTATTATTAAGAGATGACTGACGTCACATCGATATGAAGTGATAATGGAATCGGTTATTATGAAGAGTGGATTAGCGAATGACTAATCGCTTTCGAATGTATGTACCATACTCATGTTGAGCTGTTTGTTTTCATTATTATTATTACACACTACATATTATTGGGAAATTAAAAAATAGCTTAGAATTACTTTATCGCATTTGGCATACATCAAGTAACAACCGATATCGATTAAGATTTCCTTATTAAGCCAATTTTTTGTAAAAGTAATGATTGTCACGCGGTCGAGAATTTTGGCGGTCGCCCGTTCACACCCCAGGCACACACCACTGACTTTTAGAGGTTACGTGAAGGAATAAAACATGAGGTAACCTGCACACCTAAAACATATTAGGAATTTCATAAATGTTTAGTCCACAAACCCACACTAAGTAAGCGTAGTAGACTAAGACCCAAAAGTGGACTGTAGGTGCCCAGCAGTGGGAGGTATATGGGCTGATAATGAAACAATCTTGCACGAGAGTTGTTTCAAGAAACATGTCAAAGAATGATTTATATGAAGTAATATGGAAATTGATTCTTCATACATTAGCACTGTAATTTTGATAAGGCAGTAATGTATTAGTACACTAATTTTCCTCAACAATTACAAGCCAGTTTCAAGCCCTACGCAAAACGTGGGTCTTTTTCCTTATACCGAACCATACCTAGACACTTCCGTTCTATTCGTGACAATTTCCTTATTGAAGTATGTTCCTTTGATCGAGATAGTAATGACAAAGGCGTCAATCTATTCGAGGAGTGCCATAATTTTTTTTCTATACATACAAATGTACGGTCCAGATTGAATTCCCAGAAGAGTTGGTATGTACAGATATATTTTTTAAACTATTCCAGCTGTTAATTTCTACATAATTAAGCTAGAGTTTTTAAAGACATTTCTAGACTTTTTGAAGCTACTACGAATTCCCTTATGGATTTCAATCGCGGGATGCAAAGTTAAGCCACTTCTCTCCCCATAAAGGTATTAAGACCAAATTAATTTAACAAATATTTAAAATATATTATTGAGTAGAAAATTTATATATATTTATTAGCATCTTAGAAAGCGGTCAACAAATCGAATCATAGAAACTGAAATAAACAAATTTATAATTTTTTACCATTCAGGTGCATAAGCTCTTTCTAATTTAATGTGTAATTTAAGTATTTTTATCGTAGTAATATAAAACTAAATATATTTCTATTAGACTACAGGTGTACTAGAAGTGTTAGCGCGATGTGTAACGTCATTGTAAATACATACCCTTTTATCTCGACACATTTCATTCTACCAACCTACGTCTTTCTTTCATCATAATTACATTTTGATATAATGGCTGTTTTATTTTATTTTTCTATAAAACACAGCCTTTTTATTAATTTATGTTTTACATTTCTTAAATTTACAAATAATTTGACAACGCGCGCCACTGAATATATTTTTTAAGCATGTGGCTTGTGTTTTATTAGACGAAGGAAATTAAATTGTACATCCAATCGCAGAGCATTTATTTTTTTTACAATGAGATATCATTAAAAAAAGTAATATTATATTAAATATTGTTTCAGTTATTAAAATTACGTAGGCGTGGCTCATTGGAATATTTTTATTTGTTGCATAAAATATTTTGCACGTGGCATTAATTTTTAATCTGAAATACGGCAGCCATCTTTGATCGCCAGAAATAAAGTTATTGATTGAAAAAATAAGCACCTATGTTATATAAAATTAATTTTACGAAGAGTCCAAAATTATTTCAATCCCACTGGCTTCGTAATTGGCAAACCTTAAGGCGGGTAATAATATATGGCGATATATTTCATGTTTACAATAACTCCATTAAACACTTTAGCGAGCGAACCTGTTTTGGGCGGGTGTATCGATAGGAGGGGCCGCGGTCGCCACGCCTTATTTGCCGCCTACATCCACATACATATATACATAATATGTATATTATATAATAACATTCTCGCAATTTCTGATATCGACTTATTAAATTATACCTTCATTGAGCACCGATAAAGGCGGCTTAAAAGACCTAGGCACAAATTGCGTCGTTACCCCGGCAAATTATCTCTGCTATACAACCTAGTTATTGCAGTATGGAAGAAGAAGTAATAACATCTTTGATACGCAAGAAGGTTTTTATGTATTAGTTTACATTCATACGTAAAGTCAAAGTTAAACAAGGTTGTAACTGATTCTATTATTACTGGGTTTGAGATGTTGGCAGTTTGTTCGGAAGATGTAGCTGCCTTAAATATCAAATTACACATTTATTTTAGAAAGTTGTAGAGGAAGCTTGTGGCCTACAGTGGGGCCTACTATGGGATAATGATTATAAAATCACTATGGACATAAAAAAGCTTAAGCAATAGCTCTGCAGTAGCCCGGTGACTCTTAGACCTGCCATCTTGCCTTTACCATGAGCAGTGTCGACTGTCGTGGTCACAAATATCGAGACTGCCGGGAAATGTGGAAGTGGGCCGGCCATGTCTACCGACGGTCGAATGGCCGGTGGAGCTGGCAAGTGTTGGAGTGGAAACCGGGCTTAAGAAGACGTAATATGGGACGTTCTGCGACACGATGGTCCGACGACTTGAGAAAGGGATACTTATCGACATGAAGTAGGTAGTTAGGATAGTGATCTTTTTCCCTGATTACCTTCAACATATTTTCCCCAGTTAGTTAAATACAAAAGAGCATTAAAAATATGTCTACTAATGCTTTTGTGAGTATGGGAGATGGGAGTAAGAGATTCGCTTACTTTTGTAAATAAATTGGTTGCGTAATTCTTGAACGTCCCGTATTTAGAAACTTATATGCACCCGTTTACAAATTAAGGTAATGTAAACAGATGCGCCATTTCCCACCGAGGGCCACGGAACAATTCCTCACTCCCACATAAAAGGCATATTACATAAATAACATCTCCGCGAAAATAGGGTACCGATAACTCCTTAATAGATGGTCCGCATAGCATTATAAATTGCTAAGATGCGATATTTACGATCGCAATTACTGCCCCTTATACCTCGCCCGTGTAGCCGAGTACCCAAAGTTTTATATAAACCGATGTTTTGTTAAATAATTACCTACTTCAGTATTTAGTTCTATCACATTTGGGTGGTTGAAGATCGTGAAGTGCCGGAATCAGTATAAAGTCTAGTAATGTGACAAATGAAGGAAATTAATTCGCTTTCTATTCCGAGGGGCTTAATACTGATAGGGAAACGAATAGATAGAAATACAAATTTATCATATTTTTCAAATTCTACCAAGAGACTACTCAATATAGTAAACGAGCTTCTAAAGATAAATAAATGTTGCCTTACTTTTAGAAATTGATAAATTTGTTTAGTCCAACCAAATAAAATTACAAAGGAAGAAAGGCAAGAAATTAATTTCTTTATTTCATTTTATTTTATTTATTTATACAACAACTCAGACTATTACACAAAAACTTAAACAAAACACTTAATTTATATTGCAATCTTCAGCAGTAGTAGATACTAGGTTCTAAACCCGGTTACTACTGCTAAATCCCTAATAATACCTAGATATGAAAAGTACATTAAGGACAGATGTAAAGCCCGATACATTTCGGCGGCCTTCACTTGATATCTATTTTAAATACGGAGATAGCGATAGCTTAGAAGGAAAACTACCTGATAAGATGCTCGCGTATCGAGAATTATTTGTACACAGCTGTGACTTTCGAAGTTACGAGTTTATTACATACGTGCATATTATATAAGCTCACGTCGGTTTTCCCTAAAGGGGTAGGCAAAGGAAATGACTAAAATACATTAAACTTTATAGCCTGATCTCGTTTCGTAAAAACAATCATAATTATTTTTACTTTTAGAAGATTTTCGTGAAATATATTTGTTGTTGTTTATTAAGGGCTCAATATTTTTTAAACAAAAAGGGTAAAATAGTAAGGAAATCCTAAAAGTAATTTTGAGTGTATAGTCCTTTAACGCACACTACTCTCTCTTTCTTGTTGAGGAGGCCAGTACTACTAGTCAAGTGAATATACTTACACATATTATGTATGAAGGTATATGAGCTGATGATAATTATGAAAATCTATTAGATTGAGCTAGTTCTTACTAACAAAGAAATATTTTTTCTTCTGTATGAAAATAATATCCATGAGCTTTTTAGTTGTTGTGATCAAAGCCAAAGGTTGATGGCATGGATTAAGATAAGCTACCGATCATCCTTCCTCTATCAGGATGTACTTTTATCGCAGTACTCACAAGGAAGAAAACACGCAATATAAAGTTAATGTGTTTTTCAACCCTCAATAACAATAAAAAGATCGTTAAGCCAATAAATAGTGATTAATTGTGCACTTTGTTTACAGTTCGTTTGTCGCACAAGTAGTTTTTTTTTTTTTGTAACACAGCTGTAAGGCAGTAGCGTGCCTAGGGTGTCAAACTAAGGCAAGCCCAAATGTTTATTTAGTAGCAGCATTTTTTTTTGGTACGTAGGACTAATAAATATCTACCGGTTAGTAGTCACATTCACGTTTATAGCGTTATTTTATAAATAAACAATCGTTAAGTTCGTTATTCGGAACTATGTAAGGCAAGTCGGGCTTTCGGGCTTCTATGGAAGTACCGCCACTGCTGTAAGGAGATCGTTATAGACTACCTACTATAATATATTCTGTAGAATTGTTTTCGCGTAGGAACTAGTCATAATATTTATTTGTACTGTCTTAGTCATCAATTATTATACGTTTTCACTTTCAGCGTCAAGAGACAGTGGGGGTTGTCAGCCGCTGCGGTTGACTTCATTAATAACTTCCAAAGACTTTCAAATCCACTTGCACCATGTAACATTTTGCAACTATACCAATTTGTCCTTTGACAAGTGAAAGCCTAATCTTGGCTTGAATAAAAATATCGAAGCCGTTTAGTCTTATTCTTAAAATATTTGTAGGTATCCAATTTGTCAATATTTAACGGGTACCCAAGCTACGAGCATGCCTTTTGGGACCTGATACTCTTAAATATGTAATATGTCGTCGGATACTCTATAAATGCATAATATGTCGTTATGAAATAAATTTCATTTCATTTTAAATTCAACAATTCTGTACAAAAAATGTATGATCCGAATAATCAATATAAATATCATAATTATGATATTTTATTTTTTATTTAAATAACGTTATTTATGCAAGGTGAAAATCTGCAAATTATGCGCCCAAATGAGAAAGAGACAATATTTTAGTAGACCGGGATGGTTGGCGCTTTCTTGGGGAGGCCTACGTTCAGCAGTGGACGGCGATAGGCTGATTGAGAGAGAATAAATAATATTATTCGATCAATTTATGTATTACATGAAACTTATACCTACCTTTTAATACTTTAGATACATCTTAGATTTAACTGAATCATTTAACCGATAATTTGAAGTGATGCAAAAAACAAATCGTAAATAAATAAGGAATAAAAAGCACAATCGATAAGATAATTTCGCATTATCTACAGGAAATTCTCATAGTGTCAACCGCACGTATTGATAGCATGTTTTTATTTTAAGTGCATTTATCTACAGAATTTATAATATTCAATAGAAACTTCTTGGTCTTCATCATCATCATCATCAACCCATAGGAGAAGCTCGGGCAAAGCGAATACCCCGGGTAAAGCGGATAGGCTCATTTTCTGAGATTCTACAACAGATACTAGTACAAGTGGCGATCGAGTCGATGCGTGAACTCTCTTCCGGCGCCATGGGAGTTTAAACAGAGCTGAATAATGCGTTCGTTTTTTTTAATACAAAATAAAAGAATTTGGGTGTTTTTCTTTCGATTTTCGACTTGGTTTGTGTTGCATTCTTTCGATTTTATTATAAACTTTTAGGAAAAAGTATTTTTTTAACGGGGTAATTATGTTTTATTGTATTAATTGAGATTTTATTCTTACGCGGGACAAACACTATAAAATTTTATGCTTCGATTTATGTAAAAGGGCTTCTTTGGGCAAAGCAGATAGGGCAAAGCGGATAGGTTATCAACTATCAAATAAACTTCAAATCAAATTAATATTCAATCAAAATCAACTAAAGGAAATGTAAAGAGGAAGGTAACCCAGACACTAAAAGAAAAGAAAAAAGAATGGGATTTTATTTATACTTTGAATTCGATGAGTATCTTAGAAGATATCGCAGTTTCAAAATAATCATCAAGCGCGCAATAAATAATTATTGCATTATCTTGTACATAAGTACAAGATGTTACGGTTTCACTTTTAAATAATTTTACCGATTTGTAGGATTTTTGGTATGGGCATAAATAGG
The DNA here is from genome assembly GCA_030295005.1 of Cephonodes hylas. NCBI lineage: Eukaryota > Metazoa > Arthropoda > Insecta > Lepidoptera > Sphingidae > Cephonodes > Cephonodes hylas. The sequence continues at coordinate 8,483,262 of AP025363.1, read as the reverse complement.
ACTTTAAGGAGTAAAATAGACTATAACTTATTTTCTTTCTGAACTCAACCCTGTAGTCTACGTGGACGAAGTCGCGGGCAACAGCTAGTATCACATAATTATGTAAACAAAAAGCCTACCAGAATTTAATTAAGAAAGTGTAATATACTGACATCGAACTATTAGTATGTTTGAAAACGTCAATTGTTCTGTCCATATAAATAAATTAATATGGGTAAATATTAAAACTTGTATCCAAATGTATTTCCAATATTTGTAGTGTATAAACAACGGGTCTGCGACCGTTGGCGTCCCGCTGACCCCGCTGCGCACACGCATTTGTCGGGATCACTTTTATAACCCCCAAAAAACTAACATAAGTTACAACGACGTGGTGTAGTTTAGAGACAATCGTAATATAACGCATTAATATTTAAATTACCTAAATATTTCCGAGCGGCCATTATAATGATTGTCGCGTCAAATAAATTAGAGTTTGTGTTAAAGGTTCACTATGTGTTATTCGTTGTATTTTTGGCCGTTTTTCATCTAGCAAACAGAGTAATCAACTTTGATTTTAGTCATGTGAAGGAACTAGAACAAAAAAATAAATAGATATATGGGCTGATTTCAGCTGCTTTTAATAATTGAGCAATCGTGGAAACTGAGAAGAAACGACGCTGTAAGTAGTTTTTGTATAAGGATTTAGTCAATAAGCCTGATCTGATAAGGTCTGATCTTATAAGGTCTGATCTTATAAGGTTCCTTGTCTTAAAATGTTCACTTTTATAATTCTGAACTGCAGTCGTGTGTTCAAAACCGAGACATATACTATCTCTGACTTTCAGGACTGATTTTTTGACTAGATGTGAACGCAATCGTCGTAAAGGGTTTGGTAATATTGGTGTTGTTTTTTTTTAACTAACTGCGATGCAGATTGCACAAGTTTCATGCAATATTGCATATCAATGCATATTTAAAAAATGAGATTTTAATCTACAAGAAGTACTAGGGCAATTCTGACTTTTTTATTTCGGCTCCCCCCCCCCCCCCCCCTCCAATTATGTGAACCATAAACAACAACGTTGACATATTTATCCTCAAAACAGAAATGTTAAAATAAGCATTAAACCACTTTCTGGCAGTGTGATCTCGGTCACCGTTACCGGCTTGACAAAAGCGCCGTGCTGCGACCACTGATCACAGTCATTGCCCATTTAAAAAAAAAATAGCGCGTTCCGCTTCCCGTCGCGACACGTCCGCTCCGATTAGTTCCGAAAGCCGACCACAACACCGGATAATTTATTTATAATTGTTTGAAAAATCACAAGAGAAAATTGTGTACGAATCAGGAACATTAGTCTAATATTGGCTGAATTTATTTTGAGTTCATTGTCAATTCTTTTATTGAGACAGTGTCATCGAGATAGATGTCATCACGTTATTTTTTATATTTTGTAATTTTATCCGTATAAAATAAATAATTAATACCGCTTTTTGTCTATCACTTTAAATAAACACAATTATTTTGTTGTGTTCCGTTTCAAGTCTTTTAGGTCAGCGACACTCAGTTACTTGGTATTTGTACTCCGACATTCGTGAAAAGTTGCTTAAAAAATACAAATTCCAGCCCATACGCAAACATATCACGCCATGTACTGACGCATTTCGTTCGTAATATACATCTTATTTTTATACCCTAATTATACTCTTTAAAGGACACGGTTGACTTGGAATAATACCCTCGTTCAAAAGGCAAGAGTCCATTCTTTGGCGGCTGTTTGAAATTCCGAACAGCACATTTGGCGACTTCAATGCTAACATGGTGGGTCTTTAACAGAACCCTGCGGGGAAAATGGTGGGGTTCCCGGGACACCCGCGAGCTCCAAACAATACACTGCTGCGCGCAAGACGAGCCCGGCCGTAATACAGACGTACTAACAATTCAACAATTCACTCTTTACAAATCAAACAAATTATATTTGATGAAAAAAAGCGAGTACTAAATTTATTATGGGCTTGCTGGGTGGTTCACGGTTGTTATGTGGCGTCCGTTTCGCCAACTTATGTATAATGGGCAGTTGTGAAATATTTGACCGACTAGAGTAATCGTGTTTCTACAAAACAGTTGTCTCATTTTCTGTGCAAGTCAGTAAAAGTTGTCTCATCATTAAAAATAATAGCTGCTTCCGTTTACTTAGTGAAATGCATAGAATATTTTTTATCATAACTACCATGAATCAGAAATTCGCCCCTTGTTTTATTTTCAGATACCTAACTGTAAAATAGGTAATTTTAATCAATAGAGTAATCTTTTTTTAAGGTTTATCTCGTTTACTCGTTAATTAATTTTTGTTGTATCAAAATAATTACTACCAATATCAGTAATTTAGTAAACATTTTATTCCACGCTTTGCGTAATTTATACAAGTACGAGAAGCTGTAATGAGTTAGCTAGTACATGACGAGCGATCTAACAGATGGTCATTAAATTGTCATGGGTTAAACTGGTCTTAAAGATCAACATTGCAAATATGTCAACACTTGCTAATCGGACTTGTGATTTATTATGAACAATAATGTTAATTTAATACCAGTTGAATGTATACGAGAAATATTTATCAAACTCAGAAGATTTAGGTAACAGAGTTGTTCAAGATAGTAGTATAAAAAAAATCCATACTTAATCATTCGAAATAGGTGCATCATGTCTTGTAGGACGTGTCCTTGCCTTTCTTGGGATACATTTTGCGCTGTCAGTAGAATTTTACATTCCTAAAATCCTTATTGGGGAACTCTTAGTAAATTTTACCATTTCAATACATGTGTGTTAAAAGTCACAGATTATATTACTTGCATAAATCCATGATTCGCCTAATCCACCTATTATATATGGATGATAAAAAGTACTAAATACAAATTGTGGTACGTATAAAACACCGATTCTATAAATCTACTCTTGGGAATCCGCATGCAATACTAAATACATTCGGAATGATCAATCACGTATGTGTTTAAATTTCCTATAAAGCTGAGCTAACATTCATCACGGCTCACTTGCCGGTCTGTCACATGCCTACAGAGCATTCGCTTGATTGACGAGAGTACTAGAGCATCACTCAAACCAACGATTACTGATGCGATCAAATAATGAAGGCACGAGGTGATCTTTAAGGGGCATTATCGCGTGCTGCAGCGCACGTGACGACCATTCAATGTAGGGTGAAAGTCCTTGACTAACAGCATATGGAACTGCACCACTTCACGCTTAAGTAGTGCTTATTCTCTGATTGTTCGCAAGTTCTTTGTTGACTTTAGGTGGCGCGTACGTGCCCTGTTGCTATGGATATATTTTATATAGTATTTTTCTATGTCTGGAAAAGTAGATGCCATATCTTTGTGTCACAATTACTTCAGAGTATTTATTTTCTATTTTTGTATTAGGGTGAATTGTAAAAATTCAAATTTGTAGATAGCGTTTTTAGTCGCTTAACAATGTCTCTTATTCTTCTCTTCTCTTACGGTAAGGACACTATCGTAGGACAAGAAAAAGAAAGATCTTGATCTTCCTAGACTAGTCAGTATTGATTTAAAATTGATGAATAACGTATCTTATCTTATCTCTCACTATTAAACTTATTACACGACACTAAGTTTGATTTTGAGATTTAGCGATCCATCAACCGCTAATCTAAGAAAATGGTCACCAAAATACAATTACGCACTAAATGAGTCAGCATATGCGTCGATTACAATCGCATTTCTTCAGTAATAAGTACACTTGTAAGCTCAATAATACGTGAGAAGTTTTAACCGTCTTCCATTGAGCATTGGAATCAAAAGTCAGGGGAAAATGAACATATTCTTTGATTTGAACAATAAAGGAATGCGCGGATAATTACACGGTTGAACAATGGCGAGTTGACTTGGATAAAAATGGCATTGGTTCGGCGCGAGAGTAAGAAAATCGCCGCATCCCGGGGGTCCGTGCACTTCCGTTCGGTTTCGGGTTTCGCTGTGCCATTGTTTCGCGTCAAGGGTGGTGCGCGGTGCACTGCTTCGAGCCACACTCGCTTTGTTATTTGTCACATTTCACTTTTTGTGGCGCGAGACTCGCGAACACGTGCTACTGCAAAATATGCGGCCCTATGTAGGGCCGAACAACATAGTTTCACTCTGAATTTGTGGCGTGAATTCTACAGCCCAAAAACGTCACATGTTGATTATGTAATGTCTAGTTTATAATGTTTTATTTTGGGCTTCTATGGAAGTATCGCCACCAGCATTGGATTGAGGCCATTTATGCATTTAAGGGAACTTGACCTTTAATTTGAGGGAGCATAGCATTTATGAATAACATTTTTAGTACATAATCACACGAGTATAAACCTGAAGGGATAGACAGATGTTCATTTCAGCACCTACATTTGTCTGGGCATCTATTCATCCCACGAAATGTAGAGTGAGCCTTTTGCCGTTTTTCGGGAACATTTCGAGATCACGAGCTGCTACTAATAATTTCACACACTTCGGATGTTGTTGAGCATTGGTGTCTTCATCTTCCATAAAATGAACCGCTTTGAGTTTACTGTTTACATTTATAAAATTTTCAACGAAAACACTTGATTGAAGCATACGATTCGTCAATTTAGCCATCGCGAAGGGACGTTTGCACTCCATTTTACTTAGTGTTGTTCATCAGCCCCATTGTGATTGCGTAATAACAGTGATTTTGTGAATAATCGCCATTCTCTTAACTCTAGGGGTCGCGGCGTTGAAAAGCACATTGTTTGAACACGATACCTGTGAGAAAATACGTTGACTTAAAATTTTATAGTTCATGGTTTTAATAAAAGTCTTAGATCTAATATTTAGAATTATCGACAAATTATCTTCTAATATTTTTAGAATGTCACGACGCCCTTGACTTTAAGGTGCACGGCCGAGTTAAAGCTCGGCGGTCGCGGGTCCAAACCGCAGGCACACCCCATTGACTTTTCGGAAACTAACCTAACCTAACAAGTTTTCAAGAATTTCTTATGTATGTAGTCCGCCAACAACTAAAATCTAAACCTTCTCGAAAATATAGGCTGATGATGAGTTTTGGCAGTGCACCAGCACTTGATTGTGAGTGTCGTCGGGCGCATGCAAACGAGAAGTGAATAAACGATTACATCAATTATTTATTTCCGAATGTAAACAGATTAATCGTTATCGCTATTCACTTGAATCGTGTGTCATTGGAGAGTGACATTACCAGAAAATTGAGTCTCTGGAAATCCCACTGACTTAAAACATAATTGGACGAATTGTCATTCTTAGAATCGAATTTAGTATAAATAAAAATAAAAACATATTTACCAAATGTTTGTTTCGAGTATAACCGATTGGTGCAAACAATAGCTTCTCATTTTATTACGAATCATTTCCTTAATTAAATTTAACTTAAGCGCGGCTAGAGACGATATTTGCGAGGAATCCAGTATACACTTAATTTCAATGAGTCAGTGTTGTTCCTATAGTTTTATCATCATGTGGTTTCATCATTTGTATGCGTGCTGTCCGATATCATTATTTGAAAGATGACGTCAAAGTCTGCAGCCAAAAACCTTTTTATAAGTGAATCCTTTAACTTGCATAATAAATTGGTGCACAGTATAGATGCCCCAGATCTAGGTGGTTAGTTAGAATAAGTTATTATTCTTAGGTAAATTTTCAGTAGAAAGAAAAAAATCTCGATTTATACCCTGTAAACAGAATAAGCTCACCCTTGGTATTGAATTATCTGAATACTTGGCCGTTATTTGGACTAAGAGTCTGCCTACTTCTTTTGGGACATTGGTATATTTTAATGGAACGTGCTATGAATTAATTTGCTTAACAATACCATCTTGATAACAATTATTATGAAGACAAATTATCGACTTACAACAAAGATTAATTTAAGCTTATCTGGCACCTGTCGACCCTATTAAGCCGGCCTTCCAAAATGTATGGTTACTGACTGATTTCAGAACCCGAGTCACTAACTATTGAGGTAGGTTTACACCTTATGTAGAGTAAGGGCGTCCTGAACTGAATATTAATATTCAACCACCTGGAAAAGTTCCAAAAAAGTGACACAATATAAATAATATAAACCTCCGATCGTTCTTAGTACACGTAAAAGAGGAAAAGCAAAGTGTCCTATAGGATTTTCTTGTTAGCCCTAATTGGCCTGAAAAGACTGTAAATTGCAGGCTGCACTTTTAAGCCGCAAAACCAATGAGGCTGGACTGAATAGTCCAAAGCGAAATGTTTCAAAAATCCTTAATTTAGATGTTTATTAACAATACAAAAATATGCTAGTCACATTGGATATGCATCTGAGATATTTTAATAGTTGGAAGAGGATGTAGGGAAGTAACAAGCGCCAAGAAAGTTTTGTAATTATTATTCTAAAGTCTAAAATAGCTGCCAATCTTTTATTATTCACAAAAAATGAAACCACCACGTTGTTCTTCTCCTAATTGACAACACACTAATCTGATGTTTGTTTAGAAACGCGTAGAGTTTTATTAAATTACGGCTTTCTCGAATTATGTAGAAATAATAATCGGATGGAGGAGACTCGGGCGCGGCCGCGGAGGCGTCACTACAGGGGGCTGCACTTTTAATTAAACCCTAAATTATTGTTCACCTTCATTAATTCTCTGCTCCCGGTCGGGCTTTACTAATGAGTTTGTACTTTTTGTACTGGCTCCTTTTGTACGATACTAACAAATGAGCGCAACCTTTATGTACACGCAATTTGCTCAATTACATAAAGTACGCGCATTATAGACAAGAAATAAAAATTTTATTACGATGTATATTGGGCAATGAAATTTAATTAATATAGATTGGTTACTATGTTACTAATATCAGAAACTAGTAGGATGATGAACCATACGATACCATATACACTGAATACTATTTGGGAACCTTAAAGAAGAGAGCCTATATTTTCCTCAAAGGCCGGCCACACACCGATGATTCCTTTGGTATTGTGGGTGTTCATGGGCATTCAAAAACTTTCTTATTTTTCACTAATATGACTTTTGAATTTAAGTACATCATAATTAACTCTTCAATTGACAGTATTGAAAAAAATATTACATTGCATTTTCATAGAAAACTTGATAGGTAACCTTTTCTACGTAAGTTCTTAGGAAAACGTCATCAAGGCTAATTCTGATATGTCCGTTTGTACGTCTTTTTATACAATCTATTGTTACTTATATTTCATGAAATCCCATACGTTTATTGCAAGCACAAATTAATTAATGTACCGTTTTATCCTACCGCTTATTCAAATTTATTTTATTTTAATCTAATTTTTAATTAGTCTAATATAAATTAGCCGGACACGGTTAAGTTTTATCGTTGATTTTGTTTGTGTAACTTAACGGCAAAGTGACCGCCAAAACGAGACACAATTGGTAATTAACGACACGTCACGCCGTCATGCGTTCTTCCATAATGGTCTGAAGTTAGCAGGCGACAGTTTACATTTGTATCGCTGTCTAATAGGATTACTAGATCTTCGCAAAAACGTTGAATATAAGAATATTCTTTATTATGAAGATTGGTTAATATTTAAAAATAGTGGTATCATCTACATTTAAAAAAATCTTAGAAATCTAGTAGTTTTATTTATATGAATCAGCACTATGTAAATATGCTGGTAACAGGTCTTCTTTACGATTTTGGATGTTTTAATTTTAGTCCACCACGGCTGACTAGATGATTAGGTGCATTTTGGGAATACCTAACAAATCCTGTATGAAGAACGCTTAGAATGGGAGATTTTAGTATATTTTCCAGGTCCGTTTAAGTTACATACATGAAATTGAAGTTTCTTACGTAAAAATAAAGTATATTTAATACCACTTGGAGTTTTATAAACAAGCACACCGTCACGAGCCACCGCGCCCATAGATTATGACTCGTTTCCTATAATAAATAAAATTTAATAAGTTTCACGATGAGAAAACTTGAAGTATGTTGCACGCGGTACGCGATGGTGGTGTTTCATTGAATTTTCCTCGGTTATTTATTTATTAAAGGGTCGCGCTATAAATTGCGTTAAGTGGGGGCGGCCGAGGCCCCGCGGGGCTCTGCGGGGGCGCCCATAACGTCGGGAAAAACGCGCCGCGGCCATAAGTGCCTTTCTACACTGCCAAGGCTTTATTAGCTAGCTTGCACGCAGCCCTAACATAAATACCAACACACAGTGGCTGTTTGTCTGCTGTGCCTTTGACAATTATTACTAGACTTAGATATGGTATTTTTTTTAATTTAAAATCTAATGCTCAGGTAGTTTTCTTAGGTTTCGTGGAGCATAACATAGCAATCGTTAGAATGTTAATAATTCCACAAACTGCTTCTTGGACTCGCGGTCCAAGATTGTGACTCGCAGTTTAAAGTCCCGGTCCGATTCCTGAGTTGATCAAGGTGTTAAAGGGTTTTTCCATAAGGCAATTTTCAATAGCAAGAAGCAGTCGAGAAATGTGACGATAAGCAACAAAAAAGGCCCCTATTCGTAATTAACTATTAGATTCTCTGAAAAACAAATTCGCGAAACATGATTTCCTTCGGGAAGACAAGCTAGAGAGTGTGTGTATTATTATTTATATGTATGATTCATTGCAATCCGCGAGTGTAATCTAATCTTTATAATCTTTAATAATACATCAATAACAAATTATAGTTAGTCTGTTGGTTTGTTGGTTTATAACATATAAAACCTTTAACTAATTTTGGTGTTACAGGAAAGAGATACATACAGGTTTATGTAGATATAACCTTAAAAACGGTTACATACTTTTTATTGCATTAAAAAGTTCCCGGGATATGTGTTTATAGCATTGGCTAAAATAAACCATATTATCGCAAACAAAGCCGCGGCTCTACCCTAGTGTTAAATAAATGAGCCATAACGATGAATTGCAATATTTTTCGCGATTAAAGTTCGTAAGTAGTTATTACAAATGAATAAAATTTTGTGTTTGTGATCCTTAACTGACACAAGTTAAGTCGTTAAGCCGACTAAAATAATAAGGAAAAACGGTAAATAAACATATATGTAGCAATATACCAGTAGGGCGAGCTTTAGAGCTTTCGTACAGTGGACGATATCCGCAAGGATACGAATATCCTACTACCGACGAAAACAAAAATACGACACTATGCTATCTTAACTGCATTGAAGTATTAGGCCCACAGCTGATAAGATTTGAAGGGAAATAGATAGAATTTGTTTCGGCACGAGTTTCGCCGCTTGTCTGTTACCTGTTCTTTCTACAACGACTGTATGGCCTATGAAAAAAAAATGGGTTGCTAATGGTTGCCAAACATTTATAAAAATAATAAGTAATAGTATCAAGCAGTGATGGCCTCGAGGTTTGGGCACGCGGTCGAGAATCTCGGCGGTCGCGGGTTCGAACCCCAGGCGGCAGGCACACACCTCTGACTTTTCGAAGTTATGTGTGTATTCACATTGAATTATCACTTGCTTTAACGGTGAAGGAAAACATCGTGATGAAACCTGCACACCTAAGAGTTCATAGAAATTTCTTAGGTGTGTAGTCCGCCAACCCGCACTAGGCCAGCGTGGTGGACTATGGCCTAAACCCTCTCAATGGTAGAGGAGACCCGTGCTCAGCAGTGGGCGAATATGGGTTGATGAAGAAGAAGAAGTATCAAGATAATACTCGCTCCCCTAATTACTAAAAAGCAGCCGTGTCAAAGATATGACACTCTAATCCTAGGTTCGGTACGCTCGGCATGCTGACATTTTCTTTCTAATCTTATGCAATTGTTCTGTGATTAGGCTCTTTATAGTCATTCTTCCATACAAAAATAACTGCATAATTGGACTTGATAATGACTTCAGGCGACTACAGCGCATTTGTCAAAGACTCAAATAACGGAAAAATTTTAAGTAGCATAAAATAAAAATAATAAAGGCCCTCCGAGTAAATGTATTCGAGTTGCCGTCATAAAAAATAAAATCGTATTCCCGAGCAAGTTGTGTTATTAATATACCCGGTACGTTGTAACATATGCGCATACTAAATATTAATCATGTAGTCGACAAATCAATGGGGATATTTTAACAAAAGATTGAATATTTATACGCAATTTAGGCCTCAGAATACATTAATGGGTTTTGTGAATTCTTTTATACAAAAATACATTTCTTGTAAAGATTCCAAATATAATTCTTGCTTGTTTAGTTTAATAACTGTACGCCATAAAACTTTGAATGCAAAAATTTCTTGTGTCTTCTATTATTAAAAGAGGTAAAAAACAAGTACATTAGTTTTTGTGTAGAAAATCACTAAACGCTTGGAATGTCTATAAATTATTTTTTATCTTTTTATAAGTAATATGTTTTACTACGCCTAAACGAGCATCGCTTTAATACATTTAATTTGTAATACAAACAATTCATATCTTAGGGTTCTTTAATTGTAAATGGTAAAAAAAAATATTATTCTTTTTGTTACGACTTCGCATTTCCTAATCACATTCGTAATTAAGCCACCACCTGAATTTTATCAATTAAGGTAGAAATTTAGAATACCCTTCTTTTCCTCCCAATTATACACTCAACGGTTGCTAGAAGACAGCATATAGGGCTAAATATAATTTATATTAAATCATACAATCGAAAAGCAATTCTATAAAACATAAATTCAGCCTGTTTTGGTCAATTATCCTTTTGATAATTGATGTCTATATATGTTTTTCTTAGTGCAATCTCCAAGCATAAAGTTATTATAGCCTGTGGGCAGAGGAGGCGCGCGGGCGTGGCAATCTGTCCCATTAGCAATGCACCCACATATTAACGCAATAAAACAAAAACTTACATTTATATTTGAATAATTGGTGCTAATAATATAACACTTTTTTTTAAATATTCTAAATTTGGCTTGAAGGGTTATTTTATTTGTTATAGATGAGATTAAAACAAAACTTAGAGTACTCTCCTGTAGCGTTCGAAAAGTTTATCTTTTAAACGTTGTATTATGATAAAACTTTTATCTACTTTAATAACAAAAAATGTTGCAAGCGTAAACTTCTAAAACGGCTCGACAATTCTGGATATTTTTTTAATTTTTTCTCATTATGAAAACCTTAATGCACATGTACGAAAAAATTGAATAATGAAAAGTACTTTATAAATTAAGAATTTTGTGAAAAAAGACAAGCAAACAATAAAAACTATTTTTTGTAGTGTGCCAGAATTATTTTTTTTGTAAATAGAAATACAAACTTTGCGTGTATGAAAAAAAAACTACAGGAGTATCTTTCACTATCTATATTTTCCAAAAACATGATTTAACTTTTAACGTATAATCGCCCAAACATTTTTCCACTATAGTTGCCAATCGTCAATGTGTTCCGTGGGCAGAAGATTAAAATCATTATTAGTCATTATTTAAATCCCCCGAGAGCGGTGAATGGATTTGATTGCCAAAATCTTGATAAGGCGCCCTCTCCGCACGTTGCAGCCGTCTGCAATCGCTCCACGACGATTTACCTTTGTATCTGATTACCCTCCTTGTGTTCAATACAAAAACGTAATAACGCAACAATTTTAGCCAATTATTCGTATTTTTCCCTCAATTCAACCGATTTATGAATTATCGTCGTCTTATCAAGTCTTAGATTACTTACATTGAAATTATTAGAGATATGGTTATGTTACATGTTTCGTGTTTTTTATCTTAATAATCTAATTGTGTCTATTCATTGAAATGTGCATACAGTCAGACCTCTTTTTAGTATGCCTGTGTAGGACTACGTCCATATGGGACGTACTCTACTGTCAAACAACATAAATAAACACAGTACTTACACATAAATACTAGTTCTGACCAGATAAAAAGTTACTAGTCTTTTATTGTATCAAAACCCACGAGAGAGTTTAGGATTTCACAAACTTCCAGATACGAACCAAATATTTGTGGATCTCACAAACATTTGTCTCAGTGCTGGAATCAAACCCAAAGGCACTTGTTTTTTAATTAGGTGTCTGTCTAGTCAACTGCACAACGGCGCTCCCATACACATGTTCTGGAGATGAAGGTGATTTAGTAAGTAGATGAGAGCCATATCTAAAGATAATACAATTTGGAGAATATTAATGTTTCTCTTGTAAGTTAGGTTGAACTAGGCATTGTAATAATACTTACGTATAATTAATGATTATCTCTGTTGATCTTCTGAACGTAATCTTAGTTTCATTTAGGCAGATATGAATAAATAATCTATAACCAGTAATTGTTAATTATTTCACTACTCTATAAAATAATGATGCGCACGTGCGCCCATCTCCAGATAAGACGAAAGGCTTGGTATAAAAGAAACCGACTTAGCAACTTACACTTACAAATATTATACAAGACAGAGAGTTTGATCAATGTAATAAAGATAAACATTATTAATACATATGGTGACTAATGGTAAGAGATAATCGTTTTAACTTATTATCATTTCTCACTGCATTGTATTTATTATCAAGTAAGATTTACAGACAGTTGTAAAAAATTTAAAAATGTCGCAACAATCAACTAGACAAAAACATGCCACAAAATTACTCGCAAGAATGATATACATAATATTAGTAAAAACGTATTCAAATCAACCACAGGTTACTTTACAGTCAAATTGAAAGCAGAGACTTTTTAAATGAGGCTTTTAATGCATTTTATATTATACAAAGTAAACTAGTTTCACCTCTACGTAATATCATGGAAAAGGGTCATGTCTTATACTACAATAAAACACGCGTTAGCCGTTTATTCATACAGACGATATGCATATTAACATAGATACTTTCCCAATTTGATATTAGTTGGTATAGTATCTATAACCTATCTCAAAAGTGGCGATATCAGACCGGCGCGGGCGCGTTAGACGTGGGACTTATGTAGCCGTATGTATGTATGTATTACATGACTACACCTGAGCAGACTTGAAAATTGAAAATTGAAAATTCAAAACGATGTTTAAACATATAATGGAAATCTAAATCTATTGTTTTATTAAAAAACAACTGAATATTCAGTAGTTCAGGTGTGAAAGCGGAACAAACATACACTTTGGCATTACCAAGAGCAGATAGTTTAAATTTCCTCCTCTATGTTTCCAAAACAACATGTAAGTACAAAACGTCTTACAAAGTGACTCCACGTAGCCGAGACAGCGCTTTGTGGATTCGATTGGTTGTGCCGGCGGTTCTCGTGAGTCCGCGCGTCACAACACGCTTTTTTACCAAACGATTGGTCTATTTTCAAAATGGAAGCAATTTGTCGCGTTTGATTCCTAGCCGCGCGGCGACTTTGATAGGTTTTTGTGGGCGGCGATGAGTGGCGATTGGCCGCGGTGCGGTCGTGGCTCTCGACTAGTTGAATTACAGCCTTTTGTACTTGCTGACCGTCGCCGGTACTTTAATCGTCTGTACATAGATCCACTTCGATAGCTTTCAGAACTCAACAGTCATTTATCGATGCTATTGCTTTCAATAAGTGTATTGCCTCGTGCGAGAATTATGTATTCAATATTTTTCTTTGCATTTGGTTTAACAAAGTGAAAATTAACTAGGTTTCTTGCTTGATTCTGTTCTTACATTTTGAGGTATTTTCCATAATAATTATGGATATTCAGAGACAGAAAATGAAAACAATCAAATCAATCAGTAAAACATTTTATTCACATCACATTTTTACACTATCGAGGAAAATATTGTCGTTACTTCTTTCTGGTCACAAAAGCAAAGAGGATAAAATCTTGCTTTTTTTTCAAATAATAGCAGAACAGAAAAAAGTTAATGTTAAAAGAGTATCAACAATATTTCTATACTTCTATGTTAAATTAATATGTTTACCTATGCGATAAATGTACCGTAAGGCAGACCAGCTATTTAAAGATTTAATTATGCACGATCCTCGATTTGATGCTATAAATACATCTACTAACGTTTCCCCGTCAATTAACAAGGACTTACTTCATGTTTGTAACACGCATAACCGCATCGATAATTTCAACACAAATTAAATTATTATAAATTGTTACAAACTACGAAGAATAAACTTTGAGTAAGTAACCATTAATTTTTGTATTTTTTTTTTTCAAGAAACAGTCGGTGGTATTTCCATAAAAATTTGAATTTGGCGTAGTTACCAGATTTGCTAGAAATTTATTTATCTACCACACAATTCAACGCAATTGTAGTCCCTCGCTTCGCTCTACAGTAAAGTTTATTTTTTAAGTGATTCAGAAATAAATTACCAATTTCCAATCGTGGATGAATCTCCGTATGCTTATTGTCTACTGTTTTCATCGTTTGATACCGCAAATCATCAAAAACCCGGTCCGAATACAAAGCAAAAAGGGCCGGGACGCACAATCGTCATCGTTTTATACCGCGTCCGTTTCAAATCGGTCCATTTCCATTTGTGTTTTTGTTGCGGCATGTGGCAACACCGGCGCGCTCTGTCGACCTCTTATTATTAATTACCTTCTTTTATATCTATGCGTAACAATCGATCGACTTGATTAAAATATCTAAATAAAAGACAGTCGTAATGACTGACGTAGTAAGTGCAATGAGTCACCGTCTGTTTAAATATGGAGTTCTGTACACTTTGTTTATTCCTTAAAAACAGTATAATATCATATGACCTATATATTGGTATTCGGTACTTGTGGTATATGCTTCCTATTAGGCTGTATGGGGTAGGTTAAAGAGTAATAAGCGTCCAGATATCTTCATCTTCAACATAGTTTTATTATTTTAGCTAATAAGGTTTAACGACAAATTATTCGTAAATCCTCATCCATAAGGACTTACCAACATAGCGCAGGTAACTTTTTAATCGGTGTGATAGAAGACTGTGTAAATAGCCTACAGATCTATAAAACGTGTTCGCATAATATTGTACATAATAATCATTTCATGCCTCGACATGTTTGGCATTACCAGATACCAAGAGATTGATTACACATCGAATTCAATTTATGTAAGTAATATTATTGAACATAAACGGAACCCTCATTCAGTTGGACTTCCGTGTGCTAGCGAACAAGTCAAATTAATATGAACCGGGCCAGAGTTAATAAACATTTCGTCGGCCGTAAGGGAATAAATAAACTGATTTTACCGCGCTCACTTGTTAATCACGTTAATTATTTGAGCACAATCTGATACTGGAATAATAAAAATTCATTATACGGCACGCTCTTCGTTCATCTGAGCTGTTGGACGCTATGCAGTCGTTGCGACTTGAATAAATTGCTCAATTTGGTCTGGAGCAAATGGCACGTTAAATTATTATCGCTTATCACGTATGTTGCACGGCTATTGGAAAACACGGCTTTCGGACACGTGTCTAGTTTATTTTATTGTTTACTTTTAAAATATAGTAGGTTGTTATCTATTATGTGACTTTCTACTATTCAGTTGGAATAGACATGATTCAACGTTGGTTTAACGCAAATATGCACTTTACATACACCTACACTTACTAGTAGCTTTTAAAGACAACTTGTATAATTCAGAGCTCCTATTAATATCCAATACTTATCTCAGAAATATTTTTAAGTTTATCACAAACAGCATAGAAGAGGATTTTGTCATATAAGTAATATGTAGTAATAGTTACATGTCACATGGCCCTCTCATGGCATGGTGATGTTAAAAACGAGTCTATATTAAAATTAATGACTCCATGTATGAAACGTACCTACATAACTGGTTTTTAATCGCCGATGTGTCCTTGAACTTAAAGCTGTTTATCGCTAGATTTATTACAAATATCCCAATTTGGATTGTGTACTGAAACATTATCATTTAGTTCGGCTTCCTCAGTACGCTTTCGAAGCATCGCTGCAGGGGTCTGACATACGCTGGATCCTGTTACATATACCCATATTACACGAAACTGTGTGTATAAGCCATTTGCTTTACATTATTAATCTATGTTTATATACGCTATCGAAGGACCTCTTGCAAAAAAGGCATTATGTTGAATGCCTAAATGATTTATTTACTCTTGAGACGTAATATTTAAAGGGACTATGGATGATAGAACTGTTGTACTAGATGAAACTATCTTAGCATGTATCGGAAATAGGTATGGTGAAGGCCTTCCAATTAAATAGTCGGTATCATAGCAACATATAGGCGTGAACCGTATACTATATCCACAGGGTCTATCATCGTCACCAGCCTCTCTCATGTCTACTGCAAGCACATAATATACCTCTCATATGGCACGCCACTGGCCTCGATATCGTCGAATATCGTCAATCCACCTAGCCATAGGGCGTCCTATACTACGTATGCCAAGCTCCGGTCTCCACTCCAGAACCCAAAAAGCTAGGCATATTTATATTCATTCATTCACGTTCCGTTTTTCCTTCATTGCTATGATTTAGAAAACAGACTTTATGCTGCTACTGAGAATGTGATCAAGAAAGAAATCCAGCTCAGGACCGGTCGATCACACACTACGTACCTATTTATACCGTAGAACCAACGAAGCAGTTAATACCATACATTAAAAATTACTTGTTATAAATATTCATGGTAGCTAGTTTATTAAACTGTACCAGTAAGTAACCAATTCACATCGATTTGGTTGAAAAACACATGAGCGCAGTTTCTCATAAATAATTATTTAATCGTTTCCAAGTATTTTTAATTTATGGTGTTGATATTTTTATTTAATAGATCCAGAAAAGTATGTAGTGGCCTATTTATTAAAGGCAAGATGAGAGGAAATAACATATTGACTAACTAAATACAACTTCATCACGTTTGTTATACATAATGTACTGCAGTCACATCCATAGTTAACGTGGGCATAACCTAAACGTGGGCAGGCAAGATTGTAAGACGAAAATTGTTACTTTGTTGTGTATCGCATGTCGAGATCTGCTGTCGAACACCTGTCTTCGAACCTATTGGCATAATTGTGTGGACTACCATATTTGTGCATTAAACCTATAAAGTTTTTATTAAGTTTGTGGTGGTAGATTATAACTGCCTCGTGACCTCGAGGCACAAGTATGTTTAATGTATGATTCGATTCCCAAGTCGGGCAATGTGCAAGCGAAGGTCTCGAAATGTGGCCGAAAATCAGCAAAAAGCTCACTGCTTATTACGTGGGTCTGTTACTATACCTGGCAATATGTATTTGCAGAAATGCGCTTCTGCATACCTCTATAGGAAATATAGGTTTGGGGTCAAGCATGTGTATGATATAAATTGAGTATGCAACTTTCATTAGAATAAAGTCGCAAGCAGCTGCGTGAAGTCCGAAGATACTACTGAAAGCCAAAAGGGCGACTGACAAGATAATTATGTGCGACTATCTATGTGAACGACCAGATTTTAATCCGAGTCGAAAATCTGGGTGGATCTCTCGTAGGCCTTTTATCCTCGATACTATTCACCTACATCAGTTTTCTAAAGGTAATGAATATCTCAAGGGTTTACATAAAGGCATAAACATGCGTTATATACATTTACACGTATACATAAAAGGAAAACATTCGAATCCGAATCTAATTTCTTTTGAATGGGCGCAGCAAAAAGTCGATCGGCTTGGATGACGGCGGCGCGGCGGCATACGAACAGATATCAATAGTCATCGAGTCGCACTGACGGATTTCTGGCTGAGAATCGAATTAATTATTACTACAGTTAGGGGCAAGAGGTGAACAGGTGCTTTTTTATTATGGAATTAATCGTGCGTGACGTAGCCATCAATGGTTCTTTAGCTGTTCCAGAGACAATGTTTTGGAA
The DNA here is from genome assembly GCA_030295005.1 of Cephonodes hylas. Classification (NCBI taxonomy): domain Eukaryota; kingdom Metazoa; phylum Arthropoda; class Insecta; order Lepidoptera; family Sphingidae; genus Cephonodes; species Cephonodes hylas. Next base: position 8,465,441 of record AP025363.1, on the reverse strand, counting down.
ATATTTACCGCGACAAATCATTTTGAGTGTAGTTCGATTCAATAGGTATGATTAAAAATAGGTATGTATGATTTGGATTTATACATATGTAGAGTGGGTTCAAAAGTCCCAGTCGAAACTTAAAAAAATGTGTTGAGGTATTCCTTAAATTAAATTAGTCATATTTTTATACCGTTTTTGTGGACACTTAATCGTACACAATGAATAAATAACAGAAATAAAAAATAAAATGCATAGGGCTAAGTGACAATAGCCCATATTGTCATCTCTGCCTAACAACTGAATTTACATAAAAGAACGTGTAAGAAAATAACAGTAATACCTAAACAGTATAATATAATATTAATTAATTAAATAATAGATTTGTGTTCGTTTAAAATTAACATTGTGAGGGAGATATGTTACACCGTCAAGTTTACTAACATTAGACATCAACGGGCACACGTCACTACAGTGACTTCGTATGCTATCAACTTTACTCTAAAAGGGAAAATTACATATAATAATTGTATTTAGAGGAATTTTATTCCAAAATTTTACCTAATTTTAATATTGTAAAATAATATTTTTAAAAAATAAGTTTTTTTCAAATCGATAGTTTAGGAGCAATGCAAAATAAATTTTCATACGACGGTAAATGAACTGTAGACAAGATAGTACCAATCATTGAGCCCTGAGAAGAAATATTAATTAATTATTCCTCCTTCTAGCATCGTTTCACGCTTTAATAATCATTGAACTCTGTGAAGGTACGGCGAGACAAAAGTTCGTGAGAATTGTAATGGATAAATTGTTTTGAGTTGAAGTGTTTTTGGACCGTTGTTTTGGTTCTTGATTCCTTAATTCACTACTGACATTTTTTAAAACCAATAACATTTTTTTTGTTTACAAAATGAAGCTTTAAAGTGGAAATACGTCTTAAGCCCTCTCGATAGCGAGGACAACGAACCTTTTAAAAAAACATCTCAATATTAATTATTACCAAAACATTTCGATTCACGCAATTCCATTTTTTAAATTAAGAATATAAATTAATAATATTCCACATTTAATATTGTTTTAACAATGGCGAAGGGCGAATGCCGCCATCTGCTGGGCTGCACTTAATAAAGCCGATGTCCCGCGGTGGCATTGTCCCCGTAATTTGTAGCTTAGCATCATTTGAAAAACACGTAGACAAATAACGTTATTTATTTTAATAACCTATGTACCTAACAACGGTCCAGACGAGGGTTTAGCCAGTATTGTCTTCCTCCCCACTGTGTTCCATTCGCGATAATTCTACTCAGGGAATTTGTACACCTGTCGGACTTACAATATTTTTAGTATCATGATGGCGATTTTGAATTTTTATGATTACGGTATAAAAATAAAGAGCAGTGGATATCGTGGTAATTACATTTAATTGTACATTTTTACAAAGTAGTGAGGAAACCTGCCTATCTAAAAGTTATTAAAAATGTCTGAGGTATGTATTTCGCTAACCGGCACTAGGTAGGAGTGGTGGGACGTATATGAGCTGTTAATTATGATGTACCTAATTTTTTACATTACATTTTATTTGTGCTTAAGAAACTGCATGATCTATTATGATTGTACTTATTGTGTTTTTAATGGTCATACACAACGGTTGCATAAAATCTCTCTCTCTTGTCAAAAAAAGCACAATGAAAACATTCTATAAGAAGATTTTTACAAACTTCTATAGATATGTTTAGGGCCCACATGCCCAGTTAAGCACAAGACTCCTACAGTTGATTAGCAAACCTAAACCCACCACCATAAATGCTTAATATGAACCGGTTGACATAAAAACATACGAAGAACTATTAACTATGCTAAATTCTTATCACCTTATAGCCTGGAACACGTGAAACCAGCCCCTTTAACCAATTAGCATTCTCTGATAATATTGCTATAAAGACTGTGAAAAAAATACGTAACTCGTAGCTTGGAGTGTTAACTGTTCAGATACAAAGTCGCTTGTAATGGCCCCGTCACATCGTTTAAAGCTGAAATTACGTGGGAGTATGTGGTGTGTGAATGTGCAGTGATGGCCTCGAGGTTTAGGCGCGCGGTCGAGAATCTCGGCGGTCGCGGGTTCGAACCCCAGGCACACACCTCTGACTTTTCGAAGTTATGTGTGTATTTAAATTGAAACCTGCACACCTAAAAGTTCTTAGGAATTTCTTAGGTGTGTAGTCCGCCAACCCGCACTAGGCCAGCGTGGCGGACTATGGCCTAAAACCCTCTCAATGGTAGAGGAGACCCGTGCTCAGCAGTGGGAGTATATGGGTTGATGAAGAAGAAGAAGAAGATGTGGTGTGTGAAACTTATGGTACTTTTTATTGATGGTTCTATGTTTCCTGAAGGATAGGCTACGATAAAATACTATAGATGGTCAAGAAACTCTGTCTGTTACATTTCAAACTTAAAATGCTGAAAGATCTTTAGTTTGTTTTGGTACACCTAAACATAGACCGTCCGTATTGCGTCCGTACTAAGATGCGGTAGATCGTTAACTAATGTGAAAAAATAAAAGTCAACAATAATATGTACTACACAATTCTGGCCTCATTTTGTTTTAAATATAATAGAATTCTAGTTGTTTGTTTATTTGAATATAGTTATAGGTTTTTGACAGCCCCGTGACGCATTTGACAAGTCACCCCCTTGAGAAACGATAGATTGCGGGTCCGATCCCAGCACCGAGCAAAGAAAAATCTAATACTTTCTGGTACTCGCGTCACGAAACTTATTGTAGTAAGTATTTTAATGTGGGATCAGGATTATGTATGTGACTGTTGGGTGTATTTTTTTAGTTTTATCAAAATATTATTATTTTATGAACAATTTGTGCATTCCTTAATTACGAAATAGTTTTTCAGTGAGAATGTGGCAATAAAACCTTTTCTAGCTTAGCATCTACCTGACTGTGAAACGAATTGCTTCGGGCTATACTCTCGCAGCGAGACAAATTATTGTGTGACAAATATTTGTTTCAAGTTTAAGTGTTGTTGGTCCGAATTTGTTTATTACTCCTGATCGGCATAACCAAAAAAAAAATAAAAAATAATAGTTGTTGGAGTCAGAAAAAATTTAAAGAGTAATTATATTAAAAAAAGCGACTCCTAAAATCTGAATCTAAGTTGTAGAAAATTGTATCTGACGGCTCACTTTCAATATTTTAGGGCACAATCCTAGGTAAATCTAAAAATGAATTGACAAGCGCTTACAAAAACTAAGAATTAAATATTTTATTAATTAATTTCAAACTATTAAGGGTTCCAAAAAAGCCTTAAATCATTTTTAGTAAGACTTATCTTAAAATAAAACTTATTACACAATTTCCTGAAAAACATTTAATTTCATCATATTAAAATGTATTGATTATTGTGTAAAAATAATGTAACTGAACGACATCTATCGGTAAATGTTAAAACTTTTTTTTTTCTCGTCGAAATATTGTCTTCCAATTACCATGGTCTTACATTGCAGGTACTTCACTAAATAGAGCAAGAGAACAATATGTAACTTCACTAAGATCTCAAAAAATTTATGGGTAAGTTTTTCGAAGCCATAACAAATATTAAAAGCAAAAAAAAAAAAACTATTTTTTTATTAAATAACACATAAACTAGCGAGTTCTTGATAGGAATTAGGGATCATCTCCTATGTTAAAGGCCATAGAACTTAGTCTATCTCACTTATCCTATAAATATCGTCATCAACCCATATACGCCCACTGCTGAGCACGGGTCTCCTCTACCATTGAGAGGGTTTAGGCCATAGTCCACCACGCTGGCCTAGTGCGGGTTGGCGGACTACACACCTTAGAAATTCCTAAGAACTTTTAGGTGTGCAGGTTTCATCACGATGTTTTCCTTCACCGTTAAAGCAAGTGGTAATTCAATTTTGAATACACACATAACTTCGAAAAGTCAGAGGTGTGTGCCTGGGGTTCGAACCTATAAATATACTCGAATTAATTATTTTATTAGGGCATGTAGTTATACTTACGATTTTCCATCGCTGAAATGTAAAAGCCGATAATACTTGGACAAGTCAGTACTAAATTCTCTACACTTAAAGTAAGGACTGCTGTTAAAAAATCCCAGTCATCTCCTAGCAAACAATCCTTTAACGAAGAACAATATTAATTACAGCAAAAACATTTTTAATTAAATAAACAATTTGCAATTCAATATACAAATAAACTTGCGGGCTATACGCTTATTCCAACTACTGAACGAAGTTAAAGTAAGTTTATGGGAAAAACTAGTGGACGTGGATGTTGTAAAAAGCATATTGCGTGAGAAGCGTACCTCTGTAAAAATATATTAAATTAATCACGAGCGTTCGTGCGGCGGGTAAAAATAAATGTTTGTAAAAATAAAATCGTGCGCATGAGATTCGAACCGCCCTACGTGATTGGGGCCAATCGCGCGGGCCGCCACCGCAGCACCCACGGGGGCGTGTCGCCGCACTCACAACACGTGTGGAATGCCATTTTTTATCTAAATAATCACAATGTACAGACGAAATGTCAAATTAATTACGTTAATTATTTTGGACTCGCCTCTCTGCGCCACGATGCGTTTAGAATCTTAATTGATCACCCAGATGCGATTGTTGAATATTTATGAATGGACGCCGTGTAACACCATGCATAAGTGATTTGATAATTATACCGACCGTGTAATAATTTACCAGGTCTGGTTAATCTTTTAGTTGGAATATACTGTTTCATTACTTCGTAATTAAATCATCATAATTTTGTTTAATGAAAACAAAATTTTGATTAAAGAATTCAACGGAAATAATTATGTTAAAAAAAATTACAACAATGTTTTGTCGTCTTTTAATGCATTTGCCAGTAAATGCTAATTAAATAAAAGTTTGCTAATAAGAAATAAAATAAAATGAATCGAGAAACGCTGTAAATAAATACAAGGCACATCGTCGGAACGCGACACGGGCACTCAGCGTGAAGCGTATTAAATTAAAAGCGACGACATGTGTTTTCCTTCCCACAGGAAAATACATTAGCCGAAACATTTCCCGGCGACGTTGTGTCCCTGTCGCACGCGCGCGCCTCGCCGCTCGCCAGACAAGGCCGGCGGGTGTGGCGCCCTCCAAGCTAACAGCGAGCTTTCAACGTAAATCTGATAAAGGGAACACATTACGACACTAATACAAAGAAATTTTCGTCGTTATTCTCGTTATGAGCTCAAGTACGATGCTCGTACTCGGTCGCGCGTGCCGGAGCGTGTCGAGTGAGAGCGAGACGGCGGTACATATTATATTTTCTCTGCGAGTTGGGCACCATTGGATGAAAAAGTTGTCGTCGTCCCGCCCTTGGGTCGGGAGGGTGCGGGCCCGAGGCGCGGAACGTTTTCTAAGAAGTAGTATGTCGGCTGCGACGAGGGGCGGCGACGGGGAGCCCGCAGTCATGCTGAGAGCCTCAGCGGAGTCAGTGGACACACGTCGCGAACCTTTTCAACGTTACGAGAAAAAATCTTCGCGTGACATTCTGTCCAAAAAACTTATGTTGCCGGCGACACGCGCCTCTGTCGCGCAACATCGCCGCCGTCCCGCAAACGGATTGTTATAACGAAGCGCCAATATCTGTGATATTTGTAGTTACATGAGGATACTGAAATTTATTTTTTACATAAATTTATTGTTGAGTGAAGTGTATTGAAATTTTCCTGTGACGCATAGTGTTTCGTCTACAACCGGCGCGAACAAGACTGGATTTAATATAAATTCTAATCAAGTAAGACCTTTTTGTATTGGCTACATTACTATAACAAGGTATCCATCGATAGAGATTATGGCAACTTATCATAGGTTTTTATACTTCAACTGGTAAAGGGAAAGATAATATTATTTAATCCATATTCACAATATTTTAGTGACCACTCTTCTTATCATTGCCTTAAATTCAGAGCTTTTATAGAAATATGATCCATTAATTTTTAATGTATATCTGTCGTATGTTATTTTAGGTACAGTAAATCTAAACACATTTCCGTATAAAAAATAAAAATTGATAATAACTCAAGTAATTTTTATGATAACACAAGATTCCAAGAAATTTCTAGTGACAAATACACGTACCTAGATCATTTATCCGATTTTCGTCAATTATATTACATAGGAAGTAAAAATAGTGAGAAAATTTATACAATTTTATTATATAATTTATGCCTATTTTCTACTTCTTTGGGGTGTTAATATTAATAAAACACTGATTACAATAGGCATCTAAAAATCATTAATCATTTATAGTTTTATCATGCTATGAAATTGCATAATAATGCATTGCTTCTAAGCAGCATGAAGTTTTGTAAACTTAAGCAAAACTCTTCTTATTTAAGACCTAATTTAATAATGGACCCGCTAAATACTTTTGTCTTTATCTTTTAAAAGTTTGTAATATATTAGTGCACAGTTTATGTTGTTTAAAAGCTGAAGATGAGGTCCCTGCTTAAACATAAAGGTAGACACTAGTGAAGCTTCTTAGTTTATTTATCACACGTTATTATCACATTAAAAAATTACTAAATTTGAAACAAAAAGTAAAGTGCAGCGAAAATCTAGCTTGACGTTTTACAAGAATACAGAGCGGGTTTTTATTAAGTTTTCTAATAACATTAATCTATATAAATTCATGTCTTATATCATTTAGAAAAAAAATACATGTTATTAATCTATATGTACACTCCATTATATATGCATATGTACTCTACGGTAATAGAATTGTTAGCAATAAATGTGCGCCCATATGTAAAACATAAATTCCAGTTTTAAATAAAGACATCAAATAAAATAATTATAGTAAAACATGTAACCCTTTGTCAAACATGGATGCTAATTAAGGCTCATTAAACAGCCTCATTTGTCTAACCTCTTCATTTAACGAATGCTCAATTTATTTGCGCACGCAATATTTTGCAATAAAACAGACTCCTGATTGATCGGCTATAACTAATATTTGTTTAATTAGCAATTTTAAAAAAGGAAACACTAGTATAGAAGATATTTAACGCTTAAATTATTTAGGAGGAGTTTATATTGTGAGGCTAATTCGAAATTTTAAACCATAAAAATTTATGAATCTCATCTTTTCTCACAAAATTGATGGGCATGGGACGTCTCTAATTAAGAAAGAACGGTAAACATTGTAATATGTATGTTTTATAGCTATTAATACTTAAGAGGCATATCTGCTTAAATGTAAAAATTTTGCCGTTTTGAAATATAGGTATACGATTATAAAACGAGGACCCCAGCACCATACAAATAAGACGGGGGAAATATCGGGTCTTTTTAGAATATTCTATAGATTTATAAGAAAAGCCCATGTCCAGAAATAGATGTTACCTAATTATCATAATTGTATCTTAAGGTGACGAATTGTAATTAAATAAATTATTTACAATTTTTGACCGTAGAAAATGAAAAATAAGTGATTGCTGTCACTGTGTAGAGTTTATAATATTGCAGAGCTTTACCGCGACCGACGGCGCTTTGCTCTTTAATAAGATGTTTTCGGTTTCTATGTTCAAATCACTTAAAATTAAATTAAAATAAAATAAATAATTTATGAAGTTAGTTCTGAAATGAAAAAGAAATCTATGTAAATATCATCCTTTCTTGCTTGCATGTAAAGAGAAGGTTAATGAAGAAAGGCTATACCATCTACATAATAACAATCATACTCATTTTATGTGCTATTAATCACATAATGAAGTAAATAAATAAAACAAATCTTCATTTTTTTACTGGGACGGCAAGTGACCCCTTAAAAAGCATCCAAATAGTGCAACATATTCAGAAAATTTAATAGGTATATTTTTTAGGTTCACAATCATGTCGATTTATAATAAGTTTCTTTATTTTTTATTAATAAGTAATTAATTTCTAATATATATATTATACTACTATATACCTAGATAACTAATACAGATACTTTATTTAATGGCTCAATTAATGTGACTAATTAGTTATCTCGCAATTGTCTATAACTTGTACGAGGTTACGTAATAAACATTCTCCCGCACCATGTCGGGTTTGCAATGGTCATCCATGTAATTAATTCTAGTAATTATTTTCTTTTTATTTTCCAGTAAAAAAACTATAATGTGTGGCAAATGAATATCGGAGTTTTCTTGGCATAAATTTCTAGACAACTACTAAAGACTCCCGTTGTTTAATACTCTATCAAATTCTATCAATATTGGTGTAGTGACTTTGGTTTCTTTAGTGTAGTGTCAATTTCGCAACTGAATAATGTAAATACCACTAACTTCCATTAAAATGTATCTAATAAATAGCAAATCATTTCATATGAGACGTATTTAATTGCCATGTTAATTATAACGATACTTCCTAAGACATTTGTGGCTTTCCGCCAGTTACCGCTCTAAGTATAGTATTGAAGCCGAAATATTGAGCAGGATCAACCTGTGTTTATCCGAATACAAACTAGCCGACATTACTAACTGCTTATAGTATAATCCAAATCCCGTTTCTATATTGAATCGCCACATAAATCAGGCGCAGGCCGTAGATTATAGTGAAATAAAAACTATTTTAATTTTTTTATTGATAGGATGAGCCCTGAATTTCTTTGTTCAAAACAACCGATTAGAAAAAATTCGCAAGATTCTCTGGAGGATAAGGAATCTATTTCATTATTAATCGCATTAACTAATGAGATTAACTTAAAACCGTTAAAAATGTGAAGCAGCTGCGCGGCTCAAGCTAACTTGACAAGCAATACTGAGATGAATTAAGGCATAAAATCTACAAACTTTAACGTTAGTATTTGTAATCCTATTGGCCGACGAACGTCTGTTGAAATCTGTCAACCCGTTGCTTTGTGATGATGCGACCACACAGCGGGAAGCCGCGCAGATAATATACAGATTAGATGGAAATCTGAAAAGAACGACATTGTTTAACCGGCCCAGGTAGATCCGAGCTCTGGAGTGTTTTAAACAATACACAAACAACATTATTTTCAAATAATACGATTATGTAGACGCGCACAAAAAATATACAGTTCGCTTGATTGACAGTTGTTGAAGATTTATAGTTGGGTGTGATGTGGGTGTGCACTTTGTACTGTGGGAAATATCTCCTGCAGATTCATGTCCGCGTAATTGATACTTCAAAAATATTGAAGCAATAAGGTCTCCGAGATATGATCCGGCTCGAGAAGAAAAATAAAAAATCATTATATATTGGCAGGTTTTATTAACTCGTTCCCATAGAGCTTATCTAATCAATACATAATTGTTATAGATCTGTGTAAAGACGGCAATAAAGTAGTTGTCGTTGCTCGTTGTGCGCTACAAGAACAGGTTATATTATTCATAAAACTATTTTAATAAATTATCAACGCTAAACCTCGACCATAAAAGAGATTGGAGTGAGCCTAACAAATAAACTAAAATTAAATATACACGACTACAATCGAAATTTTTGTCTCAGTCGTATAAAAGTGTCCTATAAATTTACCCACAGTTTAATTTAATGTCCAAATGTACCTGCCTCCATTTTTTTATTATAAATAAATTCTCGTCCCGGGTTATAGCCTCACCAATAAGTGGTATAATTTTGAAAAACGGTTTTAAATACGTTCAAGGGTTTCTTTTCGGTTAAGGTTTGGTTTTATGTAAAAAAAAAAATCTTAACTGCACAAAACCAAATAGTAGGCAATTTCTGTTATCAGTTCATAATTGGGTTATTATATCTTTAACAGGCCGTCAGTTTATTTCGTTGAAGACATCGTGATGCCATCGGAATAGTCGTAGGACTAGAAGATTGTGAGAGAGTACTAAAGTAAGGAAGCGTCGGACGCGACGCTGTCTCAAGCCCAGTCACTTGCGGGGCGCTCCCGCCGCGTGGATGGTGGCGGGCGAATGGGGCTATGCGCCGGCGTCGGCCACCCCCGCCATGAACGCCTTCCTCGAGACCAACCACGCACACCTGGCGTCGTACGGGCTGAAGATGTCTCCGCAGCCGGCGTGCGGCGTGGGCCCGCAGCACCGCGCGGCCGCCCCGCACGCGCCGCCGCACCACCCGCCGCACTACCAGCCCTACCCGCTGCACTCGTACCAGCCGGGCTACCTGCGCGACTACGGCGGCTGCGGCGAGCTGTTCCCGCAGCAGCCGCTCGAGCAGAGCTGGGAGTGGCGCGGCGACGTACACTACCAGGGCGGGGCGCCGCCGCTGGTGCCGCACGCGCACGCTCACGCGCCGCACGCCTTCCTGCGGTACGTGCGCGCCCCTCCCCGCCGTGACATGCGCTGCCAGTGGCTCGACCCAGAACAACCACCGCCGAGAAAGTTGTGCAACAAATTATTTTCGAGCATGCACGAGATCGTGACGCATTTAACCGTGGAGCACGTCGGCGGGCCGGAGTGCACCACGCACGCTTGCTTCTGGCAGGGCTGCTCGCGGAACGGCAGGCCTTTCAAGGCCAAGTACAAGCTAGTGAACCACATCCGGGTCCACACGGGAGAGAAACCCTTCCCGTGCCCCTTCCCCGGCTGCGGCAAGGTATTCGCCAGATCAGAAAATCTCAAGATCCACAAAAGAACACATACTGGTGAGTGTTTTATTTATATATTTGAATTCTTATCTCACTTTTCATTTAATGTTCAATTTTTATTCCTACTTAATTTTATTTTTTATATTCTATCAAAACAAAGTATATTTGAATATAGGTATTAAATAACGCAAATAATTCAACAAATATTTTCATCGAATCTCTAAATGATATTATATTAAGACGCAAATAGGTCCAAACATTTATTAAGCCACTCAAACGAGTCAACGGCGGCGTGTATCGATTTGGCGAAACGTTTCGATTGTCATTATTTGGTAATATAGCGTCCCCCGCGGCTAAAGCGGCTGCCCACTGTTAGGACTTGTGACACCGCGCCTCCACACCGCCACAATGACATCAGACAACCAACTGTTATCAAATAACACAATAACACAGCTCTGAGCTCAAACAACACAACTAACGGGCGTTCTATAAATATCCAATGTCGACTTGTGAAGTCCATTTCTCAGTAGGTATGAACAAAAACTTTAACTCGGAACTCCATTTTTCAATTCACAACAAAAGACGAGAGATTCATCTGAACTGCGTATGTTGAATAAAAAAATAGATCGTAAATTAAAATGTCCAGTTGGGAGTCTGGTCCGGGACGGCCGTCCCTGTCGCACGATAGAATGTTATTGGAAAAGTATCGGTACTTAACTTTAAATATTGATTTTTAAGGGTGTCCAAGAATTTGTATGGACGGGCGACGTTCAGCCAGATGGTTTTATTCTTTTTTACGATCGTGACTGTTTAGTGTTGCGTTCAGACTTTTGTCCTGTGCCCCCGTCCGCTATTATCTCACGCGGGCCTTGAATAGGGCAGACCTTTTGTGGGCAAGTTTGAAGAATTGTTTTATGGGCGGCTATAAATTAAGTTAGGTGGCCCGCCCGAGTCATTGTCCGAACCCAACTATTAGTTATTAAATAATTATCAACTTAATTGGTTCCCGTAAATGTTGAAGTGGCAAAAACATATTACGTAATAGATTTTTTGTAAACATAACGGTTATTAGTCATAAGTTGTGGTAAAACAGAATTGATGTGAAAATTTGATGTTGTCTCTCGTTGATTGAACGCCCGTATAGTTTTTACAGATAATATCGTTTTTTATATACATAGTGAGTAATAAAATAGTGATATAACGCGATGGCATCTCGGCCACGTGACACAGGTCGGCTCGGCGGCCGGCCGGCATGACGATGCTCAGCCTCTCGGGACAAAATAATATTTTTATACTGCGAGTAAAATGATACTTTGTGGACCGGTAGCGTATTATTTATTTGCTATAATACATTTCTCACTAGAATGTGATTATTAAACAAACTGTCAAGACGACAAACGACACGGCGTCTGTTTCCATATATCTTTGCACCAAATCTTCTTCGGTGCACGATGACGTATTTTATTTTGTTTCAAGTTGAATACTTTTTAATGCTGGAAGCACTTTTCCTTGTAGTGTACTCAATATTTTGGTTTAAAAAGATCTTTATTAGTTGCATACACAATTTAATCACCGCAGTGAATGAGTCCACTTGTTTAGTTTTCTTTTATTTGGAACACCGTAAATATGCTTAAATAACCTATAATAAAGGTATTCACGAAATATGTGAATCAGTATGTGCCCACAACTTAATTTAAAAACTGAAGTACATATATTGGAAATAGGTTAAAAAATGAAAAAACAAACGATGTCTTCGCTTTTAATGACACAGATTAAAAAGGCGAAATTAATAAAACTTTAATGCTGGCATAAATTAATGCAAGTTTGTAAAATCAATAAAAACTAAACGCAAACGCAACAACCGCACTAGGCCGTAGTGGGGTGACGACATCCACTAGACACGCACAATACGCTAATGATGATATGATTTTGTTGAAGACGACCCTCGACCATCAAACGCAGTGCTCTAATATGCCGTATAAAATGACGCTTTCAAAATATTTTGCAAACAATGAGGAACCCTTCCCGGTCGCCCTTGCGGCTCGCATTGTGCGCACCCGTCGAGTGCAGCTCTCACTATTTTATTGCGAGCTCTAAACACCCTGCGCAAAATACTCCAAGTGGAAGTGAACATACAAACAAAATGTTACATATTCTGTGCTTTCGAAATTATTCAGATTCGAGTAGAGGTTTGCAGTTACTTTTCATATTATGTTAGTGCTGAAAATTGATTTTTATTGATGATACTAAACCTTCAATATGGCTACGTTGAAGCTAGCCATCTCTTATAATTATTTCCAATAAAATGCTACACAATTTATATACAATTTTGAATTTGTGTATTTTATTTTGCCGTAGGTAGTATATTTTCTCAAAGAGAGGGTTGCATAACACCCCAGAAAAATCTAGAAAACTAAGAGATTCTTAGTTCAAACCTATAGCTGGAATACTTTTTCTTGACATCAATCCGTCTTCAGTCTTAGGCTTTTTACGTTGGATTAGAGTTATGCAATGCACGCCCTCATAATAAGAATAGAACTCATTAAAATGTATGTATGTATTATGCATTACTTTTTGCATTCTTCCATCGATGTAACAAGCTTTCTTGATAAGTCCTCTGGATTGGATTTTGAAGTCGAGTAATATGTTGGGTTTTCCGTGAATATATTTTCCGTAGTACTGAGTTTTGACATACGCACAGTATATTGCAGCATGCTTGTTCCTATCACATCGTACAAAACATAGCTCGGGATACGTGGGTGTTAAATGAATGTGCCTGCTTATAGGAATGAATGTATGAATAAACTTTAAAAAACTAAACTGTCTTACATGTTGTGCGCCCATATACCATTCGATCATTTGAATTTTAAGACTTCGTCCTATGGTCACGATGTAATTCTACGGTTTTAGGAATGATATCTTTGTTTACACCCACCTTTATAACAGGACCTTTGTTAAAATTTACCTAATAAAATTATCTCCAAAAAAAATTAATTGTTTAAGTTTACTGTATTTCTTGTCACACAAATGCAATAATTTATTACGAATACAGATATCTTTGAAAGTAAATAATGTAAGTATGTAAGAATTGTTTTATGTTTTCCATAAAAATACTTTAATAACTCAAGCCAGGGATATAATTGGTATCCCCATTGTTTTATGAGTGTGTGTAATAAAAACAAATTATAATTTTATGGTCAATTTTGATATCTCAATAGAAATAGGGTTTTGTATAAATGTTATGGTTTCAAATTACATTGTTATACATGGCTTTGATTTAGAGGCCGTTAGAAGACTCAAATAATTTAGAAGTTTACATTCTATAAACTTTTAGGCATAGACAACAATTTATGCATGAATAATTGTAGTTTTCACTGTCAAGCTGAGGAAATATACTTGTCAATGGACCTGAGTTCTCATTAAACATCGATCAATGTTATGATTTAGTCTTTATGGCTTTAGAGCTAAATAAAATTTTAAATGTCGCGGATTCGGTACAATCGTCTGTCTTTTCGAACTACGGATGCTTTCATAATAATTCGTATAAGGCTAGGTAGAATAATGCTTTAACGCTGTTTATTGCAAAGAAAATTGTCGCCTAAATTGATATGGACTAATAAAGGAGGATAGTTTATAATACAAAATATATACCATAGATAACCAAAACACTGGCAGATGAGAAAAAATAGTAATCTGAAATTCTTACTTTTCACTTATGTCACTTAAGTTCGACATAATTAAAGAATTATGTCGAACTTAACATCTTTTCACAAATACAGTCGTAACTTGGTAGATGATATTGAATACACCGTATATTTCGAATGTTATGTCCGATTCTTCTTATAAGCAATATAAACAAGTAGTGATTGGTTTATATAGAGATTCGGTCGGGACCTTGCCATTCGATTGTTTTAACCAATCTGTCAGAATAAACGGTGTCGTTATATTCGCTTTTGACGATATTAATTCATCATATAAATATCCAACTGACTATTTTAATAGTATATTTTAAACAGTCTAAATTGAATAGGCGTAATATCATATTAATAAGCTGCGTTCTCATTATATTCGGCCATTTTATTTTGGAATATGATAATGTTGTAACCCCATAATAGTCGGGTGAGTTTTAAAAGGTGTTTATATACGATGCGACCATCTGCCCGGATTGATAAATTGTATAAAAAATATTACCAACACAAAAACTTTGTGTGTGTGCGTGCCAGAATTAAATGGGGGATTTCGTCTGCATTTCCAAAACTTTTGGCTAGCGTCATGGCGTCATAACGTCCCTCGTCAGATTTTGAACATCCTATACAAAAAAAAAAATATTGAATTATATTTTTACTATGTATTTTTAGAAGGTTATTAGGAATATTCATCCAAAAACATTTGATTTTTGAATTTTATTATTTTTAAATGACCTTATTGAATTTAATTAAATTCGTTATTTTTCATTTTATTATTGAAATCTTGTCGGCAATCTTGTAATTTGTATGCATTACAATTTACTAATAAATGATAATAAGAATAATTATAAACTTGATATAAAATTAAAGACCGTTTAAAATGTAATATGTCATTAATATAAATCTCAATATCCGTGTAAAAACAAACGATTATTTGATGGGCGTGGCCGGCCCGTCACCCGTCGGTAGCAACATTACAACCCTCCACACGCACACATACACACACTGTATACATATTCACACACATCCCACACACACATACGAAATCTATAAACGCGTATACTTGCACACAAACACTTGCTACCCCAACAATATTCACCTACAGACATTATCGCTACCATAGACAATGAAAACGCTAAGCGCTTTATTTTTTGTCTGCTTTGTCACTTCAACCCCTGCGATTGGATACAGTGTCGCGCAGTATGCATATTGCACATATGCTATATCTATCGACCGGCTCAAGTGACAAAGCCGACGATTTTGCTTAAACGGCCGTCGAAACACGCATTTTGAACGCTTTAAAAATGCTGTTCTAAAACACCACGGACACGTTCCCGAGAAGCTTGGACATTTTTGTTGATACAAACGTTTATTTGCTTTTTATTTGCCTCAAGAATTTCGCTAAATGGCAAAGTGAGAACAGGGCAATGGAGCGCGTGTAAAAACTGTCTTACCACCAGTCAAGACACGAAACGCAACGGCATGTGGACATCGAGCTGCGACGAGGTGCATCGCCCGGGATCGAATTCCACCGAGATACAGATCGGCCGTCGCTAATGCCGCTTCGGCAATTAGTTAATTACCCAAACGATGCATAAAAACATCACGTTGATTCATGAACTATTACTATTACGGGCCTGTTATGATAAATTGCGTAATGAGCTCACATTAGTAATAATGTATACATTTAGCTCTTTAAGGTAAACTCTGCTTTTTATCTGAACGTTAAATTATTCGCGTTTAACCTTATACCACCCGCATCGGGCCGTATTAAATACCTGATAAATAATTAATCAGATAGTGTTTAGCTAATAGCAAAACATCCTTTATATATTCTTGCCTTTTTCTCGACGCAGGATAATCATTCAAAGTAAATTATTTATAAAGAAAATCACAAATTCAATCATGGGATGTTTTGTTCTAAGATAAGCATCTCGGTCGGACGATCAATCAAATAGATCAAGTGTTGGGCTCACCTGGCCCGTAGCTCCGTTCAATGGAGCGGTTAAACGAAAACACATCGCGCCGATTACTAATATCCATTCGACACGCCTAATTTATTTGGTTATTTAACTTTTATATTGTACATTCTGTTGGCGTTGTTGGCGTGTCGTGGAGTTGTTTAGATTTCAATCTTTAAGTCTTATTCAGAAAACATGTAGGCGCGGAATTCACTTAGGGAAATATTATGCGCGTGATTTGATGCCATATTTTACCGTCCAGTTATGTACAGAAAAAGTATTATTTAAATTTCAGGATTTGATTTCCCTTCTATTGAGCGCGGTGGTATGAGTTGAGGCGACATAAATTGTGCGCGGTTGCAATGTAACAATGGTCTGAAACCGCGGGATGTAGCCGGTGTACCGGACTCGGCTCGGCCTACGCCGAACGCCTCGCCCTTGCTATCTTATTACCATCGTTTCTTCTGACAATTTACTATCCGCGCTTGTATTTTATAATGACAGTTGTTGTCTTCTGCAAGGTGAACAAATGTGATCCTGTTTATAATAAAACTCAACCTCTTTCAGCAACTTCTTGTTGTGTTCAATCTAAACGTACGTTAGTTATTCCTCGCTGAAGTGAATTATTTATTTTCAGGCCTAAAGTATATAATATAAATGTATCCTCTTTAATATACGTAGACCCGTGTAATTACATCTACCATTAATTGGCTAAATTCATAGTGAAATATATGAATTAAAAAATATACTTTATTGTCAGTTATAACATAATTTTTATTCGTTTTTTAAGATACTTTAAGTATTTTTACTTGAAAATAAAAAGTTTATATACCTACACCTAAATGTCGTTAGAAAAATTCAATACAAATATTTCATGAGTTTTTCTTTGTAAAGAATTTCCCAATTTTAGTTTTACGAAAAATAAATGTAAAGATAAATAGGTAATCACGAATTTTATTTACCTTATATCATGGTTAATTTATTTTATATAGTTTCTTAATACCAAGCACTTGGTGAGCTTAGTGTATTTTTACAGCAAATTTTAGTTCAGTCACGAAGTCTAGCTCCGAATTTTAAATGTAGGTACAATTTGATCAATAAATGCAGTTTGCAAAAAAATACATCGTGCTTAAGGATCTTTTAAACATGATATAAAAAGTTGATGCTTGTCGCTTTACCCAATTATTACGAAATAGACTACAATTTTGCACCTAACAAAAAGTATTAGTATCAATTGTCACTTTAATGGTCAGCTTTTTGCGTTCATCAAATATAAATAAATGCAATTTATTTTCGAAAAAGGCAGTCATAATTGTATTTGAATTAAAATTAAACTTTTCCGTATTTATTCGTTCTTCAGCATCAGCCCATATATTTACATTGTACGCCCCACTGCACTAGCCTCCTCTACAACTTGAGAGGGTGTAGGGTATAGTCCACCACGCTGGCCTGGTGCGGATTGTCGATTCGTTGGTTCGTTCTTAAGCAAATGCAAAAAGCGTGTTCATCTGAATTGTTTGTCAGTCTTAAACATATTTATACAATTTAATACACTATTTATGACTTAAGATAACTATTATTATTATACTTCAATCTTACATGAGCCTCAATATATTCAAAATATTGTAGAGACGTAGAGACTTACATTAACTTTTTAAAGAAAGTGACGATGCGAGCGATTATTTTGATAACGAGATGATGAAATTGCTGCTTAATGATTAGATTAGAACAACATTATCCTTGCCAGCATATGTAAACAGTCTTTTTACCGAGTTAAGGTTAAATAAATAAAAACAATCTATATCTAATAACACGCCAATTTTATATTTCCTTTCTTTAAAATCAACGTATCAATATATCCACGCTCTTTGATAACTACCCAGGGCAACACTATAGTAGACAATTTTGGCATGTGCTATATATTTTTTTGTGACAATAAACTATGTGGCTCATTAAATTAAATGAGCTATCAGCCGTTTTCAATGCTGGAAGAAAAACATTTTGTGCTTTGAGCTGGCTAAGTGTGCGAAATTCCTTCGTCTTGTAGGGCGACGTTGGTGGGTCTCACTGCATCATTCATGCGTTTTTTCGTCGACACCTTGTCGGTATCAATATGTATGGTTGTTTGTGATATCGCCGCCAACGGTCCATGAAACCATACTAAACTTTACAACCTATTACGTACAAAGGCTCCTTTTTTAGTTTCAACGCGGCCACGTCGCCTGAGGCGGCGACAAATTCAACGCTACAAGAATTATCTTAAACATTTGAAATATTGATATCGCCCATTGTGATATTTTAAAGCTAACATATTTTATGCGGCACTTAAAAATAAATTACAATTACACTGATATGCTTCAAATAGCAATGGTCATAGCAAATTAATTAATTTTTTAGAGACTCTTAAAATAAAGATATAATTAATTGTTCTAATAGCATTTATTATTTTAAATTCAAAAATTACTCGTATAAATGTACACTTAAACCAACTTTTATAAAAAGACTTATATTACTTATCAAAAAATACATACTTAATTAAAACTATAACGAATCTTTTCATAGCACCAATGGTTACCTTAAACAAAAATACGAATAAAACTGAACTGACAAGCCATTGTGTCAAATTCGAAGTATTCGAACAGGGAATCCGCGCGTTTGACGCCTCCCAAAAAGCATTGCTAAAGTTTAGACACAGAATGTTAACATCGCGACATCGTTCGAAATGAAACAGTTTTTGTAGCCGCCATCCCATTTACGTAGAAGGTGTTTGCTACAGTTTAAAATGGTAATAAAATAAAAAAAAACTATTAATTCCAATGCTAAAAATGTCTGAAAGAGGTGATGCACGCAACACCTTGACAAATATGTACAAGCAACGCGAGAACACGTTAAATATAAGACTATAAGTTATGTTTAAAGCCTTTGGGCTAAAATAAACTTTGTCTATGAATCATTAGTTTAGTGGAATCAAAAGGATTCCATAAAGAACGTCCGGCACGCGCGGAATGTGGGCGCGTCTCAAAACAAAAATTAAAAACTATAATAAAAACAAAAAGGGGCTATTAATATTCGTTAGAAATATTGGTTTGTCCCAAAATGTGCCCGGGGGCTGCAACACGATCTGGCGTGGGTGTTGAGTGGACGCGGCTGTGGCCAACTCACCAACTCACCGACCACCAACCGCCGACCAAGCACTGGACCATTTATTGCGCGACTTAGGCTCAATAACCCTGAAAATTATTTATGTCTTGTTAACGTATTAGTAATTAGTTGGATAGAAATTCTGGCAATTACTTTGGTATTTAAGAAATTTGTTCGTTGAATATTACCAAACTTGCTATGGAAGCTTAGTCATAAAGTAGGTACTCTAGTAACTCAATATTTTTTGTTGTTAAAATTTAAAATGGACTAAATAAAACAATGACAATTAAAGTTAGATTATACAAACCAAATGAAATACATTTCTTATCATTTAGATTAGGTACATATTCCTGTAACGTTTAAAATTTAAATAATCATCATGCTAATATAAAGAAACAATTTTTATGTTCAAATTAATATCATCAATAATCATTAGTTACATTACACATAAAAAAACATACCTCACGCCTATATTCCCCGAAGCGCTAGGCAGGTGCATTTTTGCACCCACATTTCGCCAGCTATGTATCTGTCCCGCGTAATAAGGGGCGAGCCTATTGCCGTTTTTCGGGCATATTTCCAGACTCCGTGCTGCTGCTGAGAATTTCCTAATGGGAAACCCAATAACACTTTGCCCGACCCGGGAATGGAATCCAGGACCTCTAGATCGCTCGGCACATACTTGTACCGCGAGACCACGAGGCAGTCATTAGTTACATTATAATACAAAATTTAAGTGCTTAGCATACATATAATTTTATTGTCATATCCATAGGTTGATAATGTTTGGCATCGGCCCACACCATGCATGACATATAAAGATATACATGAACAATTAATGTTCTGATTTTTGTCAAAGGATTTTAGTGTCCCATTCACTTGGGACATTTTGTAATTAATTGTAATGAATATAATAAAAGGCTTAAGAACTATATGAAGGCCTTTTAAAGGAAATTTCGATTATCTTGAGCCTAAGACGTGAATTATAAAGAAAAATAAAATATTAAAGAGATATATTTTTGCGCATTATCTTATAGGATGCTTAAAAAATTGTTTTATACAGCTGTGGAAAAATTAGTTTTTTTGAAGTAAAAGCTCTTTTGGGGTTTTCTTTTGGGGTTAGCTACCCACTAAACAGTCATGTTTACTAAGTTTGCATATAAGTACATGTATGTATATAAACAAACTTTATGCTACGATTGACTGTGAGTCTGTAGGATTGACAGAACTTATAATTTAGTGCACAAAGATGGCATACTTACAAGTGAACAGATAGTCTTATGAAATGTCATAGATTTGTTATTTATGGCAGTAAACGTGTTTAAAAGCATGATCAAGGAATGTTATGTTTTAAAATATGTGATAGGTAAAATATTGTGGAATATATCTTGCAATCAAAGTTCTTATATCTAATTTTACTTGTACCATTCGTTACGTTGCATATGATTATCTTTAATTACCGAACAGAACGTAAAGCGGCTTCAGAACAATAGAAACAATCCGATAAAGAATCTTTCTCGACCGAAACGAAGTATGTGTTGTACATTGTTTTAATAGTCTTGTACTAAGATATGTATATATGATTTTCAGAAATCAAAAATCCGGCACGATATTATTTCTGTTACGTTTTTTGTTGATGTGGGCGAGGATGCCGGTTAGGGCTGTCAAAACGCTTGACGTTGGGATTGACGAGCGTGCCCTGCTTGGTTAGCTTGATCGTTTTATTCTCTTTTCAGACCTGTGTGGCTTATACAATTTTTAATCTACAAAAATCTACATAAACTTAGATTAAAATTACGGCAAGTTCGAGCTGTAACTGCTCTGGAAATTTGGTGATTTTAACACAGTGTCGTTGTTAAATTTTAACAGTTCTTTATTCATCTTAATGTTACAAAATGTAGTATTGTCATAGTAATAATAATTATCCACTTATAATCATTAGCGTCCAACTGATTGGCATCGGCCATCTCTATAACTTAGAGAGTTTAGCCCTTTGTCAACCACGTTGCATCTTTTTAATAATAGCTCTCAACGGCTTCAAAATGCCTGGAATAAACGCATAATTATTTTTAACACACTAGTACATCCCAACTAAAATTTCCAAGCACATCTCTTTAAGACTTTAATACAAACTTCTTTCGTTGTACATCTAAAGCGGTGACTTTACAGACAAATCAAAACATCATGTCAAGATTGATATCTCACAAATTTATCGTTCCACCTCAACTTTAGCTTACGATGAAATTCACAAACTACGCTCGTAAAAAACAAGCTTCCTCGTCTAGGCACCGAACGAACGGAACACGCTATCTTACATTCCATCTACAGAAATATATCACTACGCAAAAATATCTCCCTTACACGTCCTCGCAAAGATAGCTATCAGAAAAAGACAGACGATGTTTTCACAGTTTCAGCGGAAAAAGATCTCGGGTTCCCTAATTTACTCGTCGTATACGAAGGAAAATGTTTCACGTAATCTCGAAATACGAATGAAATCATTTGTCTTGCGTCTAGTCTATTTGTTGTCATTACCGAACAAAGGTGCTCGGTTATGATTGAACGCTTTCGATTCTTCAAACATAATTTCGGCACTGCATGCGAACATTGTGTAAGTGTCAATGAGTGAATTATTGTAATAAGCAACGAAGCAAGTCCCACGGCCGGCCGATCGTGAATCACTGCCGGTGCGGGCGCGGGCGCGGGAGCGATGCACAGCGCGACAAAAAAAGCTCATAAGACAACTGGGCGAAACCTCCTTGCTACATGTTCGATTTTCCACGATCCATCGGCTGACCTGTGCTCTGTGCATACTGCATGCGCATTTGAATGTTATATCAGTTTTAATTTGTTTCCGTTGAGAGCGCGCTCGCCGTCCTTTTTCCTCTCGCGCCGTACGTTTTCATTTTAATTTATATTTATCAGCGAGATATGACTGTGCAGTTTGTGGCCTGTGTTGTTGCTACATTTACTATTATATTTTTATTGGGATGCTTTTGTATGAGTTGGCAGATATTTATCGAGTATCGGAACATTATTCGGTCTGCTCATAATCGTCCGCATAAAGCACCTTGTCACACGGTCGTTGGGCGCCGAATGTGCTCGCCCGACCCCACGTATTCTTTTTGTGATCCCGGGACGAGGGCCTGTATTCTCCGAGAAGTGGAAAAAATGAAGATATTAATATATCTTTCTAATTCGAAATACGTTACGGATAAAAGGAAGATCATAAATCATTACGCATGCTGTATGAGTTCGGTTTAAATACGCGAGACAAAATCGATTTCTGAGAAGTCCTCGTGGACATTCGATTGTATTCGCGACAAATATAAAACGTTTATTAGACGTACTGTTAAACTTCTATCAATGCCTGCATTGTGAACTCGGACAATCTATAAAGAGTGTAGAACACTTCTCGGATATTAAACGCAGCGATTACTATTGTAGGTCAAGCAGTACATGGCGCGTGGTCATGTCCATCGGAATGGGTGCGTTGTAAGCAAATGGCCAGTCATCGGCCGCTTATTAGCCGCCTCTCTATTGAAGATTAAATTAACTTGGATATCCTTTAATAGCCGATTGAAACAATATCTGTATTAAATAAATGCTTGAATGCTGTATAAAAAATCCTGTTACTCATTAAAATAACTAAGAATGTATACAGCTATCTAAGTATTTAAAGAAGATGCTTTAATACGCATAAATATAAATAATTACGACGATAAATCAGAGTAATATACTAATCTGCGTTATCAAGAGTTATGTAAGGTGAGACCGATGGTATCAGCATGAAATGAGATAATTTCGATTTAATATCTAATGAACATGTTTCGAGCAGGTGTGCCAATATCAAGTGACACATTCTATAATTTACGGAGATGACGAAGTTGCACTCAGTAGTCGGAGTCACGAGAACTTTCGTAGATCGCGGGAGCCCGGGAACTTGATATAGTATTTGCGATTGTTTTTTCTCAAAACTCACCTAAAACCATTTACCACAATTTAGGAGCAAAGGCCGAATGGCTCGTGTTACACCGGTGCTATTTCTAAAAAGCTTGTTTTCTCAGCGGAGCGCACTTAAGTAGCGATTTGTAACTCGACACGACGATTTAAATTTGGCCAGGCGATGTGCCAACTGTTTGATTCACGTCCATTTGCTATTACTGAATAATCAACATTAGCATATGATTACTGCGAATTAGATTTATTTTTTTAAACATTTGGGTGGTAAACTAAATGAAATAATCCCCATAAGAACCGTATTTTTAATTTAAATGACATCGTCGAAATTTAGTAATCGAAGACGGAATGGAAAGAAAGTCAGGAATAGAGATACCTAATTATGATATTTCTTATAGTTTTTTGCAAGTCTGACTTTGTCAAAATAACTGCATATTATCAGAAGTCAGTTTTATTACAGTATTCTTCCGGGAATATAGCAAAAATAATTTTATCAAAATATTATTGCTTGAAACAATACAATCAGCAGGGAAAATTTAAAAACATAATAATTTGATTCAAAACGGGGATACCCCTCGGGAGAACACGCTGCAGATGAAGATTCATATCGTTGTAATGTTACAAAAAAGTGTCTCTGCTGGGTGATACAGCCGTTTAAGATAAACATCTGACCCTAGCCCGTGTCCCAACGTGGCATGCAACGAATTCACGATGCGCATTCTCCACTCGTATTCTTATTTTGACACTAAACATTCTGAACGTATATGTTGATTTAATACGCGGCCCGAATGTACGGGAATATGTTTATGAACTTTCAACTCGTGTGTAATTACAACACGCTTTCTGATAGAATTAATTCCTTTGCTCACAATTTGAAATTGCAACCAGACGCTTGGTGTCTTAAACCTAATTACTAATATAACATTTAATTTTTTTTTAAATAGAGGCTCAAAATAATAACAGGGTATATCAATGATATTTGAACATAACTTGAAAAGGTGTTAAAGTTATAAGTTTGAAAATTGGCAAGTATAAGCAACCCGGTATTTCCGTCTTCAAGTTATCAAGCAAAAAACTTACGGATTTAAAACATTTGAATACATTTTTTATAGACGTTAAATTCTTATCGGAGATTCTACCTCCAAACGGGAGCATTTACAACAAACGTGTCAAACCCAAATAGGATTTGTCGTCGCAGTTTTTTGTGTGGAGATTTGAAGCTCGATTACTAATTAGAGAACGACACATGTTTTGGATCGTTTTATCTTGTATCTGCTTCATTAGTGATATGAATGGGACTACTTTTATTGCCTTAAGACGCTGCGAAGACTTTGTTTTTAGAGTTCAAACAAAAAAGGCCTTAATCGTTTTAAAAGGGTTATTGTAGTGATTTGTCAAGTGTCCCTTTTAGCTTTTAATAAAATAAGTGTTTGGGAAGTAAAAGTAAGTCATAAATTATTTATCATACTTAGCTGACTTTTACATACATTAGGATTATCTGGAGAATTTAGGTATGTAGTCCGCCAACCCGCAATAGTCCAGAATGGTAGACTAAACACTTTCGTTTGTAGCGAAGGCCTGTGTGGGACGTATAGGGGGCTGATGATCAATTTACTATTCTCTAATTGTAAGATTATCAACGTAAATGAGAAAATGACGAAATTTCAAATACTAGCACCCAAAAATGTATCCCCTTTGTTGCGGTGTGCTTACTACTTGAACCATTAGCAATGAAGCATAACTGAGGATGTATACATTCGACACTATTATCACGGTTTGCATTATATTCAAGAATAACCCACAAATATTTAACCTATGAATGAAATAAGGATGTATCGGCATTGAGATTAACTACAACGTGTGATCCATTGAGTACTTCGATACAGTAACGTTGCGGTAAGGCAAGCCTAAAAAGCCCTATTATGGTTGTGTTAACAGACACTTGAGATTAGCATCTGTGCCTCCTCAACACGCTGTTCGAGTTTCAAACACAATACGGGGATTACAAGTGGAGAGGTTTATTTGTAAACACGACAATGAAATCTCTGTTATTGTGCGACGCGGTCACAGTAACGCATCGAGACGCTACGGATTTTATAATATTGCAACGTCACACGATTCGGCGAACACGTGAGGAATTGAATGATACAAAAACCAACGGCAAAAACCAACCAATACTTACATAGGTACATATCGACTGATTATTATTTTTATAGGAATCATGGGAACTGTGAGACATGATACTTATAAAACATTTGAAAATCGTTTCTATGTCATTGCATTCATTGATAGTGGCAAAACTATATTTTCTTACATTTACTAGTAAATAAACTTACAAAGTAAATAAAACGAATGAATTCTTTCGTTTTTAAAAACTCCATATGAAATAAAATATTCTGTAAAAATAAAATCCCTTGTATATAGAACTTAGCCTTCTTCGTAGGTAATTTAAAGTTAGGGTGAAACCAAATTGTATTATACATACAACAGGTTCTGCCAGCAGATGGAATTTTACTGAAATTAAAACAATATTTACACTTGCTTATTTTAATGGTGTCGAAAAGCAGCTTGACGGTACCTGTTCTTTTCAAGAATTTCAAGACACCGTTGTACCACATTTGTACTATAGTCTAGTCAAACCTAGGTACCTACTTCTCAAATTCCGCACTCACAAAGTTGAATAAATAAAATTTTAGAGACTTTTCAGACTTACGGCGATATTTTTTTTAACTCATGAATCATGATAGGTGTAGGTACGAAGTCCTTTAAACGGCCAAAAAATAATATTTCTTCTTTACTAGTCATTTTGATAGTTAATTTTTAAAATCTAACGTTTCCCACATCGAATTCTTACACTGTATCTATAAGTCAAACTTAAAAAGATGCTGTCGCAGTGATAACACAATTCTTAAGAGATTATCTGCATTGTTCCCCTTAATCGTCAAGTTATCAGAAGTTAAAACGATCATAGAGGTTCTTTTGTGACGATATCGGGACCTGTTGACAGGCACATCATAAAATATGTCGTTAGCTGTTGTAATAAAGTTCAGTTTGGCATGTTCATTACGCCGTCGGGTTTAGTTACGGCGATGTGACAAAGTCGTCTTATAAATATGATTTATGGCCGTGTTAAGTATCCCGTGCAATTGTTGTGAATATTTATTTATGCTCGTAAACTATAAACAACGAGCAAATCTCGTTATTTACGATGTGATTGGACATTGGCGTACAGAGCTCGCATCTTTTTATTCGGAAATTTGAAATAATATGGATCTGAACTTAAAGGGCTACCTACGAGCGTACTGCTTATATTGGCAAATGATTTATTTATAGATTCCACTCGCTCTCGTTTTGTTTACTTGCAAGTTTATGGTGTATGTTATTTAAGTGATAAAGATATTAACATTCGATATAAAAGAATTCCATTTCTTGCTCTATTGTACAGATATGTTAGAACAGAATAAAATTAATGCATTTTTAAGGAAGACACAGAATCTGGAATAAGTAGGCAATGCTGTATAGATTCGAGCAAAGATTAAATATGTCTTCATATTCAACTTATCTTGGACCGAAAATCTAACCAAAGCTCTATTTGTCCTCAGGCGAAAAACCATTCAAATGCGAGTATGCGGGCTGCGACCGACGATTTGCGAACTCGTCAGACAGGAAGAAACACTCCCACGTGCACACGTCGGACAAACCGTACAACTGTCGGGTGCACGGCTGCGACAAGTCCTACACGCATCCCTCATCGCTCAGAAAGCATATGAAAGTGCATGGAGCGGCCGGGGACCAGTCTCCGCGGTACGACAGCGACGGCGACGACTCCTCCTCAGCCGGCAGCGTCAGCGTCACAGCCGGAGCGGCAAGCCCCGCAGCACCCCTCCCGCCGCCACCCGCGCCCGCACCCGCACCGCCCATACACCACCCGCATCACCACCCCTCAATAACGGACAAACTTGAGAGCCTCAACGACAAATATCTCAATCCTCACGATCAGAAGCCGTATGAGCGACCTCCCCCCGCGCCTCATCACAACCAACCTCCACATTTAACTAATATAGGCGGTAATGGAGTGATGGACAATAAGTTAAGTTTCGGCGGGCATTGGACGCAGTTCCAACAGCCGGCGCCGACGGTACCGCACGGGGTCCCGGAGTGGTGGTGTCCGACCCAGGAGTCCTACCACCACCACCATTTGATGCACCATTCGGGTGCAGCCACCGCATATTGACCGCATCGCGCATAGGGAACTCTTCATTCGACGATAATAATATAGCTAATCGGAGTTCAGGTTTGCAGCTCGCTTGTCACGCAGCCTTGATTGACGTGTGTGATGCACGCAGCAATGATGACGTGCAAAACTGACGTGGAATGAAAAGTTCGCTACGCGCTATTCGGCTACCGCATTGAAGTGTGTTACGCTTATTAAATAAATTGTAGTCCATAGTCATTCCGACCATTTCTGTAAATTCACAACCAAATGACAGCCGTCCGAAAGTTAAATATTGGGTCCTACTGTTAAGTAAAAGAGTTATTTGTGAAATTTTAGACAATGTAACTGTCAACAATAGGGTCCCTTGTCGAACAAGTCTATTGTTTTAATGTAAAAGCTGACCGTTGATTGTATACGTTACTGTACTCTGTTTATTCCAAGTAAACGATCTTGTGCATAGATGATGTAGTTTTGTGAAAAAATCTCTATGAATAAGTATTGTCCGGTGTAAACATTTGTGATGTGTTGGGAGTTGGGACGCGGTTTCGTGGCGTGAAGCTTTGTCAACTGCACTGTTGACAGTGATTTATTGCAGCCTTTTTGTAAACGATACGTACAAACAAATGGCACTGTTGATATTGTTTAAAACTATCGTAGAGACTATATTCACACTCGTCTTTTGAGTTATTGCATGTCATTAATATGTAAAAAGTCTAATGTGAAAAAAACTGCCTGCTCACCGATTATTGTAACAGATGACACTGCGACCAAATAAAACTTATTATAGGCATTTTTTAAATGCAAATTTCAAAACATAAAATTATAATGATCAGCATGGCCAAAGCACCGAAGTCTAATAAAACCATACGATTTATAGGTTGTAAAATTCGTGTACATTTTAGTGATAAGCCAACTTTGTGTAAAGTTATTTTATAAGAAAAAAGCCCAGTGATAGTAGAAATAAGGGTTCGCCGTATGATAAATTGTAAATTAATTACTTGCACTAATTGTCATTGCTATTATTATACTGTCGACTCCTTACTGATGTATTTATATACATATTTATCTTATAAATATTGCTATTTTTTCACGGAAGCGACGAAATTTTAGATAAAATAAATATGTACCTTCTATATTAACTGCCCACTTGAACGACTGAGAGAACGTAAGAGCATGATGTACTTGTAAGTTATTTTAAGAGAAAAATTGTTGTCTTTTCTACAGCCCTGTAAATAGCAAAAATATAAATATTTCGATCTAATTATCATCTTTGCATATTTCCTACCACCTAATCTGAACCATACAATGACATAAAAACAGACCTCGAGTTTGGACGTGATAATTTTTTCTCAAACAAAATGCAGAATAATACCGTATCACTGACACGATGGCAAAAGATTGATCACCGCCGACGCGAAATCTAAAATGGAAATCCAATTCTCGCGATCATTTCGATCGGATTCCGATCAAAAAAGCTAACTCCGTGACGGTGCCCACAATAAAACACCACAATAACAAAACGAGGAACAATCATATTCGAAAGGAGAATTGAATTTATCATTGGGAAGGAGCGAGAGAGGAAATGATAAATGATCCCGGGAGCGCGGGCCGCGGCGAGAGCGAGTGGGACGGTGGCCACATTCGATTCCACTTTACTGTCCGAGGGGATGATTTATCGTTTCTCAACAGGGATTGGCCGATCCAGTACTTTAAAGATTTATAGATTCTTATAGAGCAAGCGCGGTAGGAGCGTTTTCATATTATAAATCTCACTCCTGCATATGCACTCGCGATTGCCTCTTTGGCTGTCCGACGGGGAAATTAAAAAATATGTTAACATATTGCATTGGTAAAGGAGCAAGGTATCCGTGGCTCCACGTAGAACGTACCGGGTAATTGGCCCGCTGAGTTAATGCGCCTGCGCACGAAGTATGCTCGAGAAGCGCGCTTACTTTTCATTCAGTTGTACGACGGCATTTAATTGTTTGTGATGTATGCTTGGGAGAAGTGTGCTCTTACAGCTGAAATTATTCATTATGTTTCCCATTGTAAGTGAGCCTCTTTACATCATGGGTGTTTATTTTTTATTTTTAAACCATTATAAGTACAATGCGATTAGTGTAACGACTATGTTTGTGAGCTTTGAACTTTAATGAGTGAAGCTAGGTTAGAGATTTTTAGCAGTTCGTATATGCAACAGAAAATGATGAAATTATGGGCATATTTGAGCATATTTATATATTTTTCAACGTATGAGTGTAATTTAGTAACATGAAGCATTAAAAAGCAATATTAACTGGGCTTAGAAGAGTCTATAAACAGTAATGAGTTCTTGCTACAGAATAAAAAACATGTATTTACAAGATGTTTCATAGCATTTTGAAGAAGAACATGTGAAACTAACGACCACGGCATAGCTTGCTTCTATGCAAATTTTCTCATAAAAAAAAATCATTAATTATCTTAAAATTCTGTCGTAGTTTACAGTACAAAACCGTCTACAATATTGCAACGTTCAAATATCAATTTAAATCGATGCAAAAATCACAATTTGAAATTCGAACACCAATTTGTATAGACAATACAACCTATTTGATGAACAATAATGAATTTGATGTGATATATCCCCTATTTGATAATATAAAACAAGACACACAGTAACAACAAATCAGTGATAGGTAAGGTAGGGAGGCGAGGGCGCCGGGCGTCGTCGACCCTCGAGATAGCATCAGCTCTGCTGGTGACACCTGGCCACGCCCTCCAGCCCCTAACACGGTACTATATTTTTTCCCCCGTCGATATTAAAAATGTGCAACAAAAACAACCAAGTTTGAAGAGGCTACGATTAACATTTGTACAGTTTGAATACGGAGTTCTTAAAGTTAGGGGTTTTGTTTGATAAGTGATAGGGCTACTTAATAGTTAAAGGATAAAGACAAGAAGAGTTATTGTTTTTAATAATTTACGAGGCAAAGAAAGAATCTTTAAAAAAAATAGGTTTATTTATTTACACTATCTTGTGTAAACAAAAATTATATGTAGAAATTAGACTTGTTACGTGCGACACACATACAAGGATTGCTGATGACCACAATGGCCCGGTTACCCAAAATCGCTGATGCTTCGTCGTTCCACATACGGATCAAGGCCGCGTAAACGCCGACTCCGCGACCTCAATTATTAGTTATAAGTTTACTATATATATATTGTTATTATTGTAGAAAGATAGAATTCTTGTATCTAACATCGATCAAGAAACTAGTATCTAGTTAATAAATTAGTATTATAAAATTTTTGGTTTTTTTAAGTCCTTCGGCTGTGACTAACGTAATTGGCGCAGTCGGTAGGATTCTAGAGTCAGTGCGTGGCGGTCATAGGTATCAAAAATCGTTGCCTAGCTTGACTCCGCATAGTCGCTGGCGGGCTCTTAAGCCATCGTCTGGAATCCGAAACCTACGAGGGCACGGCCGGGGACGTACTCAAACATCAGTACAAAGAAAAACCAACTTATGTAAGTACTCTGAAATTTTATCCTAAGTGTTGCCTCCTGTCTCCAAAATTTTCCATCCAAGGAATAAAGGGGAGGAATCTGTCTCTTCAAGACAGATTCATAGGAACTTCGCTTTAGATAATAGTAGGAATTTAGATAGTAATAGAAATTTAGGAAGTGATAATAATTTAGATAAAATGACATTTGACCCGGACAATATCTATAAGGCCCTACGGCCGGTCCCTGAGTTTGATGGGAACCCAAATGTCCTAACTAGGTTTATACAAATCTGTGACCAAATAGTGGCACAATACATGAAAAACGAACCGTCATATCAATTAAGTAATCTGTGTCTCATAAACGGAATTTTAAATAAAATCACGGGTCCTGCCGCCAGAACAATAAATTCTAACGGCATTCCTACAAACTGGCTAGGTATTAAAAACGCCTTGATAAATAATTTCGCAGACCAAAGGGATGAAACCGCCCTTTATAACGATCTTTCTCTCGCAACTCAAGGCAATGATACACCTCAAGAATTCTACGACAAATGCCAGACCTTATTTAGTACAATTATGACATATGTGTCCTTACACGAATCAGTTACAACCACGATAGAGGCTAAACGCGATCTTTACCGTAACTTGGCTAAGCAAGCCTTCGTAAGAGGGTTAAAAGAACCCCTCGGGTCACGTATTCGATGTATGAGACCCGAGACAATTGAAAAGGCTCTGGAATTTGTCCAAGAAGAGATTAATATAATGTACCTACAGCAGCGAAATGATTCCGTACCTGAGCGACGTAACACTCCAGCACATCCGAGCACACCACATAAGGTACCATCCTTAGGTTTTAATATGAACATGCCTAAAATGTTTAGTGTACCTACCCCTAGTCCAGCGTGGCCGAAACCATCACCCGTATTTGCGCACCCTTATACATCGCAACAGGCACCCCAATGGCGTCCGAACGCCCAGATTTCTCATCCGCAGCAACGCATGCTTACATATCCCACGCGTACTCAGCAAATGTTCCGGGCGCCGCCGCCAAATTATAATCCGAATAACAGTTTTAGATTACCTCCTAAAAATGTACCAGTATATAATGCCGGGCCGAAACCCATGAGTGGTGTAAGCCATTACGTACCGAAGGTATTACCACCAACCTTAACGGGACGCGATTGGAGAGTTCACGGTAATCCTCCGCCATCAAACTATTTTAAAAGTAGGGAGATGAATTTTAACGAAATTGCAGATTACAACGATTATAACGATAGTTATTACGGCGAGTGTTATTATGAGCCATTTACATATCCTCCTTATTCGGAATATTACTGCGACATGAATCCGGAATATGAATACGCTATCGATCAGTCTCAATACGATCATACAAACGCGAATAATGTTACCGACGCGGAAGCGCAAAGCCCGGTTGATAATAAGCAGGATTTTTCCGAGGGCCGTTCCACGAAAGAACCAAGATAGAATTAAATCTACATTCCAAAAGGGAATTACGCTACGTACAAATAGCGGATCCCCCACTTAAGTTATTAGTTGATACCGGCGCGAATCAATCCTTTTTGAGCCCTGAAGCATGTGACAAATTTTTCCCCACTATTCCACGTGATTTTGATCCTTTCGAAGTTACTAATTCGCGAGGTACTAGCATACATGAACATTCAATTACCATCCCGCACTTTCAGGAATTTAATGAACAAAGATATGCGAAATTTTTCATATATAGATTCCATAATTATTTCGACGGACTTATAGGTTTGGACTTGTTAGAAAATTGTAACATAGATTTAAAGAATAATTTGTTAATTACGGAACATGCTTCAATACATCTCAAGTGCTATAAGTGTCGAAAATCGAACCCGTACGAAACGATCCCAGCCGGCTCATCCAAACTAATAAACGTACCGATATATGACTCGGAAGGTGACGTACATGTGCCCCAGCAAATAGTTTCTAATTGCATTATCCATGAGTGCGTTACTAAGGTCTCGGACAGAGTAGGCACGATTGAAATCGAAAACCCCACCTGTGACGATATTACTATTAAATTTGAACAACAACCGCGCATACAGGTATTTAACATCGAATGCATAACGCCAGGGCCGGATTCGGAACGTGTTAAAAATGTTTTAAATCGTTTGCGAACTGATCACTTGAACGTAGAGGAGAAATGCAATTTGGAAGCTTTGTGCAGACGTTACGCAGACGTATTCTATCTCGATGGCGAACCCTTAACGTTTACGAATAAAATTAAGCATAGGATTAGGACAACGGACGAATTACCGGTATATAGTAAAAATTATAGGTATCCATTTATTCATCGTCAGGAAGTTAGGGAACAGATTACTAAGATGTTGGAACAAGGCATTATTCGGCCATCCGATTCCGCCTGGAGCTCACCTATATGGGTAGTCCCTAAGAAAGTTGACGCTTCAGGGAAGCAGAAGTGGAGAATAGTTGTTGATTTTAGGAAGTTAAACGACAAGACCATAGACGATAGGTATCCGATTCCTAACATCACGGATGTTCTGGATAAACTAGGTAGATGCCAATACTTCACGACCCTGGACTTAGCATCAGGATTTTATCAGGTCGAGATGGACCCCGATGATATCCAAAAAACAGCTTTTAATGTCGAACATGGGCATTTCGAATTCTTACGAATGCCAATGGGCCTAAAAAATTCACCATCCACATTCCAACGAGTGATGGACAATGTGCTTAGAGGGTTACAAAATGAAATCTGTCTAGTTTACCTCGATGATATTATCGTCTTTAGTACATCCCTGCAAGAGCACATAGTAAATCTAGAAAAAGTGTTCGACAGGCTACGTGACTCCAATTTCAAAATCCAAATGGATAAATCTGAATTTCTGAAGTTGGAGACACCATATCTAGGCCATATAATTAGTCGAGAGGGTATAAGACCTAACCCTGATAAAATAGCGGCTATTCAAAAATATCCACTGCCTAAGAGTAGCAAAGAAATTAAACAATTTTTAGGACTGTTAGGTTACTACAGAAAATTTATTCCGGATTTCGCACGTATAACTAAACCGATGACTAAATGCCTCAAAAAGACCAATAAGATAACGTTTGACCCCGAGTATATCGATAGTTTTGAAAAATGTAAGAATTTATTAACAAACGATCCGATATTACAATACCCGGATTTTCCGAAAGAGTTTAATTTAACAACGGATGCCTCTAATGTAGCGATAGGTGCCATCCTTTCACAAGGACCGATAGGTTCAGATAAGCCCATATGTTATGCGTCCAGAACTTTAAACGATAGTGAACAAAAATATAGCACAATAGAAAAAGAATTGCTTGCCATAGTTTGGGCAACCAAATATTTTAGACCATATTTATTCGGTCGTAAATTCAAAATTCTAACGGATCATAAACCCCTTCAATGGATTATGAATCTAAAAGAGCCGAATTCCCGGTTAACTCGCTGGCGGCTCAAGTTAAGCGAATACGACTATACTATAGTCTATAAAAAAGGCAAATGTAACACAAATGCCGATGCTTTATCACGAGTCCAAATTAATAATGAGGAAACAGACTCGATGCTCGTAAACCCCTCCGAGAGACCACCTAGTCGCGCTGATTCGTCAACTGAGACAGCTCACACTAGTAATGAAAACCCGATTCTTGAAGTTCCCATTACCGATGAGCCGTTGAATAAGTTCCATAGACAGATTTGTTTTACAATAGTAGGTGATATTAAACGACGAACAACAGCCACAAAACCATTCGACACACACACCCGTACTCACATTCAAGTATCAGAATCCAATTTAGAGCAAGACGTAGTAAATGCCATAAAGGAATACGTTAATCCGAAAGTAAAAACTGCCCTTAAAATAACACCCCCATTAGGGATGTATTCCATAATTCCGATCATACAAAATAATTTTAAAAGCTCTTCTATGAATTTAGTCTTAGCAAAGACTGAACTAGAAGACGTAAAAGAATATTTAAGACAGCAGGAAATAATTAAAAACTATCACGAGGGTAAGACTAATCATAGGGGAATAAACGAATGTTACTTATCACTTTCCCGGCGCTTTTATTGGCCGAAGATGAAAGAGGAGATAAGCAAATACATTAACGAATGCACAATTTGTGGACAGTCGAAGTATGATAGAAACCCTATCAGGCCACAATTTAACATCGTGCCCCCAGCCACCAAACCCTTTGAAATAGTACATATGGACTTATTTACCGCTCAAGCAGAAAAGTACCTAACGTTTGTCGATTCATTTTCTAAGTACGGGCAGGCTTATCATTTACGCGACGGAACTGCAATAAGTATTTTACAAGGATTATTAACATTTTGTACTCATCATGGGCTACCTTTAACTATAGTTACAGATAACGGTACAGAATTCACGAATCAATTATTTGCCGAATTTGTAAGATTACATAAAATTAACCACCATAAGACTTTGGCGAACTCACCTAATGATAACGGCATAATAGAAAGATTCCATTCCACTATAATAGAACATTTACGTATATTAAAGTTAAAGCAAAAAGATGAACCTGTCGTGAACCAAATGCCCTATGCGGTATTAGCGTATAACAGTTCAGTTCATAGTTTTACTAAGTGCAGGCCTCATGATATCATACGAGGTCATTTTGACCCCAGAGACCCCCTAGATATAGACCTGACAGCTCATCTTATGCAGCAGTATATTTTAAGCCACCGGGACCAGATGAAAGTAGTATATGATCTTATAAATAAATCCACCACGGTAGATCGCACTAACCTAATGAATAACCGTAATAAAAATAGGGAACCGGAAGAACAGTATCAACCCGACCAACAAGTATTTATAAGTAACCCGTTAGCGAGTAGGCAAAAATTAGCGCCACAATACACGCAAGACACTGTACTTGCAAACCTTCCGATTCACATATATACGTCTAAAAAGAAAGGACCCATTGCAAAGTCTAGACTTAAACGTACATGTAAGTCATCTCGATTGTTACAGGATTCGACTACTACTAATAGTCCAACTGAGTCTGGCGGCCGACATAAGACTTGAGAGTCTCGACGATGGACCGGGCCTCTTACCATTTAATCTCGGACCCACAAAACTTATTACTCATTATCATTCTTTCTTACAGTATATTGAATTATCCGATATAGAGGACAGAATTGATTCTGTTCAAAATCAACTTAATTATTTTAGAAATAAATTAGACAATCATACACTAGCCCTGTTTGAAATACAGATAAGTTATCTTAGCAATAAATTAATAAAATTGAAGTCGCAATTAAGAGGATTAGAACCTAACCGCGTCAAAAGAGGTCTAGTTGACGGACTAGGATCCTTAATAAAGAGTGTGACCGGTAACTTGGACCATTCCGATGCTGAACGGTACAATCATGCTATTAATGTCTTAGAAAATAATGAACATAAGTTGTTATCTGAGCTGGACGAACACATAAGTCTCAATAAAAATTGGATGACGCAATATTCAAGTTTAATCGCACATATCGTTGATAATCAGGAAAAAATTAACAACACGTTAGAAATTTTATTAAACAGAACCGTTTACGCAGATTACACATTGATTAAATTTGCCAAATTTGCACAGTTGCTAACTATTATAGGCGATAACGTGAAGGATTTATCTTTAGAGTTAATTAAGTTAGAGAATACCTTAGCATTTATAAGTGCATCGAGCACTCATCATAGTATGTTAGAAATAGAAAATTTAGTTAATATAATAGGTAAGCTAAAATCCTTATACAACAAGGATCAAATATTGGACGCGGAGTTAAGAGAATATTATAATATAATTAAACCAGGATTCTATTACATAGATAAAAGAATAGTCATTATTTTTAAATTTCCCATAGTCTCCCCAGATAATTTCGAGTTGTATAGGCTTTCCATTGTTCCTAATAAACACCACCAGACCTTTATCCCTTCATATCCTTTTATGGCAACTAATGGGATAAGTTTCATGTACATGGAGGCTGAATGCCCGAAGTTCGATCGTCGACATCTTTGTGAGGAGAGCATCAATCATCAGCCCCGAGGCCATGCCGACTGTATCCAGAGTCTCATCGGAAACCAGCCCCTACATAAATCATGCCAGCCGACGGAAATCGTTCTCACCAGAGAAGCTATGGAGCAGCTAGATGATCAACACTATACAATCGTCATCCCTAAACCAACAAAGGCTGAACTGAAATGTAGACGCCAGGACTACGTAACGCTAAGCGGAAGCTACCTCGTCACGATTCCTCTGAAATGTTCGCTGCGCACCGACGAATTCACCCTTATTAACATCAATGGACAAATTAAAGGACAGCCGCTGAAAATAGCAAACATACCGAATGGCTACCTTACAAGAGATGATACCAGCATCCCTCATCTTGAACTAGCATCAATCAACTTGAAAGGACTACATGATATTGAAGATAAGATTCAAGCCCAGCATCCAGTAAATTTGGACCATGCTATATATCATACCACAATACCTCTCTACACTGTGGTACTAGTTATAACCGCAATAAGTATTGGAGTTACTGCACGCCGTTATCTCAAAAAGTCTAAAGGATACAAGCCCTCACTATCTGAAAAGGACACCCCATCCAGCGAGGATCAAATATATGCAACCCCTGAAACAAGAAAAATTCAGACATCCACCCCAGCAACATTTTCGCTCAACGTTCTCAAATAGTTGCTGATCTAAGGGGGGAGGTGTTACGTGCGACACACATACAAGGATTGCTGATGACCACAATGGCCCGGTTACCCAAAATCGCTGATGCTTCGTCGTTCCACATACGGATCAAGGCCGCGTAAACGCCGACTCCGCGACCTCAATTATTAGTTATAAGTTTACTATATATATATTGTTATTATTGTAGAAAGATAGAATTCTTGTATCTAACATCGATCAAGAAACTAGTATCTAGTTAATAAATTAGTATTATAAAATTTTTGGTTTTTTTAAGTCCTTCGGCTGTGACTAACGTAATTGACTGAATAACATTAGCTACAGACAACTCTAAGTGCAACAATAGAAGAGGAAATCGAAGATTATATATCGAGAGAAACGAAAATGTAAATGATAGTGCATAGGTACTGATTAAATTATTTTCTCTTCTTTTTTGTTCATTTTGGGGGTTTTGCAATCAATATTTTTTTAAACTCTGGTAATCATTTTCGAAACTAAAAATCTAGCCTATTTACATTTCATTTAAGAATTGTTGCGAGGTCTTCGACATAAAGAATGACAAACAGACTGACAATGGCATTATTTGTGTAACCTCTCCATTTTGTCCAGACAGTTCAATAAAATAAACTAACGCAAAATAATTAACGCCTCCGATGGACATCTGCAGCATTCATAGAATCGTAGGTGCGGTATTCGTTCTCCAGAAAAAAATTAAAAGTGAAGAACACAAAAAACCTTTAAGTGTTATAGGATTTCCGGCACTTGATAAAGTATTTATCTATTGTGTAATGGCCAGTTTTTATTACTAAAATTAATATCTAAATGTATAGTTTTTTATTTTATGTTACTGATAAACAAAAACTAGGGCTTAAGTCTAAAAATTGAGAGGCTGTACATTTTTCACTAATAAATACTTTTACGCATACTTTCAACTTTTTATAATCCATTAAACAGTTTGGAAAACAATACACCTTGCTATCATCATTATCTATCTATGTTTAGATACTAGGCTAGAAACAGAGTAAGCACGTACAACGTAATTTTATTAAATAATAAATTATGTTCTTTGTGAAATATTTCATTCATAGTCAACAAGTCTTTGCTATGAAAAACTTTACTATAATTCGATACAAAAACCTCTCACTAACAAACTACTTTACCTAAATATTGCAAATATATTCAGCAAGGTGCAAAAAAGAACGTATGGTAAAATACAATAGATTGTGGACACTAATACATGCAAACCGGGCGGTCGTTTTTAGAACGCGCCCCTTCTGTATACTGTAAAATCTTTATTTATTAGAATCGGTAAATTATTAACGTGGAATGTTTTATCGATTTCACATTAATATTGACGTCAAACAAAAAGCCACATCGATTAGAAGGCAACGGATGGGTATATCGATGATTTCAAAATTATATTTAAGTATACTGAGGAGTATGTTCTTGCTTCATACAAACTGGATTGTTACAACTCTTATTTGTATACTGGCTCCTTGATTTAATTTTGAGGTCCCAGATATGATAAGCGGGTCTAGTAAACGTCAATTCAAAATCGTAGAACTCATTCGGCGCTACAATATGTAAGAATATATAAGTACCTAAGTATTTATTTTTTAAAGGTGAAACAAACTCATTACATAAATAATTATAATACTATACCGTCACTGGACCGTGGCTGTACCGATAGGCTTTCCGAAAACAAACATAAACCAAAAGCTTGTTTGAGCCACTCAGCTGAGTGATTATCGAGTACTTACAGCATTTTACTTGCTCTATTATCATAACATACATTGTATGATAGTAGAAACATAAATACCCTAATCCAAATACACGCAGTATACAATAGCCAGGCCAAGGTGTATAAACATCTACATTTCTATATTATTTAAACCATTAAGTCCCACGCAACGGAGACTCGAGGACGATCGTAGTGCCATTTATTGGGTTCGTACGAACGAACAACTAATAACACTTTGACTGATGTAGGAGTCAATTTCAGACCCTCTTATTACAATAGTTTTGTATGGAGACCGATGAATAAGTGAAATCAATATACAGTAGTACAGCTATAAAAAGCTAATATATGACGAGTATGTAGTCTACGTCTTGATTTTCAAAAACATAAAAGCAAATTATTAAATTTTGATTTAAATCTTTTCTTATGTTCCTTCGTTGACTCTTAGTTTGCCCATCATCATCAGCCCACTAATATTCGCCGACCAGCTAGGCACCGGATTCCTATACAACTGAAAGGGTTTAGGCCTAAGTCCAGCACACGGGCCTAGTGCGGCTTACTACACTCTACACTCCTAAAAATTTAACACGACCAGGCGCCTGATCCTTCA
This sequence comes from Cephonodes hylas, assembly GCA_030295005.1. NCBI lineage: Eukaryota > Metazoa > Arthropoda > Insecta > Lepidoptera > Sphingidae > Cephonodes > Cephonodes hylas. Next base: position 8,425,347 of record AP025363.1, on the reverse strand, counting down.
GGCCAAAACTACTCAGTCTCTACTGCTACTATACTAGTTCACCCGGCTTGGCTAAATGATTGCACTTGCTCATACCTGTAGCACGGCCGTAATACATAGTCGCCATAAAGCCCGGCCTGATACTAGCTTAATATCAGAATATTAGGTCGATAGACGCTTTTCGCAAACTGCTCCGAAAAGCGTAACTAGTGACAATGTACACTATAAAAAATTTAAGTCGTATAAATTCGTTATTGGGGAGGCCTACGTTTAACAATGGACGGCAATATGCTGAGTGTATATAAAATTCGTAATTCGAAAAAAATGGCAATTATGTATTCAGGTCCCATACAACAGAAATGAACACAATTATGAACAATATTCAAAACCTGACACATTTTTCTGACCGGATCACGTTAAATGCACGTTCCAATATACATACATACATGCGTGGGCTGCTATCTCCGCTAAAAAGAATATCGCACAAGCATTAAATTAGAGCATCGATAATCCTATTTGTCAAAAATATACAAGCAGTTCTGATGGACTTAAAATCGGATTGTTGTGCCATATGAATTGGGCGTCGCTTCGCGCACAATTTCTAACTACTAATTCTTAATCCGCTATATCTTATTAGATACAGAATAAAGGATTGTAATCAATATGCTCATAAAAGAATCTTTAAGTTACATGAATTAAGTTTATAAGTTACTAGCGACCCGCCCCGGCTTCGCACGGGTGCAATGCTGATATTTAATGGATGTTATCATACATATAAACCTTCCTCTTCAATCACTCTATCTATTAAAAAAAAACTGCATCAAAATCCGTTGCGTAGTTTTAAAGATTTAAGCATACAAAGGGACATAGGGACAGAGAAAGCGACTTTGTTTTATACTATGTAATGATGAACAAATTTCGAAACTCCCAGACACTAATATACAAAACAATAATTTCGACAACAAATGCTGGATAGAACTAGCGAACCATGTTATCTGGTAGGCGACATAGGTCGTCAATTATACAAACGGTTTTTAGTGTAACGGGATCTAACAGGACTTGCCTTTTCCGTTTGAATTTGAAAACAAAAACATCTCAATCGTGTGCTGAATATAAATGAAAGAAGTGCGGAAACGCGGTATCAAGGAGCAGTGGGAAACGTATTGTTTGCTTATCAGTACAAATGCTCTGACGGCCTCCCACCGCGGCGATAGGCGATATCAGTCTTTAGGCTTCACTCTGGGAATCGTTTATGAGGACTTTTGACAACTTACCTAATTGACATACGTACAACGAGTCATTACAGTTTTATCTATGCTAAAATAGATAATTTCATGCAAGCCTGTATTCTCGAAAGGTGTGTTTATGGATAGACGATTGTGTGCTTTTGGTTAAGGATTTTGGGTATACATAAGTTCATATTTTATTTTTTAATAGAAACATCAGTATTCCGAAAATTGAACTTAAGGGCACTGCATAATATAGGCAGTGTTATTGTTACCTATTGCCGCTTTATTAACTACTTTTAATTTAATAACACTGACAGATATTAATACATGAAATATCAATTAAACCACCGTCTGAGTTATAGCCCCTGCAAGAAATTTAAATTGTACATTTATATGTACCTACTGACATGGAGCATATTTTTTATGTTTACGACGTTTCCCCTTTGCTTACACAGAAGGTATAATTCACACAAATCTTTATTTTTCTTTGTACTGTGTGGAGGGAGAGTGGCGTGCCTCCCGGCCTCCCGCGGTGTTCTGATGATGAGTTACGGCCGCGACGCTCAGTAGGCCGGAACAAGGAAGTCACCCCTCCAGACCTTCATCCCGCCCCACATCCGATACCAATCGGCGGGCTTTAGCACAACACTACTACCGTATTTCATAATTTATCGACAATCTCGCAACATTGATATCAATTCACAGCGTTATTGTTAAAGGAAACGCCTGAAGTAACAAAAGAAACAACGAAAATCGTGCAATTTTGTTTTATTCCTATTTTTGGATAATACTGTTCTAAACAGTTGAAAAACCTTGTCAATATAAAATCTAGATTAAAGTTTTTACTTCGAGTTTTTAAAAAGTCATCATTTGGAAACGATTAAATACTTAGTTCCGCCGTATGGCACATCACGATCTTGACTAGTCTTAGCAGTACCTACTATCTAAATTGCTCATTTTACATAAAGCTATTTAAACATTAAATAAAAGCTGATTACATAGAGGAACGTAGTAGCTATTTACTTGTAGTTTGTATATAAATTGTTAAATGTTTGTAATAATCTACATAGATAGAATTAAAGCCATCAAAAAAATGTCGATAGCTGACTTTTAAAGTTACATCTAATAGTGGCGTACTTAGTTTGTTTAGTCCAGGGTCAAAATATTTTCATTTAAACATATTATGTCAAATTGTTCGTTTAAGTAAAGATTTAAAGCTTAAAAACATATTCTGTGGTTTATAAGGCAAACTTGGCTTTTGAGCTATGTACTTCTTCTTCTTCTTCATCAACCCATATACGCTCACTGCTGAGCACGGGTCTCCTCTACCATTGAGAAGGTTTAGGCCATAGTCCACCACGCTGGCCTAGTGCGGGTTGGCGGACTACACACCTAAGAAATTCCTAAGAACTTTTTAGGTGTGCAGGTTTCATCATGATGTTTTCCTTCACCGTTAAAGCAAGTGATAATTCAATTTGAATACACACATTACTCGAAAAGCCAGAGGTGTGTGCCTGGGGTTCGAACCCGCGACCGCCGAGATTCTCGACCGCGCGCCTAATCCTCGAGGCCATCACTGCTTGTTGTTGTTGCTGTTGATGTACTACAGAAATACAAATAATTATAACTTAAAAAATTCCTATAACCAAGCAATTCAAAAGTGTAGGAAAAATGTGAACATATTTATTTCCTATAAGGTTATTATTGAGAGCTAGGCCAACTGCTTGAATTCCTTAACACACTTCTCAAACCGACCAAAATTTTACCTGCAACTATTTGAATAATTTACTTTAGGGCTTACCGGTTAATTTTCGACCATAGTAAAACTAGCATCGACACAATTTTATTGGCGTCTTCTATACTCTAAATGTTCAGTTTGATCCCGAACCGTATGGGTCATTTGAAATTTCACACCTCATTTGCAAATTTTATTCAGACGAAATCAAACATCATATTTTTTTATGGAAAGCATTCAATGGATTGAATTTGAACCTCGGGGAAAATTACTGACAACATAAAATGAAACAGTTTGTGAGGCTTTGGTTCTAACTCCGATGAGGCAAGCGATGATGAGATAAGACAGCCCATTGAATAAAAATTATAATTTTCTCACTTGCGATCTATATGAAACTTTAATGTATCGCACGCTTAATAATATAGTGACCTAATTCAAAAAGCCGAGTCTAAGGTAAGTAAATGGGGAAAAATATTTTACTTCGTCAAATACATTTTGTAGAAAATATAAAAAAATCATTATGTTTAAAAAATATGTGTACTAAATAGTTACATTACATCCATTACAATTTTATTATTTAATCCGACTATATTAAATCACAAAGTGAATGAAGGTGGAAATACAAAATTTTGAATTAGGTCACTATACTTTTAAGCGTGCGGTATGTTGACACCATAATTATGAATAGGCCAATTTATACATGAAAAAGAATAATAAGTATAATTATGAAATTATATTTGTATAACCTAAATCTGGAATTGAAATAAATTTTTGCTAGAGACTCGAAGAAATTTGCACAAGCAGTAATATAAAATTCATTACTACTGTATTAAAATTAAATTCATATTTTCTGCTTTTAATAACTTTTTTATGTATTGTGATACAAAGTTAAGACTTATAAACTTACGATATCGCGGTGAAGCAAGAAACTCAGTACATAAAAAAACGAAACATCACGACCGACAAGTTATTATTACTTTGAAACAACTTGAGTGAAATTTATACTCAATTACCCAAAGACAAAAAAATCGTCTAGCCTATAATTACGAAACGTAACATAAAATTAAAAAAATATATCTTAAAAATAATGCTCCCGTCAATGTTACAAGATCCAAAACTGGGGTAAATAATTAAAATGGGGTAAATGATAAAAATGGGGGTATCCATGAGACTTTATATTGGACGTAAAGCCGCAGATTACTAGGCGTTCATAAGTGCGTGTAAGCATCGATCACGGGGTGGCGACGCGTGGCGCCGATCTAGTCGGCCGCGACTCGCGAGCAACAATATTCATAAATAACTCGCGCAACAATGGCGCGGAACTCCGGACACGTGGCCACCACGCGTGTGCGCAGTTCTAACGCCACACATCATTATTTGCGCATGTACTCACCAGCCCATCTCTATTCCTCATAAATATCTAACTAGAGGGCTATTGACAAAATTAACAAAAAAATACGAGCGCCGATCCATGATTCTCAACGAATTTATTTAAGTACGAGCTATCTACAATTTAATATCAAATTATCAGTTCAAAAATAATTTAACAAAAAAATATATTAAAAGAGAAAAAAATAAAAACTCTATTAAATATAAATATTTGATATCGTTGAAACATAGTTTCATTAAAATTAAAACAAAAAAAAAATATTTTTAAAAAGTAATCCTAAAAAACTTTTATCATAATAAAGCAACACATTATTTCAAAAACCCCGTATTACTAATTTTCTAACATTATTACAACACAAAAAGTTCGACGAGGATGGGATTCGAACCCACGCGTGCAGAGCACATTGGATTAGCAGTCCAACGCCTTAACCACTCGGCCACCTCGTCTTGTGAAAGCTTGTCGAAATTTGCCATTACATACCGTAGAGCATTTACAGCTATCTTCATATTGTTTTGATGCGATGCTACATTCCACATTTGACAATGACGTCACATCTACTATCGTCCATTAGCACCGAGACCATTATTACATGTTTGGCATGTCCGATACAAGAATCGAACTATATTACTATAACTATATAACTATATTCGTTGAAATATTATTTCCTATACAGTTTATCCAATAGAAGATAGTTGTTATAATGCGTCTACCTCGATAAAACCAATTATGAATAAAACATCAAATATGCTGTGAAACTAAACGCAGTTGTAAAGAATAAATGTCAGAACCACCAACGGGTTTACCATTAAATTAACCTTTATTTAGAGTCAACATGCGCTGTTCTATCTAAATTGTCTCCACAAAATGTCCTACATTAGTCTGTCGCATTGACTATATTTTATTAATAAATGTACCTTCAAGGCGCCAGTCACGAGTCGCGCCATCTCCTGAATATGACAAATAACATTAAAAATGAAACTACACGAATACCAACATAAAATAAAAATGTCAAAAATTTAAATTAAGGATTAAAATATTTAAATTTAGTGCGGCGCGTCCCGCTCGCGCCCGTCCGGACGAGCGCCAACCGAACCTCCATACGATACAACGCGCCCGCACACTTACTGTGGAACAGGACTTTTAATGCGCTCCGTAGACTGAGTGTACCAACACTAGAATATTCATATTATTATAATAGTATCCATACGAAATATATACAACCGCCGATTAAATTCGTTTCATCACAAATATATTTTTGAAATTCTAGAAGTTTAGGATATTAAATGAAATAAATTTAGAAAAAAATGGGTATTTTCTTTTAACTATCTCGCATCAACAGCTTACATCTTAGCTTTGGCAAAAAAAATCTTTTTTTATTAAAAGGTTACTTTTTATGTCTTAAATCAACCCTAAGAAAGGAAAAGGAGGAAATAGTACACCTTCTTCAAATTTACATGAACATGCAGAGAGTTACATATTTAGAATTCACCATTTTAAATATTGAGATACAAATGCATGGTGTTGATAAAGAAGAGAAATCTGTACGATATCATAATAGAAGCGAAAGGTTATTTAAAGTTATGCATTCGTGCATAGGTCAATTCAATTAACAATGTTTAACATGCCGTTCCTAAAATGATTATGTTCAACTTCATCATTCGACATAGTCCTTACGTTAATTATATCAGCGCATATATAGATTCCATTGCTGTTTACGGGCCTCCCCTACTGGTAAGGGTCTTTTTCGCTAAACAAAAACATTCAGTGACCATGCAATTGTTGTAATCTTTTCTCCATATAATAATTATGTAAGGATTAAAACATTGCATATTTATTTTAATATACCTAATCCTTCTCCACATTGTCTCGCCTGGACGAATACTATAAATTAATGGAGTGTACTGTGCCAGAGAATTTTAAATATTTGAAAGCACAGTTTAGAAAAAAAATCGAAATCTCCAACACAACGTAATATATTACTTAAAATAAATAACACAATCATGAAGTAGTTATAAATGCAGTATTTATAAAAGATAATAGCGGTTTTATAGGCCATACATTTGGGAAGGACGGACAGACGTGCGGACGAGTTGGGTTGACCGTGGAGACCCATTTGTTATAATTACCTTCAAGGGACTAAACGCTACGACCTCTTTGGAGAAAAATCTTAATTAACTTTTGTTTGTTATACAATTATTTTTTGTCAGATTATAAATAGTCAGCCAGTTTGGACGTCATTTGTTTAAGAAACAACTTCAGACGAGTAACTCTCGATGTTATTTTATTTCACATTCTTCGTTACGGTAAGATAGACAAACTATCCTTTATCAAATAGTTTAGTCTAATATCGATTGACCCGAAGTAATATTTGTCAAAGTTATACACAATTTCCGATTAAATTTTATATTTTTGATGTTGAACGAAAGTTAAAGTTAAGACAATTCGAGAATAAAATTTAGTTAATTAAAATATTAAAATTCAAATAAATTCAACAGAAAAAGAAGATAAAACTTCGAGCAAGTACATGGGAATGAGCATGTGCCAAACTAGTTATTTATAGTTAATATAATATAATACAATACAATAATTGTAAAGGTGTAGATACCTTATGTCTATGACAATTTGGACCAGTCGAACCTTCATGACTACCTATGGCTATACAATAATTTTAAGTGGACACGAAAGTTTATACCTACATATATTTAAACTGGTATTGAATTTAACATCAAGTGACGCACATGTTCGGTTGCCTTCTTATTCCATAAAAAAAAATTACACTTCGTCACATACGTCATAAAAACTAAAAATGTATTCGAATCTATAAATATGTCATTATCAACAGTAATAACTTGTTAAAAGTCGATGGGTACATTGGTTGAGCGGGGAACATTTCCCGCGCGGCCGGCGCAAACAGTGTCGATGTAAATTAGCCCAGGTACAATCATACACGACTGAGCGTGCTCGTGCTTTTGACAGGTCATAATTCGCATCCCTCCCCAAAGCGAGTACTATGCACATGACAGCAGACCTTTGTGCACTAATTGTAGGTACAGTGACGACGATCGTGCGCGCGGCACTCCCTCTGAGGAAACGCAATTTCCCTTCGACAGTAACGTAAACGCTTTCGATCAATATCGTGACGTTTCTTTCATTTATTTTTCTTGAATTCTTAATTTGAATTTGATGAAAGGTTCTCAAGTTTATTTGGATTTTTTTGTTATAACTGCGATGTTAATATTGTAATATAACATTTCTTCTGAGTTCAAAGAATTTATTGATTGATAAAATTGTTTTTCGTATTTCTTACAAGTCTTATTGGAATCCAGCTCAATCAAACATTGCGTCGTAAAAGGGAAAAGGAATATAAAAAAAAATCAATTAAATATGCGGAAGATTTTTTAAAAGTAGATTCATGAAATTTTCCTCATTTATTATCAAATTTGATAATTACTAAAAATTAATACCCAGTGTTTTTGTTCGTGACGTTCAATCACGTTGTGAGGACATAACGTCCCCGGTCCCTTAATTGTAAAAGCAATAATTTACATTGCTATAACTTTGCCTACCAATTTGTAATAGGTGTTAAGCATATTAATAATAACATATTAATTAACAAAAATTCATATCTCTTGTTAATATCATTAACAGCCCCGTGGCGTAGTTGGTTCAAAATCAGCTTGCGAATCGAAAAGCCGCTAGTTTGATCCTCGCACCGAGACAAATAAAATAAATAAGTACACCCAACGGTCACACACATAGTCCTGACCCCACATTAAGATACAAGTCTTGTGTCGTGGGTATCAGAAACTACGAGACACTTTTCGGTTTCACAAACACCCAGACCCGAAACAAATATTTGTGGACCACACAAACATTTGTCTCGGTGCGGGGATCGAACCCGCGGCCGCTCGTTTCGCAAGCTGGTGTCTAGCCAGCGCCACGGAGCTGTTAATGATATCAACAAGAGATATCATGAGTTTCTGTTGTTCTGCTGCATGAATGTTTGAGTGATCTACAAAGTAATTTCTTATCCCACCAAAAACATAAATGTAAAAAAGGAGAGCCAAGTTCAATACAAAAATTATTCTCGGCTGTGGGCTTCGCAAAAAGAATGGAGATCTAATTGAGTGCCACGTCCTATGCAAAATCCAAATATGTATTTATAGGAAAAAAATAAAATAATGAACAAGTATTAAAGTCTATTTCTGTGCTTTATCGGATATCTATATGTAGCCTAAGGACTGACTTGGCTAGTTTTCATTTTCAAATTATATTGCCTTCGCATGTTCTAAACCTTACCTTATTACCTTTCGGTTCTTATTTTATTATTCCGAAAAATTGGCTTGGTGGTAGAAAGTACCCATCGAACATAAGGCTCTTCAATAACTGTTTAAAATTAGGTACTTAATAATAATTCATATAGGAAAACTTAGATTTACTTCTGTTCTGTGTATACTTATTAAAATGTGGTGCCGCGCGCCGCCAAAGACTCACCGTTGCGTTCGTCGGTAGTTTAGCGCGTATTACAAGTTTTTTTGTATGGGGACACCACTTATTTTTTGACTTAACTTTTTATTTATATTTCTAATACATAGTAAGTGAGTATACTAATACATATATTGGGATAGTTTTTTCAAATATCTGCTTGTAACGGTTCCAACGCTACAATTAGAAAAAAATGTATGGGGACCCCCCCTATTTTTTAACTTTTTTCTATTTTTAGATTTTTTCCTACGTTTACACACAATTATCGAGCTGCATTCCAAATTTCATCCTTCTAGGTCATCTGGAAGTAGGTTAGGTTTAGGTACTAACAGTCAGTCAGTCAATACTAAAATTCACGACTTTTTGACCTTCATATCTTTATAACCGTTTGAGGTAGCGTCATGAAATTTGGGCTTCTAGGTGTCCTTATAGATATAATTAAACACACATAGTTTCATGTGATTACGTCAAATAGGTTTTAAGTTATAGAAGGGTCAAAAGTGGCGCCAAATGGTTCGTGTAATGATGGTTCGTGTAATGATAACCTTGGCGCTTGCTAGCCAGTTTTACTTGAACTTGGCTCGACACGCTGCCGCGTGTCTAGATAGAAGGCTGAGCCTATCCGTTACGCTGTACTGATTAAGTTGTGCCAGGATAAATAAGGATAAGCTCTTGATAAAGTTAGCTCTTGATAAAATATTTTTTTTTTTATCGCTAGTAATGTAAGTTCTGATTGTGATTTATACTTTTATTATACCGTATTAAGAGTTCTAATCCGAAATCATGTAACTCATATCCTAAAAATTTAAGTATAATTTGATATGGGTTTGGCTCTCATTTTTATAGAGTAGCAAGGAAGTAGTGCAAATTTCGTATCAGAAATGAGAATACGTTTAGAAATTCAACTGCTCTTAGTACACTATGTAGATACTTACTACTTAAACGACGTTCTACATTTTCACTAATAAAATAAAAAATGTGTACAATGCGGAAGTCTCTCCCTTATGATGTGTATTTTATAATTCATTTATTTACATATCTTACGAGCCAAAATGCTGTGCGCAAAAATGGCATATTCATCAAATACTGGCGTTCTTTTTTCGATTTGTAGATTATATAATATCTCAACGATATATTTTGCTAAGCTAATCATATCCAATGATTTTCTAGCACTATTTTTACAGGGCAAGAAGATTGTTTACATGATGCGGAAGCGCTATGTTCTGATGTTTATAAACACGACTTTAGCCTTTAAACTTACTTGCCCACCAAGAGAGTCCTACAAACAAACCACCTCTTTCGTCCCTCAACAAAATTTCATATAAAACTCAAAAGTGTTAGGAAATTCCGACTGAATGTGTCCGGTAGCCGTGTCAAGTGTCCAACTGGGTTGTCGAAAGGAAAAGGACTATCACACGAGCCGAGGTGACTGGGTAAGGGTGGTATCGATTGCCACGCCCACCCGCGGCGCGTTGCTAGGCAACCACCAGCCTCGCGCGTCAGCCCTGCCACATCTTCGAGAAAAATGTCTTGGATACTAGTGAACTATTCCCTCTTTTCATTAAATGCAAGTATTTTAGGTTATCGTATGCATTTTGGACTCAATTTAGATTTGGGATTCCAATTCTAAAGTCTAATAGGACAACAAGAATGGTTTCACGTACCGTCAAATGTAATATTTGGTGACCATGCAGAAATGGACATACATCCTCTCAAAATTGCCAAAAGGAGCTTCAAGCCGTCAGAAAGGAAGGTATTCGTTGGTCTCTACAAAAAATATTTACATATAAGCAGCGCCTTACCACCTGATTTGAAGAATTATTTTATCCTGTGCATTTTTTGCTCCTTTATTGGGTATAAAGAAGTATCATAAAGCTACTAAAATATTAAATTGTTTTTGTGTTGCCAACATTTATAGGACTTTGGAAATTAAAATAGGCTACTTGTTGTCTTGAAAATGTAGAAACAGAATAGAACAGAAAATTCTTCTAAGCACGAAATTAGGAAGCATCGCTACTATATTATAATACATATTTGACAGAATCTTTTCTGAAGAGACTATGACTTTTACAAACAAACAATTAATGATAGATGCAATAATCTGGATGTCTTATCGGAATCACGCCTTAATATCTTATATAGCAATGTACATACTTATATTAAAAATCTAATTTAAATCACTGTAATTTTCCCACATAACATCACCGTAGGAGCAACATATATGATTACAAAAGAAATGGCAATAAATCATATTAAATGTGCAAAATTAAATCAGTGTACAAAGTTCGGCAAAACAAGTCATAAAGTGAAAAGCTTGGTGTGGGGTGCGAAACTTAATTTAGAAACAGCACCATAATGAATCCTAAAGAAGATTTAATAAAGTTTCGCCGCGACCCCTCCCAATAGGGTTACGAACTACCGCAGCTTTGTTTAACATTTTTTACCCCATCCCGCGATGGTTAATTTCATCTTAATTTTATGTTTTCATCTCATTACTTTTATCTAATTTAATCGCGATTCAAGCTTGCACTAAAACCTTTTAAGGCTAAGTTTTTCATTAAAATGATAAATGATGCCAAATAAGCAGAAACCACGGTTTTTACTTTAAAAACCGAGGGAATGTCTAAAAACTATGTGTTATTTATAGTCCCTTTATCTGTCTGTAGGATCTTTGTGACGGTCGTCTTTTGTCCTCGCCGCTGTTTTTTCACTCGCGCCAAAAAACAATGCCGTTAAACTTATCTTCGATTGCGATGGTCCTTAGGCCACAATCTGCGCCGATTTCTTTGTAGATTCCATCTTTATGGCTTGTCTATTAGCTTTTATGATCTTGTTATCGATTAAAATAAAAGATACCGCACAGTACATTTGCATAATTAATTAAAACATAATTTTGAAGGCATACCGTAAAAACAACTGTAGAAATTGTAACGAGTGCTCTGAGATAAGGCAGACAACGATTCTGTTGAAGCTAAAGGTATTATGTTTTTTGTGCAACTGTTAGTAGTAAAGGATTCCCACAAAATTACCAATTGACGTTTAATTTTTTTTTGCGACAGTTGCATAACTTATGCTTGTCATGCTTTGGATGACTCTTTTGTAAAAACCAGAAACTTTTATTTACAATTAAGACACTGATCGTTTATTTTAATTAGATAGAACGTCAGGTAGATAAAGGATTTATGAAAATGTTGCAATAAAAAAATCATTTTACAAAGTCTCTTAAACATTAAACATTTGTAAGGTAAAGAAACCGAAGCAAAAAATAAATAAACAAAAAAATCATAAACATACTAAAAATGTCTACTTAATTTTAACTTTTATAAGATGCTTATAAAAAATTAAACAGAATTAATGTACACCGGTACAGTTCATCTATACTATTATTATAAAGAGGAAAGGTTTGTATTTTTGTATTTTTGTATTTTTGTATTTTTGTATGTTTGTTACGAATAAACTCAAAAAGTACTGAACCGATTTGGATGATTTTTGGTATGGAGATAGATGGGACTCACCGAAGTAACATAGGATACTTTTTATCCCGGAAAATTTGGTATTCCCGTGGGATTGGGTATAAAACGCTATATTGATTTTACGCTTTCACGCCTAAACCATTTGACCGATTTTAATGATTTTTGGTATAAACATAAAAAAAGATCCTATGAAGTAACATGAACAATATCCCGGGAATATGTAGGGTTCCTGTGGGATGAGCATATACTGTAACACAAAAGTAACATTGCCTGTGTAATGCTTTCACGCCTAAACCAGTTGACCGATTTGAATGATTTTTGGTATGGAGTTAGATGGGACCCACCGAAGTAACACAGGATACTTTTTATCCCGGAAAATGTAGTATTCCCGTGGGAATGGGTATTTCTGGACCTACTGAACCGATTTGAATGATTTTTGGTATGGAGATAGGTAGGGCCAACTGAAGTAACATAGGATACATTTTATCCCGGAAAATGTAGTATTCCCGTGGGAATGGGTATTTCTGGATCTACTGAACAGATTTGAATGATTTTTGGTATGGAGATAGGTAGGGCTCACAGAAGTAACATAGGATACATTTTATCCCGGAAAATGTAGTATTCCCGTGGGAATGGGACTTTCTGGATCTACTGAAAGATTTGAATGATTTTTGGTATGGAGAAAGGTAGGGCCCACAGAAGTAACATAGGATACATTTTATCCCGGAAAGTGTAGTATTCCCGTGGGAATGGGTATTTCTAGACCTATTGAACAGATTTGAATGATTTTTGGTATGGAGATAGGTAGGGCCCACAGAAGTAACACAGGATACATTTTATCCCGGAAAATGAAGTATTCCCGTGGGAATCGGTATTTCTTGATCTGCTGAACCAATTTGAATGATTTTTGGTATGGAGATAGGTAGGGCCCACAGAAGTAACACAGGATACATTTATCCCGGAAAATGTAGTATTCCCGTGGAAATCGGTATTTCTTTATCTGCTGAACCGATTTGAATGATATTTGGCATAGAGATAGGTAGGGCCAACTGAAGTAACATAGGATACATTTTATCCCGGAAAATGTAGTATTCCCGTGGGAATGGGTATTTCTAGACCTACTGAACCGATTTGAATGATTTTTGGTATGGAAATAGGTAGGACCAACTGAAGTAACAAAGGATACATTTTATCCGGATTTCTGTGGGATTTCCGTGGGAATCGCTATGTTCAAGATCTACTGAATCAATTTGAATGAATTTTGGTATAGAGATAGGTAGGTCCCCCCGAATTAACATGATATACTTTTATCCTGGAAAATGTGTTCCTGTGGGTATGGGTACATGTTATAATTGCGAGAGTAACTCTGTAAATCTGTTACGGTTTCACGCCTAAACCATTGGACTAAGTTATATAATTTTAGGTATGAAGATAAATAGGACCCTGTGAAGTAATAATTAAATGTTCCCGTGGAATAAACATGTTGTAAATGCGGAAATAGCTTTTTCAAAGAAAAACTTTTTTTGGACACTTATGAGACGAATTAAAGATTCACTAATAATTATCTTTCTGCACTCAGCCCTAAAGTCTACGCAGACGGAGTCGCGGGCAAAAGCTAGTATTAAAATAAAGAGATACTTATACAAGATAAAATCTAACATTCCAAATATATTACACACCTATCATATTAAAATTATAACCTATAATTTAATTTTCGAAATGGTCCACATAAAAAGTTACGTCGGGTGTTGTCAGACCAAAAAACTCGTCGCACATTCGTTTGTTTCTTTTTTTTTTGTTATATTAACTGGGCTCGTTGTAGTTTAGTGGACCGGAATAGAAAGATGAGTGGTCTTCCTAGAAACTCCGTCATAACTCATAACGCTTGTAGTTACATAATTTAAGGTAATATTCATAAATTTATCCACGAAATATAATAAATTGTAGTACCTCAGACCAATGGCTTGAACCGTTGTTTAATAGCAATGTTTTCAATTATTGATATACGTTTTTCAGAAATAAAAGTTCCTTAATTTCCCCTTCCAACTAAAGCCAATTATCCTATCTGCGTATATGTTTTGGTTAAGCAAATCCATATTATTCTTATCTCGGAAAATTGATTAAAGTAAGCTTTCAGCGGCTGTAATGCATTGAAAAAGGACCGTCAAATGTTTTTGTTTCTCCCAAATACATGCCACAGAAGAATGAAATTTTAAGAGCGCTCATGACATATAAGCTGAAGGAAATAAGGAATCTGCACAGGTAAAAGCTCTTTGAATTTTCTTGGGTGTAGTCCGCACAACCCGCACTAGGCCAGCGTGATGGTCTGGAGCCTAGACCCTTACGTAGCAATGAAGCCATGTGCCTTACAATGGTACGTGTATGGGCTTTCATTGATGATTTGGTATTAATTAGATGAAACATTTTTATTGTAATACTACACGACGTTTACCTTAGTTAAATAATTAAAATACAATAGTGTACTTTTTATACTGAGAAATGTATTTACCGTAGGCAAATTTAATAAACCTATTTTAAATGATTAGACATTTAAATATTTATTAGTACTCATAATGATTTTCCCACGAGCAACAAAGATCGGCGCCTCGGCTGCGCCTGCGCCGCCCGCGCCGTCCGACCGTGACAGATTGTTCCACGACAGAACACGTTATCCGTCATAACCGTCTCGCACCGATTGATCGTTCGCAGGTAACCTGCCAGGTACTTATACCTCTTAGTATTTTGTTCAATATATTCAAAACCAATTCAAGACTAATAAGACAACATAATATCGAACAGAAAATTAACATATTCTGAATTAAATGAAATTTCTCTAATTCAAACCGATAAAATTTGAAGCAATGCAAAAAAATTAAATGCTTAGATAACAATAATGGCCATTAAACAATAACGAATTATGTAACCCACAGAGCTTACACATTATTAATCACAGATTACAGATGATCTTCATGGTTGCTTAAAATTTTTCAAATGCTCATTTTTTGCAGACATCGAAAGACTATCAATTTAACACAAGTTAATCTATTTTATATTTAGTCCAATTCAAAGGAATCAGTCCGTTATGCCGATGCACAGGTGGCGCAATGGTGTTTTTTTGCGTTTGCACCAAAAAGCACAGAGGCCCAACAATAGCCGCACTCCAGTTCTACAAGCCGACACGACAGATACAACAATGCATCCAAAGAATGATTAATCGTCCACATCTAGAATGTTTTACATGCACAAATAAAAAAATATAAAAAATGAAGGAAGACTTTTTGCCTTTTGTTTATTGCGACGACGCCAGCATGTCTGCACCAGACGATTCGAATTTAGAAGGACTATTATTAATTATATTTTGTCTTACTCACGCATTCCATTTTCGAAGTTGATATGATCTATAGATTCGATCTACGGGACGATCGATCACGCGCATTGGAATCTAAATTTATTCATTTAGTGGCATCTTTTTGCAGATGATTCTTGACATGTAGACCCAATGATGAATAGTTTGTGTTAAGAGTTTAAATTGTGGATTGAATCAGTGTATCTAATTACTTGAATAGATTCATAATGCATACTCAAACGCATACAATCCTTGACTGTAGCTTACTGGTGATTCAAGTTCTCTACTCCACATACAGTTTTCCATGTAAAGTTTTGAACTCAACATATTATGTATAAGCATTAGCTAAGAGTAACCTGAGAGTAATTAATTGTCACACACTTTGACCCTCACACGAACCTGTTATATTTCCAAAGATTTTTTTTGTGCGATAATTATCTAACAAACTTGCCCTAGTCCAGTATAGAGGACTAAAAACCTACGTAGATACAACTTTTGCACTATAAAAACCCTAACGGCGGTGGGGTGCTGGTGAACAAGCATAGATACATGCATAAAGGAATAGTTACCGTTTGATATAATCATACAAATCAAAATTGCCACTAAAAGCATAATAATGCTATAGCATTTAAAAATATGACAATTTATTTCTTAATACAGACAAACAATAATAACTTATGGGTGTGTACTACTATTGACAACACAAATTACACAAAATCTACAAACAATTGAGCAGTTTCATAGAAAAAGTCTTCATCGGAGGATAACTAATTAACTCTAAACAATATTTCATCTGTCCGGATTGCACGATGCGAGACAAAAAACGAAAGGTTGGAATGACCGCGCCAAAACCAAAACGCTCTGTCCAAAACAAATAAAACCTAAACAAAAAATGAAGCCGGTTAATAAGCTGGATGACATTTGGGAATTCGAAAAATTCATTCAAAGCATAATTAATAGCGCTCTTGAAGTGGGTTCTTCTACATGATTATTAAAATGAGAAGACAGCAATTACTTACCCTTAGACAAACCCACGGGCTCCATTAATACCGACGAGCCAGTGTTGGGCAAATGTTAATTGAACTAACAATTAAAAATTAACAATTAATTAATTGTATTTGCAGTGACAGCAACTAACAACTGATTAATTATTAATCAAGGTTTTATACAATTAACAATTGATCAATTTTTAGTTATTTTGCCAAAAAAAAATTGACAATTAACGATTAACAATTAATTTTTTTACCAAGTATTTGTTTAAGTATTGGGTACATGCGTGTGCGGATTTGTTAAGTTTAGTGTCCCTACCTAGTCATAAAGAGTATATGAGATAATTAACGTTAAACATCTACAAGGTTTGCGGACCACCTTTCCGTACAAAATAGCAAAATTTAATTGTTAGTTTTAATTTTTTCATCAATCGATTGAAAAAAATAATTGCAATAATTTAATCGCGAGCTGCAATTGATGTGCATTAGTTTAAATAATTCAATTGTAACGCGCGATTAACGGTTAATTGCAATTGATTCAAATTCAATTAATTTAATTGCAATTAATTTTTTAGTCAATTGATTAGTTCAATTAAAACTTAATTGATTGATGCCCAACTCTGCGACGAGCTTTAGGCGCGGTGAGTTATTGTTTTATTGCTCGCGCGCCTCGTAACCGTGGAGTCTGGACGCCACACTAAGACGTTTCTCATCTCCACTGGAAAGTTCCGTTTCGAATTAAAGTTGTTGCTTCCAACATGTACTGGATGGCGTGATAGCAAATAATATTATAAGGACCTTTTAACAATATGTCAGCCGGTCCGCGTTGGGTTTTTCTTATTTTTCAATAAATAATACGTCCTCTCAAGTTTATATTGTTCGATTTCGGCCGAGACGCAGCTTTTGCGATGGTATTTCTCAAAATTATTAAAAAAAAACTCACAAAGCGGGTTCTTTATGCATTTCGGGTCCACATTTGTTATTATGAAAGAATGATAATGTGATTATTGTTTTGCGAGCTTTCGTATGATTGATAGTCGATTGTCACGGATAATGAATTGTTTTGAAAGCGTTCAATTTTATGCCTTATTCACCGTTGAAATTGAGTTCTTCCTATACTTTGATATCTGAATAGACTGCTTTATTGGCCTGCACAATAATTGTTTATGCCATGTTATACAAAGATTTATTCTATAAAAATAATCCGCTTGTTTTCTTCATGAAGCTAATCATGCAGATCGTTGAAACATTGATTGTAATCTTTTCTATATTCAATTACGTACGGACAAAACGGGGTTTTAAAACGAGGATGACAACTCATTAGCGGAGCCCGCTACATCCATACAGGCAACAATTACGATACAATCATTCTTTTATTCGGTCACAATACGCGCCGATGTCTGCACAATGCAACACAAATTAATAATTCACGCTCATAATACTATTAGATGTATTTTTAATTTGGTGTGTTCGATACGCTTTCGGGCGAGCATGTTTTTATTTTTGTGTTTGTTGTATTTCATCAATAGATATTGTTGGTGCGTGTACGTCGTGTCGTCCGCGGCTCGTACTTAGTGATTGGATTGTCTGATACGGTGCTGATATTTACGATCCGAATAACATTTTTACGGCGCCTCGGCCTGGCTTACGTAGTCAACGAGAGCGTTTGATGCTATCTCTTGGCGTTTAGAAAGGCCGTGACTGTTGACCCAACATTTGATAGATTTGCTCGCTTATAGAAAAAGTCAATTTGGATGCAAATTTTTTATTACTTGAAATGGGTTCATGACTGTTATACACTCTCCGAGGTTATTACTTGAATTAAATAATTTTGTAACATTTGAAAGTTTCATATTTTTATTCGGTCCTAGCTTGACGTAAAGACGGCACTGGTATCTGATGATATGGGTAGGTACTTTTGTTTCTATAAACTATTTAAAAAAGAAAGAAATAAAGTTATTTCAATCATATAAAAACGATTAAATAAAACAAAACGGAGAGAATCACATACTTCCACTGTTGTTTGCATTCCACAGACGTATATATTATATTAATTAAAGATCAATTTTCCGGACTTCATGGCACTACTGACAAACCGGGACCTTTCGATGATTCGCAAGACATACTGTAGCAGATTAAAGCGGTTAGTTAAAATTCCTAATCCTAAACTAAGCACACAAAACCTATATCAGACTTTGAAACATGCCTAATTTAATTGAACCTTATAATCAAAGCACTATTGAAGATAATAAAGCCATTAAAGTAGGTAGATAAGAATAATTCACGTGATACATGGTGGCCATTTACAAGTGTGTATCGTGAGGGAATAAAACAAACGTTGCATGTCGTAGGCGTGGCTGCCCCGCCCGGGAACAGACCCGCTCATTATCCACTTAGCCGCATCACTTCTGTGTGAATTAATTCCAGACATTTTTCAAAAAACATTTATAGTTTCGGAATAAACGACTGTTTTACCTGCTCGTGATTAATGGCGTCGCTCCGGTGTTTATGTTGCAATACTTATTTCGATGATTTGTGGCCTAAAATAACCAATTATATGCAGATACATTTATATATCGCGAATGCTGTAGTTATTAGGATAGTAGCTACACGGTTTTCAGAACTTAAGTACTATGTTTTAATAATTTTTGCTCCATAAGTGCAATATTTATGTCATCAATAAATAACTAAAATTTGAGTTTTAAGGCAATCTAATGTTGCCGGTGAAGGTTGAATTAAATCTACGCCTACACGATATATCTTAGCAATTTACTCTGTTTTCATTTTCAGAAAAGCGGAAATATACCCGATTCAACAGAAACAGAACTCCTTGTATTACATTTTTATTGATTATTTTTAACTCAATAAGTTCTCTAGTGTATAACCATTACTTAGTAGCCAATATTACGACCAAAATATTTCAATAATTAATTATTAGGTAGGTACTATGTAAAATTTACAAGCTGTTCCAGAAATCGAAGGCGATGTTCGCTTGTTGGTTGGACTATTTTCCTGTTTAATACCAAAGGTGTACCTTTATAAGTCTAGTAAAGAAGTTTATAGATGTTAGACTCCCCACGAAGTTTGACTTTGGCCTTAAAGCGCTTGATAATTAGCAAAAGATACGTATTAACTTCAAGATAATTAATTAAATGCGCGGCTTAGCAGTTATGGAATAAATAGATTAATTATATTGTCTAATAAATAACAGATAAGGAATAAAGCTGTAAGGATTAATAGCAAAGATAAAGGCTTACAATAAAATAAATGTAAGCAAACAATTTATTTATATTATCATACATTATAAGTGTTGTAAATACATTATTCCGGATGTAATTACGGGCTTGTTTTCCATTGAAAGAGGTCAATCAAAACGTAATGAAAAAAGTGCTTAAAATCATCATGACAAAGAAAAAAATATGTTTGTACAATCATTCACGTCTGCCTGTACAAAAGGGTAAATAGATATGAATTTTGTAAGAAGCCCGTGGATTATCCATTTTAGGGCACGTATTGTGATTCGTGAATCGAATTAATATTCACACACGGTATTCCACGGCATAGATTATTAGTTGCTAAAATAATGTGCATTTTTTTAGTCACGTTAAAACAAATTAGCAATTACTAAGGTCCATTAAATTAAGAAATAATTATTTCTTCAAGGAATATTTCTTTAAAAAAAATTGTTTTAGTTTGATACCAGCTTATTTGCCCCAAGTTTGAAATAATAAAAAGTAATATAGTGGAATTATCCATTCACCCCTACTGCAATCAACGTCTAATTCAGTATTCGCAGCTTACGATAATGATTAACGACAAACTTTATTAACTCGATCAACTAGGATTAGAGGATCCACGCTGCGGCGCGAGGTACGTGGAAAAAACAAACGAATTTAGCTAGGGATACCTCCGGGGGATGTCACGCACCCAGGGATGTGTAGGGATGTGTAACCAGCCAAAAAAAAGTAATTTTCTTCTCTAACGTTCCATTCAGCCAGTAGTAATTTTTTTATTCCTGAGCATCGAATACATCAACGCTATCATAGTTTTAGAAAAAAATAAACATCTTTTTTAAAATGTGTAAATCGTAATGGACGCGTAACTTCTTACATTTGATAAAATCCACTACAGTTCAACAACGATTACGATTATCACTTATTAGTCGACACGATTACACGGACCTGTTTTACCATTTTGTATAGATATGTCGCATTATATCAGTGTAATGATGAGTTTTACAGTTTTTTTTTTATTTTTAGCAATCTTGTTTTCAGACAAATGTGTCATACTAGTGAACGGGCGCCGCTCGTGATCCGACTGCCAATTTTTTAATACAGTAAAATAATGCCCACACATTAAAACAAACAAAAAAAATACAGCTGAATTCCTCAGCAGTGGTGTATCGCTAACTACCTCTAAAGCCAAATGTTTTAAGTGTAAAACACCCTGTAAATTACACATAACTTAAAATTAAACAACATAAACGGATTTACAAAATCAACAACGTAAATCCTATATAAAAAAAGTTAAGAAAATTCCCTACAGCACGTATGTCGTTAAGAATAAACAGAGTTCATTTTTATATGCTAGAAACGGTTAATGTGTTTTAGATTTAAAATAACGATTTGAAAGTAAAACACCACGGACTTGTCAAATCCTATTATATTTTTTACCACAAACAAAAAATCTATATCATGGATTTCATTATTCTCGCGATTGTTAATACCTATTTAATATGCAAACTGAAGCAGTAAAACTTGACTCAGGTGTCGCTGTATCCAACTTAGCAGATAACACAACATTCAGTAGCTCGTTGAAACTTTAAACGTGAACTGTTTTTATTCCAAGCGTTATTTTATCTTATCAGCATTCAGGGAAGTTGTTTACTAGATAAAACAAATACCATGTCAAATGAAGTGAGTACACCCAGTTTTATTCGTAGTAAACAAAATTTAAATAAGTATTTTTAGGCAGCCCTAATAATAAAATCTTCGTGTCAACATAGGGGAGCGCATGCCTCTGGGGATCCGTTTGTTTTTAATAAAAGTTCTTATTTAGCAATAATGCGAACAGTAATCTCTATCCCTTCTGGGGCCATTTCAATGGTTTAACTCAATAAACAAGTTTACACGATCAATTTCATTTACTTTTAGTTATTTGTATGATTTGTCGGTATTTTACTTTATGAAATCGCGTAATAAGATTAAATATACAATTTAATCCCCACTGTTAAGGGCAGGTGCACATTAAAATTGTGTTATTTAAATAATTCCTATCGTCTGATTATGAATCCAATATTTTATATTTTTCAGGATTTTCTGCTTTAATATTACAAAAAATATTTCTGCTATTTCTCCTACCGCTGCGTTAATTGGTGCATGCAATCCTGAGATCCCGGTACTACTTCCGAGCTCGGAGGAAAGTGTGGAATCTTCTTAGTTATGAGAAAATACAATAAACATGGATTCTACAAATGTGTCGGTAAGTAGGACATACAAATATTCTGATGTAAAAAATATATATACACGATTTTACGACATTACCATTGAACCTGAACCGCCAAGGTGAACAAATTAAACAAATGGTAAATGCATCATGGTCCAAATAAAATCCTTTTAATCATCCTTTACTAATTTACAAAATAAGGCCGACATGATGCTTAGACGATTTATACTGGCTAGTCCAGAAAAGCGACTTGTGGGTATGCATATACAGGGTGTATTTAGACCGTGATCGAAAACTGAGGCAGGTAATAGCGAGGGTCATCACAAACCCAGTGGCGATATTTAAAATCTCGACAAGAAATAAAAATTTTGACGTTTTCCATACAACCATCGGTGTTAAAAGTATGTGGTTTGTATGGAAAACCTCAAAAATTTTATTTTTTGTCAGGATTTTCTTTAATGCCAGGGGGTTTGAAATCACTATTGCTATTACCTGCCTCAGTTTTCGATCACGGTCTAAATACACCCTGTATACATATGCCATACTATGCCATCACTTCTTATGTATGACTGTCGCAATCCGGGCGGAAGCAAATACCTTACCCCCAGCAAATTAGGCCTCCTACAATCTCATTCACCGCACAAAAAGCAAAGGTAAGCAACAGGCAACAAGTTGGCTTTCTATGACAAGTTAGTAACAGCCCGCTCGAGCAAGCCTATTCGTATTATAGACCAAGCTGAAAATGGCGTATCTATATCGTTAAAACTGCAAAAATAAGTATTTAAAATTAATGGCAACTTAGCACAAACCGCAAACGTGGACGAGAAAGGCTGGTGATGTAAGCACAAACGACTACATTTTATACAATAACCTTGTTCTTACCACGTATAGAAAAATTAAAATCAGACAGTTACAAATTTTTAATACGATATCTTTTATTAAACATACGATAATAAAATAATAAAATTCTATTCTATGAAAGCAGCAGCGTGTAAAATACATATTGTTATTCGTCTGCTGATAAAATTGAAACACTTTTATGATGCAATGCAAAGGCATTAAATAATATCTTAAATTGTTAGTAATAAATAAACAGTACACCTTACATCATGAATGATCACACCCACTTACAGTGATTGTCATCATATTATGTGTTCTCACAAAAACGTAATTTCTTATCACTAATCCACTAGCATAATCGCTAAGCTATGCAATCGGGGCTGTTTTATATTACATACGTTAGATATTATTTAAACTTGAAAGTGTAAGCATTCTCGAGACGGTCATAAGTGGCCATTACTGACTGACAACGTAAGTTTCAATAATTGTGCAGAATATCAAGTTCCTTCATGTAGTTAACCAAAACTGAAGCACAGCTGTTTCTCAATTACAAACTTAATCGTGATTTCTATTTATTTAAATAATTCGTATACTTAAAATAAATTCCAAACTTGTGCATTCGTAACCGTAATTAGTAGAAGTTATATCAATTTTAAGAGTTATGTGTATCATATTAATTGTTACTCGTTGACAAACTTTTAACTGTATTTTTTAACTATTGTGAAGTGATCTAAAAATATTATTTCTACGTTCATAGGACTCGAAAATGGACAACCGTTTGCTGGCGTTTTGGATTCTGCTGGGCGTAGTGTGCGCTGGTGGCATAAGCGCTGTACTTGCGTTTACACTTACCCGAAGCGGCAACTCCACCATTGACTACGACGCCGATTTTTGCCAGCCGTTAGTCATCGCACATCGAGGTGCTAGTGGCTATGTCCCAGAACACACACTAGGAGCATACGCACTCGCCATAACAATGGGATCTGACTATATAGAGCCAGACGTGGTTATGACAAGCGACGGACACATCATAGCAAGACATGACAACGAACTTGGATTAACCACTGACGTCGCTGATCACCCGGAGTTTGCTTCAAGATATCGAACACAAGTGGTCGATGGATCTACAGTCTCAGGCTGGTTCACCGAAGATTTTACTCTTGCTGAAATTAAAACCTTAAGAGCTACAGAACGTATTCCTCTAATAAGGCCTGGAAATGCAAGGATGGACGGCAGTTTTGATGTTCCGACAATGCAAGAAATTATTGATCTGACCAAAGGTATGGAAATAAGCCTTAACCGACGCATTGGTATATATCCCGAAATCAAGCACCCGACCCACTTCCAGCAATTGGGCCTAGCTATGGAGCAACCCTTGGTACACATGCTTCATGAGAATGGATATCGTGGTCCAGAGGCTCCTATTTATATACAGTCGTTTGAAGTCAGCAACCTGAGAGAACTTAGCAATATGACTGATCTTAGACTTATCCAGCTGTTTGCAAGTAACAGCGCTTTGCCGCCTGTTGACCAATTTCTTCTAGGTACTGGCGTTACCTATGGCAGTATGGCGACAGCTGAAGGTTTGCGAGAAATAGCTACTTACGCTTACGCGGTTGGACCTGACAAAGGATACATAATTCCTCGTGATGCTGAAAATCGTCTTACGACACCGACTTCTTTCGTGGAAGACGCACACGCAGTGGGTCTTAAAGTGCATCCATACACATTTCGCGCTGAAAACACTTATTTGCCGGCAGAATTTCGAAGTAACGGCACGTTGGATGCCTTTGGTGACTTCGCCGGAGAGATGAGAGTATTTTTGGCAACAGGAATCGATGGATTGTTTTCCGACCATCCGGATATAACAGTGCGGACAAGAGGAACTTGTTGATGTTTATTTATTTGTACCTAAGTAGTTAAACGATTAGCTGTAATTTTGTAATGATATTAATTGATTGTGATATGTGAATGCATTTTAATCAAAATGTAAATAAGGACACGTAAAACTCAAAAGACTCTAATCTATGAAGAATCCATGTCTAAGATTTCGACTCCGACGCCTTTTTACGTGTTTTATAAACTATTACATAAGTTGAAAGGGCTTGCCTACATTAATGACGTAACATAAAAGATATTATATACTATCAATAGTTACAGAATAATCAAAGCCATAAATTAAAAGTTGATAACCCATAGCTAACACTTGCTGCGTTTTGTTGTAAAGAAGAAATCATAACATTTATTCAATGCAGTAATTCTATAACATCGACTCTCGATTCACGGATGAAATTATCATGATATGAGGTGACATGTGTTAAACGTTTATCTCAAATAGTATAATCGAGTGGAAAATAAAATATTTATTTTATGACTTTATTTTTTTTTTGCATTATTTATAACATCATTTTTTTCTACGACTGCTTCCACATAGCCCACAAACTCAATCAATTATAATTTTAGCAAGGAAATTGTTATCACAAGACCGTGGAAAACAAAATAAAATTGCGGTCGCCTACTTGATATAGTATAACATAGTTCTAAGAATTAATTGTAGCAAACATGTTATTATATAATTAAGGTTACTGTTCCATTAAGTAAACCATTATATTCAGAACAAATGTATTTAGACCATAATTGGAAACTAGGGCAGGTAATAGCTAAGATGATAACAAACTCCCTAGCGTTAAGGATAATCTCGATAAAAAAATAGTAAAAAGACGATTTCCATACAATCATCGGCATTAAATATAGGTGGCTTGCATGGAACACGTTTATTTTTTATGTTATTTCGGGACTTTTTTAATACCAATTGCCTTAGTTTTCTATCACGGTCTGAATGCCCCCTATAAAACACCACTTTCAGCATAAGCGAAGAACCTGGGTTTATTTCCTAATTCAGGCAGAGAATCACTGCTTTTCTCGATAAATAAACCACAAGGAAGGTTCTGAAAATGTGTTCAAAAACATAAATCAAGTCCTTTAAAACAGATGGCGAAATATGCGAGTAAAGATACACTTCTGCTTACAAGCCTACATGTATTCAGTGTTTTTGTATCTGTATTCATACATTAAACTATATAATCTCCAATTTTGCAACATCCAGGATGAATAAACAATTGCTTAATTAATAATGCAAAAATATTACGTGTTTTTAATTCGAACAACCGCATGTTTTTCTGCCATTAGTAATGGACAATTTATTGTTCATTCATGTGGGTTTACATTGTTGTTTGTTAACCGCAAGTGGGATTCTCTAAACGTTTTTCCTAGTGACTATTGTGTGATGATACTATGACTTACAAGATTTAACACATAATTGAGCGTACATCCCCGAAGTGGAAGGCGCAGTTGAACCCAGATTTCGCCACTTGTATTTTAAGTCTTACGTATTAGGATTTAGGAGTTGCTGTTTTGCATTTTTTTATGTTCTATTAGGCTTAATCCATTGCTCTGAGTCTGATTAATAATGACCTTAAGGTTTACGCATTACATTGAATACGGAACGTTTAACATGTAGATATTACATGGTGCGAAGTTATTTTAATCAATAGTGGAATGCGAGATTTATTTTCGTTCGTTATTAGCCCATAGACATACGTCCCACTGCTGGCCACGAGCCTCCTCTATCATTGAGAGGGTTTAGGCCTTAGTCTTAGAGATTTATTCTAATCAAAAGAAAATATTTCCTATAAAATAATCAATTTGAAGTTGTAAGCACTAAATATATGTACCTATGTATCATGTTTTATTTTTCAGGACCGAAAAATATACGTTACGAATTAAAATAAATTGAATAATTTCGTCGTATAATTCGAATAATTTGAAGTCGTAAAAAAATTATAGAATTCTATAGCTTTTTTGTAGAGAATAATTACAGACAGAAATCAATATGCCCGAAAGCCATAAAATGAATGTCTGCACCGTAAATATCTACATAGTCATGGCCACAAGCACAACGTACTCAAACAAGAAAAAAAACAATCGTACCTGAAGAACGCAAACAATACTTTACCACGTTTATTTTATGATAATTATAATTTGTAACAGTATCAAACATCCACGTTTTTAGGACACAAATGTTTAATTTCCGTCGTAATTAATAGACACAGTTTACCACAAGTTTTTTCACCTAATTACACAAGAATATAAAATTAATTGTTATTCCATTATACAAATTAATGAAAAAGTATAACTAAGTAAAAAATTCAATATTTAACACTTATTGTATTATTCATACTTCCTAAATGTTTTGTAACATAAACACTTATAGGTACTTGTGTATTTGGTACTAAGCAGACTGATAGTTAATGGATTCATTACCATCATCATCAAAAGCCTCAACAAGATGTCCACTGCTTAATATAGGTCTCCTCAAAGACTTCAAAAGTGACTGCTAAAAAGCACCCTACATCTAGCGTCTTCAATCAAGATAATTGCGTTACCAAATACATTTAAAATAGAGATGTAGAGTGTATTTTTTAAATAAAATGAGATCATATTCTAAACCACCTTAAAGCTTGTAGTTATTTAGAAAATTGTTAGACACAAACCAAATCCTTGAAATGTGGACGATAAGTTGCCATAGGCTTGCTTCCAATTAATAAAACATCACTCACTAAACGTGGGTGTAGAAATACCACTCTGAGGTTTGAGTGTATAGATACTTATAAAATAAAAAGGCATTGCAAACCAATATACGCGATCACGCATTCAACACACGTATTCTTTTTGCGATGAAATATTTTACTTACATAGTTGCCAGTGCAGTTTATAGTAGATATGAGAGAGAACATATCCCACAAAGTAGCTCTATATGCATAAAACGTGCCGATTGGTGGTTGCGTTGGTCCTTCACAAGTTTTCGCATAAAGATTACTCACAGAGTCATATTATAAATGGAACATCGAAGAAATACTGTACCTTTCTTTACACATTTTTTACTTATACTTTTAAAAACATCTGCCTTTTTCGTTCAATTCGATAATTTAAATTTAAATCTTTGCGTATGTACTATATGTGTGCGTAATATGTATAGTAGTGGAATGGCCGTGAAGCCTTTTTCCTGTACCACAAACACTTTAGTACATAGCTGTACGAGTGACTCGAGTTAATCACGAATTGCCTCTCCACTCGTAAATATGTATTTACTTGTTATTTTTTGATAGTTGCAGTAGTGCGTCGACACAATAGTGAGTATTAATTTTATTATATTCTAAGCTATATTCTGAGTAGGTTTCCTTAATTTTTTCAGTAAAAATACTTGTGTTTATTATATTTATAAACAAAAAATGAGTGAGTAGTGCATTAATTAAAAAAAATTCTGACATGATAATAATTATGCATATAAATCATGTTTTTCATTCCGAATATGTGTAAAAAACGGGAAACGTGGTTTTTGTTAATATCTTAATTCTTGCAGTTGATATTTAAGTCTTTAATGAGATACAAACAATATTAAATGTACGCTGATACGTCAATTCTTATTTATTATCAGATTTACAATAGGTACATTAAATACGCTTATAATGATAAATCAAGCGTGAATGTATTACAAACATACTAGTTCATTTGAATGGGAAAACTATTGATGTGGTAAGAATAGCGTATTACGATAACAGGAAAGTCACGATATTTTTTGTTTAACTTCAGGAAGCCCAAGATGAATATCTTCATACAATCCGCTCTTATTATCGGCGCTATTGGAAGCAGCCTTCCAGCACCAGACCCTGTGATCACCGCGCCATGTTCTAGAACCATTACTGACATTTGCAATGTAGTAGTAATCGGACATCGTGGTGCCAGCGGCTATGTTCCCGAACACACTCTTGGCTCTTACGCACTAGCCATTACAATGGGAGCTGACTACATTGAACCTGATTTAGTAATGACTAAAGACGGACATTTAATCGCACGACACGATAATGAACTTGGACTTACTACTGATGTAGCAGATCACCCCGAATTCGCATCGAGATATCGCAATCAAACAGTTGACGGTGCAGAAGTCAATGGATGGTTCACTGAGGACTTTACACTGGCCGAAATCAAAACTTTAAGAGCTAAAGAACGCATTCCTGACATAAGACCAGGAAACGCTCGCATGGACGGAACTTACCAAATACTAACATTCCAAGAAATTATAGACTTAGTTAGAGGTTTAGAAATAAGTCAACGGAGAACAATTGGGATATATCCAGAAATTAAGCACAGTACACATTTTAAGAGTCTAGATTTGGCGATGGAACAACTTGTTGTGGATACTTTTCATGAGAACGGCTATATGGGAGTTAATGCTCCCGTTTATATCCAATCTTTTGAAGTCGGTAATCTAAAAGAACTCAAAGCGTTGACTGACCTACGATTATTGCAGCTTTACGAAACCGACAAATCTCTTCAGCCGTACGATCAAGTAGTTTCAGGCACATCTCTTACATACGGTGATATGGCCACACCTCAAGGACTCCAAGAAGTAGCCAAATATGCTCATGCTGTTGGCCCCGACAAGAACTATATCATTCCCCGCGACGAGAACCAACGACTCGGGAAACCCACTACATTTGTTTCAGATGCGCATCAAGCAGATCTTAAAGTGCATCCATATACTTTTAGGGCCGAAAATAACTTTTTGCCAGCTGAGTTCAGAAGCAATGATCCATCTCCAGCGGCTAGGGGTAATTTTGAAGGCGAAATCAGGGCTTTCCTGGAAGCTGGTATAGATGGACTATTCTCTGATCAACCAGATGTACCTGCGCGAGTACGCGGGCCTTGTGTAAAATAAGGACACTGTAGTTTGACATTTTTAATGAACAAAGTGTATTATTTTTGTAAATACACTCACGTATCATGTTCTAATTAGAATACGAATTAATTGTAATTGACTTTCGTGTTAAAATGTCATTAAACTTTAGATGTAACAAAATATTAACTTTTAAAATACTTAAGCTACGATATGATTTTATTCTCATGTCGACAGCAAATATAATATTATTATCAAAGATTTAGTTATCACATTTAAAATTGATCTCATCGCAATGAAATATCTGTTTTCATCTAGTTGTTGTGGTGATAACAGTAGATACTTAAACGTTAGAGTGACATAATATGTGTTACAAGTACATTATATGTATGTTTACAGTTTAAGTAGGTATAATATTATAAATGAATGTACCCATTGTATGAACGACTAAAAAACCTTGGAAACCCATAACATAGTTTGTTGTCCCAAGTACTTATATAATTGTTCCTAAGGAATAAAATAATATGAAAATAAGTATATAAAACTGTACAGCGTATTTAATGCGTTATGAATGTCTATGAATATAATATAAAATAATTAATAGTTCTTCGTTTTGTGTTTATTGTACTCCTGTTGCAGCTATCCACTTAATCACTCGATGACTATTGTCATTATACGTATGGAGTATTAGGATTTATTCTGTTGGAAATATATTATTTGTATTGTGAAGTTGAATATTTAAGAAATAAACAAATAATATGCAAGATCTATGTGTTATCTGGCATTTTTATTTATCACATGCTTTAATTAAAAATCTCTCCTTCCAGGGGACGTTTTACTGTGATAAATATCCAACCAAAAAATACAGGCCTAAAGGTAAATGTGAATAAGATACATGAACCAAAAATAAAATACATTTTTAAGTTAGACAGGACCAGAAATATGGACATAAATTAGTTGCACCGTTTATGTGACTACCGCGAGTTCGCACATGAAATTATTCGCTGTCCGAAGGTGTACCCAAGACTGACAAAAGAACAAAACCAGCAAGTGCATGATAACCGTGCTTGGAAAAAGAAAATTCACTACTGCCGCCCACTATCAGTAATGTTTATTAATTTAATGTATGATTATAAGGAAATTATAACAGAGATTCCATAGCACCATTTTATTGCACCCGCACCGCTTCTTAACCATAGCTCAGCTTCTTTTTTCTTATCTTCTTAAAGTTTAATAATACATCCATAATCATAAGGGAAATATAAGGTACAGTAAGTACACTAAAGGTATTGGAAAGAAACACTCATAAAATAAAATAAAAGTGTTACAAAGGAAAAAGATTTTATTTCTGGTTATTTTATAACAAGAATATACAGACCAATACAATTAACTATTTTAGTCGATAAAATAGACAAAACTATCAAATTCCCCCTAAAAACATTACCTCCTAGGAAAACTATTAAAAACAAATTTAAATTTCGTTTTTTGGTATATTTTAACGAAAGTATTGTATCATTTTTCCTTTAAGATAGTAATTTCCAAGATTAAATTTTATCTTGTGATTAATAAGTAAATAAATCCTTTATTCTGTCTTAAATATATTATGTTATAAGCAAACACTATTTTGGCTGTGTAAATTTTCCTTTATCTAAAATAAATGAACAATTTTAAAAAATCTGTAATGTCACTCGTGACAGTCAGCTGAAAATGACAGTTCCGGAGTTCTGGGTACAAGTGACATAGCGATTCGGTTTTCGTCAAATAAATATTTTCCGATTTAGTATCGCATGATAGTACAATAACATTAATAGAAATGTGAACGGAACCGATGTTCTAATTAGAGTCAGCAATGATAAGACAATCTTTAAAATTTAGAAAGACAATAACCGCCGCATCTGTATTGTCTTTATGTAAGTTAATTGTTTTCTTTATTCATTTCGATTTTTTTTTTGTTTAAATAAACTACATTTGTAATAGAATGTTATTAAAATCCCAGAATTAAAGAGGACATAAAATAGGCAATGGTTTATTATTAAATATTTAGTGAATGTATAGTTTTAAAACTATCGACTTAACATATTTAATACCGGTAATTCTAATAACTAACATAATAATATAGGTGATATTTTCCGCAGCCGGGTGGCCAAGGTCACAGAATGGCATTATTACTAGACGCTACTGTACTAAAGCCTCTTGTTGCTCATAACTTAGAAACAAATTAACCATACAATAGTGTATTGTAATTAATATGCAAGGAAGCACACTGAAAACTCTCTGTTGGTGTGACTTATTTACATATATGCTATTGTACAGTAGCAAGACTGGACTACTACACATGTATTCCAAGTTTTTATCAGGAAATATATTAGTTTTTGTTTTGTAGAAACATTAGAAAGTAACAGTTAAATTATTTGTATTTTTCGTTTTAGTGGTCCTAATATATTTAATTATTACAAAAAGTGACTTGGAAAGTGAATCGAGAGGATCCCACCAAAGGTTATCTGATGATTTTCAAGATATAACATTTAAAAATAAAGAATTACCAAAGACAGCTGAATATGTTATATTGAATAAAATGGAAAAAGAAATAACAAAAGATGATGCTGAAGAGAGAACAAGACATGAATTGCAAGAAGCTAAAAATAGAATACAAGAACTTGAGAAAAAAATAGCTATTCTGGAGGGGCGCATGCCACAAAAATATCCAGATGTAAAGTTTCTGGGATATAAAGAAAGGAAGAGGATATTGGTAAGTAAATTTATTTATGCTTTATGTACTTCTAAACATCAAATTGAAGCAGGGTAATCATCAGCTCAAATATGTGCCATGCTGGACATGTCCATGGTGGTGCATGCGCACCTCAACAATTAAGAGAGTTTAGGCCTTAGTCCCCAATACTGATCTAATGCAAGTTGGTGGACAACACATTTTAGAAATTGTTAAGAACAGTTTAATAAGCATATTTCCTCACAATGTTTTTCTTCATCATTAAAATATGTGATAAATCATTGTGATCACATATGAACAGGAGAATTATAATTTATTAAATGTACAATGCTAGCCTAAAAGAGGAAGTAGTCGCTACTTTTTTATCAACTAGATAAGCTTCTTCAAAATTCATTGCAACACTGACAAAAATATTTCAATATCATAAAGATATATATAACATAAAAACAAGAGTTTGTATTATAAACTTTGCACCTAGTACCACTAAATCAAATGAGCTATCACAATATTTGCATTTAAAAAACATGTATGGTATGGTATTATTATATAATATAAACATGATTACCAGAAACAGCATTCTTATTATATTTATGTAAATTAGGCATACTTTATTCACATGATACAGACCAATAATTGAAACCTGACCGAATAATTCTCAGTCGAATTTATTTCGCAGTATTTGATAGTGCAGTAAATTTTTGCAAAGTGTAGAAATAAATTACTTTCCATCATTTTTCATATCTTATATGACAATAGTGTAGTAATGATTATTTAAAAATTATTTTATACCATTACAATTTCATTCTAAAATATTTATTTTCCAGTATGAATAAATTTTCAAGGTTCATTCAATTTGTAGTACTGCATAGTAATGTTTTAGAAACAAATGTTAATTTTTATGTTCTTACTTCCTCAAATCTAATATGGATTGTTTACTCAGAACATTAGAAGCAGATATAATATTGTGTGGTACCATTTTATATGATTACAATTTTTGATTGTGTAAGTGCACTAAATGTAATGGAAAAATAATTAAAAAACAATTAATTCAACTCAAATTATGGCACACATTGATAGTAAAACTGAATCTAAATGAATGACCTCTGGATTATACTCCTTCCACCCAAACTGTGAGACCAACAAATTGTTCAACATATTAAATTACTGGAATAAATGCAATTTTGTATTTTTTGTTTATCATTCGAGTCGGTTCAAATAAGGAGTTGATTTGTTTTGTTTCAGGTGACAGGCGGTGCGGGTTTCGTGGGCTCGCACCTCGTAGACGTATTAATGATGCAAGGACACGAAGTTATTGTTGTAGATAATTTTTTCACTGGCCGCAAACGTAACGTGGAACATTGGTTCGGCCATAGAAACTTCGAGATGATACATCACGACATTGTAAACCCGCTTTACGTTGAAGTGAGTAATAAGTTTCTTCATATACTGACAAACAGTCATTAAACTGTGATACAAATGTGTACTTACTACTTAAGTACTTAAACAAATCGTTAATGCATTTGCAAACACATTGCCAATGATTGATCGATAATATTGTGAAATTAATGAAATTGGTAGTTATTTTTGAAATACTTATGTTTTCTTAATGTAATAGTTTAAAACGTTATAAGAAAATTCATAAATTATTGATATAATATAACACAACGAATATTTCTTAAATATTGAATTCAATTAAATTTTAATGTACACTTGTCTATTATAATAATTTCCATTACAGGCAGACGAAATTTATCATTTAGCTAGTCCAGCGAGTCCACCGCATTATATGCAAAATCCTGTGAAAACAATCAAAACGAACACGTTAGGAACAATTAATATGTTAGGTATGTATCTATTACCTTTAATAAAGGTATAAAGAGCGTGTTGGAAAACTGAGACAGGTATTATTCGGGACTTTTTAGCGTCAATGTATTTTGAATAATCGTAACTATTACCCGTCTTAGTTTTCGATCACGGTCTGTTTACACTCTATATAAAAATAATACTAATGAAGTTTACAATTTTATATGCTCAATTCAATAATCAGACCAGAATAATATCAAGACCTGAGCCATACTTTGTACAGGATACATTTATGTCTTACTGTCTTGATGTCATACATGTCTTGAACCAAGATCGAATCGTCGACCTTAAATTTAAGACGGTCTTTAACCAAATTCGCTATGTAGGATATGTCTTTATATTAATGATATACTCTTTGAGCTAATTACGTCCTAAATCAAAATATTTGTGTGTTAGTATCGAACTGTCGCCTTTTTGTTAACTACTGCCTATTAACATACGCGAGAATATCAGATTTTGAACCATACACCTAATGATTAATATCGCATTTTCTTTGACTTTAAATACAATAAAACTCGTTTTATGTAAACCGCATGTGTAAACTTCTTTTATTATCACGACTGTGAAGTTATATTTTTATTGCTTGTTATATGGAGTGTGACGTAATTCGAATGTCGTTAATACCTTTCTAGGATTAGCCAGGCGTGTCGGAGCTAGGATATTAATAGCGAGCACTTCGGAAGTTTATGGGGATCCGATGGTGCATCCACAACCTGAATCGTATTGGGGACACGTCAATCCTATAGGTAAGTAATAATGTTTCATTTTATCACTTCCAGCCCGGAGAAGTTTAGATAAAATAGAAGAGGTATGAATAAAAGAAATAGGCTGAATGAAAGTTTTATGAGATTATGAGTACCTATGCGGAGGAATAAATAATTAATTTAAAATGAATACATCCAACAGTCACATGCTAGTTTTAACTCTTAACTAAGATAAGAGTTTCGCGTCATGGATATTAGAAACTACTAGAGACTAAGCGGTCTTAAAAATGGCATAAACAAACAAATATTTATCTCAGTGCGGTAATTGGACCCGCGGCCTCTCGTTTTACAAGCAGGTGTCTAGCCATCCACGCCTCGGCGCCGACTTTAACTGACAAACCATGATGGACTTAAAATATCTTAAGTTTTTGAGTAACAAACTCACAACATTATTAACATTACTCAGCAATCAAAGATTTTACACAATTAGGTATGTACTTATGTAGTTCAGACATTAGGACCTTCCTTTAAGCATTATGCATACATGTATTAGACGATCTCTTCCATATAATATAACAAACATTACAAAAGGATACAGAATATGTTATAATACTTCCGATGAATGTATTATATCAGTGCATTCTTGCGACACCACTCCATTATCTATCTATAACGCAGTGAGCACGTATCTGTTGTAATGAAACGTATCGTTTGTGTGTAGTAGTTTGTTTGGATTCTTTTATCTCGATACAGCGATATGCCACACGGCCGGCTGCATCGATTTTAGGTACGTTACTAATTACACGATCTAAATATTTAATGCGTTTTATAAAGTGATTAGATTGTTATCTGTTCCTTCAACGGAAAGTTTATGAGTAAAACGTCCGGAGTTTGGTAAATATTAAGAAAGTCTATAACAAGTGTAAATGCGAAGTAGTAATATTTTTTTACGAATTTAATAAATATATACACATAACTGTCACATACATATTCATGCATAGTTGTAACCCCACTACCACAACACAACTACGAGAGACTTTTTTGATGACTCTATCTGCTGCCAAAGCAACTTATTTTTTAAAACATTTTTATGCCGAATATGGTACACAAGTAATATTACCATAGATAGCCTGCGTTGATCCCAGAAAATAGTATTTTCCTTAGCTATAATTTTTAGTACCCTTATTTGTAAAGTCAATTGCTATTAAAAAGTTACTCAACTTTTGAGGGTACTTCATATTTCAAATATTTATTAAGACCCCCTCGACAACTGCGAGGGTTAAGGCTTTAGTCTCAGCAAAAAAGCTACATATATATATTTATTAAATATCGCATACGCTTACGTCCTAAAGTTCGTTAGTAAAAGAACTAAACACAATCATCTTCATAATAATATTTCAGGTCCTCGAGCGTGTTACGACGAAGGCAAGCGCGTGGCTGAGACATTAGCGTACTCCTACGCCAAACAAGAGAAGGTGGACGTGCGGGTCGCGAGGATATTCAACACATACGGGCCCAGAATGCACGTATCTGATGGACGGGTCGTGTCCAATTTCATAATGCAAGCGTTACAAAACTTAACCATCACAGTAAGTACTAGAATATATGTGATCTCTGGGAAATTTCGTTTGTGGAATGTGTGAACTGTGAAGATCGGGAGATTAAGTTGAGGATGCTAATTCTAGGAATGTTTACATGTTACTTCGAAGCTATATGTGTATTAATAAATTATCATTTATAGGAGGTACGTTTGGTACTTGAATTCAACCCACCCGTGCTAAGCCGGTACGATGGGCTAAAGCTTCTAAACAATAGAGAATCCTTGTTCCTAGTCTGTGTATGATAGACGAGATATGGGCAAAGATAACTGCTTAACACGTTATTTGAATATAATGAGGGTTTTGTTTTGATTTATAGGTATACGGCAACGGTAAGCAGACTCGATCATTTTGCTACGTGTCCGATCTGGTCGACGGACTGCTGACGTTGATGTCGTCCAGTTACACGTTACCCGTCAACATTGGAAATCCCGTAGAACATACAATAGAAGGTACGATTTTGAACATATTAGAAACAAGTTCTAGTCTTACCGCGGATGCCGTTGTAAAAGATTCCTTTAGCTGTGTTGTGTGTATGGCTTCAAATTTGAACCTTATCATTTTGTACTCAAGTTACCCATACATTTATCGTTGTGGATTCAAGGGTGCAGAGCTGTAAAGAAATGGCAAATATCCCTGTGTAGCATGACTATACAAAATTTAATAACGCAATATTAATACTGCACAGGCCTCCTCTGCAACTGAGAGGGTTTAGGCCTTAGTCCACTTCGCTGACCTAATGTGGACTACAAACTTAAGAAATTCCTGTAGTAAAATCCATAAGCCTTTAATAAAAACCTTCTATTTAACATAACAAACAATCACCCCAATTTTCTTTATTTTAAGTAATTGAATGCATTCTAATTTCCAGAATTTGCCATGATAATCAAGAATCTAGTCCCCGGGTGCCGCAGCACGGTGGCGACGGGCGCGGCGGTGGAGGACGACCCGCAGCGGCGCCGGCCAGACATCGCAGTCGCCGAGGCCAATCTACACTGGAAACCTAAAGTAAGTAGAAATATGTTTTTTTAAGCGGGGAAGACTCTTAGATTCTCGTCTGCCTTATCGTGCGCATTGCAAGGTATATTCAGACCGCGATCGAAAACTATCAACTAAGGCAGGTAATATAATGTAGTCTAAAAAAATATCAACAGGTAATAGCTTACTGACCCCCTAACGTTAAAGAAAATTCCGAAAAAATATAAAAATTGACGTTTTTCTAACAACCATAAGGGCTTTGATCACGGTCTGTATATTTATTACTTAACATACGAAAGAAATCCTTAGCAATTAACAAAATTTTGCGTGTTGAATAAAAAAAAAAAATTATTGCAAGTTATTACCCCTTCAATCGCGGAATTGCTCAAGGGTACAATGAATCATTAAGAGATTTTTATCTGTTTTCCCTGGTTTGTAAAAACTCGTTATAAACATCGAAGGCTTTGGCCCAGCTATGGGACGTACATATTTACCTAATAAATAAAAAGATAAAGTAGATGCATGTTACAATGTTTGAGCGCTACAAAATTTTTTAACAACAAATTACGAGTAGATAAGATTATGCAACGAAAAACACTTCTTTGAATTAAATGTACGATTTAAATATCGGAATTGTTATCTTGATAATGACAGTGTAAATAGATCACTTGGTAATCGTTTATGTGAATTTGCACGTGGATGGATCACAGACCCCGTTTATTATTACGTTGAATTCAACCGGCGACTTTCGCGCCACAGTCGATTTGTAACTAGGTGACTGAGTCCGTTGTGTATAATTATTATGAAGAGCAGTAGGTAGTAGCAGTAGCAGTAGTTATAGCATCGTCATTAATTATAAGTATTCAGTCAGTTGTATTTATTTATTTAAAACTTTATTGTACACATAAAATAAGAAAGTAAAAATTAATAAAGCAAACAAAATACAAAAGTATATACCAGGAATGGACATGTCGAAGCAGAGATACGAGGTAGTTATAAGTGTACAAAATAGTTATTAATGGGAACAATAAAATAAATACTTCAATAAAATAAATATGCATACAAACAAACAAACATATAAACATACATACATACACAAGTCTTAACTTAGTGCGACAAGTAATAATCTTTTACCATCTTTTTCAAAATAGCCAGTTCCACAATCTAGCCGCTCTGACAGTAAAAGAGTTGTCCATGAAGCTGGAACTGTGGACTGGAGTTTTAGGTTATCTGTTGTAAAATAAACAATAGATATAATTTAGGTGGAGAATATTTTCAAGACAACCTTTTGGATGTATCAATTATATAAGTACAATTTTGCTTTCTATTTGTATATTGTGTATTCCGCACCCACTTTTCGCCAGGTATATGAGGTATCAGTCCCACATAGTGGAGGCTGTGTTTCGGGTACATTTTCCTACTCCGTGGTGCTAAGAATTTCGTAATGTAAAACGCTTGAAGCGCTTTGGCCGACCCGAGATCTACATAAAGAACGCTGCATGCTTTTGCCGCGAGACCAGGAGCCAATCCTACTACATTAACCTTAATAGACAGTAACGGCTAGAGCATTTTTGGTTCCATCATATTCACCAATGGTGTGTCTACCGAATGTTAACCGTGTTTGTAGTTTATTGCAAGCGCAAGGCTAGTTTACGAAAATTGGGCATGGGTATTCGTCCGAAATGACTACGACTAAAGACGAAGTTATATACCAATAGGAGCCGAGCACCTATGAAAAATGTGGCAAAATATGCCTTGTAATTGTTATGTTTTACATATTTGAATTACGAGCAATAGATCTTAGTCATCATTTGAACACTAGTAATTAAAGCTGAATTTATGCATTAGCAATTAAAATTTAGCTGTTAACTGCCCAAAGATGGCCTCATCAAGTAGGCTACAACCATCCCGGTCCTGCTACCTTTCTTAAATCATCCATTGTGTATCAATTAAATATGTTATCTGATATTTTTCAGGTAAGCCTACAAGAAGGGCTGCAAAGGACAATAGATTATTTCCGGGAAGAGTTGTCAAGGACTACATTCTTGAACAACCAAACATACATGGACACTAAAGTGAATCATCATTAGTGTACTATATTTATTTTTGTGATATTGACATTGCAGCTTGCTTGGTGTGTGTAAAAGCTATGCTGTAAATACATGAGGACTATTCAGATGACCTGAAATATTTTTATTATCTACAAGTTTTATGCCAATTTGTTGCAATCAAACATTTTGTTGTTTTGTGTTCAAAGTCTAAAATAAATTCATATTCCTTGCACTGTTTAATATTTTATTTTATTTTAAAATATTATGCATAAATATAAGTGTTTTTGTGACTAGAAATAATATAATGATTGTTTAAAATTTTATTGCATTTTTTTCTGAATTGGTTTCAAAGAAATTTGCCAAATATTAATTTGCCAAAGTAAATTTTTGGCCATATATTGAACAGAAATAAGTTTGATATATTTCCTAGACGGCATCTAAAATCTTACTTCTTTATATTATTTACAACAAGTGCTAGGTAAAACATTCCAATTATAGAAATATGATCTTCTTTCTGTAGTCTCAGTCTTGCAAAGCTGTTCTCCTTGTGAATAGACTAGAGTTTTATACAACTGAAACATATCAGTTGGTGTCTGTTTATGACGCACCAGCATATGTTTAGAACAGCCTCGAGACTTCCATTCTGTATCAAATCTGATGTCATGAACTCTATTAATACCATCTAAAGATCCTGTCCAAACTCCCATTGAGACATCTTCGGAGTTGTATCGGCTGAAAATTGTACAAATGACCATTATTCAATATGTTACAACTTACAATAGATTAATATTTAACATTGTGAACAATGTCATATTTTGTTCATGGTTTTTTATAGTTCACTAATTTTATCTCTATGCACCAGTTCATATTCAAGTTTCACAAAATAAGAGTTGAGTGATTGTAGGCAGATTTCTAGACTCTGTGCTGCTGACTAATATCTAATGGAAAGAACTTTCAAAGGCTCTTATCATCATCAGTATTGAAAACAAGCTTTAATTCATGATTCAAATTTGTAGGACCAAGATAGCAGATTTTTAGAGTAACCAATACATTTATTACACTGCTTTTAAAAACAAAATGTAATACCTTAGATATTCTGCATTCCTGCCAATGTACTGCACTATGCTATTTGATATCACATATCCACCACCAAGTGCATATGGCAAATAGTTATCGCACAAGAACCAATCTTTTTCTTCCCATTTGCCTTTCAAATAAACCCTAGCTCTTCCATTGAAGTAACCCCAATAGAGACCTTTGTATGAAGGCAGTTCTTTCTGTAATGGTAAAATTGCAGTTAATATAAAAGAAGTAAGAATTGTTATCATCAGGGCTCGAGGTTTAAGCGGGCAGTCGAGGATCTCGGCGTTCGTGGGTTCGAACCCCAGGCACATACCTCTGACTTTTTGAAGTAATGTGTGTATTTGCAATAAATTATCAATTGCTTGAACAATGAAGGAAAACATTGTAATGAAACTTGCACACCTAAAAGTTGTTACAAATTTCTTAGGTTTGTAGTCCGCCAAGCCGAACTTTGCCAGTATGGTGGACTGGGGCCTAAAACCCTCTCAATGGTAGAGGAGACCCAGGATCCATTGAAGGAAGACAACACTTATTTTATTTCAGACTGTATTTTTCATTTGTACACATAGAATTGAAGGCAAACCTTTCTTTTTCTTATGTTCATAAAGATCTTGTTTCCCCCAAACATCAATAAAAATTTTGGTATCAACAATTGATAAATAGTATAAAATTCCTAGGATATGATATTATGTCATAATACTGTCTGTAATTTTTGTATGTTTTAGGCGTGGGTTAATTTTATGAATGACAGTGATGAAGCCTAAAATATAAGCTTTTCATAATTAGGCATATTGTTAAAATATTTCTGGTAAATTAATAGAACATTTTAATAGTTAATCAGTAAAAGGTAAAATATAAAAAGCTAAATTAATTCAAGTAAATAAATAATATCTTTTTTTCCAGATAACACCCACCTTATAAGTAACATATTTACTTATTTCAGGAGCATTCATTTCAGGTGCAAATGCCTCCAAGTCCCTAACAATTAGATCTACTCTAACAAATGAATCATCATCACACTTAATAACATACTTTAACTGTTTCAAATTTTCACTAAACCATTTCATAGAAAGCAGCATTTTCATAGCTAAATTCTGATAACTATCCTCCAAATCTTCAAGCAGCAATAAGTCATTGCTTCTTTTGTGTTCATCTAATAAATTCTTCATTTGGAACAAACTCAAGCCATGTGTACTGACACAAAAATAGAATTTTATGAATTCTTGTTGTGTTTGCTGTGAAGTCCAAGTGTGATTCCATTTATAAAGTCTTTCTCCATTCTCAATAAAAATATTAGTAGCAAACTTGCCCCATGTAGCTCTAATTGCGTCCCTTTTAATTTCGTTGTCTGGCCCACTAATTATAAGTATTGCATACTCTACTCTACTCGATGAGGTGTCTGAAGGGTTACTGCTGGTTTTAGAAAGAGCATCAGCGCAATCAATACGTAAGAAACTCAAGGTTATACCACATCCAATATAGAAGAAGAACACACTGACTAATATCATAGTTCTGTATTTCTTGAGAAACATTATAAACATTTTATGTGACAGTATAGTTTACATATTTGGCAACTTACGTTAAACACGGGGAAACAAATAAAAACAAATCCTAAAAGGCGTCAAGATTATATTTTTCTCACTTAAACACGAGTTTCTCTGATGTCTACACCGAAACAATCTAAGCTGATTTCCGTTAAGTGCTTCGTTAACAGATGCAGTGTTTTATTTTAAATGTTAGAGCAGAAATGTAATACATTATTTTTAAGAAATCATTAAATACAAATATTTACATTCGAATTGGTAAACGAAAACAATTACTTCCACACATAGATCTTCCACAGATTGCATAGCCAATAAATACAATCATACGTCAATTTAACTACATGTTCAGATGATATGTTCTTTCCGGTAAAGCACTTTATTCACTGTCATGCACGAAATGCGACTGTGCATATAGGCCGTAAATGAACTTTTAAAATTTATAAAAAATATATCAGTCTTAGGTATTTGGATAAAGCCCCCTTTAGGTCCCTAGGTTTGCCTAATTTTGAAAACTTAGGATTA
Organism: Cephonodes hylas; assembly: GCA_030295005.1. Classification (NCBI taxonomy): domain Eukaryota; kingdom Metazoa; phylum Arthropoda; class Insecta; order Lepidoptera; family Sphingidae; genus Cephonodes; species Cephonodes hylas. The sequence goes on along the minus strand of AP025363.1, from coordinate 8,382,626 downwards.
GTCTCGCTAAATATCAGTAACGGACATCATAACGTTGGTACCTACCGGTACACTATTTTATCTGTAAGAGGGTTATGTCACTGTCATGTGTCTGTCATTGTTATTTGTCAACTAGCAGATCAGTTGCTGTCGTATTCATTTCGTCATTTTCTAACAGTCGTGTTCTTTCAATTCCGAGCGGGCTGCACGGCTCGGTAGCAAAAATTATGTGTTAAATGTGGTTGAATGTGTAGTGTTTTTTTTTTATAAGCGTGTGCAATTTTTACTTGAATCTACTATTTAATTATTTAAATTTATATTAACTTAAATATTTAAAACAGCAAACGACTTCTTTTTTATTATTGAAATAATTGCGGGTAAATTACAAAATATCTAAATTGTTGCGAAAAAACGTAAAACTGCGCAGGTCAAAGGTACTCAAAGGGAATGTTATTGTTAATCATATAGGGTTACAAAATCGTACCGTCCGTGAGAAGACTGCTTCATTCATTAGGTAAGTATTTTTAGATTTACCCACTTTTATTTTTTTGCTTGCCTGAAAACGTACTGATATAAATTAAAGATCGTAACATGTAATTAAATAATGCAGACAAAAATATTCCACAACGAAACAAGTTAATAATGTCGGTTATTTTGTAAATTACATAGCAAATATGTTTCCAATTCAATCAATATGTTTACGTTATTTAAAAAATAAACATCTATATATTCTGTATATACTAGCCTGAATACAACACAATACAACCTGTTGTAGTAATAATTTGTGCAATTTTTAGGTACATAAATCATGGAATCATTGAAAAAAAAGGGTCGCCCTCCTCATCCAAGGGCAAGGGCGAACCCACTTTCGGCCTTAACATTCACGTAAGTAATAACTTTTTAGGATATTTATTTGTAGAATTAAATTTTCATTAATAATTTTCAAAAATTATCAGCCCCATTTTACTTACACTTAAGTTTATATTCAATCATAAAATGTATTCTAAAAACTCTTTTGAGACTTAGAGTACTTTTCTATCATATTATTTTTTGTGTAGATGGACCTTGCCAATGTTTTGGAGTGGTTTGAAAAGAGAAATGGAAGAACATGATCTGTATGAACCATTGCCTGAACATTCTTCTGGTAAGTACACCCCATATCACAAATTAATTAAAGTTTTAAGATTATTTATTATAGTTATTCTTACACCTCAAATCTCAAATGGGCCTATAAAATAATTAGATTTTGGATTAAAGTTATCAATATGCTGAGCAGTTTTATATTTATATTTTTTATCTGTAGGAACTAAATGTGTTCTGTATAAAAAAAGTATAAAATTTATAAATTATTCCTAATAATAATAAAATGAGTAATAAATTATTTAGGTGATAACTTTAATCTAAGCCAGTTTGGCGTTTGTTTAAATTAATATTGAAGATACATACATGCAAATTTTGACATCCATATTATACATAGTAAATACAAATAAAAAAATGTCTTGATGTATGCAAATGCTATAATGCTTTTATGAATAAAAAAGTAATAAATGGTTTTCAAGGTCGATAAAACTAATCAAAATTGATACTATGGTATATTTCTTTAGCGTATTCAATAATTAATAGAATAGATAGACCACATTTTGAAGAACTGCATGAAAATCCTTTTCAATACAAAAATCTCAAGGGTTAGATAGACATACATAAATCAATGTTTAGATAAGATCTGCCCCAGTATCTTTACTTGCGTTTTCTGGTCCCTCAGTCAAATGTTTTGAGTAGTCATAATTATATTCATTGGTGAGAATATGTCGAATCATTATACTGAATCCATTGCCATTACCAAGGTCCGTAAGGATGGTAGGTACGTAAATCGTGACTATTTCGAGTACTGCTAATTTTTAGCGAGACAACTAACCATATGTCAAGGGGCCAAAGTCCATTTAGAATAACATTGTTGTGCATGAGGCTCAATGATTCATTCTTTTCATTTTATTCAGTTTATATTTAAATTAATTATCAATTTAGTATTCAAAATTAATCATTCCGTATCCACAACTCAATGTATTTCTACGTTATGGTCAAAACCGTTGTTTAATTAATTGAGAAAAGCTGTGTAAATGAACTGTCTGAAGAGTAAGCCTTGACAAAACGAATAAAAATTTAAATATTTCCGTTGTCCATTCTATTCGCGCATGATGTCAAAAAACTTGTCATTCTTAGATGCACATGCGTATGTTTTGGTGTTAAAAAAAAATAAATAGGAAGTGTTTCGACTCTTTAATCTATCATCATACATCATAAATAAAAACAACGTCTAATTATGTAGGTAGTGAATGTCAAGTCATGTTTTTAAATAATTTAATATGCTGAATATGATAATATGTTTATTTGTTGTTTAAATATTTATGGGTGGTTATCTAAAATTTGGTTAACTTTTGACTTCATTTTGAAAGTGGTGTTTTTGGTTTAAAATCAGAACAGTTTATATTCTATGCTGAAGGTATAACACCTATTTAGCTGCATCTAAAAGGGCCAGTCACTTTACTTGATATTTTTAGAGAAATTTAGGATTTTTGAAAATCGGTGGTCTAGGGACTGACGAAGCGTGATAGGGACTGACACCGAACACATTTTCTATGTAAAATCACGTTTTTATTACAAAATTAGCCGTAACAAAAATTTATCTCTTACGTTCACAACGTCTGTGAACTATAATCACAAAAATAATCACATTTATTAATTTTGCATATGTAAATAATGTATGGGTAGGTATCAATATTTCTTGACAATCAAATTGTAGGTTCTTTGAATCTAATACTTACAAACCAATAGTTTTTAAGTAATTGACAATTAATATACATAATCAGCCTTCTAATCAACTAAATTATAATTTGAACACAATATTTAGACTTTTAATAATTATCACGAGATCACAAATATTTCAAACTTAATCTACCTAGTACCTCGTATTTATTTTTATCACTATTCGTCTCACTTCTCGTAAACATTAACAGGGTTTTTAAATTTGTAAAATACAGTATTTCTCTTAACGATTACATTAGGAACTGAAAGTTTTTCTATAACGTCTTCGAAAGCCACGTAAGCGACATACTATCATTTATTTTAAATTCTGTGCCTTCTTCATAGCAAACTTTAAGGAACGTAACTGTCAGCTCTCCATCCTCATCATCATACTGTGAGCAAATTGCGGGGTATCGGTATCCTATATCTCCACTGCCATATCTAGTTTTAGTCTTCTCTTGCGCAATATGGCTCATACCTTGATAACGGCGTATCAACTTCAGAATCCGTGAAAACATCTGAAACTTGAGGCCGCTGTGTATTGGTTTGGTACATTATAGTCCCCGAGTTATAAGGAGCATAATCAAAATTATCACAAAAGCAACTTAGTGACTTAAAGGCAAGTTTCTTGATGTTTGTAGATATGGCCCGAAACTTTATGCACTAAGAGAGTTCCTTTAAGCGGTTTCTGCTATTTCTCATGTTTCTTAAACATTTTGTTAACTTATTCTTTGTCAACATGTTCGATAATAGAGATCTGTAAATTTGGAGACCTTTCTCGAAGCACAGCTACAATTTTTCAAATTTTTAATTTTTTCCTATCTCCTTTTTGCCTGTTCAGACTTTTTCTTTGCAATTTCCTCTTTGAATAATGTATTTTTCTTTCTAGGCGCCATATTCTACAATAAATACAAGTATTATGTTTAAAAATCATGCATTACACAGTATGACCATCAGTCCCTAGATGTGGCGTCAGGCCCTAGTCACTACTACGACTAGGGACTGACGGTCTAGGGACTGACGAAACGAAACAAAATCAAATGAAACCTATTATTTAAAACCAACATCAAAACCAATAGGCGGTCAAATTTACAAGGCAGACCAAACTCATATTTCCAAAAAGTAATGATGTCAATTAGTTACAAATTATCTTTGAAATGACTTACCTAGGGCCTGAGAATTTGACTGGCACAGCACGTGTTCCCGCAGGAAAGTCGGCGACCGCACTAATAACAAAAAGTCTGTCGCGGCTAGATTCGTGTTAGCAAATAACTCACACCGATGCTATGGTATTGAGTAAGTTTTGAAAAAGCCATGATGTTTAGTTGCCGCGTATTTTTGGATTTCGAAAATGACTAGGGCCTGACAATTTTTATCGCTTACACTTTTTGACTTGAAATAGCGTGATGAAACATATTATTATTATAATTAAATCTTATTGACAGTGTTATTAATGTAATAGTTAACAAATTAAAATAGAGTTTGATAAAATTATTCTTATAGACTTATAATTACAATGTAATAAATGGTAAATTCGGGAGATCTTACATGGCTAGGGACTGATATTTGGAGTAATAAATGTCATTTTTGGGAATTAAAGAATGTTATGATAAATATGAAAATGAGTGACCAAATTAAATGGACTTTATAACATCACTTAGTAGTTTAAAATATTGAATATGTTTTTATAATATTGTGTAAATTGATGCTAACACCAAGTTAACCAAATTTTAGATAATCACCCTTATATACCATGATTGACGAAAGAGATTAGATCAGCATTTTATTATTATATTTATATTTTAATCACATTATCCTTAAATATCATATATTGCTTGAACAATAACATTTAAAAAAATGCCCTTCTTCAAGGTAAACGAATGTACTAACATAATTATGTACATAAATTAATAAGTTTTGAGAGTTGCTTTTGCTATGGTATTTTCCCCCCTAGTATTTATGTTCACTATGAATGGATTGAGCCTCCTACCAACCTGGTACGAACACATAGGTAAATGCAAAAATTCCGCAAACAAAGACTTAAGTCTGCATATTTGTTTTGTATATGTGATCTCGCTTGGATCCAGGTATATCCGCGAGATGTATTCTATATAGCCAGCTGTAAAATTTGGTATTAAAAAAACTACAGAAGACTTATGAGATCCCCAATATTCACGCCGAAAAAAACAAAAGTTTGTAGAACACACGAACATGTGTTCGTGTTTAGCCGAACCTGCGTTCGTTTGTTCCACAGGCAAACTTTATCCAAGCGGACCAGGACCATTCACAATCATTATTCATGAAGTTATAAATGTCTTCATTTAGATGTGAACATTTTATTGTAAGTAGTATCCCATATCTGCTATAAATGCGGAAGCAAATTGAAAAAATATACAAAAAAACTTCTTATATTTTAATACATATATTTATATCTATCTGGTTTAGACGTGAGTTTATTAACTATAAAGTGTATATCTTCTAATATTTTAGTAATATATGATAATATTTAATGGATATGAATAATTAATTCTATAACATATTTTGCGCGGGTTAAATTTATACGATGTTATATGCAGATAAAATAAATGCAGTTGAAGTTTAAGTAGATAACACCCATTTTTTTAATTTATATATCATGTCAGGTGTTATATTACATACGGAGATGATTTATATTAATTTATGTAAAAAGGAAACCTGTGTTTATTGTTATCTGTAATTTTTGTTTATGATTACCAGCGAATTTTTATCACACATTTGTGCTTCTTTTTATTTAGATTTTAATTCATTATAAGTTGTAATTTTACGACATATAGTTTTTATTAGAACATTAAATTTCGTTGCGTGATATTTTTGCTTTTGTTTAAAAAAAACTTGGCATCCTAAAAGTCAGGTATAAAAAGTATTATACAGGTACACTATGTGCCTTTAACCTTTCATTCAGATTTAGCGTTTATTCTTCATTTATTAAAAAAAAATAACAATAGAAAAATTGTAATTCTAAACAGTATAGGTGTCCTCCTTGTATTCATTAAATCCAATCGTAAAAAAGGTTCGTCTTACTATGACGTCACGCAATAAATTAAAATGTCCCCACAGGTCCCCTGGGTGATAAATTCGCGCGACTATGGGAGGAGGAGGTGGCGCGCGCCGGCAGCAAGCGCAAGCCGAGCCTCCTGCGCGTCATACTGAGAGCCTACGCAGCCAGATGCATGGTCTATGGATTCGTGCTGCTTGTTATGGAATGTGGGATTAGGTGAGTTTTTTTTTTTAATTCCACAGACGATGTACACAAAGGTCAGCAGCGAGGAGTTTCTATAGGTAGAACTAACACTGGCTTGTGATGTCCACGTAGTATCACTGAAACTTTTTAAGATGAAACGCTTAATCAAACTTTATTACTTGCGGGAATCAATTGCGAAACCTACAGTGTCAATCTCCAACAGCAGTAGCTAACGCCATGGTATAATAATGAAAGTCGTGCAATTTGGTCTGATATTCCAGATATTTCTTTGCTTTATTGATGTCTAATATCTTTGATACAGTAAGTATTGTTATGACACGAAGCTCAGTTGTACAAATATTTGTTAAACATTGCCACACTTTACACGTAATAAAAATAATGTTAACAACACTACTTTAAACACCTGTTGTTATCGTTGTTGCGTAAAGTTTATGATGTAGATACATAGCTTATAGGACGTGTATGATTGTTTTGTAACCAATTATTATCAAAGAAGAGCTATTGCTTATATGTATATCTGGACTACTGTAAATACCTCTACAATAATATTTTAGCACATATAAAGCGATATTCTTTAACATTTCCAAATTAAATTTTAGATTTCAATTTTAAATGACGTTAAATAATTTAATCCAAAATATCCTTATTTAGCTCGTATTTCTGACCTAATCAAAATTTTAAAACTTATTTAATGTTCACTTTAGAACCTACTGCATGCTATTTCAGTTCACTTGAATATACCTTAAAAAAATACGCAAAGCTTCATTAACAAATGAATTGAAATGTAAAAAGATTAAGTTGAGTCAGTTAATACGTAATTTCGCGTTTGTAGAAGGGATTAGCTCTCGTCTACCTGAATTTGGTCTCGAATGGTGATCTCTTGCCTCCATTGAGTCCCTAAACAAGTTTTCAAAGGTCAGGTCTACAGCCCGAGAGTTGCCGTTTATTATTTTTATCTGCAATAGGCTATGTTAAACATGTTGTTAAAGTTCGATTTCAAATTTGATTATTGCGAACAGTTCAAAATTCAAATATTGCAGCTAACCTCAAAAACAAGCGTGTACCGGTGCTTTATCCTTGACATTAAAGGTCTTTCCGACAAGGAAGATCAAATAACAAAAATCAATTGATTAGATTAGACTAGATTAGAATTAAAATACAGTTTTACGAGATTTTATAACTGGTGATTTACACTACTACCACTGTTAAAACAGTGTTATGATTACACTAAAATTTAAATAAATTACATCAACTGCTGAACAGAAATCAATGTTGATTTTAATTTGTACAAGACTCGGGACATTCTATCTTAGGTTTTAGATGTCAATATATCTATCGGTACCTATAAAATCAATTTATGGCCTTTTTATTCGCTCGCATAGTGTAACATTAGGGATTCTTATGGATTTATATTACGCTGATTAAATTACCTGTCGACTTTATTACAATTGCAATTTACATCACTTTGGAACACTTGAATAGCTAATTCAAATGCCTAGTTAAAAATAATCTCATTAAGAACAGTCCTTGGAGTTCTTACCTTCTAAGTGTTGTTGCATTTACTTCCAGAAGTATTTTCAAATTGCTGAAGTTCTATTGGTTTGTAGTTATTATGAATGGCCTAAAGAAAAAAAATTATACAGGGGGGTTCTTAAGATTGTAAATGGCAATATCAGATTAATTTTATGCATTTTCGTTTTTAAAGAATTTGTAAATGTGATCACCGTGGGATGCATATTTACCACCAAAGCACCCCTGTGGTTGCCGTGTCGGATGTCTGGTTTAAAAAATACGCGCTAAAACTCGATTTACAAATGTGAAGTGGTCACCAAAAGCTGATTATAAAAACGAGTCTTCCGTTTAAAACTTGCCATTTTATTCATGGTGCTGCTACCTGCTCTACATTTCGATGTGTTACTGTATTCGATGCACAAGTATACAAAGGCCTGACGAAGGACAAAAAATCTTTTCATACACCATCCTTAACAAAAATTTGTATTGACTAAAACTATTCAAGCGAATCTTTTACAGTGCGTTTCCCACACCACAAAGCATAGTAAAGTACCTGTCATAGGAATGTTCTACAATCGAAAAAATTCGCAGTATAAAAAGGAACAACTTTTTGAAAATAAATAATATTTTTTACGAGATTGAGTGATGTTAAGTGAAATGAGGCCTATAAAATCAAAGGCAGCTAAATCCAAGTGAGTCAAATATTCAGTAATCTACAAAAATCGATAACTTTGTTTAGGTGGCTATGATATTTTATATTTTAAAAGAGATTTATAAAGAATGTGAATACCACTAAAATCAGAATTTTAAATTATAAAAATACCACAATATTTGAGTACAGACTGAATAAATTTGTATTTAACTGTCTTTGATTCCAACTGGCGTTTAGCTGGTTTTGATTCTATAGGCCTCAAATGTACATGTGGAGTGTCGATAAAGATAATGAAATACCTCCCTACTTAATAAATGGCGTTCAATTTTATTTACGAGATATAAGTACACAGGCTGAATCCCATATGCCTTTAAACCTTATAATATGGACGTAAATTTTCGACAAGCTAATGATTACAAAGATATTATTAAAATTCCCGTGTTTTCATACTTTGTGAGTCTCAGTATCAGCTTGATCGATTTGTACATCGTTGCCATGGTGATGGACGTTGGACTGAATCAAATTATGCAAAGCTTTTTTACCCTCGCACTAATTCAAGGTCTCCGTAATGATTTGCATTTATATCCGTTACTGAGTCATAAAATGAAATGGCGTTAATCTCTTAATGTTGATTGTTTTGCTTTATGACGGTTGATGACGGTAGATTTACAGAAGGAAATAAATTTTGATTAAACACTATTGTCTATTGTCATACCGCTATATCGTTACGAGACAAAATCGTTTCGTAAATTGCGATAGAAATAATCATCAAAAAGTCACGTCTCTGACTTAATTCGGTGAGAATTTAAACGTTAGCCATGAAGATTCTGTTTATTGACATTCACTTTATTGCTACAATTATAGCAAAATAATTTCAAATTAAATAAGATGAAGACCTTGATTTGGCAATCTAGAATTAGTTCTTATTTGTATTTGTTGATATGGGATAATTTGAAAGCCATTAAATGTATGGCTTCTAATCTACTAATCGTTCACAAATTTGTCTGTGAAGTCGACGACATATTTAAATATTAATATATTGAATTAGGATAGATTATTTGACAATAAATTATTAAACCACGAGTAAATTATTACTGAGTAATTCTCAAAGTAGTTTAACCACTTGAAATGATTTTCGAAGAACTACCCAGTCTAATACTTTTGGACTGAAAGTTAGTCATCCAAAACCGAATATAGATATTATGTATTCGTTGTTATCATGTTGATTATAGTGTTCTTGTAGTACCATGAGAATCGTGTGACACATTTTATTATGCTGTGTCAGGACATTTGAATCTGTTTATTCATCATCACAAGGAATGGAATTCTTGCATACTACTCACTTCGAATGCAGCCGATCGTTGTCCTTTTCTTAATTGTCTATAATAGTCAACAATTGTTTCGTCTTATTGATAGATAGAACAGTATCGTAGTGTAGGTACGTACCTATTGCGTCCTGTCAGTTCAGAAGATATTATCTTCTAAATTACATAAGTAGTATAAAAAATATTAAATAAAATTATTCACAGTATTTTTGAAGAGAGCTCTTCGATATGTATAAAATTCATAATCATAATCGCTTTTCGCAGCTCCTCCATACAGCTTGATGCTACGCCAATTGTTTGTTTACTGAAAACTATAATATAAATGCAATTTATTTGTCAGTACGACTGCTGTTAGTCATACAATGGAAAATTTGCAGTTGACATTTAGCTAGCGTTAATAGTAGATTTTATTATATTAAGTTAAGGGGAAACTTGGTATCTATCACATGCAGATAATAGAGACCGTGGTGATACTTCCACAGAAGCCTAAAAGTTACGCGTTATTTGAGTAATGTCCATTTCATAATAATTCTTATTTATAATATTCTCATTTATTATATTAAATTAATTTGTTACATAAAGATTTAAAGCGTATAGTTTGTCATTCGTAATTTTTGTAACGCAATCTGAGCCTTTGGTTTTCTATGGAAGTCCGCAACTGGATAGCAACTGCCATCTGACAACATAGAACGTACACTTGATTATAAAGCACGACATGTGCTAGTTGATTCTAAGAATAACTATTGCACAGTCAATGTACTTAAACCAAGTTCAGAGGAAAACCATGTTTTAAATATCTTTGTTATGTCACGAGTATAGGGTATGAAAGGTTTTTTTTATTACACTGTATGGTACACCACAAAACATACAGAAACACAACTTAAGAATAGAATAAAATATGAAAAGAGTAGGGAGTAGAGTGTTTTGAGTTTCAGTTTTTTTTTGCGAAATAAATGTCTTATTCCTACTTTCGCTTCAGTAAAAACAATTAAACCGTAGGTGAGGTTCGCTAGTAATTTCCGCAACACTCTAAAAGTGCGGGTCAGTTTGACGATCAATTAATTTTGATGTAGTTTCTATTAAGGAAAGGTGAACAAGTCGTTTTAAAATGCCGGCATGCTTCTATTGAAAATATATATTCGACTTTACTATCAAACTGTGATTTCCATCACATAAATTGCAAATTGCTGAACCATTAAAGCAAGCATTTGTCGTCGTTACCATATATTAATTTCAGGGAATTAATGACAGTCGTAAAATCACTATCAAATTTATTGTCAAATATAAACAGGGCCATAAATAACCAACAACATAATCAGTGCACTATTTCATTTCAATTAACACCTTTGTTTGCGTTATTCATAAATAAATTATGTAATCGCAAACAGGTTTGTGTACTCATAAATATGAATATAAAAGAATTATTCGTTGTTTCTGAGAGTCGTAAAAAGTTTAGTGCTACATTTCCGTCATACATTTAAAACAAAATAAATTTTATGATACATCATATTATAAATCTTATTAAAATCAAGGCCAAGCTTCTTATTTGGCATGTTGCAGCAAGTATACTGAAATAATTGTAAAAAATTGCATTCTATCAAATATGTTTATTTTTTAAGTACGTGCCGATAGGGTAAATGGTGAGGAATTTGCCAATATGCATTTGTTTTGAGATAAATGAGCAGCCAAAACAATGTCGTAAGTAAATTGAATCGCGTGCTTAGGGTTATTGACTGATCAATTCAATGTCAGGGAGAAAATGTTCGTGACATGCTACCGTAACAGGCAACAAGTTTGTTCTTATCTATTATTATGTTGTTCTTAAATTGCGTATTGGAATGTTATTTAAATTGTTTTAGATAGTTAGTATGGCTTCAAGAAATATTATATCTTTAATTTAATAGGTGTAATAATACCCGTCAAAGAGATTGAATTTGTCCTGACAGTTGAATGCTGTAATAGAAAACGTCTTGTGATGATAAAAATACCGATACGTCTTACTCAGGGTTATTCAATAAGAATCATTTTTAAATATTTTGGTATTGATTCATTAAATGAGTTATATTTATAAATTTATTGTATATTTTTTCGTGTTCTTAAATGTTGATAATAATTAATTTATACAGCAATTATTGAAAAAACACAACAAAACAAGTTAGTCCGCTTCTCGGCATTTCATTGTCAGGGTAACGGTTGCTAGGTTGTACCTGGTAAGCCTTGCGCTTTATAAATTGACGGACTTTTAAGATCCAGTATTTGTGTCATGTCACTCGTTGTCATATATTCTCTTCATATAAATCTACGATTATTTTTATTACTTCTATACACTTACGTTTGTTTTGACCATGAATTTTCGACTGCCTTGGGAACTCGCGGTACGGCACCTGCCGTGCCATCAAGAGGTTTGATTCCTGGGTCAATAGACTCGCAGCCCTATTACGTGGGACAAAAATACAATTGACGAAATTTGGGTGCAGCAATTCACCTCTGCCTACCAGGGAAAAAAGGTGTGTAATTATATATTCATTTATTATCGATATACTATGGCATTAAAAAACGTTATTTCATTTTTTATTTATTTGCGGATATAAAATGAACACCCATTTTGAAAAGCCACTTTATTCTGTGTAACATCAAGGTAAAAACAAGTTACAAAACAACCAACTGCTGCGAAAAACAACATGTTCATAGAGATTGACAGGTAACAAACCCATAACAAACGCGATATTACATCAAGGACGGGCGACTGTTTACAAGAGTGTTCAGTGATCAAAAAAACAACAATTGTGACTTATTCACAATTACTCACATAATTCCATACAACAGATGTTCCTTTAGAAAAACGTGTTATAACATTTATTCTAGATTCAAGATAAACACAGGTACATTTACTCAAGCACATTACCAGTTGCAGCTTATACGCCATTTGGTCGTGACCTAGATAAAACATAAGATTCTCGGTCAATTACACTTATTTCTATCAGCTATGTTACACAAACATTGCTTACAAAAAAGGTTATTAATCCGTTGACACTTGCGCACCGGTCACTGTAAACAACTCAAATAAACATAAAACTTCGATTGAATTGAAAATTGCAATACGATTGTGCAATTCTAGAGAAAAATACACAATAACATGCCCGCATTCACACGAATTGATTAATAGTGATGTTTTGAGACATATTTATTGCGTGCGCGTGTCTTCATTCATTGTACGCCTGATTATAAAGATATGTCGAGAATCCCGTCTTTAATTATGATTAATTAATACTGAATGTATACAGAACCACTTAAAAGACAACGCGGAAAGTCATGCAACTGGGCATTTATTCCACATTATAAGAATAACTAGTTTTAATTAAATATCAGAATCTAACAATTATACTTGGAACTATTAAATTGTATGCGATATGTTAGAAAATATGTCGAAAAATGCTAGCATAAGCTGACAATGACTATATTATTACAAAATAACTAATAATTTGTTATTAGTTGTAGTTTCGGGTGTATATTATGTAGGAAACGTTATAAAAGGAAATAAACATATTATTATTGTCATGGTCAGATAAATTGGGATCAGTACTCCACGTCCGAGTTTACCGTCTCCATAGAAGTCATTTCTACAACGACAGACACCCTCTTCTACGGACATAGTACATAGTATAATGTCAAAATTATGTACTCATTTAAATTAAATTAATTGTTTGGTTTCATAACAATTTGTAATATTTGAATCCATGATTCACTAATTATTTTGTTTGTCAATATCGCGTCATGAACAAATTTACTACTGTTTATAGTTGACATTGCAATCTATCTCGCGGCTTCATACATGTTTAACAACAAATATTTTTTTAGGGAACTGAGGTTAAAAATTGAATATAACTATGTATATAAATTTGAAGCACGATGACCGTAATTTAACAAATCATTAAAGTAAAAAAAGTATAAGTTTACTCTAAAGTGTTGCATAATTTCATGAAATACTTTTAAAGAGTTTAGTGACCATGAACTTTGCTGTATTTTTATAACCATGAAATAATTTAATGTAATTAAAAACATACGTAGTCAAGGAACGTCGACGGGAAACACGAATACAAATGATCACTCACATAAGAATAGAAGGATATAGTAATATGTACAGTATAAGATACGTCGTTTTTTCTCACGACAATGCTACACAATGTAGCTAGTATGAATGCTTCATTAAATTGTTCCAGATGAACTTTGTGTTCAATTGTTTTGTAGGCGTGACTCTAATGCGAACGTTTTAATACTATGCCCCGCTCTACTGTGCAATCAGCCGGCCTTCCTGTTACTATTAAATGTACTGTCATCACCATAGTGATTCAGCTATAAAGTATCCTAATAACTATTTATTGTCTTTATTTGCATATATTTACATTTTCGCTATCTAACCACAAAAAAGTTTGATTAGTTGTAAGTGTAATTGTCTTTGGATCTTATGCATATTTTTCTTAATATCAATGAATCCTTAGTATATTATGAAATGTAATGCAAGGAATATTTTTTTGCTCAAATTCAGATGATAGTATAAAATGTTATTTACCAACTACACATGGCTAGTCGATTGGGGAAGAATATCGAATTATGTTAGCTCAATATAACGCGTTATGGAATCATTGATCGTTTATTAGGTTAACATCTAATAAATTATCTGTTTAGCGCGACCGGACCGAATCACAAAACAACGCCCATAGTTCTACTGATAATATGCAGATCAATATTGTTATCAAAATATGTTTGTCTCCTGCAGTATTTTTTTGATAACTGGGACTAATGGTGGCATGGTATCATCGTTGTCCATAAACATCCCAAAGTGTAGGAGTTGTGTTCTGAATGTGTTTTTTTTTTTTTAAATCGGGCAGCAGTAAATGCACATCATTTAATCAGTAATTTATTTTTAATCCACGAACCAAAACCTAATGATGTACTTACAAAGTATGATGCTATTAAAACAATTTTCTATTTTTTCTGAAGGTCTTCAAAAAGGTTAGGAAAAATATTTTTTCATTTTTGTTCGTCATTGCAGTTAGCGTAATGGTTGTTAAATTGAAATTGTTAGCTATTGTGGCGCCTGGGATTAAACTCAAAATACTGCAAAAGGCCTTTATAACTTGGCACGAAAATACAAATAGCGAAATATGGGAGCAGGATTGTACTGCCTGCCTAACCCTTGGGGGAATACAGGCTATAGTGTTTGGTATTGTTAGCAATCATATGTAAATAACTTCCGCAAATAATGAAATCCGCGAAAATCTCCACAAACGAAACTTATCTATGTGCTACTTGCGCGTCATGTATGGGTAATTTCAACAATAATCAGTTTGGGTTTTCCCCGCTTCCATTGATGGTGCCTTTATGCGGTTTCTTCACACACGGCAAATATCAGACATGAGTAGTATCAATATTAACACATCTGTATTGGTATATTAAGAAAATAGGATTATGTCATCAATAATCTAAGTGCTTGTTCATGACGTTGTTTTGGTTTTGTTTTATTAATCCTAGCATCATGGCCTTTAAAGATAAATTGAACGTTTTCAATTTTCTTTTTTAAAAACATTGTAAATTACGGTTCGTGGCCAAGTGAGTTGAATCTAAAGGACAAAGCAGTTTAAATGAAAAAAAAAGTTGATGAATGAAGAAGATTTGTCATTTCAATAATCATCATCAATCCTTATACAATTGCAATAGTTTGACAAATATTTAACACCAAGTTTCCTTATATAAAATTTTCCTCCTTTGAGGAATGTTAATTTGAGGAATAATTACTAGCTCCATATCAAGTCATTTCTGAAGGCAATTGGTCACAATATGATCAACGCACTGAGAGCATCTTACCTCCAAACGCCAGTGCACACATTGCGAAAACGGCGACAAGTAATGACGTCATATATTTCACAAGAACACTACGATACTGCTAGACTATAACGGAATCAATTTATTCCTAGTATTAGGCTTCGTGATGTGGTCATAATATTACGGAACACAGCCATAACTACCTACGTGCGTCAATGGCGAAAGTTAATCTTTTTTTTAAACAAATTCTGTATAGTACGCATTTAACATAAGGTAGAGAGTAAGCATAACGCTAGAACATAAATTATGAGACTGGATGTATATAGTATTATCTAAAACTGTGACGTCATATTATCCAGATGGGTCCATCCATCGCGTAGGATGTACATTTAAGAAACTTTTATATTTGGATACACAATAATATCAAATCTGACCTCTTTATCATTAGAATTATATTATCTAAGTCATAACAATAAATATTGTGATATATATACCTACATGTAAGATAGTAAGCTCATGATCTATCTATATCTAGATAAGATAGCAGACACATTAACACGTACTAAATACTTTTATGATGGCACTCAAGTTTTGTCTCATCCGTGTAAGACGATTACGATTAGCCTACTTTGATTTCATATCATTACGATAACGTATGACCGATAAAGAATAAGAGAAATAAATAGCTTACAATTATTTACAAACAATAAAAAAAGCCATTATAAGTACTATAAAGTGGTATAGCTGTATAAACCGATCGAGGTATATTAAATTGTGTTTAAGGTTCAATGAAAATATTTATAAAATACAGCTATGTCTCAAGTAAGCGGATATCTGATCTTTCACACGCGTGTCATTTCTCCTTATAGTTTATACATGCCTTTTTAGATCAATGGTTTTCCTTTCACATTTCTACTACTTCCGTAATTTTACAAGGGATAGGATTTATCTCTTCGGCTTAAACTAGGTCTACTTCACGAATCTAGTTCCTAGTGGGATATATACTATTTCACTAAATCTTAATTATGTCATTGATAAGTATTTCTCCCTGCATCCACATTTAAATTATTTAAAGGTGTTACAGTGAACGACGATAATAAATTTATTATCATCATATAGAACAAGAATACCGTCAAAAAAGAGAGATGACTTGATTTCTTTCAGAAGTCGTTTTCTTGCTTGTCGTTTTGGGTTGCTGATCAAAAAGTTTTATACTTATAAAAATGTTTAGCCTTTTAATACGTGATAGCCAACACGTGATGTATTGGTCAGCCAACCATTGTAAAAAAGAAATGTTTTCTTTCGGGTGTTTGTGTGACCGACAAGTCTCTCGTAGTTTCTCACATCCACTGTGGGCACAGAACTTTGTCATATGACCGTTGGGTGTATTTTTTAATTATAATTAATGTATACTAACAATCCTCTCATCCTTTTCCAATTCCTACCCTTCCTTACCTTTTCAGGATCCACCAGCCACGTATGATTGGCTCCTTCATCAGCTACTTCTCACAAACGGAACACCTATTAATGCATGCACGTTTGGTTGAACTGCGGGATCAAGTGGTGTTGGCCAGTGCGCGCTCAATGAATATTACAGAACAGGAGTGAGAATAATTTTTAGTGGATGCGAGTAGTTCTTGTAGATTTCCAGTTTATGTAGATGTTGTAAAATATTGTATTTTAGATAAATTAGGAAAATTTCTGGAAGTGCTTGCGCCGCTTCGATTTTTCTGAATAATAAGTAGTCGTGTATGCTGTAGAGATTATATTTTAATGTACGAATAAATGATAGTGTTATGTTTCCAGTCTTAAATAACTTTAGAACTGGAACCGAAATGCGATGCCTTAGGAACAGAATTTTATGTCGTCATAAAAAGTATTGTTTGTCGGTAATATATTTGTCAGATGGACGTTTCAACTGACGAGTGTTTTTCTAGTGTAGTATTTTCTTATTATTGGAATTCTTTTCTTACTTATTTGTTCCGCACTGAATCATGAAATGTAATTTTCCATACCAAAACCATTTGTTTCATTCTGCATGATAATTCCAATGACATATATAAAAAAATCAACTCATTATTTCAAATATTTGTATTTGTCGTAAAAGAAATTTTATTATATTCTTACGATTTAGTCACTGTCTAACTATGTTTTTATATGGAACACTCCTTAGTGACAAGGTTATAAGCATCACTACTAAACCGTTTTTTAACTTTCGTCGGTTAGATGGTAACATAAATAACCCTGTCACTGATTCTATATCCCCTATTGTAGTCGCCATAAGAGTTTAATTCGGGTAACAGCTACTTAAGACCGAATTAATCTGCGGATTGAATATTGTTATCAAGCCTTGAACGGATCTTCTGGTAAACACAGGATGTAATTCGATGATCTCTAAACATATGATGTAACTGTGACAATGACTGTGAATTAAATTTTCCAAGGTCATTTAGATGCATATACATACCCTTATTTAAAAATAGAGAACTCTGTATGCAAGTACATATTTTTTGTACCGTATTGATTTTGTAGATTGTGTACTTTAGTTTAAAGTTTTGAAAATGTATAGATTATTATATAAGTAATTATTTTCTAAGTATGTAGTCGATTATTTGCTTAAAGTTAGCGAATCAAACTGAACCGAATCTACGTAAGTCTTTTCGTTCTGAATGTTTACTCTTCTTCACAAACCATAAATTTTATCGATGTTTTAATAATATTTCCGAAGTGAGGTTTATTCTTGTAATGATGCAGTTTACCTTACAGAAATGAATGAGTTTTAAAATAACTTTGGTCTCGTGTCATTTAAAAATATTATCAATGTATCTTTACAGAAATGTTGTTTTTTTTTTCGAATGTAATGAAAGAAATATTTTGGTATACCACATTTAGAAACGTCGAGTTTTATTTTCATCATTGAATTTGCACGGTGCATGTGATATATATTTTTTTAATAAAGTAGTTTAAATCATCTCGCTTGATTCCTTACAACACCGACAATTTTTTTTGTCACAAATACAACCTTTATATTAATAAATGATTAATTAACCTTTTTATTAATAAATGTATCTTTGTACAGGATAGCCCAGCCAGTGTTCCTGGGCAAGCTGATAGAATACTACAGTCCAGGGGACAATATCAACACATCCGAGGCGTATATGTACGCCGGTGCTGTGGTACTCTGCTCAGCGCTCAATGTCTTCGTCGTACACCCATACATGATGGCCATATTACATATGGGCATGAAGTTTCGAGTCGCTTGCTGCTCGCTCATATACAGAAAGGTAATTATGACATATCTACATTGACATATATCGGCTAGTGTCACAACGCTGGTCTCGGGCTTTCCCTGATTTTGTAAGAGGGTTCTGCTTTGCCCACGATACTCGCCTAGTAGATGTTGGTCAGCTGCTGATATATTTTTTATTTCACGAGTAAATGTCAATGAAGGTTTTTATTTCATTACATTATTGGCATATACGCAGATGGACATATTGTGCGTTTAACGTTGAGTATTAAATGTATTATAAAGATTGAAATTATATAAAATAAAGGAAAAAAAACGTTAATATGAAGAAAAGAATTTATTTAGTCGGTACACTTGGGCAAACCGAATAATTAACCTTTTTGGTCATATAATAGCGGAACGCATATTATTTCCAAAATTAACAATTGTATAAAATTTTTAAGCATATACATAGCACTATGTGGCTGTCTACATAACTGTACTTAACTACTATCCTATACGCAAGAACATTTAAATATGCAAATAAGTTAGATAATTTTAACATTAGTCAGTAGCTTAATCTACAACAAAAATATATTGACAGTCAAAGTAGAAGGAAACAATGTGTAAAAAAAAGTATGGAATAGTCGTCTTGCACGATATGTTGGAACTGTCTGTATAACTTAAAAAATACATTACATGCTTCTGGTAGGGATAGGGTTTTAAAGGAAATTTATAGTCCAAGCGGACATTTTTTCATGCGCCGAATCCGAAAGCGCTAAAAGAATTTGTTACAAACATTCTTTTAAGTATGCAGGTTTTCTCATGATTTCTCCTACCTTTAAAGTCAATGATGATTTAATACGATAAAATTTCATAAATTAAAAGTTGTGTGTTCAGCTGCAATATAAACCACGATCACGGCTGGGGTCGCCATTTTCTTATAATGATAGAATTCATTTAGGAGGCGTAGCAATTTAGCATATACACGTAAACTTACGAAACGTTGCAATTATTTGAATATTATATAAGTGATAAACAATTTGCACTTTTATGGTAAACACGTCTATTAGGTAATTAAATGAACGTAACCATTGCGCGCGACCTAAATTGTTACCGCGCAGTAAGGCGGCCATAAACTCGGGACTATACGTCTAATGAACTGAAAGTTCCCTGGCGGATTTAGAGTATATGACGTCAGCTGTGCCAGATACTATGCCGCGGTTCGGTTTTTATTTTCGATGTACGGAAACTGTACTTCGCACGTTCAAGGTCATTGTCTCCGGCGCCTCAAGTGAGTCATCCCAGTCAGCTGACGTTACACAACCCGTTCCAATCTCGTCAGCATTGACGGGTAAGTGACTAGTAAAGTGAATTGGTAATAGGGAGACAGTACTGCAGGTTGAATTGATGTCAGTAGTATTCAATGCATAAATACCTACTGCATACAAGTGCTGAATTTAGTATATGTTTTTCAAAGCTTACCTAAGCTTCCCGGTCCATTTATATTAATATTGAAGAAAAAAAATTTTGTTTTTGTCTATATGATACATCTTAATCAGAATAGTAAAATATTTACATATGAATTATTATAAAAGTAATTAAGAATACTTATTTGATGTTTATTGCTAAAAAGGAATACAAAACATACGATATTAAGAACATAAATTTTGAATATCGGATTTTAAATAATTATTCTAGTGTTAAAAGTATATTAAAGATTGCTAGAGGCCCAACTTAGCACGTTCCCTCATTTTTTCTTCTCGAAGACGAAGAAGAAGAAAACGCTGTCTTTGTTATGTTTACTTTCTCTTTCACAGTTTAGATCTTGAAATCCCAGTTACCAAGCTGCTGTTTTACCAAAATAATTATAAATCACTGTAGAAATTTATTTTTAATCAATTACGTATAAATGATAGACACGTTTTATAAATCACCAAACAAGCTATAAGCCGTTGCTTTAGGCTGTTTGACGCATGTACAAAAAATACTGACGTCAGAGTAAAACAGATTTTTTTACTAAGTAATTATAGTATAATATGTTACAATTACTATTCATATCACTTTTATAAGATGTCTGTATATTTTTACGGTGTCTCAGGAGTTTTAGGAGTGTCCATGTTTAAAATTCCGTTACAGGCAATGGCCTACGTCTAACAATTGATCGAATGTGGGTCTTTCCATCACAATTATAACATAGATATTTAATTCCTAAATCTCTGAATAAATTATAAATAGTTGTTGCCATTCATGACCGCTCTAGTACTACTTCTTAGAAAACCAAGTATTATTTTTATAAACGAGGTCGTCTCAATCGGTTTCGTAATGTTTATGAAGTAAACAAAGACTTGTCACTAATAAATTATGCTTATATTCCTGTTCCGTTTCATAAATTCGTCATGAAAAGACTCGTGTAATATATTATCAAGAAATATAAAATATTTCATGTATTGGAACTCGGTTTAACTACATGCGATGAAATAAACTCATCAAATCCTATATTTTGGATGGTATATCCGATGGTTGTAATAAGCAATAATTAATAATTAGTTTATATAGATTCCGCCGGGACCTGGCCCTTTGGTGTAGGCGGTTTCGAAAAAATTCATCTTCTTCATCAACCCATATACGCCCACTGCTGAGCACGGGTCTCCTCTACCATTGAGAGGGTTTAGGCCATAGTCCACCACGCTGGCCTAGTGCGGGTTGGCGGACTACACACCTAAGAAATTCCTAAGAACTCTTAGGTGTGCAGGTTTTATCACGATGTTTTCCTTCACCGTTAAAGCAAGTGATAATTCAATGTGAATACACATATAACTTCGAAAAGTCAGAGGTGTGTGCCTGGGGTTCGAACCCGCGACCGTCGAGATTCTCGACCGCGCGCCCAAATGCCGAGGCCATCACTGCTTTTAAAAAAAAAAAAAAAAATCATAAATAAAATATATTCTAACACTCAGGGGATTTCCGTAAAACCCCATGCCATTTTCTATGGCTGTACCGTAATTTCAATTCCTTTTGTGTAGTAAGCCTTCTAAGGTGCCGGAATCACATAGTACGTACTCTATGACGTCACCGTGCATGATTTAGCATTACAAACACTTAGCACTTTGACTTGGCGCCGATGAATGAAGAGATGTGTGCGTAGATAAATAAAGCAACGTCGTCCAGTTTAGAGGTCGTTAATTATAGAACCACAGCACGGTTAACCTTCAAAATGTTACCGCACTGATTTTCCATTACATATCGCACTTTCATACAAAACTGTGTTATATATTTTTATTACTTATATGGTTCAACTGCCATTTCTGGCGTAGTATTAATCATCATCACCTCATATACGTTCCACGGCTGGGCATGGGTCTCCTCTATAACTGAGAAATGTTAGGCCCCCACCACGCTGGCCTCGTGCGGGTTGGCTTCCTAGGCCAACCAAAATATAAAATAAACTTTGTATTCGTATGAACACCAAAAACGTCATATAATCCTTCATAATACGATCAAACATAAATACGAATAAAATATTGGTCTAAACATTTCCTTCATAAAAGTTACCAACAGAATTCTATGAATGCTTGAAAAAATATATGCGCAAATTATACATAAGTAACTGTAATCTATTTATTTATGAGTTTGATTGTGGCATTAATTCATATATATTGCCAGATATATATAATTTAGTGATTATAGAGATTAAAATCTATTAAGATGCAATAATGGTAATTTAAGAATACAAACGAAGATAAAACACCTGTTTTGTGTCGCTGTTTGCTTCATGATTTGTATTAGTAGGTAAATTACGTTAGGATATATGTGTGTATGTATATTAATAAGAAGCAAGGACATGTTAAAATAGAATTATTGTCAATTCATATATGCACCACTGTATTGCTAGCAAGTTCCATAAGCAGGTTTGTTTTGCTATACCCAATATTCGTTTGATGATTTTTAGTCTCAATGATTAAATGGCGATCCTATCAAAGTTTTTAGGTCCATTTCTAGTCTCAGCACTACAATTTCCTAACGAAAAAATCCAAGTGATAGTGACTGTAAATGTATAGGGTACAATGACTTAATATAATTTGTATGTTAATTGTTAAGTAACTTTAAATGCAAATTACTTGCTTTATATGTAGCCATAAGCTTAATGGTACTTAACTATTGTGCCATATCGAAGTGTATACTATTCAATTATTCTTTAGGAAAAGAATTGGTTAAATATTTAACAACAAAATATATTACATAATTATTTTGCAAAGAGTACTATTATGATTATAAAACTGCTGCGTGGTAAATTTTTGAAAAGTTAAACTTCATTGCAATAATTTATTTCCATCAGGAAATTCCCAGTAGCGGCACGAATTCTGGAAATGTGATAAAAGAACGGCAATAGGTTTTTCTCCTATATTGACTGACTTAAAACACTTCTGGGACACGAATGACAATACGGTCAGTTGACGAGTTAAATATAAATGTTCTATTTATACTGATTTTAGATTTCCAATAATACTCTCATAGTCCCTTGGCGTAGTTGATTAGCCAGCAGCTAGCGAATCGGGAGGTCGCGAATTCGATTTCTGAAGAAAGTTAATTAATGTTTATCTCTTCTTGAGACCGAAAAGTGTTACGTAGTGTCTGATAACTATGACACAACAATATTTTTTTAAGAATTGCCCGAACCCCCTGCCCTCTATAGACAAATTTCTTTTCAATCAATGTTTAATGGAGCCAGATTTATGTTTATACGCTAGATAAGTAGATTATGAAGTCTACTTTTACTATAACATTTAGGTTACTGTTGGGTATACTTATTTAATATTAACTGGAGGTGTGCTATCATAAATATACTTGCTTTCATTTGAAAAATAAATATAAATAATACAACTCTTCATAATAACTTACGCCTAAGACTCCTGTTCCGGGATCCGTCTATGTGTATTTCTGTATTCGGAAACTTTACCAAAATCCCGCATACCTATAATCGTTTTCGCCATTCTTAATTATACTTAAATAGCAATGCCACCATTACGAAAAAGGAAACGTTAGTCATGTCATTTTTTTCTAAAAGCAAAAAAAACAATAGGTGAGTTAATTTTCAAAAGTCAAAGGAATCCGCTGTGTTCCAAGAATACAACAATGGGCTTAAACGGATTGCTATCTTTCGTCGGAATATCTTACTTAGTGTTCTAAAAGTCACTCGACGTTTTGACTATTATGATTGTACCTATGTGGTACACTATGTAGTCTAAATAATCTGGACATATCTGTGGTTAGATGAGACGTTATTCATGCAAACCGGCATGATCCAAGTCATCATTAATTTTCTCAACTCATCATTATAAATTATAATCCCTTCAAGCACCTGTAGGTTCAAGACAAATTTCAGCGATCGCGAGTTTAAAACATATATGACTTTTTCTAAATATTTTTTTATTTATAGTTAAATACCACAATACATTTTGAAGATAAATTCATTTTGATCATTACCTATATTATGCTCCTTGAACAAATCGACAATGGTAATTATTAATTACCTGAAAATTATTATTTTGTAATTTTAATAACAACGTTTTAATGAAATCGCATGTACTTAAATAATTTGTTGAAACTATGCAGTAATTATAATTTTTATGCTCAATTTCGAATTGTATGCGTTAATGTCCTTTTGGTTATGAAGTTTTTATCCAATTTTGTTTTATGTATAAAATAATATGTTATAGAAGTGTAAACACTGTATAAACATAACAGACAAACCATATACATAATAGAAGTATCAATCTATAATAAATAACAGGTATTTTTGGAATGTTATTGAAAATTGATTGTTCTGTGTTCAAGGAAGGAGGACATATTTTTTTGCTTTTAAAATCCATTGTTCATTAGCGAATGATAACTCGCCGTCAAGCCTGTGCCAAAAAAAATTAAGTATTCGTAGTTATCGTTCGCATATTTTCGAACAAACCTACGCGAATAAGAAATTACGATAAGCATGAGGTAATTTCGTTATAAATAAAGAAATAGTTGGAACTATTTCTATTTTTGTATACTCGTATGAAGTTCTGACTTTTAGCGACAATGAAAGTGATTATCATTTTTCTTTTCAATAGTCCTTTTTATAAATCCAATATAGGTATCATAAACCAGCAATGTAAGTTAATAGTAGTGGGCTTTACGTTATTTATTTATTTATATACACTTTATTGTACACCATGAATATACAAAGGAAAAAAATATATATATATAAACAATAACCAAAGACAATCGGTGGACAATAGGCGGTCTTATCACTAACTGTGATCTCTTCCAGACAACCTATTTTACAAAAAGGATATTAAAAACTAAATGGTATGGGTAATTCATGTGCAAATAATAAATAAAAAATGATGTACTAAAACAAACAAAAAAAACAAATAGCAAAAACAAACAAAACAAAGGGAAAAAAAAAGGTCAAGTAAAACAGAAAAAAAAAACATAATAAAATAAATAGCTACACTACAATAAAAACAAAAAAAAAAGCTTAATCTATTATTTCTGTGAATAAAATAATCTGACAAGTCTTTTAAATGCAGGAAGTGAATTAGCTTGTCGGATAGGCAGTGGAAGTTCATTCCACAAGCGAGCTGCATGGACCGTAAAAGAAGTTATATTTACATTATTTAAAAAAAAACTATTTTAATACCATTTTCGTGGGGTTCGAAACTTGGGCTTAAATTTTTGTACAGATTTTTTTTATTTACTCGGTTTATTTTTTGCAGTCACTCCGGCTATCCAAAACAGCGCTCGGCGAGACTACAGTCGGTCAAGTGGTGAATCTGTTGTCGAACGATGTGAACCGTTTCGACGTGGCGATAATATTCCTGCACTACCTGTGGATCGGGCCGCTCGCCACCGTCATCATCACCTACTTCATGTGGCAGGAGATCAGCTGGGCGGCTGTCGTCGGCGTCGGGTTCATGTTGGCCTTTATACCTTTGCAAGGTAATTGGTTTTTTAACGTACATTGACTGCGTATAATGGAATAACCAGGGAAATCCTCGAAGAGACTTCGAGTTGGATGTCTTCCACTCTCTCACTCTCTATAAGAGTTATATAGGACGTACTGCGTAGCATGGGCGTCTTTTACAAAGGAGAGGTTTGCAGCTAATGCACCACTCTTTTAACAGGATTTTTTTTTAAGTATCATAGTAAGTTCGTATTTATTCTATCGTTGACGTTATTAGTTATATCGTTAGTATGAATACAAATATATTTTTCCATTTGTCATATTTATAGGTAATTCATGATTAAGGGCTAATCCCGGTTTGCGACATACTTGTACCATATAGAAAAAGTCTTCACTCAACGTTCTTATATGTGCACCTCGGCAGTTAGTAACATCAAAGATATTTAAATAAAAAAAACATTATAAATTGCATTTTAATGTGGGCAATATTTACGCAGCACTTCGCTTCAGGATTATCTATTATCTTGAATAATAACAATGCACATCGAAGAATAAACAAAGCGTTATCAAGAGCAATCATTGTTATGTGTTAAAACACATCATTTATTTACATAAACGGCTGCTTCACACTTAATTATTGCCATTGTTAATCAATTAATCACCTTTTTATTATAATAATGAATAATACTGCATTTTATCGCGGTATAGGTCCGCGTGCGCGATCGACAAACTTAATTGATACAAGTACCTTATTATTACAAACCTCTGTCTACATATTAAATGAAATAAGCGTGAATGTATGTATTCAATTTAAAAACCACGCATTAAATACAGCAACCATAAGATCGTGTTTAAATGCCGACTTAAGTGTAAAAATCCATAATAAATAGAATTATCTATAACATTTATGATTATATTGTTTAAGCATGATCCATTAATGTGCCATGAGCATACTTGGCCTCCTTAACCTTAATTCTATTATTTAAATACTACGTTTATGCTTGAATTTGACAGGCTTCTAGTAAGGTAGTTATCTTAAAATCTGGCAACAATCACATTCATAGTTCTAACCCCACAAAACATTTGTCGTGATAACCTGAACAAATATTTGTTGATAAGCGAGGATCGAACACGTGGTCTTTTATGTTGTTTAACCAACTGCGCGACGTGCTTAAATACTCGAAAATGAACTCTTCGGATGGGATGGATAGTTTTTGAC
Organism: Cephonodes hylas; assembly: GCA_030295005.1. Taxonomy (NCBI): domain Eukaryota; kingdom Metazoa; phylum Arthropoda; class Insecta; order Lepidoptera; family Sphingidae; genus Cephonodes; species Cephonodes hylas. The sequence goes on along the minus strand of AP025363.1, from coordinate 8,355,904 downwards.
TTTTGATGTATGTACTTTGGTGGATATGGTTGTAGAATTATTTGAAATTCGCCTCCCGAAAAGGGATTAGAAGCCACATTAAGTGTTTTTATCGATAATCTCAATGTATGTATGAATAATGTACATTGTACATACAGGTAGTAAAAAGATTGCGACCAAAAACTAAAGCAGACATTAGTTACTAAGTGTAATTTCAAAGACGTTTTGTAGTAAAAGAAATCCCGAAACAAATTTAAAATACTGACTAATTTCTTATCACCATAGCGGTGCTTAGAGACCAACCGACGTGCGCGCTGCCACTACTTTTTGAATTACGGTTTCTGCTAGGCTGAAACCTATATCTTGTGACCTATGGTTCGACGCGCAATGAGTAGCTCTATCCAATGAGATTAAAATGTAGAAACCACCAATTTTCGACTTGAGCGATGTTGTTAGCTATGGGACGATATTATGCTTTTAATAAGGAAAACGTAACACGTTTTTGCAATCACCGTGACTACTACATATGTTAGTTATCCTATCACGTTTCGAGTCTTAAAAGTATTATGTTCTGAACTGACTATAAATATTTTATTTTATGTTTTTAGCTTATCTGGGCAAGAGAACTTCCGTATTGCGACTGAAGACGGCTCTTCGCACAGACGAACGAGTTCGTCTTATGAACGAAATTCTATCAGGAATCCAGGTGATCAAGATGTACACGTGGGAGAAACCATTCGCGGACCTCGTTGCTAAGGCCAGGAAGTAAGTACTAACCTGTATTGTCTCAATCAATTAATTTTGTTTTATGTCTTACTATACTTGACTGAGATCAAGAGAGAGGTCCTAGGTTTAATTTCCGGGTCGGGCTAAGTGTTATTGGGTTTTTCCATTAAGACATTCTCAGTAGCAGCATGGAGTGGCCGAAAAGCGGCAATAGGCTTGCCCCCTGTTACGTGGGAATGGTTCAAATGGCGAAATGTGGAAGCAGAAATGCAGTTCTGCGTACCCTTTTGGGGAGTACAGGCGTGAGGTTATTTATGTATGTTGTATGTCTTACTATAAAGTGCCTTTCCATGCATAAAACTAATTTAAATACAGCCAAGTAACTCATTTAAACACAACCAAGTTTGTATTAAGACCTGCTTGTCCCACTGCGTATATTGGCGTGTGTGATAATTGTGGAAATTAGTTTAGGTAATACATCACAAAAAGCGAAAATTATTCGATTTAGTTCAGACACTGATGTATTTTTTAATTACAACAAGTCGTTCTATAAATCTACAAGTGCTCCTTATTCTAGTAATTAAAATAATTATCTATATGTTTGTAGTTCGTCTAAAAATAAACCGTATATATATTTTGAGGTAACTTTAGTATTGTCATCGTTTAAAAGAAAATAGGTTGTTACAGTTTCATTGTTTCAACATATTTTCGATCGCACGCCTATAGCCCGAGGCTATCGCAACATCATAGTCATACCAAAAATCAATATTACAAAAGTGGTTTCATTAATCGATACTTCATCGGGCTTCTTAATCTGTCCTTTACGAATTCTTAAAATATATACGTCATTATATAGGACACCGATAATTTGGTTATTCACTATTTTTTATATTTGTAATAAAGGTAAGGCAATATTAACGTGCGGTCATTACGACTTGTTAACTTCAAATACAAAACAATAATCCAATCAATGTTTCCAATTTTATAAACGGAAATGTTTGTATAAATATTACTCTTTCACGCAAAAACTACTAAATTTATTTTATATAATTATTTCTAACAAAATACATATATGGGAATAACACATAGGCTGTCATTTATAAAGATATGCGTGAATTGTCCAAATTAAAACGATAAATGTTAGTTAAGTATCAAGGGTTAAAAATTTTGCATAAAATACTATACGAAAAGCGTTTAGCAAATAGAAAAAAATCTTTAAAAACATCACAGAACGTTTAACAAATGTCAGTACTCAGTAGTAATAAATATGGAAAAATATTATTTCATTACACGCCTATTAGTCACAGGCACAATACCATTACTCGACATGAAGGAAACAATGTGTCGTACAATGAGATCGGTGATGCAGCTGTTTTTCTATTTCGCGTCATAGTCGCTGTGCATTCATTATCCACATTTGTTGTACATGTCGAAGTCAGGAAACTGTTGAAATATTACTAATCTTCCTTAGCAACATAAACAATATTCATGAAAATCATGTTGTTTCAGGCTTTCTCTATATCTCACTCATGGCTTTTTTTCGTACCTCTTTTTTAGATATAATATTTTTATACCGGATTCAAGACGGCTCGTGGATTAGACGCGCAATCTAGGCACATACTTACGGCATTTCGAATTTGTGCTTTCTTTTTAATGATAACGAAATTTAATAATGCAGTAAAACATGGTGAGGAATCAGATGTACCTAAAACTTCTCCTCAAAGAATCTATTAAGTATGGAGTCCGCCTATCGACATTAGGCCGACACGATTCTTCCCCTCAGTTGAAGAGGAGACCTTCGTTCCGTTGTGGGACGAATATGGTCTGGTATAGATAGATAGGTTTATTGGATTTTTTCAAAAAGAAAAGAAAAGATGTGGGATCAAGCTAAAGAACGTTTAAGGATTAGTCTAATAACCAGCTAATATATATTTATTAATCTGTAATCGACACGGACTTATCTATCGAATATAGGAACCAATTGTAAAACACTTATATATGCCGGGTCATTCGTATTGCAATAGCACGCGATCGCGAAATTATATTAGCACTTATTGGAAATAAAAAAAAAACTAAAAATTAAGGATGGCATAAATCTACTACTACTACTACGGCATAAATCATATAAAAAGTTAAGTAAAAAATGTTACAATATAAGAAATATAATGGTAGCAGAAAATGTTCAAATTGCAATATTTGCAATATTTTTCGAAACCTTATGTGGTAACTTCTTTTTGTTAAGTGACAAATATAAAAATAATACACAAAAAATATAGTACAACATACTTGACATAAACAAACAAAGGAGTTGCTATAATTATTACAGTAGTGAAAAATTGTGCAACATGCGCAATGATGCATCGCTGTTTAACATTAAATAGCTTCGATAGATTTGAGTCACCATATGTGAGTCATATAGAACCTAGATGTAAACGTAGCTGCGTTAGCAAAATTGTGTTTCGGAAATTGATTTCTGCTGAGACTCACTAACTTGAAGAAAATAAGATATGCGAAAAGAAAGAGGAAAAGATTAATTACGGTTTTTCTATTATACATTTATTTAATGGTGAATTTTAATCACTTTAATTTTCGCTAGCGAAGTACACAGTAGACATCTTAGGAACTCTTCAGAAATTTTAAGTGTACTTTTTTCCTCACGGTGTTTTCCTTCGCCCTTAAAGTAAGTGTTAATTCAGCGTGGAAATATATGCCACTCTGAATAACCAGAGGTGTGTGCTTATGCTTCTGAACCTGCGACCATCGAGATTCTCGACCGAGACCATCACTACTTACAATTTAACAAGCAGTTAATTTTAGTATGAAATAAAAACTGTCACGTTTGTTGTTACTGACCATGATCAATACAGTATTTGAATAACAGACAATTTTTGAGTGAGTCTGTCTTCATACTGATATAAATGATACCGTTATTATTTACACTACTTAATTTAGGGTTAAATTTGAGGACCATTAGAATTTTTGTATAACGATATTTCCTACATTTGATTCTTCTCGGTTGGTATCTCCACCCAATTGAACCAGAGAGCAAGATTTAAAGTCCCCTAGTGTTGTTTTTTTTTTTTGTCTACGTATTATCATTATGCAATACCATATAAAACTACATATATATCAGCAATCGATAGTCTTGAAACATCTCGCTAAACAATTTCTTAAAAGCTAAATAGATTTTTGAAATCCTGAGCTTGAATTTCGGGCAACAAATGTTATGAGCTTTTAGGTGTTTATATTTGTGGTTTAATCAGGTTACGTTAACTAAGAAACCCCTGAAACAAAGAACTAGAAATAAGCATAAATGAGACCGCGTGTAATTTTATTACTCTTGCTTTTTGAAGACCATTAAAAATGCTTTTTTTTCACATAAATGATTATTTTCCAGACACGAAATAAAACAGATCCGTGCGACATCGTACATCCGCGGTGTGCTCACTTCGTTCATAATGTTCACTACACGCATCTGTCTATTTTGCTCGATCCTCGCGTACGTGCTGGTTAACAACGTCATCACGGCCAAACAAGTGTTCGTCGTCACCAGCTTCTACAACATACTCAGGCAGACGATGACCGTGTTCTTCCCGCAGGGTAAGTGACATTTTTAATGTAGGTACCTATTACACAAAGCGAAGAAAGATTATTACCATCTTAATTTTAGTTTTAATCGTAAATAAGTCGAAATCCGAGTAGCGCAATATGTAAACATTTATAATAATAATTTAACATTAATCAAAAGAATATTTGCCATTAATTCGTTGCATTAAAAAAATCAATTTTGTTGATAAAACATGGTAATGCGTAAATTTTCATCTTTATTAAATGTCGTCTAACTTTTTTACGAAGTTCGACAGCTAATTTTAAATAAATTTGACTCATTGTTCCGTTTGTTTTAATGCATTAATGCGTTTACAAGCTTAAAATTTATTCTCTCTTTTATAATGTAAAATATTTCTATTTGTTTAATATGACTTTACTTCTATACAGGTATCGCTCAGGTGGCAGAAGCGACGATATCAATAAAACGCCTGCAAAGCTTCATGCTATACGAAGACACGAGTAAGCCAGTGCCCGGTCTCGCTGAAATACAGACGTCCACCAAACCCAAGGAGGAGACGCGGGAATCGTTATTGTCAGCCGAACCGGAGATTAAGAAGGAGGAACCAAAACTTTCTGCCGTTATACCAGAAGTCAAGGACGAAGCGCAAGGCAATGGTGAGTTTATAATTCATTCCGTTAAATCTTGTTCCATAGAAAAAATTAATAAAATGAATGAATATAAAAATTTGATAATATATTTTATAGAGATTTAAGAAGAAGGATAATTACGATTATTCTCAATTTATCGTGTTCTGTCTAATAGAAAAGAAACGGTAAGGTCAAGCTAGGAATTGAACTTTTGATGCATGTAAAGATGTAAAAGCAATAATCTTACAGTCCTATATCCGAATCGCCCGTACCGCCCCCCCTCTAGGCCAGGGTGGCACACTAAAGGCTAAACCTCTCAGTTGTAGAGAAAAATCATAGAACGTATATGGGCTTATGATGCAGACAACTATACCAAGATTATCATACCCCAAAATACACTGAATCTTAGCTATTTATATCTCTATTATATCTCTTCTACGCATTTTTCTAGGTAACGCTACCCTAGCCCCGCTCGAGTCTGGCGAGGACGAAGACCAGGAGCTGTCGGCCCGCGTGGAGGAAGATGCCCGCGGCGTGCGGCTCAAGCACGCCACCGCCAAGTGGATCGTGTCGCACCCGGAGAACACGCTCACAGACCTCTCGCTCACCATAAAGCCTGGCAAGTTAGTCGCTCTTGTACATTCTTATATCATAATTTTTGCTGACTATTGATTCCAATGCTCAATGGAAGACGGATAAAACTTCGCACGTATTGATGTTGAAAGTTACTTTCCACTACTTACTTCTTTTACTTTACTTTCTTGAGAGTGATATTTTCCGTCAAATCATTATCGTTCATTGGTATTAAAAATTAAGTTCCATTTTACGTAACTCAATTAACATATTGTAAAAAAAAACATAACATGTAACATAACGTTTATTATTTTATTTTATTTTATTTTTTTCTCTTTGTACTATATTTTTTTAATTTATTATATATAGGTATATATATATATATATATATTTCGTTTAACATTGTACACTCTAGACTATCTATCACTCCTTATCATTCATCTCCTTCCTCGGTTGCCTGTAAGAGATCGCCTTGCGCGATAAGGCCGCCCTTTGTACTTTCTCTTTGTTTGTTCTTAAGTTAAATTTAAGTTATATGTGTACAATAAAGTTTAAATAAATAAATAACAGAATTTGAGTGCATACTTTATTAGGGTCGTTATAAAGAATTGACACCTAAGAAAAATAGATTTATCAGTAGCGTTCTGCGCGTTGTCTTGTTATCTCCTAATTAAAATATATCTTAAATAGTTTGTTTAAAAATGTCTGTGTTTTCCAGGTTGATAGCCGTCATTGGCCCGGTAGGCGCTGGAAAGTCATCTCTGTTGCATGTTCTACTTCGGGAGCTTCCCTTATTATCGGGAAGTGTACACGTCGGGGGCACCGTCTCCTACGCCAGCCAAGAACCATGGCTTTTTGCAGGTTAGTATCGTAAAATTAAATACTACAGGATTTTTTACATGTTGTTGGCTCCTGTGCATGCGAATTTTTCGGATATAAAAAACAGGGCGTTGCTAATAATATATTGACAAAAAAGTTTTACATTCATATTACACATTTTACGAGTGATGAAAACAGACGATTAGCTATTTCGATTTTTGAAATTATAAAAAAACCATTACTAGCTGCCAGTAGTACATATAAAACAAGTTACTAATGCCAATACTGAATTAATGACAAAGTAGGGGAAACAGTATAGTTATTGGCCCCTGTACAGTTATTAGCCATTTCAACTTTGCTACCAAAAAACTAGCAATATTCTATACTAATAGTAGATTTAAAAATTATATAATGGCGACACTTTTATTCTCTGTCATAAAGTCTCATCGAAATTCCGCTAGGTATGTTGTTTGTTTGTTTTCCGATGTGTAATGTTTTGCCGGAGGGAGAAATTCAGTTAAGCGATTAAAAATAATGTTAAGACTGCATATTTTTTTTGGCGCTATATTTTGAAATGAATATATAGTTTGTCAATGATTTATACTTCACAATGAATGGTTTTTTATGCGTTATAACCATATTAAAGGTGCAATATAACTTACTTTCTTTTTAATAATTACTGTGATTTTGAGTTTAATATTTTTGAGTTCACACTATTCTTAACATGTATAAGTAGTGAAAGTTTATATAAAGTACCTTCTTTTGTAGTAAATTAACAAAGCAAAATAATGTCGTGAGTTTTATTTATTTTCAGTAAGGATATAATTTTTTATTTATGTTTTTTTACCAACTGGTCGCTTAACTGGCCAATAACTAAACTGTTTCCCCTATGCCATATTAAACTTTTTCTGGAACAATGGCCAAGAGATAAACTTAATAAATATTTCTTCACTTCAAAAATATTTCTAATTATTCTTTGTATGTTCAAATAAACAGGTAGCGTACGCCAGAACATACTGTTCGGTCAGACGATGGACCGTCCGCGGTACAACGCGGTGGTGCGGCGGTGCGCGCTCGACAGGGACTTCTCGCTGTTCCCGCACGGAGACAAGACCATCGTGGGGGAAAGGGGAGTCAGTCTCAGTGGAGGTACGTATCCTATTGCATTATTATTTTTATTTTTTTCACTATATTTTTTATTTTCGTGCACTGGCCAACTATAAAATCTTTCTATTAACAAAGTTGAATATGGTTATTATCTCAGTTAAAATAAAATAATAAAGGTTTTCTTGTTAATCTTACTGATTGTCACCGCATTATTCTTATCATCAAGTATTATAACTTTTTCGTGCAAGTGAAAGAAAAAATTTTGCTTTTTGCGTTAGCAATACATCCACACAATTCTTACTAATATAAACGCACAAGTGAAATTGGCTCTTTGAATGAATCGCCGAACTGAATTTCATCATTTCTCTAAACAGATTTTTCTATACAGACGATCGAAGCCCACATTTATTCACATCCACATTTTATTAATTTTAATACAATAAAAACCATTTATGACTTCCCAGGGCAACGCGCGCGTATATCCCTCGCCCGTGCAGTATACAAGCGCGCGGACATCTATCTCCTCGACGACCCGCTGTCGGCGGTGGACGCGCACGTGGGCAGGCACCTGTTCGAGTCCTGCGTCGTGGGGTACCTCAGGAATACTACCAGGATACTAGTCACACACCAGCTGCAGTTCCTTAGGGATGTTGATCAGGTGAGTGGCATAAATAATATTTTTAAGCTTAGATGATAATGTGAAAGATGAACAACTCTTTATAACCTCAATATAAATTATTGATAAAAAAAATCCACAAAATATTACATAAAATCATGTTCTACGCGCATTTAGTACACCAACCGTACTTGCAAAATTAGCAGTAAAATAATATAAACTGTGATAGAAAAGTAAACGAAAGCAAGGAAACTTATGGCTTTGTTTACTGTGTGGTTTAAATATAGTATGCATAGGAAGAAACTGAACATGAAAACAGACCTGCCAAAACTAAAACTATTATAAACCTCAGTTAAAAATATGAATACGCGACTATAAAAACCCAATTCACCACTTTAAACACTATTTTGTTCAGATAATAATATTGAAGAACGGCGCGATAGCTGCGGCGGGTAACTTCGACACTCTCAGTGCCTCTGGGCTAGACTTCGCTACTCTCTTGGCGCGCGACGAACAAGAAGAGAAGAAGGAGGATAAGCCAGCGCCCGACACGCCCGCGAGTAATGATCTCGAGGAGACAGTACTGCAGGGCAGCTTCAGGAAGCGGCAAATGAGTATACACTCTGTAAGTACTGGCTTTTATATTCATTTCTATATTCGATATTTGAAAAGAGTTTTGATTTTTTTGGTCTTTTTCCGGCCTGATTTGTTATGGCCTCTTCTATGACGGTTTTGTGTAAATGGTTGTTCTCGTGGTTGCCAATTTAAGGTTATTATTTGAAATAGAGCGGGTGCTTTAATAAGCTAATTTTAATACCCATGACGTTATTATATATGAGCAACCTTCTACACTTCTTCTGAAATAATTTCTGCCAGCAGATTTGAAACTATATAAGTTTTCCAATTAAAGCCAATGTGACTATGGATTTGGTCCACTTTTGAAGATTTTTTAACCATGTAATCTAGCGTTTTGGTGAAAATAAGAAAAAAAACTTATATAACTAATAGTAAAAAGATGATTTAATACAACAACTCGCATTAGGCTAGTATAATTGACTAAGACCTAAGCCCCAAAAATTAGCTATAGATGAGCATTCCCAGCAGTGACCTACCCTGACAATACCTTAACTTTGTTACCCAGGTGAGTTCAGTAGACAACCTGACGGGCACGGCGCCGCCGGAGGGCGGTCGCGAGGAGGCGGAGCTGCGGTCCGCGGGCGCGGTGTCGGGCGCGGTGTACGGCGCCTACCTGCGGGCCTCGGGCCACGCGCTGCTCGTCACACTCATGCTCGTCGTCGCCACGGTGGCGCAGCTGCTCGGATCCGCGTCGGACTGGTGGACTGGGTTCTGGTATGTTGAGTCTTATGTGCATGGAAATAAGGGTTGTTATGGTGAAATTGATATAGAGTGGATTTCAAATGTGTAGTTTTTTTTATATTTTGGCTTGTGTTTGGCATCAATATACAGGGTGTATTCAGCCCGTGATGGGAAACTAAGCCAGGCAATAGCAACAATCAGAGTCAAAAACAGTCACAGTCAGAGCCAGAGTAATAGTCACCAAAATAGTTTCATTTTTTTTTAATAAATTGGCTATTTAATGCAGCCCATCTAAATTTCAAGCATTATTGAATCAGATTTAACTTAAAATGAATCATTCAGCATAACTTACCTATGGGTTATCAAACTTCCATTAAATTATACAGCATATTTTTATTTCCTTCCTTTAAATTTAAATCTAACACAATAATAAATTCCAGGGTGAACTTAGAAGAGGCACATCCGGTGGAAGTGACGCAAGTGCTGGACCGCAGCAACCTGTCGGGCCCGCTGGCGTACGCGGGCAACTTCACGGGCGCGATCGTCGACGACGCAGCGTTCGGCGCCGGACTCACCAGATACGACTGCATATATATTTACAGCGGTAACTACACATATACATTATGCGTACATAGTTATAAAATATTTAGGTCAGAATAGTGACAGCTTATCACACACTCTAGTTATAGTAGAGGGCTATTTAAAAGTTTTAGTCCGATTTTCCGGATCCATTATCACGAAGAAATAAGTGATAGTATTGTAAGAAAGATTTTAAATTTAAAAAGAAAAAAGAACATAGTAGTAAAAAACCTTTGTTCACTTTCCCTCTTTTTTGTCGTCTTTGCTGTCTGTAGGGTGGTGTATTTGTTACTAACCCCCTTTATTTATTCCAGCGATGGTGATAGCGCTAGTGGTGATATCCCTGCTGCGTTCGTTCATGTTCTTCTCGATGGCGATGCGCGCGTCCACCCGCCTGCACAACAACATGTTCGCGTCCATCACGCGCGCGCCCATGCGCTTCTTCCACATCAACCCCTCGGGAAGGATCCTCAATAGATTCTCCAAGGATATGGGCGCCGTCGATGAAGTGCTGCCCTCTGCCCTGCTTGATGTTTTACAGGTACTAGATTTTTGTATAGACCCTAAAAATGTCCAGACGCTCACAAATTTAATTCACTTTATTAATATTTTACACTGATTCTAACAAAAAAAAACATATTTTTTACTTGTACATGTTATGTACATAAATATGAAAAATACAAGGTTACACATTCAAATATTATTTTTCTTGTTCAAATTGGTAAAATTGTAACATCGCCTTTTTTGTTTCTATTATATTATGATCCTAGAACTAACCTCCAAAAAAGGATACAGAGATTCTTTATAAACTAAAAAAAAAATACATGCATATTTTCATAATTTTATATACTCTGAAATATACTACAGCCTATACCTTCCATATTCCAGATCGGCCTATCGTTGATCGGTATCGTGGTAGTAGTGGCTATCGTGAACTACTGGCTGTTGTTGCCGACGGTGGCGATCGGCGCGGTGTTCTACGGGCTGCGCATCTTCTACCTGTCCTCCTCCCGCAGTATCAAGCGCCTCGAGGGTGTGAGTGAGTCATCTACGCTACACGCGGCACCATCTTTTATCATTATATACAATAGTCTCAAAAGAAAGTCTATATTTAGCTTACTCTGTGAACGCAATGGGTAAGTGGGGCGCGGGGGTTATCTCAATCGGCTTTTTTGTTCTCCAGGGAAAAGCTGTTTATAACTCTACTTACCGCCATCCCTGAGGGAGGGGGGCGAGAAGTATGTATATCGGCGTCATCCCCCTTTAAACCCGGCGCGCAGTGACGTCACGTTCTCGCAAATGTTAATGCCGGGCTGGGTCCCTATCAAAAGTCCCTATGCCAGCATGTGGCCTAACGCGAGGATCTACATTTGGATATTACTTTTTTATGAAATAAATTACCAAATTATGTACTTTAATATTGATGAAAAATGTCTTAGATACACAACTTACCTTTTTAAGCGATCCACTAAATATAAACTTTCTTTTGAGACAAGACAATGTACAGCCATTTTTTTGGCTCAGCTTTTGTATGACCAAACTGGTCATTTGATTATTTTTCCATTCCACAATCTATAGAAGTTTGAGCTCTTTTAATATGCATGAATTATATATTTTTAGTTATGTTTATAACTCTATTTGTAGGACAATTCCCAAAGCCAAAAATGTATTTGTTTAAAAATCTCGGAGCACTGCTTCTAGTAGGTCAATACAACTATTATCAAAAATACTTTGTATTTATGTATTTTGATTACAAACAGACCAATGAAGATTTTATTTCAAATTACCATAGGTTTCAGATAGAATTTTGTGCTTTCAAATTCAAAACCCAATGTTTATTTTTTTAGAATCTTGCCCCTTTGGTCTCAGGAATAGTCCTTTGACACCAATCTACACAATCTTGATCCTTTTAAATTTCGTTTCATACATAATGTACTGTAATATCTTCTTCTTCTTCTTCATCAACCCATATACGCCCACTGCTGAGCACGGGTCTCCTCTACCATTGAGAGGGTTTAGGCCATAGTCCGCCACGCTGGCCTAGTGCGGGTTGGCGGACTACACACCTAAGAAATTCCTAAGAACTCTTAGGTGTGCAGGTTTTATCACGATGATTTCCTTCACCGTTAAAGCAAGTGATAATTGAATGTGAATACACACATAACTTCGAAAAGTCAGAGGTGTGTGCCTGGGGTTCGAACCCGCGACCGCCGAGATTCTCGACCGCGCGCCCAAACCTCGAGGCCATCACTGCTTATACTTTACTTTTACTGTAATATACGAGTGTACAATAGTACAGTGAGTGTGTTCCACAGCTCGCAGCCCGGTGTTCTCTCATCTGAACGCGTCCCTACAAGGCATCACCACTATACGCGCCTTCGGGGCACAAGAAGCTTTGATACGGGAGTTCGACAACCACCAAGATTTGCACAGCTCGGCTTGGTAAGAAATTATTATTATTTTTCAAATTTATTGCAAGTAGGATGGTATGGGTATTATAAATCTGTCATCAATCAGCCTGGGTAATTAAGCCTCTTTGTAGTGTCTTGACAATGTTTATAGCGCAGTTGGTAAGCCTTGGATAGGTGAAACTAGAAGCTGTTAAGATGGTTGAAGCTCAGATACCAAGAAATGTTACTTATATAAATATCGAGTCATTTGCCCAAACTGTGCTGAGAAAACTAAAAGATTATCGTATCGTATCATGTATCAGGAGCTATTAATTTTGAGCAACATGTCCAAACGTTGTAAAAATTTGTTTATTAAGTAGTATGATGTATGCTATTGTTTTAAGGTACTTGTTTATTGCGAGTTCTCGTGCTTTCGGGTTCTGGCTGGATCTGGTCTGCGTCGTATACATAGGGGTGGTGACTATGAGCTTCCTCGTCTTCGGAAAAGGTACAACCTCTACTTATAAATGAATAAATAATGTCAATAAAGAATAACATTTCCAAACGTATAATTCCTAAGTAATTAAAAGAAATACATAGTATCGCTGTTGACGTCACAATCATCCAGGTGTTCAAGAAAAATACCGATAGAGCTTCACCCAACGCCCCTAAAAGAACTGTTTTCACACAATTTACGACAAACTTTAACCACATTTTTACTAGAAACTTTCATTAACAGTGTTTGAATACACAACTCTTATACTTTAGAGTTAGATTATTAGTTAAACGTGTAATTCTGTTACAGAGGAGCAGGGCGGTAACGTGGGTGTGGCTATAACCCAAGCCATGGGCCTAACTGGTATGTTCCAGTGGGGCATGCGGCAGTCTACCGAATTGGAGAACCAAATGACAAGTGTTGAAAGGTAAATAATTAATTATCGTATAGCCGATAGCGGATGAAATTCTTATTTTATTTGTCGATTTTTAAAACTGCTAAGTCAATTGTAGAAAATGTCTGTTAAAGTAATTACTTACAGAAAAGGTTCTAGCTAGAAGTAGGTGCAGAATATAATAATAATATAAGAATTGAAGTATTATAATGCTATATCGACAATATTTTTCATTTATTACTTACTTTGAGGTCACCGGTGACCACAATGTTTAATGTTTTAACGACAAATGCGAAAAAATACACCAAAAATATACCATCCCCACCAGACATTCCCGAAAACAACCAAACTCAATTTCCACTGCAACATTTTCAGAATCCAAGAGTACTCAAACATCGAGTCGGAGCCTCCCCTAGAGTCGGAGGGCGACAAGAAGCCGCCACCGTCGTGGCCGGAGGCGGGCGCGGTGGAGTTCCGGCGCGTGTTCCTGTACTACACGCCGGGCGAGCCGGCAGTCCTCAAGGACCTCAGCCTCGCCATACAACCCAAGGAGAAGGTCGGCATCGTCGGCAGGACCGGCGCTGGGAAGTCCTCGCTTATTAACGCACTGTTTAGGTGAGTTATGTGTCTTTAGGGAATGGTTCTTTTTTATATGATGCGCCATGGGCATGAACGTAAAATTTATGGTGCCCCTTAATTTCATGCATCCTTCTGACTAGGTTATTTTTTAAGAATGACAGCTTAAGTATAGTTAATGGTGCGCTTTTCACAGTCAGTTTACGATAAAATGGTACTAATATTGTTTATATGATATTTTTAAAATATTCGAATTATGCTTCAAAAAGTAAAATGATTTAAATCTCAGTCTTTGACGATATTTAATTAGACTTTTTTTGAGGCATGTTAATTAAGATTGACAATAAATTTATTTAATCTTTTAAAATGGTCTTGCATTTTTGTTGTATTTATTGCAATTCAATTAAGTTACAGACTCATTTTGACATTAAATTATGTTAAACATTAATCATACTCATAATTTTCTCTATACGTTACCAGGTTAGCAACGATTGAAGGAGAGATCATTATCGATGGCCGTGAGACGTCCACAATGGGTCTGCACGAGTTGCGCAGTCAAATCTCCATCATCCCTCAAGAACCTGTGCTTTTCTCCGGCACAATGCGTCATAATCTGGATCCCTTCGACGAATACCCTGATCAAGTGCTTTGGAGAGCGCTGGAAGAGGTATGTAGGGTCGATGAGTATTTTTTTACTATTTTTATCTACATACCTAAGCCAACAGAATTTTTAAATCTTTTTAAAAAACGAGTAAGTATTGAAACTTTTCTTTTATTAATAAAGTATGCGGTAATTCCATATACTTGAATATGAAGTAAAAAAACGCACTTTTTCTTTTATCATATTAAGGATAATAAATTAAACGCAAGGTTAATGCTTAAGTCACCTCATCGTCTATAAAGAGCGTGCGTGCGGTACGACAAATAAGTCGTAGGTATCATTTTCTATTTTAGAGAAATTTATAATTTAAATTCTCATTTTCAAATTTCGATGCTCCCTCAGCTGAAGTATCGATTTTTACTTAATTTATAGTTGCTAATAAAAATGTAGATACACGTCGATAAGAAAGTAACAAACATCGATATTAACCCCAAACCACCGCTAGATGGCGTTCACCATACAAATAAACCTGCCCCCAGGTGGAGCTGAAGGAGGCGATGCTGGAGCTGCCGGCGGGGCTGAGCTCGCGCATGTCGGAGGGCGGCGGCAACTTCTCCGTTGGGCAGCGCCAGCTCGTGTGCCTCGCGCGCGCCATCGTGCGCCGGAACCGCCTGCTCGTGCTCGACGAGGCCACCGCCAACGTCGACCCGCAGTCAGTACAACGTGCTGACAGACTGTGCCACTCACACTACCACACCGCCACACTATCACAACCAGCTGCTGCCTAATATCATCACTATCGAATAAGGATGGGCGTTGAATCAACAAAAGAACTAATTGAATTTGTACACAGCTAAATTAAAGTCATAGATGGCGTGATAGACCTAGATTGAATTTTACGTAAAAACCATGTAGAATTCAGTAGATATATTAACTAGTTGACGAATTCAATACCGAACCACCTACTACTTGGACTACTGCCCTACTTCTACTAGGTGATACAATGTCACCTGACTACAACAAAACCTAACCCCAACATAATTTATAGTTGTTATATTTTCTTCTGAGGTTCCTTTTTTTAATTGAAAAACAATATCATTGTTTTAGATACTTTGTTAACGTTGTATATATCTTTTCACAGGACTGACGCCCTCATTCAAACAACGATTAGAAATAAATTCGCCGATTGCACCGTGCTTACGATCGCCCACCGACTACACACGGTCATGGATTCTGATAAGGTAATCTATAGTTTATTTGTCATCGAATGTTGCGGAATGATTTACCTTTTAAAATCTGTTGCGTTACCATCTGACAACACTAATTGTCAATAGTTAACCTAAAATTTTATTCGAGTAGGTTTTACTTATAATGCAACCCGCTTACACAAATTTATTCTGGGTGATATTGAGACCAAACAGTCTCTCAAAGTTTCTGGTATCCTTCGTATTTTAGTATAGGGCCATAACTATTCTATGTATGTATGACCGTTGGGTATATTATTCATTTTCTGTGCATCGAATAAATTACTGAGTATAAGTTTTAAATTTTTTTTTTCCAGGTGTTGGTAATGGACGCGGGGCAGATGGTGGAGTTCGACCACCCGCACATACTACTTCAGAAGGAGAACGGCATCCTGCGCGGCATGGTCGAGCAGACGGGCCGCAACATGGCCGAGACACTGGCCAGGGTTGCAGAACAGGTGAGCCGTAAACAAATTTTATCGATACACTAGACGGTGAAAACAAAACAAAAAACATAACAATAAAACATCGTGATGAAACCTGCATACCTAAAAGTTCTTAGAAATTTCTTAGGTGTGTGTCCGCCAACCCGCACTAGGCCAGCGTGGTGGACTGCGGCGTTAACCCTCTCAATGGTAGAGGAGACCCGTGCCCAGCAGTGTGACGTATATGGGTTGATGACAAATAAACAAGTGGACAAATATTTGATTCCAACTAACAAGGGGTAAAAAATGTACAACTATTTGTTTTCAACTATCAAGGCCTAAACCCTCTCAGTTGTAGAAGATGCCCGATCCCAGCAGTAGTAAATGTATGAGCTGATGATGTTGACGATTTGTTTGATTGCAGGCGTACGAGAAGAAGCAACCGCCGAGCGCAGCCGCGTCCGATTGATAGCTACTAATTTAAGTTTAGGTTATAAATATGAATTTACGCGTTATTGTTCCTATTGTTGTACAATGGATCGAGGATTTTTGGATTATTTACAATTACTAATTTAATACGCATAGACATCACGATTCACTTTAGTTGACGAGTCAAATTGGGTATTGACTTCGTCTGTTTATGTATGCCGAATGACGTCATATGTTCTGCTAACACTTTCTACTGAGTTTATTAATTGGAGGAATCTAGGCATCTGTGAGTTTGAAACTCCCGGTTCCGAACGATTTTACATAGATCTTCTTCCGCCTCAAACAGAATTCTTGCTACAACTTTTAATTAAAAATCTAATATTTTCTTCACCCGTTTTAAATTAGGTGTCAATTGTAAATGCCAAAAGAGGCTAATCCCTAAAGTTCATTATCAAATAAAATATTAGACGTTTTTCGGCATTTGCTCGTAAGCCATATTTATTAAGAAATTACTAGCAAGTTACCCAACTTTTAACGAAAATAATTATTTTTGAGGAAGTAAATTTTGGATCTGATTTTATTTCGGTTCGTCGAGCTAAGTGTAGATAACGTTCAAGTTCATTTTAATTTTCTATTGTAATGAAGCGTAAAATATTATGTGATATTTTTTAACTTATTTTGTCACAGTCGAGTACCCAATTTAATTTTATGTGTTTAGAATTGTTACCGACGTACGTCACAAAATGAATGTATTAGTTTAATTGCATAGTTAAGTTCGTGGTTAGGATGCAGTGAATGGTGTCCCACGTGAGTTTCAAAATGACTAGTGAGACGTCGATTACCAAATCATTGGAGTGTTCTAAATTTTAGTGAAATTGCACACATCTGCGCCAAATGATACTCGAATAATGTACTTATATAATAATACTAATGGTTATTGAGTCGTCCGATAAATGTTGACATTTATTTATACATTTTTAAACATTCATAAATATGATCTGGTTATCATTCTATATACGCCCATACTCGCACCACATACGGGTTCGCCTCCTGCAAAATTAGGAGGAAGGGACAATTTTATAATGTTTAACAATTATTATTCCGTTATCAATTATTTTATAATTATTTATTAATATCATTGAAATTACTATTCTCACGACTTATTCTTGTAATGTTTGACTGATTCGACAGTAGATATATTTGCTTTAGCTAACGTACTTTAGGGACGACTCGCAATTTTACCCATGTTGAACGTTTGCGGTCCAAACGTAGTGTATATCTATATATATTTACGAGGTGCTAGTATTCAGTACTTAATTATTATATTACGTTCGAATATACACCGTTGTCTGTTAATATAGTTACCATAATTCCAAATCATGTCTGTGAAATGCCTAAGTTACTTTGCACTGAGTGTGTTGAAGGAATTGTAAGTTACTTAATTATACTTTTATCAGTGATGTGTGTTTATTATTGTATGTGATCATTGATATAATGTTATGAATGCATCTGTATGCAGCCATTTAAATGTGAATATGATTTTTTGTTGCAAACTGAATAAATGTTTCAATTGCATTGGCTTGAGTCTATTATATTTTTTCCCCTATTTTTAGTTCGGGTGTACACGTCCAATTAAAAATAATATTGAAGTTTTAGATCAATATAGTAAAAGAGTTACGAGGTCGCCATGAAAGTGTCGAGTAACAAAAGAGAAACCTCTCGGAACTTAAAATTGTGTGTACCTATTTGCCTTTGACGTCCCAGTAGAGCCAGCTCATAAGTTGCTTTAGACCACATAGTACGAGGTTGCCAGTATACAAAAAAATCACTATAAAGTTATGTTGAATATTTAAAAAATTCAATTACATTAAAATAAATTTCAACGTTTATGGCATAACTATAATTGTAAAAAATATTTTATAATCGCTTATGGACGTTTAACAAACATAAGCGTAGAAAAATCCGTTCCCTTCTTAGGGCTGAAAATAATACAAAGAAAATAAAGAAATATTAAAAAATAAATGTAAATTATTAACACACACCCTTTGCCATACATACACAAATTGATGGATTTTCTAAATTAAAGTAGAAAAAAAAGGAAAAGGAAACCAAATCAAGGAGTCTTCAGAAACCTCTTCGGAAATAAAAAAGTATTTCATATTTATTTTTATTGCAAGTAATAGTGGATATCTCACAGATTTTGCGACATAGGCAGCAGATTATTCACATTAAAACACGTAAATTCCAGGGTCATAGCAATGAAAAACAAAAATAATTTTATAGTACGCAATTTATTTTCATTTCACAATCATTTTAAATGAACTTAAAAGAATTATTAAACCGCGGAATGCAACGAGTAATAATGCTACAAAATGTTTAAATTACAAACTAGTCACGTATCTAACTAAACTTACCGCTGACAAACAGCTGCGAAGATACATTTTCAATTAATATATGTACATCAATACTACAACAACATTCTAATTCAGTAATAAAAAGGTAAAAAAAATAAGTTTCGTAAGCCGCTGCAGTGCGCCAACGACGTAAACGTAGTTACAAAGCTATACATGCTCGTATTTTGGTAAACAATCTTTGCACAGTCGCTGGTACACTGCTGCGCGCTCGTAACAATATCCACTCGTCATTTATCACAGAACCCTGAATCGTCTCACTTCCATCGCCCCGCATTCTCACCACCCCATAACACACCGTTGAGATAAATATTCATTAATACTACAAGTCACAACACACATCGTGTGAACGAAAACAATTACACGAGCCGACGCGCTCGTCGCGGACGAATAATACTTTACGTAGAAGTAAACAAGGAGCTAGACGGCTTAAGATAAATAAATATACGAATACAACCATAATACTATTTAACTTATTATGTAAAATTGTCATGATATAGAATTTCCCTTTGGCACAAAGAGAAATGGAAATATTACGTTAACATTTAAGTAGTAGGAAAGTGAAAAAGATACTCGAGATCTTTGAAAACTGTATAGAAAATTCGAATCGACGTTTATAAAGTCTAAAATATCATGTGATATTTGGATGTTACAGTACGCTATATCTAGTCACAGTCTTTATACGCGTGGGCAGCACTGGTGCGTCCCGCAGTCCTTGGGAGTGTCGTCAGTACGGTAGTGTCTCACACTGTATCACTGTCTGTACACGCCCCCCCCCCCCCCACTCGCCCTCGCCACTCACTCGGCGACACTTCACACGAGCGCCGTTAAACTGCCCGAGCGGGAGTTTTTGTTGTCGTCCAATTCGTTCGGATTTGGTTTCGTCTGAAAAGAATAATTAATGATACAGTAAATTTGAATATACTTCCACTATCTTATATCATACCTAAACGACCATGGCAGAAACAGGGCTATGCACAGCGCACTCTACCACTCATCGAGACGCTCAGCAGCTTATTTCTGCATTATTTTTACCACTCTTTATGATACTTCGTGAAACTAAGTATTTTTTGATTAGAAAAGATCAATACTAGATTTATAACCCGTTCTTTTCTAACCGCCTTCCTCACAATGTACTAAAAACTAGATTTTGAGTTCAAAGAGTACTCACGCAGGCGTCGTTGTGCGTGAGGTGGTGCGCGGGCGGCGGCAGCGGCAGCGCGAGTCGCAGCGCGGTCCAGAAAGCGCGCTCGTGCACGTGCCGCCACGCCACCAGCCGCGAGCCGCGTAGCGCCGTCACCAGGTCGCACCCGCCCTCCTTCGCCTCGCGCTTCAACTTCGGCAGGTCCTGTAAGTGCAAAAACTTCATTATTTTCATTATCTTCATTTTTAATATAAGCCGTGGTACGGAAGTTCAGAACCCGTCCCCCCACAAAGTGCAGTCTTGGTGAGGTCAGATTTATTTTCTTGTTAAAGGGAACATTAAATTAAATGGCATGTTAATTTGCCTAAAAAGGTTTATTTATATTTATATAAGGTTTTCTTTAAATTTATGGCTATGATGCTCATACCATCGGCTGGAGCCTAGCAGCTTTACCGTACTACAAAAACTTGAATGGATATAGCAACAATTTTACATGTGTTGAAAAGTAATTAGTAAGCAATAGATGAAACATTGCAAATCAATATTGATACTGAGATTGTTTTTAAAGACGTAATTCACTCAAGAAAACAGTCACTTCGTGCGGGCGGAGACTCTGATATACCTTTTTCGAAAGCTCATTCAAAAACGAATATACTGACGCCCAACACTAAGTATCTAAAAAGAATCATCCCTTGTGTACCAGGGCATCATAACACATAGAAGCTCAAGTGGCAATCCCTAAGTGTAGAATACTCGCCTGCAGCAGTACAACGACGGGCGGCAGCGGCAGCGAGCGCAGCTGTCGCAGCGCGGTGAGCAGCTGGTGCGGCGAGTACTGCGCCGGCGACAGCACCGCCACCAGCGAGCGGCACCGCCCGGCCTCGCCCACCAACTCGCTGTACCCTGCACATAGCACAACACATCATATGGCATGTCCTATACAGGTGCACTCAAGCTTGATCGATGAAGGTTCAGGTGTATTAGGCAAGACTTTTGCTTTTACGGCGATTTTCCAACTGTGTGTAATAAAAAAAATCTTTATCAGACTTAAAATTTAGTTATATTGTTGTGCTAAGGTACCTAGATATCGACCCTGTTATGGAAGAACGTCGTAAGCGACAAAAAGTAGGTATTTCACTTTTTTATCATAACGGATAGCTAAAATAATTTCGGTCATCTTTGAAAAACTCTCAGTTCGATATTTGCATAAATGGGAAAATTATTGCTTAAAATAAATAGTATCGTAAACAACAAAAGTAAAAGTTTCAAATTTTTTATCAACTTTTGTCACTTACGATAAAACATTATTTCCTTGAATGTGTGTTGCATTCAGTCTCCTGTACTCACTGATAAAGCCTCTGCATCTACAGCTTCTTCTACGGTTTTGATTATAGTTTTTGAATCTTAAAACCAGTTTTAAAGAAACGAAATCGAACAACTAACTAACTAACTAACGGGAGACAGGCGTGAGTTTATGTATGTATGTATGATGAAATCGAACAACGGAATGCGTGATGATGACGATATACTAAGCCAAAAAGGGTTTAGAAAGCAGCGCCCTTAACCAAATCGATTACAAGCTAAGCTATAAAGGTGATCCGGAAAGGGTAAGAAAGTACGTCCAACTTAGTGTGCAGGAAAAAAGCGTGGTAATACATTTATTAAATGAGATGAATGAAGGAGTGATAAATATCGGAAACATTACTGGGGCTTAAGGAATTTTGCAAGACAACGAGATTGGCTGCTGGCATCCGTTGAGAAAACAAACGTTTGCCAAAAGAGGAGTAGAAAATTATAGCAGGCAGTTTTTATATCTCTATTACTTTCCTTGGAGAGATGGTGGAAGGTTTTCTATTGAAAACGATAGAAATTTCACAAATGACATTAAGACACACTCTTAACGATATGAGTGCTTCGAATATGTCTAAGGCAGATGAAAGAGGAAACGCATCAACTTCTTACAAATATAGTGTCTCGATTATTCAAGCTGTTAGGCGAATGATTCAAAAACTTCCAGCTACGAAGTCTCACTAGTGCATACCTGTATTATGAGATACATGGTGAAATTATTAAGGCAATTGGTTCTGTGCATAAACAAACAATCAAAGACGCTTTTAGTAATGACTTTATTATAGAGATCCATTTACAAAAGGATAAGTGTGAAATGTGTGAACGCATAAGAATTTAGATAGTACAAGCCAAAATGAAGCCATGAATACGGAGGAGTTAGGTACACGTACTGGAAAAAATGCAGCCACAACGATTATTTAAATAATCAAGCTCGCAGTAAAATTCTGATGCTGTTCTTTGTGCCAGTTTTGATCAAAAAAGATCCTTACTACTCCACATGTTTTATATTGTTCAAGAAAATGTGCCAGTTATATGAAACTATTTACGAAAGTGGAAGAAGGAATGACTACTATTACTTATAGCACAAGTCTGAAGCCAAAAGAGTTCCTTTTAATAAGATCTTAACAAAGTCGTTTGCGGATCCAGTCTCCTATGTTTTCTATTAAAAATTGATAAATTGAAAATAAAAAATTGATACATATATTTTTGTTTTATGCTAAGGATCTGATCTGACACCCAATATGTAGGAAACATACAGCAAAATTCTGTAATATAACGTAAATGAGTAAAATAATTACTCAAAAAATAATATTGTATGTGACGATTTCCGAAAAACAAGAAGAAATCGTGACGTTCACTTTTATCTTAAGCGACCAAAGTACCCCTTTTTTAATTGTTTTACTAATATTTTAAATGTTTTTAAATACATCTTACTATGTTTTGCAACATATACAAAAACTGGGGATGTATAATAAAAAATAAAAAAGTGATCAGAAAATAACGTCTCCTGTAAAATTACTAAAATGTCGCTTACGACGTTCTTCCATAACAGGGTCGATATGTTGGAAAAAGTTGATACCTTCAGTCATTTTCTATAAGCTTTCCTACTCAAATATTGTTCGAGTTTACGAAACACTTTTCGGTTTCACCAAATTCACACCCAAATAAACCATATATGTGGATCACACCAACATTGTTTATCGAACCCGCGAACTGATTTCACTATCGAGGTAATCATGAGATGGGAACAAAAGACTGCTATAGTGATAAGAATGTACTCATGGTTACCATCGAGACAATCATGGGAACAAAAGACTAGTTCTAAGACCGTACTCACAAGTGTCAGGCTGCGTGGAGAGCGGCACCGAGTGCACGCGGTACTTGTACTTGAGCGCGAGCGTGGGCAGCAGCGCGCCGCGCACCAGCTCGCCGTCCACCGCCGTCCAGCACACCAGCACGTCGAACTCCTTCTCCAACACTGCGCATCACCATTGTACATTCACCTCTGCACACATCCACGGCACAATCAGAGCATCGTCTCTCATATACCAACCACTAATGAAAACGGACCTCCTCTACAACTAACAGGGCCTATTACAGACTAGCGGTCTACATACTTAAATATAATCTTAAGAAATTTTACGCGGGCAGGTTTTCTATATTCACCGTTAAAGTATGTGGTTATTCAATACGAATAGACATGCAAGTTCGAAAAATCCGAGGCGGGCCCCAGGGAGTGAATTACTCGATTTACTAATCCATGCTGACTAAATACAAACGGGAATATTTAATTACATGAAAAATTGTTTGATATGCCAACCCTTATTTCAATATTTTGAATGTTCTTTTATCGAAATATCAGTTTATCGTAGTCGAATACAACTGTACCGATGATTTCTGCAACTTTGTATTCAAAATGTAAGTCTTGTCTTCATACATTCCCCGCAAATATTATGAGAATACATGCTATGAATTACGTATTTACTGGGATGGTCTAAATGCGGTTTAACCCAGCTAAATTTATATGAATTTCTCGGGCTTACTGTGATTTTGCTGTGTAAATAGAAAACGCGTAGTATAATTTATTACATTCAGCAATTTATTTAGCTTATACAGGTATTTGGATAGCAGTAAAGTTAAGTTGCAAAATACGCGGTTTCAACATGTCTGTCATCTTTCTGTTGTGATATCTATATTCGTGGTCTTGAACCTAATCAAATTGTTTGTATTATGTGTCTAGACCTACCAGAGTAGAGATCCATCATATTTGCGCCTTTTTAAAACATAACTTGAATATGTAAGCATTTTGGCTAGTGAATTAGCTGCACTGTTGTACTGTGTGTGCCGTTAAAGTATATAATTATCATGTACTTTAACGGCAAATAAAACATCTTGAAGGAACCTGGACACCTAAAAGCTCTTAGGACTTTCATAGTTTTGTAGTTTTGTGGATACCAAACCGTACTTAGCCAGCGTGGTGGACTAAAACCTAATCCCTCGTAGTTGTAGAAGAGGCCCGTGTTCATCAGTGGGACGTATATCGGCCGATAATTACATGGAAAGTTGTCTCTTATTATTGATACTGCAATAGTAGTTGTGTACATACCTCTTGCTCTGTGCGCGTTGGTGTGAGCCCGAGCGCGCGCGTGCCTGGCGGCGAGTATGAGCCTGGGCGTGCAGCGGCGGTGCAGCGCGGCGGCCGAGAGCAGCAGCAGCGCGCCGCCCGCCGCGCCCAGCGCCAGCGCGCGCCACGGCACCGCCGACCCGCCGCACCACGCGCCCCCGCCCTCCACCGACGCGTCTATACCACACAACAACCATTGCATTTCTTATTCAAGTACACATTTACAAGTTAAAACTATTGCCCCTTCGAAACGGGTTATTGCTGAGGAGAAACGACAAGAAACTCCCTCAACAACACAAAATGTCGTTTTGGTCAATGTCATGGCACAATTTAATCTTATAAAACAAGCCACATAAACTAGCTGTCCCGACAGACGTCGCCCTGCCCGGAAAGGCTTGAAGCGATATAGCTACCCCACCTACCGGGTCCAATTGTGTTTTGAAATCATCTAAAGACCCATTGGAATATACATAGAAAAATTATCACAATCAGTCCAGCCGTTTAGGAGAAGTTTAGTACCAACTCAGAAACCTTCTTGGGCTCGTACACAACAACTTAGCTAAAGATCATCATAATATGATCAAATGCGTTGTTTACGGTTCTATAAAGAGCATACAAACAGATAACCATTTAGTTTTTATATAAATAGATAAATAAAACATAAATTTGAAACTATGAGAGACTTATTGGTCTCTCAAACGCCTAGGGGCCTAAAAATCGAAAAAAAAATTGTAGATCACGCAAACGTTTGAAAAGGTTCTTAATAAGAATGTATTAATGATAATATTTGATTTTAACATATATTGAACTTGGACTGTCCGCCTCACAAACACTTAAATATTCAAAATTACAGTTATAACAAAAGGGGTGTTTGCATTTGTTAAACAATAACAGGCTATGGGCGTAAGTACCATACATATCAGAAAAAAATTGCATAACCAACTGGCTCATGAAGGCTGTTAGAATATGTAGCGTTTATGTTTTTACACAAAATAACGAATAAAATAATTTAAACGTGGACCAATCATTCCGTTGCGAAAATTGAAATAACGGATCAGATACATTTTTATATTTTTTATAACTAGAATTATTTTCTGACTATGTAAAACTGCATCCAATCGCAATAACAATATTGAAAAGTTAATAACATTCGTCAAAAATCCACTCTGCGTTTGTTTACCTATTGTCTATTGCTTAGGATAATAGACAAAAAAACAACACCGCAAAAACATCCTACTCTTAATATCCTGCTCCAACCTGACCAAACACGTCATGACACCTATCGATAAGTAATTATGATGGAAAACGCGTCCGATCGACTGTCGTTCGATGGAATAATAATTAACTATATTCGGACTGATGTTTATTTCTTGGATGATTCTATGGACTGATGTTGATTCTTGTTAAAAAATAGACTATGCAAAAAATGCACACACTTCGTACGGCACGACTATTAAATCATTATGTGTGACTCAACACACAACACACCTCGGCGTTAAATCGCTTATACGTCTTTAACATTTCGTATTATAAATGTAACGTAATACAAAAAGAATTTCGATTAACCTTGTATCTGTAGTGACCTCACCGCTCTTTCTCTTATTCAATCATAACACAACATCGTTCTTAATAGTTTTGGTCAATTTAAACAGATAACAATTTATGAATTTATAACTATAATAAATAAATTTTAATACGCTAATGAATACATATAAATGAGCCAATCCTGAAATTTATAACAAGCTGTGTTCAAATGAAGTGTATAAAAAGTCATTACAAAAACACTCACATCTGTAGTGTACGGTGACGTAATTTCGCGAGACGACGTCGTTGCTGTGCACCAGGCATACGTAAGTGCCATAGTCCTGTGCCGAGACACGCTTCACTTGCAGATACACGCCAATGATGTCTTCTATGTCGTCCCTGTACAAAACACCCTTCATTAATATAATAACTTGGAATAGGACTTAATTTATGGGTTAGAGCCAAGCCGTAATCATAGGTAAGTGCGGTACGCATGGACCGCCTCGTTCGCTGAAAATAGCCTGGTCAGTGAGGTTTCCGAAGTTAGAATTTGTTATTCATTCATATACAAGGTTTTAAAACCTCTTTAGTTCAATTTATGAAATGGTGCGAGTATGTAAAACTTGTTTGGGTACCGGGACTTTTATTTCAATTTTTTATACATCTATAAATTATACCATAGCTGTCTTGAATTAAAAACTGCAATATTGACCTAACGCAACAGCGATGCACGGTGCTCGGCGGGATAAAATAAATCAATCGTGGCCTATTCCAGTGAACGCGGGGTGGGATTTGATGCTACCGGGAATCCACGGCACGCGTTATGAATCCCAAATGAAAATCTCTCGATGCAGTACGGAACGGAAATAGCGTTCGCAAATATGTACGTGTCCGCAATCACCTTTTACCTAGGGGACTCAGGTATGTTACGCCTAATTGATTCCCACAACTCGTTTCGCTTTTTCCTCAAGAATTATTCAATTGTGTTACGCCCACGGGGAGCAAGTTTTTCAATCTAGAGCATTTTCGTTCGAGCATTAACAACGGTTGAAAAGGATTATTTCGAAAATACATTTATTTCCAATTTCGTAACACAAGGTTTGTAGCCACAAAGTCGTTAATGTTAAGTTCATTTCCTTTTGTGAGGGGTAAGTGGAAAGGCGAACGAACGTTCCGCCGATATGGTTCAAAGTACGGGCGTTCCTCGAATATTTTGTAATAATATTTCTTAAAAAAAATAGTAGATATAAATTCCCGAAAAATTTGTATAATAGAATACTTCATATCAAGAATTAATTTTAAAAGTAGTGATGGCTTTGTAGTTTGGCCTCACGGTTGAATGAAAAATATAGGCGGACGCGAGAATAAACCACATACACAACTGTGAGTATTTAGAGTAGTATATAATCACAATGAATTATGAAATACTTTAACGGTGCTGGAAAACATCGCAAAGAGACCAGCATACATAAAAATGCTAAGGAACTTTTTAGACGTGTCGTAAGAAAACCCGCACTAGACCAACGTAGTCTGTGTGCAAACGTAACAACCAAATTCAATTTAACTAACGTGTTAACGATACGTTAATGCTCACCTATAATTAAGTTTGATTAACGGTAATCAATCTGGAAAGTCTTTTATATCTGTTTTTAACATAGAGCGCTCTAGAAGTATTTAGAGGAAGGCCCATGCCCAGTACAAGATGTATTTCTACTGATGATGATGACGATGATGTGTTTAATATTACCGATATTTCACCAATCGTATATTAGCAAATGAATATTAATCAGGCACCGTTTAATCACCGCTGTTCAATTACTAACAAAGACCTCATTAAAATGTATCGATTTTCAGTTTAATTATACAATATTTAAGTGCTGTCTCATTTGTTGTTAATGTTTTAACAGTTATAATAGCGGACTAGACAGATTTATATATTTATACTAATAACTTGCAAAATATGAAAATAGATTATGAATACATATTAAAAACAAAATTATATTTTAGTAACAATTCTGCGCGACCCAGACCCATCAACAAATATACTTTTAGATCACACAAATATTTGTTGTGATACTGAGATAGCGCTGTCGTTCATAAATGAAAAATGTAGCCCATTAAATATCTGTACCGTCAAGATTGAAAATTGAATATTGATTCGCCCAGTACGCAGGTTGGTATACACTTTACCCAATGAAATTATTGTCAGAATTACAGCGCTTCATACATATTTAAAAAGTCTGCTACGAGTACAAAACGCCTTGTTTGCTTATTATGAACTTCACGAAAATAAGTGAAAAGACATATGACGAATATATAAAAAAAATAATATATTTTACGTCAAACGTTCATATGTGGGTCCTAAAACGTGTTGTAATACACATCATCATCACCACACATCTGCCTACCCATTCAGAAATACCGTTGTAAGCGCATGTAATGTACGTGTAATATCTCACCGTGATGTCTTGATTTCTATCTGTGTCGGTGATAGATCTCCTTCGGTACCGTTCGACCACACTTTCCGCCATCGTAGTTCACTGGGCGCGTCGGCCAAGTACGAACGTCCTACAAAAAAAAACATTTATATACAGAACTTCACTGAGAACAGCGGCACAAACTCATTACAAACAAATTATGCTGAATAAAGGAATGAAATAACAATTTTCTTTGCTTTAATTGTACAAATCACGTTGAATTATTTTTAGCGTTGACTTGAGTAAATGAAACTTTCTCATGTTATTTCTACAGGATATTAGGAGAAATGGAACGTGAGTTTTGAAAGATGATAGTTGTAGAGATGTTGTACGACGTTGCCCTGGCCCCTGACCTCACAATACAAGTACATAGCCTGAGGTACTCACCAATGAGCGCCTCGCAGTACAGACGCAGCTCGCCGCCTTCTTCCACCCACTGATCTTTCGAAATGAACATTGTTTTCGAGGCGTCAGTCGGTTTTTCTGTGAATCGAATTGTTAGCGATACATTTTTCTTCGAACAAAACCAATAAAGATGAAACGTTCATATCTAAGGCAACGAACAATACAAAGAAATACTTATAAAATTTCAAAGCGTTATCTTGCTAGAATAAGGTATGCTATGTATGTATTCGAATAAGCGCACAGGCGAAATTCATAAAGTAAGTAATGTACCTATACAATTAAATATTATTGCGTTTTGTTTTAGGAATTTATGTTTGGATTTCACAAATGAAATACAGTCAGTTGTTGGAAGAATAACATAGGAACATAAGCATGCTACCTAACTATTACCACAAATGGATGACAAAATTGAATCATCAGAAATTTTAGTGACTCGTCACTAAACCGCAATAGTTCGGGCGACAATCCTTTACGAACGAGTCAAGAAATCTTATTCATTACTACGATAAAAGGGAAAAAATTTTACGAACAACAGTATGCAGGCTTTGCAGGGTAGAGTACGAACAAAATGTAGTCACGTGTGCTTTCAATGAGTCGGTGTACCAAAAAGCTTCCACATACAACATAAATAAACAAAAATAAAAAAATGGACTCTCAACGTAGGAAGAATTACAAAAACAATTGCACTGCTGTCAAATAAACAAACCTATTATATTTCCGAGATTTGAAACAATATTTCAATATGATATATTACCGAGGCGACCTATATTTTTAAATAAACTTATTTCAAAGAAAACTTTTGAAGCTATTTATGAAATTTTAGAATTTATAAGACGCAGCAAACAATAACGCCACAATAATAGGATTATAATATTAACTAATAGCTTCTGCCCGAGGCATCTTACGAGAGTGGGCTTCGGAATCTTTTCCAAAGAGAAATAAAAACTGTGTCTTAAGTAAAATATACATATTATTATATAAATTTAAGATATGAATAGGATCTAATAACACTACGAAACCTATAAAACATAAAACCCATTAGGAAATGATTCACCTACCGATCTAGATGCGATTAAACTTGAGTCCGACGAAAACGAGTATCTCCCTTCAATAATCCTAATTACTCCCGACTACCCTTACCGGTGCCACGACCAAGTCTACACTTCATGTTCGATATCTTCACACCGGCGAATGCAAATTTCTAACCACTAGCCAAATTTAATCAGTTTAGTTAGGGCTTCGAAGATTGAATTTAAGGTACCCGCTTTTGACTTGTTGCACTGACTTGTTTCATGATAATAACGTAACGAAAATGCGAAGGAAAATTATTGATATGATTTCAAAGTAATTTTTAAATATTATATTAGATATTTGATCATAATTAACAATATGTAAAACGCCTGCCGTATAGGCTACTAGCTGTCCTGTGTATTGAGCGAGGATTAATCATACAAAAGGTTAATCATTTATACGAATACAAAGCAGTTCATGCGAATTTAATTCGATGACATTTATTTCATTAGCATGAACCAGTTAAAATTCGCAGAAATGTAAAAGCGAAGAACAGTGGGCGCACAAGTGCTGCGTTTAAGCGAGATTATATCTGTCAGTCATCTGCACAGTTAACACAATCCGCTTACGTGTGTAATCCTATAATACTAGTTATTATATGTATGTGTGTATATTTGTATGCGTAGGCTACGGATAAACCATTCAATTAATTATCACGATCGATGCTAATCTCCGGTATACATGGAGACTTATTGACTGATACAATATGATTGACCGGATATATAAAATTACATAATTGATTACCATGTTGATGACTGAATTCTCGGATTCGTATCATTAATCGGGCCAAATGGCCTTTTCCGTAAGGAGATACTCAATACCAAAAAGGATTATGTCAATTGGCGTGGAGAAGAAACGGAAAATAATGTCAGCGGTATGACGAGAGTGTATCAATACATAGTTTCACACTTTAATGTTACGCGAAAATCACTAACAATAGCTGTCAGTCTAGGCTATTATAGACCAGTGGAAAAGGACATTACCAGCTTTTAGTATCTTCGGAACGAAGCAAACATCGATTTCGAACCTTATTATTCGTCGACTATTTACAGAATAAAAAATATAGAACCATTGGAAACTCAACCGAAGACTTTACAAACTATATGAAAACTTTAAACCTTTTCGTTCTGTTGTTATTTTCTGCTTATTTTGCTACGTAATCCATTTCACTAACAGAAATTAACTGACATGAAAGTAATTTCCTTTATTTGATGAATCTTGTAAACGTAGGTTTGTACTTTCTGTTGCTCAAGGTACTGTCCTAATTAACTGCGTGAGATTGCCGAGGTTTTTGACGGTACTTCAACTATTATAACTTCTCTTTTTTGATGGCATCACTACTTTCCGTTTATCTTTTCAACAAACCTAACACCATACATACATTTGGTTTATTATTTTTTCATTATGAAAAAGTCTCTATAAACCCTTTTTCTAAACATATGTATATTTTATTGCTGTATTTCGACATTGTCTTGTTTTGTGAATAAAATATGTCAGCTAGTTTAGGGTAACTCACCGAGTATCTCTAGTCGTACGGTGTGTGTCTCTACGTGCGTCTCGTTGCTGAGGCGGCAGGTGTAGTTGCCGGAGTCAGCCCGCGCCGCGCGCCGCGTGTACAGCGTCTGGTTCGCCGCCTCGGGGTACAGGATCATGTTGGACACCCCCGCAGACCACGGATACGCCACGCCGTCTTTGAACCTACAACAACATAAAACTTCATTACCGTACGCTATTTATAACAAAAAACATATTTATACCAATTCTAATTTAAAGTAAAGATTGAACAACAAAAGAAACACGCACGAGGAAAACGATTATAAAGCAAACATTTAAACAAAGATAATTTTTGTTCTTGTATAATGTAGATCGCAATGAGATTACTGTGGGCTTTGTGTGTGTTTGCAGAACGGTTTATTGTCATTACACGGTGAGATCAAGTTCCATGCGTGTCTATGCGCAGGAAACAATTCCCAGTAACGAGTAATGTGGCGTCATTCCGGCATGGCTGGGGGTGGTGGCGTAATGCAGCTGCCGATGACAGCGGCGATTCCACGAACCGCTGGATTGCGCTCGCCTCGCCACGAGGAAATCACCGCTCGAGAGCGAGGTCGAGCCTCCGTGCCGCACCACGCCACGCCACAGCACGCCGCAGCCCGACACACACCGGCGAGCAGGGCGCGTGCAATGATAAATTGTCGGCATAATGTATCCGTTAATACCGAACGATGAAAGAGTTCATCTCAAATATTTAGATTTTCACGATTCGGGTTAGGCCAAATTCAAACAGCTGTAATTCGTTCAGAGAATCGAGCTTGTGCAAACAAAACGTCGCGTAAGGTTGATTCCCGCGAACAGTAAAATTTGCGGGAGCCATTTTTGAATCGTTGTAAAGGAAAACAAACATTTGCACGATGTTTCATCGCAACGGGCGCCGCGTGCCGCGCTGCCCTCCAATCGTTTCCCAGAATCGGTGGAACGTAATCAGCTAGGTATTAGACCAATACGACAATCCTCCAAGGTGATTGTGCCACTGGCACGGACAACATTGGTGGTTTGCGCATGACATGTGCACTCATATGTAGATAGCTACGTATAGCGATGTATCGAGGGCGAGAGACTTGTGCACACGACCACACACTACACTACAAGTGCGTTGTGCGTAGGCGGGAGGCACATTATTATTATGGCACCTATTATTTGCGCTAGTCGCGTCAATTTCCGAGAAAACATATCAACAGCGTGTGTTTACAGACTTCATTACACTTTCCAGTGTCGCTGGGAGATCTTCGTGAATATTTATAACTTTTTTCGCGGTAATGACGAATTAGTCGCTCGTGGCCAACAGGTCCATTCGTACTTATTAATTATCTACCAACTGTTACATTTTTAAGCACGTGGTTGTACTAACTTATAATTTATTAATATTGCTTTAAACATACATAATATTTTGACCTCATAGTATAAGGTTTTTACAACTCGCACGTTACTAAAAATTCTCGTCGTTGTCACTTTGTTCAATACATGCGCAAAAGATCATAAAAAACTATATTTTTTTATGTAAAAAGGAACCGCCTTCAAAAAACCAACTGAAAAGAAAAAAATAATTTTTATTATGAACACCTGTATTTCAATTTTGCATAAGCAAAATCATGTATATAATCAATCAATCAACAAATAAGAATGTAAATTAATAATTAACGGTTATATGTAAGTATTACTTCTACTTTTTGAAATCGGTGCCAAACAAATTTTCATGACAAAGAAGAACGCTGGTTTATTATTATTAATGGCTCCGCCCGGGTGGAGTACGCCCCCCCCCCCCACCAGCATATGTCATACTTACCTATAAATATTTTGGTTTTGTTGGTTTGGCACCGACTTCAAAAAGTAGAAGTAATACTTACATATAACCGTTAATTATTAATTTACATTCTTATTTGTTGATTGATTGATTATATACATGATTTTGCTTATGCAAAATTGAAATACAGGTGTTCATAATAAAAATTATTTTTTTCTTTTCAGTTGGTTTTTTGAAGGCGGTTCCTTTTTACATAAAAAAATATAGTTTAAGTACTTAAGAATTTTTGTTTTGTTTTTAATTTGATTTTTTTGTTTTTCATTTTTTTTAATTTGATTTTTTTGTATTTCATTTTTTATTTCATACTTTTTAGTGATTTAAGTTCTTTTAGTTGGAATAGGAATTTACTTTAAGTTTTTTTAGTGAATAGTGATATACTATGTAGTGATACACAATTTTTAGTAACCTTTCCTTGTTTTGATATTTAATGATATATTGTTTGTTTTATATTAATTATAATTAAACTAGCGACCCGCCCCGGCTTTGCACGGGTGCAATGCTGATATTTAATTAATGGATGTTATTATACATAGCTTTTGCCCGCAACTCCGTCTGCGTGGACTACAGGTTTGTGTTCAGATAGAACATACATAAGTTGTAGTATTTTACTCCACAGAGTCCCATTTACTTAAATATACAAAAATCATACAAATCGGTCAAATTGTTTAAACGTGAAACCGTAACACGCCGGTCGGCGCCTTGTGCATCATTATTGCGCGCTTGATAATTATTTTAAAACTGCGATATCTTCTAAGATACTAATTGAAATCAAATGATGTAAAGGGCAAATTTCTTTTAAATCAAATACTTATAATGAATAACGCATTTATTTGGATAAGGATTAATATAATCTTTATAAAAACAACTTCATAAACAATGCTTTATTTAAGGACAAATTTGGTTAGCATAAAAGAGGTTACAGTGAACCAATCTTAAAAGATAGGCATATGCTGTCACGGACTTCTTTTTAGAACACTTAAAGGAGAACAATTCTGTCATACATTATTTTAGCGTAACTTTAACCGTTTCGGCAGCGCACGCGGCGGAAGCTTTCAAAAGGAAAAAAATATCCCCGATTTTGAAACATTCTTTATTGCTGCTCCGCTCCTATTGGTCGTAGCGTGATGTTATATAGCCTATAACCTTCCTATTGAATCACTCTATCTATTAAAAAAAACCGCATCCAAATAGCTTTAGCCAAACGCGAGATAATCGCGGACAAACATACATACATACATACAAAACAATCGAACTGAGAACCTCCTTTTTTGAAGTCGGTTAAAAAAAAATTATCCTCATATCAACCACGTCTAAGAGTTAATACATACATCTGGTTAAATGCTATTGAACTATATATTCTTATATACAAACTGGCTGTTTAATTCTTACTTTCATTTCATTCCAGATAAGGCCATAGGACATTAAACCTATAAAAAATACTAGTAGTACTTGACATATGCTGTTACAAATTCCTTTAGTAAGATATTTTTAGCACTAGATTCTGCCCCTTACATACAATGCTATGGACAAATGTTCCCTACTTATTGTGTTGGTACAAATAAGAGTGCTATCTAGAGAACACCCACATTCCACCGTAACATATTGGGCCATGTCTGACGTCAGTCGCGTACATTTTATTGTATCGTACAGATCATAAACACTGATCGTCCTCGTTGAAATCGTGAGCACTTTCTTATGTGTATTTTCTTTAACACAACAATTTATTGCCACCTGTATATGTCATTTATTATAAAATAGAATACTTGCTTTGTTACTGACAAAAAAATGAATAAATACACTAACAATAGCATTTTCATCTATTCTATATCTTGTAAGCAAACAATATATGGTATTTCTGAAAAAATTTTATCAATTTAATATGTAATGTTTATAGAACACCAACGAAAAATGAACCCAAAAGTCCCACAACGTATATTGATAACATCTTAACAGATTTAGATATTTGACGAAATCGTTGTTGGCATTGTTAAGCTTCTATTTCACCAGAATTCGATCATAACAATTGGTGGTTGGTATTTCATTATCGATTTTCTTAATATAAACATGTATAATTGCTGAGATAAATTACTACATGATTTCGAAGAGTAACTAAAAGCATTATAGCAGTAAATGTCTGCACATTGATAAACGCACGTGGCCCACATCGAGCTGTCCTCGGGCGATGCAATTTGTTGCACGGACAGAAAGTTATATCTTGTTTGACGTGTACAGTTGTCGTCTGCTATATGAACATGTTCCAATGCTTGATCGTATCTCTAAAGACAAATAATCCGAAACATTTCGAGCAAAACACCGAATAACAACCATAATAGTCCCTGCGCGACATTGTCCACGTTGTTGACAAGAAGATAATTTAATTTAATTAGTAACAAGTGTGCAATGAAAACCACAATGTTTTTTATTTGAACATGAACGCCGTATCGGGGACTTATTAATTACACGCGAGCGACAATAACTCTTTTTACTGATATCACAAATACGACATTCGCTTGTGAATCAAGGGAAATTACTGAGAAAACATAACAAAGTTTATGCAAAATATGCGTATATGCGCGTTACACATGAACGGGGTAATTTCTTAGCAGGAAAACGAGCGGTAGTATCGATAAGTTCCCGACAAGAAGAGATCCCCGATGAGGTCATATTTGAAGCTTCATCGTCGACCCGTCTGTAAAAAGCGAAGCATATTTCCGAAATAACGCGAACCGGTCTTTGACCGCGTGTCGGGTTGCACTCTTTCAACGTTCGCACAAATCACTCGCGTGCAGGCTGCAGCCTCCGCACCGGCTGAACAAAGGATTTAGACGTTACAACATGGCGGACGAGACGCTCGCTCTCCAATACTTTTGTATTAAAGAAGCCGTTCTCGATTTTATGTTGCTTTAAGGAGTTTAAATTATATGCTTCGGCTGCTTTCAAAGTTTGTATCGTGGACCATTCAGAAATGCAACGTCACTTATGTTTTAAGTGATATCTTTTTGAACAGCTGCCTTTAATGTTTGAGATTGTATGTCTGGATATACGATACTTAACCCATTCAGATACACAAATACGTATAGGTGAAATACACATAAAGAGTGAGTCAGACCAGTTAGGATAGATCTAAGCCAGTTATCGAAATAAAGGCACACAAGATACAGTTGTTTTTAAATCCAACAAGAATCAGTTATAGGAAGCCAAAGCAATCTCAGTGACCACTATAATTATTGTTGTTAGCGTAAATTATGTGTTCGGCTAAATAGTAAATATCTTTCAACAGCAAATACCTCAACAAAGACATTTATGCAACATTAAAACGTCCGAACAGCGCAATAAAGATACGAATGCGCGTCAGTTTTTAATACGAGAACAAACTTAGCGAGCAGTTATCGAGCACGTTGCGCTCGGTGGATACTACCTCTTCTAAGAATTGGTAATTATATTGCGAAACCAAAAAAGCTTACAAACTAAGTCTCACTTGTAAGATAATATTAAACTATTCTCATTATTTGATTGTAATGTCCGGGTTTTTATGTCAGGCCAATCACGTCATTTCAGTTGAAATTTGATGGGACAAAAAATGTACATTTAAGTGCAAATCATCCACTAGTGAAATAATAAGAATGATTAGGTTTATATTAGAGTGATACGCGACAGCCGGTCTCTGCCGACGCATATTGTTGAAAGTTTATTCAAACATTTATATGAAACGTATCTATTTCTTGGAGTCGGACGACGGCCGAAGCAATATTAGTCAAGACAAATAGAATGCAACGATGACAAAATGACGTGTATAATGAGAGCAGGAGGAGCACATTGCGTCGCTTCTTCGAAAGCATAATTAGGGTTAGCAGCAAGCGGCGCGAGGGCCTCTGGAACGGACTTCTCAAATCTACGAAAGCTGAAGATTCGTCAGACCCAGTCTACTCGCACGCCGATAACCCTTTGTTGGCACTCGCCGCTGATCGTTTCTGTGAAACAACTGCAATTACACTTCTCTTGCGAATGTTGTCACATGAACACATTGATTTACTCATACACAAAACATCGCGAACACACACACACGTAAAGGTTGTTCTTTTATGACGTTGCCGGGTAATCACACACTCGTCGGTCATGCTTCGACGGGACGAATAATAATAATCACTATGAAATGTGGGAAATGGAAATCCGAACGTTACATTTATACCACATTTCCCTGATGAATTGTTAGAAATTATGGTAATACTATAATTCCGATACCGCGAAACAATCTCACTGGACGAAACCAATGGCAAGATAATAATATTATTTAATTTTGCGTTTCCATTTAGTGCTTTACATATTATTGTTTTTGAAAATATTTATTTAATAATAACTAACAATGAGGTAACGCCTGTTGGTAAATAAACTTGTAATTAAATTTACAGATTTTTGTCGCAGTAGGTATCCATCGTTATCATATAAAACTGCCGATGTATTTTCTTCGTTATGTTACTTTAGACAAATTCAACATAATAGACAATAAGATAAGAACCCAGTATTGAATGAAATCGGCATGAAGCCATTCAACCGAGTTCTTGATTTAATGCGAGTGAGATACGTGTCGCGTTGGCCTATTAATGTTTAATGGGGAAAAATAAAGGGTGCGCCTTGTCCCATCGTCGGTAACGGTGCGCCGAGCGGCTTGTAAAGCAGACAAGTAATGCCGCCGATTGCATACCGATCCTCAGTTGTGCACGCCATAATTCGCACACGTCGCGCCTCTGCCGATAAATCCATGATTTATATCGATTTCTCGCAAACATCATTCATGTATCCTTTCGAGCTGTTCCATGTGTCCTTACATAATAAATAAGCCATACGATCCGTACGAAATAACGGC
Source organism: Cephonodes hylas (assembly GCA_030295005.1). NCBI lineage: Eukaryota > Metazoa > Arthropoda > Insecta > Lepidoptera > Sphingidae > Cephonodes > Cephonodes hylas. The sequence continues at coordinate 8,317,705 of AP025363.1, read as the reverse complement.
ATATGAATATAAATATTACAGTGGATTTTTTCTGGACCCATTGTATAATTGTCAATGTACAATTTAAATTACAAAAATATACAATTACAAAGTAACATATACATGGTAGCGGTGTTGTCGTGAACGTGCGCCGCGGAGCTGCGGTTACATATGTAACAATTTCATACAGTTAGGGACGCTCTTTGGAAATGGTGCACCGGTGCGATTAGAAAAAACGCAAAGCACCGGGCGCTCGGCAAAAACTTGATCGGTTGACAGGTGAGCGGGAACCGTCGCATCTCCCGCTCCGGCGTAACAGCGCGCCCGCCGCCGACCGCGCACACATGCCAACGTGCCGCACCACGAGCGCGCCCGACATCACGCACGCTTCCCTTAACTTACTTTACACTACTCCTTACGTAACTACTCTATAGGTCCTCTTTCAATTGCAGTAGTACTAACTCAAAAATATCGTTATAATTATAGCTATGGCGAGAAGTAAAAGAATGAAATCGATTAACACAAATACAATTCCACAAATAAAAACGAATTTTGTCAAAGGGACGATACTTTTAGTAGTTACGAGCGTTATTGTATTTGACTGTGGAATGTAATAATTTCGAGCTATTTTTATGCCGCCTGTACATGATCGATTGCATTCGCGTAAATTCGCACGGCTTAACTCGTTCCTGGAACTCGCACACGAACGCATCAATTTAATGAGGATAAATGATGAAAAACTGCTTGTAACGATTCATCCCATTACATTTTTATATCATACTAGGAATCAGGCTGAGTTATAAAGTAATGAAGTTTAGTCGGACCAATAATGTCAGGACTGTCGGCCGCAAAAAATCAAAACGGCCAAGAATTATTTCAATCATGACCGGCTAGGCGTCGTGTATATATTCCGCTAGCGATAAAAAGCAGTAAGGCAAATCGAACCGCAATTTCAAGTGAATTACTAGCATGAAAAACGCTCTCTCGGCGTAATCATTTAATAATTATGTCCAGGGAGCGTTTGTCATACCTGTCATGTCGAGGCATCGCTGTGAAAAACATTGGAGAGGAAGGCGGCAGTTTGTATTTGCGTTCTTGAGGTCCAGGGAATGTAGTCTCGAGGCAGGTAATGACACGTCCCGGAACAGCCAGGTGGCTCGGCCGGCTGAGTATGGGCAAGGAATGCCGGTGCTGCTACGCCCCGCCTGGGAACACGCCGCTCGCCAGCTTGCTGTCCGTTTGACATCTGTACTACCCGATTCAGGTACGCGATAACTGCTTTTCCAGGGAACTACTGCTTGTCGGCTTACCGTGAAGCGGACCATTAAAACAACTCCTCCCCCACTTTGTTCTAATGCACGACGCGTCGCCTCTCATAAAGCAAATAATATTATGCAGTACTTCTATTCAATGCAAAAATGCGCACGAGTTTAAACTGACTTAATGTATTTAATTCCGTATCGAATTTGGGTTCGAATTAGCTTAGCATCGGTAATGACATACCTACAGGTTCAGGAGAGACATGGCAAATAGTACTTAAATGGCATATTGATCGATGTGACAAATAAAGAAAGCAAGTGGAATTATTCGAACAGAAGCGAAACAAAAAGATGCGTGCGGACTGTGTAATGAGGCTGAAACCCGGCCGCAAGCAGTCGAGCAGTTGAACAGTGAGCGGTGACATCGGGCGGTAGTCGATTTTAGGCGGACGTGCACGGACACCGCGCTACCGGTGTTCTATGACAACTGAGCTTTGTATTTAAATGAAGTGAGTGTGGTGCGTAATAGGAAACCGGAACCAACTACCAATTATGGTAAGACATAATGCACGATTATGTCACGCGCAATAAAAAAGCCATGGTGTGTTGATCATAAAACAATTATATCTGGGAGCATCGACTGTGCCGTCTGCGCAGAGTTCGATAGCTTTTCCGAGGACGGCGTGGAATATAAAGCGTGGATGAATTACAATATCGCACGCTCGATTTTAATAGATCCTCATAAGAGTGATGTACTCGGAGGAACAATGGTCATTTAACATTCGGTAGCCGATCATGATTTCTTGGCAGTGCGCGAAACTGCAAGTGCACAAGAATTTATTATTGCTTTATGTCACGCGACGAATGCTAATGAGACATGATGGCGGTGTCGTCGGACGGTAGGACGAGCAGCGCTCAATTGTGCGAAATATTAAATATTCGATTCCGCGAATCAGCCGGAAATGACTGTTTCATTATGCGCGACGGGTGCGTGAAATGATCGATTCGGATGGCAAGGAGCACGGCGGGAATAAGATGGCGCTAGTCGGTCGCCACTCGCCTGACGCCGTCGCCGTCCACCACCCTTCTCATAACCGCCTGATAAATATCATTCTCGAAACTGTCACGGTGCGGAGGCGCAACTTAATGTCCCTTCAATTTTGAGTAATTCCAACAAAGACTAGCCCGATGAATGCTTCTCGGTAAATGTTGAATCACGCTTTTTTTCGTAGGTTTATATTGTTGCCAAATTATAATTCGCTGTATGTTGTGCTCCTTCTCGGAACGTGCGTTATATGATAGAATATTCAATAAATATAGCGAATAACAAACAATTGAAATATAAAGCATGGCGAGCGTAATGTATGTTGACCACCGCAGTGGACGGTAGCCGGCGCGACGGACGCTCGCCATACGACAACTGCATTACAAGTCTCATTGAGCGGGCACCGGTCCTAAGATGCACGTGCGATAAAGTGCATTCGATTCACGATATAATTTCATTCGTTCCGATGTCATTATATGAATTTTATGGCTAATTGAAATGTACGTAGCACACCAGTACGAGAAACATGTATTATGTGGAGGCAGAAAGCTGATGCGTGCGTGATTGCGTGCGTAGAGCAGTGGTGGTGACTCCACGGCCGCTCGTCTCAGCTGCCTCGGGCGCGGCCCCGTGGCCCCGCTCCGGCGGCGGATCTTACTCGCACGCAACACTCTTCCTGCTAATCGACCTATGTATCAGCGGACGCACTTGTGCAATTAGGCTTCTCGGTAGCAAATAAAACGTACTAATGTAACCAACCATGTAGTCCGCCAACCCGCACTAGGCCAGCGTGGTGGACTATGGCCTAAACCCTCTCAATGGTAGAGGTGACCCATGCTCAGCAGTGGGCGTATATGGGTTGATGATGAATGTAACCAACAACGTGCCCGCACAATGCGCTAGCTCGCCCACTCTCTATGACGCCTGCACAAAACACCATATTAGAAATAGCTATCATTTGACACACGTGCAATGTGCATACGGCGCTGTACGGTTCCAATTACATAAACTAGTTTTGCAGACGTTGTGTCGCTGGCGGCTATCCTTACTACACGTATTACAGCTTGTAATCATTTTTCATTGAACGCGTAAAGTTGTGACGTCACATTGAATGTATGTAAAGGAAAAGTCCATCTGTTGGCACGGTTGGACGGAGTGGAGCGGAAAGGTTCGCATGCGCAGTTTAGCCTTGAATTAGAATAATACCGGCCTGTTGCAGGACTGGCTCGCGTAGCCGACTATTTATAAAGCTGTGTCCAAATTAGATCAACTGATAACGACGGGCTCATAAACAAACCATAATTATTGTGGATCCGACCGTTTTATTTTGTCGTCGTTTTTATTCCCCTCAAGTTTGTGGTTCACAAACCATAATTTTCATTTTTTATGTTTTTTAAGTGTAATTTTTGTTAGTTCACTGATTTCCACGACTTGCATCGAAATTCCAATTTGTTATAAAAAATGCAATGCTTATACTAAATAGAAGGTAAAATGAATCTTATTCCGTAGAAATTGCCGGTGTGTCCGTAAGTGAATGCAGATAAGATTATTTCTTCTAGCGCATTGCTTCTTGGTAACACTTCATCTTTTCTGCACGCAGCCTTATATGCAATTACAACGTCGGCAAAAAGCTTATGTAAATTAAGAACATGACATTGTGTGCTAACTGTGAAACAATTAGTATGCTAATAAGATGGTCTGCGTAAGACGTTAAGCAAGTCCATTTCTTTCAAATCATTTTTATTTCCGATCTATTTTTAAATAACGATTTCAACGCCTCCAAGATTTCTTTCGCGATAACAACTCAAATCTTGGAAATGATAACGAGTGCGAAATCGCCTCAAATTCGCTTTAATGTCAAAACTGCAAAATCACTTTTTAGGTAAGTATATCAGGCGGGATCGGGAAAGATTTCCACCTTTGAAACGTACCGTAAATAAATAAATTTCTGTTGAGGTTAAAACTCGGGAACTCTTCAGACTTATGAAATTACTAAGATTCGCGATGCGATGATATATGAAACAGTAAATCCATCGTTAATAATACGATTGTATATTTTCTTGCGTTACAGGCTTATCCTAGATTGTAGATCCTCGTGGTCACTTGGTGCAAGTGTGGGTCTGCAAGGGTTAAAGTGCGTGAGTGTGTGTCAGTTATGTGTGCAAAATAGCCTTTTTAATAGCTTTAACAATATATTTAGCTTTAACACTGCTGACTACACGCTTAAAAATTTCCTATAAGTTTCAGGTGAGCAAGTTTCATCGTTAAAAACCTATGTAATATTTAATTGTGGACAGACAATTTTATCCACATTAATTAACTTATCATCATTAAATACCAAGATCTTTAGGTTAACATTACATTTGAAGTGTACGACAAAAAGATAAACCATACACTATCAGCAATATATTGAGGATATATAGGCTCGGACCTCTTCTTCAACAACCTCTTCTTCACAATCCATTAAACTACATATATTAAAAAAAATCCGACTGCAGTTGACTAGCCCCGTATTTCGACCTATGCATAGAATAAGGTTACTTATAACTCTAACACCAAAGTAGTTTTTATGTCTAAAATAGAGTTAAAACTGTTTAAATATTGCACTAGTGGAGTTATAATGATCATAAATTTTGTTGTTGTTTGAAGAACATAAAAATTTACTGATAGTTTTGTGCCCATTTAAGTTTAAAGCGCTGAGAAAGGGAAGTTGTGCAAAAGCTCACATAACTTTATTCTGCGAATAGGTCGATTTATAAAATGAGAGGCTTCGAATTCGATCACCTCAATAAGACAAATGTTGGTGTGATCCATAAATATTTGTTTCGGGTCTGGGTGTCTGTGAGATCGAAAAGTCTCTCGTTGTTTCTTATGCCACAAGACAACTATCTCAGGGTCTGAAATATGTATACGACAGTTGGATGTATTTATTTGTAATTCACAAGGTCATATACAATACGTTAACGCAGTTATTGATTGGTTCAAAATGGTCAAATATTTAATGATACCTTACGCAATAGTCACTTAAAATAAATGCGTAATTTTAGCAAAGGCGGTTTATACCGTACCTGAGCGTGACGTAAACGTATAACCCAGAAAAACTCGATTCAATGTTTGGGCAACACGTAAAACTAAATAGTGACTCACACAATACGTGAGGACGCCATCTCAAACCTACTAACAATCTATTTCCCACTTATATTGTAAATGTTAAGGTGATTCTGTTTGTACACATATTTTCTCGCTGCGCTTTCATGCTTAAATCACTGGAACGATTTTAGATTTTTATGTACTATATGGGTTATAAAGGATTAACCGTGTAATATAAAAATTACCCAAAATTGATTATTTTAATTATTCACGTAGTTTTAATTTATCGCTACCAATCGGAAGCTTACGCAAACAAAGTAACGGATAGAAACTAGTGAAGCAATATACATGGCAAGTGTGTGCCACATACACCCACCACGCGCATCGTGAACATAGACAAGCATCTCAACAGCTCTCAATGAAAATGTTTCAATAGCAACAATACGATGCAAGTGTATACTCTACGGTGTATACATTACGCGTTTAAAAATAGTGGACAAGTATCGTCCTGGTTTAAACGAACCAAACGAGAGGCACGAAATCGATTCCCATGAAATGATATGTTTATGGCCGATGCGTTCGTCTGGTTTCTGTTAAGTTCGCAAAGTTTAATATGTAGCATCCGTGTTGGCACGACAAGTGAATCGCTCGGAGAGTTGACATTTCGTGCTCAAAATCATGAATCGTATATAATTAAATTCCACTCGCAATGAATGAATTCTTAACTAGGGATGTGTGACAAAAAGCTGTGACGTTTGCTTACGTTCAGTGAGAAGCGGTCGGCTCGGCGGAGGTCCCACAGCGCGGACGATTCAATATTTGCCATGGGCGGTGCGCGGGCAGGGGCGAGCGCCGCCGCCCGCCGAGATACTGGCCGAATGTTAATTTTCACGATGAAGCCATTTGTCGGACGTGCAGCGGCGTCGTAACGAGCCTGCGCCACATTTCTCGAAACCCATACGATATGACGACTGTGCAATGTCTATTGTTGCATGAATTATGCGCAAGACGGATTAGTGTTTAGCGATACAGACGTCAGTTCGGTGGCGGAGCACGACCGCCGGCGCGTAGCATGCACAGCACGTAACATCGCAAAAAATACATTCCTCGCACTCGATATTCTTATATCTGAGACGACGACATGTGACTTACATTTTTATCATGACACCATGTTCAAAATAAAACGTTTAATATGCATCTCCCCGCGGCTACCGAGGCGATATCGAGTTTCCCATGCGACATTCCTCACCGCCGCCCGGTGTTCTCGTAAATAACAACAAAACAATAAAACGCAACGCCATTCATTGACTTTTGTTGTGCGGCGAAAATTGTTGATGTAATGAGCCTCCATTGAACGATTATCCGCGTGCATTTTACGTTTTTTAATCGCGTAGACTGAGCGAGGCGTTCAGATCGCTTACGGTCATCCAAAAGTTCAATGGATGAGCATTTTAAAATAAAGAAAAAGCAGTAGGGCTGCACTCGACGAGTCGCGTTGTGTCAATATTGCTGTTGGAATAGAAACTTATATTTATTTGTGAAGTGGAGAGATGGATGAGGCGGCGTGTGAACGCAATGCTCGGTAACGGGCAGCTAGCGGGCTGGCGGACACACCGTGAGCCGTCCAGCGACCATGTCGCATCCGATGTCGACAAACTGACATTTCCGCTCGCAATCATTACCGTTCCGTTCACCACTTTCCAAAGAATGGAGTCGCTCGCGTTACGCACAATGTTTGAGCGACGAGTACATGTTCCACTCGCGTGTGCCTGCACAGTGTGAATTCATTTTCTTTGTGTATTTGTTCCGAGAAAATAGACAGTGGTGCCTAATACATGAGCTTTGGCGCGAGCACGTTATAAATTGTAATTTAAAGAATATCATTACATTGCAATAGAAACCTGTCAAAGGGAAATAAAACTTGTTTCCGCGTGTAAAACACATGCCGCGGGAATGACTGCTAATGGTAAATGGGACGCTTAATGACCGTGAGACGCAAGCAAACCAACGTCGCTTAGCTAATTTGGATAGAATTCGTCCGTCTAGGTATGCGGCCGTGCCTTCTGTTTGGTCTAGACGAGACGCAAAAAAATCTAATCTCGGAATCGAGAAAGCCGCCGTAGATATTGATTTTCATTTCAAAAGTGTGATGTATACTCGAATTAAGGAAACAAGTGATCTAGATTGAATGTTTGCAACTGCGAAAATAAGCAAGATATGCATAAAACACGTTTCGCTCGTATTCAGGGAGTTTCATGGATTTTAACACAAACTCTTACATCAAATATAACAATTATTTTAAATATAAATCATCAAAATTCTGAGAAGACAGCGTAGGGATAATGAAGCTGCTATAACAGGGGATAAAAGTATCACGAACACATGGCCCGATAAAGTGTACAAGGGTTTGTTCCCGACTCCAGGCACAATACAATATAATTGGAAACGCTATTCACACGGAACACCGTCTTGTCTCAGTATAACAACTACAGTGAAATATGTGAACAAAAAATATTTACAAAGGAATTGTATTCCACACTCGAATCATGAAAAAAGAAATAAAGTTGCTCTCTGAGATCATTATGATAGATAAATAAAACGGGCCATTGTGGGGGCTGGAGAGCGCATGGCATCGCGGCACCCGGCGCGACCTCACAACAAACACCACCGGACAAACTAAACTCACACAACCTATTCTTTTTCATATTTGCCTGTGATTTTGTTCGAAGCCTTATAATCTACCAATTAGCGCATCCAAATGTGGCCTCAACGAAGGAAGTAACGAGTTTACAACAAGCCAACATTTATGAACAACATTTCGGCTATCAATGGATTAATTGCCGGTTTTATAATCGTGTAGTGCGTAATCTATATGGCCCTCGACGAATTTGTAAAACAATGCGGTCGTTCCTACCTGATCAGAGACCGTTTTAAAAACGAGAGCTTTAAAAATAATCGGACCAACAAATCGAGTTGTTCCGACGTGTCGGTGCATGTTGTCGCTTTTTATCTTGCCCAAGTGGGATGTCCGCGCATGTTTTGTGTATTTTATGGTCATTTCATTAGGAATATTGAACCCAACGGCGACTTTGTGTTTTACAATTGACACATCATTCGCATAAATGAATACATGCTCAAATACATTTATTTAAATTATGTCAACATTTTTTATCGTCTTACTAAAATCGGTAGACAGTTTACTGTCAATTATGGCATTTTAGTATTCACAAACACCGCCTCATGTACGGTTTTTTGTATGTTTTTGCAATGAAGGTGAAAATGACCCCACCGGACGGTAGAGCTTGTTGAATGCGTATGAGTTTGAGTGTGTTGACGTGTTGAAAAACTTACAGTTCAAATTAAATTAATTTTATGCAGCAAACTAGGGACTAAAAAATACTAAAACCTAAACTATGACCATAATTGTCATGATGTACATGAAAGGACAATTACATCATATATGAATGGGGTCAATATGAAGTGAGAGGGGTTTGTCGGTGGTGCAGGCACGGTGCGAGGTGCGAGTTGCGAGCGCGGCCGATGTACGCGCCGGGCGGGTTGCGGCGGGGGGCAGGCGGGGGGACGCGGCGGTTTGTAACAAAGAGCCTTCCGGGAACTGCCACAATACAGGTTTGCGGCGACGTGCGATACCTTCGCAGATACCGCCCGCCACTGCCCAGGTATACCCGCATCCACTATTCACCAAACTCCGTATCATTTGTCACACCACAAAATGAACAGAGAACGGTAAATGACGCCACGCATGTATGTATACGCGTCCGTATACACAAGATCTAACACACGCATGTGATCGGGCATATATCGATTCTCAAAATTCATTATCTAGTATTGGTTCGTACTTGTGATAACTATCAACGTGTGACAAAAAATCGCCAAAACCGACTCCGCACGGCGCTGTACCGGGAATTTCGAAGACGTGTGACACGAATATAGATAACGAGGTGCGTCGACACCTAAAGTGTTATTGAGCACCTTTGTCGGTCCACTCTGGACGTGAAATTCAGTCAGTAATGCAATGAATGAAACTAACTAAGCTGGGCCGAGTCGTAAAGCGGTTTGACATAAAAGTAAAAGTGGGGTAATAAAACAAAAATCCCAGCGGCGGGGGCGTGCGGCAACCCGTTCCGGTGTGCGCTCGATTTATTACACACTGAGATGTCCACTCTCACTTCTCTACCTTTATCTGATTGACATGTATGACATAAACATGTGCAATGCGAATTATGCTTCTTTTATAACAGTATTCGTCATTGCCACATAACACCTTTGAACAAAGAGGTGGTTATTCCATGAAAGATTATTTTTTTGATAACAGAATAGTATAACAATTTGCTGAAAATAGCTCATGATAACATCGTGCGATATTTAATTAAATTCTAAACATATTTAAATGTATAAAAAGATTATTCACATCAATACGGAACTGAAAATTGTCATAATCTTTTTGAAGAAGTACATGGGGATAACTTATGCAAGAGAATAATATGTATCTACTAAGTATTAAAATTTCAATAAATTTGATACATAAAGCAAAGCGATGTTAATAAAAAAATATTAAATGCAAACCAATTCGATTAGTTTTTGTACTAGGCATCATTTACCATCTGTTACGATATCTTATCTAGTTCGTATGGTGAATTCAAGGTCTGTGGACATCTCTATAAGCGGCTTAAGGCCGCCGAAGTACATTATTGTAAAAAAGAAAATGCGCGTCGACCGTGCTCCTTTTGCAGACTCACGGATGTTTCATTCACAATCACAAATCAGAAAGGTGACATATTTCTGTACAAACACAACTTGAACATTAATAATTATATTTTCCCTAGACATTCTTATGTAATATAATAAACACAATTCAGCGGAAATTGTAACCATGAAAAGCAGATAAAAACCTTTTAGACGTAAAGCAATACAAAATTCATAGAAAAAAATATTGATTCTATGAACCCAGTATTTGTTGAACTTTATCTATTTATCCAGGCCATTTCCACAAAATCGCTTTGTATATTATTTGACTTTAATGATAGACCTAATAAATATAAATAAGTCATAGAACTAGCTTTAGGTCTAATTCTTTTTCTATACAATTAAAGATCCTAGAAAGAAATCCGATATAAAATATTAAGGCACAACTGTGTCTTATTTCAGTAAAAGGTTTATTTAAATCACTGAATGATATACGAAGGTATGATATGTTAAAGTTTATGTTTATGTTATGTTAAGCTTCTTGAGAATAAACAAGGAGCTTTAAGTGCAATTGAAATCTTGAACTTGTTAATGTTTATTCTACATACCAATAAATTATATACTTGTCGGTTTTGCAATTCTATTTTCAAATTATTTTCTTGAATTGCCATTTTTTATAGGAAGAAAGAAAATATATTTGATGCGCAATAAAAAGACACTGAAACTGATTTACTCAGAAAGAGTCAGGGGAGCTGCATTTATGTATGTAATAGATTGAAGCCCACCGAAACTAGTCAAAACCGTGCACAAAAATAAAGCCTTTAAAAAAAATTTCCATTTTTCTATTTATCAATAGGGATCAAAATTGATTCATAAACTTTTCAAACTCTAGCCAACGCGATGGTCTGAATGCTGAAGTAATTGAATTTGAGTCGCCACCGTCAAATTTAAAAAAGCGACCTGCTTGGGAAGTTTCCCAATAAGGCTAACAAAGACGAAAAGTAAAATCTTGTGACATTTTTATTGTAAAAATTCGATACATTTCATTTTTTTAAATATGAAATTACGTCAAATAATAATAAATATCTTTAAACGCCTTTTTAAAGGAAGAAACAATATAAATTAAGTACCTCGCACATAATTATGATACGAGTTAGGAAACAAAAACCCGAATAATCTGTAACCGGTTTTAATTATTTGATCGATCATATGGTTTTTAATACATTTCTCGGTACTGTCACATTTGATACAAAGTACATATATACGCGGAGAGACAAGTCATTCTGGCGAAATAACGATGACGCTTGTACAAATCCGCAGACGGATGTAATGGTGTTACGCCATACCTATTGAATGTTTCTCGGAAGAAATAAATACCATCCTGGTAATGCTTATTATTTGGTACCAGCTATTGCAGCGCTTGTAAAGATCTATTGCTCGGTGGAATTGCGAAATAGAGGTCGCAGGGCAGCAAAAGGCTTAATGTCCACACCTTTGACATTTCAAAATTGTGCGTGCATTCACACCTACTCAACACGCAAGTTGATGGTAAAAAACAGCGTAGGAACATACCTAACGGAACTTCAGTAAGGATTTCGCAAGAAGGTTTTTAGGTACGAGCCTATCGGATCGCGAATAGATTGTATTTACCTAATAAAGTTATTTCTGCATATTTGTACCTACACAGACACTTTTGTTATTGTGATGTTATTAGCGAATAGAACGATAAAAATTGGATATACGACGTTGTTTCGTCTTATGAAACTGTCACGTCAACGAAACACATTTAAAAAAATTGAATTTCACATTTTAAATAAAATTGATACAAAGACCGTAGCCATCGGAGGTTACGTCAATACACTTCATTCTTAGAAAATGTTTGACTCGTGACCTAATCTAATGTTGTAAGATTTAAAAAACCAAAAAGTAGGAACGATTAGCGTCAACAAGAACATGGGCAAGTGCTGGTTTATTCTATTGTTAAGAAAAGTACGTAAAAAGAAGTACAAATGGCATTTGGTAAAAGGACATGAAAAGGCATATGGAATATCAAGGGAAAGGCTAAGACCGTAAGGGCGAAGAGTGTTTGTACCGTCTTTGAAGTAACAAACATAAAAGGGCCGAGTGCGTGTTTAAGAATTCATAAATGTTAGTGTTTGTGCAAATAAAATGTAAGGTCGGGATCTCGGACTCGTTACTCCTACTCCTACGCCTGTTCATTTCACAAAAATCATTTTTATTTCACAATATTATTTATTTTTGTCAAGTTTACTATATAACATCCATGTTTCGTATTACATATTGTATGTCGACAGTGGCACGAACGGTAAAGTTTATCCTACTTTGTCTTTAACCCACAACGAAAATAACCAAAATAGCATATTCAGGAGGAACGTGAAAAGTCAAGTTGTAAAAGCAAAGAAAGTAGCCTTCCCTTGCGAATACTATCCGTCATTACAAATAGTTTTGTCATGATACACATAACGCATAATTTCTACTTTCACATTCAGGAAAAAAAATTTGATCCAAGTGAGTCACGGAAGAGTTTTGAGGAAAATATTACAATCATTTCCACACGTATTTGATCAATGTTAGGGTTTATTATATTGGAAGGTAATCGTATACAAGGTCTCATTAATTTTTTTTACTCAGAGTTAATTCCCTCGTACTTGATGTGGTAATGATAGCTAAGATCCTGCTACTTCACGTTTTAAGTAAGTAAAGCAATCAGTGTTACTGCCACGTGTATCGATAAACGCACATCTTTCTTATCTTAAATGATGAAACAAAATCAAAACAATGTTGAAGGTTGAACCGGTTTCATATCGCTACATCAAAAAAATTGTTGCCATTTCGGACAGTTCATATCGTGTCCAAAAACACAATTTAAATCGGCAACAAAAAAACATGTTGATTGCTAAAATCAAACCTCAAAGTATTAAACAACGAAATGATATCTATTTTTTGCCAGAAGTCATTTGCACGATTTTATGGATCATTAATAAATACTACTACTTCCAACGCTTGCTTATGTAGTCTCATGTCTGTTATCCAGAAGAGGTAGGCAGAAATATATTTTTACATTAACATTTTACCACTCATACATAGACAAAAAGTTGTAGGTCAATTGCCTTTTGAGACTAGTAAGAAACATTGACAGACTATCTATTGAATTATGAACACAAAAATAGACAAGTTATAAGATAAGATAAATAAAGTCAACCTCACATGTTATGTACTACGTAAATTTTGGAAGGAAAAATATGACCAAAAGGATTTCAGAATAAGAAAATGTGTTAATCCTTTTGTAGAAAGCTTATTGCTCGTCTTTTTATTATGCGCAGTTAACGAATTCGCGTTGGAGTTTTATTAAAGTAGCGCATCCAATATTTTAAGAATTCAAAGGGGTTATTGTGTGAAATATTTATTTTCCTGGTGTTTGCATGGTTTTTTATTAGTGCCATTGATATTTTTTACACTTGAATATACATTACAATTTACTTTTTCGTTATTAAAAATTCCCGAGATTTTTAAAGTGCTGACAACGGAGTCTCTATTATTAAATTAAATACAGCTTGCTAATATAACAGAGAGAAACGAAAACAGATACTTTAAATTCTAATTTAGTAAGGGTCGAAATTCGAACCGTTATATTCAAAATAAGATTTTCTAATATAAATGTATGGCTTCATCATATCTGTTAACAGAGTGACCCGCGATCCAAAAGGAAACACAATACAACTCGGTATGAATGTTACATTTTAGATATCCATCGTTTGTTTTCTCGTTTAATGTTTAAATACGTTTATTACGGATACGATAACAGAAGATTTTTTGATTTTCGAAAGTTAACTTACGTGATAATATATAAGTACCTACCATTCTTATTTAATCGAATTACCAAATCCTCCTTTTCTTCAAGAGATAACATAGCCACCTTATTGCATATTGTACATTATCCATAACACTATTATGCTTAGATAATTACTGTATTTAGGTTAATCAGAATACCAACGAAAGTTTAAGGTTTGAATAAATTTAATGTTAAGATAATGATAACTGAAAAAAAAGTTGATCACACAAACACTTCTCACTTCACAATCTTTCTTCACTCTAATCAACTGTACTACAGAGCAGCAACAGCTATAGAGCCATAAGGGCTTAGTCGACCACATACTGTCGCAGTGCATCATGTTCGGATTTCGTAGAAAGTTATCGTGGTGTTTTCCTTTACCGTGAAGCAGGTTTAATTCATTATGAATACATTTTACTCCGAAACTTCAGAAGCGTTCTCTTAAAGTTTCAGCCTGAGGCACCTCTTCAACAGTCTACGTCATATGTTTACGTACATTGCAGTATTTTAATGAAAGGTGTAAACAGAGCTTATATTACCGTTTCTGTGTGTTGTTTGACACGTGCACTTAAGAATATATACATACACATTCGGACGTAGTGGTGCAGACTTGATTACATGCCGTTGCGATATGCCAGTTGCCTTGGCGAAGTAAAAACGTAACAACTAAGCACCGGCAAAAAATTACCAAGTTCGACGAAATGGTTCGGCACTCGGCACTGAAGCATTCGGCACGGTGATTAAATGTATCTTCGTCGGGGTCAATGACTTGTGCGATGACCTTGGTCAAGTTGTTAAACCTTATCTGCAGCCACTTTCACCCGTAAAAATCAATAATTTTTGTGCAACGTTCGAAACGTTTCTAAGAAATGTTCACGTGGTGCGTGATGATGTTATGCTTTGCAATTTAACAAGTTGAAGCAAGTGGATAATGACATAATCCGTTGGCCCGACGGCCTAGAGTTTCATATCACAAGCACTGTGAGTCACGCAAATGAATTTAGCCCATTTCAACATTATATACAAAGATGTATTGGCTTTATCTAAATAAACAGTTAAGGATACGCTTGATCGCGTTGCGTTCATACATATTGCCAAGAATATATGAGTGCTTTATTTTTGTTGATGAGTATTTTGCATGGTTCATGTTCTAAGAAACACGTTTTTTGTAGCACCAGGTTGTGACACGGCGCGCGATGTCAGTAGTTGGCAGTGAGGGCGCGCTGTGCTCCGTGCGTCGTGTGATCGGCGAGCGCTCCGACTGACTCGAGTAACAAGTGCCAATCACTACTTCTCAGAATTGCACTTGTTTTCGCACCAGGTGCACTCATACTGCGTATTGATAAATATAACTTTTCAACTTGATAAATATTATACGGATAGGTGCCATTTGACATAACACAGATGACGATAATCTGCGGACAGGAATATTAATAGTTGCTATCTGGTATTCGAATTATTTATTGGATGGTATATGCAAACATGCTTACCGCTATCTATGAAATCCAAGAAACAACACTGCACTCTATAGTGGTCGCCTTTAAAGGCAGAACCACCCCGGAACGGCCCGTTTGTGCTGTTATTTCACCAACGGCGTGTCGTCGCCGCTTGTATGGTGCATTCCGGTTTACTAACCACGTTCTATGTCAATATCAATATATATTCGTGAATATATAATACAATGTATATATTTATATGTTCGGTAAAAGTTAAAGCCAAACTGAACTGTTTTCTCAGATAACCAAAAAACTGTTTGAGAATATGTTGTTAATTCTTCATTAAAACTATCAGAGTGTAAAAATACATCAAACAGATGGATCCATTATTTAAATACATAATCATAAACACAGTCATTAAAAGCAGCGGATGTCAATTAAAATATGAAAAAAAGAGCTAGTAGCTATTAAGTTCTGCGAATTGGATACAATAAAACTGCTTTGCGTACAATCATTTCATATTATCCAATCTCGGACATGTTATCATCGCTGTACTTCATTAAATGAAAAAGCTTTTATATCTGTTTCGTGGATACAAGATTAGTATACATTACGCAGAATATTACGTTTTAGATGTTATATTTCAGAGTGTTCTCGATACTAGAACTTAAAACGCACTAGAACAAACTTTTATCTTAATTTATCAACAAACATTTTTCTCTAACTCCTGTCACATTTGCCATTTATTTTGTTTAAGGCATGCACAAGGGATATGCAAATGTAATTCTGCATCCAGGATTCACCAATTACTTATAAATTCCCACGCTATAAGGGACTAGCTCATAGGTTTTCACGTATTTTTGCAGATCCCCTGCTCATAACTGAGAATTTTCCTTTTAAGTATACCAAATAATATTTTGCTTCAGCCGGAAACCGAACTCGCGACTCTAGATGATATGGGACGCAGTTGAGCTGAGAGACCATTATGCAGTCATTTCAGAGAAGCTCGCAACTTTACATTTTACCTTAGTAGACAAACATTCGTAATGTTACCATATTAAGGGAGATGGTCTAAATTACATAGTCTAGTATGGTTACCCCGTAATAAACGTTTACCTGCATTTTTTGCAACTCGTAATTATCATACCAAACGTTTAAAAAGTGTGTGCTTAACTCTAATAAAAGGTGGCAACTGGCAAACAATTCAAAAATCCTTGTTCATGACACTTTGGGCACAGAATCGCACTGCTGATGTCTTGCTTAACTATCATTTGGGTGAAACTCTCTTGACAGAACATGTACCGTACAACGTCGACTGAGATCGAATAGGGACAAACAATAATCTCAGCAGCGCGGCATAATGAATGGACTACTACAAACAGATTGAATAATTACGTCCAGGAATGTGAACGAGCATAATAAAATTGTTCTGAATTACCAATTCATACGGCATTGACTATACTCAGCACGGTTCCACCGCGGATTATTTGTCCGCTGATTAGTTCCATACATAAAATCCGCGGCTATACAAATCACATTATATTCTATCCAAATTCGCGTCATTTCGCTAACAAGTACCTATTCAACCGTGGTCGATAATATCCTAATGTATTACCTCGAAAATTAGTTTCTGTGAAAGGGATCAATCAGTTATTGAAGATAATAACCGAGTCCTTTCTCAGATTACGATATTGATAATAATGTGTTATATCGTAGAGACAGACCTTGATCTTCTAGTAGATTTGTTAGTAGTGGACGGCAAAGGTGGCCGACACAGTTAGGTCTTTACTTTGAGCTACTTTAAAACAATTATCTTTGACTCAAACAAATGTACATCTTATGTTATTACTCGCTTTTTTCAACAGTTTCTAAACATTGGGAGTCTCATTGATATATGAAATGATGGGTTTCGGTAGGGTTGGTACATCCATCTACATAAACAATGTGTGATCATATCTGATAGTGATTAGTTTTCTTTTCCTAGGGCCTCATAAACTTCAATGAGTTTATGCGATCAGTCACACAACAATGATAGGATTAAAAAAAAAGAAAATGAAAGAAAAGATAATATCCTTGTTGCAAGAACTAGGAACACTCTTCAAGTCAAAGTAAATGAAGTTCAATATTAGTCTTGCTAAAAATTCATAAATATAATTTTATAGAATAACTTAATCATGGGAAATACATGCAATCTTATCATGTTTCTTTGGTAATTTTCGAGATAAACTACTCTTTTGGATATTCCCGCTATTAGTGTAAACGTTATCAAAACCAGAAATAACACGAGCGCTCCGCAAGTGTTGAAACACCGCTCGCTGTTCAATGAGCTACTTACAGAATAGGCTAAGCCATGAAAACATATATATCAAAGATACATTTTGCGACTGAATATACCTTTAGTCTGAATTCGAAGGTTTTTTAAGTACATCAAAAGAATATCATATCAAACACAGTTTCTAAAAGCCACACATCAATGATATTACATTTCTGTAAAGCAATATAATAGCGGCTTCAAAGGAAAATATAAAAGAAAGGGAGTATTTCACACACTTCGCATCAGTATGTGGACGGGTGGCGTGAAACCTCCGTGGTTATATAATCCGCCTAGCCACGAGCACTCCCGACCCAGAGGTTAGAGAACAGATCCTCTGAACCAAAGCTTCATCAAATATATGCAACTTGCTAGGTTACAGTCGGTTTTTATTTATTCATGGTAACGCACATTTCATCAGGTACATATCTTTACGAAATCAAATAGAAGGTATCATTATTTATTCGATTTCTAAAATATGTTTTTCGTTATGTGAATTTTTAAATCAAGGGTATCTGAATCTAAATAATGTCAATAGTAAAATATTTTTTTTTTATTATTGTCAACATGAAATAAAAAGTTTCAAGAACATAAAACAGGGCTATAGACTCAATCAATAGTGTTCCTTAACATAAATCTTGACAGCAACGTGCAATGTAATCCCAAGCTTGTTATAGGCAAATTTTCCACAGTATGCTTTCACGGAACTGGGGTCTAATTACGGTTTCAAGCCTTTATCACGGTAGCTGACTAATTAGGAAGGAACTTGAATAAAAAACCGGCTGCATTTTCCTATGAGTCCGCGAAAATTTGGACCATATACAACAAGCTTAATTACGAGACGTTTTGAAATAAATGCCCTTATTTCATGGAATAATCGGTGTAAATATCGATTGTTGAAACATGGTTAATTTTTTTCCGCTAGTTAGAAATTAGGCATAAAAGTTAATGAACTTTATTACATTATCCCATACAGCAAGCTCTTTCAACGCATGTATAGAAGGAAACAGTAATCATAAGAAATCTTTTCAAAGTATTGCGTTAATTCTCGAAGTATGCGAGTATGCAACTTAAATGTATTCGAAATAAGAAAGTAGTAATTCTACTTATAACAAAATATAAAGCTTCTCTTGCATATAAGAACTCATTCATATAGTTTAAACTTTAAATTTCATATTCTTATAGTGAAATTCTTTTCTATGATTCTCTTCTTTTTATACTTCGGTTGTATTTGATAACTACATTTTTAAGGTACTACTATAACCTTTTATTTAACTTAAGAATTTTTTTTCGATGCAGTCCGCTACGAACATTTTGCAGAGCATTGGGAATGTTATCGATTAGGCTTCATCAGCAAAATATCTTACCCTATTGAAAATGTACAACTATGACAAGTGTTAAGCTTCAATTCATTGCAAATAAACATGAAGTTTGTAGTGATGGAGTCTGACGCGAAACGAAAGTTCAATCGTAAATTGACTATTATCGTTATTTTCGCGCGCGCAAATAACATTTCCGAGAATTTTCTGCTTATCGACGTCGGCCAACACCTGTGTCCGTTCAGTCAAAAGCTTAATCGGAAATCATTTACCATCGTATTCAGAAAGGAATGTGTGACGTAATTGAAGATAGACTTTAAAAAAAACTTTACCATCCGTAACAATATTAAATGTATGCCGGAGGCTATACTTGGAATTAGGGTGAGCCATCCAGTGCGCTGCGATAGAAGGCCCCAGACATATCGACCTGCCTAAGGTACAAAACGGAGATTTTAAGCTTTAATCCTTAGGTAGGGTATGCCAATACGCTGTCAGGATATTGGCAAAGTAAATTTAAATGAAAGGCAGTTCTCAATTTTCATGCATTGTTCCGACAAACCTGAAGCAACTTTGTGAACAAAATTTTAAAGCTAAGTTGAGACTACAATCCAAGGAGGCCCCTACTAAGCAGCAGGGCGTTTTTGAACTATGTTATGCTAATTATCCGATGATTACATCAATAGTCACGAAATACTGACTTGTATTTTTAACTTAATTACAAATAAATAAATAGTTCGTGATTCAAGATATTTTATTATTTAATTTAACAGAATAAGTAAAGATTTTATTGTAGCACATATCAAACGTACACTCTACTATAATGAAACAAATCTATTCTCGTTGGTTAAGATCACGGTTGGAATGAAAGAGTAACTTTCGCACAGCCACTACAAGGAACCAAGTATTCGATGCCGAACTTCTCCCAGATTGTACAAACCTATGCAACTCTCAAATGTACACAAATGAAGATCAATCCCATGCCAATACAAACTTCATAGTCAGAAAACATTCAATACACTCTCCTATTATATGGTTTGTCTACCAAAAAGTTTTAACGTAACAGTTACCATTAGTGCTTCCACGTAGTAGAATAGTTTTCGGAATGAATTTCAATTTAAAAAATCATTTATTTCGAACCAATATTTTTTGTTCACTATTTTCTTTCACCCAAAATATGGTTAAATTAAAAAAAAACATGTATTTCAAGTACATAAAATTTAATAATAAATACAGCAAACATTTGCTCAGATAGTTCTATCTATCTGAAAACTAAACAAATCATATTATAGAGTGAGATAGTTTGTGCCACGCCATAATGGAATTACTATACGATTGGGTTGACTCGACTACAAGGTACTATAATCTCACTGAAAACTTATGATTGAATGAGGGAAGGGTAAGTGAAAATGATAGAATGAATATTCTTATTCTAATTGGTCAGTAAAATTGTATTGAGTGGCAAGAACAGTTTGGTTTGGCCCTGACACACTACTCACAGTAAATGTGGAGCATATATTATAACTCTTAATCATCAAGACAAAAAACTGAACTGTTCCATAATTACTATTTCCTTTGCTCACTAATGCCCGTATTCCGTAACACTAAATGATGAAATAGCTCTACATTCTTCTCAAAGATTTGTTAACAAAACATTCGACCATAGTCAGTTCATTTTTAAAGCTATAGAAAATGTAACGTATATTTTAATATGAATTCTAAAAACCCGTAAGCCGCTATTTAACACAGATAATATTTACCAGGAATCGTGGGATTAAAGTCTGCGCAAAATGTACGGCTTCAGTGGAATGTACTAATAAATTATTATATGTACATACGTATGTTAACAAGCAAAGAACTTGCAGAGAGGGGAAATTGAGAAGTCTAAAGTCCAATTTTCAGTTAAAATTATAATCAGCCACATGAATATTCGAGTTAACTATATTTTTCATCGGAATGATAGACGAAATTCAAAATTATAATTAGTTAAATTTGACATTGGTCAGTCGTTCAAAAATTAAAGGAGTCGTTGGAATCTTTTGTATAGGTGATATTTTGCAACTGTCTTTTAAAAAGGGCGTCTATATTATATCAACGTGCTAGATGACTTAGTTGATTTTGAGGCATCTCGTGTGCCTGATCGATGTCTTTGAGACAGATAATATATCTCTAAATTGGTGCATTCTATGTGTATAATTACAAATGACCGGTCACGGTAAACTTCATCAACCCATATTCGCCCACTGCTGAGCACGGGTCTCCTCTACCATTGAGAGGGTTTAGGCCATAGTCCACCACGCTGGCCTAGTGCGGGTTGGCGGACTACACACCTAAGAAATTCCTAAGAACTCTTAGGTGCGCAGGTTTTATCACGATGTTTTCCTTCACCGTTAAAGCAAGTGATAATTCAATGTGAATACACACATAACTTCGAAAAGTCAGAGGTGTGTGCCTGGGGTTCGAACCCGCGACCGTCGAGATTCTCGACCGCGCGCCCAAATCACGGTAAACATAGGCTACAAATTCCAATAACATGCTTCCCTGCGACATATTCCTCTGGTTCACATTTACTGGGTCATCGTAGGCTCAGTTCTACTCTGCATCGATCGTAAAGAATATAGATGTGTGTAACACACGCAATTGCGTCAATTCCGCTCACTACGCATGGTGTGTTCTACTTATTTACTTGAAATGTGTATCTTTAAGGCACTAGACCGAAACGGGACTGTCCTTAAGGTTCAAATATGCAGTTGGCGCACGTTCTAGCGCAAATAATTTTGCTGTCTGGGAGACAACCTATACGTAAATATTGTTAACGTTGAATTACTCACCATTCAATGCTCCTATAGCCTTTGACGCAGCAGTGGATACTCTTGAATTTGTCTTCGAATCCGTATTCCAAAGGCACGGGCTCCTTTGTGAACTGCATCCATGTTGAGTTGGTAGGGAAGGTGTGCACAGAGCAGTAGCCGGCGGATTGAGCTGGCGTCGAGGCCGCCGCTACCGCCAATAGTAATAACCACCACCCCATCCTGCTATTGTAGCATCCTGGTAACAATGTACAAGGGGTTAATGGTAATACGCCATTATGTAAAAACTAGAATATACTACAGTCGATGATTATTATACATTGTAGGAATAGGGAGCTAGATTTTATGGAACGTTCAAAAATGGCATAAGTGCTGATGATCGTTGACCGTCTAAGAAATATTAGGTGGTGTCCGCCTTGTAAAGAAGTAATTCTTTTAACTATTATAGTAAGTTTGTGTTAAAACGTTCACACGTAAACCGCCCAGATAAATTGTTTTACAGACAGATAGACCTCTAATAAAGGTTATCTTCTTTCATCACATTGGCCATAGCTAGGAAGAAAAAATAGGCGTTGGAAAAAACGGAAGTGCCTTTCTCACTCCTTTTGCCAACGGCTTATGATTAAAAACGTTTATCTCAGGGTTAATTACATAAAAGCTTTGGCGTTGATTAAATTACTCGAACAAAGCGCATATTTTACACATGAGTTATCTTGACGCTCATTTTAGCCTTAAATAAAATACTGAAAAAATAACACAGAAATTAACATTTTTGACATTAAACAGCGTTAATGTTATTGAAGATATAAAATTTGTAATTGAGTTCTGATAAATAGGGACTATCGAAACGGATATTTTTAGAATTTTAATTTATAGAAACTAAGTAGCTTACAACTGCCTTCAATTCCGTACTTTTTTATGTGACGCATTGGCAGGGCTAACAATGAACATAACTGGTGTGACAAGTCAAAAACCAGTATTATTCAGTTTATGAATGGAATGGACGTAAAAAAGTAACATTTTTATATACTTTTCATGCTTCTTGCCGTATGCTATGCGTAGATGTAGATCTATAGACGTAGATGAACAACAGATACGAAATATCTGAAGAATAAAGCGATCAACAGACGATTAAGTAAGCAACTCTCGACGGAACGAAAACAGCAACAGGCTTTAAGTCCTTTTTAAGAGTATTTAAAAAAATACACACACACAAACATTACGGCTACACAATATAAAGGGGGGTAACAATTATTTGTTAATACTCCAAAGGACAATCAAAACAACAGATCCTTATCAATATTATGAATGCCAAAAGTGAGTCCGTAGTAGTTTGTCAAGTTGAAATCTTTGAATATATCTAAAAATATTATAAAGATGACTATTCTTTGAAGATGGTTTATAAGCTGTATAATAGTTGCAATAGGATTCTTATTCTTAAATACTTATTGACGTAAGTGAAAACAAACCAGTATAAAAAACTGACCAAGCAATTCTCATGATCCTAATATCAACCACGAGTGACTTATGGACCCACTAACACTCAGACCCGAAAATAAAGTGTTTTCTTAAATATTTCTCTTTGTTTTCTCATTTCACTAACTTGGCTAGCGCCACGGGAGAAATCTTATAATACCTGTATAGCGCAATCAAATATATGCGGGTACAAAGAATACTTGATAAAAATGAAACCAGTTTATTCTTGGAAGGATTTTAATGATAAAACTGTAAGCCTTGAATAAATTACACAAATAGTGTTCAGTATATAACGATAAAGATTACGAGAGATAAGGAGAATTTCCGCGCAAGCGCCAGATAAGTTTGCACGGATTGTTATGTAGGTAACACCGCAAGCGTTGCAGGAATTTCCGAACACGCCGACATGGATCGACTTTGATGAACGTTAAGGAACAGCCGTATAGTACCTACATATTTGTTTCAGGTAATAGTACGAGTATGTTATACCTCCTAATGTTGCCTGTTAACCGCATATCGTCATCCCTTATGCATCCCACTGCTCCTTTACAACTGGGAGAGTTTATTGCTTAGTCCACCACTCTAATCAAGTGCGGGTTAGAAAATCTTCCCAATTCAAGTAAGTAATTTAATAAGTAACCGATAGTTCATTGCAAAAACAGACAACTTCGAAATGTCAGAGGTTTTGTGGCTGGGGTTTAAACCCGCCGAGAGTGGCTGTACCTACTAATGTTACCTATTAACCGTTACTGTTACTGTATGAGGAAGTATGATACACATAAAAGTGAGATATTTATCGGAAAGTTCATGGTCGGCGGTGACCACTTACCGCTTTTGTTTTACGTTGTTTTTTTTAGACACTTGTTTCTACTCTCAACGGCCCTTTACTTCATAACTTAAGCTTGGTTTTACAATATTATTTTCTTTATATTTAGTAGAACAACTTTATGATCACACCATGACAAGCAAATACATTAAAAAGTAATTAAAAGTATATACTTTACATTTCCACATTATGGACACGTCACACACACGGATCCATTAGTCTGCGAAACAAAGTAGATTCGAATACTTAAATTAATACTTGAAAGTAATAAAAACTTCGCAACAGGCATCGTGTCACGGCACTTAATATAAGGATTAAACTTAAAACATCCGGTCGTGTATCATTAAATAAATTACATCGATTTTATGTCATCGCCTTTACAGTTAAACGGAGATTCGTCGAGACCGGATAATGAAGGAAAAACATTTTGAAAGACCACCGTTAATATATTGGGGTTTAGCACGTTTCGCGGATGTAGTCACACATCGGACGGCGGTATTCGCAAAGCTACGTAATGGAGTTGATCGTAAAAACTGTATACTGTTAGATTATTCAAACCCGACCGGAGCGTGAAACTTTCACCGTTCTCTCAGCACTTCACATCCATATTCTGCGTCATGCATATTGTTTGATTATTTATTACACATTCAAGTCCATTAAGCTAAAATAGGTAAAGCGGCTCTATTGTACATTCAAGTACGGATGCAATCATTTTATGCAAATGATTATCACGGTACAATGAGCGCAGTAGCGCCTCGTAGTAAGAAATTAAATATAAAAGACATGCCAAGTGGCGAGATCGTCAACATCTTACTTATTTAATCTTTTTCTATGGTATTTTTATGATGGATGAGAAATTACGCACACTGTATTGTATTGCCTTTTATGTGGATAACTTACATACATACATTATATGTAATCTCACGCGTGTATTTATGAAAGAGTAAGCATAGGTGAATTGCCAGGTTTGTGTCAGTCCCACGTATTACAAACGAACCTATTGTCATTTTACAAGGAAATTTTCAGTCTTGGTGCTTCTAGTGACAGTTTACCAATGGATCACCCAGCATCACTTTGCCAGGGAATCAAACCCGAAAAAATTATAATTGTATTAATGCAATATAAATTATTTTACATTTATTTCTGCCAATAATCATCAGAGTAATTTCAGTGATTAACGCTTAAAAACGTGATAAAATACCAGTTCGAATTTTCCATATCATTAAAGATTTACAGAGTAACCGGCAAAGTGAAACGATTTTAATTTCCATGATCAGTCATTGTACCCGCGTGAAATATAATAATATACACGCCAATGATGCAAGCGCACACACCACAGAGTAAATAATATAATTGGATATTTTAAATATTATGAAATTATAATGAATCAAACAAATGTAATGATTTGCGGTAGCGATAACCGTATCACACTATTGTAATCGGCGCTTGTATTATAATATCTGTACCACTAAGTCGCTTTAAAATATGAAAGCATTAGTCATGTCTGTGACTAAGAAGCAACAAAAACGCTTGGACGTGGAATAGAATTGTAAATATTTTAGTCAATGCTCAATAACTTATGTTCATAACTATGAGAAAAATATTAAAAGACGCCTAAGGAATATTTGTGGATCACACAAACATTTGATTTGTAATCATTTAAACAAAAAGTAAATCGGCGCTTTTTATAAATAATTAATAATAACATTGCAATTGTTATTTGTATGAAGGATCTGTCTGGATTTAAAAACGCCCTTGGAGGAGGAAATCTTTTAACCCCATGGTGAAAAGGACAGCTTCGAAAAGTCGGAGGTTTATGGTTGGGGTTTAAGCCCGCGAACATCTAGCTTTGAGTCACAAACCTAAAATCCATTTTTCACCTCATGGTAAAATAATTAAGCGATATCAGTTTAACTCGGAAATGTTACCTACTCTTGCGTCAACGTCATTCGGGATTTTCCATATTTTATGCATTAACCGCTCACCGAACAGCCGCGATTGTCCAACAACCCACAAATATTAATGGAAAATTAAATATGGTATTAAATTTATACAGGTTTCATGTATCCGTAATGTAATAATATTATAACACTGTGTGTACTTAGTCTAGCCAATAACTGCGGCAAAAAAACCGAGACGATCCAACGGTCACGGCAATTTGTTATCTTGAACAAAGAAGAAACGAGGAGGCGCGATCACTTCGCCATTCTTGTCTGGTTCTTTCACACGGATGGGTTGTACATACGACGGGTAATGGTTTTCATGCATTATCAAACGTAAGAACAGACGAAATTTATCAATGGACTCAAAGTGTAGCGGCAATATCTAGTTAATAAGTTGGCTAAAGCCTCACTGTTGCCTACTAATCTTCTAGATAGTCTATGTTATCACCCTTCGACTAAAATTTAAGTGAATTAAAAATCTTAACTCGTAAAATCTTAATTTACCTGATTCCGGCATGATTGGCGCTTTCTTGGGGAGGTCTACATTCAGCAATGAACGACAATAGGTTCAGTATAAAAAATATTAAATTTAAGTTAGATACGCTATAAACATACTATGGCCTTAGTTTTAGTGCATGTTCATGGTCCCAAGGCGTAGGCAGACGTGTATTTCTGCACCCACATTATGCCAGTTATGTGATCAGTCTCACGTAATTGGAGGAGAGCCTATTGCCGTCCAAACTCCGTGATGCTACTGAGAATTTCGTAATGAAAAAAAAACAATCTATAAACACTGGATTCCAGTGTTTATAGATAGAAGGTTCCAGTGACTGGAAACTTTAGATCGCACGGTACATGCTTGTGCAACTAGACCACGATACAGTTAATATATGATATATTTAATACCCCCGGACCTGTTGGGAAGCAAAGGGTTAATTTTGGAGTAGCCACAGCCCGCACACGTATTGCCACATAATTCGACGAACTGAACAAACGTGACATCAGTGGACTGGTGGAATGGGGTACCACTTACATTGAAATGGGGTGGAAATCACGGAATTGTAGGCATGTTGCGATGGATGACCTCATGTTCGACATGCGTGACCACAATTTCTTAGAATAACATCGTTTGTGAGGACACAACATCGTCATATACAAGTTTCATTTGCTGCACTAAAGCATTTTGTCTATGCCCAGTGCCACTCGGAACGTTTAAAAGTAAAAAACGAAACGAATGTCATAACTTCTTGAGATAAGCCGGAACAAACGAACAGAGAAAAAATATTAAAAAATGTTTTTCTGGTATACCACTGTATACAAACATGTGTGTACATCTATATGAATTTAGTAATAAGCGGTTATTTTTTTTTTTACAGTCACTCCAATTGTATTGATTTGTATATATAATAATAGTGTAGATTGTATCAGTATAGATATTTGCCTACATAGCTGTTCTGTTACATGTAGTTCTCTATACTTTTCGAGAGGATGTTGAATTAAGCTGTTAGACAAGCGAGTACCTTAGAACCGTTGTGAAATTTCACCCACAGTTTGCTAACTGGCTTTAGAAGTAAACGCTTATATTCTAGAAATTCTAGGTAAATATAATGAAGTTTGTTTTCAAAACGTGGAACGTTATAACACCGTCTTGTAATTAAAGTAGAAGTGCGCGTGTTATAAACAAGTGAGTAGCCGCGGGCTGGGGACAATCGCCGTGACGTCTGCAGAAAGTCCAAGGACCACCACAATACGCCAGCACTCGGCCGCTACGATTGGCGGTACGCGAGTGGCATATACTTTGCATCCTGTTGAACACGCCTTTCTACCTTTGAAACGTAATAATCGCATATCTGTGTAATGCAATTATAAAGTGAACGCGGATGAACCAACATTAACACAAACCAGTTAATAGGTACACTGTCCAAATTCTGATAATGCTAAACATTCGCCCGCCGGATTACATTAAATTAACAAAACAAACAATAGACCATTGTATTCGCGAGCCGATAACTTGAAGAGTTTATTATTCGGAATTTGATAAACTGAACAACTAGTACTTGAACATGCAATTGTTTAGATAATTAAAAACACGATTTGTGTGTCGGCTGATGAGCTGAGACATAGGACAGATCTACAATTATACGCGACACCATTGCGTGTTCGATAAAAATTTAATATTACGCGATTGCAAAAGAAAACTCTGTCAATAAGCTGAAATGGGTAAACAAAATTACCTATAGGTGAGTTATTCTACGAATCCACATTTATGCGAGCAACTCGGCCCTAGCCTAGCTATTCTAGGAAAGCAATACCTAATGGCAATGCAGTCACTACTTTTTGATACGATTTCTATGAAACACCTATTTGATTAGCTGTGCTAAATAAAATATTCATTTGTAGCGAATTTATTAAAAATTACCTTTACTTGCAAATTTGTTAGCAAGAAATGACTATAAATAGGTAATTGTGAAACCAACTTCCAGGGAGACCGAGCTTTCCCGGAAAAAAAAAACAATTATGCGTATTGATATTGCAGTGTATCTGGAAAAAAGTTCCATTAAACTTGATGAAATTTACATAAGGGTAGCAGGAAACAAATATTTATTCAAAGGGGCTGAATCTAATTAAATATTTTTTCAATTTGATGAACTCTGTGGCGTAATTGCTTTAAGGATAGATAGACTATAAAACGAGATAAGATCCCCGCAACGAGGCAAATGTTTGTAGGATCCACAAATACAGGTTTCAACTCTTGGCCTTTACAAGACTGATTACTTTTTGACGCGCTTAAAATATCTTTACTTACTATTGAGGAGTGCCATGCGTAATGAACGCGATTATCGGAAGTAGACTTTGAAAAGTCAGAGGATTATCGGCCGCGCGCCGAAACCTCGAGGCCATCACTGCTTGTCTTCTTAAACGATTTACAAATTGATTATTACAAATACATATCTCTCACTTACAGAGACAATTTGTAATAACACAATTTATAATTAGCAGTGTCATCCCGGAAACGTACCGTTCGTTGAAAAAGCTACACGACAAATGTATAATTCACAAACGAAAGAAATCATACGGAGAGCTACAGCGATGCAATGAGGAAATGTTGACAGTTACGCAGAAATCAAGTGAAATTAGGTGTTCCACTTTTGCAGGCGACATTACTGAGAAAAGGTACGATCAGTGATAATAATGTCATTTTATACTGAACAAGCCCAGTGCTGTCTATAATACTTAGCAATAAGTTCACTAGAGTTAAAAGCAACATAGAATTTTTACGTTAGGACGACAAAGGAAAAATAACGCCAACAGCTGCAATTTCTTAGGATTCGCTTATTTTTTGCTTATAATTAACCGCAAACCTCAGCGTTATGCTGAAATTTATTCAACTCATACATTTGCACATTACATAAAATAATGTATTTTATTAAATATCGAAAGCATTATTTCGTTTATCTTTTGAAAACGTCTTAAAACCGTGCATAAAAAAACCGGTACACCGCCATTAAGTTCAATTTGTGAGACCAAAACTACAGCTATACAGGTAAGTGGCAAGGTATAGGGATTCATGTCGGCGGCAGTCTCACACGTGACTCGTACTTGTAATACAAGGACCAGCGCTACCAGATACGGAACAAGGTAAGGGGGACACGACCCCCTCATTAGCAATGTTTGAATTTTTGTGTTCTTACGCACATATCGATGTTTAGGATGCAGATAGCTGTTGGTTTACATACTTAACATAATTTATGTTCCTAAAGTGTATTTCTACACCCATTATTCGCCAGTTAGTTTAAGTTTTCCATATATACACCAGCCAGAAGACTCTTTTCCAGAAATACTCACTGGTGATTTTCCGGTAAAACCGCACAACAAATTTTTCAAGAATGCCTCGGCCGTGTGACATTTATTCAGCGCAGATGAATAATACAGTGTCAAGGAAAATAATGTTCTTGCTTACTTCGCACAATTTTTGTGTAATTAGACACGTACTTAGCTCATGTATAATTACTGTCAGCAGAAATAAACTTTATTAATACGACAGCTCTTTATATTGTTTTAAGTAACCAAAATATTTTCCAGATCGATATTTTTTATAATATTGTCGTGTCTTATATACTTTTTCAATATAACTTCCTATTTACATCATTTTTCGTTGAATTTGAAGTAACTGCATTTGACCAGGTCGGAAGCGCAGTGCTGCGCAGACTTCTTATTACAGAGTTGTTTTTATTTTATAGATATCGCTAAAACAATGAGCAGTACTATACTCCAAGCTTATAAAAATGTATTCGTTTACACAAACATTGCACGCAAATTAATGATCCATATAAATAGCAATTATCTTTAAAATTAATTACAACCATTCCTACGCGAGCGATTCCAACTGATAACATTTTACACATTCTTACACAAAAGTCGTTACGCGAAATGTCAGGAGTATGTCCTGCCTAGCATACGTGCCTGAGCGGTGTAATTTTTGCAATTACCGACAGGCACCACACATATATGTCGCAATTTGCCGATCCTCTCGCGAGCTCCGGTGATCGGCTTCTCGGAAATATTGCATCAACAGTACACCAAGCTGCGATTAACGCACTAATTACCGCCCGCGCCGGCCGTGTGTCGCGGTGCCGTGCTGCTCACTGCTACACACTACCGCCGGATTCGACTGTCACCGCTGCCATTACGCGCAAAAAACATATCTACACCACTTTTTGTACACTTCATGTTAATTACACGACTATTAACCTTTTTTAAAAAGGAACTGCAAACAACATTTTACAACGTTTTCACAGAGCGTTTACTTTTATATTAAATTAAAACATATTTTTGCCTCGCTGATATCGACAAAAACTATATTATTTATGCTAATTTAATGTATAATGGGAATTAACACTTTTTAGTAGTACATGTATTAAAATTTCATTTGCTCCGCACTTTAATCTTGCAACTCATTAAAAAGTATATAAAATAAACGTGGGTTTATTTCCTGTTCTTATAATGTCGACATCGCAAACATAAAATACGATTCTGATGTGAACAAGTGATTAATGATTCATCTAACTGTACATTTTCTCATGAAACTGCTAAGATCTTCATTAAACTTTAGAAAGTACTGAGTAAGGAAATGTGTTACTGTAGTAATGTTCTAAGTACACAGTTACTATAAGCATAACGGAAACGGGCCCACAACACGTAACGGGGAAGTACAGTCGAACTCATCGCGAACTGTATCTATCAAGGAAAACGCCATGATAATATTCGACGATTAAAACGCTAGAAGACATTTTCTCGCCATTATAAAATATCTATTTCTGCACTCGAAGATTTCTAGCAATAATTGAAATTGTGAAAGTCTGAATGGCGCGTACAGGTACGTACGTACGTACGTACAGACAAAGTAAGCTGCTCGACCTACTACATTCATCAACAAACTACTATTTTTACTATTCTTACAGCCATATAATATAATTTAAAAAGGTAAATTCTCCTCGTATATATGATGTTGAATTATGTATAATACCAATACTGTATTTTACATTAAATACATGTATGATCATTAAAAAGAATGTAAAAAAATACCTCACATTTATAATAAGTTTGTGAACCGTTTTATAATTTTAAAACGAAAAGATTTGGACACCTCTTACCATTTGTGTCCTCAGACCAAGAATTGTTTATCCAAAATTTAAGTATAACGGTAGGTATGATAAAGAACAGGTGCTAAGGCTTAAAAAATATGGACGATGTGGATACTCTACCTTGGAAATAAACAAAACTGAAATATATTTTATTGGTTGTGTTTTCCGATACACACGATTCAACTATAATACACAGTGCAGACAACCAGATGTGTTATATTTTTATTATATTTTATTCATAATTTCACAACAAAAACAAAAATGTTTTCCCTAGATTATTATCAATGCAAGGTAACGCAACACTGAAGATTGCTTTACAAATTCGAGATATCTTATTTGTTATCTTCATAAGTTTTAGATACTTATAACCATGATTCAAAAGAAGTAAATAAAGTTTCAATCCAGGTAAATGCATCTCTCTAAGAATAACCAATAGGTATTTTATACTACGCGGGTTTAACCGGATCTAATTCCGCGAACAGAACAATAAACTTTCCTTATTATGGAGAAACTAACGCAACTACTTAGATTATGTTTATATATTATATGAAGCACTTCTATAGGCAAAATTTCTAAAACCTATATTTTACGCTACCTTATCCTGTAAACTATTTCTTACACCTGCATAGCTAAGTTCTGGGCAATATAAATATAATTTCGTCTAGCGTCACCCATTAAGTCAAACACAATTAAGCCGGTTGACTGCATGTGCAATAAACACGAGGTATAAACTATAACATTTGATTATTAATTTGATCATATCTCTTTGTGCTTAAAGCACGATTTACACTGCATTTGTTTTTATGAAAATCATTAGGTAATATAAATTTAAGTTGATACTTTTTACAATAAGCAGCTAGGCTTAATAGGTTGCGTCGGAAATTCGATAAGATTTAATTTTTCGGACAATATAGACTATTGGCATAAAAAAATATGATCATTTAATTGGAAGAAAAAGTAGCATTTCTTATCAATGTTTGAATTAACGCAATATCCAATGAATCATTTGATTACAATGCAATCCGTAATAACAATCTGTATCAGCCATATATGTTAAATTGCTGAGCACGGGACTCTCTTTTAGGAAGGTAATAACAACAAATTGAATGTTGACCTGTCTTGAACAAGCTGGAAGGAAGTTTTATTCATAATTGTCGTCACCGCTATCCGTAAGCGCTGCACGCCGAATTAGTTCTTCGTGCATTAATTAATCTTAATGCATTTCTGATGGCACCGAATACGCCTTAATCTTTTAGATTTCCTTTTGTAAATGTTGTTTCACGTGATTTTACATTCATTTTAATATTACTTGAATAGATTTTTTACTTTTGTACTTTTTTTTTCGCTGTGCGCCCGCTTCAAAGCGTTCGGGTCACCGCATTCGCAACTGTGTCTCGAATTTTTAGTTCTGAACATTTCTACACATGAAAAATTCCGGGAAAATTTATTTTACAAGCATTTTCACATGGTACATACGTAACTTTCATTCGATACAGAGCTTTATGTGTTTATTGTATGTTCTATTAGATATTAAGTCTGTCGAAGTTTTTAATATTCACGACACAAGACTTGAATGTGTAGTTAGTATCAATGTGAAGTTACAACTATGCATGCAATTATTGGGTGGGTATGTATAAATATATTATAAAAAGTAATAGTGGTAAATTAAGTGTTTCAAAAATGTTTTAAGCCTGGTCAAAATACAAAGCTATTACATTGTATGTAAGACTTATTTGTAGGATGCATTCATAAGAAAAGTTCTGAATGTGAGTATGAATGAAAATTTATTAATAATCTTTACCATTTTTTTCTATACTTAGCAGATGGATAAATTTTCAGGAATAATAAGTGCTATGGATTCTTTTAAGCATGATCAAACAATCAGTTATTTATCAATACCACGGCTAGGTACAGGCCTCCTCTACAACTGTGAGAGTTTACACTAGACCTTGCTAGTCTATGGCAGGTTGACTGTACTGCTTTTAATAGAAAGTAATAGGCAAGCCATTTAAACTTCATGTAATTTTAATAAGATAGATAGATCATTATAGCTTAATTTATGTTATATGAGTCCTGGCTCCATCTAGCTGTGATTTTATAAAATTAAGTACCATATGTCCTTTGCTAAGGTTGGACTTCATTAGATATGAAGGTTTAATACATAGTTGCTTTAATGTTGCCCAAATTTGAATGGATATTTTAAATTAAAATGTGAGGTTCAGGAATCACATTTATTATGAAAATTACCTGGTTTTGTTTCAGCCCCGTAAAGCATATGTTACTTCACAATAATTGTTTTAATATATTAATGTTGTGACTTGTGAGGGATGGGAGGAGGAATGCTTTACCCCACAGTAGGCTGTGCAAAATAAATAGTTCAATATTATGTCTCATCACAATAAAAAAAATATATATTGAAAGAAAATAACATTTTTATTTGTAGATATAAGTACCTGACGTTTAAAAATAAATTTTATTTGAATTTTAGTTAAATGTCAAAAATGTATTACCTGTGTTAGTGTATCATTTTTGTTTGATAAAATAACAAAGTGTAATATTTATATATTAACACTTAAAAATTGCGGCTAATAGAATGTATTGTCTACTAAAATAATCTAATTTATATATTTAATAACGCATCAACTTATTTTAAATATATTAAACACGAGAACAATTGTTTACCGTCACTTTGAAACTTACGAAAGTAACGTTTACACGACCGCTATTTAAAATGTAAAAAGAAATTAACTGAATACTATCTTTAATATTTGCACACATCGCATGTCGGAAAAAGCTTTATGTAAGTAAACACAAATAAAGCATTACTCACCGAAACTGCCGGATGACAATCCAACTTTCCAAGAATTGGAAACTAATGTAAGATATTATTTCGCGATTTGCTCACGGTTTGCTGAGTATCACTGCACCGGGTCAACCTTCCGTTGATGTCATTGTACAATTTCATTGAGTATTTTATTCATACTTGTAACAAAATTTACAACTTTCTTTTCAATAGTTTACAGTTCACAAACAACACCACCTCCCGTATGGAGCAAACGCATGCAACTGACAGTTTAACTTGTTTCGCATCTGACAACTTAGTGTCAAACTTTGTTGACATTTGTGACATCTGACTGACATTTTCACAGATAACAAAATCCACAGACTGAAGCAACGTTATACAGATAACTAATAAGTGGACAGTAACGCCATAATTTTTTTTTAAATTATAAGATATGTAACGCTAAAGATACGCTACCTACCTAACGTTTAATTTAATTTGAAAGTGATTCATTATTTTTAACCCCCTTCTGCATATTTTTGAATACTGCAGTCCATTTAACGGTTGTCTAGAGTAAATTGCCGTAAATAAGGCTGCCATTTATAACTCAACTTTATGTTAGTGTTACTTACACATTTTCTATTCTTTTAATTGAATTAAATGTAATGAACGGGGCATTAATAAACAAATACGTATTTTTTTATATATTATATTGTACTTTACTAACGTATTTTTTTTGACAAGTTGCAAATTTTTTTTCTCTTAGGTACAATTATTTAAAGTTGAAATTTGAAAACATATTATTATTATGGAAAGTTCAGAAATAGCCGCATACGTCATTCTTTTATCTTGGCTAAGTGTACCTGGAGTAAATAACGTCGTATATTTTAACTTTCAAGAAATGTCTTGTTTGTGATGCAGAAGTAGACCCTGTTAAATACACAAAATAATACAAATAATAAACATGATTACTATATACTTTTATTCTTTATCACACTTTACAATGATTAAAAACATAGTATTATATATTACTTCCTGCGTTTATGTATCATGTGACATGCAAATAGCTTAATTGCAGAATTATAATTGGAAATAAATTATACTTCGACATTATTAGTTTATTTCTTTTTAGACTTAGTGGGTGCCTTTTTTGTGTTTTTCAAGTAGCGAAATGCGCCCAGAGCCCGTCGGACCATGACTCCCCGCCACCAGGCCTGTATGCGTGTCACCGAGGCACGCAGGCGTTCTTCACGAGCTAGACGTGCCGCACGTTCGCGCTTGAACGTAAGCCAAGCACGCATCTCGCCTTCGTGCAAGTCATACTAAAAGGAGACAAAAACATCTCACTAAAATTCTGCGTGGTGCAGTAAACTGTTTATGTTTTGTTGTCTGTTTTCACTTTCATGCAAGTCTATGGTTTCATTCATACATATCACGACTACGGGTTTTTAGTCATTGGAAAACATTAGGCCATCAAAACAAACAAAAATAGCAAGGTTTATGATCAGAACTAACCATAATACCTATTGATGAATTTCTATGAAATAATAAATATTACAGTCAACAAATCCAACCAAGGAATAAAGAATAAAAGCTTTTATTATTTTCATAATTTATAACAGCATAAAAATAACTAAAATACTTATTTATTTTTATGCCGTAGCGGTTATTCTTTTCAACAAAACAGAAAATCGCGTGGAGCGCAAGTGTCCTATTTCCTTCCAGTTTCCAAATTATTTTGCTGATATGTCAAACACCTAAGAGAGAATGAAAGGTATTTTTATAATTATTTGTGAATTAAGCTGCTGAAAAGCCATTCAACAATTTCTGGCTATCTATTTTTTTATCCCTTATACGTCCCACTGGCGCCCTCACGCAAGAGCTCCCTCTAATACACTCCCTCACATATTTTCCTGCACCATTAAAGAATGTGACAATTTATTCTTTACCGCGCATCTTAGATCGAAGAGATCATGACTTGCCAGTTGCCATACAAAAATAAATTCCATATTTATTTATGTTAGTAATTAACACATCATCGTTATGCTTGAGAACATTATTAATTGCAAACGTATTTAACACATGTGCATTTAATTATTCCGCGTAAAAGTGAAACATTGTGTTGAAATGTTTTGCTCTCGCAGTTTTCTTAGCTGTCACGCACATACGTTCATGTATTCCACGAAGCTATCTACCAAGTCAGTGATTTAACATAACTAACATTTTTTATAACGTAACTAGAGAGAAGCGGAAGACTGTACGTAACCAATTAAATGAGTAAATGAACTGACATTATTTCTAAGAAAATGCAGCATATAAGTAAGACACGAGACAGCGGTAGGTAGTGAGGAATTTTGTGACAAATAATGTTTGTAATTAAGTTAGGTTTCAGAAATTTTCGTATAGGTATACAGAAATTACAGAAAGAATTGCAGACCCAAAAGAAAGGACTGCGATTTTTTCAAAACATCCAATAATTGTCTACTGCATTGTTGGTAACTGAATACATATATAAACAGGTAAAAATAATATAACACTAGAAAATTTGCCTAGTGTATTCATAAGCTGGGGGCTCTATGTCCAATTGTATAAATAAACCGCAAAATATGCAAATGTTATTCCTGGTCTGAACGTGTGTAGGCGCAAAAGTGTGCAGACATTGAAGAAACAGGAGGTATATACTGTGAGTAGTATCGATAAATGTTTAATAAATACATTAAAATACCCACGACTTTTTGTAGCTCTATGCGCCGATTGGTGGCAACACGCAACTGTTCTGATTTCTCAGCGAGCCTTGTATTCATGTTAGAAATGTCTCTGGTGTATCGCTGCTGCCAATAATCAAGGGATTCCTCACGCTCCTGTTTAGAGAAATAATATTAATAGCCTACTATGTATTATTAGTGGTATTTTATGTTATAGGTATTATAAATGGAAATATAATAAACTTCTCGTTTGTATAAAAATAATTTTATTTCGTTTTATAGACAGATAATTTTTGTTTTTGGTAATTGTTTTTGAAAATTTGTATGCTTCTCTCATCAGCCTATCGCCGTCCACTGCTGAACGTAGGCCTCCCCAAGAAAGCGCCAACCATCCCGGTCTTTTGCAGCCCTCATCCATCCGTTACCCGCCACCTTTCTCAAGTCGTCGGACCATCGTCCTGCAGGTCGTCCTACACTACGTTTGCCTTCGCGCGGTCTCCACTCCAACACTTGTCTGCTCCACCGACCGTCCGACCGTCGGCAGACATGGCCGGCCTTTTTTTGTATACTTAAAACTCACAAACTATTCTCAGAAAACTTTGCATTACTGCATTATTGAATTCGCTAAACTCTAAATTCATCAAAGATAGAGTCGTAGGCACATACTAGTGTACTAGTGTAGTATTATAATAAAAACAGATTCCTTCCACAAGATGAGCGACTGCATTTCTTACGTGCTAACAATTACTCATTAGGAAATACCACGTAAACGTATGACTTAATTATCATGTTTTATGCAATTCATTCATTGTAGAAAAATATCTATATGAAGTAAAACAAAACGAGAATATCTTGATATTGATTGGTAAAAACCATTTCGTACCGACTATGTTAGTTGTATCGATGAGTGAATGATATCGTAATTATTTCCCGGAAGACTTGTTTAACGCCTTGTTGATAAACATTTCATAAAAAGCAGTGATGGCCTCGAGGTTTGGGCGCGCGGTCGAGAATCTCGGCGGTCGCGGGTTCGAACCCCAGGCACACACCTCTGACTTTTCGAAGTTATGTGTGTATTCACATTGAATTATCACTTGCTTTAACGGCGAAGGAAAACATCGTGATGAAACCTGCACATCTAAGAGTTCTTAGAAATTCCTTAGGTGTGTAGTCCGCCAACCCGCACTAGGCCAGCGTGGTGGATTATGGCCTAAACCCTCTCAATGGTAGAGGAGACCCGTGCTCAGCAGTGGGCGAATATGGGTTGATAAAGAACTTTACATTACATTTTTTTGCCACAACACGCGACCAAATATCCTAAAGGATAGGCAGTGGCAGATTTAAGCACACTCCTTTTCCTAAACAGTGATAAATCGCGTGTAACTTGGGAAATCTCATTAGGTAAATTGCCTAACCTGGAAGTTGAACTAAAGACGTCTTAATATTTTATTTCAAATAATATCATCATACATTTATGTTAGATGTTTTTGCTGGTGCGATTACATCGTTTTATGTTTTACAAAGTTAAAGCGTAAAATGGAACTCTTACTCGTATCTGTAACTCATAAGCTTTGAGCAGTTCCTTGTGGACTCGATGTTCGTGCTCGCTACGTGGTAATACGGGCCTTGGTGCGACATACTCCAAGTCTAAGGACTCTGCGCGAGCTACCAGCCATTTGTCAGCGTAACACAAACGTGTATTTGCGTTTAAAATATCATCCTGTAATAATTTCATATTAATATAAAGATAAATAATGGCATAAATACGTACTTTTCTTTTATGACAGATATAGAATTAACGATGTCACAAGTGAACATATTTATTTCAACTCTCGTGTTAACAACGTTTTATACCCAGAACAATGTAAATAGAAGTTAAGTCTAGTACAGAGGCATATCTACGCTTTTTATATTAAAAATAGTAGCTGAAATAGCAAATGATCCATTTATAATTTAACTGTGTACTTATTTACTATTCCGGAAAAAAATTACACCGCCAACTTATCGTATATGCAGTGCATTCCAATAGCTACTAAAGATTACAATAATCTCCACGTATCGAAACAAAATGCCGATAACTTTAGTAAATTATGGTCCGTTTTACATCTTACGCGAGGTGATTTCTATGTGCAGGAACGGATGTGAATAGCAACCACTAAGAGCAAACTGTCTTATGCAATTTTAATCATGAAACGTCACTGCATTGCTTCACTTGACATTGCTTTAGTGCGGTCGGCAGCTTTAAAGCTCCTTTGACTATGTCTTGGCTTAACTTTATACTATAAGGAT
Source organism: Cephonodes hylas (assembly GCA_030295005.1). Classification (NCBI taxonomy): domain Eukaryota; kingdom Metazoa; phylum Arthropoda; class Insecta; order Lepidoptera; family Sphingidae; genus Cephonodes; species Cephonodes hylas. The sequence continues at coordinate 8,278,233 of AP025363.1, read as the reverse complement.
TGTATAGTTAAAATATATATACTATATTTTTTAACCGCCGCCGCCGCGTTATATTTTGCTGAGAGGCAAAGTATTGATAGAGATTTCCTTCCATCGCGCGACTTTTCAAAAATAACTCGATTATTTAAACCATACGCCGAGACTTACTCGGAATTAATAGAAGAATGGCAAAACCGATGGAAGCTATCTGTAAAGGGCTGTCATCTTTATCAATATTTTCCTTCGGTTAGCGATCGCTTGGCAAAAACTTGGCTTGAGATTGATCATTACGTGTCGCAATTTCTAACGGGTCACGGCAATTTTCGTAGTAAATTATTTTCATTTAGGTTGGTTGATTCTCCTATGTGCCAATGCTCAACACATGATTGCGAATATGAACAGTCCGCACATCATATCCTTTGGGAGTGTAATCTTTGGTCGGATGAGCGTAACAGTATGCTCAATAGTATGCACGTAACGTCTGGTGTTGTTTATTATACAGACCTCGTTGAATCTAGGAGGAATTTCCGTGCCTTTCAGCGATTTTGCCATGCCTATTATTGGAAGTCTGTATAACAGTTCGCACGTTAGGTCCAATTTAAGCAATAGTTATTAATCCGTGGTGCGTCAATTGCGTCAAATTTTTTGGTAATTGTAATTGTCTTTCTTTATGTGAGGTTAAACCTCATAGCTCAATATTATGTCACCCGCTTTGCTGTGGAAGGAAGTGGACAACTCTTTGTTTTCCGACTCCTCCTTTACATTGCTTACATTGATCTGCTTTTCTGATTAACTTCGTTGCGGGATTGTGATTCGCTGAGCTTCATTGCTCGGCGCCAATACTGTGCGTGCCGCTGTTGATCCTGTAGTTCAGGAGTTGCAGTGGCGGGTGTGTGGTGGGATAGGGCCCAAAAAAAATTTTTTTTAATAAATGTAACAATCGTAAAATATTATAAAATATTCGTGATACTCACATTTATTTTGTCTCGGAGCACCGCAATTTTATAATCGGCATCGCGAAGATCTTTCACCCGTGTATATCGTTTTACAATAAATTCCTCATTGATTTGTTCCAATGACCTGAAAATTAAGTGGGAAAAATTATGATTCAAACATTTAAGAGAATAGCTGTGCTTTCAATCTATAAATATATGAACCCTTCACATTAATAAGATAAAAGCATATCCATTGTTAATTCCCATAATGTTCCGAAATTCTCCAATTTGAATAAACAAAATAAAACCGCAAATAATTAGACCAGACACCGCTAAATCTATATAAATAAATGTTGTTCTAAAAGACAATCGCATCCACAAATCGTCCCTTTGTAGATAACACAATTCTAAGACTCCTTTGTAATCAAACGGTTGCGAATTATTAAGTCAACATCGTAATATTTAAAACAGAATGGTTATTGACATAACTTATTCCTAATAGATTCCACAATAATTATATTTGTAATTACTAATATTCAAATGATTAGATTAGAACGCTGGTAGAAGTAGTGATGGCCTAGAGGTCTAAGCGCTTGGTAGAAAATATTATCAGTGGCGTGTTCAAATCCCAGGCGCATCTCACTTAATTTTTAAAACTTGTGTGTGTATTTTCTGGTACCTTAATGGTGAAACTAATCATCATGAGATAGCCCGCTCACCTAAAAATTAACTCCTAAAAGTCCATCAACCAATCCAGCGTCGTGAGCTAAGAACTAAGTTAAACTAACTTATACTTTTTTAGTTGCAGAGGCAGCCAGTGATTAAGGGCGACGCATTTGACCTTATAATTATTTAAGTACTTGAAGGCTTTTATAAAATACACATTGTTAAAAGGATCACGGTGATCTGAAGGATTTGGAGTGGCTTCGCCATCAACCCATATATACGTATACGTATACCCATATACGTCCCACTGCTGGGCACGGGTCTCCTCTACCATTTAGAGGGTTTATGCCATAGTCCACCATGCTGACCTAGTGCGGGTTGGCGGACTACACACCTAAGAAATTCCTAAGAACTTTTAGGTGTGCAGGTTTCATCACGTTTTCCTTCACCGTTAAAGCAAGTGATAATTCCATGTGAAAACACACATAACTTCGAAAAGTCAAAGGTGTGTTCCTGGGGTTCGAACCCGCGACCGCCGAGATTCTCGACCACGCGCCTAAACCTCGAGGCCATACCCAACACGGGACCTAATCAGGGCGGTTGCAGGAACCACAAAACCATGCTGTGGACTAAGCCCTAACCGCATACAAGAGCCGAGCAGGCTCGAACCCAGCAGTGGAGTATATAGTACATACATTACTTAATATAGATACATAAACACGCTCATTTGCATGAAATATGCTCGGCTTATAAATATTCAAAACGTTGGGTAATAATTAAACATTGACTACGCCACTACATGTCAATTAATATGTCTATTATTTAAGTGACAACAGAAGTGTAAATAAACGTAAACAATACTTTTCATGTGGGATGATCACAACACCCTGCCTTATATTAACTATTGTGCATAACTCAGTATATTGATATATAGATTTTAACTCCCTTTTTTGTTACTTGAACAAACAAATTAGATTTAAAATAAAAAGAAATCGTTCAAAAAGCCTTTTTCGTCAATCAAGTAAATTCTGTGAAACCCGAATCTTAACAACTTAACAATTTATCTTCTAACTTATTTATACATATTATATGAACATGTTTAAATAAGAGATTTAAAATATAAAATCGATCGAACTCAATAGGATCGAATTATAGAGCGTCCCTTTTTTCGTTATGCGCTTTATAATAATATTATTGCAAGATTATCACGCTAATGTGGAAGTGAGTCGGCCATGTCTACCAACGGTCGGACGGCCGTTGGTTCAGATAAGTGTTTGGGTGAATACTGCCGTGGCTGGGTGGTGGGTTCCGGATAGCCTGATTATATGTATATGGTTTGGCATTAAAGAAGAAGGCTCAGGGTTGATTGTATTCGTCTGTCGCCATTTGATGCTACATCAATATCGCAATGCGAGGAACAAGATAATAAAAAAAAAAATAGTAAAACAGCTTTTAAGATTTTAGAACTTGAATTCATATTTTCTTTGAAATAATGGCGTCAATTAAATTTATGCAAATATAGTATTTCGGAGTGCAATTTATGCATCGATTCAGAACTTTGTAAAACGAAAGTTGGTATTTGCAGTCTTCAGAACACTTCAACAGTCTGCGCTGGACATCTAATACCAACTTAATTCTCAGAACCGATCGCTTCAAGCACATCTTATAAGCGTCTGGAGACAAGTTTATGAAAATTAAATGTTCTGTAGTTCCCACGTTAAAACAAAAACCTTATTACATATTTTTTTCTCGATCTCTCGAGACTTACGTCATAAAGGGTAAGACATGATACTTTTTAACAAAAGGAAAGGTCTTCGCGCTCTTTTTAGTACCAAGGGAGAAGCTGAAAGGACTATTTCAGGGTTTATTTCCGCGAAAAACACAAAGCCACACGTTCTGTTACACAACTCGGAAACGATTTCATTTGTTATTATGTTCTAAACTCACATTTACTAAGGAAACAACCATTTGAAGCGATTTTGTGCTTTACAGACTTGAATTCTATTAAAACTACATATCACCATCATCAGCTCATGTAGCACCGTCCCACTACTAGGTACGGGGCTACTCTATGACTGAAAGATTTTACTTTTAAGTCTTAGTTATATTTATTACAATGCAATAAAATTTTGTGCTGTTAGTGTACCATATAAATAAATAAAATGATTGATTTAAATAAGGGTGGACCCTCTCAGAGCGCCCAGCGACCCAGTGATTCCAGTCAGTCGATTCTTACGAAAGGAGGAGCATTAGTGTGGCGCAATTGTTGCGTATGCAGGTCTATTTCAGCTCGTATATATCCCACTATTGAGCAAGGCCCTCTGCTATAATTGAAAACATTTACGTTTTCGTCCATCACGCTGGCCCGGCGAGGATTAACGAACAACACACCTGAGAAATCCATGTTAGACACCAATTTGGTGTTTATGTTTTCTCTCTATGTTTTCGTTCAACGTTAATTTAATGTGTACTTATTGACAATTATTATAATTTAGGAAAATAAGAACCCAATTTATGTAAAATGCACGCTTTGTTACTCACGAATTCAACTCATAGAGCACACAGGTACATGAAGCCTTTTAGAATAAGCGTAGGACTATTGTAGACAAGTTTACCATTAATAATATAATACGTGAAATACATACATGCGTAGTTGTTCTTGATCTTGTCGTTTTTGCACAGGAGAAGATTCTCGTTGTTTAAGAAAACCAACTGCTTTTCTTAAAGTAGTCCACTCTCCATTTTCAATTACCTCCACCAAAGTTTGTCTTATCACATCCTTCACCATTTCTCTGAAAAGTGAAATCAGAATCATTATAAGATAAATTAAATCATCAAGTAATTAATACTCCAAAAGTCACGTTAATAATTCTGACTCTACAATAAGATCCAAGAGTTACGAATGTCATAGGAACGTTACGTAAAATAAACAAATTAGATTTTTCTTCATTTATTATCATCATCATCCGCCAAAAGAGGTCCCCTGCTAGACATAACCGTTCCCCAAAGAATTATAAAGTGCTCTATCGGAAGCAGCTTGAATTTCTTCATTTGCTTTAAATTAATTTAAAATAAAAAAATATAGTACCTATACTACAGCGCCATCTCACGGCAAGTCTACTTTACCTGTCCCTCAGCAGCTTGTTACACTGTAGTTTTTGATGTTTCGTACTCAGCTTCCACGCCCTTGCCCTCAAATCAGTACAGCTCTCTGAAGTTCATAACACAGCTAACAGATAGCAGCACCGTCTAACACGCTACTTAAATAAAATTTACCGGCTCACTTCCTCGCTAGATTTGATTGTAGATGAAGCTAAAATGCGTGTTATTGCCATTTCTGGAACCGTAAGACTATTACCGAAATATCGATGAAAATATTTTTGAAGATACGAAAATTGACATTTTAAATGCGCAAAATATATAAATTTTCGGTTTAGTAAAATTTGTATTCCGTGGTTAATAAATAATTTTTATAACCAAAAAAATCCTTATCTGGGTAGACATAAAGGGTGGTGGCATTTATATTACTGCATTTTTTAATGAATGATATAAAATTTCCCTCGTAAATATTTCGCAGCTAAACTGTTATTTTGACAGCCCATCCTCTTAACTATACGGCGCCATTCTACTATCGCCTGAAGCTTGTCGTACAATATTTAATTAACTAGCAGCTAGCTGATGCTTAAGCCATCATACAATAGTTCGTTGCAAACATTATCACGAGTTAGGAACGATAGCCTCCAATCAGTGAAGGTTCTTCCAAGAAACCCTAAAGCTTAATACTTTTATTTGTTAAGTTTAAGTTTATAACTGTTTATTTAATTGTATTATTATTAATGTTAAACTGCTTTTGTTACGTAAAGATTTAAAGCTTAAATGTTACCCATTATTCGGATTTTTTAAAGGCAAGTTGGGCATTTGGACTTCTATGGAAGTACCGTCACTGCCTCCAACTGTATCTATACGTTACCTCGGCATGTTAAGTTAAAACACATTATCTACAATTTACTTAACGATTATTTGTATTACAGGTACATGCAAGTGCATAAAAATCTCAGGACTTTTATCAATAATTCTTCAACACCTATAGTATTTTAAACAATATAATATTTCCGTATTGGAAAAAAAATCCTTTGAACTCATAGTAACATATTAAACACAGGGCGAGTAAGAAATATAATTGCGAATATGCTCGAAATATTTCACTTAGGTAACTAATTTATAGCCATGAAAGGGAGGCAAGAAGAAAACTACCCGTGATTTGGGTCACATTCTCATATTATGTACATACATTGGCATTCACCGAGTACTTAGTATACACCGTTATTTCAATACTATAGCTCCGTGAAATTTAAGTGAAGCGTGAATAAGCAATTAAACCAGTGCCGAAATAGGATCTAATCCATATGAACAACTAGCTTCTAAGTTGCGATGGAGAAGCACGATAATGCTAGAAAAAAACAATCGGATATCAGTCGTATCACATAGGTATTATTTTATAAAACATATTTTTTGCTCTATTTTCTTGTTCATTCCAGACCATCATACGGTTGTCTGTCTTTGCGATTTTGTTGCGCTCTAGTACTATGTAAACTTCTATTATTTTTAAATCATGTTTTCGTCAGTTTCTGTGTTCAAGCCCACGTGTTCCTAGAATAAGTCATGGAATAACACTTACTTTCATTTAAACTAACTCACCAAAAACATGTATTTGTAACATTGATACTTCCAGTGATAATGCAAATAGCAAAGCATCCATATTACTCATTCTGAAAACAACCAATATGAAAAATCATTTTAATATAAAATAAAAATATATTTACTTTGTCATAACCACACGAGAAAGTTTTTAAGATAAGGGCATCACGGCGGCTTTACACATAGCCACCGAATCTTCCAAAAAATATTTAGTCTAACTACGGGGTCTAACCATTTATTTTTGTATTGAGTGTTTTGCTCTTCTCGTTAAATCTCTACCGACTGTATGTATAGATTACATACAAATTATTTTAAAATTTAGTTTTCCAAGTACGAGCACAAGGCAAAAGTTTTTCTTCAATAACCTCGTCGATTCTTACAATATCATTTGTACGATCACAAAACTTGTATGCACAGTTATTACTTAACTTCAGAAGACAATTGATCTCAATAGAATTTCAATGATGTAAAACGAGGAAAACTTTGAGAACTGTGCTCTGTAATCTATGTTAGATTGCTCATTTCAATACCACCGGTTGTTAAAGCGAAACGCAATATCCGTTGTATTGTCGTCGCTTGTCAATCGTTCTAACAAAAATCAAGGCACAACGCGCGGACTGGTTAATGAGCTTCATCGGCGACAAACTTGTTAGCGAGGCCTGTGATATTTGCAAGGGAAATTGCTTCTAAATACAAAGTATCGGAACACAAGAAGGTTAATTATCGTGTGAGTGCATCGGCTTTGATAGCATCTTCATTAAATAACTATATTTTTATCCTTTAATAAAGTCTCTTTTGAATATAAAAATACGTACTACTTTCTATAACCCTAAGTGAGTAGTGTATATCATGATAGAATGCTACATTTTAGCATCCCATGAGATGCTATAATAAAAAGAAAGACAATACTTGCTCGACTCTGAATATTTGTTTGAATAAATAATTAAATTTTAGTAGCAATCTACGGATAATACTACATACTGTGACCAGCCTCAAAACAGTTAGCTTTGACAAGGTCGGAATAAATTGCCAAGGAATAGAAAATTGCAACCATTTCTCGCATTTAAATCACACTGATCTTAACCTGAGGCATCAAAGCGACTTGAAATCCCAGACTCACAAATATATAGGTATTTATTAGAACAAAAAAATCATCAAAACTTCTTTGACATATCATGAAACTACAATATCACTGTAACAGTAAGTACCTTCCAGCCGACTCCATTTTGACGTTAATTAGTTGAAACCCACAACAAATGTAGCTTACTGTATGTCTTTGACAGAAGGCATTTTCCTTAATAATCACTAACAACTTATAATGCTTCTTCTGAGGTCTACGAATGATCAAACTCGTAGCCTTCCCTAATAGCCTGGCGACATTTTGTTTAATCAATATCAAACGTATTTTTCTACTGTCATAGACTAATACAAGTTTTGTTCGCTCCTTAGAAAGTATATATCTACGAGTATGTAAGAAATGATTAAATATAAATCTAATATTAAGAATGGAAATGTGAATTTATTTGTTAAAACTTCACGTCCTAACCACTTATTCGATAGTCGTGAAAATTCGCATAACTCCACGTGAGTCGTAAAGTAAACTAAAAACCTTTTAAACTGAAAATACCTGAGAGTTATAACATAAAAGCGAACTTCAACCGCGAAGTTCATGATATTTTATAATAAAATGCGAGATAATATGATTGCCATGTTAATGTGGGGTATGAAATGGAGCATGCAATCCAAGTTACCTTTTCTATTCCCGGGTTGGACAGTGTTATTAAGCTTTCGCGCTATGCAATTATCAGTGTCACAGCGCGTCTAGAAATCTGTAGGGTAAAATATAATGTAAGATAAGAAAAGTGAAAATCAAAGCCAAACAGTGGAATACGGAGAAAGAAATTGAGTTTATATTATTCGCCACTGTTGTGGTAGTACCAAATATAACACCAATATTTCAGAGGTATTAATTAACGAGTATTAAGTTCAAGCATTACGTAGTGAATGTAAACAACTGTTCGTAACACAGAAACCGACAATATGAAAGTGAAGGCCATTTCGTGTATTTCAGAGCTTAAATATGAGCGTTCAGTGACCCAGCTCGTGATGCACACACATCTACAGTACAATTCCCAGTATTAAATTATTCGTAATTCCTCTAGGATGACGCCGATATATCCGGATTTCAATATTCACATCAACAAGTAAAACTGAAATGATTTATGACCGAATTCAAATTGAAATGATACTTTAGTTTTATTTATTTGTTCTACCTTAATAAAGCGCACAGGTGTCGCAGCTTCGTTTTCCTGTAGCGAATACGTTTTTAGCAAAACAATTTTCATTTTAAAAATAATAGTCATTTTTTATAACAACTAAATGAATGTGTGCTATTGTAGCGCTAACTCCGTCTACAGATGTACACAATCTAAAAAGCCTGTCTTCAGTTGACCGTAACAAGGATAAAAAATACGGAATTTGTTTAAGAATATTTTAACTAATCGGGTTCGCCGAGCATAACTTCAAACAAATACTTTCGCGAAGATATTCTCAGACTAATTCTATACATTTTTTGCTTGTTAGTATAAATTGATATACCCCAACCCTTTTAAGACGAAAAGCCTTTTAATCGTTCGTAGTAAATGACAAATATTGGCGAGTTACGTCAACAATATCGAAGCGCCGTAGGTTTTATATAAGTTATTATTAAACGTCAATGAGAAAAGTTTAACAAAGAAATCCTGGTTTGCTAAAGTGGTAAAAATGTCTCCGGGGTGTATTTTGCTACATGATACGACATTTTGCGGGTATCGTGAGGACAGTGCGCCCGAGGCGTGTCGCTCTCACGCCGCCGAAAATGTGTTGAAGAGTAATGAAATCACGTGGCTCTCGGGAGGTGCTTTAAATTAAATCACTTTAATTATCGTTCGTAGACGGGGACGGCGCAGCCTTCGGGCCGTCCGCCACGCTCCTCCGCACCCTAACCTTACCTGGTTTGCACTAACTTATGGGCTATTTGCACGAGATAGTCCTATTTATAAATACGGATGTACGCTGCGTGTTTTTGTTTAAAAAAATGGGATACGTCACCAACATCATCACCCAACATAATACTTCTGCAGAGGCGGCATCTACTATAAAACTTTAGCGGTCACAGGATTTTTCTTGAATGCTAAACGCCGCACTTGTTAGCCCATATTATTTATCTTCTTTTCCTTCGTTTTCATTACACACATTATGCTCAGAAGTGGAATGTTGTCTAAACAACATACGGCAAAAACACAAAGCAGAGTCACCGACAACTTTCAAATGATATTATTGATGCCAAAAAATCGATCACGTTTGCTCAATTCTAAATAATCCCAAGGTAGGGGTTATGAAATCGCAGATCATATTTTAGTATGGTAAACTAATTTCCAACTCAAAACTCTTAAAAAAAGAAAAAAATGCGCCTTTCAGCACTTCTCGGAAAGGTATGACACGTGACAGACAACTGAAACGGCGGAGGCTGCCGCTCAATCTGCACGCACTATTTTATTAGGAACAAGTTTAATTCCCGCATTCATAAATTCTATATTTAGCTTTGCTATGTTAAGTTTATTTTTTAGCTTAACTTTGAAATACATTATTATGCTTGTATGATTACCCTTTTGATCGTAGCTTTTCCCATCTCTGGCAACTTATGCCACACGAAGCAGGAACATCGCATTAATCTTTTATTCATGTCTCCCACCTTCCATGTTCGGTATTTTCCATCGTTCAACAAATTCAACATTAGCAACGCATTATGCACCGCGCAGTACACTTTGCATATGTATCTAATTTTCGATCATATAAAACAAATATTTACTCAGTCATGTTTGACATTAAAACTAGTTTGAGCTTTAAAAGGTTTTTGTAACGTAATTTACTCCACACGGGTATTATAATGACTAGGTATTTATTTGGTCAAAGCTGTTAATTATATTTTCTCATTTGGAGGCATGATACTAAAAAATCTAATTAATGTCATCAAAGGGTAGGCCCGGTCCGGTAGTACAAAAGTTGATTGAGCTCTTTATGAGTATTTTTATTCGACTACTAAAGAGCCCTGCGAGACCGCTGAAACCGAATTGCTGTAATAATTGCTCCAACGGATTTTTTCTATAAATAATGCAACTCTCTTTATGTTAATTTAGGTATCGATTCTGAAATTCGTATAGTTATAAAGTGATGGAAAGTCGGTACATAGTTTCCTAAAATACTTAAGCGTGTCTCATTGTTGTGGCATCGTGAAATAATTTTGAACACATATTTCGGGCTATGATGAAATAAATACAAATTATAAGATAACTTTTTTATTGAACGTAATGAACTATTACATTTCCCTACTTTTACATGCTATTAAAGATGAAAGTACAACACAGAAGTACATAATATAGACTACGCTGTACACATTACATAAAAACTACTCGTAATAGCGAGTTCATTTGTTTTCACAAAAGTACTAGAAACGGTGAAGTTCATTAAGTAAAAGGTATACAGTTCGATACAAGTTACCTTATTAATAACATATTTGGCACATGTACAATAAAGATCAAAAGCGACCGTCTAAATAAATACCAGAAAGGAGAAAGCCAATTTTGTATTGAAAAACATAATATTTTCCAAGAAACATAAAACGCGGTGAATGTTGAGCTGGTTAACACTCACCGGTACTAACTACACAAAGTGGAGTGTAAACTTCAAGCGCCCTTAGTATTCGCTTAATTATTTTAAAGATGGCATTAACCGAAAGAGTGCGTTTTCCTTTTCATTTACTATACACTGCAAACGTTGCATAACCGAAGAAGTTTTCGTTATAATATATTCAACTAAATGTATCCGTAGACATGAGATCTTGCTTCCGACGTGGTTCTTGTAACAGCAAAGAACATAAAAGGAGTGACCGTAGTTAGCTTTAGTTGTCGTAGCGAGTTGGAGATTTGGCCCAGAAACCTACAGAACAAAACGGGTTTTAAGCATTACGTAAAAACACGCCTATATATAATAATACCAAAATAGTTATAGGTCACTAATTGACCGACTGAAACAACTGTTTTTGTTCGAGTTATAATATTACGCAAGAAGCCTGATGCCTGCGTTGGAGATCTTTCCAGGCAATTAAATGTGTTGAACACCCGAATCTGATATAGGGTATTGTGTACTGACCTCGTTTGCCGACGTTTTGCAGGAACAGTCGGTTGGCGACGGCCTGCCGCTGGTTGGCTTCACGCATTTGCTTGCGGGCCACCTCCAGCAGGAGTCGCTGCCGCAGCACCTCCATCGGGTTGTTGATGGACAACGAGGGCATCTTGCGTTTCGGCCGCGTTCGACCGCCGCGCACCTCCGACATCCTCTGCATCAACACAAATTGGATTTATCGTGTTTCATGGAATTAATTCACTACCGAATAAGCTTCGATTAAATCTAATTTCACTGTTGACCTATAAATTGTATCAAATTTTCTTACTAATTCATTTTTGAAGGTAATGTAACGATGTTACCTCAGTACTACCAGATGGTTCGATAGTCATGATTTTGACTTATTAATTAGTTTGGGGATCGTATGCATCATAGCTCGGCAGGTAATTCTTTTGTAAATGTAAAATTTGCTAATATTTAACCAGGAAGTTTGATAATTAGGTCAGCGAAATAATTATCGTCGGATACATTAATGTTAGCTTATTAGATACAGCGATCCGAAAACATATGTAGGGCGTAGGTACATAGATTACTGTATGTCATCCTTAAAGTGGCATAATTATATCGATGTGTGTATATACCTAAATATGTAGTTTAAGCCGGTAATGTACTACGGAAATCTGGCTAATCGTAATCGGGGCGGAGGTTTGCCAACAATATAATTTCTAAAAACCTCAGACTGAAGCTACCAGGCGTTTGAAAAGATACAGCCTTACCACACTTCAATCTCACTATGGCGCGGGCCTATCATTATATAAATTATCATAAGTAGTTTTTTGATAATCAATGTCTATTGATAGAAATGTATATAGCTAATTAAATTACGTTTCAGATGTCTAGAATCATTCGCCCATAAAAACTTGTATAATATTTCTCTCAAAAAATACTTTTATGTCAATAAATAAGGCGAAAAGTTGACGCAGTCAAAGCACAAGTTGGCGTCGTCTATTAAGGCGCTATTGTATTCATTGAATTACTTGGCCCTTTCGAAGTACTCGTGAATGGGCCACAGTGCAATGAAAGGGTCGAATGTTTGTTATCTAGCGTGTTTCTTTTACATTTTCCTCCTTGTATAATATACAAATTGGTTAATATTAATACACAGCGCAAGACTTGAGCCAAGGTCGTATTTGAGAAGATATGTGCGTGACCCAATATACGAGTATATGTTAAGAGTGTCTACTGGGAAAAAAATTACTGCTAGTGTCAATTTTAGTTATTTTTTGGGATTTGAAAAATATAATATTATTTCGTTTATTGATAACTCGTATTTAAATGCCGTAAGAAGACTTTACTATCCTACAATATTTATTTGTTCGTCCTATAAAAAAAATTGTTCATAGCCAGAATTATTATTTTAAAAACTCATTTATTCTTCCATTCATCATTGTGCAACATTTTATTATATTGTTCTATCCTAAATTTATTTCCTAATTTACTTAAGTCTGTGAACACTTAAATATTAATGTTAAATTCAAATCCTTGTATTCAATAACCCCTACAATATGGATTTGAGTTGAAAACGTCACCATTCTTTTGACTTTTTGATATTATACTTAAATTAGTTGAAAATATTAAAGCAAGGGTAAAATGCAAGAAAATCATTGTCAGTGGACTTGCCTATTAAAGAACAATAGCAAAACAGGCAAACAGCTATTGACTTTAAACTTGTAGCATACATATCTATACATATAGCTTTATCCACAAGTATAGTAGTTAATCCGAATGAGCTGCTTAGCATAGGGCAAATCATTCAATGTCTCAAGCGCCCAAATAAGAAATAACACATGACTTTCCCACTTGGTCTCCATAAGGTAATTTAACAATGTGAGAAATGATTGTGCCTTCTGATTAACGACTTTCAGCCTAATGCTGCAAGACGATAAATTGCCTTTATTTAATAAAAGCTTCGACAGTCCACTAGAAATGACAAATTAACACATGGTTAATAAAAATCATGTTGAAAAAAAAGAATAACGAAATACATTTTTAATGGACAACAATTTTATATTTAAGACATGTATTAAATTTATTTAAAATATAATTAGATAGGTTTAAGAGCAATTCGTAGTATATAGTCAGGTTTAATATGAGTTTGGATCGCAAATAAAACAACGAGTCTCTTCAACGAAATTTATTGCATGCTTTCATGCATTAATAAGATGATAGTCGAAGTCTATTAAAGATGACAATTTGGCTATAAATATTTGTTCTATCACTACGAGTAAATATTACAATATGTCAGACAAGCTGTTATTCTACAAAACAATATTTGTACTCAAATTGCACGAAATAATCAATCATATTCTCATTCTACTCTCTCCGCTAATAAATAGATACAATAATTTATATTCGTCTATAACTACAACATAACAATACGATTTTTTGTCAATGTAAATTAAAATCTATAAAGCGATTATTATTTTATACATTTCGACGATCTATGAGCTATCAACATTTTAGGAACATATGTTTTAATGAATAAGGCTTAGTAGTATTTGCTGGGTTGTTCCGATTGTGTCCACTGGAATCCTGTAATAAATGAAAAACTATTATTAAACTATACTGCTCCGCATGACTGACAATATTTTAATATATAAGTTAACAAATATTGACCAAAAAATCAGTGTAAATTCAAATTCAATAATACAAAAGAAATTATTATAAAATTAAAGTTAACATAACTTATTCTGAACCAAATGACAGCAATCGAGAATGGATATTTTTACCTCGCTTGCCAATGTTGTCCAAGAAGTTTCTGTTGGCTGCAGCCCGCAGAGCCTGCACCTTCCGTTCCTTTTCGAGGCTCAGCTTCTGTCGCAGCACGGACATGGGCAGGTCGATGGAGAGCGACGGCAAGCGCCTCTTCACCGCTGAGCTGCCGATCTTCGCGCCACACGCAGACACTCGGATTAGCCAATCGGTATTCGAACAGTCTTGACAAAATGTAACTCTAATATGTGGTAGCGAAGCAATCTCTTTAAAGACAGGTGTGTCGCATCTCCAAGTTTTATAAATGTTGACTACGCAATTTGAACACAAGTTTTTTTTCAAGTGGACAGTTAAAAATAAGTGTGTGTAAATGTATATTAGTCCGCCAACCCGCACTAGGCCAGCGTGGTGGACTATGGCCTAAACCCTCTCAATGGTAGAGGAGACCCGTGCTCAGCAGTAGGCGTATATGGGTTGATGAAGAAGAAGAAATGTATATTAAATTCATGCGTGTTGATATTTGACTATGGAATTAATATAATCGAATATCTAAATTAGTAGTAAATGATTATATTAATGCGTAGGTATAAGATTGAATACACCAAATAAAAACAACAAATTTATTTAGATTTAAATACAATAAACAACATGGTATAAGTAGATGACATAAATAATTTGATTAGAGTCGATCACAGGACGGCAGGCCGGTGGCATTTCGTATAAACTCTTCAGTTCCCGAAGGATCTTCTCCACTGATCTACAAAAAATAATTTTAAAGTTATTCAAAGAGTTCACTCGGCAGCGACACGAAGTTAAATGTAAATCTCTAAAAGTTTCGTGCAACATTTCTATTTAGCTTTTTTCATTCGTACCAGCAATATTTTACATGCAACTTGGAACTGAATTTGTGTTAAAATATTTCATCTAACTACTTATTGAACAAATTGAATTGTGTAATATTGCTTACTTATAAGTGATTGAATAAGTTTGCGTATTCTAACCTCGTTTGCCGACTCGGTCAAGGAATTCCCTGTTCATTCGTGCGACTTTGGCCATGTGACGGTGCTGCAACACTTCCACGGCGGGGTTGACGGAGAGGGTGCGACGCGAACGCAATGGCACCTCGCTACTTGACACCTTTGTACACCGCTTTATTTACAATTATCATTCAGACGCTCGACTGCATGATTACCTTTAGATCTGTTATGCAATCAGGTCAACTTACGACGTCATACTACAAATGAAGGATAACCAAGGTAACTTTCCTTGCGTTGTTTATTTTGTTGAAAGTGATCAAATACTTGCAAATATAAATGAATCGGAAATCCCGGCGTGAGCCCTACCTTAAGCATTATCGATCGTTAGTGGACCCGACTTCGACGGCTCTAATTGGCACCGTAATTCGTTCAGTTAATTACAAAGGGAAAATTTTACCGTATACAAATAAAAAATATCAGTGCAAACTCTTAATAATAGACTTCCATCCTACTCCGCCGACTGTCATCAACTCAATTTAAGTAGCACAGAACACGAGTGACACGAAGTGCTTGGAATAATTCAGCTCTAGAATGGAAATGTTTCAATTTAAAACGTTATTGTTTTAGGAACCAACGATGACAAAATTGAAGTAGTTGTAAATTGTGATTACACAATTGGTAGGTGTTTATTTAATTTGTGTGCCATATTTAACCATCTTTCCTTTGCAAGAAAAAATATATGTAACTAGGCGATGTTTCTTGTAATTACTGTAATGTAATACCTGTGAATCACGGGGCATTTCGGCAAGTAAATACAGCCAGGGTGCTCCGGCGGAGTAGCGGCCGTCGAGAGAAGAAACTGCATATCCCATGCCCTCCTACAAATAAAATTTATTTAAATGTCTCTGATCGAGAAATATTTTGTTTTCAAACAAAACATTTTTGGGAAAATAAAATGTTACCAAGAATTTTCTATTTCAAACCGTCTCTTATGAAAGCCGTTGTAAAAAGTTAAAAACCAATATCGTCGAAAATAGAAGACGTCGATAACATATCTGTATTCAGAGGTTAGTCTCTCGGGAATTCCCGATTTTCCACCTTCCAAGTAAAACACACATCACATATAACTCTATCAGTTTACCTTTCACGAAAAATACCCACGTAGGTAAGATGCGTGTTTTATAAAGTATGACAATTGTAAATATTTGCACTTATTTGTCCGAGTAAATATTATGGCTCAATACTAAAGGGATTTCGGTTTCTTTTGTTTTACTGACATCGGTGAGGATAAACTACTTCATTCTAAATACATACTCGTACAGACTTACAACTGTATTATGGAATAGGCTTTCATTTCTGAATCCACGTTTCGATAATTTTATGTCCCAAGTATAGGCGTCCTTATTTCCGATTTTCAGACACACTCCTAGGCTCAAAATATCTAGTTACACAGCCCGATCTGGGAATCGAACTCAATCGTTCACTATTGCATTTTTATTGCAGAGGATGATACTAAATATCAAAATAAGCCGCTTGTCAGGAACTTGGACATGTGACAATTGGTAATTGAATTGGCGTTGATATAATTATAATGATGGCACTAACATCATCAGGTCCGGAGGGGTCGATCTGCACGAGGTCGATGGGTGCGACGGCGTCAGGAGCGGGCGCCGCCGCCGCGCTGCCGACCACCACCAACGCGCACCACACTCCCAGCCACATCTGCGACAAACAAAAATCATATTAAACCTCTTTTTATAATACGAGTGCATGCAAATACTCGAAGATATGTACCCACTTTTTTCCCCAAAAGCAAAGTGCATACATACAACCAAATTTTGCGTATTATGTTTTAAGTTTCACGAAATACAGCGAAAGCCTATCTATCTACTTTGCGGGTAAAATTGTATATGAGTCACCGTGGTGCTGGTAAAAAAAAATGTATACACAAAAAAACATATGAGCTTGGAATCTACTAGAGTCATCTAGATTCATACATATATAGAAGATCGTTGTTACAAACTCCTAGTTATTAAAACTACGGTTCAAATACTAGGAAGCAATTTTAGCTGGAATCGAAATACTGGTGCCATACTACCCAGTGCACTGACAAGTTTAATGAGAAGTTTGAAATTTCCGATGACTACAAATTATTTATAATTAAAAGACTCTTTTTCACAACACTTCAAATAATACACTTTAGTTTTTTTTCGGGTCGCAACGCGCGATTATTTTTAGCTGTGCATTAAAGCAATGTCACTTGATAGCTTGCTAATTGCGTATTATGCAAACGAGGGTAGTATGCCACGATCAAAGACATCGAACATTAATTATGGTCGACTTCTCAGTACATGTGGTTTAGCTTGATGGTCAACTCAAAAGGAAACGTCAGCTCTAAGCTTGTTCTTGTGTACATAATCATCTAAAGAGGTTACTTGCTATTGATGTGTGCTTTGTACTTAAAAACTATGAGCCTAACACGATTTTAGATTTTATGCTTTGAAACAACATGTCTTATAACTGTTTTCTCTCAGTTAACTCAAGATTACTTCTATTATGCTGTTATAATATTATACAACTGACATTGTTCCGAATATAACTTGCTGACAAAATGCAAATTAATTTCACAAAATTTCATAGAATTGCGCATATGGAAGAATTTAAAAAAATATGACACATAAGCCAGTACACAGTTTTAATTATATCGGCGCGGTGATGAATATTAAAATTTTTATTCTAAGCTGCGCGAGGGAAGGTTGCTGATCGGTTTGTGACTTCCACTTTTTTCGCTTTGATTACGGAGAGCCCTGCGGTGTGCGGTGCGCATTTTTGGTAAATGATCCCATGCATATTCAAGAGCTCACTTTTATTCCTTTCTGTCTGACACCCCACGCGCTAACCGAAGCCCACAAGGCAGTTTACAAGCTAGTTTGTTTACAGCCTACTAGCCACAAAGCGTCTTTTGCTTGCTATTATGTCCACATAATATACTCAGTGCACCAACCTTTTTTAAGAGCTAAAGCTGCATGATTTTTAGATCTTACTTTAAAGACATGCTAATAGTAAAGATCTATAATTTCCGTGTAATATACTAGCAATTTTATACAGATATTCCTCTAGTCTGAAACACTAAAAATATCTTCTCCTATTGTCATAGGCCACATTCTCTCGGAATGCCGTTACCCTAATATCAAGGCAAAGTTCAAACTTAGCTTTTACCGGTTGTTGCGTAAAATAATTTGCTTTGAGTTAAGTCAAAGGCCATATTATACGTGCATAGTTTGTCGCTCACACTACGGACCAAACATAGAGTTATGAAGTGTCCGCCGTAGCAAAGCGTCTGAGTGTCGTCACAACCTACTCAAAAATAGCAACGTTTTGCGAATAAAAGTGGAATGTCTATAATTTTATCTCTCCATCTAAAGGATTATAAATATTTTTTACAGACTGGTGAGAAATGTTATTCCCAATTGTTGCTTTAGACAGCCGTGGGACGGTCTGAAACATTCCTTAAAATATTTCTGAGTAAAAATTATAACTCAGATCTTCGGATCAGAGACAAAATTACTTTTCACCGTTTGTGCTTTATGTAACTTAACTCAATTTGTATAATATATTTTTGTAGCTCAGTTTAGGAAATGTCACGTCACTGTATTGATGGCGTATGAAGCTGACAATCATTGAGGTGTCACATACGCTTGTAACGCGATATGATATTACAACAAGAGAACATTTGTGTGTCCAATACTTCTCACACCCACGCTTACTGTGGTGAAGTGAAAACAAATTTCACATCATTAATATCTGTATTCATGCTTATGTACACGAAAGAATAAGATAAATTAGGATTATATTTCTACACTCACATAACCAAAGCTGCCCATACAAGGCTGTTGCCGATTTTGGGCACATTTCCAGATTTTGTGCTGCACCTCGGAATTTTCTAAAAGATAAATCCAATAACACTGCCTAGTACGAAAAACAAATCTGAGATCTATACGAGTGTGTACCTACACAAATAATGCCAAATATTTTTCATTTACACCTGAAGTTTTCCCTTAAACTGATTTTAAGTGAATGGATTTTTTTTGAATCACCATTCGGTGTAAGAATTAAACTGATACTCCTTAACAAACCTATCTTACGTGACTTATCTTCTGTAGGACACGCGTCGCTTATTTGACGTCCATGAAATTGCTACTTATCTTAAGAAAAAACCAGGGGTTCGCTATTTTTTCGCTTTATTTATCAAACCGCCATTTACTGCTCTAAGCTTTTAACGTTTAAGTCCGATAAGAATAAATTTAAAGCTGATGAAATTTTGTATCAAAACACATTTTTTTCTACCGTGTTTTAAACTACGTTACTTAAGTTACTAACACTAAGTAGTTACACTAGCGAGAATTCGTCGTAGTTTGGCAACATTTTTAAGAACAAAGAAAATTGAAACACTATTCAATCACGGCACAGTAACGCCTGCTTAATATTCCTTTTGAAGGTTGTAGTTCCAAATGAGTGTAATTTGTTATTGGGACCGTTATCGCAATTTGTACGACGGTTTCACTTGACGAGAGTGCTTTATTTGTACAGGATCCGTCTCAACAACTCAACAAACTTTCTTTGTTTATGGTTAGGCCACCTGCCCCTTGTGATAAACTCCCGTGTACAAACAGCCTCTGTATGTCTGCTCGTAATTACTATACTCATTTAACATAAACGCTATGACAGCCACTTCAAAAAGGAACAATTCAACTTCATGTTGAGAGCTCTTTTTTTTAAACTGAATTATTTTTTTGCGTATTTTGTAATATTTTACAATTACGCTTTTAAAACAATATCCTCTGTTAATGAACAATCCTTAAAATTATTTATGGATCTTACAAGATGAGCCTTAAATAAAAGCGCTTTTTCAAATGACGAGCTAAATTTCCATAAATACTTTCGTTGGCAAGATTACATCTTAAGCACCGCCTGCCCGCTTGAAACATTCATTCGTTTAGACAACGCTTCTTTTCCCATATTATCTTCTTTGGTGTGATTTTCTTACGCGCAACAGTGCATTCAAAAGAACTCAGCTTATCCTTCGTGACTTTATTTACGGAAACAATTTTTATTTGTCGCCACGTTGAAAATATGATCCATTTTGTATATAAAATCAAGCGCTGTCGTTTATAATTCACCTGTCTATACGTTAGTTGGACGCGGAGTGATTAAAATGAAACTTAAACGTGTGTGCACCAAATTGAAAGGCTGCCGGCTGACGTCATAGGTGTAAGCGTGAAACATTGACTATTGTGTAGCCGTTGAGCTTCCATCCATGTCCAGTCTACCTTGAAACGATTAGATAAATTGAAGCATGCATTAACTTAATGTGCTAAAGGTTAGAAAAGTTATTAAGAAACTTTAAATTTGTAATATGTCGCTATTATCATGCATATTAAAGACTTGCTTTGATTGCCATTGCTTCGACTAATGAGAGGCAACTGTAATCGTTTCACTTGAAACTTTTATTGGATTACCGAGCAATGTCACTTGACGTTGTATAAAAAAAAAAGTCATCCCGCAAGTATTCTTTTTACCTCTGAAAATATCCACAATACCGTCTCTAACCGACCAGTGAAAAATCACAAATGTAGTACTTAATCAAAATCCCTGAATGGCTTGTGGTGGGTTGTAATAAATTACTTTAGATAAGCCACTTTGGACGAATGCCTGGTGCTCCAGGCTACTATACCGTGACATAAGTTTTGTCCCCATTTGATTACATTTTCTGAATAATGCTTATAGCAAAGTGACCCGAGATTTATTGTGTCAATTTTTTTCCGTACGACATGAATTTGCGAGTAGCAGTATAAATTTAGACTATTTATTCGCTAAAATGGTTAATGAAAATTAAAAGCCTTGGTTGCAAAGTTGTGTAAATTTAAGTGGGTACTATTATTCTGCTTCTACTTCTCTATCTTCTATTATTATATCAATATTATTAATAACGTTGTTAAATTTAGATTTATTTTACATACAATCTCACTCACACGCTCATGCCAATATCCCTGCAGGCGTAGACAGAGGAGCATTATTGCACTCATGTTTCACCAGTTGCATTTGAAGTTCCGTGAAATAAAAGGTGATTTTTTTGGCCTTGACTCGGTGACACTAATGAGGATTGATAAACGGAAAGACTATTGCCTTTTTCCTCTTTAAAATTCTGTAGATCGCACGATACATGCCGCGACACTATGACACAAATTTACTTCAAAACATTGGTTCCTTCAACCTATCAAGCATATTTTTACAAGTGTCATTAAAATTTAAAACTATGAATGTCATCTTTAGATACCACATTCCTTATTTTCTCGCTTATTTTAAACGGAAATTTAAAAACACTAAACTTTTTAAAGTACAAAAGTTCAGTTTTCGAATTTCGAAAAGCAATCAGTTTAGTGAAACGTACTAGGAAATACTGAATGCAACAAGTGTCACGTACAGTACTTGGGACCGGACAAATATTGACATCGCAGTCGCCGCTCGCTCCAAACCGGAAGTACACCGCACGTGGCGTTTCCGCTCTTCTTTATGTATGTTGCCAGTATTGCTTGGTACATAATTTCTTGGCGCATTCAGGAGTATGAGAGTGACTACTTTAGATCAATCTCGCAAGTAAATGATTCAAATAAAAACTTTTGTTTGAAATGAAACTGTTGACTGCGATCATCACCTATTGCTGCTAATCGTCAGCAATTTAGTCAAATAAGACTATTTTATAAGGCTATCATAAAACTTATGTGTATGATAATTACTGCATAAGTTTTGAGAACTTCTTTGCATTCAAGTTTTATGATTGAGGGGATTAAATTTTTCCAATAAACTGCCCAATATCTTTTCAATGGTCCGAAGCACTTCATCAAAAATGGTAAACACTTATTGTAATGCGTAAAATAAAGTGAAAGAATGAGAATAATGGTGCTAATACAAGTGTATTGTTACTGGCTCTATTCAAACATTAACAAAGACTAACAAAAGAATACAAGTGCGTAAACAAAAGAAATATGATCACGATTATAATTATACTTAGGCGATTTTGATTTACGTATAAGTATCTACTTTTTGTTTTCAACATATATAAATTTTATCTCACAACGCAAAAGGCCTTTTTCAATACGTTTACAGTTAATATAATATAAATTATCGGTTCTATTCAAGTCTTTCCATGGTTTCCTTTATTTTAATAATTATTTAACAATGAAGAGAAAGAAGTAAGAAAGAAGATTTGTATCAAAAACTTTTTTCGTTACGCGTTTTTGCTTTAGTTGCTAACACATTGTTAGGACATAATACCAGATCTTAATATTGTCAGCAACGATGCGACACAAATTACCACACAAAATGTAAAAGTGACCTCAAATTCTTTACTTTAAAACAAAAATGAAGTTATCAAATATCTTACCATTGTTGTTGTTGTAGAAAGAAGCAAAGGAAGAGATCTGAAACAAGAACATATTACAGAATTAAATTACCGTATTAACCGTTATCATAAATTAATAGCACAAATAAATAAAAGACATACTGTCTGCATACTATACTATAATTTCTTTTCAATTTAATTATTCCTACAAATATCTGTTCAACTAGGTTTCGTGATTGGTATCATTTAATATGATCTATCAAAGTAAGAGTAGAAGAATGAAAGATCATTTAAGAAAAGCCTTTTTTCACAAAAAAGTGGCGTTGAGATCTATTTGAAGCGATAAATGCAAATGAGTCATAAAAAGTCCGGTGATCGGTGATCGCGTCGATTTTTAGCACTTAATGTGGCGCACACGATCTGTTTCGTAGGAAGCATCGTAATGTAATTTTCGCTATCATGTCGCTCCCTCAGTGTAAAGGGAAATTATCGACATGACCCATTTTAAGTGCACAGGAACTATATCGCGTTCAGAACATTTTAGTTTTCCCGGATTCATGTGAGCCATTCATTGAATGAGTTTACAATTTCAATATCTATTCTGATATGTGCAATGAATTTCACTCGCAACATTCAGCATTTAATACCTTGTTCCTTCAAACTCTCATTAATGTGTAACTAGGCATGGCTTAAGCTGCATATTTATGACTACTGCTTCAAGCTTTCTAGAGCTGTATCATGAATGCAACAAAAGAGGATTTTCAAGTCCATTATGCAAATTGATACTAGAGACTAAATCCTCTAAAAAAACTTTATCTTAGATAAAACTTCTAGGAGAACTAAATGGATGACTATAACTGTCTATTAACAAGTTTTGAAACATAAATTGATAATATTTAGGAAAAAATAACCATTAAGCTTAGATAAATATTTAAAACTACTTTTTATGAGCTATAAAACTTTATCACTCTCAGTCGCAGAACGTAGAAGCGCCTAATAGGAAGGGTATTTACATATATCATACACCAACAACTAACATGGGAGTTTTATTTGATACATGAAATCGTTATCATAAAATTACACGCAGAATTAGACTAATTAGACTAATGCTTAAATACTTTTCAGCTTATGTATCACTACATAGTATAAAACAAAGTCGCTTTATCTGTCCCTATGTCCCTTTGTATGCTTAAATGTTTAAAACTACGCAACGGATTTTGATGCGGTTTTTTTTAATAGATAGAGTGATTGAAGAGGAAGGTTTATATGTATGGTAACATCCATTGAATATCAGCATCGCACCCGTGCGAAGCCGGGGCGGGTCGCTAGTTACATATAAGATAGAAATATAATATTATACCCTAAGAAAATATTCAATCTCCCTAAATATTAAAGGCAACTGAAGTTATTTGTTAAGATGAATAACATTGTTTCACAAAGTAATATACCTAAATAGATGTTTGCGATTTAAAATATGCGTGTAAATTCTCAACACAGTCACAAACGAACAAAGGTAGACAATGGACTGTTTCAAGAATGTGTTTTAATTAATTTATGTGCCAATGTCGTTAGCTTCATGAAATTCCAATCAGACATCAATAATATTGGGATGTCAGTCAAGAGAATGCAATCACGGTGTAAGTGCGGAGCGTGGTCGTGCCGAACTGATTACCGCAAACAATGCTTTTGTCCGATAGTAGGCGCCCTAGGTGCTGATAGATGCTGTCTCAAACACTAACCACTCCATATAATTGACCTTATGAATTACACGTCATATTGTACTAACGAAACTTTTATAGCTCAAGTATTTATCGACAAACAAACAAACATACCTCACGCCTATATTCCCCGAAGGGGTAGGCAGAGATGCATTTCTGCACCCACATTTCGCCAGGTATGTATCAGTCCCACGTAATAGGGGGCGAACCTATTGCCGTTTTTCGGGCACATTTCCAGACTCCGTGCTGCTACTAAGAATTTCCTAATGGAAAAACCCAATAACACTTTGCCCGACCCGGGAATCGAATTTATCGAGTAATACAAAAAAGTACTCAAATAGTCCATGCCCTTATCACTTTGTTGATTATAAAAACTGTCAAAAACTTGACAGAAATATAAAGGATATAAGGTCGATTTTTTCGAACTCTATTAAAAAAAAAGACGAGTACCATGAGATTGCCACCAGACTGTTTACGCCGCAAAAGTCCGTCCGCAAAAAGTTAAATTGTGTTTAGTAAACGCGACGTTACGACCTAATCCAACTCACGAACAAATCCTAATAATGAAAATTTAAAAACATTGATTTTGTTCCCGATAAATACGCCTCGCTTTTCCGCAACACGACAACTGACACAAACTGAAAGGTAACTCAAGAAATAAGGAGCGATGGTCTTTTGTCCAGTATTAAATCTTGTAAAGGAAAACGCGTAAAGAAAATTAGGAAATCGAATTAAAGACGCACAAAGCCGTAGCCGGAGAATTGTTACCGAAACTCCGCGATATGATATTATTAGGCTGAACGAATAAAAAAAAATACTTATTTTTTATGTTTTATAACAGTTTTTGGTACACTTACGGACAGTAGTAGATCATTACAAAAAATATAGGTACTACGTACTAGACAAGAGTATATTTGCATCATGATATTTGTCTCACAAATGCCAATGAATATAATTGAAAATTAATTGAGGTTTAGCTGCCGTTTGTCTGTTAATAATATGTGACGTCACGTCTTAACAATGATTAGTATTATTAAGTCTGAAATTATTAGACTAATAGTATTACACGGTGGTTAACATAATAATTATTAGATGACGTACGTGATTTGCGAACGAAATTCTCCATTGTTATTGAGAAATGGTACGTGTCTGTTTAGCAAAATGGACATATTGACACCTAATACAAAATACTAAGAGTAGGCATTGTTACTTGTACCTGTAATATCTAACGTCACGTGTTACTTCCTATTAGATAAGTGACACAGACTTATTCACAAATAACAATAACATTCTGGCAACAGAGCTTTTACAATTAAGAATCAAAATTTCTACTGAAATATTCGACATTGTTTTCATGTAGAACAATAGAAAAAATCTTAACCATGCAGTATCCGAATACTGGAACACCTGGAATAGTACCTAACATTGATTCTAACGTAGAAAACATTTTTTTAAATCTGATTCTCTGCGAAAATATGACGCAAAAATTGCACGTGTAATATTTCGTAAAACTATTAAAGGTTAAATAAAGTCAAGCATTACGCTTGGAATCTGGTATTGCCTACAAAAATCTTAATCTAATACATTATTTTATGTGGCGAGAAATTAATAATAATGCACTAGCTTATCGCTATAAACGTACACATTAGTAGCTATTGGTCAAATCTGACGAGCACTAACATGAAAAAGCAGAAGTTCTAAACGGAAACAAAAAACATTTTATCTACACGGTTTTTCTGCAACGGGCTGTTCATACGCCTACGAGCAAGCGAACCACTTGGCATAGACGTTGCTCGCTTTCACATTATTTTTTTGTCATATCACTTCGCATACAGCCCCTGTACATTTCCACCTTTTGTTGCTCATCACATTCATAAGCATACAAGGGTAGCATCAAGTGCACTGCAATAAAACACGTCTATTGTGATTTCGAAGTTCATATCAAGGCTTATATGCGGCAATTTACAAGGTCGTCTCCAATCGTGACCAAAATAAATCTACTCTTACGTCCCCAACTACAAACGAATTCTGAACATCAAAAATATATTAAAAAATTGAGTTGTTGAGTCGTTTTCAGCAACGTAAAATACTTTTAGGAAGCATATACATATGTACATATACTGTGATACCTAAAGAATCACGAACAAATTCAAAATACGTATGTAGTACCTTTGTATGTCAATCTTTATTTCAATGACGTCTCTCTTTGAAGCAATGAAAGTTTTATGTCCTCCTTCTGCTGCTGTTACGTTACGATCGACATAACATTTATCTCAACAATTCCATTAAGTTGCAGAAAGTCAATGATATGAACTTTGACATTAAAAAAATATCACTGATGACCTATGAACAAAGTACATATGTGAAGCGAAATTTCGTAGTAAACATTCCGTAGTTTTTAATTATTTTCTAATTCCTATATTTGAATCAGAGTAAAACAAGTAGAGGGCAACATTAGCACCGTGTTGTCTCATCTGTCCCTGATCCTTTGGCTTAACTCGAGCAATTCGCTCCCTTTGGTGGCGAGTCCTCTCATTATTTATGTTGGCACGTAATCTAACCACGACACAACAAATATGAATAAAACTCTAATCCCGTGATTTCTAGCTTTAAACATTGTGCAATGCATCTCTGAAATATTTTTGTTTGAGCTCTACATTTGAGTCATGGTTTTATGCTTTCATTTTCGTATAAAAGTTAAATTCATGTTTTGATATACGGCCGTCACAGTAAAGCAATGAGATGCAGCAGCTTCATTAATGAAGCCTTGCCTTTGTAATGTATTACATTTGAAATATTTTCCTCCATCGGCATTTTGCACAGGGCTTCCTTCATTGTTTTTGTCTTTTTGTATAAATATAGAGTTTATAAAGGAATACTATTAGGTGCTTGTAGCTTGTTGAATTCCTTTTGTTGCGTTTTGGTTACTTCAATTTAAATGTTTAACACGATTATTGTGAACATAAGTTAAGGAAAACTACTTCGGAGAAAGCCGTTCAGTAAATGCTGGATGAACTGAAATGGTACAATTTTGTCCATGGTAGATATCTCAATCCTACTATAAACAACTTAGAAACATATATGTATTTACAATATATATGTAAAGATAGCATGTAATTGAATTCTCGATGATGTAGGATTCAATACATTTGAAAATGAATAGTGATTCAAGTGAGTGCTTTCCACTTTCCCTAACTGTAATGAAGCGATCTCAATTACGAGCATGTTGAGGGTATTCTCGCGCAGAGCAAAGCTAAAGTATAAAGACGGCTTAATGTTCGGATACTGCTCGTATTCCACATATTGGCTTCTGAAGCGGCATTGTTAGAACATTTCCCTTATTTAAGGGAGAAATTATGAACCTGACCTTACAGTTATCGAAGGGCGCGGAAAACTTAATACGCATTAAGAAATTGCGCCACCATACGTGACGTCCTTCACAAATTAATTAAGTAAGTAAACAGCGAACACGTATGGCAAAAACTTTTGAGGTTGTTGATCTGTGCTTGTGTACAGAAATGTAAAACTTAGTAATTTTATTCATTATGTGAATATGTTTTTAGCTTGGTGCTGTGGTGATATAGATACGTGCGATTATTACAATATTAAACTCGCAAATAAATTCATATGTTTGAAAATTAAAATGTTGTCTAAATAATGTTCTATTCAATTTAAACAGATATTTTAAAAGTATCTATAATTTTTAAACAAGATTCTATTACCACATTTAAGAAGACTATTTAGAGTATAAAATGACGTCTTTTCTGACGACCATACAGTTGGGGTGGGCGGATATCCGTAATGAGATAATTTGTGTGACGTAACGAGATTCTCTGTAAATTCACACTAGCCTACCGTCTGGCTTACTTGCTTATCACATTGATGAGGGTCACGCAATAATTTTAATCACCTATCAAAAACATGTCTTCTCGGTGATGATACGAAGTTTGCTCAATAATTTTCAACTGAACTTGTGTTTAACAAACTCAATATTGCGTCGTCGAGTGTGAATGGATGTGAAGAGCACGTGTTCTAAGAACGTTTGCCCGTCGAGTATATATACATTACAAGTGGCTCGTCTAAAGCAAGTATGCTCCTTTGAACTTTTATTAAAATATATATTGTATCTAGCACAGGCGTTGAGAATGTTAGCGTTACATTACTGGCTTCACTACGAGTGTGCGTCGTCGAATATTATAATGAAATTAATTCATCTTAATTGTTATTAATCTCCTCCGACTACTTGTCTTTACCCACAATGAAACGCGGGCGTCATAAGATTGTATATAATAATGTACTTATGTTGCTGTATATGAATATAATAGAGTCCCAAACTGGTATCACATGAGCTGCAAACTCATCGCGATTAATAAAAATAATTAAAATAGTACTGACAAAAATAAATCGTAAAATTATATTTCTTTAATAAAATAAAATTTCAAACTGGAAAATCACTATAATATTTCTGAGAATTTATCCGTGCTACTCTTTTATGAATATAATGGATATTGGGTAACAACAGTATTCCCAATCAAAACATAAAAAAATACTTAATGCCACATTAAAATGATGAAAACGTTATACAGTTTTCATTTAAACTATGTGCTTTCGCTTATAAAGCTCATCATGAAACTGTTTCTGTAGCGTCTACGAGGCGGCTACACTTATGTACTACGGATATACTCATAGCTCCGTAGCGCTCCCTCTGTACCACTACTTCAATAGGCCAGTCATATTCATCACCATTATAATACTTTTTATATCTATATTTTTACCTAGATTAAATATTCTTCATATGAAAATATTCATATTTACATTAAAGAGACTTCTTAAAAAAAAATAATCAAAGAATATTTTAACGATTCTATCGAAACTTCTTTGTTACTTTTAGCGCTAAGTGCTTTCCTCTCTACCCACAACTAATAGCTATTATTTACGTTCCACTTAGAAAAAGGAATACATTTAGAACAAAAACGCATAAAACACTATCACATACATTTAAAAGACTATTTATAATCCGTTGAAATAATTCAAGTAGAACGGAATCTGCTGTTGTAACAGACGTATTGAACAAAGTGGGGTGCTAAACGATATTGTAATTAATACTCAATTAATCACCTCGAAGTAATTTATTCAATAACTCGTAACGAGTCGGTCCGAGTCTTTAATAAAGCCGTCAAAGCTAAGAGGTGAGAAACACGAACTGGCTTTGTTGAGACCAACTCTGAATTAAACTTTAATTTCACATCGTAATACTACATCATCGACTGTAAAATCCATTCCTCTTAAGAAAATCATGGAGGGTAATCCACGGGAATACTTTTTGTTTTACATTGTAAGGGTGTATGCCTATCTGATTATACGTGGTACCTGCCCAAGTTTTCGGTCCATTTTGCCACAAATCAACTGGCGGCTAGAATTAATTGGCTGCTGATGACTGGCAAGAGTGGAGATTAATGAGCTATTCTTACGTATTGGAGTAATCAAGCAGCTGAAACGGAAATAAGCTTAGGTAAAACGAATACCTAATTTGTTTTTATACTCATTTCGTTTATGTGTACATCGCGTAATGCTAAAAAGCACCTTCTTGAAAATAATTTGTTTGTTGGCGAAATGAACCATCAACATTATCATAATATTTATGTAAGATTAAAACGGTTTTCAAAAGTTACTCACAACAAAGATTAAGATAAAGCGCTGATACACTTTCATCAAAATGGTTGAAACTGTCTCTTGTTTATTACAGCGTTTTGAGAGATGCTAGTAATGGCAATGGATAAACTGAAAACGATTTAAACGATTAAAGTGCGCCACTCTGTTTCAACTGTTTGTACATAGTACATTTGGAGCCAGTCGTGTCACAAGCGACATTTGTATGGTAATTTTATTGTGACTCCGACGAAAAGATGGGTAAAAGTGCAAATTATCGGGAGAGCGGCACGGCGGTCATAACAATATATGTTTATTAAACCCGTGCCACGCTCATTTGTATAATTTTTACATTTCACACATATGTTAACGATAGCGCCAGTGTAAACATACAAATTCCGTATACTTGCGGAGTTCTCTTAAAATGTTAAGAGAACTCCGCAAATATAACAAAGTTCATATAGTAGAGACAAATTCTAGTTTGGTAGCAAGTCGTTACACCCTGAAAACAAGTCAACAAGTTGTCATTTAATGATACGGAATTTGTATGTTTACACTGGCGCTATCGTTAACATATGTGTGAAATGTAAAAATCATTCATTTCATCACGTATCATTATACGCGATGAAAAAGATTAACTGAATATCATAAATTATTTATTTAAGCTTTATATGCAAAACATTAAGATTGAAACATACAGTAAGACGCAAAACTGGCGCTCATAACTATAAAATAGGTTCCATACAAATAAACTTTTGTTTATTCATGAAAGATATAAAAGTTGGTTCAAACCATGTAAACAGATATATGAGAAATTTGCACAGGGCTGGAGTAATAGATTTGTACCGATGTAGTAAGGGGTTGCTCCACTGAGACGACGGATCTAAACTTTAGCCCCGAAGATCTACGATAAAAGAAACATTTATACATGATCTCTTTTATTTTTCCTTGCGAACAATTTCTAAGGCCCCGTGACTTGTAAGCACGACTAACCTTGGGTACGTATACACAATGTGCCCGATTGTCGTAAATTGTTCAGACGCAAGAATACTGTGCGTGACATCTTTATTATATATCTATAGCTTTAAAGATTATCTAAACATATTTTACAGTTATGGAAAGGTCACAAAAGATATTCAATTTGTGTAAAGAGCATATTGAATTAAATGTATTTGGAATAAAGTCAAAGGATCGTACAAGAGTAACGTGCGTAAATCACGTGGTATGTGGTATAAGTTACTATTCTGCAAAATGAGGGAGTCAGTCATGGCCCGCATTGAAAGTTTCTTAGTCGAAATTTCGCATGAATGCTCTTCCAATTGATGTGGATGGTTTAAACTTGACAAATTTTACACTACGCAATAGAATCCAAAGTTAATTAATTTTATTAACTAAATATTTAAAATAAGTATCAAATTTACTAATATTTATGTGAAAGAAATTAAAATAAGTCTTCACAATACTTATAATGTGACACAAACTATGACTTTATGTTAAGGATTATTTTAGACTAGACTTAATACTGTTAATACTTCGCAGCGAATAGCCGGTTCGTGTTCTCAATTTATGATCGAAGAATGACTTTATGAATGTGGCCTGATGTAACGAAAATCGGTATTCATGGAAGACGTGTACATTTATCAAATGATTGTAAGCAGCTGATCCCTTAAGGCTCTCCCGAGATGTTTTACAGCGTCTGCAAGCATCATGTTTATACCGTTTAAATTCGCAACTCGTAGGAGCTGTCGGCGGAAAAATTAATGAGGGGAGTAATGACTACTTGGCAATTTAACTGACAAATTGTTCTCAGTAACCTGTGATTAAGTAACATGCTTACATCTTTGATGGAATTGTTAGGATCCATCCGAACACGATGTTTTATGGTAGCAGTTAATTCTATCACACGCTTCATTTGCCTGTTTCGGTTATATAAGATTTATAATACATTAATCCTAACTACCAATGAAGCATTTATAATGTACATTGCCACTAACAACAACAAAAAACGCAAACATTTTTATACATGCCACAATAAATTTAAACTTGAAGCAACAGTTATACGCAACTTTTCATAATTTAACTCTTATTTATGCTTACTTAAACTAAGTAACCTTACCTAACATTCTATTTGTAGGCACCTACTACATTCATAAGCTTAACTTTTCGAATGAATTTTTCGAACCAATAGTCACAGGTTTTCACAATCTACGCAGGTATAACTCTTTGTGGGTATGTCATAGGCCCACGTCGAAAATTCAATTTGTCAATATAAAATACTGCGTCGCGATGACCCGTCCCACAATACCTTCATATATCGCCTCGTCAGTACCGTAAGGGTACTTGTGCGTCTGACAGGAATTGCTGATCGAATTAATTGTTCAAGAAAACCCACACTCAGTACAATCGCAAATTTATGAGTAAATTATACAATCGTAGAGCTATTAAAAATGATGTTAAATTTACAAGAAAATTTGACTATTTAAACGTTCCAGAAAATTATAATTTTTATATAATATCCCTACAAAAAAAGTTTTATTTTTAGCAAAACCGTTCATCGAGACAAAAGAAATAAAGTATAAAAAATATAATTAATATTGGGCTAAAGAAAGATCTAAAACAAACAATTAGTAACAAGTATGTACTATCTTTCTAGTGCTAGTTTTTAGAAATTTGTAAAAAAAAATGGTTATGGGCGTAATAAATCTCTAACCACTGAATGAGACCCGTCGACAAAATAAAAACTGATGTTCGGACCGTAAACCTCTTTCAGCTGCACTAAATAACAAGTCTTAATTAATGTGCACATAAATTACACACAGACATAACTTTCATTTCCTTACTAGTCATGGTTGCTGAGTTACACAGACTTTAAAAGCATTTTAATGGAAAAAAACTTTTTAACAAATGCAACACTTGAAGAACTTCTCAACGACTGGATACTAAGAAAAGCTTTTACTTGTAAAAACTATCAAACTGAAGAACAGCCACTGTGAACCGAGCGAACCTTCACAAATTATGACTCAAAGCGAAACCAACAATGAGATATGGGCCTTTTCTTTTGATTAAAATGTAGGTGAACGAGCAGGTGCTGCCGACAGACTTGGATAAGCGCCCTGTGCTTTAAATCTTAATGAGTAGAGTCCAATTTATAAACGCCCACCATTCAAACAAAAAGAGTTTTTAATTCACTGTCTCTTCCAGTACATTTTGGTACGACGACGAAACAACGCGACAAAGCGCTTACATTTCTGCTAGTTATATTAACACAAAGAAACTGAGAACAGCGTTACTTCCGAACGAAAGACGTGTGATAAATATATTTGTAGGACCGAATTCTTACAACCAAATAAATGAGCGAAATGTACATAATATGTAAGCTTATCGCAACATAGCAATTATAATAATAGTGAGTAGCTTTATTTTTGCTTTATTTTTCTAAAATATACCTACATAATATTCTAAACAAAATAATACTCTCTTATAATTTGCTTCCTCTGACGAGCTTTGTAGTAGATAGGGTTCATCTTGTTTGGCCGTCATGGTGACCTAGATTTGTCAGCTTTGCCATTACGGGTAGCCGTAAATTCAACAAGTGAGCAGCCATATTTAAGAGCGTATCAGAAAACCCTCCTCAATTTAGTCAAATGATGACTAAACAGAATATAATGTTTACCTTTATGGTAAGGACGATGCTAAAAGTACATAACCAACTAGTGTGTTTGAAACTATGAGCACGGTCAAAGCTGTGTATGAATAGACTTCTGCCAAATTGGCTCACCGCAAAATTCGTAACTAGCTGTTTAGGAGAATATTAACATAAAGCAGTATAAGCATGTTTGCATATTTCCGGATTAACCACTGAGGTAAACATGAAAAGTATTCAACCACCGGCAAACATAATCCTGAGTGGATTTAACAAAAAAATATTGTGTAGTATTGCTCCACGAATTTTATTCCTACCAATTCCAGAAAATGTGTGTAATTATTATATTTACAATAAACGTATAAACAAGTAGTTTGAGTAATTCATCAGCTAAATTGTGGCCCATTCGATATCTACGTGACTCGAAAAGTAATTATGTTCTCGAGTTAAAACCCAATGTAAATGTATTTCATGCGCTCATTTGTATTGAAAACGAAATAAAAATGTTTATATTACATCAAAATGTAGCGAAATTCCAAATGAACCGAAGCGGAAGACCAAACAGACAATAAAACATTTGTTGAAATGTGTATTGAAGTGGAGTAGAAAAATGCCTACACCAGACCCGCCCACTCCTTCGTCTGACATCTCATTGTCGGTTATTGTTAGAAATAAAACAATCAAGTTATTATCTGCATCTATTTTACGTCATATTACAACGTACAGTTTTAAAGTGGTTTTATCGTGACTTAAAACTGTGTAAGACATCATGGCGCTAAAAACTTTTAAATACAGCTTTATTAAAAAAGAAAATCTTTTTTTCATTCACTGGAACTCACATTTTATGATTATAGACAAATAAAAAATAAATCCTGGAAGTCTACGTTAATTGTAGAGTGTTAATGTACATTCAGATTATGTTTTCATTTGCTTATAACTGTCCATCTAGCTGGAATTGCCTACAAAAAATCTATATTAAAAGTCTGCGTGGAAAGGAGCATAAATCAATAAAACTGATTTATTATAGCAGTGCAAACAGCTATAAATCAAATACAGGCGTGGTACTACACTATAGCTATGCGCTTTTACGATGACTTTAGTTTTATGATAATTCAGTATACTGAAGTACAAAGTACAGATTATTTTAAATAACTGTAATTAAATAAGAGGCCATCGAAATGTTTTATAAAAACATTGTGAAATCTATCCTTTCCTTAGGAGTGATATGAAATTTCATCCAACATTAAAATTGTAATTACATTCAACCGTGAAATATCATAAATATAAAATCCAAAGGCGAGTAAATGAACTTTTATGTTTTAGCACGGTTAATCCATTCGTTGCTTTTTGAGCAGGAAATGAAGAAAGTTCATCGAGGGAGTTAAAACAGGTGGGATTGTACAGTAAAATTATTATATTTTCGGACAGCATCCATAACTGGTGGTGCATTGGCTGGTAAAGATAATAAAATGTATTATTGAATTCAGCTTGTAATAAAATCTGTTGACAATTTATATTTTCACGCAATAGGCAGGTTGCATCTACAGGATTGCGAGAAAGCTTTTAAGTTTAATCTCATTCAGGTGATATGATAAAACTCTAGGCAGTGGTCGCTCCAGACTTGCTCAAGGCGAAACTTATGCTTCGATGCTTATGCTACATTAAATACTTTTAAAATACTTCAATGTTATAATTAAATAGCTGTTAGACCACTTATATGTAGATAATTAAAGTAAAGGATAAGTGTATCAAACTTATGAAGCAAAACTTTACTTATTACATTCTTTGATTAAAACGAGATTTCGTAATTCAGCAATTTATTTACTCTGTCGTACAGCTAGATTAAAAGGGTGTTAAAATTTTGAAGTACTGTTGTTAAGTGTACGTGTACTGTAAAGGGTAATGTGTTGTTATGACAGATTTATATGCAATATATCGACAAGCAACAGCTGCTTTTATGCATCATATACTTTACGACTTGGATTTAATCAGGAACCAATTATGTAGACGACGCCACTATATCCTTTCATACGAAAAGTGAAGATTTTCAAGTGAGGCATTAATAACAAAAATAATTACTTATAGATTGTTATCGACACCAAAACATTACCCAACTCTAAATTAATTTGCTTATCAAAGGTCCGTCAGGCACAACCACCGTGTAGATATTATTCATGTACTCTATTGTAAATTAATTGCCAATTTATGAATCTGTTTCAGCTATTAGGATTTTAAAACGATTCCATACATGGTATATTTTTAAAGCTGACATAATATTTAAGAAGTATTTTAGAACCAAGTTTAACGTCATATAAGATATAAAACTATTAAGTAAAGTTAGCTCTGTCGTTGCAATAGTGGTATGAAGCATTAGCTACTTTAAATAAACTACTAGTTTTCGACGCTTAATTATGAGAAGCAAATTGTTTAGTACCCCAAACTTTAGACAGTTAAAAAACTAATCACGTTTCTGTTTTCTCGAAAGATACTTGCGGCCGGCAAGACTAAAGTTTTGCACTAACGCATCGACATTACAGTGCTACACTAATTTCACGTTCAGTTACAGACTGACATAAGTGACGATAAACTTTAAACGGGATTTGTTTTGCCTTTTGCTAGCAAACATTTACTCGGGAGAAATATTATATTTAAGACATCAAAAGATACCTAAAAATGAGCCTTAAGGTAGATTAACATCTTTAGTATATTATATGTATATTAAATGCATATATGTACTTTTATTTTTGTTTATTAATGCAATTTTCAAGCAATTCAAATACAATGCAATTTATTGATTAGAAAATAGAAAACGTACAAGTTGAAAGCAATTAAAAACTGTGTAACATTTGTCGCCCACAAAATATAATTTCCTGTATCTTGATATATGATTCATAAATTTTAAGTTCATCACCTCATGCTATATCTGTAATGACAGAGTGTATAATTTTTTACAACGTATTTCCTGAATACTGGCTGACGCATTAGAAATAATCATAATGAATTTCAAACTGGATCGTCTTATCTCCCAGATTCTGTTTATCCTTTGTAAATCACACGATATCTTTTAACTACATCCGGGGATGAAAAGTTCTTACAATACACTTGAGAAAATTGATAACATCTCTGTTAACAATAAAGATTTTCGACGCAAAGGAATTCACTGATAACAAATAGAAAACGATCTAGCGTGCAGTAATAATTCAAAACTAGTTAGAAGTCCAACTATTGTTCCTCCGATCCCACTCAACGGCCGCCTATTCGGTCGCATTTCTGCTTCAAACTTTGACAAGCTCCTATACTCCCGATATTGTAAAGGCTTACTCAACTGTACAATTAATGATATTTTTGTAAATAAATAACAGTTAGTAAAGTGTTTGGGGAAAAAAGGACGATACAAAGCTATTTATAATTAACTAAACAAAAGTCTCATTTTTAATGTCCTTAATTAAAATGATGTAAGCGGAAGGACGGATAATCGCCTTTAATGTTTCACAAAGTTTGTTAATCTACTTACACCAATTAAATATTTCAATTACAGCTACTCAAATTAGTATTAACGTGAAAAATTTCGCCACGGAATTTTCTTAGCGCTTTATCGAATGTCTGCACAATAATTGTTATTTATTGCTTTGCAAATTGATCTTTCATTTATGGTAATATTAGTGAAACCAACTTAAGTGTTCAGATCAGTCAATCAACGACGATAAAAGTATGACGTATGGGTCAGTAATAAAAGTAAACCGTTCGCAACAAATCTTCACAATTGATGGCAAACATTTTCAGATATTAGGTACTAACATACTTATTCACTGTGTAACCAATACGTGCTTGCGTAATAAAATAAACTCTTGCAAACTTTGAGTTTCTTTTGCCTAATGCTTAAATGTTGGGGAGTATTCGAAAAGTTTTACAATACTTGGTAGTTATGCAATTATTATAAAGTTTTAAATATACGTTTGATTAAGAATTTAATAGCTTTTCTTAATCCATGAATGTAAGAAAAAACACGTAAATCGAGACATTCATCTACAACCAGTTTGACACATCCCGATTTGAAATTCTGTGTAAAATGTTGCATAACGAAGATAACAAGGAAAGTTATACAAATGTATCCTTGTCAAATATCTGTTTCATAACATTTTTTATGAAAATAATCTCGTAGGATTAACAATACATACTATGAATATATAAAAAAATAAATAAAAGTTAGCTGTTAAATCGTAATTCTATAATGTAATATTACAGAGTGTGAAATTATAAAATCTTAACTAGAGTCCGAAAATGTTAGAATCTTCTCAAGTTTGTGGTGTCTACTAGTCGACAAAACTCACAACTTATGTCTCTGAGCTATCCAGGTTACCGAGGAATATGAAAAGTATGTCAAAAATCAGAAATAAAGCTTTAAATTTTTCAATAGTGCAAATATGTTTTGTTTTATTTCGTAAAGCTAGTTCCCGGGATTCGGTAAATTCCCGATCGGGTCACGGACGTTCGTGAGGTGGCCGACCCGTAGGAACAAATTAAATCAATGCAACATGTACAAAAATCATTTCACATTAACTCCCGTTAAATGTGGGCCAAATAATGTAGTTCACATTGGGAACTAGTTATTAACATGTATGTATTGACATTAGAAATCAAGATGATTCAGCCATTGTTATGTGCTATGTAAGTGCGTCTTAAACGTTGAATCATGTAATGATAGATAAGAAGTGGGAAATGAATCATTGTTTAAATTTTATCTTAGTTACTTTGTCATTTTTATATAACTATTCGGTTTCCCCAGATAAATACGCTTTAATTAACATGATGCTGCATTATTTTGGTAATAATTTCTAAATTTAGCTCCTGCAATGTGCCTAATCCAACCACAAAGTCATGGAATATTGGTATCGGTCACGAGGTATTTTCTGCGACCGACATTCGGCATTTGTAATAAAATTTTCAAAAATATCAAATATCTCGCACCAATTACACGAAAACTAAAACAAAAGGCTTGAAATAGGTCATGTTTATTAACAGTTCCAAACTCATACATGGATATTGATTTTGTTCTAGTGACATAGTTTTTACCACAAAATGTACGAAATTTTGTATAAAGTAATAAATATCGGTGCAAAATAATTATGAATTTTATCCATTTCGATAATTCTTTATTTTTTATGTATCTTAATTTTAGACTAAAAATATGTCATAAAACATTTTTGAAAAAAATTAAACATTATTCCATCAAATAAACTGTGTAATAAAAATCACTCCCCACGTTATCATACAAAAACTGATTTCCCCATTAATAAAACAAACCATAGTGACAAATTAGAAAATAATATGATACTCACCTACGTGGAAACGCGGAGTTTTGTTTTGCAACGCTAAAACTTCGGAACTTTGCAAAGTGCGCGGTTGAAATTTAAAGAAAGAAAATTACACTGAATAAAACTTGGGCACAACTCACTGGAGTTTCGGTGTTAAAAAATATTATTTTTTATAGTCAAATTATATACGGTCAGTTGCAAGAATTGTAGGCCGTGAAGTTCTCTGTAGGAACGTTTGGGCGCGCCAAAGTTGTGTGACGATGGAGCCGAGCGACGTGCTTATATCTTGCTGGAAGCGGAGCCTGCACGCATGCGCCGACATCATTCAACTCTCACTCTGAATGACCGCCTCCGCAAATCACCATTTTTCTTTTTTTTAATATAAAAAGTGCCATCGCATTATTATATTTACACAACTCCAATTTTTTAAAGAAAGAATTATATATCCTCCAAACCATAGACAAAAAAATACATACAGATAATATGACGGCTAGCAAAACATCAATGAATAAAATGAATTAATAAAAACTTTAAATATTTTAAGTGGATTACTTTATTATTAAACGAATAAAATTTGAATCAAATTCTTTATTTGTATCTTTTAAGGAAAAAATCACAGTCACAACTAACTAGTTCTTAAAAGTTTAAACGCGTAAAAACGTCATAAATTAACGATTTATTTTGATCCGAAAGTTCAAGGGTAATGTGAAAACTGCTACCGCTAAATCCACTGAGAGACTAAATAATCGACAGTTGATCCACAGAGTATTAACCATGGATAAAATAAGACCATTTCTATGATAATGTCTGCATAATAGACAATGTAGAGAGCGTTGCGCCGTGCACTACTAAAATAATACTTAAACACTTCGAAGAAAATTCAACATCATTTCCTATGTGGCCATAAAATTTAAACGTTACACGGGTATAAAACGTTCATCCCTTTCAACGATATGTTTTTCACTAGAGTTTAACAGCAACAACAGTCTTCACCTTCTAATCTTATTATTAACACCGGTATTTAACTTTACTACCCTTTGCAGAACGTTCTAGCAAATGAAAACGCACATAAACGTAAACGAACCCATTACATGAGTCTTATTTGATTAGTTATATAATTGTTTGTTATAAAAATAGAACCGTATATAACGGGAGGCCGTATTGTTCTTGATGCTTCGATGCGGTGAACTATTACGAACACCAAATGTACCTTGCTCTAGTAGGCATGTTTACGTTTCGTTTTTTATGCGACTAGGCAACATATCGATCATGCTTGCCAATGACCCTTCAAGGCCCCCCATTTTAACATGTACATGATTTACAACAATATCTATGTACTTCTGGGTGTTTTCAAAAACCAAAGTCATAGATTAATACTAAAATAAATATTTAAAAAATCCGCTATAATTTGTATGTTATCTATGTTAATTCAATATCGTAAAAAATAATTACAAATGATATTCATTTTGAATACCAGAGGTTCATTTATATTTTACATGACTAATGTAGTAGTTAATATTAATATACATTCATATATTTTGGTCAAATTTAATGCAATAAGCTAGGTACATAAATTCAGATCAAACTACAACGTCAGTGTAATTAACTGGTAAACACAGTGACTCTAAAGTTTATGGCCGGTATGAAATTAAGGTATGTACTTTGTAGGTCTTTAGCGTTTTTTGCACTACTAGTTTACTTTTAATTCCATTTTCAATTAAGTCATCCTTTCAATAAACTTATAGTCATCTTACAATGTTATATCATAAAGCGTTAGTTTTATTGAACAAATGAATAAATGAATAATACTAAGTACGCAATGTGAAAATACATCATAACCTATTCTTCTTTAGTTTATTTCTAGTTGAAACAGGAACTAAGCGCTATTTTAAAAAATTAAGTACTATGCAGGTAGAGTACGAGTACCCTTCAAGAGATTAAAATCAAACTCGACATAATAAGGCGGGCATTGTGAAATTATTTTTGCGTAGTTTTAACGGTTTTACTCATAGACATAAGTCAATGTAATTACTTATTATTTATACATACCTACTTTGTCTTGTCCACTCTAACGTCACTTGTCAAGCAGACCAAATCATGATTACAAGTAGTTAATTAAGTTAATAAATGAGGCAATCCGTGTGTAAAATAGTATAATATTTATTTATTTAACACGTTATTGTACCCTTAAAAATCATTTTAAAAAATGCCTAAAAATTATACACAGAAGGTGCAAATTATCGTCTTCTCGCTCATGGCAATCTTTTCAAGAGAATTATAGACTGCTATTCTGAAGGGATTCGAATTATTGTACGTAAGTTATGTTTATAGTAATGAAAACAGAACTCTACATTTATCAACTTCGACTACATTTATTAAACTCTACATTTATTAAATGGCGACTCGATTGGAACAATAAC
The DNA here is from genome assembly GCA_030295005.1 of Cephonodes hylas. Taxonomy (NCBI): domain Eukaryota; kingdom Metazoa; phylum Arthropoda; class Insecta; order Lepidoptera; family Sphingidae; genus Cephonodes; species Cephonodes hylas. Next base: position 8,236,896 of record AP025363.1, on the reverse strand, counting down.
AATTAAGATTCTGCAGTCGGCACAATATTGTCGACTTGTTTTAAGCCGGATATGTACCGCTGATGGCGAAACACATCGCGTGGGTGATACCGGGCTTAGCACTATGTTACGGTAATTAGACTGCCTCATTTGGCAGCGGTATGAAAATATGGGCCTGATCGAAAGGTCTTGATGACAAAAATCCCAACTACAAAAAAACCACTTCACCAACTTCGTGGTTTTTCGTCTTATGTCTAGTACTCAATCCTTTTCAGAAAACTTATGATATATTAAATTTATCATGTTTTAAATTTCATAACATATGAATAATTTATTTTGTATTTCTCTGATTTTAAACTGGTTATCTTTAAACTTTAATACTGTCACGTATGTGTCCCCAAAGGGATATGCGACAAAAGACATAGAGACGAGCATGTCTTTGCCAACTACACTGAATAACACTTAAACAATTTCATTATATTTTATCTTATTCATTGCATTAAATAATTTAGAGAAAGGAACAATTTAATATTTAGAGTGCACAGTTTATGAGACTTATATTCCACTTAAATACCAATTTATATTCCACTAGCAAACTAAACTTGTACCCGGCTAAGTGAAGCAAACGTAATGCAATTTGTTAATATTCCACAACTTTGAAACAGTATATGAATGTCTATTAGAAACATTTACACATGCAAAACGTTTTTGCTGAAATAAACATATGAATAATACTAATAACAGACCGCTGTATAGAGCTTTAAACTTGGATTGCATAATTTTTCCCTCGATTTGACTCGATTCGCAACTTGAAAGCCACAGAGTAAGTGAATTTTTTTAACTCGCTTCTGAGTGCTATTCAAATACGTGTTGTCTATTTTTAAAATTGGAATGGTAGCAAAGCAACTATGAAAACGATGTGTGTTTTTTTATCTGTGGAATACGGTAACGAACATCCTGGTTCAATAAAATCCGTCCGTTTTTAGTTATTTCTGGTAGATTTTAAATTGATATTTATGTACAAATATACATACTTCTGCTTTCATTCATATTTTTTAATAAGTCGATCTATTTGGAAATTACAAAATCTCATTACAGCTGGGATCATTCAATTACATTATAACTTTATAATTATTATTATTTTTTATTTATATAACCAATTTTTTCATTTAGTTCCAGTAAGTATTTCAGTATTCGACTCTAACCAAAATCATATACGTATTGTATGATTTTTTTGAAGTAATTATCGGAGACGAAGTGCAGTGAATGAATAATAGAAACGTTAAAACCAAACTGAACTTATGTAAAACCAACTGGTGAGTCTAATTTCAGTAGAGCAAAAGGCAAGATTTCTGCGTTGAAGTCTAACTTTAACATATACTAAGCATTGAATTACGAAGTATAAATAAAACAAATAGAAAATATATCTCTTAACAAATCCGAATTGACATGTGAGATGATATTATTATTTATCATTCGTCTGTACTATAATAGTAACACTGATAAAATATTTACAAGGTGGGAAACATTACGGGAAAACCTACACGTTATATACAGAAATTTGTACATATGATGTAGTCAATAAAAATATTATGTTAGTAATGTTTACGTGACATTTAATAACGTTCCATATTCTGTCGATGTCGAGATTTATGTGCACGATGGTCAAAAATCAAGTTCCGAAACCAAGCTCATATCTCCGTCTTTTCGAAGTTAAGAGTTGTTCTTAATAAATTATCATGTATTTAACGGTAGGGGAGAGTCCTACAGTACCGTCACCTTAAGGTTTATCAACAATATAATCGAAATGTCTAAGGCTACATGCTCAATGCCTCTTGTTATATATAAAGGAACTAATAAACTACCAATAAAATGAAAAAAATACAGAAATTTTTAGAAATAATCAGCTTTAATATTACAATTAGAAAAATAGGAATAATCTGACTTAAAAAAAAATGGCCTCCAGTACCGGCCACTAACGTTCTGGTTTAATATATGTCCATTTATATTGAAAAATAATCACAAATATATTGAGTTGATAGCTCTGATATATTTGCACAAGCCTCATGGATCCAAGCCGTATAATTTCCACTTTTACAATTATATCCAATCCTCATCATGAGATTCAAGGCATAAAGGACAAATAGTCTTTTCATTCGGGTTATTAGGAGCAATCAAGTTTTCGTTTCTATCTTTCTTCGATATCTTGCTTACGTCTCGTCCTGACAGCAAAGTCCTTACCTTTTCTATTAGCTTTTTTTCCTGGAAACAAACTCTTACTTTTCTTGTCAACATCTTTTCCGGGTAGTAAATTCTTCTAAATCTAATTCTACTAATTTGTCTTCGCACTCAGGTGAGAAAGTCTTGTTGTAAAGACCCAAAACTGGCTCGATAGACATGTCTTGATTATTATAAATAGCCTTGGCTCGATCATTTAATGTAGTTCGTGGTACCTGACAGCGATCAGCGACTTGACGTGCACTCATTGCATTAGGTACTCAGCATCAGTTCCATGGCTTTATGCATGTTCGCAGGAACCCTGGTACCTTTCTTTTTCTTTGTCGTACCCTCTCTTTGATCTTTTTCCATTTTTGTGTATCTGCAAGCAAGATAAATCTATTAAAAATTAACTTAAAGAATGGCCGGTACTGTAGGACAATGATGTGGCCGGTACTGTAGGAAACGAAATAAACAATATGTCCGATTACTAGCAAATAAATAATGCACAACAGTTCATTTAAAATACAGTTTTGGGAACCACATAAATGTGTTATACATACCTGGATTGAGTGGTTTTAAAATAGTTCTCCAAACTCCGCACATCAGCAACTGAATTTTAGTTTCGCAACGTACGTCCATTACACGCAACACAATTCTTTGCAATGACGATAAACCTGTCCCGCAAAATTGACGCCATTTGGGTCTTTGCCTTCGATTAGCGTCCTGCCAAAATGGCGATAATAGTTTCAGTGCTATCTCTTATAAAATCAGAGAACTTGCAACTGGCCAGTACTGGATGCCGGCCGGTACTGTAGGACTCTCCCTTAAAAGAAATGGACGTATGTAACGGAAAAAAAGAAAGGTGCGCAGTACTTTTATCTGTATCAAGTAGATCAGCGTCATCGTTATCATCATCACCAGCCAATACGTCAAACTGCTACCCAGATTCATAAAAAAATAGGCATGAAAAAGATACAAGGCGCCTGCCAGTGAGTCGTATATCTACGATCTAGTCAGCACAGTTTTATCAGCCTTACCTATTGTTATCATATAAACAATGACTTCATTTTATACACATATTAAACAAACAATAATAATTGTTGGTGTTTATCGAATCTGCAGCCTCTCGTTTCTAGCCAAAGGCTCTACGGGGCTGTCAAGTGCTATACAAATGGAAGCTAGATGCGTCTACGAAAATCTCACTTACTTTTCAAAAAAACAATATTATTATCCCACGTAGTTTATCTCTATAACTGTGGTACTGTCGTGGTCAAGTCGGCTCATTCATTCTACGATCCGACTGCGACGTAGCTTTATCAATAAGAGCTCTATACTCTACCAACTTGTAGCGGGTGAAAGATTTGTTCTGCGGGGAACATTAACTAAGTTTTATTAGTGACCGTACAGCGGCTAACCACTATTGATGAAAACAAAAGAAAGTTGTATTTAATTGACATATTACTATTATTAAAACTTACAATCTTATGTTAATCCGCCACAATTGTATAAAGTTTTTACATCGCCTCGGTTGCCAGCAAAAAACTTCATGCAAAAAAATCCGCAGAGGTTTCCGTTAAAAAAGAGGTTTTATTAGACACCGCACGCACAATAAGGGCACGCTATGACATCCTAAATTACAATAACTATTTTACATGTATGGCAGTTTAGTATAGTTAGGGACGAAAACAAAACTCATAAAATATATCCAAGAAAGGCGATGAAAAATGTTTTTAAAATACAATAAAAATAACTTTACTGACGTCTTATAATGTATTGAAAGATCCAAATCGTACCGTTAAACTGAAAAGTTAAAAAGGTATCATTATACATAATAACGTCACTGCTTACAAATTTTGCATATGGTACCTACTTTTTAAATATTTATATATGGATTTCAGTGATGGCCTCGAGGTTTAGGCGCGCGGTCGAGAATCTCGGCGGTCGCGGGTTCAAACCCCAGGCACACACCTCTGACTTTTCGAAAGTTATGTGTGTATTCAAATTGAATTATCACTTGCTTTAACGGTGAAGGAAAACATCGTGATAAAACCTGCACACCTAAAAGTTCTCAGGAATTTCTTAGGTGTGTAGTCTGCCAACCCGCACTAGGCCAGCGTGGCGGACTATGGCCTAAACCCTCTCAATGGTAGAGGAGACCCGTGCTCAGCAGTGGGCGTATATGGGTTGATGAAGAAGAAGAAGATATGGATTTCAAACTTACATTATATATAGTATACAAAGTTACATTTAAAATAAATTATTATTATGAATTATTAAAAAGATCTTTGAGTAGTCTTTTAAATTGCAAAAGTGTTTGGCGTAATTTGCTGGGAAGAGTATTCCACAAACGTACAACTTTAATTGTAAAAGAATTGTCCAGAAACGTAGTGGTATGCACAGCCATTTTCAGCTTTAGGTTCACTGACGAAAAATTCAAAGCGAGTTTTGAGATAAAATGGGATAAGAGGATTAAACAAAATATTGTAAAGAAGAAAAGAGACATGAGAATTTGAACTTGCGAAGTCCAAATGTTAATATGAAACAAAAATTTTGAAGGCTCTCGAGCTTATCAATTTGGTCTTCGGTGAGATCAAAATAGCTGACATCAGCAATGATAGCGCTGATGAAATTTTCGGTGAGATAGGAGGTGGATTACGCCGTCTTAGCAAGGTCCTTACAACGGCATACAACTTGAAACTTCCCTAAAAATTGTAAACCCCGATTGAATGATCTGTCAAAGTACAGTCCCATATTTGTTATTTGTACTGCATATGATATGCTGACAACGTCGCATGACACAATTTATTTATTTATTTACACTTCATACAACATAAAAATTGTAAAGGCGGACTTAATGCCTGAGGCATTCTCCTCCAGTCAAACCTTGGGTGGTGCAGAAATGATAGACAGCAGGTGTGCAAATAAAATTACATATAAACATACATAGATACATACACTAACCAATGCATATTGATAAAGGGAAGCATCAAATAAGATATATAAATATTAAATAAATAAATATACATACCAACATATAATACTATAATACATACAAATATACTATTATGGACAATGGACATTCTGAGATTCTTTTTAGCAGCAATTCACGAACCTTTGCCTTAAACGATTGACGAGTCTTGCACATCCTCACCTCTAGCGTCAGAGCATTCCATTTAGCAATTTAGTTTCGAGATCAGCCTAGGCCTGACGACAAAAATGATTTGGGTCTTAGAGGGATTCATTTTAAGTCCGTTGGCTATACTCCAGTCACAGATGCAATCGATGTCGCAATTAATTATTAATATTAATATGTAAATAATTACCTAATAATAAAGAACTAAGTTTATTTTGTGTTAGGCGACGGTTGCTAGACATTAAAATAAAATATAATATGCATAACCATGTATAAGGAAGAAGTGGATTTTGGACACCCACATTTCCATCAGGTATCATTAAATACTACGTGATAGGAGGTGGGCCTAATGCCTTTTTTGTGCATATTTACAAATTCTGTAGGCATGGAAATAATTAAAACTTATGCCTGACCCGAGAATCAAAGTCAGGACCTCTAAAACGCAAGGCAAAGACTTATGACACCACGAAAGATGGGACCACGAGCCAGACGTGTAGAATAAATTTATCATAACAATGCATAAGGCATTTTATTTCAATAGTATCTACATGTATAGAAATTCAGTAGGTATTAGAATTTTACAAGTGCGCCCACAAATGATGAATTTCACAATGTAACACAAATGCCATGCGTCATTCCAGTGCACTAATGTCACACAAAAACACCCTATCAAATAAACTGCTCGCCATTATGCCTGAAGGAGCATCTTATGTAATAATGAAAAGGTTTCATCCCGGGCCTTCTCAAGATTACGATAAACATTTGAGCTATTTTCGTCTCTGTATACTTATTTCACCAACGTGAAAATTATTCTATTGTCGTGTTCTTGATATAAATTATTTTGAATTAAATCTAAGTATTCAGAGAGCAATTTATTTGTTTCCATAATCAATATATATTTCAACAGACGTAAGTATTTATCTGCTTTTAACACACAAAATTTATGAATTTAAACAATCGACCGAATGTTTACCAACTAGTACTGTTCTATAGGTAAGATTTTTATTCTTTTTTACCATAGTAAACTTACATGGATATGAAAGTTTATTTTTGCCGATGTTAATATAAACATATTTTTTATTAAATATATTAACTTGTATAAAGGGTATTTTTCTATTTACTGGTACAAAATAAAAAAAATGTCCTATCGAAAAATCCTAACAAAACATCCTAACAAAATATATTTTAAGCGCTATTAGAAAAAATTTAATGCGCTTTTAGCTTTTACTAAAGTTATATATGCACCTCTGTTATGTAACTTAACTAACAGACTTCCACTCCTGGACATAGGCTTCACACCAAGATTTGTGAAGCACTTTGTTAGAAGCAAATAGCGATAGACCATACATAATTCTGGAACAGTAAATAAACTGGCACCTCACTGTAGTATACTTAGCACACAAACATTTCACCTTAATGTGCGAAAACATAAATATTCCATGTCGAATGAATTGTTTACGAGGCGGACACGGCGGCAATTAATATTTTTATTGGCGATCGTCGATCATCAATATTAAAATCTCGTTAGAATTCGTTTTTTATGCCACGATTATCTCCGGCCCATAATTAAGCTTCATGGAATTTCCCTCCCTGTTTTGAACAGTGCGTATGGGCTAAAACGTTTTGTTTCTGCTTTGTGATAAAAATGTAGAAAAACCTGAAAAAAAAACACTAAAAATACCGAAAAAATTTAAACACATTCTTTTCGTACGGTTTAAAATTGTAAGTGCATTTTTTTATTTATTATTCTTCATTGTATACACCAGAATAATACAACATTTATAAATACTCAATTACGTAGTGTCACAATTGGCGGCAACGTGCATATATTTTGAATTAAATAATAACTTACGTTTTTATTATTAAAAAGTTTTTAATAAAAACCTTTCAAACGGAATAGTGGTAGCACCAAATAGTAAATATACTGTCGTTTTAAAAAGACGGCTACACTGTGCAATAACAAAAAGAAAGCGATATATGCGGCTGCGTAAAGCTGCTTGTGAGATTTTTGTATTTGCCTCGAATCTAGATAGTAGCGTCATTTAGTATTTAGATTTAGTACAATATTTTTACCACGTGCTGAACTCTCACTTACCGCGCGTAAATGTTGTCCTTACAAATAAGTACTATTTACGTTGGACCCTCGGCTCTCGAGTGATATAATCCCTACAAACCGCTATATATTATTTTCCATGTCAGCTTTAGTCTCCTTTACGCTTTGACAATTATTAGAGTACTTCATGTGCTAAAAGTTATACGATACGTTATTAATTAACAATTTCATCAGTGAATTCGTTTCGAACCAACATTACCTCATTACTTGACTCATCATATTTTTGTCAACAGTGAAAAGTAATTGCTTTATGATAAACAATCTTAAGTTAGTATTATGAAATGCTCAACATAATTTAGTGAGCGATACTTCTACATTATTCACAGAGACAGATTAGACAGGATCGAATTCGAATCGGAAAAGATATCAAGTTAAAGTCAAGGAAGTCGGGACAGATAGCAGAATTGATAGTCGACACTAAAGGCGACATACGTACGTAACGTGGGTTTAACTCATTTTTTATTTCTTTAAAGTAGAAACTCAAATATTCTACATACCACGTGATGACAAACACAGCGCTGTCGAGATATAATGTTAACTAAGTGTCCTGCATGACCCGTCTGCCGCTTCCCACACCGCAATCCTTCCTTAGTTTCCAAAAGGTCATGTGACAAATTGTGTTCTAATATATTTTTTCGGATTTTTTTTAAATTTTGTTACGTAGAAGATATAGTCAGTATTTTAATGCTTAAAACGAATCAAAAATAAAAACTGAACAAATCTATTGTACATACATAGATAGGTATATGTACATTAAGTTTGACAGCTCCGTGGCGCAGTTGGCTTGACACCAGCTCGCGAAACGAGAGGCTGCGGGTTCGATTCCCGCACCGAGACAAATGATTGTGTTTGTGAGACCGAAAAGTCTCTCGTAGTTTCTCAAACCTACGACACAAGACTTGTATCTTAATGTGGGGTCAGAACTATTATATGTATGTGACTGTTGGGTGTATTTATTTATTTATATTATTATATATCAACTATATACACAATACTACAATACAGAACATTCTGTATTCAGTCCGTAATCGAAAACTGAGGCCGCGGTGGCATTAAATAAATCCTGATAAAAAATAGAAAAAATACTTTTTCCTAACAACCACGAGTATTAAATACATGTGGTTATTGTCTTCATCAACCCATATTCGCCCACTGCTGAGCACGGGTCTCCTCTACCATTGAGAGGGTTTAGGCCATAGTCCACCACGCTGGCCTAGTGCGGGTTGGCGGACTACACACCTAAGAAATTCCTAAGAACTCTTAGGTGTGCAGGTTTCACCACGATGTTTTCCTTCACCCTTAAAGCAAGTGATAATTCAATATGAATACACACATAACATGAGCATGCGCCGATAAGACCAGTTAAAATGAAGCACCTTCCGTCGCCCTGGCTCACTGAGGAGATAAAAGAGATTATCCTCAGGAAAGCTAAAGCTAAGACCAAATTTAAAATTAATCCAACCCAGGATAATTGGGACAGATATGTAAGTATCCGTAATCACAGCAACAAGATGTGTAGGAACGCACAACGCCGTCATGTCCACAACTCAGTAGAAAATAGTAATCCTGCCAAAGTATGGAAATTTCTAAGATCCATGGGTGTTGGGAAAACTCAAACTGATTCCCGTCCAAACAATTTAAATATCGACTTACTTAACTCTCATTTCACTGAAGTGCCCCCTTTTGACGGGGCAATTAAAAACAAAACTTTACAAAATCTTTCATCAATTCCAACACCTAACTATCCTCCATTTGTATTTAGCCAATTATCCGATTGTGATGTTAAGAAGAGTATTCTGTCTATTTCCTCTAACGCAGTTGGGATTGATTGCATCAGCCGCAGTATGTTATTACCTGTCCTAGACGTAATCCTCCCTATTCTTCGTCACATCCTCAATTTTTCCTTATCCAATTCCTCTTTTCCTTCACTCTGGAGAGATGCAGAGGTCATCCCTCTTCCTAAACGTCCCAACCCAGCCTCTTTTTCCGAATATAGGCCTATCTCCATTGTACCTTTCCTCTCTAAAGTATTAGAAAATCTCATTTATAACCAGCTTAACTCTTTCCTTAACAACAATAATCTTTTAAATCCCTTCCAGTCCGGATTTCGTCCGGGACATAGTACCACTACTGCGCTGGTGCATATCACGGATGACATACGAGCTGCTATGGAAAACGGAAAATTGACAGTACTAGCCCTGTTAGACTTTAGCAACGCGTTCAACACCGTGGACTATGATGTCTTGCTTAGTACTCTGTGCTCTATTAACATATCTCCAACGGTGATTGGCTGGTTTCGAAGTTACCTGATGGGACGGCGGCAACGAATACGTGTTGAAAATGACACCTCGTCGTGGTCTAATGTAACTGCCGGCGTCCCTCAGGGCGGCGTTTTATCTCCTTTACTCTTCGCGGTATTCATAAATACGATTTCCCGTCACCTTATTTCTTCCTACCATCTGTATGCTGATGATTTACAAATCTATTACCATGCTCCAGTGGACAGGGTGGCGGAAGCTGTAAGTTCTATCAACAAAGATCTTTCATCTATAAAAGAATGGAGCATTAATCACGGCCTTAAAGTGAATCCTACCAAAAGTCAAGTGATTATTGTCGGCAGCCCCAGAATGGTTTCCAGAATAGATACCCAGTTATTACCTCAAGTTATCTTTGATGGGTGCGTTATACCATTTAGTGACATAGTCAAGAACCTGGGTATCTATTTTGACAAAACCTTATCCTGGGGCCCCCAACTGCAAGAACTCAGTAGGAAATTGTTCGCTGCTGCGGGGTCCTTAAGAAGACTACGGAATTTTCTGCCTATTCCCACGAAGATTGCGCTCGTACAAACTCTTCTACTTCCTCTTCTTGATTATGGTGACGCTAGCTATCTTGATCTCACCGAAGCCCAGTTTGAAAGACTTGAGAGACTTCAGAATTTCTGCATAAGGTTTATATTTGGCCTTCGCAAATATGACCACGTTTCCGAATTTCGAACTCAACTCAAGTGGCTCTCTGTCCGCCATCGCCGGAATACTCGTATTCTTTCCCTCCTCTATTCTGTCCTCTTCGTTCCTTCTACTCCCCGTTACCTTAAGGATCGGTTTAGATTCCTAAGCGATACGCATGCAAGACCTTTAAGATCCATGGAAAATTTAACACTAGATATTCCTAGACATAGCACTTCTTACTTAAATCATTCTTTTACGATCCATGCAGCTCGCCTGTGGAATGAATTACCACTGCATATACGACAAGCTAAGTCGCTTCCTATTTTTAAGAGACTCATCAGATTATTTTATTTGCAAAAATAATAGATTAGGTATTAATTTAAATATTTCTTTTGTTTTTATTATTTTTTTTTTTCTATTTTTACTTGTTTTTTTTTCTCGTCTTGTTTGTTTTTATTTTATTTTTTTGTTTTGTTTGTGTACATCATTTTTTTTTTCTTTTTTCTGTTGATGAATTACCCGTACCCTTTCTTTTTTTATATTCCCATTGTAAAATAGGTTGTCTGGAAGAGATCACATTTAGTGATAAGACCGCCTATTGTTCACCTAATTTTTTTTTTTTTATTATTGTTACTATTTATTTCTTCTCAACCTAAAGGTTGGTGTTTATTATGGTTGCGGGCCGAAGCCAAGCAATCACAATTTTCAGTTTATATAGGAAAGTTATGTTTTGTAACTAAATGTGTACGTGTATTTGAGATTATGAGTTCGCAGCGGTCTCGTCTATTTCCATGAACTTCCTCACAATTCGGCAAGTATTCAAGATGGCAGCTTTTTGTAGGGTAATGTATAGGGATTTATTTAGGTTTAATAGTTTCAGGCTATGGTGTAGGTGTTTTGGGATAACTCCAGTAGTAGAGAGAACGATGGGGACTACATACACTTTTTCTTGTTTCCAGATTTTAAGTACCTCATTTTTTAAGTCTGTGTATTTATTGTTTTTTTCGGCTATTGTTTTTTGGATATTGTGAGTATTTGGGACGGCAATATCAATCAGATATGTCGTTTTATTTCTTTTATCTTGCAATGTAATGTCAGGCCTATTGTAATGTATGGTTCTGTCTGTAAGTATGGCGCGGTCGTAATAAAGCTTATATGAGGCGCTTTCCAAGACGGTTTCCGGTGTGTACTTATAGTAAGGTGTTTTTGGGCTTTGGATTAGGCTATATTTTAGGGCTAATGTTTGGTGGATGATATTAGTGACTTGATTGTGGCGATGAGTGTAATCTGTTTGTGTGAGTGTTATATGCTGGATAGTCTCTGGTTGTGCATGACATCTTCGACATTTATCATTTATAATGGTTGGGTCTTTAATAATAAATTTCCTGTAATTTTTGGTATTTATGACCTGGTCCTGTATCGCTATTAGAAATCCTTCTGTTTCTGGAAATAGACCTCCAATTTTGAGCCATTTGTTCGATCCTATTTTATCTATATGAGACTGCTCTAAGTCGTGTGGGTGTCGGCCGTGTAATACTTTTTTCTTCCAATCTTCTATTTTTTGTTGTGTTCTATCTACATTATTATGGTTTAGGGGACTAGCTGATTCACAAAGGTTTAATGGGGTAAAATTATTGTCATTTTGGGATATTGCTTTATGTATGTCACTGGTGTGAGATTTTTCACGAAAGAATAGTTTTAGATTAGATATTTGCTTTTGCCAAAGGTTGTAAATGTCTATCAGGCCCCTGCCTCCTGCTTCTCTTTTTATTACAAGTCTTTCTACAGCTGATTTCGGATGGTGATATTTATGTTTTGTTAGTGTAGTTCTTGTAAGTCGTTCTATTTGTTCTATATTACTTTTTGACCATTTAATTACGCCGAATGAGTATGTTAATATTGGTATGGCATAGGTATTCAGAGCTTTAATTAGGTTTTTGGCAGACAGTTGGGTTTTGCAGATGGCATTAACCCTTCTACGATATTCACCGGATAATATGTTTTTAATATTTTTGTGATCAATTCCTTTAAGCTGTTTATAACCTAGGTATTTATACAGATCGGTTGGTTCCATTGCAGTTATCACGTCGGAATTATTAAGCGTATAATCACCTGGTCTTATCTTGCCCCTTATAATATGTACGGTTTTACATTTATCGAGACCAAAATGCATGTTTATGTCTTTACTAAAATTTAATGTTACTTCTATTAATGTGTTCATGTCTTTTTCGTTTCTGGAATATAGTTTAACGTCGTCCATATAAATAAGATGAGATATATTGGTTTCTTCTGAATTATTCTTTAACTGGTATCCGGCTCGACTTCGCTGTAGTATATGGGACAGAGGATTTAGGGCCAGGCAGAACCACAAAGGACTCAGGGAATCACCCTGGAATATTCCCTTCCTGATACTAATCTGTCGTGTTATAATTGGGTCAGTATCGTTATATAGATGTAATGTGGTTTTCCAGTGTATCATTAAATTTTGGATAAATTCTATTATAATATTATTAACTTTGTATATTTTAACCCTTAATTGATCTGTTAGGTCCCAGGGACTCCACACGATTTTCAAAGCGTTGTAAAAATTTTATTATTTCACTTATAAGTTCACGCGTCTCAGTACCTTCCTCCAGCAGCCCGCGGCGTACGGGAGCAAAAGGACGTGCGTGTGCGCTCATTAATTGGTGAGTTATTACCTTTATGGAGTCCACGGGACTCCACCAGAGCGTTTGTGTAACTTTTTCACTAATTCATAACTTTGTATTTTTGTAGTTTTATGATACAATTTCATCTTTTTAGGCTACAAAATAATGTCCAATAGGCAAATTGTCAATTTAGATGAACCAGATGCTGAATCTATTGTAATGGGATAGGCAACGACGAAGATTTAGAGTCTGACGATGACTCTGAACCGTCGCAAGTGCCTCAAAATATGCCTGCGGAATTGCTCTCCGAGTCCGAAGATGGGTGAATACCTTCGGATCACGACACGAATTTGGAGTATTCAGCTGGTTCTGATAATGAAGATATCAGGGTCTCGGGTGTGCTGTGTGCTGTGCTAATGTATGTTCATGCAGTCGACGTGCGCGTCGTTGGCCAATGGCAATGTTTCTCCGTATATTGGATATGAGTGTATGGAATAGCTATGTTATTTATAAAAATCAAGCAGGTATCGATCAAATAACACGTCTGAATTATCTGAAAACTTTGGCTAAGCAACTATACGCAACAAATTTGAAATCACTTCTATACTATGATAGACTTCCTCGTCAGCTGCGCGAGTTGATATCTAACATCGCAAAAGTACCTTGGGTGAACGAACATCAAGATGATGATGACAAATTGCCTAGAAACCAAAGAAAATATTGTCACATAATTCCCTCACGCCTAAAGAGAAAGACTGAATATTTATCTCATAACTGTAAGAAGCCAGTATGTTTAGGCTGTACTAGAAAATAATTGTACTCATTGTGGTGCCACAACTAGAGAATAACTACTGCACGTTTTTTATTTTTGTATAAAACACATACCTTTTTATTTTTATTTCTAAAATTTCACTATATTGTTATTATTATTCGAAAGTGAAAATTAAAATTTACTTTGGTTTATATTTTTTATGAACGCCAGAAGTTGGCACTACTTTTTGTGAGTTAAATTTAAAAGGTAATTTTGTTTCCATTGTTAAAAACTTAAATGATTATAAATACCAAAGTCTGATTTGAAAGTCTGATAGTGTACTAATCGATAGTGAAATAACTACCTAATTTTGTTACTATTTGTAAATGTTGTTTTATTTAAACAAAAAAATTGTTGGTGGAGTCCCTTGGACTCCACCAGATAAATTAGAGTATATTTAGGCACCAGATTAACTGAGGGTTAAGGATTTTAATCAGCCAAGAATGCGGAATACTATCGAATGCTTTTTTGTAATCTATATAGGTACAGTGTAGGTTTCTGGATTTTGTGGATGCATGCTTGTGTATAGTGGAGTCTATAACTAACTGTTCCTTGCATCCCATGTGGCCCCGCCTACATCCTTTTTGTTCCTCTGCTATTATATTGTGATTTTCTACATGTGTATTAATTTTAGATGTGATAACCGATGTAAGAATTTTGTATATCGTGGGCAGGCATGTGATAGGTCGATAATTAGAGGGGTCAGACGAAGATTTGTCCTTAGGAAGCATATATGTGATTCCGGTGGCGAAAAAATGTGGGAAGGCCTGTTTACGCAATATAATATCTGTTAAATTCTGTGCTATAGCTTTATGTAATGTCGTTAATTTCTTATACCAGAAGTTATGTATTCTATCAATCCCGGGTGATTTCCAATTATGTAACCTATTTGTTATGACTTTTATATCGGCTTCTGTCACTTCTGTAAACTCCATTTCATCCACCGTACTCCACATGTTTTCTTCTTCCTTTATCCAATTTGCTTCGTCATTATGCTGAATCTGTTCCTCCCATATTTTCGCCCAATAGGCCTCCAACTCTTCTTTTTTTGGTGTACTGAAGTTATTTTCACTATGTATATTAATATTAGTACTTGTATGTGGGTTACGGAGCTGTCTATAGAACATTTTTTCATTTTTAGCAAAGAGCACGTTATCTTTTCTCCTTTCTTGAGCTTTTTTATAGCGCTTAAGTCTTTGGGCTTTTACTGCAAGTTTCTGTTTGAGTGTGTCTAAGAATTCTTCTGGTTTTCTATTATTGTTTTCATGTCTTGTGTGGGTTGTATATTTTTTAAATATTTCTTCAACTTTATTTAATACTTTCTTGGATCTTTTATTATTTATGTATTGGGTGAGTCTTCCACAATCTGCTCTTAGTTTTTCTATATCCCTTTCTAATCTATATTGCCACGGAGGTTTATTGTTTTTTCCAGATTTAATACGTCCTACCCTTTGCTCATTTATCTTAAAATCTAGTTCTTCCGCTATAACATAAGCCGTACAATAAATGATTGTGTGAATGTCTAATAATTCAGTAGTTTCAGATATAAAGTTATTTAATATACTTTGATTAAAAATTTTAATTAGTGTGGTTAATTTAGGGCTGTATTTTAATTTTGGTAATTTAGGTCGTAATGTCGGGTCCAAACCGGAATATAGCGTAAGAGTCGCTGTGAATTTATCCTGAATAGCTTGTATATGTATATCGGTTGGTATATTTGGTTCTGGCATATTATCTGTATCGTTTTCTAGCGTTAGTACGGTTTCAGTGTGAGTAGATGTGTTTGTAATTTGACTGTATTGGTTTTGTCTTTCTTGGGCTATTGGCTGTGTCTGAACAAGTGGTAAGTTTGGTGTATTAGAATGAGATGTGTGGGGGTGTAGCAACGGGCTTTGGTCACGGCATATAACCTCTATATCATCATCTATCATCGATTCTTCTTCTAATTGTTTTCTAACGTCTGTTTTAAGTTGATCCAATAAATCTAGGGGGATAAGGTTGTTTCGTACTATTGCTCTTCTTTGGTCTGATAGCCTTTGTTCTGAAACTATAACATCTGGGTACCGCTGCGAAAAATGCTCATGTAACTTTTTTCTGTATATGGTCATATCGGTCTCTAATTTTGTGATGTAGTAGTAGGTGCGCATAATAAACAGGTTTACATCTCTACTCCATGACATGCGCACCCTAGGTTTACCAGCCTTAGTGGACACGGGTAGAAAAGGTCTATTGACCTCCCGTGCAGCATCTATAGCTGGTATAGACGGTTCTCTAATTTTACTTGTTACTGATGGTGGTGATCCTGAGAATGATGAACATATTGACGGGGTATATGACGTTGTACTCGGGCTATAGGGTTCTGATGGACTATTACTTCTACTGTCTGTCTGTCGGTCAACGTAATTGGCGGCTGTAATCGATTCGGGTGACCCGGTGGGAGCCCGCCTGCTCAACTCCTCACCACTGACGGTTTGCATGCTGTAACACCCAGCGCCAGCTCCAGGTGTGCCCCGGCGATCGCCCCCGGGAAGCGGCCCTCTCAATTTCTTTTTCGAACGGGTCTCCATGTTAAATGGGTTACCATTGCCACGTTAGCCACTCCAGTAGTTTCAGGTAGTGTTGCCCGCCCCCCACGTGATCAGGTGTTCGGATTCGGACGTGTGGTTGGATTTTATTTTATTTTTATTGTTACTATTATTATTTTTTTTTCTTTGTATTCTTGGTGTACAATAAAGCATATAAATAAATAAATAAATAAATAAATAAAATAAATAACTTCGAAAAGTCAGAGGTGTGTGCCTGGGGTTCGAACCCGCGACCGTCGAGATTCTCGACCGCGCGCCCAAACCTCGAGGCCATCACTGCTCCATCATGTGGTTATTAGGAAAGCGAAAAAAGATTTTTCTGTCGAGATCTTTTTTATGTCGCTGTATATATATACCATACCATACCTGTATATAACCCCCGTCAGATATTTCATTATACCCAATAGGTCAAAAATAATAGGGTGATAGAAAGAGGCAGTACCTACGTAATTTACGTGATATTAGATCAAATATTATCGTATCTTTTATTTAAGCGTCAAAAATGTTTAACAACCTTTGCCTGGACGAATAGAAATAGTCATTATTCCAAACAAACGACACAGCAACAGCACTTATTAACCACACAGCTTTTTAGACCGGCGAATTAAGACTCATATATCGAGTATGCCTGGAAGCAAACTGTTTGACACGCTTGTCTAACTATTTCGGTCAATATTTCCAGGTAAGAATAATATAGTTTTGATCCTGGAGCCTAAAATAGTTATTACTATTTGATAACTAGTTCCTCGTTTGATAAAAAATATACACGGGATTCTTACCTGTAAATATCTGGGTAGATATGTAAATGCGTTCTATAATAAATTATGTACTAATGAAAAGTGAATCTGTATCAAAATTTATTGTTTTTCACATTTTTTTTTAATTTGAATAATTTTCCGATAAGACGATATCTACTGCCACATGGAAGTGCTTTTCAAACTTTGTCCGTCAACTTTTTTCGCTGCGAAACCAATTTCACGTTTACAACAATCCGAAATATATTTAGGCTATAGGTACAAATACCAATCCATATCACGAATAGTGATCGAATCTCTAATCATTCAACGACAATCAAAATATTCTTAGGGTCTCCACGTAAAACATAACATAGATAATGTTGGCACTTGCCTTTCCAAACACTCCTGAGGCATTGCACAAAATTACTTATCTAGAAGACAATGTTGTGTTAGATAGCTAAAGCTCTGCGAGAGTCAGCTCATAAAATCATTTAAATATTTTTTCATTCATTTACAATTTACAGTAATTTTTAGATAATTTACTTTAAAAGGCCTATATGTACAGAGAGCACTCCGAAGCGGACAGACTAATAATTTTGTGCTTTAGCTTCCTAATTATCTACAAAATAAAAACGTCCTTATAATGCATCAGATTAATCAGCTTTGTAATGCGAACATCTGGCCACAATTATTTTATATCTCGTCCTAAAGTCACATTAATTTTTTTTCAAATGGTAGCAATTCTTTATAGTAATGATGTAAAAAATCGTCAAGACAGTTTATTTAATGAAAAATATTTCACCATAAACAAAACAATTTTGCGAACCTGTTTTGTACAAAGAGGTTGGTACAAAAGAAAAACAGATGTTACTATGCTTTTTATGACAAAGTCAATCAAGTTGGAAACAGTGGGAAATCATGAGTACGATTCTGTAGACATCTAAAATATTCTGAATAAAACTATACCCATTGGATATGCTACATCTTTAACAATGCAGAGAGAATAATAAAAGTGAGTAATATATTCTAATCTAATCACGTAATCGGCTACAAATTTAGAAAATCTTAATTTAGCCTCGACACCGGTCAAGTTATACGTATGTTCAAATATTAAAATAAAAACAGAGGCTGATGAAATCTGTAGTCAATTTGCAATTTGCATACGTTGTTAACACAATGATGAAACAATGTAGATTATGACGCATGACAGTGTATCTAGCGACTAGCGGCAAATTAACATTTTAATTGTATACGCCACAATGTTTTCGATGCGTTGACCTACGTCCCAAAACATGGCAAAGTCGCATCTCCGTGGAAAATCACCGTTCAACCCATGACAGCCAATCGTGCATGTGACGAGTTGTTAATGGGTTATTATAATTTTCGACGGTTGGTAGACAAATGCGTTAAATTGAACGGACCTCCACTTTACCACAAATGACTGGCCTATCTAGAAAGTTGACAACGCAATTTAAATTAACATAGGTTTACACGTGATAAATCTAAACCAATTAGTTTCTATGATGTATTAAAGAACCTGATTATATAATAACCCCATATTTGTGGTTTCCTGTACAAAATACTATAGCATCTTAATTTAATGGATCAATCAATTGTTATTAAAACATCAATTAATACAGAATTTATTGCTTTTCAGCCATATAAAATTCAGAGGTAACATCTCAATAAAAATGGCATCCAAAGGAAACTCTGACTTATCCGTAGCGTTTAACATTACGAGCATGAGGAAACAGCGAGGCAGTACTTTAATAATATTTTCATTGCTGACTCTTTTTATAATCCTGGTAATATATGCCGGCACGAAGGACTGGAAAGGATTTACATGTCCAGAAGAAGTGGATTTGGGTTCAGTACGATTACTTTCTCATACTTGTCGAAGGAAACACCCGAACAGCCACAGACATTGCAGCTCCTGAAGATTACTTATATACTTGCGCTTACAGATGCATCAAATTTTATTTCCCCGTCAAAATCTTTTAATTCTTGTTGGACAACATTCAAGTCAGCAAAACAAGCTATTTTGTTTCTGCCTGATTGTTTGACGCTAGTCGCCGCTAATCCGAATAAAAGCCCTTTCTGTATCAACAGATCCCCTGCCCTTACCGGGCATTTAGAGACATCTTTAACGCAAATCATTTTCGTAACATCTAAGTGTTTAACAGAAGCTTCATTTAACGTGGCGTTTTTATCTGCTAGGGTAGTGCGTTGTCGGGAGAATGACCGCCCGATTTGTGAAGGTCTACCAATAATATGTGCTTCTGTTTTCCAATTTAACTTTTGACCGATGCTTATAGGGACTGCGCAGTCACCAAAATTTTCAAAACTGGAAAGAAGTACTAATTTTTTCGATGCAGTTCCGTCGTGATTTATAGATTCGATCACGTCCGCCGAAAATCCTTTCTTGCATCGCTGTCTGGAATTATATTTTTGATACTTTTAACTATTAAATGTTATAAACTCGTCTTAGGAAATATAAACAGTACAAATATTTATCTCAAATGAGGCGTAAACGATAAAGGATTCCTCGGTTTTAATTAATAAAATGATGCCATCTAAAAATTTCGAAATAAACTTGGCTACATCAAAAATATCGTCATTAGTGTACCTGTAGTCAAAATACAATAAATTTTAAATAATAGGTAAATAATGTGTAAAACATACTCTGTTGGGCTTCCTAGAAAAATACGAATCGGTCCGAATTTCACGCAAGCGCTAGCAGCAATGATGGAAGTTCTGCTGACTACTGCACCCACACACAGCATCTCCTTAGATGGAGCCGAATGAATTCTAGCAACATACTTATAATCATCGAATCTCACTAAAATACAACTTATTTTATTAGTGCTAAATTTCTCAATCGAAGTGAATCCCCGGTAATGCATAAAAAAACTGTTGATGACACATGCCATTGTTGCTACAAATATAGCGATAAGTAATGCAACTACGCTAATTTTACTTCGATTTGAACGATCATCCCACGGAATTGTTATAAAGTTATATTCAAACGGAATATCTTCCGGATCATAATTATTTTCTACGATTTTATTGTTATCGTCGATATTTTCTTCCATTATAAATGTATTTTAGGTAAAAGTGAGCAAATCTAGTAGGCTTGTGCCCGAATTCGATATTATGTACCTATACATGTTTTAAGCTAACAAACGTTGTACTTAAAAACCTTATCCTAATAACTGTACCTAATAATTGAAATGTGTAAGAATGACTCCTACTTCAACGTGCTCTGAAGGAAGATATATTATTTCTTCAAAATTATACATTTTCTTCCACAGAAAAAGAACAGTTTTTGTAATTTACAAAGAACTTCCTATTATATTAAGGATTGCTCCATAAATTTTAAAAATCAAAAGACGAAACATTAAATGTAAATTTGTTCGCTACGCTTAAATTGTCAGTGGATAGCAATATGAAAATAACAGAAGAGTTTTTGAAGAGAAAGTATAGAGTGTTATGGATTTGTTTTCATTTTATTTAATAATATAATTTCATTAAAATGAGGAAAAGTGATCGACAATTAGGCTAGGCTAACTTAGTATTTGTGTCTGTGTGCAGTGGTGGAAAAAAGATATCATAATATTAGTTCATCAAATTTCGTTTACGATCAAGAAGGCCGTTTTGAAATTTATAAACCCAAGTTAAGAAGGTTATTAAAAACTCGATTTCCAGTTAAAAAAAAAAACTTTTATTATCCAATTACCTAAGCTGTATGGGCAAGACATCTTTGCCTTCTTAATCAATGGATAATATTAAAAATTATGTCAAATGCTAATTGGGATGTATTGTCTACAAAAAGGATCGATTATTAATGGAATCGAGTTGTAAAATTTTATAATAAAAATTGAGACCTATCGATAATAGTGTAACGTAATAATAATATATGAGATATGACCAACACTCACACTAGGATGGCCTCAATGAGTAGATAAAGAAATCCATAGTGCAACAAACTCGGTGGTTTGAATTCAAAGATCCCAGTTATGATTTCAATTTAATTAAATATTACATAAAATCTCAAGGAAAATATTGTCGTGTAAGTAAATAAAATCGATTCAAAAAGCTTTTTTTTTAATCGAATATTCGGCTAATGTATATCAGATATCGAATTTCATCCCTAGTTACCAGCTGTCACTTGTCAGTGCATGCAACCAATACATACACTAAAACACTTTTTTAAAAATAGTTCTACAAACTTTGCTGTTTGTTTAAATGAATAATAGATAATAATGCCTACAGTAATTTTAGTGGATGTATCTCTATCTATGTCGAGACCTGTTCCGACAACAGATACTACAGAGAGTCATACACGATTTACGATAGCCACAGCGGCTATTAACACATTCTTAGATTACCTTACCCTTCATGCAAAGTTCGAATATGTTTCACTTGTATCGTTTTCTTCAGTATACGAAGGTATTTCATATCATTTCGAATAAAATACTTTTTATTTATGTTAGGAGGTATCAATATGTAAATAACATTTCATAGAAATTATTAGGAAACTGTATTTGTTAATAATAACTTCATGTTATGAACATTAAATTACCAAATTACTACGTGAAATACTTTAATATTGCATGTTTAAATTTGTATAATGAATGTCAAGTATTGACTGGTAGAAAATGCCTTAGACATTAAGTCCGCCTTTATACAATGTTTGTATAAAGAGCATATATTAAATATTTCTTACATTAAGTTAAAATTTTTGAAAGGAAGATTATATGATCTGATTCTAATGACATGAATAAGTTAAATAAAAACAGTGCAGTTAGGATATATAATCTTAGTTTCCAAAAAAATGCTTATTGTTCAAGCTGAAACAATAAGTGAGGCAGAGACAAAAAATTCATTGAAAATGTCTCTAGTTTTGATCCAACTTGCCACCTACAGCATATTGCTTATAACTATATAGGGTTGGTCATAAACCTATTTACAGTTGCAGTACCCTTCACCCGAGACTTTGATAGCATCAGAAGTAAATTACTACAACTAGAAGAAGGAGACAAAACATGTGTGGACACAGCCCTCCTTGGAGTCAATCAATTAGTGTTAAGTGAATGGGGATGCCAAACACCAGTACAGATTATATTGGTAATGAAAACTTTTAATCTTAAGTTTTATTATGCAAATTCTGAATAATTGTAAATGTTTCAAAGTATTCTAATAGAAAAGTACAATTTTTGATTTGGTTAAATTATACACATAGCAATTAAAAAGATTTTTTAACAAAATATCATTTTATTAATGTAAAAAGATACTCACAATTTCCTCAATCATAAAAAGGGTAAACTTAACCAAATAAGGTTTTTCTGTACCGTTTTTATTCATCAACAACATAGTACTTTTACACAATACATACATTCATTTTGGTGTATAAAATCAAACATAACTTATTTTCATATTTTATGTAAAACACTTTTTATATATAAGTAAAACAAATTGCCAGTGTAAGTTACAGTAACTTGTGTGTTGCTAATTATATTTTATTGGTTCTTCCAGGTAACTGATGGAAGCAGTGGAGTTGGTACCATCGGCAGGAACCGCATCATTCAGGCATTACCACTTCCACCTCCATACCCTGTCAAAATACACATTGTGCCTATTGTATCTCCACATGACGCAGCCTTACAGCATGGTAACAACTTTTGTTCTGTAATGTTTAATTTTGTAAATTACAAATTTAAACTAGTATGGTTTAGGCCCTGGGGCGTCGCGGCAACATCCTGGGGGAGTCGCGAGGCTATCGGCAAACATTCGCTGTCCGTATTTTTCTGATAACCAAATATTACGCTGACTACTGCTGTATTTATTTCCAGTAAAGTAGGTAGTTTTGATAATGGGGGGGGGGGGGGGCGTCGCAAGAAAAATAACAATTCTATAGGGCGTCATAGTGTAAATAAGTTTGGGAAGCCCCGGTTTAGGCATTCGTTCAGAACCTTAGTGATACTTTAACGGTGAAGGTAAATATACAGATGGTGAAGATGACCTATAAAGTCTACCAGCCCAAAGTAGGTCAGCATAGTGGGCTAAGGCGTACACCCTCTCGATAATAAAGGAGGCCCAACTGTATATAGGCTGATGATGATTAATAAAATTCGTAAAAGTAACTTGTTGTAAACATTATATTATTTTCCAGACTATTTGATTGTGGTATTGTGGTGCTCCAAGATTTCACTTTATTAATTTTTCATAACACTTAAAATTATTATAATTGGAGAAGTACAACAACTTAATTTAAACATTATCATTTCAGCAATGCCTCTTTATCAAAAAATTGTGGATTCAGCAAATAATATAGCAAACCTTCCCAGCGGTGCCCTTTCAAGAGGGTCTATATACTGTCCAGACCAGCTTTCAGTGCCAGGAGTAAGTATAAAAAAATATTATTTAAGTTGAAGATTATAATTACTTTTTATTAGCTTTATTACGAAACAATAAAATTATGAAAATTTGTTAGGTATATAAGGTTAATAAAGGTAGTAATATAAGGTTCCTTACTTGTTCCTTGCTGAATATACTAATTCTTTTAGTGGATACAGATTTATGTATATAATATGATTATACTTATTCCTTCCCAATATTTTTAAAACTCCTAATTTGTATGTCATTAGGTTGTTGCCATTGTGACTCGTCTTTGTGAACAACACTACCAAGAATTTTGGTGTTCACTAAAATGCGGCCAATTAGAATCTCGAGTCCAGTTGTTCCCGGCGCCACAAACTGTAACAGATGAAGAACTTGCCACCAGCTTCACTCTGTCCAATCAATTACATGTCATTGGCTTTATTCCGCAACAAGACCTGGGTAAGTATGGTAGTATTAGTGGTATATTTAAATGTTCGCTTCTAAATTATCTAAAATGTATTTTTAAAAAAAATTTGAAATGTTTGTGGAGGTTGAATATTCTGATCCGGTAATAAAAGTCATAGGGAATCAATTAAGTATGTCAGGTTCTTTCATATCAGCTTTGATTATGAATAATTTTCTTTTCCATTATTATGTAATGGGATGTATTAATATACTATTTACAGGTACTCCAATAGCGACAAGTAAACATCTAGTCATACCACAGGCCCAAACTGTTTCCACCGTCGCAAAAGAAAATTATGAATTGAAGACGCCAACTAAAGTAAATAATTTGATTTTATTTATTTGTTCACATGTGTAGCATTTAAGACAGCAAATAAAATCAAATAAAATTGTCTGAAATTTCCAGGTACAAACCTCTTTATGGATAAATGCTGTAAGACTCTTTTGAGCTGGATTTTAAAGCCCTAAATAAATTTTTCAGGAGGGTTCCAGTACAGATAGTGCCAACAGTGAAGAAGACATGTCGGATCCCAGCAAGGTTCCAAACTTCTGTGTGTTACTGCATGGTGCTCTTAAGGTAAGAAATTGCTATTTTTTGTACACAATATATTTAGTTAGTAAGCCTCATAATTAATTTATAATTCTGGTTTGAGTGCTTTTATGTGAATTAAAATTAAATCACTAATCTAAAGGAAAATGCCGTGTACAGCATGGTTGGCAATGTCTTTAATATGCTATAGATAATCTACAAGTTTTCTTAAAGTTGGTAGTCACATATCATTGATTTGGCATTATCCCCTGTTAAATCATAACCAGTAACCAGCCCAAGACAATTGGTGTATACAATGAAGATCCAGCCATTAACTTTTGTATCCCAGTAACTTGTTCAAAAAACGGTGCAGATTCTAATATACTATATATTGTACTAGGTCAGCCTAGTCTAAGGCTTAAACCCTCTCATTTGCCAAGAAGGCCTACCAATACTGATACGTATATGGGCTGGCTACCCTAAACTAAGGCCTTATCCAATTGTAGAGAAAGCCCTTACCCAGCAGTACGTCACATACGGGCTAATGAATATGACCATTGTACAGGTAGAAGGCATGGCAGCGGTGGTCCAACTGGGCACGGATTGGTGGGGCACTCTCACGGCGTGGTGTGAAGCCTCCCGCGCGCGCCGCTCGTGCCTGCTCCTCAGCGTGCTGCGGCCCGGGACCACCGCGGCACCCTGGCTAGGACCCCTGGACCAACTTGGACCCGCTGATGACACCGCTTCACCGGGTAATTTGGGTTGAATTATAATATGTGCTTCGAAAAATGCCAGTTATAAAAAGTATATTTAGTCAGCTTTATGTAGTCTGAAGGAATTTCGAAAAATCGATAGTGTAGTCGATCTTTATCTGTACAATTTTACAGGAAAAAAAAACACTAGAAAAGCATCTGCTAGAAACTAATAAATCTTTACGTATCCACGTGTTGTCTAGCATAGCATACCTATTAGAGATTTAAGTATTTCACCACTTGACACACTACCAGATGCGATATTGTTACTCAGTTATACCAATATACATATATTGTCCGTTGTCCACAGCGGAGGCATTTCCGGTCCGTTCGTGGCGGTCGTACAGCGTCGGCGGCTCGAGCTGCGCGTGGGCCCGCCCGCACGCACTGCTCGCCGACGTACAGAAAGTGCTGCGACATGCCAGAAAGTTACCAGATAAGACGCAACACCTCTATAAGGTATAATGGGTGTTTTAATTTATTTATTTATAATAATACTTTTTTGTACACTATATAATTTAATACAACTTATATGACACACAACATTGACGGAACACAAAATATATATAAATATGTAATTGTAAAACGGCTGGCTATCGTCGAGTTAGGCCGAGATTATAGAGCGCCAAATGCCATCGATCCAAATACACTTCTTTTACATCCTTAACTGACTTTATCCGCTTCCAGCATACACGTCGGTTTTGACGACTCTTTATATCCTTTTTTACCTATTATAGCCACTTCACCTATACAAATACTGAAAGATTATTCATTTATTTATTTTTGTTGATTTAAAATTATTTTTCAAAGATAAAGTGGTCAAATTTGAAACCTTAAGTTCCTTATTTTTATTTCTATTTCTGTACATAGTACGCCATCGTTTCTAGCTACTTTATTATTTTCCTTCACAATTTAAGAATACAAGTTAACTAATTAACTATATTTTATTTATATTTTTCGTTTATAAAATAGGAGCTGAATCGTCTGCGCCGAGCAGCAATATCCCTCGGTTTCTCAGAACTACTGACTTGTGTGGGCAGTGCTTTAGAACGAGAGTGTAGCGCCTTGCCAGCCTCCGCACCACCAGAATGTGCACTCCAACTGGCCCACGCAGCCGCTGCGCTACGTGATCCAAGAACAGCACTTGATATTAAGCACACGTTACAACCTCTTGCAGCCAATTTTACTGTGACGTCATTGGCTCATTGAAAACAAAATTATAATAGCATTAATTTTTTCAAATAAATATGTTTACAATATACATGTATGTGGTTTCTATAATGTACATCATTTAGAAAGTTAGGAAATAATACCTAATAATTGCCTATCTGCAATACACCATGTTTTTTTTTATTATTTTTATGGTGCTATTTTTTTATCGAAAAATAATTGATGATACTTGGTTGATTAAATCAAGTTCATAGGCGAAATAACATAAAATTGTTTTGATAGATAAGAACCAAAATCAAATCAATATTGTATCTTCTAGTCTTCATGAAACGCTAAAAATGATATGGCTGTATAAGCGTAAATCCTTTGACTTTTAAATGTCAATTTGACCTGTCATTTTTATTTGGCAGTCGGATGAATGACAGATAGCTCCAACTTCCAAGATTACAGTGGCAAAAACAAAATAGAAGCCTTATCAAATAAAATTATTTAAATTTATAACTTAAAATGGAAATTATACATTTCAGTGCACAGCTATTACGTTTAATTTAATCATGTGGAAACCGCTGAGTATAGTTTTAATATCAAGTTTACCGTTCTTATTTACTTTGAATGGTGACTTTGTTTTCGATGATTCTGAAGCTGTAGTTAAAAATAAAGATGTGACTTCTGATTCCTGGATAGATGCTTTTTACAATGATTTTTGGGGCATGGACATTAAGAGCAATCTCAGTCACAAATCTTATCGGCCATTGACTGTGTTCTCGTTCAGGTATTTTACTTGTCTTTCTCGGAAATTTTGTTTTGTATGTTATTAAATCTTTCAAATTTTTTCAGACTTAACTACCTAGTCAACGGAAAAGAACTTTCGGCTACGCACTTTAAAGTCACAAATCTTTTGTTACACATATGCTGCTGCTTGCTTGTGTGGATAAGTTTTAATCAAATTGTAAACACATACAGCAAGAGGAACATTGATGTTCCATACTTTTCGACGTTGCTCTTTGCTGTGCACCCAGTGCATGTGGAGGCTGTGAGTGGAATTGTAGGGAGGGCAGATATACTTGCAGCTAATACATTTTTTATATCATTTCTACTTTACATCAAAGCCATGTCGGATTCAAAATGGAACTATTTGTACTTACTTACTTCAGTTCTTATATCAGGAATCTCAATGCTATTCAAAGAAAATGGAATAACAGTTCTGGTTGGTGTTTATAAATTCTGCTTTTATTTTCCATTTCTTGGCATTTAGTCATTATTTTATCATATCCACAGGGTTTCTGTGCAGTGTATGATATAACAACTACTTACTTAAATGGAAACAAAACCAAATCATTTAAATACTCAAATTTAATATTAAGAATAATATTAGTTTTATTGTCTGCTATGGTATTTTTATATGCAAGATGGGCTGTGATGGGAGGAAACAAACCTGTATTCAAAGCTATTGATAATCCAGCATCTTTTGCTAATTTTTCAACTAAGGTAATTTGTTCATAACATTTAACTAGCCATATTAAAAAAAAATAGTAATATATAATATATTTTCTATTTTATTTCAGTTCAGAACATATAACTATATATACTTTTTAAATAGCATTCTTCTTATATGGCCCCAGTGGTTATGCTATGACTGGTCAATGGGATGCATTACACTTCTAGAAACATTAAAAGATTACAGAAACATCTGCATATTATTGTTTTATGTGTATGGACTACTAGTTCTCAGATACATTTTTTTAAGTAAACATCAAACTGTGAAGAGGTAAAAATTGAATTTATTTTTCACAAGCATTACTGACATATATGTTGTATCAGTGGTGGTACTTCCATAGGAGCTCAAAGTGTGACTCATATTTATTCATCAAATGGATTTTGTAAAGTAACTATTTAAAACTTTAAATTGTTATTCCTTAAATCATGCTGGGCTTATATGGAAGTGGGTGGTACTTCCTGTATGTTTAATGTTGCAAAATTTGATGAAGATATTTTTAACAAGAGTGAATTCAAATTGTTTTCAGATTAACTATTGTTGCAGTGTCTCTTATGGTTATACCATTCCTACCAGCTACCAACATATTATATCCAGTTGGTTTTGTTATTGCTGAAAGAATATTGTACATTCCTTCTGCTGGTTACTGCCTTCTACTTGGACTTTGCTTTAGCAAACTAGTCAATAAGAAAAGTGAAATTATATGTAAGGTTTGTTCTTGTAATTCAATTGTTAATATTGTATGTGTAAACAAATACCTAATTAGCACTTTTTCAGATAGGAACAATAACTTTTTTGTTACTTGTATTAATTTATGGAGTAAGAAGTCAACAAAGATCACAAGATTGGCAAAATGAATACAATCTGTTTGTGAAAGGGTTGGATGTTTGCCCTTTGAATGCTAAAGTGCACTACAATGTAGCAAAGGTAGCCGATGCTAAACACCAAACAGAATGGGCTCTGTCAGAATACAAGGAGGCAATCAGGTAATTTTAAAGAAACCTAGTTAATAATTATTTCTGCCTATTAATCTGATGGCAAAGAATAAAGATGTATGTTGTATACATCTTTCATCAGCATCAAGAAATCTTGTATTTATTTCAAATTCTTAAAAATGTTGGTGTATATTTAAATATATGTAGGTACTTGGTAGTTGGTATAACTTATAATACTTTCGAGGCCTAATATGTTATCAATAAAATTTTCTTGTGTAATTGAAATTAAGTTGTGAAAACTTTTAATGGCCATATTAAAGTAATACTTATTTTTTCTACTTTCAGGTTATACCCAGACTATTATCAAGCTATGAATAATTTGGCAAACTTGTTGAAAAATCAGAAGAAATACACAGAAGCTGAATTTTATCTCAAGACTGCTGTTAATCTCAAGTACTTATGTTCCACCATTATGTGTCCATCACGTAAAGATATATAATGCTTATGTGTGCTTCATTGTTTTCAGACAAGATTTTCCAGCAGCATGGATGAATTTGGGTATTGTTTTAGCGAATACCAAGCGCTTCAATGAAGCTGAAATTGCTTACAACACAGCTTTAAAATATAGAAAAAATTATCCTGACTGCTACTACAATTTAGGAAACTTAGTAAGTATTTAAATTTCTTAAGAAACAAAATATTTGGCCTCAATATTTTATTGAAAAATGGTAAATAATTATAGGCAAGAATTTTTTTATTTTTTTTAGTATCTGGAAAGGAATGATACACAATTGGCAATGGAAAGGTGGTTTGATGCGATTAATCTTAACTCAAAACATGATCTCGCATGGACTAATTTAATGGCGTTACTAGATAACACAGGTAATAACAAGAAGAAAGAAAAACAACTTAGCATTTTTATAAACATAAATTATTCGAATTGTTCCAGGGCAAATAGATAAAGCATTACAAGTTATTCCG
Source organism: Cephonodes hylas (assembly GCA_030295005.1). Classification (NCBI taxonomy): domain Eukaryota; kingdom Metazoa; phylum Arthropoda; class Insecta; order Lepidoptera; family Sphingidae; genus Cephonodes; species Cephonodes hylas. The sequence continues at coordinate 8,207,011 of AP025363.1, read as the reverse complement.
ACAGCACTTGCAGAATTACCACAGTCGCCTTCCGTAAATTTTGCGATTGCAAACATTTACGGTAAAATAAATCGATATGAAGATGCAGAAAGATATTTCAAAAAAGCAATTAATCTTTTTCACAAGAACGTACAAGCAATTCACTATGCTAATCTGGGTAACAACACTTTCGTATGAATTATTGTAAAAGTCTAAATTACAACTATATTTTTACAAAAGGACTAGACTGTCATTATTGTCATTATTATGACAATTAGCTAAATCTAATATTCAAATACTGGAACGGTGAGTCCGACATATGTACCTCTGAGTCTCATGCTCGGGGACGATCCGTAAAGGGATTTCCTCGTGTAATAAAAAAAAAAGACTGTCATTACATTCACTGACATCCGCTTAGTAACATAAGCATACGATCGAGCGGTCCCGAGCTCGAGTCTCGGGTCGGGCACTATTTTTGAGTTTGTCCCTTATGAAATACTCAGCAGTAAGAGATTTTGGAACAATTGGATTATATGTATAAATTTACATAGAATTTTTATTTTCTAGGTGTTTTGTATCATAGATGGAAGAAATATGTGTTGGCTGAGCAGATGTATCAAAAAGCTTTGAAAATTGATCCAATGTTTAAAAGTGCGCAAAAAAATCTGCAAAGCTTACGAAAAGTGCAAAATAAATAATTACAGTACCGTACATTCTGAAGTATATTTTAATTAACACATACGTAATTAAATAACCACTCCCAACAGACACATATGGTTCTTGACCAACAAAAATTTTATCAGGGGTATCAGAAAGAAAAAGAAATTAGATATCAGTCTTTTCGAAAATAATATTTGTAGACTAGAGTCTAGTCTTGTCACAAGACAAACATTTGTTGCGGAATCGAATCCGCACACTGTAGCGCGATATCGATTTCGAATTTTGCGTGGATGTAATAGAAGGTACAAAAATATAGGGATTTGGATAAATTTTATATTTCAAATAACATACAAAAATAAGATTATCTTTTTTACAACAGGTAACTAGATTTTTATTATACTAGATTATTTGTTATATTTGTAATGTCTACGACTTTTCATGTCATTTCAAGAGTTTTTTTTAAACTCTATTAGTTATCCTTGACACTTAAATTTGTTATTTAGATTGATGAAAAGGGTGAATAAGAACTTTCATTTTAGAATCTGAAGGAAACAAAAAACAATTGTTCTCATTTGAAAGATTCCTCAAGTAAGTACTAAGTATTGTGTATTAGTAAGATCCAAGTCGACAAACAGTAAGCGTCCTGAAAGCCGAAGTACCTCCAATTAAAAACCTGAGTGACTAGTTTTGTATTATCTGCTGACTTTATTGCTTCGATGAGATTTGCTTCAACTCTTTTTCTAGTAGATCTTAGTGCTTGTATGTATGCTTCCTGTATGTGCTCAATCCTATATTTACGAATAAGCATAGTATTTTTACGTTTTTTCGTAGACACCGAAGCATTTTCATAAGAGATACTAGGCTTTCCACGGTTTCCAGCAGAGATGTGAGGCCTCAAAGGGAATTCTTCGTCTTCTGATGCCGGTTAAATGACAGTATAATTTTGATTCAACCAATTGCTGTTATATTTTAAAAATATGTCTTGTCCGTGACCTTTTAGGCCAACCTTTGTTGAATTGGGATAGGAGAGATTTTTGAAAATTCTTAATCATGAAATTTATATTGTCCCCGGATACTTTTTTCTCACGTAAAAAGAATTCTAAACTGGATACATCTTTTTGATTGTTTATGTAATGTTGTATTATTTCTCGCTTTGTACAGGTAAAACTGTCCATTTTATCTGTTTTTTTTTTTTCTGAAAACTAATAATTCACGTATAATTGTGATTTTTTTACAATCAATGACTGGCGATAGTACCATAGAATCTTTAAGCTTTAACTCATTATTCAACAAAAGCAATTTGAAATTAAATATATCTTTACCACACCGAAAACAATAATTAACTACACTTTACATAATTAACTTTTAACGCTTTTGTACCGCGACAGAGAATAATTATCATCGAACGAGTTTTATAGATATACCGTATAAGAATTAGAAAAACTATGAGTGTAGAGTACAAACTGCAAATTAAAAATATATTTCCTACGAGTAACGAGTACAAACCCTTATGAGTAGAATTTCCTTATAATTAGATACCTACTCAATAAGACAACGAAAACCACACTGTTTTATTTTAACTGTAAAGATACAATGTTCGTGAACGTGGTACTTGGCCGATGTTTATCATCATAACTTCTAACTACCTGGTAGTCCTATATAAAAAGGCAGTCAATTGTTTAGTATCCAATTTTAAATACCTACCTAAGCTTTTGATAAATAAAAAATTTAAAACTTTGGAAAGTTTCGGTATTAAAGTAATACTTAATAGAAAAATAGCTTACCTTAAAGGATATATAAGTATGAAATTTACCTCGTTTAGATGAGTACAGTACATTAGAGATGGGATGGGTACGTGCCTATATAATAGAAAAGAGTGGAAACTGGTAACACTAATAATCAAAACTAAGCTTAATGGACTAGTATCTAGACTGTCAAATTTTAATTTTCAAAGATAAAAAATAACTGCTAGAGGTGGACCCGGGATCGCAGGCTCTGGGGTTTTGTTTATATTTTGCCGGCAATAATTATTAATTCACTTCGACTGGTTCGCGATTAGAAATGGATTTCACTCCAGAGTTATCTGCTTTTCAGGGTGTTATTATTTCTGCCGATAATATTCATCCGTTTTCAAGGCTTACTGCAAAAGGAGGTAATTGTTTATTAATTCTTATTAATTTAGCTAAGTATTCACTTTAACTTCTCTAATATCTATTATTTTCAGGCAACGAAGAAAAAATTATATCTGTTATTAATAATATAATGAAATTTCTGCAAGATCAGAATTTTCTAGTCGAAAATAAAATACATTTACTTCGAAAATTTGCTTTATACATTATCTTAAATGCTGATTTACGAACACTAGAAGAACTAGTAGAAAAAGAAGAAATAGATTTAATCATATGGACTATTCCTACGGTACCTAAGTATCTGATGTGTGAATTAATCTATAACTTGCATATGGAACAATTTCTTTATGAAGTAATTACATACTGTTATCCATGTTTAAGTACGGAAGTGGCCGAAGCATTTCTCGACAACTTAAAATATTTTGGGCCTACTGACTGCCTGGATAAATTAAAAAAACTTTCGATTGCATGCTACACACTCATTTGCAGATTACATTTATTCAAATTAGGAGAACATTCTTATTCTAAGACCATAACAAATGCCAACAATAATTTTCAAAAGTGTATTAACTATTTCACTGATCCTCCCAACAGTGATAGATTAAATAATTTACGAAAAAATGATATATACAAATATAAAGGAAATAGTCTCACATCAATGCTAACATTTGTGTATGAATGTTTAAATCAATTCACAAGCAAGCAAGAAAAGATGCCGAGTGCATGTGATGATATATACCGTCTTACATATCTTGAAGAAGCTGTAAAGGATGATGTCATTGCTTACAATATTAATGAAATCTCTAAAGAAATTTTAGAACTGTTAAATAATTGCAACATTATGATGTTGGATGGATGCAAACAGCTTGTTATGGATGTTAGCGTTGACATCTTTTGTGCATGGAGTGAATTTGAAGAGGATGGAAGAACTATGCAACAATCAATAGGAGAAATGTGCCATAAATTACGCACAAAGCTTCTGAGTATTGACAGTATTTCTGAACACCCTCTAGTTGGTATGATTGAACAAATAGCCAGAAAACCTATAGAAATAAAAGATTTGATAAATTCAACAGATGTTGCTATAATCAAAGAGAAAATAAATAATAATGATGAAGAAAGCCAATCATGGTTGCATGCTTTGATTGATAAAGATCAACTGTGTAACCACATTGAACTGCTTGATATTATAAATGTGAATTTACAAAAATTCAATGAGGAGGAATGTCACAAGTTGTATGAAGTTTTAAAAAGTAGTTCAGAAAATAAGAATCTCACAGAATCATTAGCAGTAAAAGCCTTTCAGTGTTGTAATATAACAGTTAAATATAAATTGCTTGATAAACAATTTACTAAAAATTGTTTCGTTGATATGCAAGAAACTCCAGAATTTCACCTAACAATGACTGAAACATTTAACAAACTTGCAAATCAGCCAAATGCAGATCTGTCAGATATTTTGACATTATTCTTACAAAATCCTAAACAAGTTTATAATAAAATATTTAATTTGGCACTTGAAAACTCACAGCAAACTGACATCATGCTAAAGGTTATGCATTTATTAGAAAAATACTCAAACTACTTTTATGGAAATGAAACAGAGCCATGTATAATAAAGGTTGCTCAAAAAACATTCAGGGTTGATTTAGGGACAGAAGTAAAACAAAACAATTATATTAAATTTATGTGTGGCTTAAAAGATGCTAATATAATTCCAGGAACAAAGTTATTACTTTTACTTCTCATGCCAAATATGCATAAAGCTCTCTTAGATAAGGATATCAGTAGTCTCAATATTCAAATAAGATTATTGAGTCATGCATACAATCTTGAAGAACTTGTAGAATACAGGGCACCAATGCTAGCCATGCTTGGTCAAGTGTTTGATGTTGTTCGCTGGAAAATTCACACATTTACAGCTCTTTCTCCACCTACATTACAAAGTGCTATAAATTTCCAGAAAACATTAATAGAAACCTATAGTAATGGTGTACCTGGTAAGATATATTAAATGTATTACATGTATGAATGTTACAAATACACTTGTTAACATATAAAAACCTCACTTCCAGCTAATGAGGGTATTTGGCTAAGAAGTAAGCTCAAAAAATCCCATCCACTAAATATGTACTATTATAGACATTTATGGAAACCCCCAGGCTCCAATTTCTTGGAAATTATAAGTGGAATGAATATAACCAAAGACACAAATCTTGAGGAGATTACAACATGGCTGGTTCAGGTAATATATGTTGTTCTCTAATGTGAATCAAATAAGGTGTTACGGTAAATATAATGTATCATATTTCCTGCACTTCATGTGGATATTTTTTCTGACTGAAGGTATAAAAAAAATACATAGTAATTTCAATTTTGGATAATACACTAAAATAGAGTATAATAATTTATTTTGTAATGTTTATTATATTATTCTTTTGTTTTTCAGATTCTATGTTCATGCACGCAGCAAGAATGGTGTGAGTTATGGGACAGTATGTCAGTGTTAGGTAAAATGGCTTCATTAACAGCATTCCAGGAAGCTGTGTTAGTAATATGTACTGCTGAAAGAACTAATAGTACTTATAATTCTTGGTTGTGTGTATTATACTGTTACAGGAACTTCATTTATATTATCAGAGTAAGTAGCTTTCAAACTCACAACTTCTTAATTTTTATTTTATAATCTATCTAATAATAAGTTTACAGACTTATTAATGGAATAGATTTTCTGATAATGTCTAATTGGATTTTTTCGTTGCAGTACAAATTCCTGAAGGAACCTTTGACAAATGATCAAGTGATTACAGTGGTAAACAAAATCTCAATAATGCCAGTTATAAAAAATGGAAAAAGTGAAGACATTGAAACATTGTTTCTTCCTTTATTTGCATATTTTGCACAAAAACGAAATGAATATACATTTGATTTTACTACATGTAACCAATTGAGGCATAAAGGTGTGGTTAATATGATCGAAAAGTTATTTACGCGTCCTGCATAATTTGAAATAATAAATCTTCTCTGTTGTATTATACATAAGTGCAATTTATGAAAATAAGCCACATAATTGTTACGGGTATACCTTGTCGCCTTAGTAAATAAAAAAAACAACTATGATCAAAAATTGTTTAATTTTCAAATTGTACAAATAATAATATATTGTTATTTTTTATCATTGAACATTAGTTTTATAAAATAGTAACAGATGGTGGTATGTTAAACATTTTCAATAGATAGTGCTGGGCCAAATCCTGAATCGCGATAAAATTAGGGTAAACGTTAGTTAAGTAATTTTACTTAAACAAAATGTATAGATTGGTATTATATATTGATTTCTGTACAAAAATAAAAGAAATGTTCCCATTAATGATTGTGATAGAATTGAATTTTTTTAATTACAATAAAGAATTTTAAAATGTCGACAGACTGGCGTGGCGCTTGCGTCGCGGCATATTATCTTTTTGCCGTTTTCCGCAATAAAAGCCAAGCTGTTTACACTTTTGACACAACTCTTTAGGATGTTCAATCTTCTCTTTGTCAGCGCTCATATCAGATGGACGCAAAGGTCTCTAAAACAAATATAACACGTTATTTTCTTACAAGTTACGCACTTCCATCTCATACTGATAATTACGGTATAGTTCGGGTTTGATTGCCGGGTCGATCAATGTATAATTCATACAGGTTTTCATAAGGAAATTCTCAGTTGCACAAAAAATGATGCCTGAAAAAATTCACTAAGCTCGCCCCCTATTATGTGGAGCTAAACCCACGTTTGAATGCAGCTTGCATCTAAGAGGAGATCTTGCATTTATGCGAGGCCTCAGCTGATGATTATACCAAATTTGGCAAATCATGAATGCAGTAATGCATCCACAGTTCGATACAGGGAGTACTGGGTGTGTATATATATATATATATATATATATATATACAGTAGTGTGAAAAAATATAGACTCAAAGTGTTATTTCATATTCTGAGCAATTTAAATAAACCAACTTATTTCCAAAATAAACAGTTGTTTAGCACCACGTAAGTGTAGTCATATGATCCTGAATTTTCGGATCCAGACCAGTCCTTATACAGATACCTGACCTTGGCGAAAAGTCAGTCTATTCAATTGTGAATATTTATAAACTCAGTTACATTCAAAGCGTGCTAAGGGCTGAAACTGAGTTAAGCGGGTGCCCGCGACGGGCAACCGTCGCGCGTCTACTCGCGTGGGCACGCGGGCGGGCTCCGTGGGAACGCGACGGTCCCGTCGCGGAGACCGGATTTACGCAGTGTCGCTAGTTCAAATTTATTCAATTTTAACGGTGTGCATGTACAGTCGTGTCGATGGAGAACTTATATAGGTACATGGCAAAATAACGACTGGCAAAAAAAAAGACGGCTAGTAAGCCCGTTTATTGACTGAACAAGTCCGTGCGTGTTACCGCTGGCCAGGGCTGCCAGCAAATATATCGCAGCTATTCGGTTTAGTATCTGCAATTATACAAAATTAGATCGCATTATACATAAGCATTGTATGCAGCTCTTTCTTTTTTTTTTAGCAAAATCTTTCGTAGTAGTTGGTTCAAAAGTGGTCACTCCAGAGTGGCTCTTGTTTTTTTTAGGATTACAGTTAAACAAATGGTTGGAAAGTGGAATCTCCAGAATAGTTCTTGTTTTTTTTTAGGATGATAGACAAATTATTATTGATAAAATGCAAACTTATGTTCCATCCCGTATGCCTTGTATCGTATTATACGAAGTGGTCATGGATACAATATCCCATCCGATTATACAGGTTTGTATCCAATTATACAATCTGGCAGCCTTGCCGCTGGCGGGTCCGCGCGTGCCTCTGCGACGGTTTCCGTGGCACGGAGGCGGACCGGACGCCCGCGCGGATCCCCGCGACGGAGCACTTTTATGTGAAACCGCGCGAGTGCCCGCTTAACGCAGTTTCAGTCCTAAGTGAGAGATATCGTTCTTTTAATATTTATTGTTAAAGTTCACGACGTACGTAATACGTGACGAGTAATTGAAGTTAATTTTGTTAACTATTATTTTTATTTTACATGCCACCTGGTAAACAACTAAATGATATTGAAAAACAGCGTTTTTTTTATTTAAGAAGCAGCGGTAAAACTCAAAGATAAATAGTAGATATTATTTGTAAATTACAAAGTGTAGTAAAAAACTTTTTATAGTTGGGTGTTGTAAATTATGGAAGAAAGAAGCGTCGCGGCCGACCTGTTAAATTTCCTCCAACCGTAAAACGCGCTGTTTTAAAAGAACTATCGGTGACCGGAGCATCGTTATCAACATTGTTACGCAGATTTAATTTAGACTGTGCTTCTAGACTCGTAAGAAAATAGGCAGCCGATTCTGGACGGTTTAAATATCAAAAATTACTTCCCAAACCACTTCTAAACCCACACCATATCGTAAATAGACTTAAATTTGCAGAAAAATACATATAACAAAAGATAATTTATGGCAACATGTTATTTTCAGTGATGAAAAAGGTCAATTTTGATGGTCCTGATAGATGTAAATATTATTGCCATGATTCAAGATTTGACCATGGACGTAATATATAAATTATTTAGATATTACGTCCATGGATTTGACAGAAAAATATTGTCACATAGAGTTCATGGTGGTGGATCAGTCATGGTGTTGGCCGGTATTACTGCACGTTTAAAAACGGAATTAGCATTATGTAAAGGTCGTATGAATGCTGCTTATTATCAGACGAAAATATAGTATTTCAACAAGACAGTAATGCTCCAATCCATGGTGCCGCGACTACAAAACAATGGCTTCACGACTTTGGTGTTCCAGTAACAGAATGGCCAGCGTGTAGTCCGGATCTAAACCCGATTGAAAATGTTTGGGGAGTCTTAGCAAGAAAAGTTTATGACCTAGGTCCTAGAGTAACCGCTAATTAATAATAATCCACAACTTAAAGAATTCAATCACCGTGGGCTGAAATTTCACCTGCTGTACTAAAGAAGTTGATTGATAGTGTACCTGATAGACTAATTGATGTGATTAAAAATAAGGTTAAAAGGACACATCACTACATAGTATAAAACAAAGTCGCTTTCTCTGTCCCTAATTCCCTATGTCCCTTTGTATGCTTAAATCTTTGAAACTACGCAACGGATTTTGATGCGGTTTTTTTAATAGATAGAGTGATTGAAGAGGAAGGTTTATATGTATGATAACATCCATTAAATATCAGCATTGCACCCGTGCGAAGCCGGGGCGGGTCGCTAGTTATGGAATGAATAATTAATTTTAATCGATTCTGAGTTTATAATTTTTCACAGCTTTTGTTCATTGGTTTAATTAATTTTCTGATTATTTCCGTAAAAGTAAAAAAAATATAAAACATTTATATCTAATAAGAATACATTTTCTTAGTGTTATTCATTTATAATAAAGATTCTAATATATATTCATTTGTTTTTAAATAAAGTAGATAATTAGGTACGAGTCTATATTTTTTCACACCACTGTAGGGGAAAGGAAGGTAAAACGGACCAGACTAATTACTTCCAAACTGTTAACGCCATATATAATCTACTTGCGTCAACTTGATAGTCCTCTCGCATTCAGAGTTGGTCAGTGATCTTGGAGCGGCCATGCAGCAGCACACGTTTTTATCATGGTAAGTTAATTTTTCAGTATTTTTATGTAAAAACAGCAAATTCTGATCTGCCTTCATTTTTATTACATTAAACTTATCAGGGATTTTGAGTTATTGTTTGAAATATTTTTTATTTTACTTAGTTTTAACGATAAATAGGTCATTTTGTCCTCAATCTTAAACTCTAAATGATGTATTGTTTACTTGCCTACCGAAAAGGCAAAACGGAACGGACGGACCACGTGGTCCGTTTTACCTTCAATACAGTTTGCTTGTGATTATACTTATATAATTTGATATTTGTATCGGTATTTTCCTTTCAGATGATTAACAGCTATAAAAAAAGGACGCACCGACAATCTTAGCTTTAGGAAGACCTAAAAAATGCTATTGAAAAAGTAGCTACGCGCAAAATGGGGCTTAACAACGCGACTGCCACTTTTAATGTTCTAAAGACTACATTAATACGAAGGTTTTTCAAATATGAAAGAACTATAGACCTAACTGTAGTTACGGAAAAGAAAATGGGCTGGTATGAAAAGATTTTTTATGTCGATCAACAGAGAGAACTAGCATTCTATGCCAACAATATGGGAAATCGCTGTTTTGGTTTCACCACAAAGGATCTCAGACGTATCGCATTGAGCTAGCTATACAAAATTAACTGCATCACAGTTTCTGTCACGAGACATAACGGCTGGACAAATATGGCTCGAAAATTTTTTAAAGCGTAACTCGTCTTAAGAATGCGAAAGCCCGAACTTTTAAACGGACTAGAACTATTACTAAGCAACGAAAGACAGCCGAAATAACATCATCATCTTATCGCGACGAATTAGAAGCTACTAAATAAGCACAAGAAACGAAAAATAATTTTTTTTGTTCTTATTTTGCAATAGGTCCATTTTACCTTCACGTGTAGGCAAAATGGACCAAAGCGAAGGTTTTGGAAATCATCCAATATCTTCTGTATCTGTGATTCGATCCAAGTGCGCCTTAATAAAAAGTTAGATTAATAAATGTTCTATTATATAATAACAAAGAAAGGAGAATAAAGATAGTATTTTTTGTTTTACATTGATTTTCCCTTAAGTGGTCCGTATTACCTTCGCTTCCTATACCATATAATCTATTTGGAGCTTACTGTACTTTTTACCAAATGAATATTAATTAATTATTTAAATATATATAGTTACCTGGGCTTGAGGATAAACTGATCGTTTACAACGTTTGCAATTTTGGTAATTCCCTTGCCAAGACAATCGGCTAGACCAAGTTCGGCCACAAACACAACGGAATTCTCCAAAAAGTGCTGTTTTACTTGAATGTCTTTCTTGCTGTAAATAAAAACATTACCAAGTTTAGTTATACGTTAACAACTGTCAAAGCCATTAATTACGAACCATTCCTGGGACTATATTATATTGAACGTAAATAAAAAAGGGACAAAGTAGATTGTGATAAGTATTAATGAAATTTGGTATTTGGGCAGTGTGTTTTACTTTATTTTTTATATCGTAGAAAGTTTCACTAATCAAGGAGAGATCTAGCACTGAGACGTGGCCTTTCATTAAAGGCGTTATTGGACGGCTCAGAGTCACTCAACGAGCTATGGAGAGGGCTATGCTCGGGGTTTCTCTACGTGATCGCCTCAGAAATGAGGAGATCCATATAAGAACTAAAGTAAGCGACATAACCCAATGGATTAGCTCGTTGACGTGGCAATGGGCCGGCCACATGGCGCGGAGAACTGATGGCCGATGGGGCCAAAAAGTTCTCCAGTGGAAGCCACGTCGTGGAAAGCGCAGCGCGAGACGTTCTCCTACAACATGGTCGGACGACCTTGTGAAGTTCGTAGGACGTCGCTGGCTGCAGGCGGCTTCCGACTGATCCCGATGGTGGTCTCTGGGGGAGGCCTATGTTCAGCAGTGGACTTTAATTGCCTGATGATAATGATGATGGTCGAAGAAATGATTTTCATTTTATTATTCGTTGATTGCAAATTGCAAGAATAATTGTGATGAAGACAGAACAAATATTCTTTTTCTCTGTCTATTTTTATGGGCACACAATACTTACCTACTTACTTATATTATACAACCTGATACGTTTTCATTGGGATGGATGATAAAAAAATGTAATGTAACTATGTGATAATTACTTTCTGAATATTATTTTTGGTTCTTAACAAATCATAACCAATATTTACTAAGCAGAACTAATAAAATAAATGCAAACTAGTATTACAAATTCCAATTTATTTTGTACCTTCTTACACATATAGGGAAAATTGGGGACACTTGATCCTTACGGGAGACTAGGTACACTATATTTACAAGCCAACCAAGTCCAATTAAAAGGTTTAATGTGGCTAAATTGGTAGTTAATAGTACTCGCCAAAATTTTAATAGTGGTACACCTGCCAGATCTGACACTTTTTGCAGGTAGCGGACGATGTATGATTTGTGTTGCTGAATCTTATTTTTCGTAAGTTTTAATTTTGAATTTAAAAATATTTAGAAAAGATTTTTACGATGTCGTAAGGCTTTAATACAATCTAATAATGTTTCTAGTGTTTTGTAACAGAGAAAAGTGTTAATCTTAAAATACTTTTATATATCAAATGTTTTGTAACCTAAATGCTGTTGGGTACACATGCTCCTTGTTATTATGGGACACTTGATTCGCCAGGATCAAGTGCCTCGAATTTACAAATCAAGAGAAGGTGCGGGAAATATAGTACCAACCGATAAAAAAAATATTGGCGTTAGCTGTGAATGATGTTATTGTACGTAAAAGGTGAAGCGGTACGGTAAAAGAGTTCCAATTAGCGGTTATGAAACTAAAAAGATATTACAGTGATTTAAATAATACTAGAAAGTTATTCATTGCATGAGCAAATGAATACAATTATCAGGTTAGCGTAACAATTTGTAGTTAGGATAGCCTTTGATTTACCAATAAAATTCTCAAATCAATTCAATTCATCCAGTCAATAATCAATTAATAAGGTGGTAAGTAAAATAACACTAATGAGTAATCACACAAAAATACTAATTGAAAGAGGGTTACTTACAGGCAAACGTGGACTTATAGCACGATTTGGGGTTCGTCTATGTGTAATACCGATGTCATCCCTGCTGTGATAAATATTAATGACATTATGAAGATTTTCTTCTGATCTTGCCTGATAATTAAATTAAACGGGAATATAAATTTCGGTTCATTACAAACGTATTTTTTTTAATAAATTTAAAGAGTAGTATACTGACCTGGTATGAAAATCCTCGAGAAGGAACGCTCTTAACGTAACTGTGTGTGACACGATTGCTTTGAATGTAATCGTGATCCCAGCCGATTGACTAAAAAATCCAACGTATAATTAGTAATAAGTAAAGTTTTCGTAATAGCAAGATCTAATTTAGTACAATTTATACGGTACTTACACTTTTTGATGAAAAACAACCCATTGTGTCGTATACTTTTAAATGTATCACTGATGACGACTTTTGAAATATGTTATTTCGAAAGATTAATCTAATCCATAAACATCTAAAGTTCTACCTTCAATCAACGAATAAAAGACCGCATGTATAAAATCAGTGTTGGCGATAATAAATAATATGGAACAACAATCACTGGATATAGATAATAGAGTGCATAAATGGTTAAAGTAAATATTACGAATTTAAAATATATTTTTTATTATTAAAATATTGTTTCTTGCATTTTTTTTTCAACATTCGGAAGCAAAAGGTCTAGTTTCAAGTGTAAAACTTTTCTAATAATCAGGATTTCCCAAATCAGAATAGGTACTGATGTTGCCAATTATTTATGGTTGTGTAAAATGAAGCAGCATTAATTAAAAAATCTTATTAAGTCAATTACTGACTTAGTACGTACCATAACCACTTGTACCGCCATAACGTGTAATAATTGAACGATTTCATTTAATGTATACTCTTATTTATTTTAAAGATTACATAGCCATGTCCCCTAAAGTAAAGATTTAATAATACATTTATTTTTTGCGTTATCTGTAACGTAAAAACATTTGATAAATCTATACTAATATTATAAAGAGGTAAGGTTTGTGAGTTTGTATGTTTGTGACGTTGTAGAAAGTAAACTCGCGATCTACTGAACCGATTTTGAAAATTCTTTTACCAATAGAAAGCTACGTTCTTTGTGAGTGTCATAGGCTATATATTAGTCCGAAAAATGATAAAACTTTTTTGTTGTAGCAGGATTTGCAAAGTAAGTCGGAGAAAAAACGGGCGAACGAAAGCGTTTTTTACAAACGCTGCCTTACCCATGGGAGATACATAGTTGAGAAAAAAGTTGTAGAGCTTGATAATGCCTACAAAAAAGTCAGCGGTAGCGTATGTCTAACTTTTAGGGTTTGTTCACTATAACCTCTTTTATGCTAACTAAATTTATTATAAAACTAGCTGTTGCCCGCGACTTCGTTCGCGTAGACTACAGGGTTGAGTTCGGAAAGAAAATAATTTATAGTCTATTTTACTCCTTAGAGTCCTATTTATGCCCATACCAAAGATCATACAAATCGGTCAAATCACGTGAAAGCGTAACGCGCCGGCCGGCGCCTTGTACATAATTATTATGCACTTGATGATTATTTTGAAACTGCGATATCTTCTAAGATACTCATTGAAATCAAATGATGTAAAGGGCAAATTTCTTTTAAATTAAATACTTATACTAAATAATGCATTTATTTGGATAAAGATTAATATAAACTTTATAAAAATACCTTCACAAACAATGCTTTATTTTATAACAAATTTAGTTAGCATAAAAGAGATTATAGTGAAGCAACCCTAAAAGTTAGACATATGCTACCGCTGACTTTTTTGTAGACATTATCAAGCTCTACAATTTTTCTCTAGGACTCAACTATATATCTCCCATGAGAAAGGCAGCGTTTGCAAAAAACGGTATCGATCGCCCGTTTTTTCTCCGACTTACTTCACAAATCCTGCTACAACGAAAAAGTCTTATCATTTTTCGGACTAATATATAGCCTATGACACTCACAAAGAACGTATCTTTCTATTGGTAAAAGAATTTTCAAAATCGGTTCAGTAGATCCCGAGTTTACTTTCTACAACGTCACAAACATACAAACATACAAACATTCAAACATACAAACTCACAAACTTTACCTCTTTATAATATTAGTATAGATAAAGCATTGTTTGTGAAGGTATTTTTATAAAGATTATATTAATCCTTATCCAAATAAATGCGTTATTCAGTATAACTATTTAATTTAAAAGAAATTTGCCCTTATCATTTGATTTCGATAAGTATCTTAGAAGATATCGCAGTTTCAACATAATCATCAAGCGCGCAATAAATTATGTACAAGGCGCCGACCGGCGCGTTACGGTTTGTATGATTTTTGGTATGGGCATAAATAGGACTTTAAAGAGTAAAATAGACTATAACTTATTTTCTTTCTGATCTCAACCCTGTAGTCTACGCGGACGAAGTCGCGGGCAACAGCTAGTAATAAATATATTCAATATCGAAGTGTTATCAACTATAGTCTATACAATACTATACTCAGTCTATACGCTTAAAAATGTAGTACAATGTAAATGTATGGGAGCGTTTAATGTTTTTCTTTTTTGATATTTCTCATTGTATTTTTATAAAGGTATTAATGTCATTTTACTTATTAGATAAGTAAAGTACTTTCGAAATCAGTTTAAAGTTTTTTGATATCTGCAGTAAGTACTTAGTCACGGAATAATTGTCTGTGAACACTTAAGGTGCCCCATACACCTTCAATAATATTGAACAATATTCTGATTGTACAATATTATTGAACGTGTAGGGATAATATTGAAGCATTGCGCCGTGATTGAACAAAAGATTGAGGGAGCATAATTTTTATTGAACAATATTTTTTATTGCGCTGTGTAGGGTTAATATTGCGCAATGTATTTCTTTTTTTTTTCTTTTCAACATAATCACCAGCGAGGCTGCCGCCAAAACTTCGTCGTCAGACATGTTGCTCGCACGAAAATATTGATCAGACTGGTTAGTCAATTTTATTGACAGAAATAATTGAACGTCTGGAATCAAAGGGGGTGTTCAATATTATTGAACAATAAAAATATTGTGCAATATTATTGTAGGTGTATGGGGCCCCTAACGATTACCCCCTGTACATAGGAAATTTTGGGTTTTCTTGATGGCTAAAAAAATACAAAGAGGTTTTTCGCAATAGAAAGGTATATTTTACATTGAGTTTTATGGAGACAGTTCAGAGATTACGAAGAATTTGTTAAATCGAGGAACTCATTATGTTAAGGTTGCACTGTATGAAGCGCAAAAATGTAAAAATAATGTAATTATTACAGGTATGAATTAAATCTGGGTATGTTTTAACAATTTTAGCGGCCCGCCTTTAATTTTAGCCGACTTCAAAAAAGGAGGAGGTTATCAATTCGTCTGTATTTTTTATTTTTGTTATATTCTTCCACTTTGTGGCGCTTGCCTGGCAAAAGGTTGCCGACCGCTGATGTAGGCGATGGGATATTTATCACAATAATTTAATTTTTATTTAAAAAAAATCATTTCGTTAAGCGTACCTCTTTGGGTGCTATTATATGACCCTCATCTTTTTCTGATTGTTATCTTTGGATTTCACTTTAGCAAGTGTCATCCTAAATTTCAAATTATCTGTTATAGCAATTATGATTCTTTATTTTTGTAGTTGTGATGAGCCTGATCAAAAAACTAATCTTGATAACGATGTCTTTCCTAGTTCCGATCAAATTTGGGGAATGATGGGCACAATACTTGCTTCCGTCGCATGTTGGATATTCTATACGAAGGTATACACGCATTATATTTTTATATATACCTACGTGCATTATTAGCTACCATAAGTATTTCTATTTTTGATATGTAAGTTCATTATAATTTCTGGTTCTAACAATCATTGTTATTCTAAATAGACATTGACGACACGACAACAAGCTTTGCGGTTTACATAGATAGGCTTGTTGACCCCCACTAACGTGGGACGGAAAACACATTTCGCGTAATGTGAATGTAGATATTCACTTCTGCCTATCTCTTGAGTAGTTTGTAGATATTTATATAAAAAAATAATCAATTATAAAAGATACAAATATTTATCAACAGATAAAATTAAGTAAGAGAAAGATTCAAGAGCATCGCCACCGAAATAAGTCAAGGGGTGTGCCACAGTCATATCGAGAGACATCTCTAATATGTAACAAATAAAAAAAAAGATTTGAATAATATATGTATTTAAAATAAAATATTCCATTTATCCCGACAAATTATAATCCATTTGTATTTATTAATATTAGAATTTAAAACTTAATTAACAACAATGTTTTTGCTTAATAAATGTTTTATGAATATCTAATTTTCTATTAATTAATAAGGCACAATTCATTGAGTAAATCTTAAGTATACTTTTATATTAACATATTCTAATATGTATTGTTTAATAAATACATAGTATCTGGTGAGAATATCTTCTTGCAGTCTTGAAGTAAGTATTTATATTCGTCCTCAACACGACCTCGCTTCAGCAAGTAAACAAGGATGTACTGATACGGGAATACGGGAACATTGTGACGTGCAAAGAAACGTAACTTTACTCTTTCAATTATCTTCATGTCTACAAAACAATAGTCTGCAGTACAGCAGCTGCCTGGAGTTCTGAAAATACACAATAGATAAAAATAGGTTTAACAAATAACGATTTACTTAACAGTGACAGGCATAATGATCCCATGATCAGAATTATGCATGTCATGAATCATACTAATAAGAGACAAGTCTTGTGTTGTAGGTATCAGGAAATAGTAGGGAATTTCAGGCACACAAAGACTCGCAAACGAAATAAATATATGTGAATCGCATAAATAGTTGTCATGGTGCGAAAATAGGATCTAACAGCCTTTCTTTACATGAGCTTATATTTAGCAAACAGCGCCACAGACGCTGTCAATTAATAATATTGTTGTGGAATGGAAATTTGAATAAAAACACTAATAAGCGTAAGCTCGCTGAAGACCTCAAGAATGAACTGAGCTATCTTGAACAATTATACCGCCCATGCATGTCTTTATTAATCGGCTCATAAAGTTTACTTCTAAGAACATAATTTAATTTTTTTTTGAATATTCTATAGAACTCAAAATAAAAGATATGATTTTTTTTACCTAGGATCGTATGTAACCGGTTTGGCTTTAAGAGTTTTAAAAATCATTTGATAATATTGTCTATACTTTTTCTTCATAATAAGAACAATCTGTTTCCCTTCGAATGGAAATTTGGCGCTGAGAGCCTGGAGTTCCAAATGCCAATATACTGCTGCTCGTGCTACTTCTACGCTGGTGTGATCTATTTCGAGAATTCTTGGGTGCTTCATCCATTCATAAAGACTTTCCTAGGTTAAAAAAAAATACACAATTCAAGTTATGAGCAAAGAGATTTTTATAAAAGGAAATGGTTAGAATAAAGGTAAAAAGAAAGGTTTTATAAAAAGGGTATTTTACCTGCATGAACTTCTTGCAGCGGAAACTGTCATAGATGAAGTTAACACTTAGTAACCATTTTCCTGTGGCTAGAGCGCACACCATCATCCCTGTGAATGTGTCATTTGGCAACACTGATATGAAGTGTGTTGCTAACATTTCCATTTTAGTATTTTCCGCAACAACACCACCCAACTCATTTATCATGGCAGTAAGCCTATCACGGTCCTGTAAGTTTAAAAATAATTAAGTAAATTTAAAATTTTGAGTGACTTTTGGTTCCAAAAATAAAATAAAGGAAACTTACTCTTGACACATTTTTTAATAGATCATTTTCTTTTACATACTATTTTTAACATGGGTAATTTGATAGAAAAATATTTACATACATTAATTACTTACTTTGACAAATTCAGATAACATGAATATTTTCTTGTCACATGCACATATCAAATTCTGCTTTAGTTTCCATGATTCCTCCGATGTACCACTGGGTGAACTATAGTCACTGTCTAGAAGCAACAACAAAAGTTATAAAAACAGATTAGCTTAAGAATAATATCAAATTTTAATTTTACAAATTATGTTTGTAACCTTATTTCAGTTCATTATTAAGGACAAAAAATATGAAATTGAAATGGTTTTCATAAATTTTCCATTATTTTCAGTAAAAAACATATGGAAGAAAAAAAAATTCTCGACTATGAAATAAACTAGTGAGAAACATCATTACCTGAGACTTCAGGCAGACTGGCTTTTATTTTAGTTGAAACTTGAAGCTTGCCTTTTATTGGACTGTATGCTGTAGCTTTTTTTTTCAACTTGTAATTTTGAATGTATTTTTGAAATGGCAAATGTATAGAAGTTTTCGCTTTACCATTTTCAATAAATTTCCGAAAACTAACTTTTTTTGGAGTACTTTGTCGGCTGAAAGTCCTGTGAATGTGAATATAATTTAAATATAGAGAGTTGATGGTTGTCAGTTTCATATGAATGATAGATACATAATGATGCCAGTAACAAGACATGACCCAAATATCATTAGTTAAAATATCTTGAAACTACATTATATTTATCAATATTATATTATGTACATACACATTTCAATGGAAGCCTAAAGTGTAGAGCAGAAGTATTTTATTTCCTGGAACAAGGAAGCATCTGTAACCCAAGCATATTTACAATTAGTTTGAATGTGAAGAAATTCATTGAATTTGTTAGAGATCCCAAGCATTGCATTACAAAGCATGCATAAATTGAATAACAAACTCACTCATTCCCCAGTTTAGAAAAAAAGGTTTTCAGAGGGCTTGATGTTGGTGTTTCCTTTTTTTCCAAAGGTTTGCAATCAATCTCTTGATATATATCTTCAACAGACCAACCTATCTGACGACGCACCGGTTTGGGCTTTGTTGTCCCATATATTGGAAAATCAATGCAGTCCATTCCAGGGCCAATTTCATCATCTTGAGTGTTGTTGTGTGAAAAGTGTGCCACTTTCAAATGTTCTAAGTATGCTAATTTTTCTGTATACATTTCATGGCATACTGGGCAAACAAAGTGATGTAATTTCACATTCATTGTACACTTGTTGAGGTGGTTTACATAACTGTCATACTGGTCATACTTTTGATCACAAAGCACACATGACACATTTACATAAGTAGACTTGGAAGATGGTGATGGTGATGGTCTTGAAGAGAATGAATCTTGACTTATATCAGCTGCTACTAATGTCTCATTGCTGCTACTAGACTGTTGCAGGCCATTACGCTCAATAGTGCAAATGGTATGGCATCTGTGAGGGCCCATAGCACTGTAGGATTGACTGCAGGCAGTGCATTTAACAGAGTCTACATCACTGTCAGTCTCATCGCTCACCTCATGGCCATTGCTACAGTGAACGTCAGAGTTAGCATTATTGTCAAAGCTTTCATTCTTTTCATCCTCTCCTGGGTCATACTCAGCATGAACATGAAACTCTTTGCTGAATAAGTCGTCATAGTTAGAAATTGGTGCTTTATTGATATCAGTGTCTGCAAATAAATTACAAGTTATAAAGCACAACACGAAAATGGCTAAGAAAATACAATACCTTATTGGATTATGCCCGTTAACCTACCTGGTGATTTTCTAAGCAAAAGATCGATTCTCTCACATTGCTGTTTGAACAAATAAGCCGTACTCAAATTTTCTATGCAGGATGTACAAACACGATCAGATAATCCGTCGCCTTCAAATATCTGAAAACATTATGCTCTTGACTAATGTATACTTTTATCAGTTGAATTATATTGAATATTACGAAACAGACACTCACCCGCACATTAGAGAACGACATAACCATTTCAGATAACTTAATAGTGTCATCTTGGTCAAATATCGAACAAAAATCGCCAAGCTTCAAACAGAGCCTACATTTATGAAAGGAAATTGTCATTTTGGATTTTATGATACTAATGTTTCATCCTTACACTGCATCAACAAGAATGTTACTTTAAAAAAAACAGTGTAACTAGTACTACAAGTTACCTTCTACATTTGTAAAAAGCAAACACCACGCAAGCTTCAAATGAACATTGAATATAGGTATACAAACAAACGTTACATTTTAAAAGTGACGTTTTGTCTTTTTAAATGCGTATCTTAATACGCTGGACCTTGTCTTATGAGCAACGCTGAAAATATTTTATATACCGTTTCTTATTTGGATGCTAGATTTATCTCCAAAAATGGACTAGATATAATTTCTGAATGGACATAAAACGTTTACTAGAAATCAGTGGTTGTGATGTCTACCTACTCATAAATTGCTAATTTAAATTTAAATCTATCGCTTATGTCTCCTCTATCAGTGGCATTAGGTACATTGGTTTAGTACTTTACTACTTACCTGAGGAAATATTGATAATATCAATATTGCTCCTGCGATCATCGCAAATTATAGAAGCCTAAATCGTGATCGAATTCTAAGTTTCCTATTTTTATTATCAATATATTTTTTTGTTTCTATAATAGGGGAAGGGGGGGCATGACGGGGTAGCAAGGTAAGACGGGGTACTGCACACGTAGAAGAAACTAGATGTTTGTGAATATAGAACAATAAACCAATAGGAAGTCTCATTCAACCGACGGTTAACGCGAAAGAAATTATGAGCGGGAGTGCACGCGTCTTTTGTTTACAAATGAAAAAGTGGAAAAAGCGCGGGAAACTTCGTATATGGTGGACGTGTTTTTGAAAATAGGATTTTTTCTTTATTAATTTTTTTGTAAATATTACTATCAGAGGAGTGATTTGTATATAATTTTAGTTGTAATTAGTATATTATTCCTTTTTTATTTGTATTTTCTTCTTTATTTTCATCATTTAGGTAAGTTCATAATTTACTTATAATCGTACAAGATGAATGAGCCGCCTGATCCGGGGGGATTCGTCCCTCCGGCGGGCAACTTTGTAACTGTTCAAACAGAATTTGGACAAAACCTCAATAACACCAATCCTTACATATCTGAGTCTGGCATGGAGACTGACGGATCCTCGTCAGCTCGACCAATAAAGCGTAGCCGTCGTCATGTTTGCAAGGTGTGCAACAAGAGAAGGCGGAAACATGATTCCTCTGATTCCTCACCGGGTTGCGGATGTACCGAAACAGCGGACACTTCGCTGTTGGTACAATCGCACCCTACCACGTCTAAAACAGAGTCTCAAAATAAAATTCCCGCGCAAACAGTAGGAAGACAGGTATACGATAGGAATGATAGCGCCCCTTATGTTGTGCATATACAAAGAAATGTTTCTGCTGCAAATGACTCCACGATCTTCCATCCGCTTGCCTTTGGCAAGTTTTTAAAAAAATTTAACTTCAAAAACATCATAAACGGAAGTCTAAAGAAAATTGGAAGAAACAAAATATCGCTATCTTTTTCATCCCATTTAGACGCTAATTCATTCTTAAAAGATGAAAATCTTAATAAAAATAATTATAATGCTTCTATTCCTGTATTTAATATAACAAGGATGGGCATTGTCAGAGGTGTCCCAGCTGAGTGGTCCCCGGAGGAAGTTATAGAAAACACCTCAGTCCCCATTGGATGTGGCCCAATTCTTAAAGTTCGACGTTTAAATTATAAAACTATGGTAGAAGGTTCTGTAGTGTGGAAACCCTCACAAACAGTAGTTTTGACCTTTGACGGCCAAGTTTTACCAAAGAGGATTTTTATGTGCTTTAATGCTCTGCCTGTAGACCTTTATATTTACCCGACCATCCAATGCTTTAATTGCTGCCGGTTTGGGCATACTAAATTACAGTGCAGGTCTAAACCTCGTTGTTACAAATGTGGTGGAAATCATTCTGGAGAATCTTGTGAGGCCATTGATGCAACTGCATCATGTTGTCTTTGCTTGGGCCATCACTTTGCAATCAGCAAAACATGTCCTGAACTTCATAGACAGAGACAAATCAAAACTCATATGGCCCAAAGCTCAATATCATATGCAGAAGCATCAAAACTGTTGCCCCCTGTCACAAAGTCGTATGCAGATATTCTCTCTCAGCCCCCCAAACCTACTCCTATACAAATATCAGCTCCAGAAAAGATTTCAAGCTATAAAAAGACTGTTTTCCTGAAACCACGCTCTGCCCCCAGTCCTACTAAGGGGTACAATAAAGAAGCCCATAACTTAATTATTAAAGAATTCTCACAGCCACAGCCACAAAATGGTTGTGTAATTAACGCTAAACAAACTGAACAGGAACTCAATATTAAAGAATTCATGAATGCATTTTTAAACCTTTTAAATAAATTTAATTTATCACCGTCCCACGTTGCCCCTTTTTTTGACTCTACCTCTCTTTCATCTCATAATAATGGCCCAAGCAGCCAACATAATACAGTGGAATTGCCGTAGCATAATAAACAAGAAGTCAGATCTTATATATTTGATCAACAAATACCAGCCTTTTGTATTTGCATTAGCTGAAACATGGTTGAAACAAAATCATGTTTTAAAAATACAAAGGTACATAACTGTAAGGGAAGACAGACCTGATGGGTATGGTGGTGTTGCTTTACTCATCAAAGACTCTGTACCTTTTTCCATTATTAATTTACCTTCCCATAGTGTTGAACTTTCTATTGTAGCTATTACCATAAGAAATACTTGTTTTGTATCTTTATATATTTCTCATCCTTCCTCTGCTCTATTCCATGAACTCTCTAATATTTTAAAAATTCTGCCTAAACCCTTTCTTCTTATGGGTGACTTTAACTGTCACCATAAATCCTGGGGAAGTACTACATCAAATTCATATGGAGAAGTTCTGCTCGACATACTAGACTCCCAGAATTTATGTGTACTTAATACAGGTTCTCCCACTCGCCGTAGTGATCCCAATCACACCAACCAAAGCGCAATAGATTTATCAATCTGTACTCCTAACTTTGCATCCTACCTCTCCTGGAGCCCCCTTTCATCTTCATTTGGCAGTGATCACTTTCCTATCAAAATTTTGTATCCCTTCTTTAGCAACAGTTCTTCCATTCCTGCAAAAAAGTCTAATTTGAAACATAGAATACCTAACAACAAAAGTAAAATTTGGGAAGATTTTAAGAATAAAGTAGAGAATATGATACCATCTCTTCCTATTGTGTCAGGGGGTAATGAGCAAACATGTGCTGAGGCTTTAGCCCACATTTTGATAGCAGTTGCTGATGAAGTCCTACCGTTAAAAGAAAACTCAGTTCAAAGAAAAATCCCTATGCCACCCTGGTGGGACTCTGAATGCACCAATGCTATCAAAAAAAGAAAAAAGACAGAAAAAATATACAATCATAATATGACTACAGAAAATTATTTATCTCTATCCGAAGTTATTGCCCAAACCAGAAAACTGTTCAAAAAGAAAAAGACAGAAGGATGGCAAAATTTTTGCGCCACTCTATCTCCTAATACAAATTCATCTGTTGTTTGGAACAACATAAGGAGGTTTAGATCTGCACGTTCTAATTGTCCCTCTCCCCAAGTCCCTCCACAAATTATTCCTCATTTTATTAATAATCTGGCTCCTCCATGGGTTCCTGAGAATTTGGTATTGCAACCATTGCATAGACAATCTAATGAGGAAAATTCCTCGTTAAATATGCCCTTCACAATGAACGAGTTAAAAACCATCATTTGTAACGTTAAAGATTCAGCTCCGGGGATAGACGGTATCCCATATTCATTCTTCTCTCAGTTAAGTGACGAATCCCTTAAATACTTTTTAAACATAGTAAATTCAATAATGTTGACTGGAAACATTCCTCGAGGATGGAAATGTCACAATGTGTTGCCAATCCACAAAATCGGAAAAAACCCTTTAGAATCTTCATCTTATCGCCCTATAGCTTTGTCATCCGTTTTAATGAAATTATCAGAACACTTAATTAAAAATCGATTGGAGTGGTATGTGGAAAGTAAGGGTCTCCTGGCAGATTCCCAGTATGGTTTTAGGAAAGGCAAAGGCACCATGGACTGTTTAAGTATCTTTACAACTGATATTAGATTATCTTTTTCCAATAACCACTCTACTGTTGCTATATTTTTAGACATAAAAGCTGCTTATGATAATGTTCTACTATCAGTGCTACAAAGAAAATTACAGTCTATCCGGGTGCCTTTAATCCTTACCAATTTTATACTTAATATATTAAACGAACGAACAATTTCAGTAACTTCAGGAGACAATCACCTATCCCGTACTGTTTGGCGAGGCTTGCCGCAAGGTTCAGTCCTGAGTCCTTTATTATACAATATTTATACTTTTGATTTAGCTCCTTCTATTAAAGAAGATATCCAAATCTTGCAATATGCAGATGACCTGCTTTTTTACCATTCTTCGATTTCAGCTATTGATTCTTCTTCTATCCTAAACGCTTCCCTTTTGTCTCTAAAATTATGGCTCAATGAAAATGGTTTAGATCTTTCGCCCTCTAAAAGTGCAGTAGTTATATACACCCGTTCAAGGAAGCCTCCCCCTATTAACATTGTCTATGACAATATTACAATTCCCGTTAAGAATAACTTTAAATATTTAGGTCTTATCTTGGACTACAAACTCTCAGGAGGTGCCCATTGTGATTATGTAATAGAAAAGGTTGAGCACCAATTAAATATGATGCGATGTTTATCTGGAGTGTGGTGGGGTGGCCACCCGAGTTCCTTAAAGATTATTTACAATGCTTTAATCAAAAGTATTTTTGATTACGGCACCTTTCTATTCGATCCTGGAAGTATTAATTCTTTTAAAAAAATTGACTGCCTTCAATCTAAAGCATTACGCATTATTCTAGGAGCAATGAAATCATCTCCAATTAATGCTCTCCAAGTAGAAGGTGGTGAAGCCCCTTTACATCTTAGACGACAATTTCTTTCTGACAGATTTTTATTTAAAATTGTACAATTTTCAAATCATCCTCTTATTCCTTTATTAGATTCCCTACAAACTCGTATAAAATCGGTTAATTACTGGTCTCGAAAACCACTTCCGTGTCTTATAAAAAGTTATCAAAAATATCTGGCTCTTTCTGCTCCCACCCACCGTTCCAATAAACTCGCATTATTTACCATTCCGTTTGATTCTTTAACTTATATTCCAAAAATTATTTATAACTCTGTTGATAAACAAATTCCTAACATTGCTACTGCCTTTAACTCTTTTCTTATGGAATCTTGTGAGGGTTTCCATTACTTATACTCTGACGCTTCTAAAATTTCATCGTCACACTGTGTCGGTATTGGGGTTTTTCACTCACAATACAATATTGTTCAAAAAATTAAACTTCCTCCGGAATCATCAGTTTTTACTGGAGAATGCCTCGGCATTCTCAGAGCCATTGAATACGTTCTTCTTTTCAATCTCAATAAAGCCGTAATATTTTCTGACTGCCTTAGTGCCCTTCAGGCCATTGAAAAATCTCCTTTCTGTTCCAAAAACATATCCCCGATTATTTGTCAAATCAGGGAATTAGCGTCCAAATGTTCCGACAAAGGCTATTCGTTAACTTTTGCGTGGATACCTAGTCATTCCGGCATCGGCGGAAATGACTTTGCGGACAAACTTGCCAAAGAAGCTGCATATTCTGGAGACATCGTTCCTTACAAAAATTACTCTGGTGACCTTTTGTCACTGCCAAAAAAGTTCCTTTTGGAATCTTGGACCGAAGCCTGGGTTTCTAGTGCACAGTTTAAGGGACGTTATTATTCATCTATCCAACCTGAAATTCCACTAAAACCTTGGTACACTAAAGCCAAATTTGGCAAATTGGAAACAACCATTTTAATTCGATGTAGACTTGGACACACTTGTTCGCCTTCTCACCTTGCTCGTCTTAAAATCGTCGATAGCCCCATATGCCCATGCCGATTGGATGTTGGCGAAATAAATCACATTCTGTTTGCTTGTACATTATATGACCGATCTTCCTTTATTAAATCTTTATTACTTCTCCGTATTCCTTTTCCTTGTTCCATTTCTTCCCTTCTCAGTAGTAATAATATGTATATATATAAGTGTATAGCATCCTTCTTTATAAGTAATAAAATAAAACTATAATTTTTTCTTATTATTGTTTTTTCTTTTTTTTTTTTTTGTAGTGTTTCTTTAATTTTTTATTTTTCTTTATTTTGATAATCAGTATTTTAGTCGATCATCTTAACACATTTTTTAGTTGACTATAGTTTGAAATTCATCCCCCATTTTCCGTCCTTCCATTTCAACTCTCCTGATAGATATTATTATCCCGTGTAAATATTTCCCTTTCCCAACCCATCATAAGTTTCCCTACCTTGCCCATTTGAAATAAAATAAAAAAATAACTTATCATCAATATCTACTTGACATTGGCTAAATGCATAAGAAGTGCGAAGCCATAAATTGAAAGAAAAAAAAAAAAAAAATGAAAAAGTGGTTAAGGGTTACGTCGATCGAAATTTTTGTAAGGTTCAGCGTCATTATTGAAAGGTAATTATGATCACCCCATTTATATCTTTTTGATCTTTGGTTGCTAGTGTTGTTTATTTTGATAAGGTATGTTATTTGTAGGAATCAGTTA
The DNA here is from genome assembly GCA_030295005.1 of Cephonodes hylas. Taxonomy (NCBI): domain Eukaryota; kingdom Metazoa; phylum Arthropoda; class Insecta; order Lepidoptera; family Sphingidae; genus Cephonodes; species Cephonodes hylas. Next base: position 8,179,951 of record AP025363.1, on the reverse strand, counting down.
AACATTTTATTTGTTAATATTTTTTTTGTTCATAGTGACCCTTTGAGGCAAGATGGGGTATTGGGTGTGGGGTATGATGGGACATTGGGGCAATTTTGTGAATTTGCGTTCATTTAAGTTTCTTAATAAATAATATTAATTTCTTATTTTTAGGTAAAATCATGGTACGTTCTTTCAAGAAAAAAAAAAAAACAATTCGTAAACCTGAAGCCACTTCAGCAGCTAGAGCAATGGGGTTCAATAAAGCTACAACGTCATCTTTCACTCCACCTAGAACAAAGTTAATCACCGAATATTACGAACATCTCACACCAAGAGTGGATAAAACAACCGTCCCAGAACCTGAAACTCGATGTTTTTATTATGCTGAACTTTCCATTCATGCAGCATGCCGTGATCTGGCGTCTTCTTTTGACAATGCCATACCCAAGTGATATTTTGCCCATTCTTTCTGTTCAACGAACTGAAAAAAGGAAACAATACCGCCGAGGAAAAACAGCCATAATAACCTCAACTCCTTATAAAAATTATCTGGAAAACTTGAAAAAGCCGGGGAAAACATCCAATCATAATGATCCTCGCCTCAAAAAGAATGCTACAAACAAACAAAACGCCAATCATTCAGTCAAAAACAAAAGAATAATGATGAAGATGCCATTTACTTATATTTATGTATTTATTTATTTAAAACTTTCTTGCACATACACTGAATATAATGACTACACTTAACTAACAAGATAATAAAACAAGAGGCGGCCTTATAGCACTTATATATTGTAATGATGAAAATAACAATTTTTTGTCATCGTCCGAACCTTGGGTAGGCTGCCAGCTCTGTGAGCCATGGGCTCTCAACGCTTGTGCTGGCGTGGACGATGAAGATCTTTAGGAAATACACATTTGCTTGTTTTATGAGAACGACTAGCACTCCCCATCATGCCCCAATTTCATTACCCCATCATACCCCATAGTATGGGGCAAGATGGTTTTTCATAATGTTCTTTTTAATTCTTAATTATTAAAAAATGTGATATGTTGATTCTCCAAAGACAGTACCAAATCATAGTTAGATTAATGACATGACGTGCCATATATTAATGAGACTAATAAACATAGTGATTATGCTGTTTTTTTGTTATTTCCCTTAGCTACCCCATCATGCCCACCCTTCCCCTAATACCTTCTAGATGCCTTCTAGACTTGCGGTATAAGGAAGTACTTAGGTAGGTATGTGCTGTGTGATTTTGAGGTCTTGGGTGCGATTTCAGGTTGGGCAAAGTGTTATTGTGTCTTCCATTACGCTCTAGGGGATTCATAGTAGCAATACAGAGCCTTTCTCCCAATGATGTCGGGACTCGGGAAAAGTCGGCAAAAATATAATTTGTGTGTAATGTGTGTGTATTCTGCCTACCCCTTTGGCAAATACAGGTGTAGACCTACATATGCACAATAATACACAGAATATGTCCCATGAACATACAAAAATCGAAGCTGTGTGGCAGTGTAAGCTTGCTTGGTACTCCTGTACCTACAGTCCATAGGTACAGTCCCATGACATTGAAATTTAAATAAATGTCTTTGACAAATGTCAATGTTCGACAATTGTCAAATAAACTTGATAGTTGATTTTGTTATTTACGAATTTGGATGATGGCGATTTGATCTGAACTGAACCATAATATCTTTTGTGACTGTTCTAATCTCCGACTTCTATTATAGATCGAAATTTAACATATCGTAAATTGAGTTCCATCATAGAACTTTACTACTTTAGCATTGAGTTTCATTATAGAATAGGACGTTACTAGTTTAGCACTATGCAAACACAGCCGGAACTACGGGTGGACCGAAGTATTTATACGAGATCGCTTCCTAGGTACGATTCCAAAATTCTAGGTTACATTGGAATTGATAATCTAAAATTTCTAAAGAAAGTTGAGGATAAAAATGTACGGTATGATTTGAATATCCTTTATGACCAAGTTATTCGAAAACCTGACGATCTGGACGCTAAACTAACAAATTTATTAGAATTCTTGAAAGAGCACCAAGCCAGGTTAGATCTTCCACTTCTAAACTGCTTAGATGATGCTATAATTTTTTGTTATCGTGGTTTGATGACATGTGTGGCGTGTACTCCTTATGAAAATCAGGAAGGGTGGAAAATTGTGGTATTATTGTACAAAGGAAACATATTCTTATGTGCAAGAGACACTGAAGAGAAAACACACAGGAAACAAAACAGGACAGAAAAGGAGAAACAATTTATGTCTTGGGGATTCAAGTTTGAACAATATGTTCTATCTGGTGAGCTGCATATTAATTTCTTCTTCTTCTTCTTCATCAACCCATATACACCCACTGCTAAGCATGGGTCTCCTCTACCACTGAGAGGGTTTAGGGCAATTATTAGGCATATTAATTTGTACCTATTCATCATATTATATCCTTTCTAATTTATACAATTAAAGACAATACATTAAGAAGCATATTTTTAAGGAGAAAAATATTAATAGCTTTGGAAGTAACTATACATAGAAAATACAAATATCATATTTTGATACATCAGTATTTTACAGTAGAAATATATATCGTTTAATAAATAAAAAAAGAGACTTATGATCTTTATGTTTTTTTTGCTTTGTTTTTTATCAATTTTTTGTATACAGCAAACCTAAAATTTTATTTTTCCATGAGACCATCTGTGACTGAGTATGGAAGGAAAAATTTAAATTTAACTCAAGAATATCTTTAAAAAGCTTTCATTTAAATAATAAATCTTACATTTACTTGCAGATACACCCACAGCTGAACCAAATCCTAACATTCCTGTTGATGAAAATGCAGAGTTTTCTTTAGTCTTTCAGACACATTTAAATAATCACAAAATTATTTTTGGTGCTGAAATGGATGGTATCAGATGTGATAAAGGACCTGTGCCAGAACCACCTAGCAAAGAACTGGGTTCTAAAGCAATGATTGATTATGTAGCTGACAAAGAATTTATTGAATTAAAAACAAATAGAAATATAGAATTTGCAAAACAAGAAAGAAATTTTAGGTATGTATCAACTTAATTTCAATTTTTTTTTTGCCTTCACCAACTTTCTTTAAAATGGTAATGAATTCCTATATAGCTATATATTCCCATATATCGATCCTGATGCAAAAAATAACTGTAAAATAACCATATTAACTGTCAAAAATATTTAGGACATAAAATATAAAATGCTCATATTATACTGCCATTGTGTAAGTGTGCAAAATAATAGGGAGATAAAGTTTGATTGTTTCTTCCGAATTCATCTGTAACAATACAAAAATACGCAAAATGCGCTTGAAAGTGGCAGTAAACTTGCTCCCTATTATGTGATGTAATAATTGGCATAACTTGCTTGAATTAACTTGAATATTTCTGCCTAGTAGAAATTTTCAGGAAATATTCCTGTAATTTATTATTTTTTTCCAGGCGTTACAAATGTATAAAATGGTGGTGTCAATCATACTTAGTAGGAGTTAACACAATTTTGTGTGGATTTAGAAATGATGATGGCATTGTAGAACATTTAAAGCTATATTCAGTAAAGGACTTACCACATATGGGTCGGGTGAGTTAATATTTTTGCTACAACTACTGGTAATTTTCATGGTAAATGATGCATACCCACCCTCCACCAAGACTTCACAATGGCCTTTTTTGAAAAACAATTTTAATAATGATCAGCTTCAACTTTTTATTTCCTGGCCTGTCTTATGAGTACCCAAATTCATAAGGGAAACCAAAAGTTGGTCTTCTGGTGAGAACTAATGTTCCAAAACTTTTCTGTTCCCAATATTTTCTTACATATTGGCAATGCTTACTGTATCTTGGTAGCAGCTCCCTCCTAAGATAGGTGCTCAGGAGCCAATGTGCAAACCTCTAACTTGGAAGCATCAGAGGCTATGGTCAGCTAATACTGGGGCCTCTTAGATGTTCTCAGGTGGTATTTTTAGATCATCATCATCATCCACCCATATACGTTCCACTGCTGGGCACGGATCTCCTCTACTTTTGAGAGGATTTAGGCCATAGTCCACCATGCTGGCCTAGTACGGGTTGGCGGACTACACACCTAAGAAATTCTTAAGAACTTTTAGGTGTGCAGGTTTTATCACGATGTTTTCCTTCACCGTTAAAGCAAGTGATAATTCAATGTGAATACACACATAACTTTGAAAAGTCAGGGATGTGTGCATGGGGTTCGAACCTGCGACCGCCGAGATTTTCGACCGCTGACCTAAACCTCGAGACCCCCACTGCTTTCGAGGCCACCACTGCTTTTATTACATTTTTAGATACCACATTACATTATTTTAAGTTAAAGCAAAAATTAACATTAAATGCGATGTATTCAGAGATGTTCAGATAGACCTGAAACAAAAAAAATACAGATATATATCTTTACAGGGACAGTGGGATCAACGAGTTTGCCTTAACTTTTTGGACAGTTTCTTCATTCATGTAAAACGGCTACTAGCAAGAAAAATAAAACGCACTCATGGGGATAAAGCGACTAGTAAGTTGCAAGCATTACCATTGATAAGTTTGATGCTTGAGTGGGTTCCCGGATCTACAATACGGGTGAATGAAAATTATAACCATTGTGATGACCCTATACTACCAGAGTCGTTTATGAACACCTTTGGCAATATCGTGAAATAATAAATAATTGTAAATGAGTAATTAATTGATTTGTAACGCGTTATAAGACGGCATGGGGTCGGTTCTCGGGTCGGGTAATAACTGTTGGCAAATATAGTAATGTCGGTCATATTGAATACCTACTAGAGTCATTATCATCAGCTCATATATACCCCTTCTGGGCATGGGCCTCGTTTACATCTTTGTCCGCCAGGCTGGGTTAGTGTAGAGACGCGGACTACACACCTGAAAAAAGCCTAAGAACCTTTACGTGTGCCGGTTTCCTCATGATGTTTCCTTGATTGTAAAAGCAAGTTAATCATTCTCAGACACTCTTTGGGAATACACACATAACTTTGCAAAGATAAAGGTGTAACACAGATTATTTTTGTATAAAAGAAAACAGTAACATAATTCTGAAAGTGTTATAGATTAGTTTCGTACATTAACTTTCACATTTTATCAGCATGTTGTATAGATTGGGTAAGACGAATTAATTTTATTTTATACGGAAAATATTTTTACTTACAAAGTATTAATGAAAATGTAGTTTAATATAATACTCGCTTTCAAAGGGTGTATATGAAAAGGACACAATTAAAGATTGTAAATATTTATAAGTGTAAAAAACATAGTGTATATATAATTATATTGACTGAGTCTATTCTCAAATATGTATTTTATATTTAAAAAACTATGGTTTTTTTTTTATTTCAATAAAATGACTAACGCCGATTTATTACTTGTTTTATTGTATTTAATATTTTTTGCATAAAAAAATATTCCCTTATCATTTTTACTCGGCATGATTGACGATGAAAGTAATTTTAACGCTAACAATACATATCAAAAATAGTATTAACGCTTGGTATGCAGTATATATTAGTCAACTGCAATACAAGCATTAGGCGGGATTTTTAGTATTGTAAATTATATTTCTTAAAGTCAATTACTATTTCACGATTTTGTTGCTCACTTTACTGATGGTAACTACAATAAATGGGTAATTAGGCAATGAGTCATAAATTTCTAACTACTCTGATCACTTTTTTATTTGTATTATATTAAATTAATTTCCGTTTCTTTTTTTTAAATTTAATTAGACTGAATGTTACCTCGTGAATGGTGTTCCTGCATATAGCTCCCAAAAATATTTATATTTAGTGTAGGTATTATTCTTCTATTTTTTGCATGTAGAAGCTTGTAATACTTATGCAATTTAAGTTCATTAATAACAATATTTTATTAGTCTGTAAGCTTCTCTACAAATAAATAAATAAATAATTTACCATTGATCAGTACAGGCTTCTAAATTATTTAAACACTTTATGAGTGACTGTTATATAATATGTCAAGTTATGTGCAATTTAGCCTATGAATTATAATATTGCACAAGCTAATAAAAGTGAAAAGACGTTGCCTCTTGTTATGAAGTACTGGTATTTGAACCGCATCAAGTTTACCATAAGCTATAGTACTTTCACCTTATTATGGGGTTTATACGGGTCATAGAAATTATACAGGATCATAAAACTAGTATACCATTTATTATCACTGCATAGCAAATGGTGTAAATCAACATCCATAAAAGACTAATCAACAACATGGATTTTTACTTAATGTATAATTTCTAAAACTAACATATTATCGTACATTAATAAAAAAATATTTTCGAAAATAAAAACAATAATTAACAGAACAATGTGCTTGTAATAAAAATAAACAAGTGTCATGTATTAATACGCCTGCACGTTTTAATGTTATATTTACAAAACAACGATAAATCTCCCATCATATGACCAAAATACACTCCAATCAGCGATCGGGTGCAATTTTAGACGCGAGGGTACAAGATTTGTCTGTAACACAACAAGAAGTGTTTTTCACTGCATTTGTATTAACATAAATTGGCCAATTTTATCTAAATAAACAAATATAAACAATTTCATGATTTTATAATATAAGATACAATAAAAATTAAATAGTATATGTGATAATGCTGTATTTTAAACACAGCCTGTGGTGCTACGTATGGTTTCCCACCAATTGCATTGTGCGGCATAAATTGCTTTGACTGTACGTATGTACATAAAGACACAAAAACTCATATTAAAATTTAGACATAAAATACTAGTGAATTTTCAAACATAAACAAAAGTATAATTGATATTATCATTGACTGTACTTTTTGTCGTTTCTATTTGCTTGAACAATAAGTATAGTATTTATTGAATAAAATTAGTTGAAATTGCGCGTTCGAATTTCTTACGGTAAATTATTTCATCAATGGATTCCATATTATTATTTATTATATTTTCTTAATATTGTTAGATTCGATACCTAGATTTGGATACGAAATATTGTCATCGATAATATCGATATACATTCTAAATACTACCATTAAATCAATATAATAAATTCAAATGGATTAGATTTTTTTTAAATTGATAAAATTAATAATTGCACTTTACACATTATAAACTTCATGGGAATTATTGAATGATATCAAAAGAGAAAAATATCACAAAATAGATGTACAAAAATGTCAAAATATTAGAAATATGAAAAAGTTCAATACTGCATCTTAACCGATTGACATGTTACATTATACCTGCTTTATGATACATTCTTTAAATAGTAGGAGATGAAAGTGGTATTAATTATTACAAACAACTGAGTTTGCAGCATTATAAATAAAAGTAAGTAAGTGCTTTAGAGGACGGTGTGTATCTGATAAAGTGTGAAAATGAGTCAATGATTAGTAAAGTCGCATTACACGATTTAAAGTAATCATTAATTACAACATACACGAACGCACATATTTTATGATGAATACATATAACAAGACATCTATACCATTAACATTATGAGACGTTAATACACTCAGATGTTCATTATTTTCGAGAGAAACAACGAGGAATGAAAATTAACATTTAAAGTATTTACAAGGTGAATATTACACTGTCCTAACGTTACAGACGTGCCTTAACAAAATGTACAACTTAGGAGTAATTAGGTACTAGACGATTTTGGTAATTGTACCAAATTGGAATTAACACTGATCTGATCACCGAGGTTTTCGTTGCACATATCTAGTTCCTCGTGACGAAGTGATCATAGCGAGTCATTTGCTTGTGTTGAAATTATCTACAAAATTTAACAGTCTTCGGTTTCACTTACATACACCTAGGTATATCCCTGTTGAATCAGTGTATTTGTACTAGCGTTTTATAGATCAACTACTATGTTGTTGAATAATCTTCACATTCGGTACTGAGGTCAAGGTCAAGGAAATCTACCTGATATTGTCTATAATGCTTTATTATCATGCTTATGGAATAACCAAAATGTATAAAAAAAATTAGGCCATTTCAAAACAAAACAACCATGTATAGAAGCCGGCACAAATTAACACTATTTTGTGATATTAAAAATATAAATGAAATAATTGCTGTAAGTGTATCATTATATCATGTGCATATTTATTTTAAATAAGACATTTACAATCCAACAATGACAATTCCGATATAAAAAAAAATTGTATTAACACGCAAAGGGCCGGCTTCAGCGTCAATCTAGCAACTTATTTATTTTTAATTTCATTAGCCTTATAAGCTCCACGCAGCCGTAATGGCAGGTCCAAAGTTTCAATCCGCATTTCATGCGGTTAATGTAAATTTAGTATATCAGTAAAACTCCTATGTGATAATAAAATATATTAAATCTTTGTGCTAACTTACAATAAATTCATTTTTCATAAACTATATATACTATTTATATTATATCATTTTATCTTATGAAAACCAATTCTAATTTACTAAGCGTGCTTGGCACGCTGCATTGGTCTGGTCACATACTATATCTACGCTATGTATTGGATCTGTTGCTGGTATTGGTTAGCTAGTGTACCATTATGGATATCTTTACCTATCTATTATAAAATATATATCAAAATTTCGATGTTTCCTTGTGGTTCCACAATGAGCGCCAATATTGTCATGAAGCAATATTTTCTCGTCAAAATGTTAAATCAATTATTCAATTAAATAAAATTAATCATTACGTCAAAATATTAAAACAAATTTCATAGTTAATTGTTATACATATTTTACAATTACGTGGACTTTTAATTGCGATGTGTGTTCTCCACCCATACTTTTAATCATAAGCCTCAGTATATAAGGACATTTAGTGTTTGGAAATGTTAAAGGTACTTTTATTTTAACAATACGTTCGTTCAATTAGCCTCATATATAGGCTTGCTTTTTAGAAATTTAATAACAGCAAAAAACAAAGTTATTTGGTAAGGATATTCTTTCGTCTTCAAGTTACCACAACACTAAATATTTACCTACTGCCAATTAACATTCAGATGGAGGAGAAGTTATTATACGGTCCACATACTAATTCATTAATAGTGGATATGATAAAAAAAATCTTATATAATTCACAATGTTCTCAAATCAGATTCACTTAAAATTTTAACAAAAATCTTCCCAATTACATTAGTTATAATACTAGCACCAATATGCAACAAACATATTAAAATTCAATTTCAAACAAATATAAAATCGTTTATACAGGTTTGTATTGGTAAAACTTGTTTCAAGTCAACAGTTATCCAAATTATAATAGTCTAATTTTTTGACTTATAACGATAGTTAAAACCAGATAAGCGATTCATTTGACATTGACTCAATTTTTGGGAGTATGTGCGATATAAATATAAACGTGTGTAAATATTAGTAACTGCCTTCACTGAAGGCATACAAAAGGATTGTACTCTGTAGAGATAACCACCACTTCGTTATCTGTACAAATCAATAGAAAGTAACAATATACTAAGTATATACAAGTGACACAGAATGGCCGACTAGAGATCGACATATGGAGCCCCTTCCATTTTGTCGAGATCAGCCAGCAAGGTGGGCGTCAGTGAATCTCCTAGGATGTCTTCTCGCAGCATATCATGCAGTGGCGAAGTCAACCCTTGATCATTATCCACTACACTTTCATGAACTTGAGTTGAACCACAAACAGAATTACCGTTAATGAGAAAATCTCTATTGCTGTAACTGAAAACACTTCGGTCCTCCGCGAACTGAGGAGTAGAGGGGACTGATTTGGACGTGATGCCGTTAGCCACCGCGGGGTAGCTCTCTGTCGCGAACAATTCTCTGGAACGGCGGGAATCGATTTGTAAGTTGGGAGCCGCGCGTTTAAATGGCAACGGAGTGCTCGGCACAGAACGTGATGTATAAAACTTATTTCTATCGGTCACATCCGATAAATCAAATTCAATACTGTTGGTTCGTTTTAAGAAATCATCTACGTTGTCGGGCCCAGGGGTGTCGTTGACGAACGTTTGACTAAAATGATTGTTTCTATCTAGTAAATCTTCACTACTCGGAATTAACGACAATTGATCAGGTATTATCTGTTGGCCTGGAAGAGGGTCACAACCATTGCTTAATGTGTCATTGGCATTTAAGAGACTTTGCGTGGCGTCTGTATTAAGTACGTCGTTGCTGCTGTCTATTGCATTGTAAATTTTGTCCAATGTTTCCCTATTGAGGCCAGCTTTAGATATATCACATGTGTCAGCAAGCGACCCAAAATCACAGAATTCATTAGGTACGGGTGTCGGTGGGACTGAGCCCACCGGCGTGTTATTGTAACTCATCAACGCCATGTTACTCATACCCTGCTTCAATGGCACAGACTGGGATCTAAAAGCGTCATGTCCAGGCCTGTAAGTTACAAGCGGATCTGGGAAAAATTTACTTACTTCGCTTGATAACGGATCAGCAGACAAGGGCGGGTCTCCGTTTATGTGATCTCGGAATGGTGCGTTCGGTAAGAAATTCAAACATAGGTTGTTATTACCATTCGGGATTCCAGAATTACAAGGATACACATGATTTTTGAATTGTGATGAAGTTATATTTGGTGACGGCGGGGCCGACATTGGTTGGCAATATTTGCCCAGATCGCATACAGGTCCCTTAGGTATGAATTTCTGTTCATTTGGTATAGCAAATTGCTTGGGACATGGATCGTTCATACCCAGCGATAAAGGATTCCGTCTTTTTCTACCATTATGTTTGGGTATCGGCCGTGGACATAGGCGAGATCGTGGCACTGGAGTGTTTCTCGGGCTTACAAATGGACTAGCTGCTGTGCTGTGAGAAATTGGCGAAGTCTGCAAAGAGCCTCCTAATACGACTTGTTTGTTCACTTTTGTAGGACTCTGTCCTCTTTGGTTGTATCCTAATGGCGATTTTGAATGGAAATTACGAGGAGAATGGCAACCTTCAGAAATAGGTACAAAGTCGTATTGCTGAGTTCTAGTCGTAGGGCTCTGGGGATCATTGTTGTAATGGCCATTGTAAAGATGCGACCCGCTAACGTTTGTGATTTGACTAGTTGTGGTTGTAACGTTGGTAAACGGCAAAGAAGTTCCGTTCTCATTTGGTATAGCATTACATTGTTTCGATACACTATTTTCACTGCCATTCCTTAAAGTCGGCCCATTTAAATCGTTTTCAGTAGCCACAACAGGTTTAAAAGCTCCTTCAGATACAACCGTTTTGATATTTTGATTGTGTAAATTTTCTAAAGAAATTTGGTTTTCCTGATTTATTTGCGAACTGGGCCCACTTTGGTTTTTCAAGTTTTTAGCTAACAATTCGCGTAATTGGGATATTTTTTCGTTTTTCCCCTGACTATGTTCGTCTTGTGGCTCCGTGCATGCTTCTAAAAAAGCAGCCGCACTATCTGTAGCGGTGGCATCTGTGGGCGCCTCCGACTGCGCCGCCCTCTGATGGAAATATTGGAGCAATTCTTCTTCATGCTCCTGACTATTGCCCTCGTTCAAGTAATCATCTAAATCGTGCTTATCTATATTACAAATGCTAATTACACGCTCTCTGTTGAGAATCTCCGAATGTTTTTCTTCGCAGATCATTCCCGTTTTGATATTGATGCCGTCCAGACCGCAACACGAACCGGGTGTCGTGGGTCGCTCGGGCGATCCAACCCGATTCGGCGAGGGTCCCTTCGTTCGGCTACTTTTTCGTAGTTTGATGCGTTCGGACTCGGACGTCGGAGCCTTCGCCGACCGCGTGGGACTCGCCGCCTCCTGTTCCTCCCGGGCCAGCGCCGCGGCGGTGCTTGTGGACCGGCTCGTTAAGTTTTTTGGATCCTCTAAAAAAGCAACCTCGGGACGAACAGGGGGTTCCGCGACTGGCACGGAAGTCGAAGCCGCTTCTGCGCTGGCGAACGCTTGCCGCGCCGCCGTCAACTTACCGCCGAGGATCTCGGCTGCTCTCATTTTTTTTGGAAGGTACTCTGTGCGCGGAAACTCTTCAGTGGGTTGGTGCACTGGACGAGTGTCCGTCTGCAAAGGGCGCGGTGAGCTAGCTTGCGTTTCACTCTGATAAGTTTCTAAAATTTGCTTTTTTCCCGGTAGAGCAAGACGCGTCGGCGGCGGTTCAGGGGGTCTCCGTCTCTGCCATTCGGTGCGTTCCGTCGACAGGTCAAGAGAAGCGTTGCTACTCAGGTTTATTGGCAAATTGTGAGCCGCATCTGGAGGCAAGCTGAGATCTCGGGGCGCGTACGGCGGCTCGAACACGTAGGGCTCCGAGCGGTACTCGTGCACCGACATGGCGGAGTGCGGCGCCGGCGGGACGAGCGGCGGGTGCGACGGGTGCGGCGGGTGTGGGGGGTGCGCGGGGTGCGCGGGGTGGGAGGGGTGGGAGGGGTGCGGCGGGTGCGCGCGGGGCGGCGCCGAGTACGGCGGGAAGGGCTGGCGGACCTCGTACGCGGGCACGTACGCCGGCTGGTACCCGTAACTAGTCTCGCCTGAAATTTCACTTTCGTGCTTCAGCTGCGGATGGTGGCTCCCGTAAGAGGTTGAGGGCGGAGATTCACCAGCTGATTCTAGGCTTTTGTTCTTTTTCGGGCGGCCAGGTGTTCCGTGAGCCTAGCGTAACAAAATAAGATCATAAGTACTCTTTTCTTTTAAATAATCATATTATTAGGTATTGCATTAAAGATCATACCTGCATTTTGCGTTTCAAGTGCTTTATTAATTGCCGACTTGTAGCCTCTTCCGATGTTGCTGGAATATCATTATGTGTATTTAAAATAATGTGTTTGGATATGGACTATTTGTACTCTGTACGAAATTTATCAGTGAGGATTGAATACGAGAGAGAGAGAGAGAGAGAGAGAGTGTTACCATGTGGCTGCGCGAGTGGGGGTGGCGACGCGCTGTGCGGCCCCGGCGGCGCGTGCTGCGTGCCCACTGACATCAGATGTCGCGACAGTTCTGATATGTTCGCAAACTTTACACCTGCAATTCAAAACCATTGCTTGTTAAATGGATATTTTCAGAGACACAGTAAATCCCCCCCCCCCTACATTTGTTGTATGGGCGATGTTGTAGGAACGCGGGCAGTGTATCTGTATCTGAAAATTCCGTTGTAATGATATAATCGTTTCGTCTCACATTTTTCGAGTGGCAAAATAAGCAAGAATTCGTTAAAGCCTTGGAAAAAAATATAGAATGCATTTCCTGTGGTACATTTGGCAAACAAAGTAATTTCATACCTAATTTTGTTTCTGCCCAATCGCAAATAATTCTTTCCGTTTCTCTTGTTGACGTCGTCGATTCCTGAAAATTCAAAACAGCAAAAATGTATACAAACGTAAAACACACCCATTACAATCTATGTTTGGCACGGAGTATCAAAATAAAACTGTTTTTTTTTTATTTAAAACTACAAATCATCCGCAATCTTTTGAAATATCGTTGATATTGATATGAATTTATTTTACCTTCGATGATTCCCCTAAGTCAGGTAATTGTGGTACTTCTAACTTGATCTTTTTCCGAAGACCGGCGTAGCAGTACCTGAAATAGCATTTATAATGAAGCATAAATTGGAAAGTTATTTACTTTGTGTTGCTTAATTTTCAATTATATTTTATTTATGAAATTATGTTTCATTTTCAATATGTGTCAAACCCATTGAAAGATTTTACTACATGTGCCAATGTGAAAACTGGTTACATGATTAGACGTTATTAGTTGTAGATCAAAAAACGGGGTACAGCAATTTTGCGAGTGTCATTATTATGAAAATGTCTATAGTTTTATCATGTGGGCTAAATATGCTTCATCAAGATATTCACACGGAATTTCCGAACATTCTGAAGATATACGTATTGTAGTTCGACTTTAATGATAAGAGGGTTTAGTTTGTCAATTAGTGGAGTAAACACCTTTAGTAAGTAATTACCCAAATAAATGCGACATTACACAAAACTTTACGCATACATCAATAATGTTATAAAGTTTATCTAACTACAGATGATTTATATAGCTCGTGCTGTAAATAATGAGCTGTTAAACCAAAATCACAGTGACCCGGAACAATTCATTATCAATTGCATTAACGCCATTATCAAACTACACGTCGTCCGTCACAGATAACAGTGAGCAAAGACTGTTAAAACAAACCCGATAAGAACAATGGCTGGCGAATTTCTATCAGGATTAACGTTATACAGATAAACAATCCATCCGGCAACTTTCAATTCACTCCCTTTAACTCTTATCTTTTCATTTTTTTTATCGTGTATATTTTCATTTTTCTTAATTCAGGTACCCAAATCAATTATTATTGATTAAAAGAAAGCGGCAGTAGATGGGGCATGTATGCTGCAGAACGGACATCGTGTTGTAAAGACTTCTTGGAGAAATACCGCGTTAGTTAGATAGAGACACAGAAGTTCGTTAGTGACGCGTATTTGTAGAGGCCTATGTGAAACAGTGAACATTTATGGGGTAATATTATTAGCTCTATATGCACACAGAATAACGTACTGTTTTTCGTGAATTTCAAGATATCCGCTCACGTAATTAGAGGTATATTTTGATCTGATAACAGTCAATTTATCGTGGCATGTTAAATAACACGCGTACTATTTTCCTTATTTAAACATTTATTATGTTTTGTATATAAACGTTGATTACGTCAACTGTATTGACAAAATAAATAATAACTTATAAAGAAATTATTATTAGCCTTATTGGTGAAAGCTTTCATGCCAATGGTAATTTTTTATATTACTTACAAACTGATAACTGATGAAAAAGTCTCAAAAAAATAATCGAGTGTACTATTTGCATGCAAACAAACCAAATTAACACGCTCTTCACTCAATTATTTTTAGAGATATCAGGTCATATATTTTTATTTATCTGAGACAAAAAAAAACTATAAAATAATAAGGATGTACTTGTTCTAGGCTTCTAATAATAATAATAAAATAATATATACAACATACATTCATAATGAGAGAGTTTTCGGTTTCACAAGCACCCAGACCCAAAACAAATATTTGTGGATCACATAAACGTTTGTTTCGACACGGGGATCGAGCTCACGGCCGCTCGTTTTGCACACTGGTGCCTAGGCAACTGTGCCACAGGGCTGTCAATATGCATATCTACATACAAAACAGTACATATAGCTACTATAATTTTCACAATTTACAGGGGTTCGCGATATTTACTATGATTTGCAATTATTTACTATGATGTTACACCGTTTAAACAGTTTAAAGTTTGAGCTCATCTTAAGAATTCCGTACCTAAAACGAAATCATTAAAATTTATAAGGTAAGCAGAGGTGCATTCGAGCACCTACATTTCACCAAAGCTTTTTTTAAAAATAAAGCTCATAGTTTTACACTATTTTTTAATTCAAGTTTATTTTCTCTTTTTTAGTTAGATTTTCAATAAAAGTTTTTTTTTATTTTTAAACTATTTTTTATTATTATTATTTGTAATAGTTACTTGAGAAGGCAATGAAAATAAAAAGAAATTAAAAAAAATATAAAAACATTTAAGTACTTCTGCCTGAAAGTGTATTTGTTTGCTTAAACCGCTTTATCCGAAGCGACAGATAGAATGTCAATTCTATCAATTAAAATTATGTGTTAAAAAATACTTTTACCTACACCCGCCTGCATCCCAGATGGCGTAAGTGTATTTTTAACCCAACATTTCAACAGCTTTTTTATATCATGTATAGCGGAGAGTGGATATAGAAAAGAATAGGAAAGTCATAGGCAAGAGACAGTTTAATAAAAAGGTTTTTAAAAATTGACTTTCGTTATCTGTTGTGTAACAGTACGTACAAATCAGTAACCGTATAATATCGGTGTTAATAATTGATTATCTACTGTCATGATAACAAAGTTCGGTATTACTTCTGTATTTCGTTTATCACATATGGAAAATTATATGATTCATAATTTATCTACTGTCCATTATTTAATATATTTTTTGTAATAAATAATTTAGTAGTATACTGTATATACTATATACTTCAGAGATCAACTTAAATACATTAAAATTTTACTTAATATGGTTACCATTTGTTACTACATATTAAAATTTATAATTTTAATTAAAGGGGGCAAACATGTTTATAATAGAAAATTTCAACAGATTTTTCCATACAATCGTGATGGCCAGTTTAAACAAGTGTGTCTTCACGATAAATTATGACTTTAATGATAAATAAAACAAAACCTGCACTCATAATTGTTTTTAGGAATTACTTAGATTTGCACTACAGGAAGACAGAAGTTAGACATATACGGGTTGATGTAGATAGTCTTATCTTTTGGCAAACTTTTGTATCATTTTTATGCCTTAACATATCTTTCTAATCAACTAACTAAAAAAAAGGAACAAAATGACTAAAATTGACAAATGTACAAAATCAGATTTTGTTTATTTTGTTCGACTAGATTGGACCTTTGGAATTGTTTAGTAAATTTTGCTTTAAAAATGAATATTAATCTGTAGAAACATGTTTATCATATTGCAAAAAGATTACTATTGTATGGACCTTTCTATACAGCATTATCTTACTCTTATCACACCAGTAGTAACCAGACCTAATTTGATGATAAAAAAAACTAGTCACCTTTAATTAGGGAAATAGTTTCATATGTTATGCAAGCAGGATTTTTCCCTCATACTGGTAGTAGTGATGATACTTCCATAGAAGTTCAGAAGCCCAGTTTGTCTTACAAAATTCTGTATAGTTATTACTTCTTAACAAAAGCAATTAAACATAAAAATGAGGAATTATCCTGACCCCACAATAAACAATTGTAAACAAAAAATTGCACAATTAAAATGTAACATTTTTGGGCTTCTATGGAAGTGTCCACATTGACTGGTAGTATTAAATTAAGCATTTTAAAGGGGAAGAACCATAGGCAGTCGAAATTTAGCACAATACTCCACAGGTTAATAGCAAAAGATAAGAACATGTTCCTTTTAGTTCAAGTTGAGGCAGTATTCACATAACATGAGTGCCATAAAAACATCATATAAAAATTGTTAAGAATTTTTTAATAGTTTAGTCTGTACACTCACACTAGGTCAGAGTGGTGGACTAAGGCCTTTCCACCTTAGGTAGCCTGTTCACTTGTACTAGGTCAGAGTTGTAGACTAAGTCTATCTACCTCTCAAAAGTTTAGATTACTGACCTAGAGTTGCCGCGCGTGCCGAGTCGCCGGGGCCGCACGCTCGGATACACTTGTTTCATCACTTTGCCAAAGTCAGCTGTGGATAGCGGCTTCATGTTGCTGCTCATGCAGTGGGCACTACAAAATATAAAAGTTAAAATATACTAGTAAAATATAAAAGTACAATTATAGAAGATATAACAATGTAGGGTCAACTTTATACCAATTAGAAATGTAGATGGAAACAATTTTTGTAACTTAATTTAATGTACTGTGGTTGAAAACGTGCAAATAATTTTTTTGACTTCAATTATGTTTATAATTGTGTATTATTATAATAACAGGAAATTGATGAGATCCAGACTCCTACTTTATGAATAGTTTTGGCAGTGAAAAGATAGCCTATTTTGGTTATGTTTTGGTAATATTTACAAAACTGTAAAAGTTAGTTTTGTAAAATCAACAATAAAATACTTTGAAAAGGCAATTTCCCTTTCAAAACATCCTGTTAGTTGTGCTACTGAACTAGTTACAAAAGATGTCTCAAAGACAATCATAACATCTAAATGTATAATTCTGATTTATAAATGTTAAATAGATACACTTCCTTCAGAAAATAATAGTAGCATCTTATTTTTACAACCTTTTTTTATATTTCTTATATTTAAAGTGTTTGCAATGTTTTGTTACTTACATATATTCATCATATACATCCTGTTTAGGCAATGAGACATCTGGGTCAACTTCTAAATGTGTCTGTATCCATGTTACAGTTTGCTGAAGTTCAGCCCTGAAATGCAAAGGTATCATAATATAAATAATTTTATAGCAATTGGACATTGCATTATCAAAATACAATTTATTTAATTTAATCACATTTGCGTTTATTACCCACTTTTTTAAGCAATAAAAACAAAGAAAATTTAAAATAATCATAATCAATCAATGCTTAAATAGTTATTCCTGCAAGGCTACATCTGAATTTTTATGTCATATTTAATAAAATTTCACTAACCTAGAGCCTAATGGATTGATAGGCTGCTTCAGGGGATCATGTGGAGGTACACCCGTTGGCAGACGCAGGTACAGTAGTAATCTCTCAGCACCACTCAAAGCTTCAACGGCTTCCAAAAGTTGTGCAACTCTCTGTCGACCCTCTTGACTAGAAAGAGAATACTATATTACTACACTAATGTCAGTGATAATATAGCTCTACATGGTTAAAATTTCAATCATTGTTCTGTTACTTTCTGGTCTATATGTTTTAAGTTAGAAAACTTACTTCAACATTTGGTATTTACAAAAAAGAAATCTAAATAATTTCACCCATTTGATTTATTATTCCAACTTTACCTTTAACTTTATAAATAAATACACCCAACAGTCACATACATAGCTCTGACCCCACACTAGGTTACAAGACCTGTGTCGTGGGTATCAGACACTACGAGAGACTTCTTCGGTCTCACAAACACCCAGACCCGAAACAAATATTTGTGGTTCACACAAACATTTGTCTCGGTGCGGGGATCGAACCCGCGGCCTCTCATTTCGCAAGCTGGTGTCTAGCCAACTGCGCCACGGGGGTTGTCTTTATGTACTAAGTAATTGTTTCCTTATTGCCATTGCCAAGGCATAAGTTTCTTTTAACATTGGTTAGAATAAATATCCTCAGCAGCTCACCTATTATTTTAATAAATATTTGTGTATGTTAAATTGATATACCTAGATTGATCCTGGGTGAAGTAGAGCAAGGTTAGTATTTGTGTATAATAAAATACAGGAAATGTATTATTAAACTAATGTTCTAATCTTTTAATGTTTTTTTGGTAAGATCTTCTGTAACTTCTATAATAATGTTATTATTTTTATTATATTGAATTTAACTATTTATTCTTTACATGATATTATGTTATTTAACTACAGGCCTATGACATGAATATATATGAAACTATGATCACAATAACTATCAGTATCAGTTTTGTTGCCTTTTAAAATTTTGTTTTGTTTTGATAATTAAAACATGCCAAGTTAAAGAGTTAAAATCATATAAATTTGTCAACAATCACAATGATCTGAAATAAAGATTAACTTAAATGAAAGAAATTGTTTCTAAGCAGTCAAATACTATTATAGAAAAGTAATTAATTGAAAACAATGTTGTTATTATTCAATAATTTCGTATTACACTGAATAATTGAATATGTATCTCATCAAACTATATACTAATACTACTATAGTAATCCTAGTTTTCATAAATTGTAATCAATTAAAAATATTGATTATAACATGTTTAATATTATATTTTCTCACATACATCCTTTGAATCCATGTTGAATTTCATAATCAATATTATTTATCTACAAATTTCCCTTAATCTATAAATTATTTAACAGTGTATAATGAATAACAATGATAATGTGATCCCCAGTTTGTAAGTTACATTGTAGTCATCACAAGATTCTGCTTATTACATGTACATTTCTGATAATGTCAAAAGGGTCTAATAATAATTCCTCATATTTCTTTCCCTTTTTCTTCAGTGAAAATGTTAAGAAACAAGAAGTAATTAATATGTGTTAAATGCACAACTTGATACTATTCAAAAACAAACAAATTTATACATATAAGTTTGGCCATGCTTATGAAGAATTTAGAATAAAAAAGTAATGAAACTAGACAGCCTAAACAATAAAACAGGGTTTTGCTTGAGTATTCAAGGATTAATATAATAATAAAAATAGATGAAATAGGAGTCTTGACAAGAAAATTAATATGTAAGTTGCTAGCTATCAAATATTCTTAAATATAGAAAAATGATTGGTGTAGATAATTTTTAACAGCTGTTTTATCTGCCAATATCAGAGATGATAACAAAACTGTCATCACCACCTTTCACTTGGCTTTGCTTTATGTATGACAATGGGAATAGAGGAGACTTACAGTAACGACCAATTATCTGTTTAACTAGAGTTTAACAGCTTTACCTGAGGGTGCTCTCGACGATTTGTTGCATTGAAGCTATTTTACTGGAGTCCATTTTGGACTCCTTGCCCTTAACGGGCTCGGCGCTGGCGCCCGTGGCGCCTGAAGATCCCGGAGCGTTGCTCGGAACGGCGACACTTTCTTTATCGTAAGACGCAGTTTGCCTATGTTTTGGATGATTGACATTTTCCCGATGAAGTTTCGCGTCATCCACTAGTTCTCTTTCAGATTTAACGTTTTTCGCACTATCGTCAGAAGCCCAAGGCTGAAATGGACTTGTGCTATCCATTCTAACCCAGGCAGGTTATAAAAATAGTGTTATTCGATTTCATATTGAAACTTTTTCTAATCAGAATTAAAAAATGCGTAACAAAACTCCATTTTCTTGACATTTGATCAGCTGTGAGGTGAGGTGGAGTGAAGAGGGAGGTAGGGTTAATAGATTAAAATTTTATATATTACTATTTTTACCAGCTCAATGATTTTATTTTTGTGACATTCAATTATTATGACAATTAAAAATTCAAATTTATTTTTACAAATGATTCAAATTACATTTAAAATAAAATTTTTACGTTTTTATACTCATCCCATGTATATTTACAATTTCTTTGTGAATTTGGGTTGTACCTATAATTGTTATTTTTAATAGAGGACTAAACATAAATCTCAAACTTTAATCTCGTTTATTTCGTATTATAATTTAATTTGCCCAAATAAAATACAAATACCTATGCAGGTACCTAGTAAATTCAGTTATCAGTAGACTACCATAAAATTTGAAGTTCAACCAGCTACTTATATAAAATGCTTTGAGTTAGAGTTTTTAACTCTAAACTAAAAAAATGCCTACTGTATAACTTATATTTATATTTCGTACTAAGGTAAATGTTGTTTGGGAAAAATAATATATACTTCTAAAATATTCTCAAAAGACATAGTTTCAGGAATTAAAAAGTGAAAAAATAGCACTTGGATTTGACAGCTGTTGTGACGGCTGCCGCCTGTCAGGAGTATTTTAAATTGTAGTTTTCTTGCATTCTTTGAGTATGAATTACCATAATTTATATTAAAATAATAGAAGACGTACACCATTTGATAGCGAGTCCCTTTGTAATCATAAATTTATTGTATCAAAAACCAAATGATAAAGGCGTTCTATGTTCAACCATATATAAACAGATGTCGTTAACTTTATGCTTACCTATTTACTAAGTTACATGTGAAGCAAAATGCTCAAGGATTGTAATGAAAATATGATTACTTTTTAGGATAGTTAATGAAGTATCATTATACTAGGCCTTATAGGAAGTACTTGCACAATGTTTGTGTATGAGCGTTTTTGTCAGTGGTTAGGTCACCTAAAATTGTCTCGAGTGATTTTGTTAGTCACAGTTATACTATTTGTAGTGCCTTTGTTTACCCACTACTATCTATCCAAGGTAATATTTACATTTCGTCTTATTTAGTTTAAAAAGTATTGTCTTTATAAGAAAGACATGATCAAATAATATTTATAAATATTTGATTGTAACATTTAAACACTGTATTGAGAGCATGCATAATATGATTAATTAGAAACAACAAATTTATACTTGAACCACTTAAACATAAATCAAGTCTTAAATTTATGTGTCTATTTTACCAGTATATATGGGTTTGGCACTTGCATACCTGACAATCAGAGTTTTGTAAAAACTGGATGGAATTACAAAACAACCAAGACACTGCAGGGCACTTCCTAGCCAAGAAAAATGTAAAAAAAAATGTAAATGTACAAACAAACATGCAAGGATGTCACACAAGTATTGAGTCACTAAAGTATTTGGTTAGCTCTTTTAATTATGTCCCTGTTACATTATAATGTAAATACCTGAATGTTATTTTTTTCCTTCACTTGTGGGATGACTAATGAGGTGGGACTCAAGAAGTTTTAAGTGAAAATTGAATTAGGTCACAAAAAGACTAATCCCATTTAATTTTGTAGGTCTTGTCTACTTACATATTATTTTATTTCCATTGTTAACTTATATTTCAGTATGAATCAATGTCAGGATCAAAAGGTGCCAACTCAATGCGTCACACACTTGAAGTTCTTGGGGATATCTCCACTACAAATGTAGCAGACCTGAAGTTGAGGATTGAAGAAATGCTAAGAATTAAGGTAACACTAATGTTTTCTAAATCACATAAAATGACCTATTAAGAGGGTTTATACTAGGGAATGCAATCCCGACTCGAGATTGCAAATTCGAGATCCCGCGGGATTAGAAATATCAATCCCGCGGGATCCCGGAATTTTCGGGATCCCGTCTTGTTTTAAAAAAATAATTTATTTGGATGACCAAAAAAAACTAATAACTGCTTGTTTGTGATAGAGAGCTTAAGTAAAATACGCCTCTGAATTTCGTGATAAACTCAAGTGGGTATCTATGCGCCTTCGCCGGAATACTCGTATTCTTTTGCTACTCTTTGAATTTTATTCAATCCCACTGCTCCCCGTTATCTTAAAGATAGGTTCCGTTTTCTAAGCGCTACACATGCACGACCGCTTAGGTCCTCAGAAAATCTAACACTTGAAATTCCTCAGCATAGCACCAAATTTCTTAATAATTCTTTTACAGTCCATGCTGCACGTCTGTGGAATGAATTGCCACTAACAATTCGTAAAGCTAAATGGCTTTCCACTTTTAAAAAACTTCTCAGAGCTTACTATTCTTAACTTTATATTTTATTTAGTAAATTCGTATTCGTATATGTATGTCGTTT
This sequence comes from Cephonodes hylas, assembly GCA_030295005.1. Classification (NCBI taxonomy): domain Eukaryota; kingdom Metazoa; phylum Arthropoda; class Insecta; order Lepidoptera; family Sphingidae; genus Cephonodes; species Cephonodes hylas. Next base: position 8,156,958 of record AP025363.1, on the reverse strand, counting down.
AGTATTTATTAGAGATGCGCCGAGTTACACTTTTGCCGAGTAACGAGTACCGAGTTTTACTCGGTTCAATTTTTTTTCAACCGAGTACTCGGCCGAGTAACTCGGTTCAATTAAATTTCCAATTCGCGCGTGGTACATTAGAATTTAAATAGCCTGTTTTCGGAGGCCGGTAACGTCTACGAAGAATAGAGGAATAGGCTGTTACCAGAACGTGCAGCGAGGCTTGTGTTCCTGCATCATAACTTCATTATCAACCCATGTACGCCCACTGCTGAGCACGGGTCTCCTCTACCATTGAGAGGGTTTAGGCCATAGTCCACCACGCTGGCCTAGTGCGAGTTGACGGACTACACACCTAAGAAATTCCTAAGAACTCTTAGGTGTGCAGGTTTCATCACGATGTTTTCCTTCACCGTTAAAGCAAGTGATAATTAAATGTGAATACACACATAACTTCGAAAAGTCAGAGGTGTGTGCCTGGGTTTCGAACCCGCGACCGTCGAGATTTTCGACCGCGCGCCCAAACCTCGAGGCCATCACTGCATCATAACTTAGCTTTATCCAATTTTAAATATTAATTATTTTTATTATGTACTATAATTTTGATTTTATTAATTGAGATTTTCAAAGATTTCCTAAATATCTAAATAATTTTTGATTAACACAGTTGTTTACGAAATGAAATAAAATAATATTTATTGAATCTATAAAATGTTTAATACATCGCTTAAATTCAGTTATTTCAAATTTTACCACCCTGTTCACGACCTTGTCAAGGTCGCGGGACGTCGCTGGCTGCAGGAGGCTTCCGACCAAACCCGGTGAAAGTCATTGGGGGAGGCCTATGTCCAGCAGTGGATTTCCATTGGCTAATGATGATGATGATGACTGTTGTTTAAATTATATCTACCGGAATATATTGCATTTCTTAAACAGAGTATACTCGGCATTCAAACCGAGTTATTCGGCCGAGTACGAGTATCAAAAAACCCGCCGAGTACGCCGAGTACCGAGTATCAACCGAGTACTCGGCCCATCTCTTATTGTATTTATATTCTTTTATTAATAGTGTTGTTTTGATTTCATGCAATCTTTATACCAATATCTTCTATTCAATGTTAAGTTAACATATCTTCTTTTTACATTCATGTATGTTTTTGTATGTATTTTTATTGATATACATTATTAAATTTTTTTCTGTTTCTTTTTTACAATTCTGAAGACAACTGCCAGAACTACGACCTTTCATTCCAGTCGCGTAGGTTGTCTGGAAGAGATCACAGCTAGCGATATGACCGCCTATTGTGCCTATATTGTATTCGGTATGCTTCATTAATGTTCTATATTTATTTTATTGTATAGTGTACAAAAAGTATATAAATAAATAAATAAATATTAGTCGAAAGAAAATAAAAACCTTTATTCTTTAATCTTACCAACCAAAAATAATTATCAGGTTTTAAGGAAATTAATATAGGTAAATTAGGTAATCAAAATAATAAACATATTTCAAAGGAATTAGGAAGTAGTTACCTAAAATAAGTGATTTTGAAAAAGACTCCTTAAAAAACAAAGAGTACCTATTAATAGTATCATCTGCTAAACGGCATCTAATGTCCTTTGCAATGTAACGCGCTGCTGAGTATGCCCTCTCCGACTCAACACATGTTGACAATAGCGTGGCGAAGCAATTATATGCAAACTGCAAAAATCGCCCCCTTGTTCCTCCACACTGAAATAAATCCTGACTACTGCCGCCTAATCCCGTCAATCTCGAACGGGATCTCGTCATATGATGCGTCGGGATTGATCCCGAAAAATTACTCGGGATCCCGCGGGATCCCGATCTCGCGAGATCGGGATTGCATTCCCTAGTTTATACATATTTTGGCAAAAACAGTACTTTTCGAAGCTCTTAAAATGTATGAAAGACCCATCATACAAATACCTTAATTACCAATTACTATAGGGAATATTGTCATCTAAAAAGTTAGTTAAGAACATTTTAAGATTTTTGCGTAAATTTTAATAAATAACAAGATAACTGAGCTAAGGTTGTCATAAATTCACTTTTAGAGTCATTTTCGAGGCTCAAAAATCGAATTAATTCATAACATATTTAATCAACATAACATTTTGTTGAATTGTATATATCCCCAAGCAAATAGAGAACATTTTAAGATTAAGATTGCATATTCAAGTAAAAAAAAAATTAAGGCATTCAAAATATTGGAAAATTAATACTTTGGAAAATTATTACTATAGCTTTTTTTTTACCCCTGTACAATACTCTATTTAGGAAAATAACAAGTTTCCTTAATAAAAGAATGTGAACTTGAAAACATACAATTTTTGTTATGAAGAAATTTTATTTATTTATTTTTTTATGAATATTTTAAAATGTGCTATAAAATGCCGGGCCCAGGCCAGTGCCAATCACATCGCCGCGAGGCCTTCCAAGGAGAGGATGTATCGCTCTGCGCTACGCCATCGAAATTTGCGTTGTAAATATTTTTGCTATTATCTCTGCTTTCCGAACATGTGATTAATTAAACATTAAAAGGAATTAATCTAAGTGATGTATTTGATACTATACATATTCAATAATTATGATTTCAATTCATTTTGTTTGATATTATGAGTAATAAGTAAGAAGCGGCGCGCGCGTTCGTCGCTGCATCGACGCTCGTCGCATTTACCTAAACTCAGAACAATTTAGGTAAAAAAAAAGTTTTATCCATAATTGCTCACAGCATCATAAATAAGAATATTATTTAGTCTTTTAAAAATAAAATGTCCCATTGTGTTATTAAATATTTTACTACCAAATAGAGATTATTTAAAAAAATGTATACAATATTTTTTCTTGCAGGCCTCAGTTTCTACAGAATTGCGCGAACTAGAGGCGAAAAGAGGGCGCCTGCAGCGTGAAGCCGCCGCGGCGAGTTCAAAAGCAGACAGTGCAAAGGCGGAATACGCGAGAGCCGCAGCTGAACTGCAGCGGTTGCGCGTGTCAGCAGACCAGGCGCGCATAGCGCAGCTAGAAGCAATCCGAAGAGATTCACCAGAGTTAGCACCCCCTGTCCAAATCCTTCCTTCCAGTCCACCAGTCATCCTACCCTCAGTAAGTTCCTCGTTAGAAATACATTGTCGTATGTTCTCTTGTTTCGACCACTCCCGATGCTCTCTCACGTCCGGGTTCCCTGTTTACCTTTATGATCCCGACGTGTACGCTCCCCTAGCGAGTGCAGAAGTCGACGGTTTCCTAAGAACAACACTACGACAGACATTAGGATACAACGCGCACCTCACTCATGATCCAAAGGAGGCATGCGTATATCTCGTCATAGTCGGGGAAGCGTTCCCCTTTGACAAAAGTCCTTCGTAAGTTTACTCAACCATGTTTTATCCGTTGATATCTATGGCATGACTATACTTACTTCTAATGCGTCATTTTTTATTTCAGATCAACAACAGATTCGTATAAACTGTTATTGAATGAGACTGCTGTGAAAACTTTGCCTTATTGGGGTGGGGACGGGCGAAACCACGTGTTATTGAATTTAGCGCGACGAGATCTTTCCGTTGGCTCGGGAGACGCTTTTAAAGGAGCGTCTACAGGACGAGCGATGTTAGCCCAGTCGACGTTCACCCACGCCGAGTTTCGTCCCGGGTTCGATATCATCACGCCGCCAGCACTGGGCCCTCCCGGCGGCGACGTGTGGGCGGACTGCGCGCCCATCGCACCGGCAAGGCGGAAATATTTACTCAGGTATCTATTAAGTCCTTAGTGTTTAATGCGCTTGTTAATAAATGTACAAAGATTTGCTTAACAATTGAGTGTTTTGTTACCAAGAGGTGTAGGTATGAATTCATAAGCAACATTTAGTTTTCAGGGATCGCAACCGACTCCGAAAGGTCCTGATATAGACCAGGACAAACCTCTGATCGAGCTGTTACAAAAGATGGCGACATCCGCGCCCGCGTCCGACTTATTTTTCCTACAATTTGAATGCGACCCGCCGGTAGAAAATCGAGCAACGCAGCCAATTGGGGACTGGGCGCTGTGTGGTACAGACAGATCCAGAAGGGCTTTATTACGAGATTCTACTTTCGTCTTGATCCTTGCGCCGGCAGATAGGAGGTATGCAAGTACTGCCTTATTGCAAGCGCGACTTTATGAGGCTCTTAGATCTGGAGCGATTCCAGTCATACTTGGCGGCGATAGAATACGTTTGCCATACGACGAAGTTTTGGATTGGCGACGGGCTGTGCTGTCCTTACCAAGGTCGCGAGTTACGGAGTTACATTTTTTGATGCGGGCGTTGGCGGATGCAGATCTACTCACATTCAGGCGGCAGGGCAGAGTACTTTGGGAGCGGTACCTGAGTTCGGTGCAGGCGACTGTCGACTCACTGCTAGCGACGTTAAGGACTCGTTTGCTAATCCCTCCGCGACCAGCCGCTTCCGTGACCGGCACCCCGGCCTTCAACGAGTCGTACTTCCCGCCGCGGCTCGATCCGCCCGCAGTCGATGCCGAACCAGAAGAGACACTCGGGCCGCTCGAAGCGCCATATTCCAGTCCGGCTTATAGACGAAATTTTTCTGTGGGTCTGGTACACGGTTATGAACAATGGAACGACTGGTGCGAGCCGTTCGCCTTGTACCCGCAACTGCCGTGGGACCCCGTGGTGACGTCAGAGGCGCGATTCATGGGATCTGCTGCTGGGTTTAGACCGGTTGGCGGCGGCGCCGGAGGGTCGGGCCGCGAATTTAGTGAGGCATTAGGCGGAGACAGACCACGGGAGCAGTTCACCATCGTCATACTCACTTACGAACGGGAGGCTGTCTTGGCAGCGGCCCTAGCGAGGTTACGCGGCCTGCCTTACTTGAACAAGGTGAGCATTTTTGAATGTTGACTTTTTGATTACCTCTTTTTTGGTAAAACTTGTTTTTCTTGCTGGTACCTAAATTTTGTTCAATAAGTAATATGAAGATTTAAGTTATGGCTTAGTTTTTTAATTTGAAACATTTTGAGACGTTTATACGATACTTTAGTAAAGTATTTGTATGAAACAACATAAACATTGCGCGAGGTGGTGGTGGTGTGGAACGGTCCGTCGGCGCCGGGCGGCGTGGCGTCGTGGCCGGAGAGCGGCGCGCCGGTGGCGGTGGTGCGCGCGCAACGCAACTCGCTCAACAACCGCTTCCTGCCGTACCACCTCGTCGACACCGAGGCCGTGCTGTGTGTCGACGACGACGCGCATCTGCGACACGATGAGATCATCTTCGCGTTCAGGTACGCACTGTGCATTCAACAATACACATTGCACACTCCACAATACACAGTGCACATTCAACAATATACACTACTGACTACACAATCATTATTGCATGCTTCATATTGCTCATTGCAAACTTCATGGTAAAAGCAAAGCAAGGCCGAATTTCACCTGTGTATTAATGCAATGTGGTGGGCTATTGCCTTTTTTTAGGAAAATACAAAACAATAGAAATCGGATTCGAGAGTAATCATATTTGATGTTTAGCTGGGAGAAAAATGGGTACGAGTCCTTTCGATTCCACACGTCAATTTATCGCCTTACAAAACCAATTTTATATTATCTACAGAGTGTGGCGCGAGCATCGTGATCGCATCGTCGGCTTTCCGGGCCGCTATCACGCGTGGGACTTAAACTTCAATAATGGATTCCTCTATAATTCGAATTACAGGTGAGACTATGCATTATGATTTTAATAATTTCGTCATTCTTAATTTTGTTCCTTAGCGCTTGATCACCAAATCGAGAAATGATGAGGCCTTACTAGGACAGCGTGGTGGACTATGTGCTAAAAACCTCCCATTTGTAAAAGAGGTCCAACAGAAGGACGTACATATATGGGATAATGATGACTGGGACTTTTAGTCCGCACGGCCCATAGTTATGCCATCTAAAGATGATAGTGTCGATGATGATGATGATCATGATGATAATGATGGCGATGGTAATACTGATGGTGATGATACTTATCATGATGATGATGATACTTATGATGATGATGATACTGATGATGATGATGTATATTCCAGTTGCGAGTTGAGCATGGTGCTGACGGGCGCGGCGTTCGTGCACCGGTACTACCTGTGGGCGTACTGGCGCGCGCTGCCGGCCGCCGTGCGGGACTACGTCGACGAGTACATGAACTGCGAGGACATCGCCATGAACTTCCTCGTCGCGCATATCACCAGGAAACCGCCAGTCAAGGTATACATCAACTAACACTATATACTGGTTGCATAAAAAAAAACGACTTAGAAACTAAAAAATTTGGAACGACTTTCAAATTATAAAATTTGGTCTGGAAATTTTTAAGGATGTCAATTATTTTAATGCGGGCAATCAAAGATTACACTAAATATAAAAAAAACACAACCGTGTAAAAATATTTGTGAATCCGCGTTTGAAAAAAATATGGCATAGACTGTAACTATTATTAAAAAAAAGTTTAATATCAGATTAATGTGTGTCAACATGTTTCAAGGGAAAGTAAATGTGTTTTGTATGTTTGTAGGTGACGTCACGATGGACCTTCCGCTGTCCAGGCTGTCCAGTCACGCTGTCCGCAGACGAAACACATTTTCACGAGAGGCACAAATGCATACAGTTTTTCTCTCAGGTAATTTACAAATTACAATAGGTTTTATTTAGAATCTAAGGCCTACCTAGACTGAGGCCTGAACCCTCTTAGTTGTAGAAGCCCGTACCCAGAAGTGGGGCGTAAATATGCTGATGATTATGATGAAGGAAAAAGCAAGCACTTTATTATAATTTCTCGGTAAGTTTATCGCACGCTCACTGGTTGATGAATGAATAGATCCAAGTGATTTTTTAAGTGGTAGAGCCACGCTTTTAATAAAAGCATGAATGGGCCGGCTCGTCCGGGGTGGTACCACTGTCTCACATAATACCAACGTAAAGTAGCAGTTAGCTGTTGCGTTTCGATTGGTTTGTGAGATTACCGGGGGCCCAACTTCCTTCCCCTCCCCTCAATTAGTTATGGCTGCGGTATACAAAAGAAATCTACCCCAGGGGGGTACCGGTACTTCATGTGCAGGAGAATCCCCCCCTGAGCACTCTTGCTCAGGCTGCCCTACGTATTCTGGGGAGGGCAATATCCCGCTCTATAACTCTTCTGCCAGAGGCTCCACTCGTAAGGCCACTGCTGACACCCCGCTGATGCTCCATATGGACTTCTGCAATATAAGGGGAATTAATTCAAATCTTAATGCAGTCCACTACCATCTGGAGACGAATAAGCCGGCCTTACTATTCCTTACGGAAACACAAATATCCTCTCCCTTAGACATCTCATATCTGCGCTACCCGGGCTACAGCATTGAACACACATTTATGTGTCGAGCTGGTGTATGTGCATATGTCAGAGAGGATCTGTGCTACCGTCGCCTCAGCAATCTTGAAGGTAAGGACCTTTCCATCTTGTGGCTGCGTGTAGATTGCCAGGATCATCCTCGCGTCTACGCTTGCCTCTACAGGTCCCATAGCGGTAACGCAGAAAGTGACCGTCTCATTGAGTGCGTGCAGATGGCTACAGATACAGTACTTGAACAGATCCCTTCCGCTGAGATTGTCATCCTTGGTGACTTTAACGCTCATCACGCCGAATGGCTAGGTTCACGTACAACTGACCACACTGGGAGATCTGTTCACGACTTTGCCTTAGCTTATGGTCTTACACAATTGGTTGCTTCGCCAACCAGGATACCTGATGTGGAGAACCATACGCCGTCGCTGTTAGACCTACTGCTGACCTCTCATCCCGATGCCTATCAGATTACCATCGATGCTCCTCTTGGTTCATCAGACCATTCACTTGTTAAGAGTAAAGTACCATGCCAGCGTCCTGCACGTCCCCGTACTGCTTGGCGACGTGTTTGGCACTTTAGGTCAGCGGATTGGGACGCGATGCGTACATTTTTCGCTTCCTACCCCTGGGGGCGGGTTTGCTTCTCTCTGGGCGATGTTGACACCATTGCCGACTCAGTTACCGATGTAGTACTTCAGGGTATGGAACTATTCATCCCTAACTCTATGGTGCCGGTCGGTGGTAAGTCTCAACCCTGGTTTGACCGTACCTGTAAAGCGGCATCTCGCCTGAAACAGGAGCGTTATCAAGCCTGGGCTAATGCCATTTTGTCGCACGATGCTAACACCAGTGCTCTTAGGAAGCAGTATAACTTTGCCGCTAGGGGTTTCAAGAAAACGATCGCTATGGCTAAGTCTAAATACATCGAGAGCATAGGCAGGAGATTAGTTCGTCTTCCTTCAGGAACTCGGGCCTAATGGTCTCTGGCTAAAGCTGTTCTCGGCAACTTCTGTAAGCCTTCATTTCCTTCATTGCGCAGGGAGGATAGTTCGCTGGCCCACAGCGCAAAAGAGAAAGCTGATCTCTTGGGTGCTCTGTTTGCGTCTAATTCGACTCTGGATGACCAGGGAAGTCTAGCACCTACGATCACTTGCTGTGAAAACTCTATGCCAGAGATCCGTTTTCACCAGAGCTCTGTGCGTAAAGTACTACTTTCCCTGGATATCCATAAGTCTTGTGGGCCGGATGGAATCCCTCCTATTGTGCTGAAGACATGTGCTCCTGAGCTGGCACCAGTGCTCACGCGTCTTTTTCGGCATTCATACTTATCAGGTGTAGTTCCAAAATCTTGGAGGGTTGGCTTAGTGCACCCGATCCCAAAAAAAGGCGACCGATCTGATCTGACCGACTGATCCTTCTAACTACAGGCCCATTACCATAACCTCCTTGTTTTCTAAAATTATGGAAACCATAATAAACAGCCAGCTTCTGTGCTACCTGGAGACTCATCAGCTGATTAATGATCGTCAATATGGTTTTAGACGGGGCCGATCAGCTGGTGATCTTCTTGTGTATCTAACCCACAGGTGGGCAGAGGCGATCGAAAGCAAGGGGGAGGCCTTGGCGGTAGGGTTGGATATAGCAAAGGCTTTTGATCGGGTTTGGCATGGAGCTTTACTTTCCAAACTCTCTTCTTTTGGACTTCCTGAGAGGCTCTGCAACTGGGTCACCAGTTTTCTCACAGAGCGAAGCATAAAAGTCGTAGTCGACGGTTCTAGCTCGGACTCTATGCCTGTGAATGCTGGTGTACCACAAGGTTGTGTGCTATCCCCTACTCTGTTCCTTCTGCATATTAATGACTTGTTAACTCATAATAACATTCATTGTTATGCAGATGACAGTACCGGGGATGCCTTATACACTGGCCGTGCTAATTCCTCTCAGGAACAAGTCACTGAGTGCCGAAATAGGCTTGTGTCAGAAATCGACTACTTGTTGGACCAAGCTGCCGACTGGGGCAGGCAGAATTTGGTCCAATTTAATCGGTCTAAGACTCAAGTTTGCGCATTTACTGCTAAAAAAACTCCCTTTTCCGTATCACCTCGGTTCCTGGGCGCTTCCCTTGGTATTTCGTCTAGTATTGGAATCCTTGGTGTCGATGTTTCGAGTACCGTTCAGTTTTGCGGTCATCTGGAAGATAAAGCGAAGTTAGCTTCGAAAAAGCTCGGTGTGCTCAGCAGAGCGAGACATTATTTCACGCCGGATCAGCGCTTACAGCTGTATAAGGCGCAGGTCCGCCCACATATGGAGTATTGTTGTCATCTCTGGGCTGGAGCTCCTCAGTCCCAGCTTCTTCCATTTGACCGTATTCAACGACGTGCTGCTCGAATCATCGATAACCAGATCCTTTCGGACAAAATCGATCCCCTCTCATTGCGAAGAGACGTCGCGTCTCTATGTGTCCTATATCGCATGTACCATGGGGAGTGCTCAGATGAACTTTTTGGGTTAATACCGGCTGCTGAATTTCACCACCGCACCACACGTCAAAAATTAAAGTTTCATCCCTACCATCTGGATGAATGGCGCTCTTCGACAGTGCGGTTCAAACGGTGTTTCATTCCACGCACAACAACTTTGTGGAATCAGCTTCCGTCGGCAGTATTTCCAAATGGATACGATCTAGGGACCTTCAAAAAAAGAGCCTTTATCTTTCTCAAAGGCCGGCAACGCACCGATGATTCCTCCGGTATTGTGGGTGTTCATGGGCGGCGTTGACCACTTAACATCAGGTGGCTCACTGGCTCGTTTGCCTCCTTTCCCATAAAAAAAAAAAAAAAAAATTGATTTTCATAAATAGTCGATACAATTATGCCGGTTTGCATGGGTCTATACGGCAAAGCTTATGCTTATTTTAATCAGTATTTTTTATTTTGAGCCTTACTTATATGATACTTTGGCCTCTCTGGTCTTTTAATTGACATTTGACTTTTGAGGAATTGATACAAAGCATTTTAATCTATGGCTATTTTTTCAGGTGATGGGATATACGCCGCTACTATCGACCCAGTTTCGCGCCGATTCAGTGCTGTTCAAAACCCGGATACCTCACGACAAACAGAAATGTTTTAAGTTTATATAGAGTGACAATACACTTAGATATATTATTAGGAAATTCCAAACGCTCTATCCTCTATGAGGATTTTTGTAATGCTTCTATTTTGTTTTTCCTAATCATGAAATGTAAATACTCGAATATGGTTCAACAGTCAGTAAATTAACTTAACCCTTTATGCGGATGATCAAAAAGTATCTATATACAGAAAAATAGGAAAGGGTAACTATGCTTTGTTAAAGACATATTATTTTTGCCAAATTAAAAAATGTGCCCTGTGTCTTATTATATAGATTAGCGGAGCAGTGGAAAGAACCCAAAGAATCATTAATTTTTTAAGAAAGGAATTATTTTTTTCCGTTTGTGTATTCTGGCGGCATTGGTATTGCGAAAGCCCAACTTCAAGGAGACAGTGTCTGAATTTTCGATCTTGATAGATTCGAAGTGCTTATTTTGTATTTATATTATTGTATGCATGTAAACGAAAGGGTTTAGTTAATTTTGTCTGTTTGTGGAATTGATACATACAATAGAGAATATAGTATCCGTCCATTTCGTTCAGACATACTAGAAATGAGTGAGTTAACAATTATAATCGTGAAAAACCTGATGAACAAATTAGAACAAACATATATTGTATAGTTTATAATCATAATTTGTGAATATAGTGTAATATCATTTAATATCCCAAAAATACTAGACATAATATCAACCTTCAGTTCATCCTAGTCCTTTGATCTAAATAAAGAATTGTTAATGGTTTTACATTTCATATAAAACCAAGGCTTTACTTAAGATTTATAGAATAAAATTATGTAATGTATATTTCATTAAGTTTTATTTTCATTTGAAAAAGCTTGTGACTGAGTTAATGTGTTAGATTTTTGTTTATGAGATGATAGCAAAGTATTACATCGTATGTGGAGTATGTATTAAAATATAGGTTATCTTTGTTCAATCTGTTTTTAACAAAATTTGTTCGATTTTCAAAACTGAATTTATGCATGGTCTGAAAACGTCTGTCCTTTATAATGAAATATTTCGTGAAATCGATACAGATATGTTCATGACCAGATTTAATAAAATTATTATTATTTGTTTCTTTATAAATTTTGTTATGATGTTAATTCTAAAGTAAATCTGGCGACTATTAAATTACCCTCTAAGGTATAGACAAAAATAAGCAGAATTATTTTAAATTTAATACAATTATTTTATAATTGGTATTGACACTTCCTATAATGTTATAGAATTCCGTACTCCCTTAAAATAATCAGGAACTTGGTTTGGACTCTGGAACAGTTTTCAATAGATATTTAAAGAAGATAATCATATAGGTGCCTTAATTTCAATTAAAAACTGCTTTAGAAATGTCGGAAAATAAATACTATTACCTAATGAACACCCAATGAAACATACATATTTGCATGACAACTGTTATATAATCTGTATGTATAGAATTATTATAAAATAAATTATTATAATCCCAGTGTATAATGCCTAGTTGTAAATAGTGGATCATAGTGATGTGCTTATTCTGTTGTATCGTTTGTTCATATTATATCGAATGTGTTCTAAAATAAATAAGGATGAAATGATTTTTATACTCTGTGTTTTTTTGTTTTGATACCGATCATTTAATAATAAATAGTACCTTCAGGAATATTTTACCGAATGTATGCAGTTGTTAAACTTATGAAACAAAGGTTGTTGAATATAGTTTCTGTATTAATGCGATAACCAAGGAATTGTTTTATTAATCAAATCATTATTATAACAAACATAATAAATACGTTAATTCGTTTAATTTGGCATTTTACGCTTCAATCGTCACTAATCGTCTATGGCAAAGGACTTGGTGCTTTTGGCGGGAAAATAAAGGTTTCTTCTTCTTCTTCTTCAACAACCCATATACGCCCACTGCTGAGCACGGGTCTCCTCTACCATTGAGAGGGTTTAGGCCATAGTCCACCACGCTGGCCTAGTGCGGGTTGGCGGACTACACACCTAAGAAATTCCTAAGAACTTTTTAGGTGTGCAGGTTTCATCACGATGTTTTCCTTCACCGTTAAAGCAAGTGATAAATCAATTTGAATACACACATAACTTCGAAAACTCAGAGGTGTGTGCCTGGGGTTCGAACCCGCGACCGCCGAGATTCTCGACCGCGCGCCTGAACCTCGAGGCCATCACTGCTTTCAAAGGTTTATATCAGTGAAATTAGATATGAAGAATGTTTTTTGTTAAATAATAATCATATTACAATTTTGAATATATAAATTAATGTATATGCTTAAGTGGGATGATATTCATGTAGTGTATTTTGTAAATATATTAAACCAGGATCTCATATTTTTATCAGTGAAGCCTTTTTACGTTCTAATCCCTTCTAGAGGCCAATCAATAATGTAGGATATTGATATTGCGCGCTCGGCTAAAATGAGTGTAATATTTTGATATTATCGAATACAGTGATGAGATAACATTGTAACATGGGTATGTTATGGCACTTGCGGCGTGCACCGGTCAAGGACATGCGGTTTTATTTACCCTATTGACATATGTAAACGTGAAAGTGATTGTAAGCTAAACCGCATTTGGAACATTCGACAAGATTATGAGCTTTTTGTTGGATACAGCCAGTGACCCCGATATTGGTTTACCGACCCTCTCCCCCAGGGCTGGCTGAAAGGAGAGCCATAATCAGTTTTCCCCTCAAGAAAAAAAGTCCCAAATGTTTGTTGTCTTTTTTGTTATACAAATTCAACAAAATCACTTTGTCAATCCTTATTCCGCAGGCTTTCGACTAACTTGATGTTTTTATAATGACTTTTAATTGTTTGATTTCCTTTAAAAAAATGCTCTAACCAGGCTTAGCTACCATGCATGAGATAAAACTAGACACTAGTCTGGTCATTTCTGCGCCCCTCCATGGTCGGCGCGCTGTGCCTGGGAACTGCTGGCACCGCCCTAGTACGGCACTGCCTTCTTTACTTTACTTTGCTGTGCGATCTAGTGCTCATGGGTTCAATTCTCGGATCGGGTAGAGTTGTGACTCAGAACAGCAGTTTTTTAGTCAGAAGATAACAGCTGCAGTCACGGAGTTTGAGCAATGTGCTCACAAACGGCAATAGGATCGTCTTCTGATAAGATGGGCCTTAAAAGAGAATTTTTGAAAGGTTTTTCCCGAAATGTAGCTCTTATTGTAAACATGTATTGTGGCGGTTAATATTCAAGCCAAGAAAGTTTTAGTTCATTATCTATACTATTATAATAAAGAGGAAAGATTTGTATTTTTGGATTTTTGGATTTTTGTATTTTTGGATTTTTGGATGTTTGTTACGAATAAACGTAAAAAGTACTGAACCGATTTGGATGATTTTTGGTATGGACATAGATGGGGCTCACCGAAGTAACATAGGATACTTTTTATCCCGGAAAATGTGGTATTCCCGTGGGATTAGGGATAAAACGCTATTTTTATTTTACGCTTCCACGTCTAAACCATTTGACTGATTTTTATGATTTTTGGTATGATCATAAATGAAGTCCTATGAAATAAGATGAACAACATTTTATGCCGGGAATATGTAAGGTTCCTGTGGGATGAGCATATATTGTAACACGAAAGTAACACTACCTGTGTTATGCTTTCACGCCTAAACCATTTGACCGATTTGAATGATTTTTGGCATGAAGGTAGCTGGGACCTACCAAAGTAACATAGGATACTTTTTATCCCGGAAAATGTAGTATTCCTGTGGGATTCGGTACAAAACTCTATATTTTTTTTTTACGTTTTCACGCCTAAACCATTTGGTTGAATTATATGACTTTTGGTACGATCATAAATGAGATCCTATTATGTAGCATGAACATCATTTTATCCCGGCACTATGTAGGGTTCCTGTGGGATAAGCATATATTGTAACTCAAAAATGACACTGCCTGTGTAATGCTTTCACGCCTAAACCATTCGACCGATTTGAATGATTTTTGGAATGGAGATACCTAGGGCCTAGCGAAGTAACATAGGATAAAGTTTATCCCGGAAAATGAAGTATTCCCGTGGGAATAGGTATTTCTGGATCTACTGAACCGATCTAAATGATTTTTGGTATGGAGATAGGTAGGATCCACCGAAGTAACATAGGACACTTTTTATCCCGGAAAATGTAGGATTTCCGTGGGAACAGCTATTTTTGGATCTACTGAACCGATTTGAATGATTTTTGGTATGGGGATAGGTAGTGCCCACCAAAGTAACATATAATACTTTTATCCCGGAAAATGTAGTGTTCCCGTGGGAATGGTTATTCTCTAGATCTACTGAACCGATTTAAATGATTTTCGGTATGGAGGTATGGAGATACATAGGTAGAACCCACCGAAGTAACATAGGACACTTTTTATCCCGGAAAATGTAGGATTCCCGTGGGAACAGCTATTTCTGGATCTACTGAACCGATTTGAATGATTTTTGGTATGGGTATAGGTAGTGCCCACCAAGGTAACATAGAATACTTTTATCCCGGAAAATGTAGTGTTCCCGTGGGAATGGGTATTTCTAGATCCACTGAACCGATTTGAATGATTTTTGGTATGGGGATATGTTGGACCCACTGAAGTAACGTAGAATTACTTTTATCCCTGAAAATGTAGTATTCCCGTGGGAATGGTTATTCTCTAGATCAACTGAACCGATTTGAATGATTTTTGGTATGGGGATAGGTAGGCCCCACTAAGGTAACATAGGATACTTTTATCCCGGAAAATGTAGTGTTCCCGTGGGAATGGGTATTTCTAGATCTACTAAACCAATTTGAATGATTTTTGGTATGGGAATAGGTAGGACCCACTGAAGTAACGTAGAATTACTTTTATCCCTGAAAATGTAGTATTCCCGCGGGAATGGTTATTCTCTGGTTCTACTGAACCATTGAAGTTACATCTTATAATTGCAAGAGTAACTTTGTATGTCTTTTACGCTTTCACGCCTAAACCATTCGACTAAGTTATATTATTTTTGGTATGAACATAAATAGGACTCCGTGAAGTAACAATAAAAATAGTCCTAAAAATAGAAATAAACATATTACAAATTCGAAAATAGCTCTTTCAAAGTAAAACTGTTTTTGGACGACACTTAAGAGACGAATTAAAGATTTACTTATTATCTTTCTGCACTCAACCCTAAAGTCCACGCAGACGGAGTCGCGGGCAAAAGCTAGTTCAGTATAAGAACACGTAAAAGATAAAAACACAGTCAACGAAAATAAAATCTTTTCCAAATAAAATAGCGAAAATTTGAATTCAAATTTACTATGGCTACTCTACGTAATGGGATCGTTTGTTATAATGAAGAATTTGTAAGAGGCCACTTGGCATCGTGTTTTATTGCACACTTGTTGACAAAGATGCGGAGAACGATAAATAACAAAACTAAAGAAGATAGCCCTGGTACACATATTGTGATATTTATTAAGATGTTTATCCCCGTATGTATTTCTACTCTCACATTTTAACAGTTACATTTTCAGTTTATAGTGAAAGAGCAAAGTTTATTCTAACACAATATTACCCTGAATCCAAAGTGCTACTGAAAAATTTCTAATGGAAAAAATAACGTCAAAATCAAATCATCTTTATTCAAGTGGATTTTTACAAGCCCTTTTGAATATGCATTCTTACCCTATTTTTTTAAAAAACTATTAAAACACACTTTAACGCTTTATCAACCTGGTAAATGAGAGCCCGGAATGTCTAAAAGTTGGGATTTATAGCGACTTAAATATTAAAATTTTTATTGAAATATAGTCAATGCAATATATTTTTTTAAAATAATTGTTACGTGATAGATTATAATATTATCGAATAATTTTGTTTTTTAGTCTAAAGGCATCAATACACCTAATAAATATCCTGAAAGCCAACTTCGATAAAATAGGATTTTTAAGTAATGGAGGCCGTATAATTAATTACTATTGAGCCATTTACAGTTTAAAACTACACGTCCAGTCTCATTAATGCGTAACAAATTTATATCTAACAAATTTACCTTACCTCTCAGCAACTTATTTTCTCTAGGTAATTTGTTATCGATAAGGGGATATTTTTGTAGAGTTACTTTGTAAAATAATATTTTTTAAACTTCATGTTCGTTGCCTAATAACACAATAACATATAAGGTGTAGTTATTGCGTCTCGAATGCACCTTGAAGATGTACCTTAGTAAGTGACAGGAATATAAAAACGATTACGCAAAGTCTATTTTTACTTTTAAATACGAGTACATGTGCACGCTATTTGGAAGAATACAAAGAGAGTTTTTAACAACTTTCGTAATGCAGTTACTGGAAGCTGCAAGTTTTATTCCGGTATCGAGACGCATATTATAATATTATCATACAACAATTATATGATCATATGTAATCCGGGTTACCCACGACGTGATACTTATAACTTAGTGTGTATATTGCAAAATATTATAATTTTTAAAGGCGAAACACAAGATTATTGTTTACTTTAAACACAAATTATGAGAAAAATGAAGGCAACTAAGAGCCTATGCAAGTTAAATCCATTAAGAAATAGAGTAATTATTATAGTAAATAAAAAGTATTATTAGAACATATGCCCTTGAAAATGGTCGCTAATTGCGGTGGCGTCGTGCGACGATACTCAAACCGCAGGCGCACAGGCCACTGGTTTTTGTGATCACACTATTTAATTACGTATATATAGAAACATCAAGAAGGGATATTACGTTTCAGTATCATCCTTGGCGTAGAATACGTGTAATGTGATACGTGATTAGCAATACTTCTAGGAATATAGAATACAAAGAAGTAGGTATTCGTAATTTTAATTCCAATAACTTTATTAATCTAGTGCTTAGTGGTTAATCTAGTGGTTTACTTATGAGTATTACCCATTTCTAGAGGAAGCACGTATTTTTACGTTATTGCCTCGATTCGACAGAAAAGAAGGCGGGATGGCATAATTCACGTACCTGTAAAATGCTTGCAATAATCTCCAATCTTTTGTTAAATAAAACACTTCATAAATACTGCACCAATTTAAACTTATATTTCACAATTAAACTTACAATAATCACAACTATTATATATTTTAGAACTGTTACTTCGAGCGGAACTCGACTACCAATGCCTCGAGGACGATCAGTGCTCTTCTTTTCCAAATCTAGCTCAGTCGACCAACGAACGACGCCATCATTCGTCATTAGACTGACTGTTTTATTACTTTAACTATTATATTAAATTACTTTATTTATAATCTAATTTATTTATTATTTATATTATAATAATTATCAATTACTTAATATAAAATTAACTATTTAAATTGTATCTTTATTTAATCAAACATTATAATAATTTTCTAACAAAAACAAGCGACGCCATAATCATTCAATGGACTGTCCGTTTTATTAGTTTAATTATTATATTACTTTATTTATAATCTAATTTATTTATTATTTATATTATATTAATTATCAATTACTTAATATAAAATTAACTATTTAAATTGTATCTTTATTTAATCAAACATTATAATAATTTTCTAACAAAAACAAGCGACGCCATAATCATTCAATGGACTGTCCGTTTTATTAATTTAATTATTATATTACTTTATTTATAATCTAATTTATTTATTCTACATATTATAATAATTAGCTAACATTCGGCCATTCTGAACAAGCACGCGTCCCCGAGTGCATTAAAAATTGTATATTATTATATTCATAAACACAAAATGCTATTAACGCCACGCGGGGCTAGCAAGGTAATAAACGCCACGCAGGGCTAGCAAGGTAGTAAGCGCCACGCAGGGCTGGTAAGTTAGTAAGCGCCACGCAGGGCTAGCAAGGTAGTAAGCGCCACGCAGGGCTGGTAGGTTAGTAAGCGCCACGCAGGGCTAGCAGGGTAGTAAGCGCCACGCAGGGCTGGTAGGTTAGTAAGCGCCACGCAGGGCTAGCAAGGTAGTAAGCGCCACGCAGGGCTGGTAAGTTAGTAAGCGCCACGCAGGGCTAGCAAGGTAGTAAGCGCCACGCAGGGCTGGTAAGTTAGTAAGCGCCACGCAGGGCTAGCAAGGTAGTAAGCGCCACGCAGGGCTGGTAAGTTAGTAAGCGCCACGCAGGGCTAGCAAGGTAGTAAGCGCCACGCAGGGCTGGTAAGTTAGTAAGCGCCACGCAGGGCTAGCAAGGTAGTAAGCGCCACGCAGGGCTGGTAAGTTAGTAAGCGCCACGCAGGGCTAGCAAGGTAGTAAGCGCCACGCAGGGCTGGTAACGCCACACAGGGCTAATTAACGCCACGCAGGGCTAGTAACGCCACACAGGGCTAATTAACGCCTCGCAGGGCTAGTAACGCCACACAGGGCTAGTAACGCCACACAGGGCTAGTAACGCCACACAGGGCTAATTAACGCCACGCCGGGCTAGTAACGCCACGCAGGGCTATTTAACGCCACACAGGGCTAGTAACGCCACGCAGGGCTAGTTAACGCCACACGGGGCTAGTAACGCCACGCAGGGCTAGTAACGCCACGCAGGGCTAGTTAACGCCACACAGGGCTAGTAACGCCACGCAGGGCTAGTAACGCCACGCAGGGCTAGTTAACGCCACACAGGGCTAGTAACGCCACACAGGGCTAGTAACAATTAAACATATAAATTTACTCGAATCACATTCTAACATCAATAACGGAATACGTATATTACAATTATTTATTATAAAACATTAGATATTTTATTCAGAATCACTAGATACAAGGTCATTGGTAAATGCTAACCAGGGATAAATTTTGTCAACTGCAACCACAGTTTTATAAGTAGGTCTACCTGGTTTCTTTGTAATAGGGGTGTCTTCTATTTCATACCTGTCATTTCCAATATTTTTTACAATTCTGTAAGGCCCAGAACATTTAGGTATTAATTTTTTAGATTGACCCGGCACAGCTCCACTAAATTCTCTTTCAATGCGAACTAGATCCCCGATTTTATACTGATGAGCGGGTTTACGCGTTTTATCGAATCTTGCCTTTTGTTTTTCCTGCTCTACAACAATTTTTTCACTAACCTCATTTCGAAGGGATTCGCGATTTTCCGGAATATTAGCATCGGACACAATAGAATTCAATGCACCATCGGAAGTGCCAGTAGTTTTAATACCAAATAATAATTCTACTGGCGTCTTACCCGTCGCCTTATTCACGGTATTATTTAAACCCCATTGAATTTTTGGGATTACTACGTCCCATTCGTTATCTGGACGGTCGTCATTAGTCGCTTTAAGAGCATCTAAAATAGACCGATTATATCGCTCTATTTGCCCATTTGCCCGAGGAGTGGCAACCGCGTTTAAAATGTGACAAATTCCATGTTCTTTCACAAAATTTTTAAATTCATGACTCGTAAAACTAGTGCCTCGATCAGTAATTAATCGACGTGGTACTCCAAAAAGTGAAAAATATTCATTAAAATATTTATCGTCGTCTTGCTTTTACAATTTTTAACGGGTTTTATAAAAATAAACTTAGTAAAGGAATCTATGACGGCTAATATGTAAGAGTTTCGTTTTTTACTTTGAGGTAACGGGCCACAGTGATCTGCGTGTAAAACCTCGAATGGTTTGCTAGGTTTCGGTATGGGGTACAACATACCTTCTTTTGGGCCACCTGGCACTTTATTATGTGCACATTGCAAGCATGACTTACAATATTTTTTTATGAACCGACGCATTCCCTTAAACCAATAAACGTTTCGTACTCTATCATAGGTTTTGTCGTAACTGAAGTGACCCACATCATCGTGGTTTCTTTTAACTATTTGCCATCTAACAGATTTTGGAACAACCCACAGCAGCCGGACACTACTTTCGTTTTTCACTATTCGATATAATTTGTTATTTTTTACAGTAAAATTGTTCTTAACTTCTATAATATTGCTAGATTCTGGGTCTTTCAAAATATTGACAATTCGTTGTAATTCGCCGTCCGCCTGCTGTACAGTTTCAAGCCATTTTTCATCAGCTACATCTATATTACATACATTAATATGAAGACACAGAAAATTGTCCTCCTCGATCGGAACTGTATCACATGAATTAATCGGATTTCTACTTAAAGCATCTACATGGCTCATCTTTGAGCCTGCACGGTACTCAATAGAAAAATCGTATTCCTGCATTGCAATCCACCATCGAGCTACTCTTGGAACTAAATCCTTTTTGGTCATTGTGCATTTAATGGCATTGCAATCGGTAACAAGTTTAAATGATACGCCTAACAGATATACGCGAAATCTATTTAAGGCCGTTACGACTGCAAGGGTTTCTAAATCATAAGAATGAAATTTTTGTTCCTCAGGGGATGTTTTTCTACTATAATAAGCAATGGGTTGGCAACCCTTACCACAATCTTGAAGGAGAATTGCCCCTACCCCCCATTTGCTTGCATCTGTGTGTAGCTCCAATTGAGCACCGGGTTCGTAGAGAGCAAGAACGGGCCGACTTACCAATTTGGCTTTGAGATCGTTAAAAGCTTTAATTTGTTCAGGTCCGAATCTCCACGGCTCATTCTTTTTTGTAAGATTAGTAAGTGGTCGGGCTATAACCGAAAAATTGTGTACAAACTTGCGAAAATAACTGGCAAGGCCTACGAATTGCCGAATTTCGTGTACATTTTTCGGTTCTGGGAATAAACTCACCGCCTCAATTTTTTGAATTCCAGGTCTAATACCCGCACTACAAATTTCATATCCTAAGTACTCGATTTTCTCTTGAAAGAAAACACATTTCTTTGGATTCAAGGTTAATCTTGCGTTCTTTAAAAGAAGTAGCACCTTTTCAAGCTTTTCTAAACCTTCTTGAACGGATTTAGAGGGAACCAAGAGATCGTCCATGTATGCAAGTACTAATTTCGAGCCGACGCCATTTAACATTGAATTAATTGCTCTTTGGAAAACACTGGGAGCATTGACTAGCCCAAACGGCATTCTATTATATTCGTAAAGGCCGTCAGGGGTGACGAAAGCAGTAAGGTGTTTACTTTTTTCCTCTACAGGTATTTGATAATAGCCCGAAGCCAGATCCAAGCTACTGAAATATTTGTTGCCGCCTAAACAGTCTAATTTATCTTCAATACGTGGTAAAGGATATTTATCTTTTAATGTTTTTCTATTTAACGCACGGTAATCCACACATAGCCGTTTTTGACCATTCTTTTTATTTACCAGTAAAATGGGACTTGCATAAGATGACTTGCTTTCCCTAATTATACCATTTTTAAGAAGATCTTCTATCATGACTGACAAATGTTCCTTTTCTTTTAATGACATACGATATGGGTTATACACGACAGGAATATCATCTTTAAGTTTCAGACTTAATTCCGTTATATTTGTTTTACCTAGTTCGGATAAATCCAATGCAAAACAATCCCTATAATTGAGTAACAACTTCTCTAAACTATGAAGTTCCGTTTTATTTAACTGGGTTCCTATATTAATATCTTCTAACGGCTTAAACTGCTTCTCCTCCATACTTGAATATCTAACATAAGATTCATTTATTTCGTTGTAATTTGTACCGCGAGCTAAAATAAGACCTCTTTTAAATGTTAAATCATTATGGCTTAGATTAGATATCATTATGTATCCCTTACTGTCATTAAAACCATACAAGCCGGGTAATATTAAATATTTGTAATAACCGGAGTCACGAAATGATGCTTGAATATACAGAGATCCTGCAAAATGTATTGTTGTTTCTACCTCGACAGGACAGGTAGCACGCGGAGTGATAATAGTATCGGCAATTAAATTAATTTTAATTTTATTGTTTATATTATCGTCTGAATCAATAATGGGAGCCTCATAAAAATGTAAGCTACTTGCAGTTTTATACATGACAACATTAGGCAATTCCGTGAACGTCTGTCCTATTAATACGTCATATGGCATAAACTCATCAGAAACTATTACAAAATCGATTTGCGCAGTGATATCATCAACAACTATTGTTCCTACAGCAGTACCTAAAGGCTTTACGGTAGTATTTCCGAATCCTCTTAAATTTGGAAGATCATAACTCATTATATAAGAACCATAAATTTCTTTGGCTAAACTTTCTTTCATTAATGTACAGCTACTACCTAAATCAACAAATACCCGTTTAGCAATTCCTTCTATAAATATGTTTTTATAATATTTGCGGCTATCCATTACACTAGATTGAATACGCATAATATTGTTATCTGAAGCGGTGGCCTTGATTTGTAGTAACTCATTTGGTTCAACACTGCTAGCCAGCGGAAAAGTTACACCGCTTTTGTTACGGCAATCCTTAGCCAAATGACCCACCCTACGACAAATGTTGCATTTTTTCATAGGCTTAGAACATTTCGTTCTAATGTGTCCTGGTTCTCCGCAGTTATAACATACGATCCCAGGTTTATAGTTTTCTAAATTAAAGGACTGATCCTTAATTAACCCGACATCCCTATTATTCATAAAAAATCTGCGTTTATTTTGTACGTAATCATTTTGTGATAACGTTTTTATATAAGAATAGAGCTGTTCCGGTTCCTCAAAACGGCAAGCATTTGTACTCATTCTTACAAATTTATCATCAATCCCATGTACTAGGCATCCGACTGCTTTACGACCAATGATTTCACATCTGTTTATCAATAACATTTTTTCATAATAATACACGTCTAAAGGTTGACCTATTTTACAACGTAATTGTAACATTTTTTGTAATAAATCACCATAATTTTCAGTGGAAGGAAAAGCAGACTTTAATTTTTCCATCCATTGATCCCAAGTATTTAATAGTGAGGGTAATCCTTGGTACCAACTAGGGATGTTGCGGATTCAATTTTTTTCACATCCGCGGATGCGGATGCGGATGCGGATTTTAAGAGGCTCACATCCGCGGATGCGGATGCGGATGCGGATCTGTATAAAATTGATCGATTGGTTGATTTGTATAAAATGTTATTGCTTTCCTATTGGTCAATCAGCACGTGCGGTCAACCACTCGACACTCGAGACCGACACGCGCACCTCGCCGCCCCTCACCCCTTTCTTTCTTTTCGCGATCTA
Organism: Cephonodes hylas; assembly: GCA_030295005.1. Taxonomy (NCBI): domain Eukaryota; kingdom Metazoa; phylum Arthropoda; class Insecta; order Lepidoptera; family Sphingidae; genus Cephonodes; species Cephonodes hylas. The sequence goes on along the minus strand of AP025363.1, from coordinate 8,133,331 downwards.
CTACACATCCGCAACCGCATCAGCTCCGCAGCGATTTATGCGGATGCGGATGCGGATGCGGATGTCCAAATCGATGCGGATGTTCCGCATATGCGGATGCGGATGCGAATATTCGCAACATCCCTAGTACCAACGTTTCGCGAGACCCGTTAATTTTGCTAATGCGTAGTAACAGGTTTGTCTCTCATTCCAACTAAATATTTGAACACATTCATTGACTTTATGTAACCAAGCTTTTATGTTTTGTGAACCATCGCTGGGGTCAAACTCCGGGATAACATTAACATGAGAAGCAAACGATTGATTATGTACCTGAAGTACGCTATCACTCTCGGTTTGCACCGGCCTAGTTAACATCTGTTCAGAATACTGATTTATAACTGATGACGGCTCTAATCTAACATGTGGACGGGTAGACGGAGTCGAGGACAAACCGGGGGTTCGTGTTCGCGATCTATCCGTATAACGGGCATTCCTAGGCTTCCGCTTACGATTTTGACGCCTATCGGATTTCCTTGCATGTTTTTCTGATTTTTTATGCTTTCTATGAACACGCACACTACTCCGTGATGAGCGGTTTGAGCTAATACTAGACACTGATCGGCGTCTACGCTTAGAAACGCGACGCTGTCGCGACCTATGTCGTCTGTTGGATTCCATTATTCGAGACACAAGAGTTTATAATATTTATAAACTACACACACCACTGCTTTCCGAAGTTATAAAATCACAAGTTATACACAGACACTGAATTAAGTAGTTTGTCACTTATTCTTTTCACTTAAATGTACTCACCAATCACTGCAAAAGTTGTTGTGCCAGCAGTCAAGATTCGTATCCCACTTCTGATTGTTAAATAAAACACTTCATAAATACTGCACCAATTTAAACTTATATTTCACAATTAAACTTACAATAATCACAACTATTATATATTTTAGAACTGTTACTTCGAGCGGAACTCGACTACCAATGCCTCGAGGACGATCAGTGCTCTTCTTTTCCAAATCTAGCTCAGTCGACCAACGAACGACGCCATCATTCGTCATTAGACTGACTGTTTTATTACTTTAACTATTATATTAAATTACTTTATTTATAATCTAATTTATTTATTATTTATATTATAATAATTATCAATTACTTAATATAAAATTAACTATTTAAATTGTATCTTTATTTAATCAAACATTATAATAATTTTCTAACAAAAACAAGCGACGCCATAATCATTCAATGGACTGTCCGTTTTATTAGTTTAATTATTATATTACTTTATTTATAATCTAATTTATTTATTATTTATATTATATTAATTATCAATTACTTAATATAAAATTAACTATTTAAATTGTATCTTTATTTAATCAAACATTATAATAATTTTCTAACAAAAACAAGCGACGCCATAATCATTCAATGGACTGTCCGTTTTATTAATTTAATTATTATATTACTTTATTTATAATCTAATTTATTTATTCTACATATTATAATAATTAGCTAACACTTTTAACTACTGCATCTCTTAAAAGGATTTCATTCCAAGGATTGCTAGGCCATATTTACCTTTTTCACGTAGGGCAGGTGACCCGGTTTTGGCCATTTTAAGAATTTTGTAGACTTTGAGGCTATATCATTTTGCAGTTTTTGTTATAACGGACATATTTCTTGCAAAAAGTGATTAAATATATATAAATCTAGCCTAAGGATACATTTTTTTTTCATAATGATTCAATGGAAAAATAATCCTGTAGAAAAGAAAAAAAAATGGGAATTTGTGCCATTTTTGGCCAGATTTACCCCATTTCTGGCCACAGTCATGTGCCAGTTCTGGCCACCAAAATTCATCAAAAATAAAAAGCAGATAATTCAAAGTAATAAAAAGTTTATTCGAAAATCGCATATTTTACGACCAACAGTCTTTATTTATAGAAAATAGCTAACATAATATTGACGACAATTATGAAATATATATTATATATTGTCTATCAGCTTGTAAATTAAATTCTTTCTTCTTCTTCTTCTTCTTCATCAACCCATATACGCCCACTGCTGAGCACGGGTCTTCTCTACCATTGAGAGGGTTTAGGCCATAGTCCACCACGCTGGCCTAGTGCGGGTTGGCGGACTACACACTTAAGAAATTCCTAAGAACTTTTAGGTGTGCAGGTTTTATCACGATGTTTTCCTTCACCATTAAAGCAAGTGATAATTCAATGTGAATACACACATAACTTCGAAAAGCCAGAGGTGTGTGCCTGGGGTTCGAACCCGCAACCGTCGAGATTCTCGACCGCGCGCCCAAACCTCGAGGCCATCACTACTTGAATTAATTCTGAATTTCTGCTTGAATTAATGCTTGAATTTCGATGGAGGCATTATAATCGTAACTCTGAAAATGATTACTTATATCAAAAAAGTTAAGTAATTAAGGCCAAAAGTGGGGTTCTACGTGCACCACTCTTGGCCAGTCATGTGGCCAAAGATGGGAAAATTCATTAATTTTGGCTCCATTAGTGGCTACTCTCATAAACTCACTTAATAAACAAATAGCGATAAAATATCATTTGTACCACTTAGACAGTGTATTCTTTATGAAGGATTAACATAAACATTAAAAAAATAAGAAGGGTTTAAAAAATAATGATTGATTACTCACCCGCTCGCCTTAGCGTTTTTGCTAAGACTTATAACAATTGACGCTCGTCAACAAATAATGACTTGTTGGATTGAAGTGAAGTTTGACACATCAAAGCTATTAACGCTATCAGTTTTCCCAATATTAGATATTTTTATTCCCGTAAACCTTAGAATAATATATTTGTCTTTGCCTTAGTTACAACGATTTGAAGTTCTAAATGGCCACAAAGGGGTCGGTGGCCACAACCGGGTCACTTACCCTATATTTAAGGTATGGAGCTTTGCACTAAGATGTCGCACTGTGTATATGACGGCAAATTACACTGAAAGGTGTTCTTAGTGTATAATTTTCGCTCCTCCCCATCAATGTTGAAGTGCTGGCTTTAAAGCTGTATTTTTGTTTGTATTGCACCGTCAATTTATGTGATAATTACCAATAACCTCGGATCCGTTTAGTTTAGGACTGATTGTATCATGTCATTTATGTAAATATGTCATATTTTCCCACTATGTCATATACCTTTCGGGAAATTAGAAGTGCATTTCCCCCTTTTAATTCCCGATAGCACAGTAGGTACTAAATTACGGGTCCATGATCGTTTAACATTGCCTGATAAAAATTGACTCTATGAGTCGATGAAACACATAGGAACCCATTGTCTTCAGTCAAAGTAAATTAAACCATGATTGAGCAGAAGAAAATTTGCAACTACTACTGGCTTTCGTACATTTGCCACCCAGGATTTGGTAGACAGTATTTTCATATCTAGCGAAGTTAATAATCTCTAGCTCTAAATTCTTTATCGATTACGAGCATAATAAAGTTGGACTTAGGCCTAACTCCTCTTAGTTGTTGAGAAGGCCCGCGCCTAGCAGTGAGACGTTCATACATACATATACTATACTAATGATTATGAACGTAAAATTTGTTGATTCTCAGACAATTTGTCAGAATGAGCGTTCAAATATCTTAACCTATCGCCGTCCATTGCTGAACGTAGGCCTCCCCAAGAAAGCGCCGACCATCCCGGTCTTGTGCACCCCTCATCCATCCGTATTATAATAACATCTTAGTTGAATATATATTTCATCTGGATGTCATATATAAACTCAAACATAATTATGATTCGGCTGTTTCTCCAGAGGCGAGTAGTCAGAGGTGTATTTTATTATATGGTCTACTTTTATACTATTGGCATTCATGATATTAAAAAGGTTTTACCATAATATACCAACCAATAATATTATAACTCCTTTCTGCTTTATTTTTATGGTCCTACCGTGAGAGAGGTTACGGTTTCATATACTCTCTAAATCGTCGTGAATAATTCAAAGGAAAAAGGGGTTTATCACCACATTATTCCTTCTTTTTAAAACTAAGTACTTACTAAAAAATACACACAGTTGAAAAGTGTATGTTCTATGCAATATGCAAGGCTACCCTTTGATTGGACTTTATAAAGATATGGGTTTGCAAATGAATAATTTTAGGGCTTAACTTTATGGTCGACCTTGAAAAAAAAACACAATTATATATTATAAAGTATTTATTATTTCTTAATCATAATGAAACAATGTCGCAAAAATGTTGTTCTTGATTTAGTTTTTCATACGCTCAATTGTTACATTCAATCTCAAGTGATTCGAAAAATTTAATTTTTAGTATCTAATATTTTGCCATATAATAAAGTGTGCAAAGAACACGAATAATATTATATCAAACGCATGCCAAAACGTTGAGGATGTACGTACTATGTAGTCGGAGTACTGCAGACGTGCGCATCGGCCACGTGACGAACATTTTAATTTTCTTTTTTTAATTCACACTTGTATCAGGCGCAGACAACACGAATACGCGCTAATATGTACACTCTTACCAATATTAAACATAATTAGAATAGTAAAGCTGAGTACGGTAAAAGTTTCAAAATTGTATAAATATTGATTCTTATGTGCTAATCTTATGTACTAAATAAATGGAATTTTGAATATCGAAAGTAGAAATGTTCGAATAATCTAATTGTGTGATTTGTCACAATTCAGATAGAGATTTTTAGTACCTAAAGAAGGCTAAAGTCAAGGCGCTTACAGCGTGGACGGAAGCGGCGTTTAGCCTTTTTTAGTATAACCTTAATACGTCTTAGCTTTATATTAATAAATAAATATAAATAGAACGGATGCATTATATCATCAGGTAAATGTCACTGGAACGTTATATCGGAGGAGACACACATTGACGAATTTCATAGATATAACCTTGTACCTTTGTAAATGTATTCTAAAAATATATCAAAAATAATTACTCAATAAAGTTTGAAAATATCGCATTTAAATGCTAATACAATTTCTTACGTCGCAAATATGTTTCTAAATTCCATATGAATTCATTTGTCCGAGATTTATTATAGTATTCCACTATTTGTAAGTATTTGTGTGTGTGGGCAGTGTGCCTCCAGTGACTGGCGTGTCTATATGGCAGGTTGTGTATACGTATCTACATGTCAAGAGTAAGGGTAGAGCCGCGTGTGGTTGGTGGCGGCGGGCGGCTGGGCGCGCGGTCTGGTCTCGCTGGGAACGGTGATACCGGCCACTCCGGGGACACCGGCCAGTCCGGGGACACCGGCCAGTCCGGGGACACCGGCCACTCCGGTAATACCGGCAGCTCCGGCGACGTCGGTGATGCCGGCGTTCGGTCCCGCCCGCCGCGCCATGTCGCTACTTCAGGCAAGATCGTCAGCCTTGCCGCCGTCCAGGCGCTTCAACTAAACAAAAAGATCAATTGATTTATGGTACTCATAGCACAGATTCATTGGATTGTCGTATGAATGAATTACTGGGCATCAATTAGCTCCTATAAGAGTGATCTCAGTGATTGTAGAGCTCACTCATTATATTCGATGTAACTGTTTCCTTTATCTCACCATGCGAAATGACTTCATTCATTAAAATATTTTCTTACTGTAGAATTAATACTTTTAGTTTATTTAATGCTTACGCCATGTTCAACCGTCCACGCAGCGGGAGCCAGACGTCCAGTGCGCTTGTAAATTTCAAAATTAAACTTATTTATGGATATAATCTAACGCTGCGTCATGATTTTGCTAGATTTAACTTTACTAATAAAATAAATAAGGAAATGCAGTTTGTCGAGTTAATTGATATCAATTAAGGTTAGCATTTATAAATTTTATGCAGTAAGGTTATGTTTAATTTTATATCTATCGATAAATGTTTTATTGTTATTGTTATAAAATAATGCCCTATAAAATAGTAATAAGTAGAAATGAGTGTTCTACAATATACATGAATGAATATTTTCATTTGTTTAAGTTTCAAAGGAAGAAAAAATTAGTTTTATTTTTATAATTACCTCTTTCTCGTCGCTGGCGACGGACCTGTACCTGGTGGGTGTGTCGGGCACGGAGGCAGAGAATCCGTGCACGTACAGCAGCGCTGCAACTACTCCGCCGGCGATCGGTCCAGCCCAGTACACCTGACAACATAAATAATGTATTTTAAATCGTTTGTTAGCGTAATCAGTGGGGGCATGACGTGTAACCAGGGGTTATATCCCAAGTATCACAACATTTTGTGCATACACATTCTAAACACCCTAACCTGTGGGACCTGCCGATCACGAGAGATAAACCTTGGTGCAGGAATCATTTGATTCACAAATTGTGTCGGTACTAGGTCTTTGAGGGACAGAAAAGTCTTTCGTTCTTAATAACAGAATCAAGTATTTTAATACGGAGTTAGAACTGGACTAGTTCTAAATCCGTATGATAGTTACATACGCGTCATCGCTGAAGGTGAAGTTAAAATCATAATTAACTTTATTAAAATTGACCTTTACAAGTTCTCTAAATCATTGAACTAAGAGAGAAGAGATGGGGAGAGACGTATTTCCACATTAATGTTTTGAAATTTTTGTTTCAACTCCTACCTAATGCTTACTAATGGCACATTTACGGGTTTCGTGCTGCTATTTCGAATTGGAAAGACTTAAAAATACTTTTCTTGACTTTGACATAGACCTTAGAGCCCATAGATAGCACGTCACACAGCTATGCTGCGGGACTAACGTCGCGCTTGAGAAACGCCCATGACAATTTCTAATCAGTCAACGTGTGTTTGTTGAGGGAAGATAATGAACGATGATATATGTTGTAACAAGATTTGGATTAGATTTTACAAGGGAAGAATTCATATCAATCCTCTCAACAGTTATCTTATCTGGGAACATCAATTTCACATAGAGAATCTATTGATATGGACCATTGTCCGATCTGCGAAGAAGTCTGTAAGGTAGTAGATGTACTTATAATATCTATTTTTTATTTCCATTGGAAAAGTTACGTTATTGCGGCCGCATCTTCGATTTTGGTCTAGACTCTAGAAAGTAATCGTTTTACTAAATTATAAAATTCGGGGAATAAACGTGTTGCTCATAAGCTAGTAAGATTATTAAAAGTAGGAAATCTTATAATAAAGGTGCAGATTATGGTCGGTATACTCGTGGCTCATTAAGCACGAAGCATTGTATTATTTTTTCCGTCTGTATTACGTATGCAAACAAAAAATAACCATGAAACGTACCTAAAGATATTATAAACAAGCGCTTAAACCTACGCGAATGGTTTTGGACAGCAATATCAGGTACGTAAGTGTATTTTATTAAAATATATTTTTCTAGCTAACCTTATAGGGCTTGTTATGTATGTATTTATTTGCGGTTTATATTACTCATTCTTCGAGAGGTGATCTCAACATTGTAATTCATAGACATGGGATTCTTAACAACCGCAATTGATACTAATATAAAAAGGGCATAATGCAATAAAATCCTTTTTCTAATGCTAAGGGTAACAAGATTGTGTTCTAGCGTTTCTGCTTTTAATCATTCTTCAGAGTAATGAAAGCTGTTCATTACTTGGGTTTCCTAGACTTTAGTTTCGGAATAAATTTTGCATAAAAACAGAAATTTCATATCTATGCCAAAATAAATAAAAAAAGACCCCGGATAGCGTTTCAATACCTAACTTTCAACAAAACATTTAAAGTATTACATATACTCAATATCGTAGTAGTCACTTACCCAGTGGTCAGCCCAGTTGTTGATGACGAGCGCCGAGCCAAAGGATCTCGCGGGGTTCATCGAGGAGCCGGTGTAGTCGACGGCGCACAGGTGGCCCAGCGTCACTGTCAGGCCGATGGCCAGAGGAGCCGTCGCTTTGCTGTCGGGCTTGTTGGGGTCGCACACCTAGCACACAGACAATACATAGGATAAATCATAATAGTCTTAATGACAATACTAGGGATTGGGTTTCGTTATAACTAGGTTGGAGAAGGCTTTAACCACACTGGCTTATTGTATTGTCAAATGTGACTTAATAGGCCCGTTAGTGACACTGAAAACGATTCTGCTTGTAGTTTCACAATCTTCTAGATTTTCAAAGTAGACAGTTTTGCAGAAGATGCGATTTTTGTGACATAATATTGACAATAAAAAATGAATAATTTCTGCTAACACTTGGCTCAAAATTAAAATAAATAAGATCGCTAATAATATTGGACATTGGATACTTACACCGCACACAATGAACACCAGCACGAATCCGAGGAAGAATTCAATACCGAAACCTTGGAGTGCGGTGACCTCGTCGCCGAGAGCTGTGGCGCCCAGCACGCCTGCAACTTTATCCGGAGTCAAGGCCTTCAGTATGCCCGAGCCTGCGGCGGCGCCTGCGCACTGCGCGATGATGTACAGGATCGCTCGAACGGGCTTCACACGGCCCACGGCTGCCAGGCCGATTGTCACGGCAGGGTTGATGTGTCCACCGGAGACGTGGCCTATAGCCTGTATATTAAAGGTGAAGTCAAAATCGGGAAGCCATACACAAATACACTATTACGTCTATAAGTTTATCTCAGAAGATTGGCTGAATATATTTCTGTTTTGTAATATAAAGAAAGTGGTCTACTTGCTTTTTATCGAGCACATTTTAAAATTTTGTTAGTAAAGGAAAAAATCAAATCCAAGGAAAGAATCTTCGTCTATCTATAGGCAAATTATATTTATTCAGAATCTTCCCATCAAGAAAAATAAAGTTTTTAGGCATATAGTACATTGAAATATAAATATTCAGCAAACATCACAAATTATAAGTGTACGTAGATTGTTATTAATAAATTATAATATCATGATACAAGAGATAATTATAATATAATACTCGGGTATAAGATCCAAGCGATTGCTAATACATATAATAACGACGATGAAGTCTATTAAATATTATTACTTTAGACCTACAATTCCTTCATCTTTAACTAATTATAATATACTTAGAAAAGTATTGTAGATACAGCTTAGAAATGTATAAATCTATGCCGAAATTATGTTTCCTTAAACCTATCCTTATGAGTCCTGTAAACCAGGATATGATGCAAAAAGTGACACCGAGTATCAATTCTCATAAATTAAAAATACAATTTTAAATTTAAGCCGCTACGATGTATAATAAATAAGGTGCTCAAAAAACAGGAACCGCTTTAATTTGCATATTTTTATAGAATCAGTTTTTAAGTGACGTCACGCTAATGGGAAATGTTTACGCCCAACTATTTATCTGTTGTCAGAGGAAATGACGTGTCGGCGTAACGATTAAACTGGTGAATAATAAATAAAGATTTAATAATGACTGTTTTAACTGATTTAATTTTAAGATTGTGTGCCAACAGTTTCAAATGAATACGTCGTAGAGTGGAATTGAGAACGATTTTTGCCTTTTAAATTTGTACCAATGCCTGCTGTTTTGCATTATGCGGGTACCAATAGCTATCGTTTTGTGTACAATATAAAATATTGTGTCATAAATTTTATCATAAACATGATTATCCGATTGATTAGAACACAATATTGATTTTAAATACCTAGATAAAGTTCACTATTATTTAAGAAAGTGATTAATGAAATTTTTAAATTATAACCGATTTTATTAACAAAATTTTCCTCATACGCTGTTACTTGTTAAAAGTATAATATACAGTCATTAAAAGCTTACTTTGTTTCATATCTTTTTTTCATATATTCATAGGTGGCAGTAGATACAGTAAAACAAAAAATCCTTTACAATATAGGAATGAGAGTACGTACCGAGACAGCAGCGAACACAGCAAGACCAAAAGCGAAGGATATAACGATGATACCGCCCACTAGAGAGCCAACTTTCACACAAGACCCGCAGCCGAAGAGATTCAGCAGTAGATTACCTGAAATTTAATCCGTATTAAATATTGTTATTGTTTAGGTCATTTTAGCGAAATAAGAGCAAAATTTACTTGTGCACGAAGGTTTTACTCTATATTTTTATTATATTTTGTGCCAGCTACTAACGGGGCTCAATCGGCATGTTTTTGATAGAAATCTAGCTCGGCCATTAAACTTCAAGCTTCCGGCAATCTCAGTTCCCCTGGTAAGTAAACGAGATTGTGTCTATTTCCTGTAACGCCGTGGGAGCTCATTCGTATCTTAATCCATTAATAGGGAATCGTTGCAAAATCTTAGAGCCATGTTTGATATTAAATAATCAATTATAGCAATTAATGACACTAATTTTTGAAAGGAAACATTAATACTATGCGGATTCTTGGGATTTCTGATATGACTGGTAATATAAGTATGTTTTTCTGATTAATACCATAATAGGATATATTCTAGCATTTATTGCCTAAAAGGACGCATGCCTAACCATAAAATATGTAAACGCATGCTAAACCCTTTTAATATTTATAAGGCCTATAACTGGATTTACTGAGAAACTAGTGTCGATGTTTGAATAACAATATAAACACCGGGTTTATTTAATTTTAGGATCGCCGGTAGCAGTGTTAGAAATATTATCTGGGAAGCTAATGGCTCACAATTACGAAATTTTATATTCATGTGTTTAAAACGCATGTATTAAAAATAACAATTGTATAGAGAATATTTGGACCAATTAAATGTGAAATCTCATGCAGCTGTTTTAGTAAAACATTAAAAAAAACGAATAAATTATGTTATATAAAATGATATTTACCGACAAACTCTGCTAGCAGAGCTTTACTGATGGCGGTAGCTCCTCCAGCCAACTCGTCGAGTCCGAGCTTGTTGCCAAGTTCACCCATTGTTCTGTGGGCAAATATTCGATGTTTAGTTCACCCACACTAATCAGTATATGTTGCTTTGTCGACGTCACCTTTCATTTTATACACATTTAATCCTTTGCATAAATTCTACGTCAGCTTCCCCGAAATTTATCTGTTACAAACCGCATATTACATGTTTCCGAGAAATAAAAGTTCCGATCCCGCTGATAGTATATAGATATGCAATTTTGAACTCTATTTACTTTAAAAGGCAGGAAACATGATAAAAATTCAGGGCTTAGTCTGGTTCTTGTGGGATGAGATGGAAAAATGAGGTAGAGAATGTACATACAATGGAAATTTTCGCTTTTTTGCAAACTTATACTTGAGTAACTTGACCTACTCGCCTCAGAGTTAATATAACCTTCTACATTTGTTTATGGGATGTTTATTGCATTGCGATATACAATTTAAGTTAATTCTCCTTCAGACGTCATAACATAAATTATTCCAATCACGGTATCTGTGTGTCGAGAACACGCACAATGTTTTACCACCTGCAGCCGGAAGTTCATAATTGGACATTTTAAACGTATTGTGTTGTTTCGCAGTGAGGTATTTGTTGTTTTTTAACAGATTAAAATGCAAATATATAACTTCTAATGAGGAAAAGAGCAAATTTCTGAACTTTTCTTACAGGATTGTTAGGGGGAAAATCTCCTTTAGTACTTTTTGGAGCGGTTACATGATACTTTTAGTAAATCTATGAAATGTTCGTCTTCACCTAGTTAAAAAAATACCTTAATCAGTAACAAAGTATATTTAAAGGGTACAATGAGTATTATATTCAAAGATCCTAAAGAAATAGAGATTTTCATCATGGTGAAGGAATAAATTTGAAAATGATATTTTTGCTTAATTTGTACATAATAAAACCTAGACTGTAATTGATTACATTAATTTCGACGACTTAGATTCGAAAACATGTTAAAAACGAAATGCAGTCGCTGAATAACTTTCAAGCATTGATAGTATGACAGATGTTAATCTTATTCATGTTAGGTTCACTAAAGCCAGTATGAAACCATACTAGCCTAATTTACAATGTTAAACTATGTGATGACCGGAAAGCAATTACACTAATTGAATGTGACAGTTGGGGGTATACGGTCCGGCTGTCACCTACGTTCTGTGACCAACACCGAGGCTACTAAACAATATAGTGGTAAATGAAGCTTCCTGGAAGTAAAATTTATATTATGTCCACGGGCGGCTAGAGTTGGTTCAAATGTGGAAGTCACCGTTAAAAACTTAATTTTCGCTTTCTTTTTAATACAATGTAGGTACTTTAAGCCCTAGTTTTGTCAGAGTTGAGATAGCTATGCAAATTTCATTGATTGTTATTCACTAATACAGGAATATTGTGACTGATTCGTAATTTTAAAGTTTACAGCTCATTGACATGCTTACCAACAATAATGAGTGAATGTTTTTATTTTGTTGGCTTTCATAAGGGACCATGTATGATCATTGATCACCTCTAACCATACCTTTATGTATGTGTGTACATATGTAGAGCGCTTTTGCGGTTTCGAAAGGGTTCTACGTCCTCTCAGGTTATTTTTCAGGTTACGAAACTAAATACACAATTTTAATGACAAATAATTGTCCAGTTTATTTCTTTCACGGGGTTACTTTTTTACCTACAAAAACTATTTTGCACGCATATGTAAATTAACAATGCGACAGATGACATAAAGAGCACAGTCAGAAGTAAGAAATGTATAATAAGCAAGTAGTAATCTGCGGGCTATAATCTCCAATGACTTCAGGATTACGTGGTTCCACTCGGAGGCACAAGGTTAGCGCCGCTCGCCGTGACCGAGCACCGCGAACCATATAAGCATGCAAAAATAAAGGGCTGCTATCCGTCAATAAGGTCTAGGTTATGTAACCACAGCCAACTTTTCCATTTAAGTTGCTTCGCATTACCGTTTCGATGTTACTTTTTTATGTTTAAACATTCTTTGAGATGAAAATGGCCAGTTATGCTAGGTAGACTAGAGTAGGTACTAGAGACAACAATAACTTTCTGTTCAGCTGTTAATTTTTTTTTTATTTTGGATTACAGTTTTTCACGTACATCTGTTGCAAAATGTAACTCTGACTCTTGAACTAGGATAGAACCTGTATCATAAGAGTCAGCTACCAATGAAATACACGTTTCTATATTTCCATATTGTATATTTCTCTATATGTAACTTAAGGGTGTAATTACATGTATTTGATGGTTCGAATTCATTAAATGCAATGCATTCGAGATAGACTAATCTAAACATTGATTTATCGTAATGGAAGCATGTACTCGTATGTAATATCAAATTTGGCAAAATGTTTTTTGTGATAAAGTAAATATTTAAAATATAGACGACGTTTAAATCGATGCATTTGGAGGGACAAGCAAACATGGTACATTTACATAGCATTTCCAGTAGTCAAAGGGCCGATCCCATGGCAAACATGTCTGACTTTTCAAAGTTATGTCTATATTCACAATAAATTATCGCACTGCGTACTTAAACGGTCAAGGAAAACATTGCGAGGAAAGGTGCATAGTTTAGAGCATTCAACAGCGATTTTCTTAGCTATGACGTCCACCAATTTGAACTAAGGGATAAACGAAAGCCTTTTCTTTAGAAGAAATATTATTTTTAGTACAAGTATTGAATGGGTGAGATGTATCTTAGTTTTCAGCTTTTTAGTTATTCATGCAAAAGAAAAAGTCGTAAATTATTTCTTGATTGGAAAAAAGCATAACTAGAGTTTCTTGCTAGTTCTTCTTTAGTGAAGACTGCCTTCCGAATTGGGTGGAAAACTGAAATTTGTAATAACTAGACCCATGTTGTTTTTGACAATTTTTAGATTCAATAAATATTATTTCATTTCCAACTTCCAAGAAATGATACATTTCTATCACATAAGACTTTTATGTAGGCGTAGGAAAGCTAGCATATAGACTAGCCCCTCAATGCTCTCGAGACTCATTATGATCAGTTCAACTTTTATAAAAATAAATCTATAAATTTATAATAGTAATAAATAATGATGCTGAACCCATTGGAGTACATTTTTTTATAATTACACATCTTTAAGTAGGTATATAAAAATACAAGTAGAAAAATGAGACGCATGCAGGAAGCATCGATACTTCTCAGAATATTTGCCCATAAAATTATCAACATGTACAGAACTCGTCATTTAATAGGACATATATTATATTTTCATACGAGATGTAGAGTATATTTGTGTTATATGTTGATAATGTTTAGCGAAATCGTTGTCATCATTTAGCACCATAGGGAAATTATACATTTGAATTTAAAGCATTGCTGTCCAAGTTGTATAACATATTAGTTATTACCATCCCACGCCCATTTCTTGAAAATATTTTTATACGATGCTACATGAATGATAAAATATAGATAGATCTTTAAGTTTTACATACTTATTAGTTATTACGTTGTTCTGGAATAAGAAGTTTTCTGTTTTTGTCTGTCATATGTCCTTTAATGATAAAGGAAAATAGACTAAATTTAGGTTAAATAAGGTAAGATTTCGGCAACATAAACATCGTGTTAAGTTTGACAAACGACCCATATTAAAATATTGCGAGTTACGGTAAGAGCAACACACGGCCTACCCGGGTCACAGCTGACGATAAATAATAACAGTGAATAGATATTCTACCGAGTAGGCGTTGCTGCATCGACAAAGACAAGTATAAGTTTATCATGCCATCATTACCAAAATTGGAATTTCATCAAGGTCGCTTATAGAATGAAGGGTTCTTTCTTATCAGTTTCGCTTGAGCCAGTTCGTTTGTATCACAGTTCCATGTTAAAATATGTTATGTTTATGGACATAGGACGGCTTATGGTACAGGAAGTTTACTATCGAGGAAGTCACAATCAGTACAAGTAAAAATAAATGATATGTATTAGTAAAAGATTTTATAAAATCTATGGATATATTTTTGTTGTCTGATGTGCAAATTATAAATAACAATATGATAGTGATCTTCTTTTATGCCCATTCAATCTTCTCGCGCAAGTTGGTAAAATACACAAATAGAATTATAAACTGAGATTAGATAATATCTATTTAACTTAGCGGAATAAACCCAGTTTGATGGTAGACTTTTAACAAGAAGTTATTTAGCCTGACTCCACACTTTTGATAATTTATAAAATCACTCTTACGCTACCACGTATTTTCCCAAATCATAGTTTGACGTCACAAGAGTCATTAATACAGTCACATTTCTGATTTGTTTTTGTATTCTGAAAGGTAATATATAATTTTTGGAGTCACTCTCGACCTTGCTCGTCAACCAAATATGACCTTTTTGATATTTCCCTTAGATAACATTGGTACACTGTCATTAGATTGAACAAATGACATACTAATAATATACTTTACGTGACATGTGATATACAGAATGTTCTAGCTTAGTGAAAAAGGAAATGGTTTTTTTTTTTCAATATTATAATGATTACAAATTACAATAATATTTTATTCAATTTTTCTTCATATATCGTTAGTTCGTTTTTATTATTTACTGATAGGAAATTCAGGTTAAGAAAGAAGCTTTAATGAAAACGGTCACGCTATCAGCAATTATTATATTATTGATAGCGTTAATGACAAAACAAAAGCGAGGAAAAACTACGTAAATAGTATCGGTTAATTCAATGTGTGACGCATTACTAGCATCATATTCCATTTTAATCACAATCTAAGCCGGAAAAACAAGCATAAAAATTCAAATGACTAATTAATTTACTGTTAATCTTGTAATTTTGGTCATCATGCACAAAGTAGGGAAAAGGACACTGTTTAATATTACACTCATATGTTTTTATGAGGTGAATGAGTGGTCATTTCCCGCATTAGCAGTAGTTTGGCGTACGCGTTGTCTATTTCAAATTCATTTGCCTATTAACATTGAAATGACTCGCACGTTAGGAATACTTATATAAATGCACAACGCGCGACAAACATCATGACCAATAGAATCGTAGCGATGCAGGAAACTTAAAAAAATAACGTAATTAACTGACAAGAGACAGAACTCGTCCGGCATGCGGCAAAAAATGGTGTTCTTGAAGCAACCAAGATGAATATCGCAACAAGTTTTGAAGTTGAATTTGGCAAAAAACTTCATAAAAACAGTTACAATGTTATATCAGACAAGTGTAAACCGCGGTGATATTTTTGTTCAAGCAGTTCAAAGACCCTCTTTACCCTTTACTCAAAAAGTATATAAGCAAACCTAGGTGGAACAAATTCCCTGGCAGACCATTGATTCGAGAGACGAAAGTAAATTGAAATTTTCTCAAAAAACTGAATTAATAATTAGCTTGGCACTGCAGTTGAATGCAAATTGCAATTGTGTAGATTGCAAACAGAATTATTAGTTATTAACTTTACGATTAGTGTTTAAGCCTTGAAGAGGTCGCGCGTAACGTGTTTGTTAGATATTTTTAAATCTCTAGTCTCCATTGTTTGGTTACAAAATTGATTGTTATGTTCGTCACAGTCCAAAATAATTATCCAACTATTTTTATATAACTATAATTTCAGATGTTACTCGTTCCTTCTGTGATTCCTACTAATTGAGCATTCACGACTCACTCAAGAGTTTTGATGTAAGTAAAAAAATAGAAAAAGAATGGACAGCCCTTGGCGCCATTGTTTAATACCAGCTAGCGAGAGAGATACGAGAGGCAGCGAGTTTGGTCTTCGCACCAATACAAATAATTGTATGATCTCTTAATATTTGTTTCATGTCTAGGTGTTCATGAGACCGAAAAGTATCTCGTAGATTCTGAAAAAACCACGACTCGGGTCTTGTATGATGTATGTGTGGGATCAGAATTATGTATTTGACGGTTAGGTGTATTCAATGTTTGAATTTAGAAAATTACAGGAGATATATTAATTACATTATACAGAATTGATTACGTTACTTAGTTTGATGCAAGTTACATTCATATGAAAAATGATTTAAGTTTTATAAAAATATGACGCAACAGTATACTCATATTTTTTATGTTTTTATTCGGATTTAACTAAGATGTTTAATTAATAATAATACAAGCCCTTATAAACATTTGATAATGTCAGATGTATAGCACTTACCCTGCAGTAAATAACCTGCATTACAACAAAATGTGTGAGGTGTTCGAGATATTTGATATTTAAAAATAGTCTGTGATTGTGATCATATCGCCGGTACATTGGTGGTGTTTTATAAAGATAACTATGGAAGAGTATCTTATCTTTGTTATCACGGTGGAATTTGTTTGAAGAAAATGTTATTTTTAATCCTTACGCGGCGGAGCCGCCGCCTTTTTATTTATTATACTGGGCACTGTTTTGTGTATAAAGTGATAACAGTATTTATTTAATCATAAAGAATAGAATTAATGCTTTATTTGGGACAGGGTCGCTTAGACATTGCAGTGGTGCTGATTTTTTTAGCTTATAAATATCATATCATATCTATCTATATCTTTCAAAGCCACATTTCTTTAAGTTTGAGCGTCAATATACAAATAAAATGTATAAAAAATAAGTTTGTCACATGGCATTTGCGATCAGACCACAGACAAGTGGCTTTTATCTAGGGAGCGAGGGAGTAACGATATAATTTTACCGCAGGCCGCAATTTTTTAAAGCACAGATACTAGGAAAAATATAATCTGTTATAAAAACCTTGATGGTATAAGCATGGCATGTCACGCCACCGGGAGAGATAAGGACAAAGGGCGGTCACGATGTCCTCTACAATGTGCGATCATTTACGTGATATGATCAATTATTCAACACCGGATTTGGTAAATGGAAAAATTACATACATAAATAGAAAAGAATGCCCCTTAATGATACTCGTTGGAAACTGACAAAGAAAATGTTGATGCATAATGACTTAACAAGCAATCATTGTAGATCGATGGAAAAATATATCAGATCTATCCCTACCGATGTAGATTTCCATGACTAATTGACTCATATAAATATTTAAATTATTTTGATGACTAGGCCTTAGGAGGATAGACAGAGAAGATTGTTTCAGAATGAATATGGACAGGAAAACAAGTAAGTGCGTCATTTTAGTTCTTGGAATTTAAGGTCATTTATTGTAGGCCATTACTTTTTTAATAACAAGCCTATATTAGAAACAATTTTATTCCTTTTGCACAACTCTTTTTTCTTTAAGGTCACGTTGTGGTTGGGACTTACGTTAAGTTAGAGGCCATCGGTATATCGCTTGATAATTTAAATAACTTAATTATACTGGTTAAGTGCATTGTAAGTGTATTAAACGAAAATAAATTCCATGAATTTGTTTATCAAACGATCTAACCTGATTGTCATGATACCAAAGCTAAAGTTTGTTACGGTGGGGTAAAATAATGTTTGAGTTTACGTTAAAGACGACAATAGTTACAATGGACGTATGTATGTAATTGCACTGATTGCATTCCCATTCAATTGTTTTTACACTTTACCTATACGTATCTGAGGATTAATGTTATAAATAATACATCTGTAGCAAATTTATGGCATCTAATTTGGCGTATTGACTTAGAGAAATCGTAATCAATGAATCTTTTTTTACTAGAAGTACAACGCGTAGTAGTGTGTCACAAAATTGGTCCACGATTTTTGCTGTGATGTGTAAGAAATTGCGGATTTACTTTGGTTTTAAAAAACCGATAATAATAAATTATTTATTTTCTCAAGTACATTTACTAAGAGATATTGAATTTGCTTGAAATAGTCACTAGAAGAATCTAGAAAAATTTTATGATTTATTTCCGCAAGGTACATACTGCATATCAATTATCATTAAATTACGTTCTGTTTGGCAGCTATTTATTTTTAACTCTTTGACATTGACCGAACGTAACTACCTGCGACATGGGAAAATCAAAAATTGGTCGATATTTGTGACGGCTATTCCACGAGGATTATATTTATGACAGTGTTTATTTTCAAGAATTAGCATAGTTTGTAATGACAGTAATTATTTCATTTTCAATCCAATTTATTAACGTTGTTAATGGCTGTAAATTAATTGTTTTTATTACGGGCGTGACCGGACATGTGATGTCAGTTATCACGATGCATTTTGTTGAAAAATGTTGTCTTCTTTGTTTGCCATAAAACATTGTAATATAATTCAACAACAATGTATTATTTTGAAACTTTAAATATTTTTGATTATATGACAGGAATATCTAGTCGGTATTAGGAAAGTTTTCTATTGTCAGTGGTTTTTTAATGCCAGTATTAAACCCAAGTAGAAATAAAATGTTTTATTATTTGAATAATGAAAACCAGGGGACGAGCGTTTTCCTTTTTTCATTTTGTCACACTTTTCACTGCTAATCTACTCCGATTGGTCGATACAAAGTGAAATGTATTCTGCTCGAGAAATGGGCTATCTAATGCAGAAAGATTTTTTAAAATCGGACCACTAATTCTTGACAAGAGCACGTTCAATCAAGCAAACTAAGCTTAAGCTTTATAATATTATTACAGCTTTAACCGTTATACAAAATATGATACGATAATATATGTAAAAATAAATAATATTTAACAATGAGTTACGTTTAAAAAGTTAATCAGCTTGGGAATATAAAATTAACGCTAACATTTATTTTCTGATAAGGACATTGGTCATGGGTACTTGGAATTAATGCTGACCTTTTGACTTTCGCCTTGATTTTTATGAAATTACTCGTAATTATAACAGAAATAATAAATGAAATGACAAGATAAAACGCTATTGCATTTTAAATGCCAAGTGCATTAAAAGATAAGGTGTTCTTTTAATAAAGTATCAATTTATGCCTGTCTTGTTATGAAGACCAGTCAGTATTCCTGAGGAAGCTAATCCGATGTAAAAAGGTTAAACGCTGCAGGATAAACAAGAAACTAAATATATTGATATTGAAAATATATTTTACTTTATTAGTTGGCATACTGCCTAAGGGGAAGGGCATTGTGACTTGTAAGCCTGGTCTTATTGTTTTATTAGCACAATTGTTTTCAGTTTTAAAATACACTATACTATCTTTAAAGAGATTCTTCCATTTTTGCTATTGGATATTCTACCATCGCATTTGGCATCCCAATCAATAGGTGGAGTTTTGACACTAGCCTGACCAATGGACATAAACGTCTTCTGATATACAACCCAAAACAAATGAAGAATTATAATAATCGAGTTTGTTACCTGCCCGGCAATAGCACCAGGATCTGACACCGCGTGGTACCATTTACCCCACCAGTTCGCGAAGTTATTAATGTCCTCGCCAAGGCTTTTTAGATCACGATTGGGTGACGTCACGTCATTCAAAGGTTTGTATTTGATGTTATGCAAATAATTGTAATTGTTTAAGATTTTACTCGACGTGTATATCGTAAGTAGGAAGACGGAGTGAAAAATACTAAGATATAATGACAATAGTGGGAACTTGACCATAATTGTTTTTTTTTTAACTAACATGTCACCTGGCATGTCAAATGTGTCACTTGACATCGAATGGTAGGTCGAGTGTTTTCCTTTACTTCGACGCGTTCATTTCTGAGTTCCCGAAGACCTCCAAAGTGCAGAGGGAGTAACATTGGGTTTTTAGCCGGTAAAAGTCCGGCATACCCTGTTTGCTCCCTGCGAACGGGGATCCAAGAGGATTTTCCCCATGTAAAAAAAAAAAAAAGGTCCAGTGTTTTCCTGACTGTTGACCGGCAAGAAACGACTATTACTATATACTACTATTCATTCTGTTACTATTAATTACTGTCTTTAATTAATCTGGTCTGATTAAAATGTTTTTGCAAAAACTTATCACGAAACGCTACACACTTCCATGTCTCACTTAGGATTATTTTAAACCTTATGGTAGACGATATCCTGACACGAATACAAATGACAACGAATACATACAAAGATTAGTTTATTTCTTACATTTACAATTTTATAACATAAAACCTTTAAGCATGTATTTTAAAATACACCTAAGAAAAATACGATGTACGTCCATATCAAAGTGGATCTCTCACAAACCTGTTTCCAGATTTTGATCAGTTGGAACGCGGTCTACTCTTAGTTGATAAATGCAGGAAGAGCATAGTGGCCCACCGTCGAATTTAATATCCAGTGATCTAATTTAATATCATAAGTAAGAAGTCGCTTCGTATACTACTGCGTATTCATGACTAAACATTTGATGTTGGTAGTACTTGAAGAAGGATATAGACAACTTTTTTACATAATTGTGGTCAGGCGATACTGTGTCGAATCTGTATCACTACAAAAAACTATAAAGTAGGCCTCGATAAGTGTAACCGTGTACACAACGACGCTTTATTTTTTCTTTATGTATATGAAGCTATACTCTATATAAAGCTGAAGAGTTTTTTGTTTATTTGGTTGAACGCGCTAATAACAGAAACTACTGGTTCGAATCAAAAAAAAAATAATCGTAAAACTAAACAGAATTAGAAACTGTGAATAGTCTATTTATCGTGGTAGGTATTTTGTTTATATACCACGTTACAATTACGTTACGCTACAATCAATAGGAGAAGATCAAAAATAAAAACAATCGTGACGAAATATTCATTTTGAAGTATACGATTTTCAATACAGAGTTACGCGCAATATCTAAACTATCATCATCATCATCAACAGTCCTTAATTCGTCCACTGCTGGACATAGGCCTCTCCTATGGCACGCCACTGGGCTCGATCTTCGGCTCTCCTCATCCAACCACTGCTAGCCACCTTGCGGATATCGTCACCCCACCTAGCCAGAGAGCGTCCTACACTACGTTTGATATATATAAAAAAACTATTTGCAAATACCATAGATTACTATGCCTTAATCAGAATTGTATAGATGTCGTTTAAGATAATTACTGCATATAATTGTACGTCTAGATTGTTATGTGTAATATAACTTGTAATCTTATATTCATAATGACAAGATGAAAATGACAATTGATTCTTCGCGCGCCGTTTGTAGCCTCGGTGTAACTTTGGAGCTCAATAAGAGTTCGATGGCTTCCCGGGCCACTAGTCACGTGACCACTTTTTTATAAATACACTTTAGACCTCTACACTCCAGTACACTCAACCATAAAATTAGCATGATTGAATTTTTAATTGCGTCGCTGTAAATCTTGTAAAGCAGATTTTATTGGGTGGCAATGCTTTGGTTTAAGCGTTCTATCATTCATTATTATAAAAATGTATCGGAACATGTAATTAATGTCCGGTGTAGGTAAAAGATCGGTAATATAAGATATTTTGAAGACTTAAATACACAACGTTATCAAAAAATATTTAATTAACCAATTCTAAATGTTATCATGAATTTAGATAGGTCTTTTATCATAAAACATCGCAAGCTTATCGCTATTAACGATAATATTGTGACACGAAAATATAATTTCGCTTCTAATAGAAAGTTAGTTTTCGATTACCGCAAAAAGTGAAACAGATTTCTCGAGTTTTCAAATTTCCAATGCGAATAACGTTGGCCGTGGTCGCAGCAGTTGGAATGTGATAAAAAACATTTTGTGTATTCATGGAACGCAAATACTTTTACTATACTTGAGAAGTAGTATAAGAAGTGTACATTTCCAGATAACGATTCTAGTAAATGACGGGAGCGGCGAATCGATACTAATTCTTTATGGACTGCCGCGCCTGTTTTATCAAACACGTAATTAATACATATTGGATGTCTGCTATCAGACTTATATCTCGATGTCTGCACTATGTTTTATTTATTCGCGTGATAGATATGAGGTACATTAACAATTCGGTCATTTACAAGATGTAGGTATTTTCATCTAAAGTACTTGTGACCCATCACTAAATAAAAAATACTAGCACTATTGTGTCATAGGTCTCAGCAACT
Source organism: Cephonodes hylas (assembly GCA_030295005.1). Taxonomy (NCBI): domain Eukaryota; kingdom Metazoa; phylum Arthropoda; class Insecta; order Lepidoptera; family Sphingidae; genus Cephonodes; species Cephonodes hylas. Next base: position 8,110,559 of record AP025363.1, on the reverse strand, counting down.
ATGGAAACCTTTTTGGTTTCACAAATATCCAGACCCAAAACAAATACCTAGATATTAGAAACCACTCAAACATTGGTCTTGGTGAGGGATCGAACCCGTATCATCTCATGTCTAGCCTACTGCGCTACGGGGCTATCAATCAAAGTTGCAATTTATTTGATAGGAATAAGGTAAATTATTCTGATTCTGTTAGATTGAATGTTAAGTTGAAGAAGGAAGTAAGAAATAACGTCACTCGGCTACTGAAAAGGCTTGACGTCACTGTAGTCTCATGACTAAGATAACAAAAAAATCTAATAACAGTGAATGATTAAAGGGAAACCCAAACTGGAGGTCAATGACTAATTATTTTTTGTTAAATACGTTTTATTATATTAGAGGTGCAAACCAACTTTGACCAAAACGCACTGGATTTGTTATATTCGTTTATTTAGTTCAATATTTTTTATTTAAAATTATCTCTTGCTTAAATACAAAGTTTCACTCCTATATATAATCTAAGTAAAGCTGTAGATGTTTTCTATCGAGTTTGATGGTTTAAACGCTTTAGAGTCTAAAGTTTTGACGAAAAGACGGAATTACCTTCAAATTAAAATATTAGTTTGATTTCCAACTACAACAAAGAATCAGTTGAGTCAGTAGACATCCAACCGATTGCCCGGGGCAACACACAAATTACCTGCCCAAAGTACTCGCAGCTTTTTTGACTCTAAGTTAATAATAATTGTGGTCCAGGAGTCGAATATAATTGCGTTTCGAGAACCGAGAAAGAAAACGATGGGGTTACGCATTGTAACTCCCCATGACTCGGAAATTTTTGAGAAAAAATTCTGGGCACTCATTACCTCTTTATTACACCACGTATGTTTGAAAAGGACAGAGAGTAGGTTCAAGTTCCATTAACTTTTTGTTGGTTAGACACGCTTTTGTAACGTTTAAGTGTTACGTAAGTACACCAATAAGAAAAGGAATTTTATTTCGAGTTTTATAATAACCAGCGGTCGTTCGTGTTTTATTTCAACTTACAGACGTTGACGGAGGTTTTACCGCCACTTTCGTTGCTATGATACAAATTTTAAATTACATTCTTTGTGGTTTTGTTAACATTGTGATGTGACTCTACCTCCATCGGGTGCTGGATATTTTAACTTCATAATTATAAACGAACGATATTTAAGTTTTCATATAAACCCCGTATTCATGACAATGGTTTTCAGTTTATTTTTATTTATGACTAATTTGGGTTATAGAGGAAAACCAATGTATAACTCAATTAAATGTGAAGATAGGGTATTTTTTAACAGCTTCAACTAGTTTTATTTGAATCACAGTTCCGGCGACTAGACGGTATAAAGATAATAATTGAACATAATTTTATTACTAGGTAACTGGCATCTATGGTTAATGACGATAACGCTACAATATCAGTTGCAGTATCGTACGTACTTAACACACTAAGATAGATTACGTAGTGAGCGAAATGGCGGCAAATTATCTTAAGTCGTGCGTAAGTAAATAATTGCTCTGTCATCACAGGAATGTTTGATAATATTCAGTACACAATCGACTTGTTTGCACAAGATTACGATCGTTTTTATAGAAACAAGATCGTATCTAATCCCGAATATTAGAGTTTGTTTTATGAATATGGCGTCAGTGATGTAATTAGATTCACGATTTTCTTTTAAAAAGATTTAAATTAATTCATATTCACGTATATTTTAGACGAAAATGTATGAAATCACATAATTTAAATGTATCGTTTTCAAGTACTTAAATGAGTTAAAAAAAATAATCAAATTCAAACTCTGGATAAAAATACTTACATAATGTCGTGGCCATTTGGGAAGTCATTAATTATAATTCTAAAGTAGAGTTCTCAAACGTAACACGGTTCCAAAATAATCGCTTTAAAAAATACTGGTCTATTATGTTGTTACGGGATTTTCCTGTAGTGAAGTTTTCCAGAATTAAGGCGGTTTCGTTTGGCGTAATATCAATAAATCTTCATATTTCAAGTTAATTAGGCCGACTATAGATCAAGCGAAAATCTTCTGATGTTCCGCGCCTTAATACCTTTATGGCGGGCGAAAATAAATTACTAATTATGTAATTAACAAAAGCGTGTGACGTTATAATTGAGCGTCGTATAATTAGTAATTGCACGCTTGTAAAGATTATGTCACGGCGGGTTGAATAAAGCCTTCCTTGGATTTTTTAGCGTTTTTTTTTAGTAAAATGTTTCTGGTTACAATGTCAAGGTTGCAAAGTCGATTTATCTAGATCCATTGTAGAGGTAATTGCCTGTTGCGCGCCCTTTGTTAAGTTTGCAATATTATAAAATTAGGTTTAATGAAATGAAAATACAATATGAGTGCATATTTAATTTTTGAGATTACGATAATTTGATGCTTTGCTATGATTTTTTATGTGGCTTGAAAAAAAACGCTGATTTTCGATGTGTTAATTAAAAAAGGAAAACATTATCAGTATTAATTTGTAAGGAAATTTCCATATTGTAGCGACTTGAACGGCGACCAGCTCGTTAAGGGCTAACGTTATAATGTTTTGCCACAGAAATTATATTTCGATATTTGGCTAAAAAATTATTACAAAAACTAAATTGAAATAGACCAAATAATTTAAATAATACATAAAAATGTACTTCACATTTCATGGTTAATATTGACTTATTGGGATGTCATTTCCGTTAAAAATGTATTCCATCAACAAAAACGTCCTCGCGTGTCATGCTAATTGTGTTAGAGTATTAATATTTCATAGTAATAGCCAGTAGCCACATACCTACCAATTCATGACTTAAATGTTTTGATTTACAATGTTTTTACCAAAGCCATATTAAGTAGCGAGCTTAAGTGGCATTGGGCTGGGCATATAGCACGAAGAACTGACAGCCGATGGGGTAAAAAGGTTTTAGTGGAGGTCTATCCGTAACCTGGGTCTTAACCACATAAGACCGCGGAAAGCAGCTTCATGCAGACATTTCCATTTGGAAATCCATAAGGGAGATCTTTGTTACGCAATGGAAGGCTTTTAACTGGTAAGGATGGTTATTATATCAATCCAAGTTGATATGATACGTTATGAAACAAAATAGGTTATACAGCGCCAAAAGATAGAAAAACAGTTATTCTTTCAGATTATTTTTTTTCTATATAAAAGCAGGTAAATTTTGTTTGTTTAAGCAGAATAAATAGTTATTTTTGGGAATATGCAACATTTATCATCATTGATAACTGAATGACAAGCAAATACCTATCGTTAGTGATACGGCGGTGTGAGTAACGTAGTCATAAATATTTCAGGAGATAATAAGAGTAAATATTATCGTGAATTTACTGCAAATCATATTCAAATGGAAATTATCTTTTCCCTCAACTTTAATATTTAAATTTGATAAACTTTCCTGAAACTGACAAAGTCGCCTGAAGCTAACTAATATTATAAATAAGGAAATAAATACTCGTATAATTGTCTGTCCTTGCTTTTTGATGAATTTTCCTAAAGAGAATGGAATGATCCTGACAATATGTAAAATTTATTATTAAATCACGTCTGAACCAAGCAGAGCCAGGACCGTGCTATGAAATATAAAATTAATATGAATAATATAAAAAATAATATGAACTTACTATTCTCAAATGAACTTATAAATACCAATATTTACTTAGCATAAGTTAGCCTTAAAATCCGATACAACATGATTTTTTTTGTTTTGAGAGTTCAAGGTGACAGTGAAATAATTGCTAATAATGGTGTTCAGTATAACGTACAGCCGGACGTCCGTTCCATGTTGCCTGGTGGATGGAGGTGCACCGCGGTCGAACCCCCACGCTCCCGCCGCGACACAAACCACTCATTACCATAACTAATGTATTTCCTCGTGTTTTGCATAAAAAAGGAATGAACACTAAATGGAACTATTAATTTTCTACCAACGCGTAACGTTTTTTCCAAGGTTTTATCATTTACTAAGAATAGCTCGATAGTATGGAATTCATTAAATAAAGCTCTACTACAACCGCTACTACGTTTAAAGTTCAAAAATATTCAGGCATGTTTTCGTAAAAAAAGTAAAAACATATTTTGAGATCCGAATTATGACTACATTCATTTCTTTGCAAATCTTTGATGTTTTTAAATTTTCTTTTAAATTCGAAAAGGGTATTCTTTTGCCCTCGTATTTAGCTTTTTGCAGAATAAGGAAAATATTATTTATACTCAGTCTAAAAGCTTAGCGCGAGACGCAATCTTTTACTAACATTGTTGGAGTTGGCTTTAGCGCAATAATGTGGATTAAGAACAAATTTCTTTTTAGTCGTATTCTAGACTGAATGTCGTTGTACGTGGCTCTGGTGTATTGGTGAAAAATAAAGCCCTCAAATAATGCAGAGGTTTTGCCTCGCTTATAACGCCATACAGTGGTATCCATACAAGCTGATACAGAATTGACTTTATTTTGAGCCGCTGGCTCGCCCGATTGTCGTTGGCTGCAGTAAACATAGTCAGTTTGACTAAAGCAATAAAAGAAACAAGTGGCGAACAACATTATAGGTGGGAACTGTAATAGATATCTATCTCTTAAAAGCTATTAAAAATATGGAAAATCCATGTTGGCGGCTATTATAACACATTGAACATATGGTGTTAAGTATGACAAGAGTGTCAACGGTAGCCCGACGGGATTGTAAAGTGTCGTAATCTTTACAAACTGTAGATAAATAATAGCAAATATTTGTACGAAACAGTTGTCGCTTGTCACACCATGTTTGTGAAGTAAAGTGGCCCTCGGACTATAGTTGACGTTGGACGTCTCACTAGCTTAATATGTTTTACTAGAAAAATGACATCTTACGGTCATTTAGAGACTCACGGCCGTAGTTTGCCATTGAACTTTTTAGAAATTTCATACAAAATTTATTATTTTACAACATGTATATGTAATAAAGATTTACAATTATGATATAAAACTAAGATATCAAATTCAGAGTAATTGCTCGTGTCATTCCATGCCTAAAAATGATAACAAAATAAATATGTGTACTTTTTTCCAGATTGCACAATGTTAAAAAAAATGAAAAAAAAATATGTATTTGGTGCGTTTAAAATTAATTATTACAGAAATAATTGAAGAATTTTGTTTATATTACATCTTTTATTTCAAAATTGCTTCAATTCGGTTTCAAAAAAGCCGATCAGCTAAAGTATAATTTAGATCAATAACTTCATAGAAATTTTCTATTAAATTTTGACATAAATTATCAAATAATAATAATATTGCTATTTAAAGAACTATGAATACTGTCCGATATTTAGGCTATTAAGGACAAAAATCTTACCCGTCGCGTATCTGGTAACATTCATAAATATCCCGGGTAATTTGTATTTCGAACGTGTGATGGACAGTTGAAAACAATCTATGCGTAGGTCGGTAGGCACGATTCGCTCGAATAGGGTTGATTCGCCACGCACTGTTTAACGAATTCACGTGCATAGTCACTGTTGTCACGTTAGGGCTATTGTAAACATTGCGAGCGTAACTCGTCAGTCACCTACTGATCTGTGTATGCAAACAAGACACATGGCTTTCATTCAGACTAACATATGTAGCTCCCAATATATCTCTCATAGGTTGCCTAGATCGAGGTACCATCATACGATCGAAATTCGATTTTCGTATCTGGCAAAGCATTGTTGAATTTCTGTTCTAAAATGCCTTGTAGTATATGCCTGATATATTTAATGTCAATTGATGGTATGCTACAATATATAGCTTTTATATGATCCGACTATGTCCACGTCAGGAGGAAGAAATTCGCGACAGTAGAAAGAAGATCTAACTTATAGTACAACGACTTCACATGATTTAGGACATTGATTATATTTTTTTCTATTTAATACGAAGCAAAAAGAAACCAAATCAGTAATTACTTGAAAGTTTTTTCCCGCTGTGTGTAGATGGCCTAACCATTCATGAGCCTTAAAGAATTTTAATGTAGTTTCTTTAAAGCAATTATGTAATGTACGTAGTATCAACGTTACGCGATTTAAACACCTCGTCACGCACAGCGGTTAATATTGTTATCCATTATTAGCCGTGCTTTTTATACAGGCAACATTTTATACTGGGTATACCGAAACATCATGGCGTTTTTTGTTGAAAGATAATTTTCTCGCATTGTTAACTGGTTTTCAGTCAATATTAGATCTAAGTACTACGTATTTCTTTATGTCTTAGGTGCGATGCTGTCCAAACAGGGTATCGAGAGGTCAGAGACATTTCTTGTTACGCAATGTTTTAAGGACTGAGAAGTATTGCAACTAAGAATCCAGCTAATAACATTTGGCGTTGATGCGTTTTCAGCCTTTAAAATTGGATGTAGAACGAGCAAAATAGTGAACAGGCGATTTTTATACTAAAAATGATTCTCTAGTATAAATTACAGACATTGTAAAAATTTAAATGTACCTACACGTGAACAAATTCCAAAAAAGGTATATAGATGACGGAGGTGGAGGACGAAGGAGGTGCTATACTGCATCTATATATCGCTCAGTATGTTATTAGAAATCGAGGAATAAGGGAGCGGGCAAGATTCAACTCAATGCTGTTACTTTAAATTTGTTTAAATAGAAAAATCCAATAACGTTTAATACAGACCAGGAAGTAAAACTTAAAGAGTACCTACAGGTGTGTCACAGGACTCATCATCCAGTAGGTGGTTAAACATATTTGTAAGCCATAGGTACAATATTCTATCAGATAGAATCTGAAGTATTCACAGTATACAGATTTCTTAATTTCGAATTTGATTTGCTAGTCCAAATTGCTTAGACACCCGACCATCTCATGTATAAAATGCGATTTTCCCGCGTCTTCCAACAATCAGTTTTCCACGCTTTTGTTCTTTAATACTTTGTCGAGGTACGTTTAACTCGTAACCACGTTGTGTACGTACATGAGTATCCAATTACAGTTCACTTACTATTCATTCACGTTATGTAATTTAAGTGACTAGCAGTGCATAAAATTTATCATCTATCATGTTTATGATCTGAGATCACACGTACTCGGCATTATGAGGATTTGGCATTTGTTCAAGCGTTAAAGTAATAGTTACATAGGGTGTGTTCAGACTGTAATCGGAAACTGAGGCAGGTAATGGCTACGGTGATCACAAACCCGTTAAAAAAAAAGGCGTTTTCCATACGTTCATTGTTATTACAAATATTATGTGGTTTCTATAGAAAATGTCAAAATGTGTGTATTTTTATAGACATTTTAAAAGTTTAAAAGGTGTAAGTTAAAGTAACATAGTTAAAATCATACATCATATATGTCAGCATCCCCAGACAGGTTAGGATATTCTACGATGTAAGTACTAGTTACTCATCTACAAAATAGGGAGCAAGCGATGCAGTTTGTAATCTTTGTTAATTTTAGTATCATTTAGAAACATGAAACCTTAGCAAAGGATAAAGAATTCTTTTCTTAATTTTCATTTAAAGGGGATTATTTAATTAACTTAAGTTTTTATTTTTTAGAACCATTTCTGAAATTAAGACTGACTCGGACATTGTAAATTTCCTTCAGGTACTCTTCTTAAACAGAATCTACTTATTGTAATACGGAGCTAAAAATTATCGTAGAATATGATTTCTTCCCGATTTTTTCATCACGTTTTACCGTTTAGCATCATTCTGTTGTAAGTTGGTAGATACATCAACGTCAAACAAATTAAGTTGTGATGTTGACACATACTTTTATTATCAATTACCTAACGTTTTTAGTGTCTCAATGCCAATAACATGGAGTAGATTCAATTAGTAAATGATGAAAAAATATCCTGTGGAATTTTATTGTATCACAAAGGTGTTACACCTCCATATTTGTAAAGATAATTGTTAAAATAAATAGCAACATATGTCTTGTATGTGACAAAATTATATATTACGTAGCAATATTACATACTTATATTTTATACCGAGGTTTTGGGATGTGTTAATTTCACGTTCACTATCAACTACGGACCAATACCCGTTAGAAATGTAATAAGCCAATACCTTTACACTCTGGCTTTTTTAGATAGACATTACTGTCTTTAGCATAAAAATACATACATTGTCGTGTGTTTTTCCCAAACTATTCTCTTTATATAGCTGTGATAGATTTACGGTGTATTTTAAAAACTTAGGCAGCCATTTTCAGGCACTTCCAAAAACAATTTTTTGGCGCTCGGAATTTTTTTAATGATCGAAACATTTTCTATATATTTTACCATGTCAAATCGAACCAGGATACTCTTAATCTTACATGCAATCATTCATGTTGCGGAATAAAACATTCTTAATCCTGTTGGGTCCGAAAAAAGTCATAATACTTAATACTCTAGCTGCCAGATTTCTGTTATGCGTAACTTTCGTAAAGCTAATTACTACTATTCAAGGTTGGAATTCGCCCTCTACGAATGGAGGAATGAAATTTATTTTCGAATGAAATACTCAAAACAAAAGTTACTGTGCAACGTTGTTTGTTTTACACAATTGTTTTAGGTCAATGTCTAAATATACCATAACGACATATATGATCACAATCTTATCTTATCCTATAGCTCTTGCAAGAATTATATAGTGTTGACGTTAATATCCATTGTAACTGGTCACAAGAAACATACATTCATTTCCATAGAGATATTTAGATTTTATGAGTATCTGGATATTATGGTTTAATATACTTTTTCCATGTTTATCATGGCTAAGGATTCAGTTAAACATATTAACCTAATAAGGATCAAGCGACTTTAAATACTTATATCTGGATTTCTTTATAAAGAAATTATAGCTTTTCTGGTTATATTCCTTTTGATTCTTAAAATGCGTATTTTATTCAAATTGATGCATTAATTTGAAAAGCGTCAGCATTAAATGCTATTTGTAAATTGTAATGAAGTATTCGTATAAGATTTTATTATTATACCTATCTGCAATTAGTAATTCGTATATAATATTAATGCGGATGCGCGTTAAACGGTAAATTTAATTAGTTGGATCCGTAAACTAATACCTATCACATTGTAGATACGAAGATCCAGATGATAGCTACTTTTGGCTTAGACCGCTTTTAAGTTTTGATAAATGCAAGCAACTACGAACCATATATACCTACTTAATGGTTATTTTGTGTATGGATCAACATTAAATAGTCTTGTTTGTTGGTTAATCGATGATAGATCAATTTATGTTTCGGCTAGTCGTAACATGTATTACAAATGCTGTTTTGTGATTAAATAAAAAAGGCGGTTTATATAATATAATATAAAAAATAAGTAGGAAACGCATTTCTTTATTATATTTAAGACATCTATTTATCTTAATAGGAAAGTAATAAGAAGGAAAAATAAATAACATCTGTGAAATTTACCTAATGTCGTTATGCGCTATTATCTACTTTGTTTTATTTTTGTCGATTAGATAAAATATTTTGTCTATTAATGTTAGTGTGGAAGGTTTAAACATACTACGTACAGGGAATTTAATAAGATAAAATTTGTAATAAGAATTCAAACTTCAAATTCAATTTCATCTCGTAAAATAAATAAATGTTTTATGAAAGCTTTTAGTATAAAGCTTTTGCGTCTTATTTTGGTGTTATTTTTTTTCATTGTGATAATTAAAATCAAACATTTAAGTTTTGTACAAAATTAATATAAAGATAAAATAATTATTAAAATATCTACTCACTTTTTTATTCAATATAATGGATTCTCGAAAACACGGAATTGTTTTTCACGAAGCAGAAAATATTCTTTCACAACACTTTTAAGTTAGAAGAAAATAAAATTAAAAAGAGATTGGATTTTTTGCCGCCTATCGTAAGCGACTGTATCTCGTTTTTGATGTCGTTTGAATAAAACAATTTGAACTCACCGCTCGCAATGTAATCGCGCCATACAGGTGCGACACTAGCGACATGACACAAGTTATTTATTATAGTAACGCCATCTATGATCGAATAGCAAATAACAATACGTTCCATTGTCTTACGGATGTACATGGCGCCTTCCTATGGGTAATCATTGTGAGGATATACGGAGTAAAATTGTTTAATAGCAGTTGCTGCTTGCTTTAAACCGTACAATTTATTTTATATTCACTCACAATCATGCCAGTATTCCCAAAGAGGTCGAGATTGTGGAGTAGATTGAGTTATAATTTAACATTTCTATATTGGAAATGGTTTTTAGTCCGACTTAATAGGGGAAAGGAATGTTTATATAGAAAAACTACATGTACTTTGAATAATTCATTATCTTTATTACTTAAAGTATTACTTAATACATCATTTCTTATACTCTATTTCTTAAATGTTTCTTACAGAACAATAAAATATTTCTAATACACATAAAAAAAACGTGCAGAAACTTGAGAAAATGACAATATTACATGGAAAAAACAGTATAAAGAAGAAGTCCACATTCATTTCACAAAAAAATACTATATCATTCATGATACTTTCCTACTATTTCATCTAGTTACAAAACGTAACAGAAGTGTTCTATAATAGCTCCTTGTTTTATTAAAACTATCATGTCATAAAAATAAAAATAGTACAGGAATATTATAAAACTACACTAATATAAATAGTTTATAATCCATCATCTCCAAAATCACAACGTGATGGTGTCGCTTTATCCTTTTTGCTGGGAGATTCTTTACTGGTTTCTAAAAACAAAATATATTTTCAATTTGAAGTAAACAACATATAAAATGTTTATTTGACCCTAAACATGTTATGCAAATTTGTCAAGAATTTTATTACATAATTATACTGTTTTTGTTGAATAGCATATATATTACTACAATGTTAACTTCATTAAAGGTGGAAAGTATCTAAAACATTTTAATATTGTTAAGTGTTTCTTACCTCCTCCGTCAATTAAAGTTTGTTTGATAACTGCTGCATCTTGTTGGGGGAGTTTAATTCCTTGCTTCAGGACCATTGTTCCATCCTGTAAATAAAAGAATATAATATTTATATAGCAAACACTTCAAGAAAACCTTACTCATCTTAATACTGTATGCTCTAAGAAAATCCATAATAATTTGTTGAATCATGTCAATTGTAATTGAATTATATTTAAAAGAAAAAGCCTTTATCCTTTATTTTGTAAAATTTTATATTGTAGTTACCTTCATTTCCACAAGTCCTTTTTTGGCCATAGCTTCAACCTCAGCTTTTGTCATGACAATCTTTTGCACTTTGACCACTTTCTTGCCAATTTGCATTTCACACAGCTCTGCACTACCAACTGCTGGACACATAGAAATTTTGAGTCACCAATGTCATAATTACAAAACACACAATATAGTTTAAAAAGAGAAACATACGCCTGGCATTGACGGGGAGTGGCAGAGCTTTGATTCCTGGTGGAAGTGATTTTACTGGTACCTGAAAGAATTTAGTGCATTAATTATGTATTTGTATCATCAGCAGAACATATATATCCACTTGGTAAGCATCTACAACTGAGAGGGTTTAGGCCTTAGTTCACCATATTGGGCTAGTGAGCTTGACAGACATTTGCTTTCATTTATTTTGATGTTACATTTGAATGTTGATCACAAATTATTGCAATGTGAAAATTACGTACTTTCTTTAGAGTGTGTCCGGTCGGCGATACTAGTACGGTTGGCGATGGTTTTATGAGTTCCTGAAATATCATAATACTAAATTAATCAGAACAACATTATAAGCAATATAATGTGGATTACATAACATATCTAAACAATAAATATGAAGTAATTTGTGTTTTTCTTACCAAAGAAGCACGGTCTATCTTTCTAACTTCATTGATTTTCTCTACACTAGTTGATGGCTCTGATCCTGATTTAGTATTGGTTTCCTGTTCTGATTTAGTTGGTTCACTATCTTCTACATCTTCTTTTTTCACTTTATTTGGTCTGGAAAATAAATAATAGCATTATTATCTAATACATCCATTTTGATTATATTGTATTATTTTTATATGTCAATTTAATTATGCTTAATAAAGATTTAAAGCACTAATATTATTATTTAAAATGATGTGAGGCAAGCTGCGTTTCTATGGAAGTGCCAATACTTGTATTACCATTAGATATACTATACTTAACATATTATACAAGAATATATTACATATGTGTGTCTTTGCGTGGTCGGCCCCTCTTCCTGGGCAGTGTGGCGCCGGTGTTGGCGGGCGGCGTGGGGGGCGGGGCGGCGGCGCGAGACACTGGGCCCGGCTTCATACTGCTCCTGCGCATCTTCGCACGGGGCGGCTGGATATCACAATACAATCGAATAGACTTAAGCACAGACAAAATAATAAAAAATATGAAAACTATATTTTTAAGTGCATATCAAATTCAGTACATAAACGATACAATAAATTGAATAGCATGTAATTGACATTATAGTTCAGAGAACAATAGAAAATTGTGATTACAATCAGCGAAATCTACACCATACTTGACATATATATTATTTTAGTTTCATAAAATGGTATATATAACTTAATCATATATTTGCAGAACTGGTATTAGCTTTTTTTGGTGTGTATTACCTCTGGAATTCTTTCAATTTCCTTGAACTCCTCATCATCGTCATCGTCTAAGTCATCTGAATCTTCTTCCGACGTTTCTGAGTCCTGCGAACTGTTAGAAATAGTGCTTAGATATTGGTGCCTCACAACATGTCCATTGTATATTATATACAACAGTCTATGCAATATTCTCTATGATGTTGCTTACCTTTCGCGAATCATTTTGGCGTAGTCCTTAATTTTAGACGGCCGCGTCGAACGACGTACTCCCTCTTCCACATTACTCTTTTCAGCAGTCCCATTTTTCACTATACTCTGAAATATATTTTGAATTATATCAAAATGTTCAGAATACATTTTTGTTCACATAAAGCAAAATGCTGCTGGTAAGTATTGAATTTTATGCTCCCAAAAAATATGCAAATGTTTACCTTATCCTTCTCGTTATTGGTTTTGTTGTCTTTGACATCCTTAGGTTCTTTATTTTCTTTGGTGATGAGCCTGCGTTCAGGCACTTTCTTTTCCAGCACTGTCACCTTCGTCACAGCTGGAGGTTTTTTCTCTTCTACATTCCTGTGAATGTAAGAGAAAAGCCATTAGCCATGCGAAAAATATTTTTAAAATTTTTATTGTTGCAAAATGCACATACATATTATTATGATCAATTTTATACCTTAACTTTGGTGTTGATGTGTGAATTTGTGGCCGCCTATTTCTAACGGTGTCTAAGCTTTTAGCAGTAACCTTGACGATATCACTGCGCGTGTTTGTCTGTAAACGAAATTTCTTTATTACAATATATATCATCACCACATATGTCCCACTGCTGGAAATCGGGCTCCTCTACAACTACAGTTACATTCAATTATATGCATCAAATCTATACAACTTACCCTTGTTAGTTCTTGCAGCTCTTTCTCTAATAAACGCAGAGACTTGTCATTCGCTCCTGCAGAAGTTGAACTCTCTACTTTATTTACAATTTTCTCCTTCTTTTCAGATCCTAGAAAAAAAATTACATGTTTATGTATTGCTTCACTAGTTAATTCAATTTGAAAATTGTATATTTTTATAAAATTAAATAGAGTAAAATTCGAACGGAATGAGAAATTAGAGGAAGTGCATTTATTTGTAGGCTTCGGCTTTAGAGATGTCAAAGGATGGTTGGTGTGAAATAGATGAACTTGAGGTTAATCATAATTAGCGATTCATTAGGAAGTCTTAGTGCTTACAAGTATGCTAGAAAAAGCATTGATATTATTATTTTTTCAAAAAAAATATTAATGCAAGAATAATTTAAGGTTAGGAAGCTAAAGATTGCGTTTAAAGACTCTGCCTCCCACAATGAGAGACAGGTGTGAGTTTTGTGTTTATGTATTAAATTGGTAAGTATTACCATTGTCTTGGAGCTTCTGTGTTACTTTTCGCTTGATTTCTTCGGCTTTACGTATTATACCGACTGGCTGTAATGGAAGTAATACATTTCTTCAGTAAAAATTCACAATTTAATCATCAAAATGTTAAGATTCAACCACTTGTAAAATTCAGCGATGAAAATAACGATAACATTTTTTGAAAAACTATACTAAATGTTATGTGCCATGTGTTGGCATATATTATTTAACATTAAGCTACTCCCATATTAGTGGAGAGTTATTCACCTGGCCATCAGTTTTTTCAATAATTTTAGCGGCAGCTGGGGACTCCGGCTGGCTGTCAGTATCTGGCTTGTCCGGAGACTTCTCGCTCTCTTCAATGGTCTCCTTATTTGACTCCGGTAAAGGATCTGTTGGTACCATATCTGCGTACGTATCCATTTCACTGTCTGTGAACAAAATGAAATTTAAAGTTTTTTTGGATTTTAAGTCTTTATTGTTTAAATTACTCAACTCTTACGATTTAGTACTAGTATTTGATTGTAAAGGCAAAAAAATATTCATATTTTTTCAATAATATCAAGTAATAAATATCATAACAAAAACATTTACCTTCAGAGTTTGTGTTTTCTAATTTCTCTTCAGCCTCTGCTTGGTAATTGGATAGCTGAAAGTCAATAACATACAAAGTTATACGACAATATTATGTAAATAAAGTGTAGGAATTTATAAAAAAAAAAACAAATCATACCATAAACTCATCAGCTTTTTTAATTTCCACCACCATCTCGCCATCTTCCTCTTTTACTGAAAACATGACAAAGGGTTAATAAAGTGAAAATCTAATAAATGCAGGCTTTCATAACTATAAACGAGAATAATATTTACGATTGATTGCATTGTCGTCATCATCTTCCTCTCCTTCCAATTCCAGTGACGACTCGTCTGGTTCCATTGACTGTTAAAATAAATAATGTTTAAATTGCATAAGTTTCATATGAAAAAAGTAATAAGGCATAAAATATTATTAAGGCATATAATAAAATATTACATCAGGAAAAGTTTTGAATAAAAAATTTCGTAAAAAGGAAAAAAAAAAATTGTCTATGGTTCGATACGTCACCTCTGAGCGCAATTCTTCGTCGTGGGCGACTGTAAGATGGTTGTCCAGTTTGGCCTTGGTCGTAAATATCAGCTCGCAATAATCACACATGAACTCGGAACCTGTACATTCACCTTTTATTAAATATAAAAAATTTAAATAATATTGTTATTATAAATACTTTATACAGGGTGTATTTAGACCGTGATCGAAAACTGAGGCAGGTAATAGCGAGGGTGATTACAAACCCCCTGGCATTAAAGAAAATCCCGACAAACAATAAAATTTTTGAGGTTTTCCATACAAACCACATACTTTTAACACCGATGGTTGTGTGGAAAACGTCAATTTTTTTATTTTTTGTCGCGATTTTTAATATCGCCACTGGGTTTGTGATTACCCTCGCTATTACCTGCCTCAGTTTTCGATCACGGTCTAAATACATCCTGTATAATTAAGGTAATTAGTAAATATGATAATGAGTATTGGTACTTTAAAGAGGTAATATAATTAAACTGATCATTATACTCAAAGATAATTGTGTTCAATGAAATTGCTATTTTCATTTTTAATATATTTTGAACTACTTTGACTAAGTTTTTAATTTTAGGCTAAGAGGCCATTCGGCTACGATGTAAGCAGTAGAGGGGATTTAGATAGTGACTTCGTGAGCAATCTTTTTTCTTTTTCGTATTTTCTACAATATTTAGCCCATTAATTTAAACCAATAATTAAATATCTGGACGAATGCTTACGTAATCATGGGGAATCGAAAAAATATTAGTTAACTTTTGCTTATTGTTGAGGAAGTTAAAATCCTGAAAAAAAAAACTGCTTACGTAATAATGAAAATTTCAAACGCCGATATAACTTAACGAATTTAACTCCGAATATTTTAATATAATAATAAAGGGCTATAATTTATAATAGTCCATAATTACCTTCCTATTGAATTAACTCACTCCGAGCGATTTAATGAGGTAAAATATTATAGTCAATATATTTACCACTGGCATGCGACTTGATGTGCGTGGTGACGGCCTCCACGTCGTGGAACTTCTCCTGGCACAGCGGGCAGATGAGGTTCTGCGTGGCGTGAATGGCCGAGTGGTAGATGAGGTCGTCCTGCGAGCCAAAGTGCGCGGCGCACTGCTCGCAACGGAACTCCTCCACCTCGCCGAACGGGCCGCGACGGTTCCGGATTATACCGCGGTGTTTCATGCGCAGATGTCTGGAATAGATAATTAATGTAAGCATCTTCTTCTTCTTCGTGTTCTATTTCCAGTTTATTTGCCGTCGACGCAGTATGTTTTATACTTCCATACATCCTTATCAGCCGTCATGTCTTCATTCACCCCTTTCTCAAGCATGTAAAGTCATAAATAATATATCGAAGCAGTGATAGCCTCGAAGTTTAGGCGCGCGGTCGAGATTCTCGGCGGCCGCGGTTCAAACCCCAGGTACACATTTCTGACTTTTCAGTCATGTGTGTGTTGAGTGTTCACAATGAGTTATCACTTGCTATATGTGAATGGTGAAAATAAACATCGTGATGAAATCTGCACACGTAGTTCTTAGGAATTTCTTAGGTGTGTAGTCCGCCAACTTTTTTTTTTTGTTTTTGTTCTCGGGGGGAAAGCTGTTTATGGCTCTACTTACTACCGCCAGCCCGGGGGAGGGGGGCGGGAAGTGTATGTCGGGGTCACCGGTCTTCCAGCCCGGCGCGCGGCGACGTCATATCCGCACAGATGTTAGTGCTGGGCTGGGTCCCTAACAAAATCCCTAAACCGGCATACCGACCAAAACCCCCGGTGGCCATCTCCGCGCCGAGTGATGCGACCACGGTACGCAGGCGTTATCCGCAGCCGCCCGGTGCGCCTCCGAGACGTAAATGTCTCGGCCGTCTCGGAGTTTTAGGGGTACAATTGCACCCCCACTATCTTGCTTCGGGCGCCTCGGTTGTGGATGGGCGCCCGCGACGTACACAGGCCACAGTGCCGCCGCTCCTCTCGGGGTCACTTTCAGTGAGGACGCGCTGCCCCCACAGCACGTCCAGCGACCCCATAGTCCGCCAACCTGCACTAGGCCAGCGTGGTGGACTAAAGCCTGAACTCTCTTAATGGTAGGGGACGCCTATGCCCAGCACTGGGAGGTATATGGGCTGATGATACTGATGTTATGTAAAAAAAGTTTGCATATTTTATTCACAAATAGCACTTCACCTGGTATAATGATGCGACTTGACGAATGTCTTGTCGCAGTACTTGCAAGGGAATGTCTTCGCTCCAGGATGCGAACGCACGTGCTTCGTCAACTTCGACACCGACGAGAATCCTGAAAAATCGACTACAATTATATCAAATGCTACATAAATGTGTATCGCAAGCCCTACAATGCGCATGTTCATAGCTTTCGAATAAAATTATTGCAATAAGAGGCTCTAAAGTGGGATCTTCGGTTGCATTTTCCACTCACGCTCTGCACAATAATCGCATGTAAGATCTTCCTTCTGATGGACTTCCTCATCCAGATGTTTTTGAAGACTTGTCTTGTCTATGAATCTGTGAACCATAAAATTTATTTTAAAATGTTTGCTCAATAAATTTCCACATGAGAAAAAACAAGCGCTTATGCAAAACAAAATGCAAAATAAAAGATGAATGAAATGCCACTACTACTGAGTATTGTAGAAAGGGCGTATAGCCGTTATTATTTTCAGTGATATTGATTTTCCTTCATACAGTTCCATTATCTATTTCTGTGACAAATTAAATGTAACCCTCAATTATGCATACAGAGCCGCCCTTTCTACAAAAATGCAGACTAATCAATAGGAATGCTCACGTCTTTTCGCAAATGTTACAGACGTATTCGACCTTTGGCTTGGGCCGTACATGTTTGTTTCGGTGTAGTTGCAACTGGCTCGGCGACAAGAACGACGCCGGACAGTTTGGGCACATATGTAGGGGCAAATCCGCGTGCGCTGACTGAAAATACAGTCACAAAACCATATGGTACCATATCTATACGTTCTACAAATTTATTTTGGACTGCGACATACTAATTTATTTAATGTACTAGTAAAATATCTAAAGTCTGTTTTTGGTCCTTTAAGTTTTAATCAATACTAAAAATACTACTAAAATATACCCAGTTCGTTTTGATATACCTTTTCATGCCTTTTAAGTTGTATGTGCTGGTTAAAAGATTTGTCACACGCAGCACATGGGAACGGCGGTTCATTGGTGTGTCGCGACTGATGAACGTTCAGTTCGTGTTTTGTAATGTATTTACTGCAACATAATTTACTTATTATCATTTATTCAAGATTGTCTTTGGTACATTCCAACAAAAATAAAGTTAGAAATTTTTATTTTTTAAACTTGTTGTTTTTTCTTGAAATAACTACGCTAATGATTTATTTACTAGTATGGACTGAATATTAGGTATATATTTTTTTTCAATAACGGGCAAAAAAAACTAATTTAGTAAGTTACTGCTGTTTCAGAATGTGTTGAGAACATCATCCTTGAAGAAGAATCGACGCAACAAACCATAGAGGAATTGTAAATCTCTTTTTTACATTTCGACATTTTTATTCTGATTGTTCAGTTAACATCATCATGATACTGTAATATTTTTTTTCTTACAAAATGATTTATGATGATATGATATGAAGAAGCAAATAAGCAGCTTGATATAAAAATTGTAACATCTAGTGAAGGGTTTAATGCATTTCATAGCATAAACACATTTGCACCCAGGATCATATAACTAATAATTTAAAAAAAAGCACAAATAAAGAATGTAAAATATTGTCTGGGTTATTTGTTTAAAATGATTTCAATGATGCAAAAATGAATTAAGATTATGTCTAAAATTACGTAAATACACTCATACACATTGTATAGTGAGCCAAAGCTATACAGTGAAAATGATGAAAATAATTTATTGAATCAGTGTACCGACACATGTCGTTCAGATTGAATATTTATTCAATTGTACCAGAAAAAACTTCCTACTGAATAATAAGCACCTCTATTGCTGTCTATTATAATCTTAAAAGTCGAGATTGTTATTACAGCAAACAAGAAATACGTATTTTTTTAAATCTGGCATTATATGACAATTTATACGATGTATATGAATAGTACTTTTAAACAGCATTAAGTTACTTACCAGTCAACTTTGTCAACGTCTACTGTCTTCCGCTTGTGTTTAAGTTCCTTGTGCATTTCCAGCTGCTTTTGTGAAGTAAATATGCACTTGCATTCAGTGCATGACCAACAAACTTTCCTCACTATTTCAGAGTGTGGTTCCACTGTAACCTCCTCTACGGGGAGGGAAACTGCACGGATCATGGTAATAGGCATAATAACTAATTAGAACATACAATATGTATGATAAATCATAAATACAATACATATTTTTCTTTTAAAATACATATTACATTGATAATGTCTATTGGGAACATGCATTCACAGTCATTTCAATAATCAACAGTATGTATGTAAATGCTGAATTAAAACATACTAAGGCAAAAAAAATCTTACCTTGGCACAAATTTTAAACAAATGCAAAAATGTAGCTTGGAAACCCTTGAAAAAAATTACAGCAAAATAAAAAAATAATAAATCTAACTGGAATGGTCTCATTAAAAAAAAATGCAACACAGAAAAAAGGTCATGAAAGCCATGAACACACGCAAATAAGGTAAAAATAAGAAAATACATTTAATATATAAATCTATAGCCCTAAATTCACTTATTTAGGAACTATAATGACTTTACATGTAGAAAAGAGGGATTGCAATTTGTTCAATGCAATAACTGCATTAGTATTAATGGGAAGCAATCATATGGAACTCATCTTATTCCTATATAACATAAATTAACTATGTCATATTATATATGATCAAGAAGTAACACATTTTATGAAGATTGTAAAACATCATAAATTCATAAATCTTTTTTTTTAATTAGTAATAGTTTCTTGACCTTACCATTAGTCATTAATTCAGAATAATTTTCAGTATTTAAAAAATGAACTACAACTTTTTTATGTTTAATTCTTTAGGTTAAAATGTTGTAAAACTTTTTATTCTAAGTGTAGGCAACTTTAAATCCTCACTATTGCTAAAGCATAGCATAGTAGCTCTTCTACGACATCATATATAATAACAATTGCAATATCAAACATAACACATTATACAAGCCTGATATTAGTTACCTTTGGGACCTCTTTTGGCCTTAGACTTTGGTGTTTCTTCTTTGTCAGTGATCACTTTAATAGAAGTATTCTTTGTTCCTTCATCTGACGTATCTCCAATCTAAAAAATGTTGTAGTTATAAAGTTTCAGTTAACTAATACAACATTTTTATATTTAATTTCATACATTATAATATTAGTGAATCTTGAAATATTAAAAAATATATAAGGATGATATTTTTGATGATTCAGTTTTCATTTATCCCATTATCTACATTTTACAAGTACAGCATGTTAAGTTTTATTGTAATATGTTTTTATTAAATAAATGTTTGTTTTTTACTTTTAATCATTTGTAATAAACATTATTTTATTATAACTTTTCAAAGCAAACCACAAATTTACTTTTGTTTCAATTCAATCAACGTTAGTAGTTGGTAATACATAAATAAATATAAATTGATATGCAAATATGTGGAAAACTAGAAATATAAAATTCTTGCCTTTATATTGAACACATTTTCATCATCTTCTGCATCAGTATCGGATAATTCCTGGGTTGTCACCTGCACGGTAGTTCCCCCATCCATCACTGCTTTCACAACTGCTACCTCATTTGATTGTTTACCAACACACTCTTTATGGACCTAAAAGAATTAAAAATACTTACAAACATGAACTGAAGTCTGAATGAAAAATAAATATGTATGCTATTCTAATATAAAATGAATTGTTTACTTTTTTTAATAGTGATGCTTATTGAATATTCCAAACTAATTAACAATATATAAAATTTTATGTGTTGAAATAAATATTTGATTGCCATACCTTATTCAGCTTACTGGGCCATGTGATGGAGTCTAATACTGAGCCTGTTCGAATGTATTGCAGAATATTTTCATCTGCTTGTCGGCATATGCGTTTGTATTCATAGCTCACATCCATAAAGAATTGACACCGTCCACAGATGTATGTGGGCATCTTATCTGATGGGAATACCTGATTGCAATTGTGACAATAATTCATTATTTTCTGATAAAAATATAGTGTAAATATACAATTAAAACCAAATGGACATGTTTTGCAACATTAATGAGGTGTCAGTATGCCAATTTGTTTACCAACATTTATTAAAATATCAATATTTTATATGGAGTTGAAATAAAGTAAAATACTCTATATTTTCTATTACATTTACAATTTTTCCAAGGAAACATCCTGTCTGCTTTGCTCGGCAGATGGCGGTTCTTAAAATGTAGGATGTAGAATTCTATTTTAGCTTACATTACATGTGTAAGTTAAGAAAATACGAATTTACTTCACATTAGAGTGAGAATTAGACTTGATTGTTACATGGAATGAGTGTATTTATTGCATCTATTTGACGCTAATACATTTTACGTTGGCAAAAGTAATTGGTTATAGATGGCGTCTAGTCTCTTTAATATCACCCAAATGGCTACGTATTGATTAAAATTATATGATACTTTCGCTTACCTCAATCCCAACAGAAGACAAGATTTTTAGCGGGAGAGAAACTGCATTTTTTGTTATTCGGCTCTTCTTGTATAAACTTGTTAACGGATCGTCTTGAGATAAACAAAACCGACAAACTTTTAAAGCACTTAAAGATTCTTTCCTCGACTCCATTATATCTAAGTTTGTTTAACACTAGAAAACCAATCATAAAAGGTTGATAGATATTTTGTCCACTATAACCTCTACATTACACTGATTAAACTACAATAGCAACTAAAATGATTATCGACACTAGCGCCGCAAACAGAAATGACGCGGTGGGAGACGCCAACATACAGCATTCCTAGCGGAGAAAAGATAAATATAATGCACACTAGCGCCAACATCACGTACTTGCGGTTACTCCACAATAGATGCTGCTAGTAGTATTTTTTGACAAACGATATTTAATTTTGAATTAACTGCCGTATTTATTGTATACTAAACAATTAATTACAATAAGAAAAATAAGTGATAAAAGTTATATTTTAATTACATATCGTTCTAGCCAAGTAGTCCAGCTACATTATTTGGTATAATGCTAGAGGACTACTCAGTAACTTTATGCCTTGTTCTTTTTCATTTAGTTTATCAACGATGTCGGCCTATCTATAATAACGCTTGTAATAAAATTATTCTCTAGTATAAATTTGTTTATGCTTACAAATCTAAGAAATTCCTAAAAACTTGTTGGTGTGCAACCTTCTTACGATGTTTCCCTTAACTGTTAAAATACATTAATGCTTTATTTGAATACCCACATAGCATTGAAAAGTCAGAGGTGATCAGGTGAGTGCCTGGGGATTGTATCTGCGACTGCCGGGATTCTCAACCACGCGCCAATAATTCGAGGCTTCCACTGTTCATTCAAACTTTATTTTCGTATTGAGGCGATGGTTATCCAGCCAATGTTATTGTCAAGCTTGGCGCGACATGACAGCTAGATACAAAAGAGACTCTTTGGTCATGACTCATGAATAATATCACATGAAGCAAAATGGTACCTGAAATAAAACCAAAATTTTGTTGACTCAAATCGTTGGCGTAATCAAAAAAATTTATGCAGTTATTGAAGTCCAATCATTAAATATTTTTACCGAGACAATATCCGCACATAAATAAAAATGAGAGGTGCATTGCTGATATCAAATAAAGTTTTGTGGTGTATAATATCACGTAACAGCTCCACTTTAGATATATTTTTTAAATCTAACGAGTCCAGCTAAGGATTCTAATTTTTATTACATATCATGATTTACAAATTTGAATTTGTGTGTAGATTTTTCCCGTACCCTTGACCTTTATTTTCCATTAGGTAATGTTATCATTCTAGTTCAGAACTATGATAATGATGGCATTTCTCAATAGATAATAAAGTATGGCTTTGCATGTTTTATGATCAAATATGCGTGGTATCGCCTAATTATAATGATTAAGCATGACTTTATCGCTTATCATCGCTGATTATTGGGCTAATAGTATTAACAAAATAAACTGTGCAGTAAGAGTCAAGAAAAATATCGACTCGCAGTGGTCTTGTGCGTAATATGTCGAAATAATTTAATGTGTCTATTCAAACTTTATCGTTATGGAAAATAAGGGACTTAGAGGTCGTCACTCGTTTCACTGTGATAATAATGAACGAGAAAGGCGCTTTTTAAATAATACCTCCCCACTGTGAGTATTTATCACTTATTTAATCGGGGATATCAATCAATAAGTACCTATACTACTAATTTTTAATGTTTGTTTTTACACACAATATAAACATTTATCACACTTTATAATAATACTTAAAATTACAATGAATATTTTGTTATTATCATTTTTTTTAATTCATTGAAATATTTTTTAGCGTATCTGTGTGTTATTTGAATACAGTGTTTTCTAAGCATACACCCACATTCATATTAACCCAAACATAAGAAATAATATATTATGATACTGCATACAATCGATAAGATAAAAATCTATATCCTGTATTAAATTATGTTAAATCAAAATGCGACGGGTATCAGACTTGTAGCCACTGTGTAATTTCGTTATAATTTTGAAAACAAGTAAATCCATTAAAATTTATTTTAAAAGCGATTTAAACCTTAATTTAAACTTAACAAGGAAATGGATAAGGATTTTAATTTGCAATAAATTGTCTTTAGACGTCGTCCGTATTCTCTGGCAAATCTTGTCAGTAATAACAGAAAGAAGAGTAGTGATGTCTACGAATCTGTTTCTGTTAACAATGAACCTCCAATTAATACGGAGAAAGCACTCGTCCATTCATCTTTAATTCCTCAGGTGAGTTTATTCATTTATTACTGTATGTTAGATATTAATTAATGTGAACCTCCCAGGATCATATTTTGGTCGATACAAATAGCCTGAGGATGACTGGAAAATGAGAGGCAACAGGGTCGATATACACCGAGGTTTATGTTTGTGTGAAACATATACAAAGTCTTATCTGTGGTCCAGTTCTTGTAAGATTTAATTTGGTTTGCCTCTTGCAGTTTATAATTTGAAACAATCTAAGTCAGAAACATATCGTTAACGATTGATCAAATTTATTTAAAATGAAAATTATTTACGCAAACGCTTTAAATTATAGCACGGAATGAATCGAATTTTCCAGTACATTTAATATCACATGTTCATGGCTATGATATCATAACGTTATGTACTGATTTTACTTAATTTTAATGTGTTATTTTTTATAATCAGTCCTACCTTGTCTACCTTGTCTCTTGTAGTCTTTGTAGCGTGAATTATGTATTTCGATAAATGATGCAATAATTCAAAGTTCTTATAGTGTAAAATATGTTTTAGATTACCAGGATAGAAGAAAATGTTAAAAAGACCAAAGGGAACAAAATTAAAATTTCCATCGTCCTCGTTGAAGCTCGGGGTCTACCTGAACCACCAGAAGATGGTTATGCCCATTCAGTTTATTGTAAAATTAGGTATGTAGCCAAATTTTGATTTATGAACTTAAATTGACAGCCCCGTGGCGCAGTTGGCTAGACACCAGCTTGCGAAACGAGTGGCCGCGGGTTCGATCCCCGCACCGAGACAAATATTTGTGTGATCCACAAATATTTGTTTCGGGTCTGAGTGTTAGTGAGACCGAAAAGTCTCTCGTAGTTTCTGATACCCACGACACAAGACTCGTATCTTAATGTGGGGTCAGGACTATGTGAGTGACTGTTGGGTGTATTTATTTATTTAAAATTACCCAGTGACTTTCTCGTGGTCTAACGGACCAAATGAGTGACGACGGATCTTTGAAGAGATCTTGAGTTCGAATCACGGACCAGGCATAGTATTAAAATGAAAATGAAGCTGCATAACGGCGAAGGCTGACCTGATACGTGAATTAAAAAAAAAATGGCGGAGGGGGATGCTTATTAGACTTCCGGGAATACAGCTTTGAGTGTCTATGTAAATATCTTTGTAGTACCAACAATCCTTCTTAACAAGAAAGCCTGATGTAGATTGACACAAAGATGTCCTTCCTTCAGATTTTAATAATGCGTCGATTTTATGTCATCGAAAGTGGAAATGATAGGTAATATTATATCATCACGCGCTGGCAAATTATAAGTAAAACCCAAGGTTAATGATATTTCAAAATTAAATACCTATCAATATCTGGATTATACCTTATGAGAGAGACAAACGAGTGACAAACTTCTAAGCTTAAGCCTTAGTCTATCAGGTTGGCTTACTAGAGAAACTAGAGACTACGGGTTCGAACCCCGCACCAAGACAAATGTTTCTGTGCTCCACAAAAGTTTGTTTCAGACCTAATAGTTTTAAAAGCGAGAGGTCTTTTAGTAATTTATGATACCTGCGATACGAGTGTAGCCTCTTAGTCTGAGTATATGACCGTTAGGTGTGTTTATTAAAAAACATGCTGATAAAATTTAATATTGCATAGTCTACGTTACCAAGATCTTCACCTCTTCATCATCATCCATATCCGAAGAAGCCAAATGCATTTTTAACTACCGTACCTTTAAAATATGGTTATGGGCTATAAGTAAATTTGTATGTTCATATGCAGACTTGGAACAGAAACTATAAAATCGAGAGCTGTGCCGAACACGCGTGTTATAGAATGGAGAGAACGAATTAAACTACAGTTACATGAAGACCATGTGTTAAGAATATCCTTATGGGACAAGGGAAAGCGAAAGAACTTCATGGGCAGGTACAGGTGTAAAAAAAACAGCTACTTGATAATGGAAACTGTTTAGTTTTGGGTAGAGTTATTTAGAGTAAATAGTGTTAACTGTATGTAGGTATATTTCAGGTGCTTTACATTTTTAATAATTATAATTTTCTTTTCAATAATTTAAAAAGTACCTAATGGATAACCACGTTATTTTACGTTAGACAAATTTTGAGTTACAGGTACAGCATTATGTTATGTAAATAATAGGGTGCGCTTAATTACAGAGCCATTTTAATTACAGAGCTTTAGCACCTCTGTATTCGTACTCAGCTATGCTTATGACATATTTATTATTTATTATATTCGTAAACAACGTACTTACGCCATTATTTCCCAAGTTGTGTTCTAGATTTAACGCAGTTGGAGATGGAGCGTACTCATGAGATTTGGCAGCAGCTCGATGATGGATACGGCTCCGTGCATTTGTCTGTCACGATGTGTTCGGTTGCTAGTGCAGATGTATCGCCCACAACTTCACAAAAAACTTCGGACAGCCTCGATAAACATGTTTGTATATAATTTACATCTCTTAAAGCCCAGGAAAATACCTATAATTTACTCTTTATATATTTTAGATATACAGACTCTACACATCGTAGATGTCATAGCTTAGGTTTAAGGGACATAATAATCTTTGCTTAGTCTGTGATACCTACGGGCACGGAATAAGAGATAATATATATGAGCTGCTTTAGGACATCTTTATTTGTTACTTATGTTATCCTGAATAACCTGTTAAATTGAATGGAATGTTTTCACCAGCATATCTCATTTTAAAAGTATTATTTCACAGGCCTTTTTCAATTTACAAAATGATTGGAAAGTGGTAGGAGAATTGCACGTGAAAGTGTTGGCAGCGAGAGGATTCAGCGGGAAACCCAACGCGTACTGTATACTGGAATTGGACAATGAAAGAGTTCAAACCCCCACGGCACGTGGAGCGGAACTGGCTTGGAATAAGTCTTATGTCTTGTAAGTGAGATGTTCAACATCAAAATAATATAACAACCGTTTTTTATTCTTCAATGTTAAAGGGATCATGCTGTTATGTGCAGGGCCCCCTCAGTAGTAAACGTCGAAATACAAATATTGTTTTCAATTAATCACAATTAATTGGTAGCTTTCTTCGGTTACGATAGGTATTATTCATTTTAGTTATTCTTGGAGCCAGTCAAAACACATTAACTCCAGCAAATTCGACCTAGGATTATTATTACCATCATCAAATCACTACACAAAAGTAATATCTGATGTTCGTTTTTCTAAGACATTGGTGCTATTCAGAATTGTGCCGGGTATACGGTAATTTAATGACAACGGCTAGAGACGACATATTTGTTAAATACGAAAGTGTCCCCTTTTTTTGATAGCAAGTCGAATTATTCTCCCCAACTTATATATTTCGGTAAAGTAATCAGTTTTACTTTGCTTTCACATGATTGAATCAACCATTTAGTGCTATTTTAATGTGTTTATACATATATCACTATTTACTACTATTATTCTCCTTTCATACAGCAGCGAGGAATAGCGTTATACACTTATCTATTGAGTAATAAAATAAATTTATAGATATATTTTGGCTTAACTATTACAAAAGCCATTTATATTTATTTTTATCGTGTGTTATTATTTATTAATTCTATATCTCCTTGCTATCCCCTATTATCACAATTTTATCTTTTTTCAATTTTGTTGTAAACGTCTAAATAAGTGTTCTAATTGTGTAATTTAATGATGCAAGGTAATTTTCCAGTAATGTTTACGATATAGCGTCGAATTTGGATCTTAAAGTTTATGAGGACTCGTTAAAGAATAATATATTTAGCGATTCACTCGGAATAGTCACAATACCACTGTTGAGGATATGCAACGGTGAGACGAGATGGTATGCACTAAAAAATAAAACGAAAAAGAGTATTGCAAAAGGAAATTGCCCTAGAGTGCTACTTGAACTTTCCGTATTCTGGAATCCTGTAAGTATATTATGTAGTTAGTGGATTGTTTTTTTACCAATTAAATAATCCAAACGTCGTTATATAAGGTTTTATTTGATTATTTCCAAACCAAGGGAGTTAGATTACAAGTGAGTTATTTATTAAAATGAATTTGGATCTCAACCATAATAAGACACGAAAACTTTCCGAATAATATTAAAAAAAAGGCAGTTGTATATTAAGGCTATTTAATATTCTTATGCCATTGACTAAAATTTAAAAGATATTTATACTATAATCGTATATTTCGTGTTTAGGTAAAAGCGTCAATAAGATTATTCCAGCCGAAAGAAGTGAAATATGTAAAAAAGACACCAAGGTTTGACGTAACTCTAGTGTACAAAAACTTAGATTTTGTCAGAGACACATTCCTTCTCTTGATGAAGATTAACGATATATATAAGTAAGTAAAGTACTTTAAATAAAATTTATTAAATAATACTTAATTGACATAGTTGTAATTAAAAGTAATGTCAAGTTTCTTGCCGATCCTTCTCCACAGCCAACAAATGTTGCGAATGCGTGTAACTTATTTAAACAAACGATAACTTGTAAAAGTGTAATTTAATAAACAATATGTTGAGGCTAATATGATTATTTCTGCTGTAATTGTTGTTCAAAATTGTGTTAATATGTTGTTTTTTCACGCTAGACAAGCGTTCGAGTGGGAAAGACAAGACCTATCTGCGATGGCTTTGCTTGCATGGATAACGTTCTGTAGTCTGTTTCAATTATGGATAGTGCCGTTTGTACTTTTGGTGCCTTTCTTATTTTTCTGGGCGACAAGTAGTACGGATCGTAAGTAATTAATTAATCTTATCCTTCTATTTATCTACATAGATATCATTGATATGATAAAACGTTTATGAGTGAAGAAGTTGTAAAAATATTTTGATCGGAAGTAACTATTTACGATTATATATCTATAATTATAAAGTACATATTTACTATTCTATTGATTATGTAGGTGCATAGATCAAGTTTAGCCTCCGAAACTTTTCTAAGGACTTGATTTTTATAAGCATTTAAGAAGCACATAAATTGGAGATAAAAATATATAAAAGTAGAATCTCATCCAGTACTAGCAGGTAATAAGAATAAGGCGAAGTTTCGATCAGTTTAATTATCTTTTACTAGCGACCCGCCCCGGCTTCGCACGGGTGCAATGCTGATATTTAATGGATGTTATCATACATATAAACCTTCCTCTTCAATCACTCTATCTATTAAAAAAAACCGCATTAAAATCCGTTGCGTAGTTTCAAAGTTTTAAGCATACAAAGGGACATAGGGACAGAGAAAGCGACTTTGTTTTATACTATGTAGTGATTTATTTATTTTTTAGATGAAACTACGTTTATGACGAATTACAGTAATACCCTCAACTCACCAAATGACCCAGATGAAAACGACAAAGAGCAAAGCGATAAAAGTATTAAAGGAAAGCTACAAGATATGGCTGAGAGTACAATCATTGTTTCAAATAGTGTAGAGTATTTAAAATCTTTTGGAGAGAGGTTGTATAAGTAAGTAACTTTCTTTTTATTTATTCCAATTTTTCAGCAAGTAAAGTTTATGGATTTTAATGTTATAAATAAATGTAGTTTTGATACTCTAAGGATAGCAACGTAACAACGTAATACTTTTATTAAGCACAATTACTTTCACTATTACACTTCTATTATTTGTTTACAATCTTGCATAGGTAAATATGAATGGTTTAAAACTTTCGGTACAGAGTGATGACTATGTACACAAATATCCTACCACCAACAATAACCTTCGCTATCTTTTTAATTACACCTAGGTATATTTGTTTATACGTAAAAACCGACTTAATCTAATCAATCTTTTTGCATATGCTGTTTTTTTGGGTAGTGATAGTAATTAGTAGAGGTCCGCTCGAGAGCGAAGGCTGCTTATATGGTATTAGCAATCTGAAATGGTAATGAGACAAATGATGACCTCGAGGTTTAGGGGCACGGTTAAAAATCGAAGCGGTCCCGGGTTTAAACCCCAAGCACCTCTAACTTTTCGAAGTTATTTGTGCATTCACAATGAATTATCACTTGCTTTAACGGTGAAGGAAAACATCGTGATAAAATCTGCACCCCTTAATCGTTTTTGGGATTTGACGATATGATTTTATTTTATTCTGTTGCAGCTTAATGACATTTAAAATGCCGTTTTTGAGTTTTTTGACAATGGTCATATTATTGGTAGCAACATTGCTGCTGTATATAATACCGCTAAAATATTTAATGATGGCTTTTGGTAAGTATGCTTTATATTATTATAGGTTACATTTATAAATTTGATCTTTTAAACATACATATATATGCAATTAACGTAAAAATGTAAAATGTTGAAATTTAAATAACTTTATTCGAATAAGATTTTATTAGCACTTTTGATCGTGGTTTTTAATGACGTAACAAGTTTTAGTTATGATAATTGTTCTATTTATTTTTGAATATTTTTAATAACTGTGTTTTCAAATCCAGTGTATAGTAATTAACAATCCAAAACAAATTGTTCCAGGTATATTTAAATTTACGCGAAAACGGTTGAATCCTAACAGGGTTCTAAATAATGATTTATTA
Organism: Cephonodes hylas; assembly: GCA_030295005.1. Taxonomy (NCBI): domain Eukaryota; kingdom Metazoa; phylum Arthropoda; class Insecta; order Lepidoptera; family Sphingidae; genus Cephonodes; species Cephonodes hylas. The sequence continues at coordinate 8,079,922 of AP025363.1, read as the reverse complement.
GACTTTATCTCACGCGCACCCGATAACGAAGATTTGGTAAGTTTATATCAAAATTACAAAATGTAATTTTAAATATATTGTAGTCTTTAATATGTTCATTATAATAAGATAATCACAATTGTTTCTTAATCCATAAAATGTCTATTTTATATTTAATTAAATTTAACTCTATCACTGATTTCATTGGAAGCAAAGTTTAAATAGTCTAAAATAATAATTGAATATTTAATATATTAGATTAACCCTGTGCCATTGTTGTTAAACAGATAGTGTGGAAAGAACTCAGCGTACCGGAACCGAATCAACAACGTCACTCTACATTTTAGTACGAAGAGAAATGGACTTTACATAAAAATAATATGTGGTATTTGATTTTGGCGTATCCGAAAAAAGCAATAAAGCCGTAACAAATAATAATTTGTTTTATTTAAAGGTATTATTTGAAGTAGTAAATAAAATATAATCAATTTATATAATAGAAAACTTTTAATCATTTATAATAAGATCACAACTTTCATAGAGGCTTACGTACTAACAATAAAGATCATGAAACTATTTACATTCTCTTAAGCTTAAACAATATCGACTATGTGGAGATTAAATAAGTGTGATTGGCGGAGATTATTAGTTTCCATAGTTCCTAAGCGTAGAGTTTATACAGTGATGGCGTCGAGGTTTCGACGCGCGGTCGAGAATCTTGGCGGTCGTGGGTCCGAACCCCAGGCACACACCTCTGACTTTTCGAAGTTATGTGTGTATTCAAAATGAATTATCACGTGCTTTAAAGGTGAAGGAAAACATCGTGATGAAACCTGCACACCTAAAAGTTCTTAGGAATTTCTTAGGTGTGTAGTCCGCCAACCCGCACTAGGCCAGCGTGGCGGACTATGGCCTAAACCCTCTCAATGGTAGAGGAGACCCGTGCTCAGCAGTGGGCGTATATGGGTTGATGAAGAAGAAGAAGAGTTTATGCTATCATCATAATAAGGTTTGAGCTGTGAACGCAATATTCTTCTGCCATGTATTACGTTAGTATGGGGTACAGAATCTGTGATGTTATTTTGTTTATTCCTCCATTTAATTAATTGACAATAGCTATGTCAATTAAGAAAAAACGAAAAAGAAAATATAATATTTAGTTTTATAAAAGTTTATCATTCTGAATGTCTTGAGCTTAATAATTCTAAGCTATTAATTACTTTTTCCTACTTCAGGTTAAATACTAAATATTGTACACAACAATTGAGATCCACTTGTTACAATTATGTTAAGTTTCATGCCTAATGACGGTGTGAATGTAAAATAAACATAATTTAACAGTGGTCATCCATAGAACGAATCTATTACCCATTTATTGATGTTTTTTTTAGAAAAACTTGTAAATGGTAGGAGATTCAAAAATAAATTAAGGTATAAAATAGTCTTAACCACAAACCATAAATAATACTAAATACAAATCTAAATTACTTAATAAATAATTTGATTAAACATATCAAAGGTACATAAATAGGCAAGACTACTTAGTTTCGGTCATTAGCCTTGAATTCTTTAATTAAATAATAAGATATTTAACCTAAGTGAACAAGCAGTAATATTTGAGATTATGAAACTTCTTGAATATCACGTGAAAATATGATTCATGAATTATTTATCACAATCAATATCAATTGAGTTTTAATAATCACAGAAAGTACCTGTATCATATTCTCGTTACACTACTACTAACTCTGCTGCAACACTATATTAAAAATTAATGTCACAGAGAAATTGATTATAGTCGTGACTTACATCATTAACCTATAAATACGCTTACAATCTATTTATCACAAAATATAAAAATGCATATCTAATGGCCAGGCATTGAAGCCTATATGCTAGTGTCATTTTGCTATACTAATTTTGTTTGTTTGTGTGTACATCCTTTCTAAATATGTACTTTAATTTTATGAAAGATATTACTATCGTTCTTTGCAATAATTATTGATTCGAGCTGTGTTCCTGTATGAAATATTCGATATATTTGCCTTTTATGTTTTTGGATTGGAATGTTCATTGTGTTTGTACGAGGTACGAGCATTATTTTCAACTGTCACGTTGCTGTAGATATTTACCGGCCCGCTGAGGAGAGTGTCCTACTGAGGTTAGGCTCTGGTACCCTCAACTCTTGCCATTGTTTCTGGAAAATAAAACAAATTGTTGAAATTTCTCTCAATTCTATTTTGTATATTAAAATGAATATAAAACTATATATATTTACCAATGTCTTGTCGTCAGGCACGCGCGATATGAAGTCCAATATGTCGTTGTTTGGGATTCGGTCAGGGTTTAAGACTTTTCGAGTGAATTTGTAGATACCTGGAAATGTCATATTGGTAAGTTATGTATGTTGCAGACGTAAAGTAGAATCAAAAGGTTCCTAAATTACGTTGCTGTGACATTAGGCCGTGGAATATTTTGAGTGTACGTCTCTTCCTTCATGTTATCCTGGGTCTTTTAACGTAGCATGAGGAAGCCTCTTAGAGGACAGAGATAAAGGTCCCGAGAGATCTTGCCATCATCGTATAAAAATGTGTAAACCTTTTTTTATAGTTGCTATTTGTTGTATCTGATTATGGCTATAAATATTGTAGGCGATATAGGCTCAACACTCTTTGATAAAAGTAAAAGAATAAGCGTAAATAAAGAAAATACTAAGTCCGTCACTGCTAAATTAGCATAAAATAACGCGCTTATTTTTCTTGCATTTTTTTATTAAACCTTATTTGATATTGAAAATGGTATTTACTTACCGAAAGCCATGAACATATAATTGATGGGAATGAAGTATAGAGCCGCGGAGAGAGCGACCATCGCCAACATTACCAAATAACTTAGATACGGTATTGTGAAGTTCATTAAACTGTAAACAAGAACAGACACTTTGTTTTATTTTGTGCTACTTTCCAAGTCTATTGTAGTCGCTAAGTTACAAAATGTTTTCGAGTCGACAATTTAATTGCATTACTAATTCGGTTTTCAGATTCACTCGAAAATAATACATTGTCAAAAGATCAGGTTCGATCAATCTACCAATTTTCATTGAAATTATGTTTTCAAAATCAATTTAAATATTTATAACCATCTAAACATGTTACTATAAATAATAATTAGTATTCAATATGGTTATTCTACAGTTGAAATTGTGACGCGTTTATAGTTATTATTATTAACCAAAAATATTTTTAGTCTGAACCATTGGCGTTTTCTTATGCAACAGGAAATAATTTTAATATTTTTCTTACTTCTTGATCCTCTCAATTAAGGATACGATGTAATCAATTCCGTCCTTTATCGTGAATGTTAGATCTTGCAGTCCATATAGTCGAGTTTTTATCGTTAATTCGTCCTGGAAAGACAAAAATCGTTGGTTTAGTCTTTAAAAACATCCATTGGCACAGACAAATAGTTCATAATAAATTAAGCTATACCTTAGTAGATTCCAAATCTTCTTCAGAAGCTTCGTCTTCAGATGGGTAAGCAGGAATCAAAGAATTACCTGTAAAGCAAAATATATATAATGAAATAATAATTCATGCACATGTTCTATAATATGTTTAAATTGTGGTATTATTTATCAAATGTAGCCAATATTTCTATGATTGTTAGTACTATACTCACTGTCACTACGATGTCCTACCCAAAAGTAGATAAACGGTATGAGAACTAACAATGGCGTCATCCACATACGGAAGAAAAACCAAAATGTAAGCCATACGAATAGCGCCAGCGCTGACTTCTCTCTGTTGTCCCATTCGAACAAATATCTGAAAAAGAACATTTATACATCAATAACAGATTAAGTGACCAAAAGGGCACTCAAATTTCGGACTCACACAACTTACAGTAAGTTTATGTATGAGTTTGTCCATTTTAAATGAATTATCATTGAATTAATGAAGAATAATTGAGGATACCTATAGCCTCAGGATTCTTAACACTATATGTCTTAGAATAGTGAAGAAGACAAAATAAAATAGGCCAGGACATGGCCCGTGCCTTGCAGTGTGGCATATTATCAAGCATTTCAACGATAACACATCATAAGGAAACCTTCTTACCTAAAAGTTTACTAATTTCGTCGTTCTAATTTCGAACGGTGGACTATGTCAAGTGGTACGTACAATGATTTGGGTTTTAAAGTAAAAGATATCATTACTTAATAATTAATATAGTCGCTTTTTTATTTTTTTATTTCACAATTTCATGACTTAGTGGATGGTGTTGATGTAGGTGGCGGTGGCCTTCGGCCACAATTTAAGTGTTTAAATAAATACTCAGTGTTTTCTAATTAAAGTATAACACTTTGAAACCATTCATTCAATTATGGTGATTTAAATACTAAAAATCACTATTTGCTGTACAACAATAGAATATTTTAATATCAATTCGCCCCAAATACAATAAGAGTTGGGTGAACTTTTTTAAGGATCAATTTAAATATAATGTTAAATATACTTGAAAAGCGATCAAGTGTCGTGCATAGTGTGTAATTATGTCGAGTTATTTGCATAATAGTATTAACATTAAACTTATAAAACTTCAAAGTAATTGAAAAAAAGCGATTTTAAAGATTTATGAGTTGAGATTTTAAAAAATGGCAATGGATCATATTCGTCATACTTTTTTACGTCTTCTATGACTCGACGTTTTTCTGATAATCGTGTATGGAGATTATTTGTATTCTCTTATACGAGTGGTTCTTAATTGGCTAAATATATCTAACATGACTACTCGCTAATCTCGCGAGATTTTCTACATAAGTGCGTAGCGTGCCTTTGAGAGGCTACAATTCGATTTCCGGGTCGCTAGATTTTCGATTTTAAATAAAAATGTTTTCGGTAACTATTTGGTATTTCCATAAGAAAAGTCTTAATAGCCGTGCGAAGTCGGGAAACACGATAGAAAAACGGCATTTGTTTTGCAAGTTGTCGCGATGTTCCACATAGCTTTATAAATACTTACACCTCTTTTTATTCAAAAGAGGACATAAACATGATTATAGGTAGTTACTATATTATTTTAAAATCTCCGCCCCGATTAAAATCACAATATTATGTTGATATCTAATAGCAAGGCCATCGCGTCATACAAAACGGATCAACAAACGTGCTACAGACGGATATTTTTAATTTATTTAAGTTATATGTTTGGAAAATTTTGCTCACAAAATAAACGGTATGCGATTTTGTTAGGTTTTTAAACATTCGTAAATATTTTGCATTAAAGTTTTTAAAGGTACCTAATAAGAATTCTGAGCTTAGTGCATATTGTTTAAACAGCTTATAGAAACATTCATTTTATTTTCGTCAATGGTTTTTACGAAATAGCTTGATTCAACTGAATTGAGATTGAATATCTATTGTCCATTAAGTTCTACTATTGATGAATGAATACCATATCACATTTTTTATACGATAGAATTTGTCGCCCAATTTTTAAAAGCGTAAAATGCAAATCTTAAGTTTTTAATAAAAATATTATAAGCACTTTGGCGCACAACTTCACCTTATGCTTATTATTTTTGAATTTCGTTCATGCCTAATTTGAAATTTATATAGTCCTATTTTGAGCATGAACTTTGATAACACAGGACAACAAAATCAAACTTTTTTTATGTTGCATGAAGTTTTTCAACTGTTGTTTACTAATTTGCGTGCGCTGATTTCATATCTGGCCTCAGATTTTTTGTAGCAGCTCTAGTTAGTGAGATACAGGTACCGTCTTGGATTGACCTAAGAAGTCGATAGTTTCTATCAATAGCCGTGTAACTTAACTATTTCCTTTCTAAATTTCATTATGTCTTCCTCAACAAGGACGTGTTTAAATAATCCTGATTGTTTTTGGATTATTTGTGGAGAGTATATGTTCAAAAATTTCGTTTAAATGTATCGGACTTTGTGAAAAAGGCATATTTCGACTACTTTGGTTTTCCATTGCTGTTAAACGCTAAATCTTGGATACCAAGTTTGGAATGTCAAAATTGTGTTGATTTCTTGCGATTGTGACCCAACAAAAAAAATACCCACTTTTAAATTCAAAGCTTCTATGATTCGGCGTGAACTATCCAACCATCATGACGACTGTTATTTCTGTGTAACGAAAATCATAGGTTCAAACCATTTAAATTGTTCTAAGTGGATATATCCAACTTAAAATCTGCCATAAGACCAGTCTTGAGTGTTAGTGACAAATCATCACCACAGCAGTCATGTCCACCTTCGGAAAATCCAGACCAGTTCAGTGGACAAACCAAAAACGACGACGGTGGTAATGACAGTGATTTTAATTCGTACGTTAGTCCCCGACCACTAAATGATGGTCTAAATGACTTAATCAGGAACCTTGGACTGTCTAAAACGACATCAGAATTTTTAGCTTCCCGATTGAAGGAAAGAAACATTTTTCGCAATACGATGTCTGACGGCTGCATTAAGCACGCTGAACAGTTGCTGATACACTTCCAGCGGCAAGGATGGAACATGAGTATTAAGCTTCACTACCTTCACAGCCATCTAGAACATTTTCCTGAAAATCTCGGTGACTTCTATGCGAGGAACAAGGAGAGCGCTTTTACCAGAATATTTACACTATAGCGGAGAGGTATTAGGGGTACTGTAATGAACATATCACGGTTGGCTATTGTTGGAGCATTTAAAATTGTACTCATAATACATGTGACTCTAGAAAATCCAAAAAAAGGAAATTTTATTTAGAATTAATATATTTAATAGATTTTATAAACTTAAACTATTTGAATTTTCAATGAAAAGCTATGTCACTTCATAACTCCAAAACTAGAGCTGCTACATAAAAACGGCGTATATTTTTGAAATCAGCGTGGAAAAACTATTCAGATTCATGTATAAAATCTTATGCAACAGATATGCTGTTTTCCAGTGTAATTTTAGGTCTTTAATCATTATACTTTTATAACTTGGGATTTTTATATGATGGGAAGTTTATATGATGATATGTCATTATTAACACATATGTACATGTATGCCCCACCAATGGGAATAGGCTTCCTCTACAGATGAGTGGGGAATAAGGCCTAAGCCTTAATCTACTAAATTGACCTAGCGTAGGTTGGTACACTACACAATTTTCCGTAATTTTTAGGACCACAGGTTTCCTTCACCATCCATTACTTTGAAGGGTCAGAGGTGTGTGTCTTGAGGGGTTTGAGCCTGCAATCGCCAAAATATCTCGTCCGCGGGCTAAAGCTTCAAGGCCATATTTACTATTCCGAGTATGCACCGTTATTATTATTTGAAGAGCTCTAAGTCTTGTTTACATCTCATATAAATTGCTACACCTCATTAGTATCTACATGATAGGTCATTATGAACCTCAACTGAAACTAAAACTATAAGAGTTTGGATTATTTTGAATAAGTTCTACTTATATATGTACTTACTTGAAATGCTCATTCCCTGTGTGAACTGCGTGAAATATATCCCTTATAAACTTCAAATTGTAATATATTAGAGGAATGTTGAATTTGCTCGGTGATTTTTGCACATATTTGGTTTCTTTTGGACTTAATAGCCGCAAGGAAGCCTTTATCTGAAAAAAAAAATGGCTGTTTAATATCCTGACATTATACAGAATTCTTAATAAGACTGTTAAAAATGATTGTACTGCCGCAAATTAAATTTAATTAACATATAAAATTTATGTTCTCGCCTATGTTTTACAGCATTATAAAACCATAACTTGTAATTGTGTAATTTGCATACTGAATGAATTGAAATGTTACGAGGAAAATTCATGTGAACATTAAGCGGTAAAGCTACGCCGATGTTAGTTTGGACTGAAGTTAGATTTTGCCATTAAATGTTCGAATTTAGTGGTAGAGAACATTGATTTAAAGCAATAATGACATTTTTTCGTTTAATAAATGAGGCAAAATGAAATAGTCGGAAAGAAAATGGATCTCAACGGGGCGGCACGACAAGAGATTTCGTGGGTTGTAGTACAAGTTGCGTTTTTGCAATATGTTCATATCCAGCTACCAGTAAGTCAGCATAATTGTTGACTTATATGAGATAATCATAAACTAGACCATAGACACTAGACTTTGACCTCACTAAATTTACGATCAGAGGATAATGCGGTTGGCTTGTCGGGCCATTATAAAAAAATCCAGTTTGAATTATAAATATACGCACGAGAAATTCTACGAAATAGAATCAAGTCATTCAATGAATATTAAAAAATAATATTTAAAGTTGTATTACCGGATTCCAAGCAACGGACATCTGTAACAAAATCCTCGGACAGTTTCCTTTTGCGTTCGATTTTTTCGATTTGTCCTTGAGTGCGTACCATTTTTTCTCGTTGTTGTTTATTCTCAACAGTGGTATGGATATTTTTCCTAAAGATTCGCCAATAATCGATTCGTCGTAAACTTTAATGTCCAACGTAGATGTGATGTCATTGACGTCGCTGCAAAATATGAGAAATACATAGGTATATTAAAATGTTCATTTTATGATTTCTTTTAAGTCTTAATATTTGTAATGTAGGTACGAGAACTTAACATAAAATGAACTTAACATAAAATGCTTTATTTTATTAAACACGTTTAAGACCAATCGAAAACAGTGTAATTGTAAACATAATTGCGATTCTCTAATAAATACGAAGAAACACATGTAGTGATTGAAAACACTGTATATCGAATGATTAAATTATGAGTTCGTAATAATATCGTTGATATTCCACAAACTTACTTATGTTGTAATATTAGTAAATTTTTAATTCGTACTGAGGCATTTTTATTCTAAATGTATAAAAGTTACCAAAATCACTATTACGCTGAAAGAGTTTTTCAAATCGGGTCAATTAGCCTGTTCAAGCATATAACCTTTACGGCTTTTTAATATTAGTATAGATTGATTTACTAATAATTAATTATTGTTTGAGTTACCAGTCTCCCTAGGGTTCGAGATAAAAAAATTATTTATGTGCGAATTTGAAAAGAGCAACGACAAATAATACCTACATTCTCGTGTAGCATTGCTATTGAGTGGACGAACAAGGCACACCTAACTTATTATAAAAATAACTTTGAATCAGATGTGTTATAAAATCATACATTTGCATAAATTTAAATAACATCATGAACAATACCCGTATTGTAAAAATAAACAGCTTGTTTCTCTCTTTAACTTTGCTACACTGTAAAAAGCCACTTGGTTTTTCCAGAAAAGCATGCATAAATGCAGTAAGTTTTTAAGAATCATTTAGGTACATAGTCACGTCTTTGCTCTTATGATGGGGTAGACAAAGGTGCATTTCTAGTCCCACATTTCTCCATGTATGTATCAAGTGTTATTCAATAGGGCGAGAACCTAATGTCGCTTTTAGAACACATTTCCTGACTTGGTGATGCTACTGAGAATTTTCTAATAGAAAAACGTATGGAATGAAAAATTTTGTAACACTACTATTTTTTGTATCCTAAGAATAACTGTTCTAAAAAACTTTTTTGCAGAAATTATAGCTAGGTTTGATTTCGTTATGAATGGATTAGTACCATCGGGTTGCTAATAATGGCCTTTAAATGACGTAAATCAAAACTAAAGCATTTCTTCTGGGGATTGAAAATAGTGAAAGCCTTATTTGTAGGCAGAGTACAGATCCAAAAATAGTCCGCATTTAAACAATAGTCGCTTAGTCGCTAGAAGATGCGTACAATTGTTGCAGTCCGGGATCTACATATTTATTAATAATGAAAAGCCAAGTACAAGTTTGATACTTGATAGATATCATATCTATGGTACCTTCTATACATACTTCCGCTATTAAATGTATGCGCGATTAACCACTTTCGGCTAGTGCTGTATTTTTATAAAACGGTTGGCGAAACACGTTTTTTTTATGATTTAGATTATGATTCTACGTCCGGCTACTTCGTCTGCTGACGTCATAATCTTATTTTGCGAACTTATTTTCTTTACCAGTCGACGAAAATCATTAGCAGTGTGTAATTTAATAATATTTACCGTGGTCTATTATAGCCACAAAAAACGTCTAGGTGTTATAAGATAATGTTAGTTTCGATAATTTAAGAACCTCTTAAACTCAACCGGACTATTAATCTCAAGTCATCAAATAAGGTTAGTTTTAGTTTTATGCTCGAAATATTTTCTTAAAAAATAGCAACATTTAACAAACTCTCCATCAAATCAAGCTGTGCGCGGCCGTCGCAACTTTAAAGGTTCAACATTTCAATTCGGTCGGTTTTCTTTGTCAATGTGACATTTATGAGGTATGTATGGTGTTTTTTTTTATAATAGGGAATAGTATGAAAGTTCTTCCAATCGCCTTTAGGATTCTATTTAATTTGTTTTTATATTAAAGTACAAGAAACTTACTTCCAAAGGCTTACTTTTTAATTTAAGTTATATTACTTTTGAAGTGCCTATCGAATATCTATAATCACTACATAGTATAAAACAAAGTCGCTTTCTCTGTCCCTATGTCCCTTGGTATGCTTAAATCTTTGAAACGACGCAACGGATTTTGATGCGGTTTTTTTTTGATAGATAGAGTGATTGAAGAGGAAGGTTTATATGTATGATAACATCCATTAAATATCAGCATTGCACCCGTGCGAAGCCGAGGCGGGTCGCTAGGAAATCAATAATTATGTTTCCTTGAAAACGACCAAGATCGCAATATCTATTGACTTTGATGTTCGGTGGATGCCGTTAGCAAAGTTTATTAACCTTGATGAGTTAGATATGCAAAATGGACCTTGAAAAATATCTATGACTTGGCGGTGAAAGCGACTGGATATGCAAATTTAAAAATAATGGTTATAATTAAGATGAATACTAATTTCGGGGCAAAAACTAGCTTTAGAGACATTTATAAAGATTTTTAAAAACATTGGTGTATTTAAGTTGTTTTGGCCTTTTAAGTGGTAATAATCATCGAGTAAAATGCTCCTTGGATAATTGTTGAGTTATTTATTTTAGTTTTGTCTTGATCCACAGAAATTATTACCAACATTGATATTTTACATTATTATAAGAATCTGGATTTTCTTAATAAAGTCAATTTAAAAATAAAATGGCAAAAGCGTCACTTTAAGAAATTTAGCGTAATTTACTTTCACAGTATTTAAAAATATAATCAAAAGATTAAATAGAAATTAATTGTAATATTTCTGTGGCATAAAAAATATATCAACCTGTTCTGTCATAGTACTCATATTAAAAAAATACTTGTATTTTTATTGAAAAAACCCAAACCATTTGGCCCGAATCAGGACTTCAACTAAAACTAACACTCACACCGCTTTCTAAACGGCATCGATAAGAAGAGTTTTAATAAATCATTTTTTTCCTATGATGTTGTCTATATGTGTTACACTCGAAATTATTTTTGTGACTTACGCGCTTTCAAATCAAAAATAACTAAACCAATATTTTGTATTTTACCTTGGGATTAAAGACTAAAGGATCTTAATTTTATAAATAGTCGCACGGGTTGAGCTGGACACAGCTAGAGAAAAATAATGTTCTTTAGTGTTAGGCAAGTCGAATACTCCAGGATAACGGGATCTGCTAGACGGCTATAAGGTATAAGTACCGTTGTAGACTTGGGTAAACCGAGCACGTTTTTGTAGTTCGGAATCAGCTAATACATGCATCCGGTTTCGGATAGTTGACATAATTATGTCTCATCGGTATTCTATGCCAAGCACTGATTAAAAAAATTGCGTATGTCTGTCATTGGATTAAAGTTATTTAACAATTCTTGACCTCAGCCGATTTAGTTCAAGAAGTTTGAGCTCTTTGAAGATTAAACAAATATAAAAAATATCCTTAACTTTTTTTATGAGATGTTAGTAGGTAATGCTATTAATGTACAAAAAATACTTTACAAACGTTAAGTACATATACGACGTTAATATTAAAATACTGTCATGCTTTTATGTGTGACGGGCTAGACAGTCCCATTTTCATACACAAATTCTTCGCCAGTTACGCTCGTACTAAGAAGGGAATAACAAGCTGCTATTGAGAATTATCTTTAAAAAACTGATCACTGACCCAAGAATGGAAACTAGATTTTATAATGCCGAAATTTTAAGCTGGAGTACAAATCAGTCTTTCTCTTAAAGCAAGTGAAATTATAATTTTTTTGATAAATCTACAAATTTTTACTAGGCATGATTTTCAAACTTAGGTACAATCGAATAAATATGAATATGAATGTATTTAATAGGAGTGCTCCTATAAATACATTCATGAATGTGCATTCAAGAATAAAATCCGATGTGTAAATATGCCTTCAAATATTTCAATGAAGTGCTTTATGTATGCCGTCCACTGAGGGCATTGGTCGTTTACACAAACAATGCATTTGAGTGTTTGAATATTTAATCAAATTTCCCATAATGCTTGAAATAAATCAATGAAAATAGGGTATGAAAAACAACTTAGTGACTAAAAATAAATCAAACGAAGTGACTGCTTCAAAGTTCGGATTTTTGTGACTTTATGATGAGCTTCGCAACTAGATAAAAGCTAATATTTTAAAGCATGACTGCCAACGAAAATATTGCTTTATGAATATCATTACATTTTAAAATATCAAGAAAAACTTTCTACTGATTGGGGACAATTACTCTTTTCGACCCGTTTATCGCATCTCAGTAGTTGGGTTGTAAATGAGCTGACCGACCCGCCGGTGGACCGATTTTGGTATCTTTTCTTACTTAGATTCCTCTTTACGTTTCTGGTAATTAATACATACTCTAAAAACCATAGTAATACGGTAATACTTACAATGTATAGCTCTTGTTCCACAAAGGTTCCGCAGCGCTTCGTATGGTGTGTGTGCGTACCCTCGAGTTGTCTAGTTCCAACACGCAGTATGCGTCTGCTTTCCCGCTGATTCCCAGAGGACTTAGACCCCGCGCGCCGTAAACTGTTACCGACAGTTGACCTACCTCACTCCACCCGTTGTTGAGACGGTACCAAGTCTGTGTTCAAACAATACAACTTAAGTATCATATCATACAAAAAAGGTTTGTCAAACCAATCAATTCTTATGGCTGTACAAAAATATTGATGATTATTTTGTAGTTGTATTAAGATTATTTTCCGTAAAAAATTATGTTTTTGCATATTTAATTTACAATAACAACTTTATGTAGGACAGCTTTATGATTTTCATATTACTTAATATTATATTTTAATATTGTCGAGTAACTATCATAATTTAATACCTATCATAAGTAATTGTAAAAGAAGGATAAATGCAAAGGTGTTTTGTTTATTTAAAATTTATGTATGCATTCGTAAATGCTTTAATAGGCCGTTAACCTAGCGACTGAAAGTCAATGGCTATTCTTACAACCTTTCAAGGAATTCGAATTCAGTAAACAATAGAATGCAGTTGATTATTATTTATTATAATCAGAATCGATATTTGTCCCCCTAACCTATGGACTGGCCTAGCCTGTTAATCGGCTTGAGGATCCATCACAATAATCGACGTCCGTCGACGATTTTAACTGTCGTCGACTGACGTCCGACGACGTCCAAATAATATAATCCTAAATCTAAAGATGTATAATTTTTCCAGCTCTGATATTCCAAAAACGCTGTGCTGATACTAATAATATGTGTCGGATTGATGTGATTAGTATCGTAAATAATTCAACTACATTATTACATTAAGTAACCAAGAGCTCCTCCTCCCTTGTTTAACTATTTACATATCAATTAAAGCACGTGAATAAAATAATATATGAACTTAGAATGCATTTGTATTAGCATGCATAGCGCGATAGGTTCCTTTGCACACTCATTGATGAATAAATATGAACCTTGCGGTCAATACCAGTCTGATCCTTAACGTATTTTATTCTGTTTTCTTTGTTCCTACATTTTAATGTCATCAATGCTCGCTCATATACGTCACTTATTGCTTAGAATAGGGCTACTACACAGGTGAGAGAATTTGGGACTTAGTCCACCACGCTAGCAAAGTGCCAGTGGCGGCTTACACACAAATAGGTGATAATTTATTTTAATAAACACAAATTTAAGAAGTGAGAGTCGTGTGCCTGGTTTTGAATTCCTACCGTATTTGACTTGACCGCGCACCTAAACATCATTACGGTAAAGTAATAGTTTAACATAAAAGACTTGTAGTCATTAAATTAATGAAACAATTATAGTAAATTATGAGGATAATCTTGCCTTCTCTACATTGTTTCAACGGTTAAAGTGTACGATTGCAATATCGATAGTACAGACAATCGTTTTCAGTATGACTATTATCCAAAGATTTGTGGTCTCGCGGTATGCGACACACAAGTATGTGGCGTGCGAACTAACGAGTTCTCGAGATTTTGTTCTCGAGTTGAGCAAAGTGTTGCTGCGCTGCTTAAACTTTTTCAAGGAAAGCTCCCTTATATACTTGGGAAGTTTGATATACAAGCGTATACACTGCCCGGTGCACCATAAGAGTTTATAACTTTCTTTTTCTTCCTAGTTTTTTTTGTAGCACATTGTACCCTATCTATTACAAATTTTATTAAATTGATTAATATTCTTTTGGACTTATATATTATACTCACATATATAATAAAACCGAAGTAACAATAAAAAATGTTACGAAATGGAAAAAAAATTCTTTAAAGTTTTGCTTAAGCCTAAAGATTTCCATGCGGAGTTGAAAGCAACAACTATTATAACAATAATTATTGAAAGTTTCCACAAAGACTTTCCGATACGTACTTAACGTTTATTTACGTTGCGTTCTAATCTATTAACCTTTTTATGTATTGACGCACATAAGTGAGGTGCTCGTGATATTGGGTTTTTTCATCACGTATATAAAAAGTAAAAAAGATCAGTTAACAAAAACAATTAATGAATATTGCAATGTCATTTTGGTTTTATTAATTTTACATTAGATATTTTATAACAAGAACATATCTCACATTTTTATGTTCATCAAGTATGCCAGTTTGTGTATTAGGGCGTTTAAGTGCTTTTCGTAAGAATTGGCTTATAGGGATCATTGGGGGCTATGAATTCAGTGTGCTTAAAACGAAAGTTATCCTAAGGCTTAGGGCAGAACGCTTGAGCTCTTGACTGTTGCGGTTACTCGTCCTCCGTGAGCGTTTGAACGCTTAATTTTGAATAATTTATTCGGAACAATATCTGTTTGTCTAATTTTGTGGTGTTCGCCCGGTTAGTGCGTTGTACGGAAGCGGATACCGATTTAGAGCACAATAAATGGTTAAATGCTGCTAAGAAATTTAAAACTGTACCGACATCATCATTATAAACCAGTATACGACCCACTGCTAGTCTCTGGGCACTTATCAACTGTGCAAAGTTGAGTTTTGGATTTTTGTGGCATAGTGTGTGTTGGCGGATTTCACACATCTTTCTAGATGTCTAAACGTCAACATCGCGTGTACAATTTTTAATAATTACTTGCATGCATGATAGTATTATGTTTGAAGATGCAGCTTTGTCGTATCATCCGACTGAACAGACGACCCTGCCCGTCAAGCCGGAAGGCCGAAAACGCCGACATATCCTTATTTGGTCTTTACGAGATTACGCTGGGCTTGCTTGAAAAGATTATCGCACATTAAAAAATATTTAGTTGTTTAAATCATACGAGCCATCTTTACGTTCCTTCTTCAATCGTACGTCATAAATTTTTTTAATCTTATATGTATATTACATAAAAAAAAAATCACTGTAATAGATTCAATTTATTCACATATGTGTATAGTTTTGATGTACGGTATGTTAGTTATATATACTCTTATTTTAATATTTTTCCTCCTTCGATTCAAAAAAATTAGTGTATAAGTAAAGTTCAAAATTCATTAATGACAACAGGAATTGTAATTACGTAATTGCATCGATCCTTCGTAATAGAAGTTTCGCAGAAAAAGGACAATAATTATACTGATCAACGGCATTTAACCGATGAGTCAAAAAAGTTATTTAAGCGATCGTTCAAAGTGAACTTGACGGCCATAGACGTGGTATACGTATAAATACACTTACGAAACTGGTTTACACTAAATTACCTCTTTATAAGATCAGTTCAATATGCACATAAATTATTTTTAGTTTTAGGAAATTATATTTGCATACTTGTAGGTATGCTATTTGCTGTTGTTAAGAAGCAAAAAATGAACTCAAACTCCACTATAAAACCTGTTTATCAATAAACAGTTGACAAAAGGTAGAATCGAATTCCAATAGCAAAATATTCGCTCCTTAAAGTCAAACAGGCCCCTATAATGAGTTTGTTTGTACAAGTCGAAATGAATAAAGCATAAAAACGGAAATGTTTCAATGTCAGGCTTTACGTTAAAAAATAAAGAGTGCCGACTCCAAGCCTTTTTAGTTGCGTAATCGTAACAGTTCATCAAAGGCAAATTCTTTATTATAAAAAATACATGGAACAAATAACCACTAAATTTGTATGTGTGTTATAATATTCCAGAATAGCTCACGAAAACTTCAAAAAAAATAGTGAGGCTTTATTTGGTCACGAACAAAAACAACGATCATGTTATTTATGTATACAGTAGTTTTTAAAGTTGCTATTTTTAGAGCAGACATAGATTAGTAAAATAACGGTAATATTCTAACCGGTATGGTATTTTTGACAATCAAAACAAATTAAAGGGTTTTTATAAGACGGAAGTCACTACTTATGAGTTAATATGTATAAAAATTAATCTGTAATAACTACGCTACATCGGTCGGGCAAAATGTTTCTGAATAACTATGCAAAAGAAGATAATGTGAATGTTATAGTTTACAATAAATATACAAATTAAAAAAATAAAAGACAATGGTCTTCAGATACTCAATCATAAATGATATGTTTGAAACATGAATTACAAAATTCTGTATCAATGAATTTTCAGCAAATATTTTGAGTAAGCAATATATATATTTTTTATATTATATGTTGTAGTCCATAGAAAATACGCATGCTACCTTAATAATATGAATAATATGTCCAGTGCGTATCATAATCAACATGGTGATTCAGTCGGCTGCAGTGGAAAGTTTTTAGGGTCTTCAGCTTAGTCCCTTTTAACCTGTTTTGATACTTTCAAAATTTTAAAGCCATTATGTAGCGAGTGATTCAATGGTACTCGGTCAAAGCCATCAGGCCATTGATTATAAATATTGTAACCAGTGGTTAGTCTACAAAAGTCAACGGTAGTTCTATACCACATATTGGGTTTTAATCACATATCAAAATTACTTCGTTGCTACACGGTACCTCCTAGTATGTATATGTCATGTGATGTAGAAGCACCAGATTCGATTTCCTAGTCAGAAATATACAAGTGACGAAATGTGACGAAATAAATGGTAAAGGTAGGCAACCTTTACCTACCGCTACGGGTGCGAGTACATATAATACGTAAGAAATGCACAATAGCAACACCCAATATTGTAATTGTAAATGTACTTACGAAATCCTCAGTGGGTGGTTCTGGGTGACTGACTCCGTTGGTGGTAGGCACATTGTCAACAGCTAGTTCCCTAGCTGCTCCACTCAGTGTGACTAACATGTGTAAAGAGCCAAAGCCGCACTCCAACTCTTGCCAGAGGTCGTGGGTCTTTTCCTTTTCCAGTTGCGAGAGGTCAATGACACATCTGTGAAAAAGTTTAATCTTTGTAAAAATGTTATAATCGACGTGTTTTAACACGTAATTCATTTTGCTCCATTTTTAATTTTTTTAAATTTCTATGTTTGAAATGTCGAGACTAGGTTAAAACATTCAGAGATATAATTAATTAAATCTCGTGAACATCATACAATAATTACATATAGTTAACCTCCAGAGACAATGTTGTTAGTGCCAACGAGATGCGCCTTTGTTCCCATTCTTCTGGGAAATATGACGCAATGAAAGTAACAAAGAAACAACTTGTGCGGGAAACCCGCAACCACTCATTTGATTTATACAAACATTATGCATACTGTTACTCACTTGTCTATGAAAATATATATTCTAGACCTCTATTATATTGCATGCGTCTGTCATAACTACATCGTCTCGTTTCTGATTTAAAAAGAAAAATAAAGCAAGACTGTACTCTAAAATATACGACATTGAACTCGGAAGTTCAAGTTTTCATTCTTGCAGATATGGTATGAGTAAAAGGCTCATTAATTTGATGACTCATGGCTATTAAATCTTCACATTGTGCTCACCTGCCCATAAAGTTCTTTTGCTTCGCTTTATGCCACACTGTCACTTCTAAACGGCTGTCTTCGTACATGTGCAAGTTAAACCTTTCGCACCACATGGGTTTCGTCTTTGACACTTGTTTGGATTTGTGCGCTTCATTTCCTAACCTATGGACAATACAACATTTGATATCATACTTTATTTATCAATTTTCGTATAAATTAGGAATCATTTTAATAGCTTTTCGTAGAGACGTAGTCATTTTATTTTATTTTGTTGCTCTTTAAATGGCTCATTGCGTTTCATGACAATAAGAATAAATACTATACAATTAACCTACCATTTCGTACTTTATAACTCATCAGCGATTCCATCGACAATACATATTATTTTATTTTACGATTCGTATTACGATTTTTATGCAACAACATGACTTAATATTAATGACTACAGGGAATTACGTTTTAAATAACTGTTCATATTCTTAATGTGGACGTCACGGAAATTTTCGTCGCGCCATTAACGCTTAATGTAAAGGCGGATTTTTTATATCATACAATATTAGATGAAATTACTATTAGAGCTTATTAATATTCAATATCACGTCCAATCTATAAATAGGCAAAAAATTATTAAAAACCCGTAGGCAGAATAAATGTCTCATCAAAAAAACAATCTGATTTATACACCGATAAGTATGATGTATTATCCGCATATAAAAGAAATCGTATAGTTTGTCTATCGGAACCTTGAGAGCATTCTAGCAAGGTTTTGGCAATAACCTTCTGCGATGGCGCGCTGACGACAATACCACGTGGGTTTACCTCAATCGTCATCATTAATGGCGAACTGTGATATATGCAAATCTATTTGCTCACACGTCATTAACGCAATTACAGTTTTTATTATTGGCCACTGCATGTCAAAACAATTATGTATTTATGACTTTATAATGCATATTACGTGCAAGAAATAATGAGGTGATTTATGATTAGTAGTAATGAGGAACATAAATTAAAGAACCGACTGTATTTTATTTTAAAAAAAGTAGAAAAATCTGACACATTACCTGAATTTGCAGTATAGTCCACTGGTCCCGCCTGTTGGACTATCTGGTAACTCCTTAGCTTCGATCAAAACAACGTTTACAATTGACTTCGAAGATTTCTTGAGGATGTCGAATTTGCGGTTCTTCCACACGTACTGTATTAAAAATATTTGTAAAAATTATTATATATAAACGAATGAATACAAAGGTCGCCAAGCATCGTCTCGTTGACGACATAACAAAATATTAGCACTCGACGTTAGTCATATATGTATGTAGGATGTGGACACAGTGATCATTGTTTCACTTATTCTAAATGACCAATTGACAACAATCGCAAATAGACAAAAATTTCGATGGAGTAAGTTGTTAATTGATAAAGCTCATGACATATTATGTGAAACCAGTGTCGGTTTTGGTAAAATTTTATCCAAACCTGGTAAGTTAAATGTGATTGAAACCTTGGTATTTCCTATAATACGCCTTAAATTACAACTACAACGTATGTAAACGCAATTGTAATTAATTCGCAAATTCATAGTTCTTGTACTTGTAATTATGTAAAAAGAGCGAATGATAAATTTGAATGCATAAAAACTTCCGCCTTGTAGCTAACACCGCCGAATATAGAAGTCAATGAGAGCCTTTAAAATATTTTGTGATTATGAACCAATATTGTTAGATCAGTCTCGCTACTGTTTGAACTTACCTTCTGAACTTTTTTGCCATGGTCCCTGAGGAAGGTGAGTCCACTGCCGATGCGATCCATGAGGTCATTAGAGAGCACCAGCGCATTCGGAGTCAGCGGGTCCATCGCCAGACCTTCGGGGATCGCGAGTGACCTGCCGAACGCCACAACACTACTTAACACTTTCTTCAAAACAGTAGAATTTAAACATAAACTCTTTCACAAAACGCCTTATTGTTTATTCTTTTTATCATTTATAACATAAACGCTAATATATCTTATTAAAAACCTTGGTGTTGTTAATTTCATTGAAATCACTCGCCGAAACAGGTGATTTAAAATGACCCTTATGAGCACCAATGAATGTAAGCGCGGCGTGCGTGCTTTATCCGCGAGACATGGCGATATACTCGTGCCAACTGGCTTTAGTGTTCACATGCATACACAAATCTTGTTTTTTTTGTCCTGCCGGGTAGTTCTTCTGCTTTATTTACCTCAGGTATGCTTATCACCGTTGTGTGTGCTTGAATGATTGATTGTTAAAAGTAATTTCCGAGATTTTACTCCCATATGTCACAGTGATAATTGTCATATGAGTTTATAATAAACATGTTCAAGAAGGAAATGTCAGTTTAAATCGTGCCGAATTGTATAGTATTAAAAGTTAATTATACCTCGGAAAATACATTTAATTTTCCACAATACCAATACGTAAATGATGATGTCCCTGACATTTTAAATGTTCCGTCTATCCTTATAAATAAATTTCGATGAATTGTGGTTGTCTTCTACTATCTTAGTTATGGATTTTTAAATATACCAACAATAGTTTCTAGAACTGCAAAAAAGACGACATCATGTCAGGTCTTGCAAACAGAAAACACATTAATCATGAGTGTCAATGTGTTAAAGATTACCTTAATTATGTAGTGTTGTTTAAATACAAGGAGGATAATACATGCATATTAAGGAGGATTGTCGTAATACGATTATTCTGCAATGCGTTACAAAATTGCCTAATAAATAACATATTTGACTAATAGTTCGAAATAAAGAAAATAAATCTCGTAATGGTACATTACTTCATTAGTATTTTACTTTTAATTAGCTGTAATATCGAATACAATTTGTTGTTCATATGTAGTGTAACACGTCATAACAGTACATTTAGAATTATCGTAAAAACTGTTAGCGATCTAAATTACGAAGCATGGCAAAAACACGAGTACCACTTAAAGTGGAGTTGTCTTGAGAACTATCATAGTAAAGAGGTTTCTGTGTTGTAACGGGATTAGAATATATAATTTATTACTAAGAACAATGTAAACAGAAACATGTATGTATCGGGGTCGACAATGCATTGATTTAGGAGGTTAAAGTTTGTTACGAGTTGACTTAGCCTATTTTAGGTACAATGCTTTGTCTTTATGTAATGATTATTTAAATATATTGGTAACAATTAACATTGTCATCAATCTATTGTCTATTTGTTTAATAATAGCATTCATTGCAAGCGGTCGAGATAAAATCTCAGCGGTTGAGCGTTTAAATCCCAAGCACGCACTGGCTATTCAAAGACATTTATGTATTCCTATTGACTTACAACTTTCAAAGTCAAAGTCAAATCATCTTTATTCAAGTAGACTTTTACAAGTTCGTTTGAATCGTCATTTGAAACTATTTTTTTAAAACTATTGCCGCTTTGAAACCTTAACCATGAACATAATAAGAAACCTACACATAGACTTTGCCATTAGGCATATATATTATCCATCAACCGGGCTTAGCCAAGCATAGGGTACTAAGGCCTAACCTTACTCTGTGTAGAGAACATTCTTATGCGTGGATAGGATGCAAATAAAATAATGCTAAATATGAGCTTTTATAATAAATTGTTTCAAATACATTTGCTTTTTTTGTGGTCCTAACAAATTGTCCGTATCGCTTGATGGTGACGAGATTACGTTAATATTTCGAGGTGCCTGTTATAATAACGTATTTGATATGAAGGTTAAAATATAATAATTTTATTTTGAATATATTAAGTATATATGTGGGGGCGCGTACCATACTTTTGTATTTTGTAATAATAGCATTAAAATATTCTATGGATTACGCAAAAAATTAATTGATGTTGTAATAATTTCGCTATTAATAATGAAAACTAAGAATTTTAGACGTAATTACACAAATGTACGTATTATTTTTCTATGACAATATTAAAATAATTAAGCTTTAATAACAATATATAATTAACAGCTTAATTTAGTGGACACTTCGATCCTTTGTTGTGTAATAAAAATGGCCTTTAATGTCTCAATGGTAGAGGAGGCCCGTGCCCAGCAATAGGGCCTATGTGGGCTGATGAGATTTTCTTGCTTGTAATTCCAGTTACTTTTAAGTTTATTTATTACAATTTCAAAAATACTTTTCAACATACATAAAATAACATATATATTTTTATGAGCAAGATTAATAAAAAGCATATTGGTTGGTGTCTAATATTTGTTAGTTACATCTCTTACTACTTATGATTTGTAATTAAAAAGTAAATAAGTTTAGGAGACGAACACTTTAGGTCACAAAGTGGTAAACTGCTGGCTTAGACCGGTCCAAAATAACTTTTTCACCTTTGTTTAGGTACAGATGACGCACATTGTAATGTGGCTAACAGGAATCTTTTAGTCATTTGCGTCACTAATAACAAAAAGTAAACTTTTTTAAACAATATAATGCAGACGCAAATCGGTGTTGTTTAGTTAAACTTCGATTTTAAGGTGTTATGAGTCATGCATTGTTTTCTGCGATTCTATATAAATAGTCATGTCAAAAAAATGAAAAATCTAACTGAAAATGAAAGATTGTGAACATGAGCGAAAGGCTGTTGGCTGTATGTTACGTCCGATGATCTATAGTAACAATGCGTTCAAAATTTATAGAATTAGTTTAAATTTAATAGCGGTTAAGATGTTTGTATTCAGCCAATTTCAAGTAAAATGTTTCTTTTTTGCCCTATAAAAACTTGAGAATATATTATGTCATCTGCATAACCTTTGAAAGTCATAAACACACGTCAAAAGCGTTAATATAATTGCTTCAAGTTTATAGTTAATATGAAGTGCGAATTCACACTGTATTCCATTTTATTTATTTTATTTCATCTATATATTTTTATTTATACGCCATGAATGCATAATAAAACAGTCGCAGTTCTTCCAGAGAAGCCCAAAAGCCCAGCTTGTCTTACAAAGCTTTAATCATTATTTTATACAGGCATTTTTACATCATTTAAATGATACTATCCTGAGCCCACACTAAATAGTAATTGTAAACTAGACATTACATCATTACGTTTAACGTTGTTATGGAAGACCAACCAGCATTAAATACAAAATTTTCTCTTAATTAACATTTCCTGACTTCTTAAATCTACTTAAAAAAAAGCTTTAAATCCATATTTTTTTATTGACGTATTATAAATATTATATTATTGTCTACTGAATAAATACACCATTATTAAATTGTATTTTATTGTTTCATCTAAATACATTAAAATATTAAAACAGATATGTATCTCTAATTATTTTCCTACAGTCTAATCTCTAGTCTAGTTTTGAATGAATTGACATTGATTCCTTGAACTGACGCAAAAGGAGAGACAAAGATACAATACATATGTATGTATGTGTATTTGATTCAATGTCTTAAGCATCTATAGTCTAAGTCTACTGTCCCCAAATCAAGGAAAGGCTTAAGGAGCATAAAACTTTAGTCTCGGAGTCAACCACAAAGTTATGTTTTTGATTAGGTTTAGATTCAACGAATCGAAAACGAATTCTTGACATCATTGCTTCTTTATTTCTGTCAGTACGAGACCGATGCATTAAACTATGACATTCGATTTTGTAGTTGAATATTATCAAAAAACATATAAACAATATGCTATTGAATGTAGAAGCATAAAATTGTCTTATCATTTTTTTTAGAATTATCGTAGCTATTTAAGTTTTTGTTCTAAGTTAAAAAAAGCGTCTTTAATGTTTCGTGTGATACCTAAGCTATAATGATATTGCATTATTCCAAACAATCATTTGCTCATTATTCTTCTGCTGCGTATCATTAAAATATTTTTTATCACTTACATTTTACTTTAACAATAGTAATAACCTCATTTGTCATTACTATTTCGTTGAAGACTCACCGGAATTATGTTTTTTTTTTAAAGTATGACTCTCAAGTCAAGTTTAAAAGAAGAATGCTAGTTTTTCACAAGAATTCTTATTTACTAACGTAAAAGTATAAAAATGTCAAGAATTTAAAAGCCAAGTTAGACTTTGCTCTAACTTGTATTATTTGAGTAGTTGTGTAACTTTTAAAAAGGGGATTAATTTTCGAAATAAAATATTTTATGTCTGTGCATTTTTTATCAATAAAACAAACAAACCTGCCGAATTACTAAAAAAGTCTGCCGAATATCTTACAAACGATAGGTTGATCTTTTCTTACGTTAAGAAGTAAATGTTCAGATCTTGTATTATCCTGGTACAGATTAAATTAAATCACGTTCAAAAAATTATCTATGTTTAAATTATTAGAATAAGTTAAAAATAATATAATATGCTAGTTTCCAAGTTCGAGGTTCAGTGTATTTTTAAGTTTAACGTCCTACCGTTTCTTCAAAGGAAATTATTGCAAAACGGAACTATTGTAACGGATTGCTTCATGTTATGATTTGGAGGAAGTCAAAACATTCTCAACAATGTGGTCAAGGCATAACGTAATATACCAATTTAGTTAAGTGCATGAATAATTATTATTTTACACTAAGTAATAATAATTTACCTATAAAAAATATTATCTGTAGAATGGTTGTAATAAAATTTCGATAGTTTCTAGTTTGATGAATAGGCAACAGGAGTTAGAATAGGTATCATTAGAATCGTCATTTAGAAAAGTCCATATGTCAACTCCAAATCTCGCAAATACAATTCAAAAGAGATTACAAAAGGGTTCTTTTGATAATGTGTTACGATTACAAACTTTAAGGAGACGTAAGTCGATCAAGATTACTTCGACTTGTTGCTCATTCATACAAAATTAACTAGTGTTTTATTGCAAAAAGCTATAAAATACTAAAAAATCTTAAATCGCATTAGGTATTTACTTTATGATGAAAAAACTTTTGAATACTGAATGAAGTATTGTTCAAATTTAATGTTATTTTTAAGTCATTATTGACGTGTTGTATTTGTATGTAAATTAATGTGAAGAAGGACATTGTTTATTT
This sequence comes from Cephonodes hylas, assembly GCA_030295005.1. NCBI lineage: Eukaryota > Metazoa > Arthropoda > Insecta > Lepidoptera > Sphingidae > Cephonodes > Cephonodes hylas. Next base: position 8,054,637 of record AP025363.1, on the reverse strand, counting down.
GTTTGTTTTTTATATTAAAGAATCTCATATTTTTTTGTTCCTTATTGTTGTCTTTGACGTTAAAATGTAAGCAAAGTGACCGCTTTAGAAAGATTATTTTAGTCCAAAAAGCGTTTACCAATTTCATTTTTTGCGCTCATTTCCTGACTTCTTGCTACTACTGAGAATTTTCTAATGAATGAAAAGCCAAATCACACTGCACGATCCGGAAATCAAGAAATAATAATTCATCACTGGCCATAATTCTTTCGGCCTACTTATACCTGGATTATTCAGTCTGGTAACGGGAAAGTCTTCAAATAGAAACTTAAGCTTTACCATGACATTACATTCTACATTTTGATGAGAAATTATTCTATCAAACAAATAAAGTTGACTTTGAGTTAGGACCGTTGAAAAATGATAAAGATGTGAGTAACAAACAACAGTGGGTGCGTATCTATTATTCCAAAACGTAGCGCACGAACGACGAAGCATCTCAACGATACAATGTTATATATGTTTTATATTTTATATCTTGGAATACATAGTCCTTTATTTGGAAATAACTAATAGCAGTTGGATATAGTTCTTCTACGGTAATCATTCCATTTGATTTTTAATAAACGAGTTCCTCCTACGTTGGCACAAGTCCTATGAGGAAAATAAAATTGTTTATTTAATTGACATACTTTTATTTACATCAGTTTTTTTCAAAAATCAATTTAAGTCCTAAACATAAATTTCTAAATCAGATTTAACTTTGTCGTGTTTTGTTAAACATAAACAGAGAGAAAAAGAAACAAAAAATCGTCATGATAGGTATAGGACATAGGTCCTATAGATGTTACTATTGGAATGAGTGTAGAATAAAAATATCATAACCATAATACTTATAATCTCCGTAATTATTGTTAAACTGAACGTTTATTATATTATGTCCACTAATCTACACGATATTTATCGCCATTAATTTCTGCACAATGTTTTTGCAAAATATAATTCATCATTATTAATAACGACTAGTTTTTGTCGGTGTTCATTTTTACGCGTTGAATCAAAGCAAATACTTACAATGTACATATACCTATTACTAAATCTAATGCATTATAAGTGATTTTAGGAAATGATAATTTAATATTATAATCGTATCCAACATAGATTTAAGATATATGCAACAGAATATTAATATGTCCGGAATACGCATTTACCTAATGTTAAAAATTTTGAATCCAAATGTGTCCTTAAATGAAAGCAAGATTAGTAAATACATATTCGGCTACTAAATAAATTTAATATTTCCGCGATATCCGATGCGGCGTGTGATCAAGGGAGTTCAAGTTTAATTTTCGAGTATGGTAGTGTCGTTTGACTTTTGGTTTGAACAATTCTCAGTCAACGTCTTAACTGATATACATACATATATCTATATTATATCTATATATTATCAGCGTTTGTACTTTCCCCTGCACTTTTCCCTCCTATGAAATTTCTATGTTTTTCTGCACCGTTAAATAACTTGATGCAAAATATTGAATACACACATAGCTTCGAACAGCTGAATTGGCGATCCCAGGGTTCTAAACTCAATTCCGCGTCTAAACATCGAGGCCATTACGACTCAACGTAGCCTGGTGATATAAAAAATGTAAAGTGCTCGAATCTCCTCTGCAGTCGATATGGTATAGCCTTATATGTACAAAGGTCGGTGAGACAATTTAATTACGGCAGTCACATGAGTCACTTATATAATTATTCTCGTAATAATGTGCTAATTGCCTATTTTAATATTAAACTGTAACACGTATTTTCCGTTGATATCGTTGAGGTAATACCAATGAAATAATTGTTGTTAAAAGTTTAATTCGACATGAAAATGTGATGTATCAGGAACTATTACCTACATGGATTTCATACTCACGAAGTTAATTAATATGGGATTTCGAGCGCTCTCCCTAAATAGATAAGTGACACGTTTGTAGATGTCAATAATCAAATCAACGACGTATTTTTTTATGTTGTTTTCATCGATATAATGTAGTGTTATGACAGTCGGCGGCTGAAGTCCTGATATCATATACGAATGTATTAGACATGTGTTATATACGAGCATTCAGACCGTGATCGGAAACTAAGGCAGGTAATATTTAAGGTCAATACTAACTTCCTAGCGTTAAAGAAAATCCTGCCAAAGAATAAAAATTTTGACACTTTCAGAATTTTCTTTAACACTAGAGGGTTTGTAATTATCTAAGATATTACCTTAGTTTTCGATCACGGTCTGAGTACACCCTGAACATAATCATCGTTGACTTAGCAGCATGTCTGACAATTTTTATAAGCAAATATGCAATAGCGGACACCCAATCATACATTTACACTAAATACATAAATACAACATAAATCTAAACACACAAATAAAACAACATAAATTTACACTAAACTCTGTTTTTTTAAGCGGCTATCATTTAAAAATAAGGGGAGAGGCGCTGTGTGCTGAAATACAGGTTTACACCTAGTTCGGCAAACAAATGCTCCATTTTTTATAAAAAATTGTATAGCCCATATATTTGTACCATATGTTTTGTAACTGTTTTTTGTCTAATCAATTTTATTTCATTAAAAAAAAACATCATTTTAACATAAAATTTATACATTTACGGGAATCGGGAAGGACGGCTATATACGAGGATAATTATACGGTATCGATTTTAGACTTATGACAGAGTATAGATTAGAGTATTATAGTAGATTTTTGCTCTACCGCGAACTCAGTAGCGCTTATAATACGTTTAGTGATAGAAAATTCTAAAACGACTAATTTAGTAAATGATTCAATACTATGAGCTTTTGTTGATTCAAATTCAACCATTTAAATTCGTTTTTGCGATGACTAACCTTTATTTACATTACAATTTCTTGCGTAATATCATGACTTAGTTACTTATTCTTAAATAATATTCCTCTGAAAATATTAATAAAAACGTGATGTCCTGATGACATCAGATTCATTATAAAATTCTGGATGAAAACACGGAGTCTTGCATGTGTTCCAAAAACAGTAGTAAGCTCGCACACTATTGCGTAGAACTTAAAAAACAGTTCACTCGTTGAGTATGTATTTATTTCATTATTATTCGTAAGTTGTAATGCGTAGATTGTAATCCAAACCATCTTAAAATGTGTCCATAAAAGAAGTTTAAGACTTTTATAGGGCACAATAATTGATTTATGCTTTGTTTTGCTATGTGTTTCATTGAATAAACTTCAAAAATATTTGAACTAAATACATAAATTATAAAATTAAAATACACGGTGCATAAACCTACTGATCAAATAAACTAAAATCTACTGTATTATATTTATAATGGATGACGTGTGTATGAATACGTACATATTATAAATCAGATACGTTCACGAGCTGAGCTTGAGCTTTAAGAACACATTATATGGAGCGATCTGGTGCCGTTTTGCAACCTTATTTCTAGACTTACCGGGCTCTGGTTGAACCCGGGACCTCTTCATACTGAAGCCGCTGGGTGCACAAGAGATTGAATTATGCATAAATACGATTTATGATTTACCCATATATTTGCAGCAAATCCTTCGAAACTTTATAGAAAGGTAAACAATAAAATTGCCTATCACGGTGACATTGAAAAAACTGGTATCAATGACCCCTGAATCTAGGTTCCGTATTTTATTGGTACAGCTGAATACGAAGCAGCGAACTAATAACCGCCTCTCATCGGCTGACGTCAAAATATTGTTATCATAGTCGATGTTTATATTTTCCAAGGGCAGTCTCGTTGGAGTCAATATTTAAAGATGAGTCCATTTATTGTTCGAGAGAAAATTTACTAATATCTATTATCTGCGACCACAATGAAAGAACAAAACATTCTTTCTATTACTTTGTGTGCTAGACTAACGGTGAAAGGCACCAGTAGATCAACAAAAACTGTTAAAAAAATTGTGAATGACAAATTTAAGAGACTTACAGATTGTCTTCTGAATTGGAGTGCTCGGATTGAGGTTTGGCGTGTAAAGAAAATTCTTTTGTCAGAGCATTGTCATTCAAACTGTTCACTAGCTCGGAGTTTGTATTTTCGGCAAGTTGTGACATTGACTCATTCGTAGAAGTTTCGCCATTTACCAACAAAGTTATAGCGGGCGCCGCCGGGAGCGATGCGAACGGCACCACTTCAATTTCTCCGTTTTGTTTGAGCAAAACTGAGGGCGTCGTCGGCGCCTTTTCATTGCGTTCCAATTGTGTTTTACCACGGAACGATAATTTCCTCATAAGTGACATCACTGCTTTTTTAAAAGCTTTAATATTTTAATAGTTTTCGTGAAAAACGCACGCACAATACACAAACACAAGATTTAATCACTGCATAATTAGTAATGTTTGATGGACACGATTTATCACAAAGTAACAAACAATGGAAGGAATATTAATCAATATTTATAAATAATATGTCACGCAACTGACAACGGATTGGCGTCAACCTTGCGACACATCGTAGGATGAAGTTATCAGTGGTCCCTGTCCGGGTTGATTATGACATGATTTCAACACGACCAAATTACTTGATCATTAACTGGCCGCAAATCGTTAAAAAATAATTAATGTCTAACATACCTTTATTATAGACGATAGGAACAGGTGCGACCGAGGTGCACGAAAGACTGTTTGGATATTTTATATAAAAACTATTCCAGTTGTCGGTCTGTCAAGGGAATCCCACTTTACACCTGCCTGTAGTGTCTTGTTTGGTCGCAATCTGATGCACATGTTACTGTTGTTTTGCTACGAATGAGTAATACTATGTGATGTTTGCTTAAAGAATGAAAACGTCCTTATACCCGGCACGTCCGTCGATACTCTGTCTCATTTCGAATGTATCGTAGCGGGGTTACACGCATAAATTACCATAAACGGTACGTCACCAAATATCAATACATTAACAATATTCTAAAGCGTCATATGCTTTGGTCACTTTGTCGCCCATATAAAGCGATAAATAATAATTCCAATTTTTTTTGCGAATGCCCTCTGCTTTGGTCATCGAAACATATTGATGTCATAAATTCATCCATAAATCTCTCGAGACATTTGAGATAAGTTTTTCAATATTTTCTTCAAAGTGAGATAAAATAACTGTTGTGATTGCAAAAAGGATATACCTTAATATTACCTATATTACATTTCGTTAGTGAGCTCCTGATTAATTTGTTTCAAGGGAATAATTTCAAATATTTTTATATGAAAGTTTGGTGTAAAAACGTACTCTTTCAAATTCGACTACCCTTGAAATTGAATTTGGGTTCCTCATTTAGAACGCGCAGTTTCATTCCATTCGTTGAAACGCCCAAACTAGTCGACATTTTTCATATTTTCACCACAACACATTATAATTACGGCTATGCCATTAAATACCCTCATAAATCGTAATATTGGGACGATAAATTATCACGAATTGTTTAGAGGCCTTTTTAAAGTCCTTATTATAAAATTTATTTTAACAAAGTAATTGAAAATGTGCTCAAAAAAGATCAATTAAATTTTTAAGCAAATGTTTCCATAAGCCTCTTTTGTATGCAAAGATTATCCATAACAAGCTTGTTATCGAATTAGCAGCTATATTTTAATTTGAATTAAACAAAGATACATAAACTATTCCCTACTTGTTTCTTAGAAATAAATTGCGTGGTTATTATTAGATTTCCAATCAAGTTAGCAATTTTTTAATTACCACATTGTTTACATGTAGAGTAAAATACTAGGATAGAGGATTTTAAATGTTTGTACCAACCTTTATTGACCATAAACTGGGAGTTACAGAAAATGACAGGAAAATTCACATACATTTATCCAATAAATTTCCGTATTTATATTATAATTGCACTGTAAACTTTAATAGTGGCACATAAATAAATGAATATACAAAACTAGCAAAGGATGAACTTTAAGACTAAAGTTGTAATAAGGAAAAAATGTAATGAAATCACTACGCGATAAAATAAATTTAATTATTATTTTATATATTTCCAACAATGAGTTATTGCATTTAGTTGTTTTACACGGACGAAGTTTATTGTCTTTAAACAACAATAAACCATTAGAAAATACTTAACAGTCATTTGTACAAGCAAACAGGAAGTCAAGGCAACAGTTTTTTGTAACCTCTGTCTTTTTGTTTTCAAGTTTTTATACTGTTCTAATAGCTAATACAATGTAAAATTTAGGGTTCAATCAAAAAACCTATTTTCATATAAACAATATTCTAAAAATGTCATTGCTTTTATTGCGATGAATGTTAATGTTAAAAATGTTAAATGAAACTTAAAGATAGATAGACAATAAGTGCAATAACATCCTCTATCGCCTCTAACACAGAATGAGCCGGAGGTGTATTTCTACACCCAAGTTTTGTCAGTTTTTTTAAGTCCCATTTAATCGAATGCCAGCCATACTTTTTCGAACGAAAACCCTGCCCGTTTGGTGTGTGATATAACTTGGAGCCTATTTTATTTTTTATCGGGATATTAATAGCGATTTTCATACATGACTACACGCTAATAAGCCATAAGTATGTTAGATTCTTATAATGTTCTATATGTGTATTCATTAAGCCCAGCAAATCGATCTACTGGTTCGCGAATTGCGATTCTTTTTTGCTTGTCGAAATTCAAATTGTGCTGCATTTAAACTGAGGCACAGTCAGCTACTAGTTACTATCTATAAAAAACAAGAGGTTCATTAATGATTAAGATGTATTTTATCTATAGGTTTTTAATGTATTAGATTGGAATAATATTTTCAATATTAATGAATTTATTTAAAAAAAAATTTGGAAAGATTTGTATATATTTCATGTAGGCATACATAAGAACTAGGAAATAGGCAATTTTTTAATCAAATTTTGCCCGGACATAACAGTGTTCAAACTCTATTAACTATTTAAACTTAATACACGCTTTCGTTCAGATTTTTTTTGGTTTACTCTGTCACTTTATAGTGCCAGAATGAAAACAGAACTTGACTTGTCAAAGTCGCAACAGTGGAAAAAAGCTCTTGTCCCTGTTGTTTTCGCAACATCTTTGAGATCCGGTAACTATATTAGAGATATGTGACTACACAGTTAACAAATGCATAAGGTCCTATTACAGCGCCTCTGGTCAGCGACCTTCGATCAAGATCTTTTGCGGTCTGTATTATTCCTTAAGCTAAGCTATACGACAATAAAATCCTAATTAAAGTTAGTTCAATGATTCTACGTGATTCGTTACAGGCAACAAAATGTCAACAATGCCTGTACAACTATTATTTAATTTATATCATGTTCATTGTTCATTGACATTCAGTAAAACTTGAGAACTTTGAAGAATTTTAAATGGTGAAAAAATCGGTTTAAAATCCAGGATACATTATTACTTTTTTTTAAATTGTGTCCTTGCATGTCGTAGCAATTAACATGTCTACTAATAAGAACACAATACTCATTGATTAATATTTATTGAATCAAGTAGGTACAAGTAAAAATTATAATTCAGACGTGGAAAATTTGTTTCTAACCGAGGTCATCCAACATAATATAATTCAGAATCATAACATCAAATCAGTGATCTTTCGTCAGTAGATTTGTCTACCACAACCGTAGATCATCAATAGCCACAACAAACTCTTCCGCGTTATTCATACTCGCTGTTTGCGACTATCATGCTGTTTTTGCCTTTTTCCGAGTTATGACGTAAGTGGAAACGAGACAAAAAATCATGTTCTTATCATAGATTTATGAATAAGACCCCTTGTTTCAAAAATTGCCCTACACGTAAAACTATTAAGAGAATCTGTATACAAGCATTAACATTAGTAGATATAATCACGTATATATTTCTAAATAAATTTATTTACAATTACAAAACATTACTTGTTTACGTCGCCTTTAAGCCTGAATCACTAAACTGATTAAAAAAAAATCATTAATGCAAAGCTATATTAGCAGCGACTAACTTAGAGGACTTAAATTAATTATATCAAATGGAAATATATTTAAAAGATCTTAAAAGTTATAAGGTATCTGCTTTCGACAGGGCCCTGTGGAAGTTATTGGGAGATATCATCCTATGTTCAACAGTGGACCTCTACCGGCTAATGGAAGGATGTATGGAAAAGGTACCTGTACCGCGAGACTACACAAGAGGCAGAGACAATTTATTTTTTTTATTTTATACTTTTTAGGCCATACTCCAACAGTTTCGAGAAAGGGTTCCCGAGTACTGGAACCATTCCAGTATAATCGTTTGGCGTTGCTTAAGTGGAAAAATTTAATTGTTTGTTTTTGATTCTTGATCCTTGAAAAAAATGTGTACTTTTTATGAAATTACGCTCAGGAAAAACGGGGCCCAATTGAACTTTAACTCTTCAATCAAAATGTAATTTATTGTTCTATATAACGATAAAATTAAAACATTATACATTAATGGAGATTTAATTGCTAGCTAGGTTCTTAAATCATATGATAAGCTGAGACTTTAATTGTCGTATAAAATGATGTAAGTACGAATGAAAATTTTTAACTGTTTTAGATAACCAATAGGGTACCTAAATATGAGACAGGGTAGACTATTAATACCTTCGAATAAACTTTAGTGAATACTTTCTGCAAGAAACAAAAGAACATCATTTAGGCCGTTAGTTGAACGGCACCGTTTAGTCAAGAGGCTAGGCTGTTAATTGAACGGCTGATTAAGCTAATTGACTGCAACATATACAAGACATTAAGATAGGGACGTGCAGACAAAATAAGAGTCTGTAAGGGTTTTAAACGTGACGTTACTACGAAAGCTAACACATTGTGAACCTTACCATTATAAAATTAATAAAAAGAAACTCCAGACCGCGCCTAATAGGATGCAGTAATATAATATGTATATCGGATTGGCGAGCAATTAATTATTTCGTAGCGCTATCCCGAGATATGAGCCAAGTAAGTAAGGTTCGCATCAAAAGAGCTTTAAAGGAGGGCTCTAGAGAAAATTGCAAGATGACTTACACACAGCTAGCCGGAAACAGTTGCATGTAGCCCTGAATAGAGGCCGTCAGCCGTGAATAAAGGGTCTCTTGTAATTTTTGAATACAACAATGAAAAGATTTTTTAATTCTTTTCTTCATTACTAGTTTGTAGGCTTAATATAATGTAGGCTTAATATAAATTGTGGTCCACAAGAATTTAAATTAAGAGTCTAAACATTTCAAATCTCGGAAATTTTCATTAATTTATGCTTACAAATATAACAAATGACCTAATATATTTTCTATCGGCATGTAATGAATAAATAATGAAAAAGTACTATTGTACTTTACTGCTACAATAAACGAAGAAAATATGAGGATTACTAATTAAAAAATATTTTAATTTCACGTTGTACAATAATTAAAATGGATATATTAAAATGAAAAAAAAATACCCGATGTAAACATCTTCCGCGTGGAATTACTCATTATTCTTTAAAAAAGTAGAATAGCTGGCATTTACTTTCGGAAATAAAACTAAAGGTCAATGGCACGACATGTTATGAAGGTAAGTAGGCAGGATCCACATCGGTGAATGTGCTTTGTTGGGTTTTCACTCAGGGTCGCGAGCAGACATCACTCGTCATGCAGCTTTTCACGTAGGTACATAGGTAAATTCCACTGCTCCCAACACACACATAATTATACATAATTCTTTTATATATTCTCGTTAGTACTTAGATTATTGACATATGTATATTGATACATTGATGCACATAACACAACAAAAAAGTCTTAAAATATTCGGATCACATAAATTCGAAATAGTAGAAGGAAAAAGTCAAGCAAGAAGGTTAAAAGTGATGAATCGTTTTTAAGCTATTTTCCTTAAAATGAGTCTGTATAATCGAGATATAAACAATCTCAACACGCTCGTTGCCTTGTACGGATTGGGCTCAGGTTATCAATAGAGTATGCAATCGGCTACAAAATCTATTATGTGCGCGTGACCGTCCCCTACTGAACTGTTGTTGATTTAGTAATTTTCCTACAATTGTATTTAAAATAACTGATTGCACAAATACAGACCTCAAATTGATCGAAACGACATTTAAAATTAATTTACGTACATATTTGGATGTCAAAGGACACAGCTTATAATGATAGCAACGAAAGTACATGTGTAATTATTTCGAGGCTCGGAAAAACCCACAGGCGTCATCTATAAATTCCATATCAAAATTGTCTGCAAAATGATTTTAATTGCATTGTAAATGACGAATTATTCAGAGAAATATGTAGTCAGATAATGTTGCACGTAAATTTTTCCCTAGCCAAAACAAAAGGATTTGTGATAACTTTAAACAATATGTTTTCACATACGTAATAATAATAATAATAATAATAAAGCCCGTTTATTTCCAACCAAAAAAATATACAAAATACCTTAAATCTATTGTATCACTATATATACACGTAAATCTATTCTACCCGATCAATATTGTTCTTTTTCTCTATATAGGTTACATTTTATTTTATTTACTATTATTATTTTTATGACTATTTTTAAACTTATTATATAGCGTTGTTTCACTATTGCTGTCTTCGTCGTTTGTGGTTGGAACCCCAAATTGGGTATAGGCCTCCTCCAGCTATTTCAGATTTGCCAGCTTTCTTTATTCATTACTTTCTGCTTGCTGGAGGGTTGTGGTCATTTTCTCCCACGATGACCAGTCGGCTTGGGAGAGCATCTTTGTTTTGGCTTTTAACTATTGACGTGTTTTTGCTTAATATGTTTTCTATTTTCCGTTTCAGTATTGGTTGCTATTTGTCGCTCTTCGAGTGGATAGAAAGGGAGTTAGATCTTTTTCGCATGATGTCAAATGCGTTCGTCTTGTTCTGAGTAGTTATATTTTGCTGTTTTCTTCGCTGTTCTTGGCTAGATGGTGATGTCGATAACTCCCTTTTCCTTTTTTCGATGTTGTTGTTTTTCTCTTTTACAATAAGCTGGTCATACTTCAGGTAGGCAACGTTTCCTTTTTTTCTTTCTTCTACTAATCTTGATTGTAAGTGCTTTCGTTTTTCAAGAACTTCTTTTGGGTAATCTTCAGCAATGTATATATTCTTGAGCTTTTTCTTATTTTCTATTATTTCTTGTTTCTTCCATCCGTTAGAGAATGAAACCCGGATGGGTCTTGGTTTTTCATCGTTAGTTTTATGCCCAATACGGTGAATCCTGTTCAGTTCTTGTTTTTCTATGCTAAGCTGTATATCACCTATAAGTATATTGTTAACATTTTCTAGTAGATCTTTAGGGGATTTTTCGTCTTCTTTTACACCAAATATTACTATATTTTTGTTCCTCTTATCCCGTTTTAAATATTGTAGCTCTTGTTCCAAACTTTCCACTTTTTTTCTCAAATTATTATTTTCTTCAATAATAGGTTTCAATCTTTCTTCTATTTTTTCCATTATACAGTTACTTAGTTCAGTGGTTTGGTTTTTTAATTCTATTTTCATTTTATCAAATAATAGTTGAAACTGTTGTTCCATTTTTGAAGCGTGGATTGGAACGTATTTAAGTTAGGAGAATTTTTAAAGTTGCTACTGGCAACACTGCAGCGGCTGTGATTGGTTGCGGCGTACTTGACAGTGACAGTTGTCAACAGACTTTTTTAAGTATACCGTCAATAATAGAAACAAAGTTCTAACCTTTGTAGTTTTAGCGATATGCTTTGCAGATTTCTTCTTGGTTTTGCGCAGCAATATTCTTGTTATTGTTGTATCTTCACTTGTATTTGCCGTGATTGACAGTTTTATGGTGATACGTAGCTTATATCAATTTTAACTTAAAAAAATACGAGAGCAATGAAACGAAGATGTTGACTTTACGAGCACCGGAAACGGAAGATTTCACATACGTAGATACTCATTAAAATATTGTAAATCATTTACAATTTTATTACGCATTTGCGCTTTTAAAAGCACATTTTCTTACATAATAATTTATTATGAAGACCCATGCAACTTCGAAATATCAAAAACATGTGCCTGACGCTTGGACAAGCGACCTAAGTAAGCACATTACACTCGAGGTCATCACGAATTTTTTTTAAAACAACCAAATTGGCTAGTGCAAGTGGGAAAAAATTAGTGAAACTAATTACAACCATATCACCCGGGTAGTACGCGTTACTGAGCTCCAGCCCCGGATCTTTTTTTTTAGGTGGGGCAAAAACTGAAAAATGCCGCCCTCTGAACTTGCCGCGGGGGGCACAGACCCCGGCTTGCAACCCCCCCCCCCCCCACTTAGATCCGGGACTTATACATCCTGATCCCGGAACGTTATACGTACCCTTGTCAGTGCCCGCCTTCACCCCACATGTACTGTACTACTCACTATGCTATTAAATTGTGACAACACTATAATCCCCTTTTTTTTCTTTACGCTTATATTAATGATAAAGATGTCGTTTATAAGTGTTTTATAAAACATCTTCTCAGTATAATATTAGTATTTGACAGCCCCGTGGCGGAGTTATCACTAGTTTGCGAAACGAGCGGCCGCGCGTTCAAACCCCGCACTGAGACAAATGTTTGCGTGATCCAAAAATATTTGTTTCGGATCTGGGTGTTTGTGAGACCGAAAAGTCGTTTCTGCTACCCACGACAGAAGACTCGTATCTTAATATGTGGTCAGGACTATGTGTGTGACTATTGGGTGTATTTATTTAAACTCAGATTATTTCGCTATTCACAAATCCAGGAAGCGTTTGTGATATAAACACACATCTCATGAGATACTTATATTAAAAACTTGTTTTATTATTGTAAAAATTAGCATCCTGTTGTGTAAATTGTGATACGAAAAACGATTTATGTGTAGAGTTTCTAAAAATATTGATGCCAACAATGTTTTTTATTAGACCTATTTTATGTACGGTCTACAAAGGTGCTATATACTTGCATATTTGAGGTGTTAATTCAATCACCTAAAGGAAAATCTCAGATTATTTTTTGTGTATATTTATTAATAATTAAAAACGACACTAGTTCTGCGTGGTGGACTAAGGTCAGTAAGACCTCCATGGGTTGATATAGCGCTCTTAGGTACTACCTTATACCTACGTAGGGATCTACGTCTAATTTCAAAAGTTCAAATATTTTAGATGACGATTAATTACTGAGAATTGTATTGAGTATGGCTTTTGGAGTACTTACCTATTTTTTAATTAAATCAATTCAAAATTTATTCACTATGATGTTTTTTTTTTAATTGTAACAGCATACTAAACATAGCAATTCAGTAAATCGCTTAACGTTTTAATTCCGCAACTTGTAGTGTCACTTGTAGAAGATACAAATTATAAGTTATGGGCCAACGTTTTATGTTAAATATATTTTAGAATGGCGAACGGAAAACCAAATGAAGTGAGTGGATATTAGTCATGTTCCAGAGGATTGGTCTAGCCATTAATTTATCTACAAGAGATTTATGTCACTTGTCCCAATTAGATGTTCACAGCTCGCGCAACCAAATCGATGATCCCTGTAAATTAAAATCACTCCACGTGTACCCGGAGTAAACTTGCCCAGTTGGGAGGTCTCCTGTAACCAGAGGAAGCCCCTGCCCAAATGTGCGCCATATAGGTACTTATGCTTCCCAGCTCATAAGCTCTTGATGACTAATTGAGTGTGAACACGCGACAACAAAATCATTATTTTTAACTCGTTTTATCGTACAAATGTCACCACACCGGATGGTCCGGTCCTCTACTTTGTAAACATTATAATACGCGACTAGTTTTTTTTATTACTCAGGTATAGGCAATTGTGTGTGCTCTGCGAGAAGTTAAAGTGGATTAATTAATCACTTTTGCGTAATCGCAAAGGCTTAATAGACACTAATTGAAGTTGACATTTGAACTGTGACGCTAGTGAACTTGTATCATTTGAATCTAAGGGTTTTATGAAATTATTTGCACCTTTTCTATGCTATCTGTAAAAGGCTATTTGATAGCGTCAAGGAATAGATGTTAAATGTTGAATTCATAGAAAGCATGTACCTATTTGCCGCCCCTGTGAAAGTACATTAGCAAGATTTTTTAATGATTCAGGTCTTTTAGTAATTCTGCGTCACTTCATAATTAGGGTAACGGGAGGTCGTTTCAAGCAGTGAATTGAAATATAATACATTTTCAAGTTTCTAGAATACTAGCTTGTCATTTATCATTAGCATCGCATGAATGCTATACTATGCGATATATATGTGGATACATGCGTAATTGCGTATGTACTCATGGGCAGTAAACAATTAAGATAAACTATCTTTAGGCGATTGCGCGGGAATTTTCGTTACCGGATATATGGTTATGGCATTGCGAGTGTAAATGCAAAATTTGATTGATAGTTGTTTTAATTTGGCCCTCAACAATCTTATTTACCAAAGGAAATGGGACAGCTACTTTGAAGCTACCATACTGATAAAGCTGGTGTATCTAATTGCTTTACACACTCACTTAATTTTGTAAGATGGTTATGAGAATTTTCATGTAATGGCTAATATAATTGTGACACAATAGAAGTAATGCTATGTTTGTAATTATAGCATAACAAAAATGTTTTCAATTGTCTTCTTTACAGATTAGGTCATAACATCTTATAATAGACAAAATTAAGACTTAGTAGGACTTGATTACTGTGTGAATATAGAGATACAACATAGATTCATAAATTGAACATTTATTGTAAAAATCTTATCTAATTAATTACAATTTTCCAAAAACGTGCATCAATATTAAGACATAAGCTTTATCATAAAAAACCTTAAGTAGCATATTTGACATGCAATTTTTGTTACTTTATTGTTTCAATTTAATTAGAACACCATGTGATATATAACAGGTACATTATAAACTTAAATAAATAGAAAAGGTTCACACTTTGTATAAAATTTATATTTATATTAAACATTTGTGAAGACAAGTTTCAAGGGAAGAAATGCAGAATACTGCAGAAAAAAATATTCAAATGTTAGTGCCAAAAGATGAATTAAATAAAATAATAGGCCATCAATAGTAGATATTTAAATTATAAAAGCTGTACAAAATTCAGTCTGTATTTTTCAGCTAAAACTACACCTATTAAGTTTCCTTACATTAATGAATTTCCTAGCACTTCCATTATAGGAGTGTCTATAATTGTACTAAATTTGTATATCAAATGCTTAATAATGATGAAACTAATCTTGACATTTGCAAAATCAATTCATTTTAAAAATGAACAACATAATGCACTATGGCAGTTGTAATCTATTTATATTGTAAAATTATTTGTTATCTTACAATAGTAGATCACTAGGCTAATAATACAGGTTGTATCAATAAAGCTAATAAATTGTATGATAAGCACCTACAATACATAAATAGAATTCTATGTAGAGTAACTTAACAAGTGGTAAAACTAAAGGAATGTTTAAATATGGACAGAGATCCAACATAAGATAACATTGTGAAAATAATTGATATGTTGACAGTGTAAGGGTAAATTTTACTTATAACTAATTGTGGGATTTTGTCACTCTTCACAGAGTCAGTCTTTAGTGATCAATATGTTGGCTGCAATTTTATTTAGTCAATTTAGACTTGCTAGCCATGTCACATTTTTGTAGAGGCTTCTAATGAGCGCAGCAAAGGCGCACGGGCCATATACTAGAAGCGATCTTTTGAGGCATGTAAATCCGGGTTTGTCAAATACTGCAATTCCTGCAGCTCTTGGAATTTCTCATGATCCCTAATGTGTGCGTAATTTGCTGACAAACACATCAAGTAGTGTACCAAACTCAAAATCACTAAAATACAGGCCACCATTGCAAGGATGAACATGATTTCAGCTTTTTCAACACAATCTTTGCAGAATAACTTTATCTTATGTTCACCACATATCTTCATATCTTCCTGTCGTACTGACGAAGGGAACATGAAGTCAAACTGGGTGAAGTCTATGCAATTCGTTTCGGGTTTCAGGCACATTTTCCAAAATATCGTAAACAAGAATGTTGTTATGACTAGGAATCCTAATAATAAGATCCAGACAAATGTCAGAATGTACGTGATGATCATAAATACAGCGCAAGATATTCTTCCGCCAACTCTAGCTCTCCAAGCGCGGTACACTTTCTGCCGAGTGGCACCCGTGGTCAGGCATCCCAAACAAAGTAGCATGAATCCCAAAGCCGCCATACATGCGCTACCAACGATGAATATCATTTGTAATGCTTCAATCCATATGAGCCGGAAGTGGAATACTTCATCAAACATGAGTATAGACAGAGCTGATCCTCGGTACATGGTGCCACAAAACACACCCACGCCCAAACAGCACATAATAGTGGCGATGAGAGTGGCATGCGGCACCCGTGTAAGGCAAGCTTGGCAAGCGTCACCCATTTTTGTTAATATTGGATGGTTTATAATCTAGAATTAAACCGATATTTCTTGTTATACACTTGATTTCACAATTCACCAACACACGAAATACACAAAAGTGTTTTCATTTCTCATTTCGAAATGAATGAGTGATTCATCGATGTTGCCATGTAATAATATAAATGTCCTATATTCATATTTTCTTATAGGAAAATTTGTTTAAAATCTAATTAACAAATGAAATATTAGTTAGAAACTATAACATTTATTAATGTAAGTAATATTTTAAATGGATATCTTTTTCTACTTTACTTTTTCTTTTTTTAATTGGACAAAATAATTGATATAAGTACTACAGCGCCATCTTTATTCTTCAATATGACGCGAACCCGGGCTGACATAGCGGCGTGAAATTCTCAAAAAATAACTGACATTTGAAAAAAAATAGGTAAGTAGATGGTAAAAAACTATAATTAAAGAATTCACTATTAATGGTATCAAAAGATACTAGCCACGCGTTTCTTATATACATTTATCTGCAACAAAGATAAATAAATGGAATCAACTGAAAGTAAATACTACATGTTTATTTTTTGCACCGAAAATGAAGCCTAAACGATCCAATACCAAACATTTTATATAGTTATTGGTTATAATATTTATTTAAATTAATCTAAGATTGGACGTAAGAACCTCTTGAAATTTCTGTTTAGTGCACTAGATGACGCTTTTCAGCAAGTCATAGCACTTTTTCTCTATGGTTATTTGTGAATGTATCCGAATTTCAAACCATAGAGTAAAGCGGTTACTACAAATTTTGTGTCAACGTAATCGACTAAAAATATCACTAGAGGTGTACCGTGTACATTCAAATGATAAGTTAGAATATTTTTAAAAATAAACTCCAAGTTAACTTAATAGAATAAACATAAAGTAAAAATGTAAACAGTTGACTTATAACTTCTTAATGGAGCTTTCAAAATTGTGCAATAAATGACGTGTCATGAAATGATAACGTACACTTCTCTAGTTCAGCGATTGAAACATTGACTTGACACATCAAATGATTTAGAAAAGTTGAAAATGAATTTGAACCTTATTCGTGATTGTTGAAGCTTTTTATTATAGTTTTGAATTTACAAGTACAAAAATGGAAACACTCTATCATCAAACTAACCAGCTGTTACAAGAAACTTCAGAGTTATTTCATAAATTAGAAAAAGATCCATCAAATTATGAAGAAATCGAAAATGCAATTCAGGCAAAAATTAATTTTATTAACGCGTAAGTTTATTTTTTACGTATATATGCAAATAGCTTATAAATAACTTATCGAACATGAGTAGCTAGACATAGTTCCTTGTGAGGTTTCAGTGTAAATAACTAAGAACAACTGATTATACTCAACATATGTATTGCTCTTTAAAATGTCTTTTGACATGAAATTGTAAAGAGGACTTATTAAAAATCGGTTTAATGTTCTTTTTTCAGAAACTGCGAAAAGTTGGATATCTTTGTATTTAAAACTCCCATCAACCAAAGACCAATGGCTAAGATGAGAGTAGATCAATTAAAGTATGACAACAAACACATACAGGTAATAATGGAGTTAGTCTTGAATTTTGATTGTAATAGTTGACATTACAAAATTATTGTAAAATACTTGAATAGGAAGCAAAATAAAACTTGCTGATGGGACGTGATAATTACCATAAACATAATCCATAAATACACACGAAATATTTGATAATATAATCATAGGTGGCATATAACATGTTACAGGATTATAATTTTTTTTGATTCTGTAAGTTTAATTTATAGAGCCAGTTATTTGTTGCCAAGAAAATAAATATTGTATTTGTAAGCACTGATGGCCTTGAAGTTTAGGCATGTGGTCGAGAATCTTGGCGGTCGCGGGTTCGAAGCCCAAGCACACACCTCTGACTTTTCAAAGTTATGTGTGTATTCAAATTGAATTTCACTTGCTTTATTGGTAAAGGAAAACATTGTGAGGAAACCTAACAATTTCTTAGGTGTGTAGTCGGCCAATCCACACTAGGCCAGCATGGTGAACTATGGCTTAAACCCTCTTGATGATAGAGAAGACCCGTGCCCAGCAGTAGGATGTATATGGGTTGATGATGATGATCTTAATCTTTTAAATTTTCAGCCTCTTGTATGTAACTGAGTAAATTTCTTTGTGTCAGGCATCACTAACAAATGCGCAAAACAGAAGGCGGAGACGAGAGCAAGAACATGCAGACAGAGAACAACTGCTGAGCAGAAGATTTGGCCATGACCATACAGCAATTAATGTGGACTATTTATCCCAAGAACAGTTGTCACTACAGAACTCTCATCGGAATGTGGATGAAATGTTACATACAGGTAAATATATTGTGATATGTTAACATTTAATTTTTATTCCAACAATTGGCTTTTTTCATGAGATCATGTTTAAAACACTGGTTTATTTATAATTGTTTTATACTATGTAGTGATAACGAAATAACTATTTTCATTAGTCCAATAATTTTCAATTTTAGTTATTATAATACTAGACCATGACATTATTTTGACTTGTAGAGTAAGCTCTTAAAGATGGAATACAGTAAATCTGTTGCCAAACTATGAACTTTTATTGCAAATCTACAGGAATTCATGACCCAAAGGTTGAAAACAATAATTTAGTTTAAAATACTAGAACAAAATTGCTTGTCATATAAATTTATCTCTTTTAACAAAGTATCATCATTATCATCAACAACAGCCCTTAATTTGTCTACTGCTGGACATAGGCCTCTCTTATGGCATGCCACTGGGCTCAATCTTTGGCTCTCCTCATCCAACCACTGCCAGCCACTTTGTTAACTTTGCCAACAAAGTATATTGCTTAACATTATTTTAATTCTGTAGAAATTTTTAGACATCTATAAAAGAAAGACTGTAAGTAGAGAGAGAGTTTGGTTGAGAAGTATTTCATAAAAGTTTATGCAGTTAATAATTTTGTGAGATTCACATACATTACTGCTTTATGGTATATACTAAATAATAAATCATCATAAGCAGTGGCGGTACTTCCATAGAAGCCCGAAAGCCCAACTTGCCTTACATAGTTCCGAATAACGAACTTAACGATTGTTTATTTATAAAATAACGCTATAAACGTGAATGTGAGTACTAACCGGTAGGTATTTATTAGTCTTACGTACCAAAAAAAATATGCTGCTACTAAATAAACATTTGGGCTTGCCTTAGTTTGACACCCTAGGCACGCCACTGAATTCATAAGTATTTCAGCAATAACCTTTCTTCGATACACAAGTAAATTTGTTCCTTTCTGATGCTTTTACAGCCAACAGTAGACCAATTTCAATAAATATTGGTTTTGGCCTAGATGGGAACATATTTATGTTTATACACAGCTAGTTTTGCACAAACTTACTTAATTAACCTTGATTTATAAAGTTTACAATATCTTCCGGAAAGCCACCTGCCTGTGAAATCTAGTATTGATTTACATAAATGGCTAATATAATCACATACTCCTTGGTGTTACGACGAAATTAATCAGATCAATTCTAGCAATAATATTTATCTTACGATAACATTACAGTATCGCAACTCCGTGATGATCCATACACAATGAATATCGTTTCAAAAAAATATAAATATTTTTTGATAATTATAAATGCTAATAAGTATTAAACTAATTTAATTATTATAAAGTTTTATGTATATTTTTATATAGATGATATTTTGTTTATCTCTATTTAGATATTTACGTCTCGCATATTGAAATTAAAAAAATATTATTGTGTGTGTTTCCAAGTTATTAATAACAAGTTTTTTATGTTCTTACAATTATAATAAAATATAACTTAATGCCTTTAGCGCATACATACACTTAACACGAAAAAAACAATGACAAATTGTTTTTAAAACTCAGATCAAGTGTAATTAAATCGTTGCATCGACTTGCACGCCACTTGCCGTGACTTCTAGACTCTGACCCTTAATGATGTAATTCGCGCGTTGTACACACCATGGCGCTGTAATCTTTTGTTTTATACAATATCAACACTAAATAGTTGTCAATAAACGACACTGTTATTTACGGCACCATTTTTTATACACACATATCTTACGTTATTTAGTACCTGTCAATAGCTTTTATTAATAATCGACCAATAAACAAATTCATTTATGTCAAAAATATGAGTGGCATTGAAAAGTGAACGTAAATAAACTGATAAGTACTCACCACATGTTGAACGAGTTGAGTGACTGGAATACAATAAATATCCAGTGGCTGTACAGCACTTGCTCACATATGTTGTAACAAAACTAAATAATAACGTTCTGATCTGACACGGCGTTACTACGTCAAAAATTTGTAAACCAGTTGGATAGGTAATACCAATGCATTGGTCTTGAATACGAGTAAATGTTATGTTTTACGGAGATCGGCTCCGGTACAACTCTCGTTTGACTTGAACTACAATTCTAGTGTGATTAGTAATTATCGCGTCCGTGAGTACGTTTGCGAGCGCGCCGCGGTCCCATTGTGTACGGCGACGGCCCTCTTGTGTCAGAACAAATTATTTAACCAAAATAATTCATTTTCTCATTCATTATATATGGGAAATAGCCCCGTGTATGTGCATTGAAGCTTCAACACAACCTTGTATGGGACACGGTTTGAAGTGCGCCGGCTATTAAAAAAATGAGCCTGTTATAATAAAAGTCTACGGGTTAAAAATTATTTTTAAGTTTCCCATGGGTACTAACAATAGAGTTTTAGAATTAATAATATGGTAAAAAAACTAATTTGAGTTAGTGTGGCGGTCAGTACCAGTCATTAATTTAAATGATTAACGTATATTTACGTCTTTTGCGAGATACATGAATAATACCTATTTCCTTTTTTAGATATAGTGAATTCGACATATTTTCTACTCTCTGAATATTATTTATAAATTCTGTAGTTCATCATTTTTTTCTTACTTTGAAAATGTTTTGCGATGGTAATATTTTGATGACAAAGATCACAGCAACCCTTAAATTGGGGTTCAACAATACGATCCTTAGTATAGTGATAGTGGATATTTTCATTCGTTACACCATTGGGACTCCCGAACAGTATTTATTAAATTTTGATATAGCGATAGAAATAAATCCTGGATATTGAGGAATATGTATTTGCTCACATAAATTAAATTTGCGTTTTGTAAAGCTTTTGCTCACATAAAAAAAACTGTTAGAATTTTATTAAAATACAATTCGAATTCCCTGGGCTTTCGTTTCTCAAATATACATATTTACTCAAATAATTTTATTGTACGGGCAACGTATTTGCAATTTCCAGAACTATGCAAGGATTCTTGAACGGTAGTGACCCATTTCCATTCCATTAGCGACTGTTTAATTGTAGTTCCCTTTTAAAGTGAGTGATTGTTGTGCGCTTTTAATTAATATAATGCGATTTTAAAATTATTCTTATTAGCATTTAAATGGCCCTTAGTACTACCGTGGCTTAGTGGTTTTTAATAACTTTGTAAATTGTAAGCATAGTATACTCATTCCAAACTATGAAAAAGCAAAGAAAGTAATCATTTTATTGAAGGTTCAAGTAAATCTTAAAAGATAAACATTTTTTATAATACCACAGTGGGTATTACTCCTTTTTATCTATACCTAAATTACTAAACCTAATTGCAAGTACATTGATCGAATATTAGAAATTAAATCGATAAGGACGAAACTTATTCCTTTGACGTTAATTTAACCGTAATAAAAAAACGGTATTCAAAGTAATTGAAAATAACCCATAAAATATAAAGAAAACAAATGTCATAGGTAAGCCTTTGTTAATAAATGAATGTGACTGGTGTTAAGTACCTACCTCTGTGTCAAATCGGACATGACCGCGCCATTTTTGTACCACAATGTCATCCTTTTGATAAACTACAAAATTTCGAAAAGGGCAAAGTAGTATTTAATGCAAAAAAATCACTATTATGCCAAATCAATTGAATATTACTTTACAGTATATATAATTTCACACACAATGATCACCGCGCACACATTCTGTACACTACGTGATGTTCCGTGGGTAGTTAGAAAAGATAAAGATGCAAAGATAATGTAATCATTGTGACATGTTGAAATATCAGTATTGCTTAATTCTAGTGGGAAACAAATTTATGCAACATATTTAAATCTTAACCCCTTGCAGGTGGACCTAAATATTTATTTTGTGTACTATACAGTATTTTTCTTCGAAAAACTCTGCACGTCAAATAGCCAAATGGTGTTGCAATTAGTAATATGTTTGGAATTTTAAAGTTTTCAAATTTTAATATTTTAAAAACGTATAGTATACAAATTATGGTATTACTTTAAGAAAGCCAAGAAAAGATTACTGATTAATGACTGAATTAATAAAGTTCCTAAAATAGAAGTAAGTTATACAAGATTAACATCTCATTTTGTGTTTTAATGCATATAGCATTTGCTTTAAGACCATGGAAACAAAGTCATTGTATACTTAGTAAAATAAAAGTGTCTCATAAATATGTAGTTCTTCGTAGCGCGAAGCAAGATTACGATCACAGTTGTTTGAATTAACTTTACAAAAATGTTACGTAGTAAAAAGTAGTAGGTAAACCTAGGTGTGATTCATTAAAATGTTAAGTAGCTCGAATCGCATAAATTGCACGAAAATACAAAAAAAAAGTTACGTAGACGGTAGAGGTAAAGAGTAACCAAATCAGTAGATTGCTAGCTACGTTAAGAGCGTATAAACACCGCGCGGCTCGCCGAGTTTAGGTAAATGCGACGAGTGTCGATGCAGCGACGAGCGCGCGCGCCGGTTCTTACTTATTACTCAAAATATCAAATAAAATGAAATGAAATCATAATTATTGAATATGTATAGTGTCAAATAGATCACTTAGATTAATTCCTTTTAAAGTTTAATTGATCACATGTTCGGAAAGCAGAGAAAATAGCAAAAATATTTACGACGCAAATTTCGATGGCGTAGCGCAGAGCGACACGTCCTCTCCTTGAAAGGCCTCGCGGCGGTGTGATTTGCACTGGACTGGGCCCGGCGTTTTATAGCACATTTTAAAATATTCATAAAAAAATAAAGAAATAATATTTCTTTAAAACAAAAATTGTACGTTTTCAAGTACACGTTCTTTTATAAGGGAAAGTTGTTATTTTGTTAAATTGAATATCGTACAGGGGTAAAAAAAATGCTATAGTAACAGTAATTTCCCAATATTTTGAATGCCTTAATTTTTTTTTTACTTGAATATGCAATCTAAATCTTAAAATGTTTTTAACTAACTATTTGCTTGGGGATATACACAATTCAACAAAATTTTATTTTGATTAAATATATTATGAATTAATCCGAATTTTGAGCCTCGAAAATGACTCTAAAAGTGAATTTATGACAACCTTAGCTCAGTTATCTTGTTATTTATTAAAATTCACGCAAAAATCTTAAAATGTTCTTAACTAACTTTTTAGATGACAATATTCCCTATAATAATTGGTAATTGAGGTATTTGTACGATGGGTCTTTCATCAATTTTAAGTGCTTCGAAAAGTACTGTTTTTGCGGAAATATGTATAAACCCTCTTAAATAATTTCGACTATGTTCTTTTCCAACCAACTTTATTTATCTAATGTAAGTCGACCAGATTTGATCAAAATAGCCTAATGGACAAAGTTCTCCTTTGTGTATTTTATGAGCGACATCCTCATTCAAAATTGCTTCTTCGGATTTCTCATTTGCACAGTGGAATCAGGTTATAGCTATTGTACCGTTCCACGCGATATTTTGAACAAGAATGTTTGGATCTATTCTAACACTGCCGTCTCCGTGGTTGGCCAAATTGGATATTATGCAATGTCTTTGTCCGTATTAAATTTAAACGTCATATTTGTTACAAATGCGCTCTTTAACTACAAATGTATGTAAAGTTTCTTTGTAAGAAAACATAGTTTATATAATATAATGATATCATTTCTGGGACATTTTGTAACGTTGTTTTTTTTGGATTGTTTAACAAATTACTGTAAAATGGTAGCCCGTAATACTTCTGATTTAATGGTTCACAGCGGAAAGATTGAAATCAACCACACTGGTCGAATTATGTGCGGTTTGTTATTTGTATTCGTACATTTTATTGTGACAGAATTTTTTTGGGCTTAAGTTAGGTTTTGTTTTGTTATAGTGAGGGTTCATAAGTAAAGAATACGGCCTCCCTCGAGGTATCACACAGGGGAGCTTGAGGCGCTTTCCCCTCATGAAAAAAAAGTAGATTATTTTCATATAGTTCTGGAGAGATGTGCACCTCATGTAGGCTTGTATATACAAATTTTTGTGGCATAAAGTAGCTGTCAATCGTTCAGATTTTAAAAACAATATTCCGTTTGTTTATTCAAATGTATTGAAAAAAATCTGTTGGTAAACCCGATAGTTATAGTCCATATCAATCAATAAGTTAAATCAAAGTATTTAACGCGAGCGTACGTTTTAATCGGTGCTTCATTTAGATTTTCCATCAACATTGTTGAGTGGAGTATCAATTTTCAACGCGTGTTGGAGATCGAATCGACAACAAACAAGTACATAGGTACATATTGTGTTTGCAGGCACCGGAATACTAGAAACGTTGCGGTACAACAGGGAGACATTGAAAGGCGCCCACAGAAGAATAATAGATTTGGCCAACACTCTGGGCCTGTCTAATGCCACCATTTCGCTGATAGAACGCCGAGTGGCGCAAGACAAGTACATTCTGTTCGGCGGGATGCTCGTTACATTAGCCATTATCGTTCTCGTTATTGTATACCTGGCGTAGACCTACTGTAAATAATGCACCACAAAATGTATCTGCAGTACTTTATTGATGTGTAATAACGTATAGAGCATTCGCCTCGCGTTCAATCATGGCGTACGGGCTGGCAGCGGCCGCTCCTTACACTTTTATACGAGCAATGTTTTGTACTTTTGTTACATTAGTCTTAGTTCCATATGTGCATTTTATTGATAAATAATTTATTTTGGTATTCGACTTTATGTTTTAAATGTTAGAATAAAATTTGTTGGATGGTAAACTAGTTGTATTCAGACTGAATTCAATCCATGATGTATGGTAGTATTAATATTGACTTGCTTCTCCATAAGCTACAGTGACGGTTGGTTATTATCTGTGTGTATTCAACTTTTACATTCCTTAGCTAATTACCTTACCAGCTATTTAAAGAAAATATGAACACAAAAAAAATACATTTAATTATCGTGCTTTTAAAGCAAACTCTATATTATTTCTGTCATCCTCTTGTTTTATTGAAAACAATTGTAATATGTTGACGTTGAGTATGGATAATGTTAAGTTCCCACAATTAAGTCCACAAACATACTACATAGTGTTTTTATGACATTAACATAATATTGTTTTTAAACTTGGTTAGAAGGTCAACATTAGTAGTTTTTTTATATACATTTCACTAATGAATTAAATTTTTCTATCGTCTCGAAGCTAAACATGATTATAAGCTTTTTAATGCCACTTAGTAAACTTTACGGAATATATTTTTGTTTTTTTTTTCTTTTCGTTAATATAATTACCTAAGTAATTAAGATAAACTCTTGTAATTTAAGCCTCTTTTGTATTATTTTTTTACTAATGAGACGTTACTTCACTGTCAGAAATGGAAAATTTATTGAATATTATTAGCTGTTGTCTGCGAATTCGGACACAGAATTTAGATGGAGATTTTCCTGATATTTATATTAATGGATTTAGCTTTCACTCTGCAACAAACCCGGCTGTTTTAACTTTTCGTAAAAGCGGCGTTAAAACCAATTAATATTTTTATTTCTTTGTCGTTTTGTGTTAAATCAAAATTATCTGTATATTGGTTGACATGTTTTTTAATACGGAATGTTATACTTGAAAATTTGCTATTGTTTCTGAATAGAACACTGTGTAAAAATATAAAATATCAATTATACAATGATGTTATTTTGGGTCATGCAGTATTGATAGTAAGCTTGCCATTATTCATTATTCATATGCTGTAAATTATATGTTTCAGTTTCAATTATGTTTGCGAGTTGTCATTTATTAGTATACCTAATTTTGCCCTTGCAGTCTTAGGCAGATTAAAAATAAACATAAGGCTTTTTAATACAAATGTGAACAATGTACTAAAGTGCTGATATAATGTCTATTCGCATGAGCACCTTTATAAAAATGCAATTGTCGCTTACTTTAATCGGCTTGGTGTAAGCATTGACAGAAAGCCTCCTAATCGGCTTCCCGTGGATGAAGTGTTAAAGATAAAGAATGTATATAAACACATAAAAAATAGTGTTGTACGTTACCATGTGTCTTCAATGTTTAATTTAAGTGATACGTGTACAATAATTTTAAGAACATTTCTATTTTGAGAGATAATGTCGTTACTAGCATTTGAGTTTCATAATTTAAAGTATTTATTCTAGTTATTTGTATGTCAGTTATGGAACATTGTAATATATTTTTATTTAAATAAAGTCATGAAAAAATTCTATCACCTTTATTGCACGGCACCCATAATTTATTTATAAATAAATAAGCATATCTACTTAACTAACATTAATCTCAAACTAGAATCAAACAGAAAAACCACACACAGCAAATTACATAATCTCACACAAACGTTCCTTTTTCAAATATTTCTCAGTACTCTGTAGAACATGTCGGGCATAGAGAATATAGTTTCAACGAGGACACAAAGAGGTTTTATTCTGTTCTCTTATCTGGGTCGCAGCAAGGCAGGCGAGGCTCGACGTGATCACATGCGAACGCTACGTCTTCCTCCTTAGGCGGCGCGCACGGACCGCTTGTCTCTGCGGGGGTTTCGAGGCAAGCTTGGGCGTCCAACGGGGGCTCTCGCTGGATAGTGGCCACGCGGGCCGCGGCTGGAGATATCACGGGCACATCGCGACGAAGCTTCTTCACGCGGTCGTACGCGTCTGGCGACAGGCGCATGAACTCTGGCACCTTCGAACATAATATATGTTAGTGATGAATTGATACACATCCCGTCACTGGGTCCCGTACCCCCTGAAATTTAGAGGTTATTAGTATTAAAAGCTGGTTGAATTAAAGGAAGAGTTAGCTAGGTCAGACGTGAATCAAAAAAGGAAAAACTGGGAGTGTTGACATTTTTTATAGGTTGATGTAGAATTATTTCAGCGGTCTTTTGGATCCCCTTACAACATTATCAAAGTATTAAAATCGAAGACAGAAATGCCTTAAAATGGAAACCCCCAATTAAATTTTACTACGTAAAACTACGTTTAACTACGTAAAATGTAATGTGTCCGTAATGCCCACCTCTTTGCAATCAACGCCGTACGTGCCGAGGTAGCCGGGCAGTTCTTTATCAGTCTTCGCTGCATCGCCCACGTCCGCGCTCTGTGGCTTCGGTATCACTTCATACGGGCAAATGTTTTGAGCTCGCCGCTCTGCTCGTTCGTCAGCATCCTTACATAAATTAAAAGAATTAATATTCACCTCCTTCCTCTAATAGAGACAGGCTCATTACATCGATAAAGCTATCGATAGCATACAGTTAAATTCATGTATCAATATCGCAAAGAAAATTGATCATTACCATGACCTCAAATCAGAAATTACCTACTTCAAAAGCCCCGCTCACTGTTTGTTAGATATTCGTGCTATTTAACAATTATTTAACTGCATTATAGTATCGAGAAATAAGAAACAATAATAAGTAAAAAACTCAATAATAAATCTTCTTCATCAACCCATATACCTACGCCCACTGCTGAGCACGGGTCTCCTCTACCATTGAGAGGGTTTAGGCCATAGTCCACCACGCCGGCCTAGTGCGGGTTGGCAGACTACACACCTAAGAAATTCCTAAGAATTCTTAGGTGTGTAGGTTTCATCACGATGTTTTCCTTCACCGTTGAAGCAAGTGACAATTCAATGTGAATACACACATAACTTCGAAAAGTCAGAGGTGTGTGCCTGGGGTTCGAACCCGCGACCACCGAGATTCTCGACCGCTCGCCCAAACCTCGAGGCCATCACTTCTTCACTTCATCATTCACTTCAATAATAAATAGGTATCTTGTTGAAAATCAAATGCGTAGTTCTAACCCAACTGGAGGAGATCTACTGTCAAGGGAATCATAAAGTCTTCGTGATCTTTTGATCTCCAGATTAAAAATCGAAATAGATAGTTATTTTCAGCCAGGATCTTGTCATATATTGGAAAAAAGTATGTGTGCTAATGTACTAATAATTATCAAACACCTATGACTTCGTAAGTACTTATATAGACTAAAACATTTGCTCATCATACCGCGTCCTTATATCTGTCGCAGAAGTCTTCATCCTCGACAAAGTGGGGCTGCTGTCCGGGCGGGTACGACACGGGCTTGGGCTTGGCCTCGCGATGCTCGTCCGCCGCTGGTCCAGTGAAACACACCACTTTCTGGTGGTCCTCGCGGGCCGCACCAGACTTCAGAATGCCTTTAAGGGGCGCAATCTCGTCGCACGTGGGCTTGCTGCAATTATGATCATTTCTATAGTGTTGTAATGTGTTGTTTTGTTTTGGAGCGAGATATGGCTCAAAACTTGGTGGCCGAATTAGTGACAAAGAGAAATTTGAGGGGATACAAAAGTGCAGTTACAGCAAAACCTTCTTGGATATGCTCATAATGAATATAAAGTTAGGTATGGAATGAAAGTTCGACGGTTTAATCCCCATTTGAAGCAAATGTCTTTATGGCCAACAAAATATTTGTTCCGGATATGAAAACTTACTTTCCACAAACTCCACTACAATCCCGTGTTTTGATTGGTAAACAAGGGTCGTACGCATGGACTTTTCAACCTTTCACTTAAATCTCCTATTTCATACACATATACATGATTAACTTGATGATGATGATTAGAAATAATTATATACTCAGCATTTCGCCGTCCACTGCTGAACGTAATCCTACCAAAGAAACCGCCAACCATCCCGATCTTAAGCAGCCCTCATCCATCGTCAATCAGTTACTCACCTTTCTCAAGTCAAATAAATTATACGAGAACCTATTTAAATTTTTCGCATACATACCCCTGTCTAGTGACTCTCAATGTGTCGTCATATGTGATTCGGTCAGTGGTCATGGGTGGTGTAGGCGGTCGTGGCGGCGTGGCGCTGCCTTCCACCACGTCGAGTGCCGAGAGACAGCGCTCCATAGCACTTGGCTCCGCGACCGCCGCCTGACCGATCTTAGCCAGCTGCGCGCGAGTCTCCGCTGCTTGTTCTTCGCGCACCGCCATCTTGTGAAAATAAATCGCAATATTATTTTTATTTGTTCATAAAAGGATATGAGTTACAATGGCTTAAAATTAAGTACTACCATGTTTGTTCTGAACCTACTTATTTACCATGGGTTTCCAAAGTAGGCAGAGCCTGTCATAAAATTAAAACATTAAATCGTACAAGATATGCAGGTAACGGCCAAGAAACAAAGCCTTTGTCTAATTATTATCTTATTCCTAATCACACACTTAGTATTGCCCATGTTCTTAAAGTTGTGTGAACAATAAGTGAGATATTTTGTTTTCAATGCTTATGTTGTTTTTATGGGGTAAATGAAAGTATAAAGAAAAGTTATTATTATTATCTAATACTCAAACAGGATATTTCTCTCCGTGAGTAGCTACATAATCCAGCTTCATAATATGTATGTTGCAATTGTAATTTGTTAGTGTATTTTACAAGATATAAAAATAATAAACAAAACCTCATTACCTTCACCCTTGCATGTAGTTCAGGAAATAACGGAATTAATTATTTGCATTTTTCATTCTCAGCTACAATGAATGCATAAGAATGAAACATGTAAATACAATTTAAATTAAAAGGAAGCGAAACACGAATGTTTACTCTGCAAACAGAATTAAACGTTTCCATGAAACAATATAAATTCATATTGTTCGTTGGAAAAAATGCAATTACTAGAGAATTTGTTTCAGCTTGTGAGCTCATTTAATATCCGTGTAAAGTATCCCGAGCGGAAGCGGCGAGTTCCGTTTCGCCATCGGAACAAATAGCCGATGGTATTTGTCTCGATTTTGTGTTTGCCTCGTTTTATTATCGTTGTCCATAATGTTATTTACTATCGTATTGTTCCCGTTTCATACATACATATTCCCACGCTTGTATCTATGTAGAGTTAGGTAATTATATAAACTCGTTGTGTTATTGTTTCATGTAGAAAGCTATGATCACAATATCCGACTCCATTCGGGTGCTAAAGATTTCCGACTTGGGATTCAAACCATGAACTTCATGGCTGTTACCCACTACTACGATGTAGGTACTTCTTGGACCATAGTAGGATACTTTTCACGTTTGGCAAATAATTGTTAAGACGAGATACCTACGAATTCATGGTTCGTACGAAGGGGTATATTCCGTATAGCTGTGGACAAAATGATAGTAAAACTGGTAGATTCGCTCACCTCAAGCTCGTCCTTCAAGTTGCCCTCTCGCATGTGATAGTTGCGAACGTTATCGATCACTTCCTGAGGGAACTTCTCAGGGTTGGCGCTCATGTACCGATACACGAATAGATCGCAGCCGATGATCTTAAACCGGTGTTTGAATACTGGCACAATGGCACCTGAAAGTGTACACAATACAGGCCGTTTATTGTGGGTTTTCTACGCAAGATTTAGGATTAATATTGTGATTGAGGTCATAAAGATGGAATAAGTAAGCAAGAAAGCAAATTCCAATGACGCGTAGGGATTTTTTAGATATACCTTAGCAAAACCTTGCGGTCAACATAGTTATATAGAGCAGAGAGTGTATTATGTCCGCCAACCCGCATTAGGCCAGCGTGGCGGACTATGGCCTAAACCTTCTCAATGATAGAGGCGACCCTTGCCCAGCAGCGGGACATATTCAAAACATGGATCGGATATTATCATGAGTTTGATCTAGATTTGCTGCAAACACCTTTAAATATCAAGATATTCAATTGCAGTATCTTAGTAAACATGGGACTAAAACACGAGTACGATGTACCACTTACAAAAGATATGATGGAGACTAATGCGAGGTTGTATTGCAACATTTTCTTCCACATTCAGAAATCTGTACGTTAACGTGCACTTAAGTTTTCAGCGTTCACTTATACATCGGCGCCATTTGTATGCAAAACTAATGGCTTTTACATTCGGCTTGCATCGTATTTGACGAAATAGAATATTTATTATACAACTCCACTATTGATCCGAGTCGAAATACATGGTTTATTCGTACGATTCCCGAAGACAGACTATTGTGGCAGTCCTGGTGCATTCACACACGATTCCAGATAGCATAACGCAAAATTAGTACAAATTAATATGGATTTTGTGCCATTCCATGTATTGTATTCATAGATAGTCAAATCCAAGAAATGTTACAATACATACCTATGTAGAACCGGTCGGGAGTGAAGTAAGTGGGAAAATTTGGATCGGACTCTGGCGTCGGCAACAGCATCGCTTTCAGAAATTTTCCCTCCTTTATTCCCGAGTTTCGTCTGGGAATTTCGCCTATTTTAATTGTTCCGTCAGCCAGGCAGTATGACATTACAAACTTCCTTCCCTGATCCTCAGGATGTACCCAGTCCAATTCACATAAATAGCGAAGATACTGTGGAAATTACATTCATGTTAATTATGTAAGTATATGTACTCTTCATGACTAAATTTATACATCTGAAAATTATGTAAAGGAATTATATTATTGATACGCTCAGCGTGATAGGGGTGGCTTAACCGATTTTAATAGTATAGAATGCTCAGGTCTTACAGTGACATATAGTGTACGTACCTACCAATGTATAATATAATCTAGTGAATGTAGAAGCTAATTCAGTGGTAACAAACGCACCCGAAGCCTTGAAATAAATACGTAATGGTCAATTAAAATGCGCATAAAACATCAATTTGCAAAAACAATAGACACTAACGTCAAATGAGAAGTAATTTTGATCATGGAAAAATAATAGGTAATAACTTGCTGCGATTATTTAATTTATGATTATAAGTTACTAAATTTTAAGTCTTAGGTCCAAGAAGAAATGTTCATTTGTAACACTTCCATACTGATCCATATTTACTAATACCTAAATCTGTCTATATCTATTTATCTGTCATTACGTCTAAACTGCTGAAATGATTTGAATGTCGCATGGAGACAGATAGGATTAGTATATAGACTTCCATAGGGCAGAATAGTGCACAATTCAATTTCCAATGCGATCGCGAAACATTGCTCAAAAAGGTATGACAGGCGTGCTTATTTATATTACTACTTACTATATAAGGAAAGATTTGCAATTTTGTATCAAGTGTTTTCGTGGGATGAGATCGGAATTCGAAATTACGTCCGGGCGGTGCTAGGCCCCACAGGTAGTTTTAATGCAAGCAGGCATGTACGAAGTGCATGCTAAGCTCCCAGTACGAATATTTTTCCCGTCTTGGCCAGGAAAAATACCTTCCTTAAAAATGCACTATTCGACACATTTTTTTTCAGTTTTAATATGTTTGTTCCGGAAATAAACGCAAAGCAAACAAGTTTTTCTGGTATAGGTACAAGCTGTGGGGTTGTATTTATTCTTTTTACTCGTATTGTCAAATACATAAAATAAGAGACCCGCCTTGGTGCGTGCTACATATAAAAACTATTTTAATTTTATTCTTCAAACTATTGTTGTTCTAAAAGGACATACGCATGCACTCCATAAACTCATAACACCTCGGTTTGTGAGTTTTAATTACAATAAATATCAACATATTTTATTTTATAAAATTGTAAAGTTTCATAAAACATTATATGTTATAACATTAAGTTAAGTACCCTATGTCCTTCCAAAAGTCCTATCAATCTCCGAAATTCATTAAATCATCAGTTTGTTATGCGTAACAGAGTTTCCATCGAATTTATAATTTAAGTATGGATTGCTATTAATATATGAATATTGCTGGAAATAAAATATTTTATTAATGAATTAAACCATGCATGCGAGATCGTCAGTATGAGTTAGTACCAATGGCTGAAGGTATGTCAAAATGTCTATTTCGTAATAATGTGTCAGACGTTGCTGTCTTATAGATAACATGATGTCACAGGACAGCGCTAAATTATATGTAGCTAGGTTCAGTTGGAAACTTGGAATAGGTATCGATAAAGTTCAATAAGGATGTGTGGGCGACAGTCTAGCGACACTGTTCGGACGGAGCGTGGCTTTCAAATTAAATGGGGAATTTTATACATGACAAATTTTACTTCAACTTCTCTTTAGTTCTGCATGCTTGTATAAATAAGGATTTTATATATATCTGCTTTGTTTGACGCCGATCCAGTTTTGGAATTATGTAGAGCAAATCATTATTTCGCTTCGAAAAGTGCTTCGCCACAGCTGGGCACGGGCCCAACAATAATTAACTAAATACCGACACTGCCAAACGTATGGTGGTTACAATTTGATGTTGTCATAAATGTTTGTAAAATATTTTTGTATTGTTATCTTAGATGATGAAAGTTATTTAGCTCAGATAAGTTTTGATGTACATAAATTTCTTCTCTCATTTCAGATTTAATAAGTTCAGGAGTTGTTGAATGCAGCGAAAGTAATTTGTTGCTATAAAATTGTAAAACAAACAAGAGTGAGGTAATTAATGTCTTTGCTGTTAATAATGGCGAAGAAGCATCCACTATAGCGTCGAGGTGTGAGGTAAAGAGGAACTTTTTCGCAATAAACTAAGGCCCGTAGATAGGCAACGAGTCACGAGACTGCTCGTCGACTCTTTGTGTAGCACTGCAACTTTAATTGAGTCGAGAAGACGCTAACTTAAATATCAAAGAATAATTTATGTTGTTCGGCGAGAATATGCAATAACTTTTCTCGAAAACGTTTGCTGTTTGTAGATACATTCGGTTTTTGAATAAGAAATCAATTTTTACAATAAATATACAGCAACGAAGGTATTAAATGAAATATCGAATTACTTTTGGGTACTCAATTTGTAAGAAACGGAGCTATGACTTGGTACTACAATCACACAATTGCTAGAAACTTCAGCAAGCAATTGTGACAAAGATCGCAGTCTTGCCCAATAACACCTATCTTGGACTACGTTTGTCAAGCCACTATAGCCACTAAATACAATATTTTATTTTTACCCTCTTATTTTCTGTCAACCACCTTTAAATTTTAAACATCTTTTAATTTCCGGTGACTGCTTACATACAAGTTGATCTCTGTTTAATAACGTGACCCGATACGGCTAGCTACTTGGCCGCAGTCTATGCAACAACTAATAACTTTTTGTACCGCCTAATATAACTTTTAACAGGATCTGAAATAGCTTATTCGCTGTTTTTAATTACATTATTTAAGATTAATTGGTCAATAGGTGATTATAATTTAAGAGCAAAATACCATACACAGTTATAAAGATTATATAAGTAGAAGATACATTACCTTGTTAGCATTAAGATTGTACTTGATGACGTCTTTGTGTGGTGGTTTCGGCATCAGTCCGAAGCAAGACTGTAGAGTGTCCTCCGGAGCGCCGATACCGATGTGTGGTGGGAACGACTGAAATATACAGATCAATGAATTCTATACTGAGATTTACGTTTGATTATAACATCTGTAGTAAAAAAAATATTAACAGAGAAATCCATAATTATTTAAAGTAGTAAAGACTGAGTTTGATTCCTTTGTTTGAAAATATTCGGTGAATTTTATAGGCTCCTTTTTATATGTAACCATCTTTGTTAGTTATTTAGCTTCAGTCTACTGGCATTAAGTGCCAAATCTGATATTTCTATAATTACACGTAATATTTATGTTGTTCGGTAGGTATTTCAAAATCTTGGTATTTCAAAATCTTATTAGTTTTTGAAATAACTTTAAAATACAGACATTGTTTGCATTACTTTAGCATGAAAAAAATATCGGTTAGCTGCGATTTTGCAGCTTAAGAAAAATATATTTTTTTTAAAGATTTTTTCGTCCCCATTTTCAGTTTGTAAATAACACGGAAACCATTTGAAGGAACGAAGCGCTTCGTCTGAAAGTTTTAAAAAGTAACCAAGCAATCAAAAGCGGTGTAAATTGAGTGTCAAAATGTGCTTGCTTTTAAAATTACTTGCATTAAAACCAGGGTTGGGCAGTATTTTAATTACTTGTAATTAAAATACGTAATTGAAATACAAATACGTATTTTGTATTTGTATTTCAATTACTTCCTTAAAATGTAATTTGTAATTTGTATTTTAAATACCTGACGCCAAGGTATTTTGTAATTAGTATTTTAAATACTTGAGGCTTTAAAATACATTAATATTAAAATACAATTAACCACCATGAGTGCAATAGTGGTAAGTGGCGAGAAACGGCATAATCCTCTCAATTAGTGAAACTAGGACCAGGCCTCCAGTCCCCGGCAGCCCCACTATTCCTGGTTATGGTAGCGGCCATGGTAAGGGCGGGGCAGGGGGTGCTAAGAATCCCCGGGTTGGCCCCGGCTACCACACCCAACGACGACTGGCCATGGCTACAAACAACATACGCACTTTGAGGACAAACGAGAAGATTGTTGATTGAATTGAGTGGATAACACTGGGACATACTGGGGTTGTCGGAAGTCCGAAAAATCGGGGAGGACATGACAACCCTGAAGTCTGGTGTCCCGAGGAGGAGTCGGATTTCTCATCCACAGGTCTCTCATTAACAACATCCAATGAAAGTGAAAAAATGAAATCCAAAAGAGCTCTCGACTTCAGACACAAGATGTGACCGTCTTTCCCCAACGGTACTCCGAGGATCATTCTGTTGGCCGATGTATCGCGCGTCACTCGTACTATCATCTGCATAGCAATGCATGCTTTCGATAGACATCATGTCATTGATATGCAGGATGAAGAGTGTCGGCAATAGCACCGAACCTTGAGGAACGCCAGCATTAATGGTCATGGTCTCGGAGCAACAGCCGTCAACGACGACCTGGATGCTCCGACCATCCAAAAAGCTGGCGATCCACTTGCAGAGTCCCTCGGGGATCCCGTATGCTGGAAGCTTCGCCAGAAGGGCGCCGTGCCACACTCGGTCGAACGCCTTCGCAATGTCGAGGCCGACGGCAATAGCCTCACCCCCACACTCCAAGGCCTCCGCCCAGCGGTGCGTGAGGTACACAAGAAGATCGCCATCTGACCGACCGTAGCGAAAGCCATATTGACGGTCGTTAATCAGCTGGCGATCCTCAAGGTACCTCAGGATCTGAGTATTAATAACTCGCTCCATGACCTTGGAGAGCAGGGATGTGACCGCTATCGAAAGGGGGGGGGGGGGGGCGCTGCAGGGGGCTCCCGACCGATCCCGGTGGAAGGCATTGGGATAAGCTGATGATGATGATGATGAATCTTTTTTTCCTTATCTTTCCAGACCATGCAGATTACTTATGAAGTATTTTGTAATTTGTATTTGGTATTTTAATTACAAATAGCTAAAATACTGTATTTTGTATTTTATATTTCAAATACCTTACTTAAAAGTATTTTGTATTTCGTATTTTAATTACTTGTGATAAAGTATTTTGTATTTCAATTAAAGTTAAGCATGTATTTTGCCCAGCCCTGATTAAAACTATCCGTAATTCTTGTTAAAATTGTTCTTATCATAGACATTACCTTGGCAAATTCCTTTCTTTCCTTTTGACGAATATGTACGCGTTCTGGTTGGTCTATATTCAACATTGTTCTGGAAAATAGCAACGACCATTATTACAGGAAGACGCAAAATATATAAAGCCAAAAACCTTTACATTTTATTCGAAGTTTGAATATTTCCACAAATAGTATAGAATTTGGAAAAAACATCGTGTGAACGTGTTTGTGGTAACAAACACCACATCCATATAGTTATGTTAACAACATATAAATATGCATAAGTATGTGATGAAACCTCTTTATTCGCTTGGATCTCGATAAGCGTGGCGTTTCCTA
The DNA here is from genome assembly GCA_030295005.1 of Cephonodes hylas. Lineage (NCBI taxonomy): Eukaryota > Metazoa > Arthropoda > Insecta > Lepidoptera > Sphingidae > Cephonodes > Cephonodes hylas. Next base: position 8,017,094 of record AP025363.1, on the reverse strand, counting down.
GGTTTATGTTCCACGTCGGCGTGAATAATTTTATATTGAAGGTATATGCTACAAAAGCATCCTATTCGCACATACATTAACGATTATTCTGTATTTAAGTATAAGATCAAAATTGCTTCCTCATTGGCCTTCTCTGACAAAAAAATGTAAATACAAACCATAAATTCATTTACGTTTTTGGTAAGTATGAATATAAACTTCTTTCTCAAATATGAAAATAGTGACATGTTTTCGTCATTCCTTTAGTAAAATGAATCCTCTAAGCTATAAACCTTGTGGTCATAATCACTTAGCGTGAAAATTAAGTCAGTAAGTACCACGTGAGAAAATAGCGTAATTCATTTCCAGAACATACTCGTACAGTTAACGGGGCCGCAAGCAATTCTAATAATATCCTAATGCAGTTTGCGTCACCGAACCAACGAGGCTCGGTCGATCCGTTGAACTTGTACTTGTGCTCTATTTACTCCAAATAATTACACTCCACTGGCTCCAACTTAGAATGCAGTATTGATTTATGCAGAACGTTAACTTCGTGAATACAAATGTGTTTATAACACATTTTAGTCTCCAATAACATTAACTGTTAGTTATTAACTATATACCACGCGTTAAATTTGTACAAGATGATGTATCAATGTGTTGATTGAAAACATCAGAGAATCTATATTTAAAGGTGCCCAAAATAAGTTGAGGAAACTATTTCAAAAGCTACGTTGGAAAACAAACAATAGAACAGACGGATATAGTAATCAAGATTTTGGGACTGCGAACGTAGAACGCAGACGCTTTCTATACGTCACTTCTGTTGTAGTTGTGGGAATCTTTATCAACAGTGGTGGATGTATATGTAATTGTTAGAGCTTCATTGTACTTTACATGGCAAAATTGACGTAAAAAGTTGCCCTCAGATTGCCTTTTTATAAATTTCTAAGCCAATCTTGTTTAACCACGATACAATAACCAATTATTTGAAAATGGATGTAACAAGTTTAAATTGCGCTCGTACACCGTCGACTCGTTAATAATATTAACGATCACTTAATAGCATGAAAACATCGAATCCATTGTCGAAACCACACCCTCGCCAATGAATGACCTTAATAATTACGTAATAGAAACCTATTGTGTAGACAGGTACGATTGATATTATATCTGTTTGGTGTATTTTTTGGTACCTATATTTTGTTACTCTGAAACTAGCAAATTGAAATATTGGTACCAGCGCATCAGTTAACAGAAATTTCTCGCTATATATACTTCTGTGTTTAAGAAACTAATACTAATTGAGTTTTTATTCATTCGTAAGATTTTAGGAGTCTACAACATTACTTGCTCAGTGTTGTTAAGTAATCTTTGTACGGAACAAATCTTCACTCGTAAATATTGAGAATGCGAAGTATTTTTACGTCATTGTATACAAAAACTGCAAACAACGTACTGAAATGATTGCAGTAACTTTATAAATAACATCGACGAGTGAGAAAAAATATACAATAAATTTTTAAATGCATCTCGGTCACTAATGGTATCAGAAATAAAGATAACAATATATAAATTCACATTTAATATTGTAACTTCAATATTTGATTCCCAGCAAGCTCAGTAAATTGGTTTTTAAAATGGAAATGAATTATACAATAATATTTAACATGCTGCAATAATGATGAGTTATGGTTCAACTGACCATAGTCCCAGATTGAACGTGGCTGTCTTTTTCTGTTACGTGTCCCGTTTCCCCAAACAAGGCGCCGGGATGCAAAATTATCCCGTTTTCAAAATACATTTTTCATATTTCAATAGGAAGCTCTCTATAGCAGTACGGATTCTAAAAATGTGCCCGAAAAACTGCAATAGGCTTGCCTCCTATTTTTTGTTACTGACCAAAACCTAGCGAAGTAGGGGTGCAGGAATGCATCGCTGTCTATCCCTTTGGGAAATACAGGCGTTGGGGTTATGTATATTACATATTTCACTGTTAACACGCGATTTGTGAATAAAAAAATATGGCCCGTTTTGAGCTAAAAAAATAAATGGTCAGTTTAGTTATGATTTAAAAAGTAAAAATTAAATTTCCTATAAAATATCGTGTATTAATGAACTGTATGAAATTTATTAAACTCTCTTGTAATCTCTCTTCATACACACACTCATGCCTGTTTTTAAAGGAGTAGGAAGAGACGTACCTACATATTATTAGACTTACATTTCACCAGCTATACCCATTTTCAGGTTCCGTGAAGCTATTTAATTTCTTAAAGAGAAACTCTTACCCAAAACAATGCAACCAGGTTATGACTAATGAAATGCGATGAACATGTAAAGAATTCAGCTATATTCATTAGCTTCATTCAGCTATATTCGAGGAATAAATAATTTTAACACATAAAAATACTCAACAGTATAAAATACGCCTTATGTGGTCTGTAACTAACGCCGCGAATGTTTTTCCTATGTTTTACGTCCAAATGATGCAATAAAATAGTCATTGTCGTCTAGAGGCTACACTTTCTCCATTATTTATTTCTCTAGCGTCGTCTGAACCAACTTTTATTTTACTTCGTTCGAGTACTGAACGATGTCGAGATCGCTGCCAAATGCTTTATCAATTAGCAGATCTCGCAAATTGTTATTGAAATAGCTTACGTACCTTCATTGTACCTGACAAACTGATCAGGCTACATTAAAGGCATGGACACTAAATTATAAACTGGCTATTAATTTGATTGTAGATAATCATTTCTCGTGTTTTTTTTTCTTTGTCTTCGTACTCTTAGAATTCTCATACAGAAGTTTTAAATATGTGGGTTTTAGTATGACGTTTGTCTTTGCGTATAAAGAGGGCTATAATGGGTTACAAATATCGGAAAATCAAATATTGAAGTTTCGTGTTCGAATCCGCGATGAACAAAGCCACATGAGGCACAGTCCGGTACAAGTCAAACTCATAGATGAACAAACATTACCTTTTCATAATACAATACAGCAGATTAACTCACTTAGGTTAAAAGCGACCGTATATTTGCGTTCCAATTATCATAAAGTATGCATGTGCAATCACTAAAAAGGTTTGTAATGAATACATCCGCCGGAAATTATTCCCTGAACAATACCCGACGAAAGTGTAGTAGGTATACTTCATGTAAATGCGAAGAGTTTTTATTTTGCGTCCCACTTTTCGTTGTTCTTAAGTCATTAACTTCTTTGCGAAAATCGGATAAAAGAGTCTTACTTGAAATATTTCCTGGTGAACTTGTCGCAATCACAGAGAAGGAATCGGCGACCAAACACGAACACAGTTTCACCGACGATGAGGTCCCGCGGCGAATAATATTCCGTCACCTCTTCTTCTGTCACTTCTAACACCATGGACGGAAATGACACTGAGGAACAAATTCATTTAATACTTTAAAGTCAGATTTAAATTGCTATTCCTAATATCACTTACCGAAATTTTTATAACACGTTCTTTCTGCTTCATACGAATCTAGGGACTAGAATTTGTATGTCGAGAAGCGTCTGAATTGACCCATTATAAACATAAAATAAAGGAAAAATCTATTGGGAACGCTAGAGAGTAAACGATCTCGCTCTAACTGCAATAATTCATAATCTCCTTAGTAAAGAAGTTGAGAGTTGGAGCGGCTCGCCAACTCAAACTTTCATAGCTTAATCTCCTTAAAAGCAGCCTATTAATATAAGGCGGGTCTTATTTATTTGCTTAGTAAATATTATGAGAGTTAAAAATTATATCAAATGCTACTTAGTTGGTCAAAATTCAAAAGTGTTTACTTTCATCGTGGCTCGAATTTTGCACAGAAATAAACGCGTGCAGTATATGTTAGTGGCGGGGACTCCCAGTAGCTAGTGTGTGTCGACCAGACGGTTACTCTCTAACATGAAATCTATGTGAAATAACATTACGAACTGAGGCCTTTTCCGCTTTCCAAGATCTGCTCCCTATATATTCGATTGCCATTGAACCGTAACGGAGCTCTCTTGCATGTATTACTGTTTCAAACCCTGCATCTGCTTAACGCTACTCGGGCGGATACGAAAAATCCGCCAACGGCGTTTATCTTATAAACCCACTATTTTAATATTGGTATTTTGCCTTCTAAACTAACCTAGCCATCCTATACCGATAAGTTCGTTAGTACAGCGCGCGTGCAATAGTTTGTGCTGAGTTTTCTAATTTAAATGTACTCACCACTTAGTTAAAACTGGCACATAATTTAGTAGAATGTTTGCGAGTCGATAGAGCATTGGTATTACCGTGTGCAGCCGCGCGCGTTAACTCTAACAAAGTGCAACATCGAAACGCTATTTGAAGAGTTAAAAATACGGAAACGAAGTATTTGGATGCTTTAAACGGAAACACCTTTACTATCTGTACTTTTGCATATGTGCTTTATGCAAACACACGGCTGTGCAGATTTGGCGATGTATTTTTTAAACGTCTGCTGCATAGCTTTATTCTTTGTATTTTATTATAGGTAAATGTTGGTTAGTGTACCTAACACATGTTTTATGCAATTGTATTTGCTGTTTAAAACTGTTATAGTCCATAACACAGTGACACAATACAATAAAATTAAAATACATCACACAAACAAGAGCCTAACTAAAATTTAACAATTAAACAATATCTATATGTAAAAATATTGCCTTTATATCACAAGCTCAAATACTTTTAAATCATTTACAAATCCAAAACTGAAATGTAGGTATTTTATATAACTTGCGCAAAAATATATTACAACAAATCCATGTGTTTGTTATCGTAGGATTCCATCTTACATTTCGCGAATCGTGTAAACCGTGACAATACATGTCGGCGGTATTGAAAATCCCCCGTTCAGAATATATCATTACAATAAAGCGTTGGATGTTTTCTCAGGCAGTAAGGCACGTATCATTTACACGTTCATTTTTATCGGCTTTTGAAGCGCGCTCTAACAAGCGCCATTGAAAGCCCATTAAAGGTTTTTGTAGCAAACATTTAGCGTCAGCGGGCTCGCTAGTTGCGTTGTGCTCTTGATTAAGCTTTGTATGAACAACTACTATCACTGTAGCGTATACAGCACACTTTAAACAACATGAAAAAGCTTTCATTAAAATTAAACTAGGGAAAATAAGTCGACAATCCAGCTATTCAAATAATAAAATATCTCACCCGGCTTCTCCTTCCACTTTTTCGGCAGCTTTGTTTTCTTGAGCAATAAAGGAAAAGGATCTTTGCCACCTTTCTCATCGTGGAGCTCCTAAAAGGGAGTAATGCAATTATTAAAGCATTAGTTATTTACTATTGGGTCGCCCCATCGGCGGCGACATTGTGGGCGCTGAGGAATTTTTATTGAACCAAGTAATTGGAGTGCGCCCTGCTCTCAGGAGCCCAATAAATATTCATTGGTCCGATTTTCTAAGAAGGCGCCATTTTCTAAAATGGACTTGATACTATGCTAAAGTGTTCCCAATAGTGTCAATACTCAGGTGGGAATATTAATGTGAACGATGTTTACGTGTTACGTGCCAAACTTAAATATACAATTGGTGTACTCAACCGAATCAGGGAATTACTTGTGAAGTACTCCAATAACGAAAGGCTTTTGTTGTGCTGCTTTTTATATAAGAATTTACTGGGAAATGTCTCCGTATTTCGGAGCAAATCACATATCGCTTGAACAGGTTACAATTTTCTGAAATGAGACGAAGGTCCTGCCTGTCAAGTGCACGCCGACAATAATTGTGTTATTAAGGAAAGTAAACGGGCTAGCCTATGATCTGCCGGATGATGTAGAAAAAATAATGACCAAAAAGTAACTACGCTTCCTTTTTACATCTAAAGAATAAAATGTGTACTTTTAGATTTTTCATTATTGAAAAATTCAGTACCGTTATAGAATACAATGGAATAAGGCGACGGAAAATATGATTGGTTAGTAGCGTTAGAAATGTGAAGATTTAGAAAAAGATTTGTTATCACCATCACAACAGGATCAATAAAGATGATGCCGTATAAACGTACATATAATGAATATAATTTGATACGATGATTTCAAATCGACAGCATTAATTGCCAATCTATATGTAAATAGTTGCATACTATTTGTATAGAACGTACCTTGATTGCAATAGTGTCGTCTTGTAGGAAGTAGAGCAGCTTATAGTTGCGTAACTCGCCGTTCTCGGAATCACGATCGTCCCACACTACATCGAACCTAAGCAATAAACAGTATTATTAAATAGGCCACCTAGAAATGAGAATGTTAGACGTTTGAATCGTGAATGTTCTTTGATGAACCACGTTTCACGGATATTACATTTATTTATCCATATAAAATAATAAATACCAGGAATTTTACTGTCTAAATATAACTTATAAAACTGTATGCTTTTATTTTGAAGGAATAGGCAGTAGTGTACTTTTAAATGGAGATCAAGACCAAAGAGTTGCTGGTATTTTTGGGACACATTTTTATATTTTGATTTTTTTAGTTAAAACATATTGCGCGAAACCTGATTCAATATGGGGAGACATCCCTTTCAATGCCTTGTTTATAGACCGTTAGAATGATGTAATTAATACCATCATATTATTATAATATACATTATTATTATGTACCTATTTTCAGTCTTAATAGAGAAATCCGTGCATCACATAGAAGAAGCAGACCATTAAATGATTAAATACCTATACGCGAGCACCTACGTATACCTTCCTACGGTTCCTACGTACCGTGTTTCAGAATGAGCCGGTAAAGCCATTCGAGTTCGATTGAGCCGCGTAATTCGTGTCGATAGGTGAGAGATTAATTTTCTTCGCCAGTCGACATTCCATTTTCACACCAATGTTATTGTCATCGAATCCACAACAGATATATCAGTTAAATAAGATCATTTCGGCAGAGAATTAGATACCGTTGTTAATTTACGTGATGGATTTAATTTGAATAGAAATGAAAATACAATAATTAGAAACTTAGAATTTCAGCTATATAGGTACAGCAGAAGTTTTGTACCCTAAATAAGCTTTTCAAGGTACTTTCGTCATATTAGATGTTTTAGCCTCGAGGTTTAGGCACGCGGTCGAGAATCTCGGCGGTCGCGGGTTCGAACCCCAGGCACACACCTATGACTTTTCGAAGTTATGTGTGTATTCAAATTGAATTATCACTTGCTTTAACGGTGAAGGAAAACATCGTGATAAAACCTGCACACCTAAAAAGTTCTTAGAAATTACTTAGGTGTGTAGTCCGCCACCCCGCACTAGGCCAGCGTGGTGGACTATGGCCTGAAACCCTCTCAATGGTAGAGGAGACCCGTGCTCAGCAGTGGGCGTACATGGGTTGATGAAGAAGAAGAAGAAGAAGATGTTTTGTTAGGATATCATTATTGACCAGATAATAAAACATAAAACTTTGACGTTAATAAAATGTTTTCATCAACCACTGATACACGTGTTAACATATTATATTTATTTGAAAATCATTTCATATGCCTACATAATAACGTCCCACACTCCACAGATATTTTAACAAAATGAAATCCGTTCGTTGAAGTTGAAATTAATCCGTCTCCACTAATGAGTGTACATTTTTTTCGCCACAAAACGGTAATGATAATTTACAGCAGCGCCAACACGGGCGTTAATATTGATCTTACTTTTCACAGATGCTTAACCTTCAAATTGCTAAGAAAAGCCGTGATTACCAAGATTAAGTGTGTTTGCCGTTTTATTTCACCTCGTCGCTTCTTATTGTATATACTGCCACAAGATTCTTAGCTTTACTGCTACTTCTTGGAGATACGTAATGTTTTTTGAACCTGGCGTTTACTCCCCTTTATGTCCGCAATTTTATAAATTCTGCCGTTTAAACTAACACAACATATTTTTTCATCATAATTATACTGATATAATTTGTATTAATATAGATATTTGAGCGTTATTAATGTCTGAGAATTATTTTGCCAATAATGCAGACGTTTAACATTCTAACGTCTTTACGGCCCCTTGCAGGCAAACCTATAATAATTTTGCTTCCCGAGAAATCTGTAACATAGCTAAACAGTAATAGAGCGCTAACCGTTAGAAACAGAGTATATCTTGCCAGTCAATACAATGATGCCAGTATATTCTTTGCCAGATATTTCAGGGTAATACCGGAGTTTATAAAATAGTGAGCTTAAAATCAACAAACAATACTCTGAGAGGCGCCCACACTTTCTGTCAGCGTGGGCGTTAGTGAACGGCAGTTGAAATTTTTCATCAGAGGCTCGTATTCCAAGCTTTTGCTAAAAAAAACCTATCGCGTTTGTATCGTTATTGTGAATGTCGATATTTTTTATGAAACGAATGATTTTTCTGCACGTTCCACAGGGGCGCAATAGCTTAGTTTGGCTCTTGGCAGAGTGCTATCTACAAATAAATCAAACTTGTCGATATTTCCAAACAGTTATCAACAGCGCGGTGCAGTAAAAATGTGTAGTGAGCCTAAAAGAGCTTGGAATTTGAATGGGATATTTGCTTTTAATAGACGATCATAGCATTGATTAATTATGAATAATGTTGTTATATTTTTTCATCTTCTTTTTCTTTATTTTTATAAAGCCTTATGGTTTCGACTTATTTTTCTGAATGGCGGCATTAAATGAACATTCTGTCCTTAAAAGACTGATAAAAAATCAAATATTTTCTGCTGTAAATTAATTATTGAGGATCATTTGACTTGCTTGGAGTACTGCACTCCATCTTGCTTTCCATCTTTTGGTATTCCAAGTATGATTTACGAATACACATGAAATCACATGCATCGAAAGTATGATCAATGTATCAGAAATTGGGGATAAATATTATATTAGCATGTAAATCCGAGCCATCCCGTATTTTGTGCCAAATGAGTCTTAAGTAATAAGGGGCGAGGCTTTTAGCGTTTTTCAAGCAATTAACCGGCTTAATTCTGTCTCTAAGATTTTTAAAAGTAAACCTGTGCCGTATCTTGGAACCTACCGCAATTCCCTTGATCGCGTACCAAAATAAATTAATGGGAAATAAGTTTTTAATGTATACGACGAAATAAGAATAATAAACGAATTGAACAAAGTTAGAAAATATACGTTAAAAGAGAGTTGAGTAAACAGTGGCGGACGAGACACAAGTCCCTCCGGCCTGTGGTTGGACGGAGGAACTGTGTGATTTATTCACACGTCTCCGGGGGCGCCTCAGCTTCATAATAACTACAGATTTGATAACGTTAAACTCAACTCATGAGACTGTTAAGCAATAGAGCCCTGTCTATAATATTCGCAAAGACACGTGTTTTGAATACAATTTTTAAAATTTACTTTTTCATCGACTGGCTTATAAGCCCTACTTATGGCTCGGTTGAATTACCAGCCCTTCTCATATGCTTCCGGCTTTCAAGTTTGCCGCGCCTTAGCCTAGCCTTAGCTTAGCACCCCAAAATACAATTTCCCTCGTCTTAAAATGTGTAGTAGGCAAATATTTTATGCATATGCAATGATAGACGAAGCTAGGAAGCTAGCCACTGTAGAAGTGACTGACCCAAGGAGAATTAGAAAAGCGATTTAAATGTTTGATTTGATTTATGATATTAGATTATTGATTTATGGAATTAGATCACTCTAAACATGATTAATTGTATGAGAACCTCAACCCTGTATCTCCTAAGACTTTTTGAAAGAAGACTTCGAAGACAGGGCATTTCAATTTTTGAATGTTGTATTTTATCCCGACTCGCCAAAAGATTATTAATGCAGAGAAAGTAGGTATTTGTGCGACCGAAATTTCGCGTAGTTTCTACTGGATAAAGTAGTAGTATCTTAGGTGTGGGATCAGGACTATGAAGGTGAATATTTTAAATCTAAGTAGACAGATTAATATCTAGCCTTTATACATAACAAACATCTTCAATATTCTCCCCATTTTAAATTGGCAAACAATGTGTTTGAAGCAAAATACATAAATAATAGCCGAAACATGCAAATCGTTTTTAAACTCTGGAGAGAAACGAATTTATCACTTCGCACTACAGCATGGAGCGCTGATGCAGACAGCGAAGAACTGCAAGCTAGTGTATATTTTATAAAATGGTTTCTTAGTTGCTGATAAAATAAACGTATTCACTTATAACCACACATACAGGATGTACACGGACTGTGATTTAAAGCTAAGGCTGATTGTGAATTTTTACTTAAATCTATACTAATATTATAAAGCTGAAGAGTTTGTTTGTTTGTTTGTTTGTTTGTTTGTTTGTTTGTTTGTTTGTTTGTTTGTTTGTTTGTTTGTTTGTTTGTTTGTTTGTTTGTTTGAACGCTAGGATCTCAGGAACTACTGGTCCTATTTGAAAAATTCTTTCACTGTTAGATAGCACATTTATCGAGGAAGGCTATAGGCTATATAACATCACGCTACGACCAATAGGAGCGGAGCAGCAACAAAGAATGTTTCAAAATCGGGAACATTTTTTCCTTTTTGTGAGCTTCCGCTGCGTGCGCTGGGGAAACGGTTAAAGTTTCGCTAAAGTAATGTATGGCAGAATTGTTCCCCTTTAAAAGTTCTAAAAAAAAGTCCGCGACAGCATATGTCTATCTTTTAAGGTTAGCTAATTATAACGTTTTTTATCTTAAACAAATTAATCTATACTAATATTATAAAGCTGAAGAGTTTGTTTGTTTGTTTGTTTGTTTGTTTGTTTGTTTGTTTGTTTGTTTGAACGCTAGGATCTCAGGAGCTGCTGGTCCGATTTGAAAAATTCTTTCACTGTTAGATAGTACATTTATCGAGGAAGGTTATAGGCTATATATCATCACGCTACGACCAATAGGAGCGGAGTGGCAATAAAGAATGTTTCAAAATCGGGGACTTTTTTTCCTTTTTGTGAGCTTCCGCTGCGTACGCTGCAGAAACGGTTAAAGTTTCGCTACAATAATGTATGAGAGAAATGTTCCTCTTTAAAAGTTCTAAAAAAAAGTCCGCGACAGCATATGTCTATTTTTTAAGGTTGGCTCACTATAACGTTTTTTATCCTAACCAAATTTATTTTAAAATAAAGTTTTATTTGTGAAGGTGTTTTAATAAATATGATATTAATCCTTATCCAAATAAATACGTTATTCATTACAAGTATTTAATTTTAAATAAAATTGTCCTTCACATCATTTGATTTCACTGAGTATCTTAGAAGATATTGCAGTTTTAAAATATTGATCAAGCGCGCAGTAATGATGCACAAGGCGCCGATCGACGCGTTACGGTTTCACGTTTGAACAATTTGACCGAATTGTATGAATTTTGGTATGGACATAAATAGGACTCTGAGAAGTAAAATAGACTACAACTTATTTTCCTTCTGATCTCAACCCTGTAGTCTACGCGGACGGAGTCGCGAGCAAAAGCTAGTTTAAATATAAAGCATTATTTGTGAAGGTGTTTTATAAAAATGATATTAATCCTTATCTAAATAAATACGTTATTTATTACAAGTATTTAATATAAAATAAATTTGCCCTTCACATCATGTGATTCTAATGAGTATCTTAAAAGATATCGCAGTTTCAAAATAGTGATCAAGCTCGCAATAATGATACACAAGGCGCCAATCGACGCGTTACGGTTTCACGTTTAAACAATTTGACCAATTTGTATGGCTTTTGGTATGGACCTAAATAGGGCAGGACTCTGAGGAGTAAATAGACTATTTCTTATTTTCTTTCTGAACTCAACCCTGTAGTCTACGCGGACGGAGTCGCGCGCAAAAGCTAGTTATACATATGTAGTAAGTAATATCAGGGAGACGATGTAAGATTTAAAGGAGTAGGTGCCCAATCTTAAGGACTACACCTACTTCTTTTTAGCGCTAGGGTAAAATTATCGTATGTAATATGCACAAATATAACGCACATGGGTAGAAACTAAAAATATCACACACAAAAATTACCAAAGTTCCGGACTCACTGATTCAGCAGTTTATTACCATTATTTTTTAAATTATTATTGTTCAAGATATAAATAGACAAGAAGATATTAAATGCACGCTCATATAATTCGATATGACCGATGGACTGGTCAGGAGACTGACATAAAGCTGTGTTGTGGCGTTGCATTCGAGACATGACGTCACTTGCTAAAACGTACAAATAGTCGCCATTCAAATTTTTACAAATAATTAAGATATTTCAATATATTAAAGGAAGAAATATATTTGTCAAATATTTACCCATATATAAACTCAAGCAGAGTTTTCTTGAACAAAATTTAAATATCATCAAATGTCCAGGATATATATTTTTTGAAACTAACAATTATAACCTTTGTCGTCTTTTTGTGTATTTTTAATTACATAACATCACATCAATCTCACATCATTATGTGAGATAGTACAACTACACAAGTGAAACTATAATAGAAAAATGATACAAAATTCCGATATAACTACATGACGCAATGATCCATTATAGTAACTTATTAACCATGTAATTTTTTCGATGAATAATACAGCGAATTCCTATGAACTCTCAGTTCACTTAGACTTTTACGAGAACATTTGGACTGTAATTAATATACATAGTATCATATTTAATTATTATTTTTGTATTTAGTTTTAAGCAATAAAGAGATTTTTATTTAATTATTTATTTATCTTGTAACAAAATAACATGAATTCCTATAGAAATAAAACGATGTAGGTACTGGCTACCCATTCCTTTCCTTCAAGAAACCGTAAATATTTAAATTCCAATTTTAATACGGACTGCGCTGTACAATTTTAGTAATTTACTCCCGATGAAATCTTTCAGTGAAACAAAATAGCATGGTTTTTCGTTAATACGACTTAAACCTGACTTTCCGGTCAGTTCTTGGCAAAGGATTCAGTGTGATTCAGAAGAAGGCAAAATTTCTATTCGAGGAACGTAAGCAAATTCAAACAAAACTTACTGAATGTATCCAAAAATATTTAAGGCAACAGAATTAACGGCATGCGTAATGTAAATGTTGACCAACAATGCAGGTCTAATTTTATAAAAAGATTTAAACCATATAGTTATCCTATCTTTTATTAAAAATTTATTTAAATATGATATTTACTAATCGGGGTTTTTGTGTCCATGTATTTAATAGTTTGGGTTTGAAAGGGATACTTATAGTCAGTATTTGATTGGTATACGTATTTACATTTTACACAACGAGTTTACATGACAAACCGAGTTAGAACAAACATATACGACAACAATATACTAAATAATTGTTTTGTAATTTGAAATTGTAACCTGTGACTTGCACGAAACACCCAATAAATACATTCAGTGCTAGAGCAGGTAGACTTGAATCTTATACTATAAATTGAACTACGCAGTGTTACTGCAGAGAATTTTAAAATGTAATATCTTTAAGGCAATAAAAATAAGATTATGAGGCTTACGGACATTTATGCAAAGTAAAAAGTTCAGATATTGGGCTGTCTTCGCGTGGTTATATTCATGCCAAGTATTTTCATTATAAAGAAGTTCGTATTTATTGCATATTTACCGAGTAAAAAATCTTTATATTAAAACGGACTATGTTCTTGTTTATGGATCGTAAAAGGCAGGCGAGATGATGATGGTCTACGGTTGTCCTTTGACTCGCATCATAAAAGATTCGTGCTTAGAATTCATAAGGCAATCGTAAGATACCGTTCTGTCTTTGAGCTGTATCAAATGGACATTAGCTTGTATGAAATTATTAATATAATGATGGAATAAGTCTTTTAGGAATAGTAATTTGGCTGTAAAATATATTGATGATATTTTAAGTAATAGGCAATATTTTGAATTATGTAACATAACCATAAGTGTGTTATTTTTAATGCTGAGTTTTAACATCCAATTTGACAACATTACTTTATACCTGTTCGTGATTTTATTTAAACGGGCATACATTAAAAACTACTGAAACGTTCATAGCTTTAACAACTGTTATACGCAGTCACAATGTAGCGACAGTAGACTGGCCTATCGGCATATTTGGCACTTATCCAATTACGAGCGTATGATATTTTTCGAACCAAAAGAACACAGCAGTATACGGCCAAAATATTATATTTTTATTTATAATTATTACCAAAACCGTACTGCGAGGTCGCAGTTATTGGAATCAAACTGTCGACATGTAAAAGAATGTTTCGTAGTTAACCTTCCCTTTTTATTGTGGTCCTTGGTCCCATAAGGAACTAATTGCAATAAATAGCAATAAAGATGGCAATCTGCCGGTCCCAGCACAGATGTCGGGTGGTCACGTCATAGTCATTTATATTCAAGGACATTACTGGAGAAAGAAAATTATTTAAAGAGAGTAAATAATGTTTCTAAACCAAAATGATCATACAAATTCAATCCTTTGAAAGCTATGCAACATGGAGGGCGCTCAGTGATATTTCTAATCCCATATCATATATACATATTAATCAATAAACTGAAGTATTTCTCATCAGAAGAAATCAAGCCTTAGAGAGCATACATATTACAAGAATGAAGTATAGTAATTGTGCATCTAAATAGCGATTGCTTCAGAGAAAGCTTCCGATGAAAAACATTACTAAAACATTAACCTAAGTATAAAATACTTAAACATCAAATAAATGGGAGACATACATTTTTGTTCATAAACTGTGCAGTGTGCCGTGAAGAAAACAATAAATGCAGATTTGAGAAAAATTGAATCATACGGCAACAATGTAAAATCTGTAATGATTGCCACATATTATTTATAAACCACAACATTTAATACGAAAAATATATAGGTATTTATTACTAACCCAATCGGCTAGATTTTATTTCATTTTTCGTAACATAACTTTAAAAAAGTAGTTACCCCGAGGGAGCATACTATATCGATTATCGAATGAATGATGTTTTTTTCCCCGAATAGGCTGTAGCCAGCATTCATAATAGAACGTATTTCACTAACATTTCACTTTTTCTCAAGTCATGTAAGTAGGTCTCGTAATATTAGACGATAGAATCTCCGTCAATGAAAGCCGCCCACGTTTCGTCGCTTCAATGTAGTCCCAATTGATAGTTGGCGAATCCGCAGCCTCGTGGTCTATATCTACCTATTTATAAATTTATTCACGTTTTTGAAGTCCCGTAGCGTAGTTGGTTAGACACCAGTTTGCGAAACCTCAGACCACGGGTTCAATTCTTCCAACGAGATAAATGTTTGTATGATCCACAAATATTCGTTTCCGAAGTCTTCCGTAGTTTCTCATACCCACCGTGTAAAGACTGTGTGGTCACAACTATGCAGATGATAGTGGATGGATTTTATTTGTACCTATATTGTTTTATGTATACACATACTTTACATAGGCAAAGACGGTACATGTTGATATATTCAAAACGCAAACAATGAAAAATTCATAAAAGTGAACAATTAAAATCCAGAGACATGCGCTAAGCCAGCTAATCCGATGCTGTCACAAGGGAACAGTCGCGTGCCATGTGAAAAATTCAGACACAGAGCCAACAGGTTTTTTTCTATTTGTTGTATATTCGTCTGTCATATCTAAAATTTACTTTTGAATTTGTTTTGTTTATTCGGCGCTAACTACATTTCTAATCTCAACATGATCCGTTACAAAAGAGACAAAAATTACCTTTGCGACCAGCGTCCACGTTGTAGTTTCAAATTCATAGAGAGCACAGTAATAAAAACGGAAGCAACTGGTATCCTGAGTATGTTCTGTTATCACAAGGTAGATAACGTTATATCAGTGAACAAAATTAATTTCATTATATGATACTGAGTTTGAGTGAGCCTGAGTTATGTTTTACAATTATAAACTCTGGTCGTACATAATTACTCATAAACCACGCTCAGGTGTAATAATATCGGTAATTACGTTTCCGTCGCGCCTCACTGTTACCTATTTGTTCGACAAATAAATCCAAAGGACCTCATTTAAATCACAATGGCACGCCTATTGTAATGAGTACGCATTAAAACGCGGAACTTGGCTCCCGAACGGAGAAAACCGTACAATTAAAGCTCGCAATTAACTTGGGAGTAATTTGGTGAAAATCAGACCGCGCTATCTGCCTCTTGGTCAGTCACGACCCACCAATCTGTTTCTGCATTATTAAACCAATGGCAACCGCAACAAACATTTGTTTGGCAGGTGACAATTCAATTGTCAATGTTTTACAAACTTAGGCACATGTTTCAAAATTTATTTCGTATTTTTATCGGATGTAATAAAAGGCGGAACTATCAGCGTGTCAAGAGCCATGTTCAATTCTAATTATCCTTAATCACGTAAGCGAAGGGGAAATATGAATGCTCAAAAATAAAGGCATAATAACTGCTATACGGTTCCATACATTTACTCTAGGGATAGCATACAAATTAAAAATATAATTGTTAATATATAAATATATTTAAAAATATATTTAGTCTTAAGGATGGTGGTTTTCGAATAACTATTAGGCATAGATCGCGTCGGGTCGGGAATGACCAGACACAAAACGCGATGCAGTGATGTGTATTGCGGTAGAGTAAATCGAAATGAAGGGGCGAGAAAAAGCAATTAAAAAAATATTTCAACTAATCTTTGTTGTTTATTCTAATCATAGAAATAAATATATGCATTGTGTGTTCTCGATGCTTAGTATAGATCGGAACCTGAATAAAAGAACAACATGACTGTAGCATAATATGGATGTAGAGTTGAACCCCTTATTATTACACTTTAATGACTAGGTAGACGTTTATGGGTTTATAGTGCCAACACAATTTGAATTACTTATTGTAACTTTGTAACTTTTCTCATGTCGCGCTTTTTAAAACATGTTTACTGCTTGTAGAATATCAGATTATTTTAACCGTAGTTTATCATAATGTTACAACTTACAAGCATCTAAAAAACCATGAATAACTTTTTTGCACAGACCGGTGCGTTTAGCAATATATTATGTAGAGGTTTCAATGTGACAGTCAATTTGATTATTGATAAAATGTTGTCCATGCCACCGCTTAGAATCATATACATTTTGAATTGTTGACAAACAATTTATACCCTTAAAAAAAATACCGTAGAAGCAAACTTTTTCCGTGAAAAATGTACGTATATAACCGTCTCACAAGTCCCATTTATCTTCGTACCAAAATTCATCAAACTGGGTTCATCGCTTTAGGAATGAAAGCGTAACAAACTAACCAACTTTTTTATAAGTAAAAAAGAAAGACCAATGTAAAAAAATGTCTACAAATGAATTGCTTTATGAATATACATAAATGGTAAGTTTACTTGAACGAGGACGTTATAATAATATTGAAACTAAAGAGACATTGCAAAATAAAGATAATAATTATAATTAATCTCTAAGATTCGATTACGCAGCCGTGTGGAAACGCTAGTGAGTACGGATAAACTTGCTCTGGCAATTTCTCACAATTGAGACAACTGACACAAACAACGGGACAAATCGGGGCTGCTTAGATGTTTCTCCTAAAGTCAGCGTTGCATCTTAGTTTGCAAAGCTAGTCTGTGGCTTAAAGCGAGTTACATTAAGCTTTGTAAAGCCACAAGCGTGGTTTGCTTTGTTATAATCCCGGTATATATAAATGATTATTGCATATTTCATGGTACTTTCTTGTAGGTCCTCGAGTTCATGTGAACCCTTATCCCTGTCACATTTGATTAGTAATATTTGACTATAAATGGTAATACATTCGACATGGTATAACTATGTAAAGATGTGTCGTTTCATAATAATATAACCACTGTTAATTTTTTTTTGGTTTTATCAAAAAAAAATATTCAAGAAGAAATAACCACAACATAGGCCTCAATTAAAACATCGGTTGAACATGAAGAGACTATTAATAGTAAAATTAAAACTTTTGTACCTAAATACCAAAAATAAACTTTGTAAACTAATGAAGTAGGTAACTCTTAATTCATAGCTTGAAATTCATAGCGTTTCCGCCTACACAAGCGTAATACAGCTCTGAATATAATTGTACGTTTAGCCGCAGGTACCGACTGCCGACGCTCGTCGTTCAATTTCGACTTCGATTCAAGAACAATTTTGCACCGAGGTTGTTCATATCCTGGAATCACGTGTGTCTGTTCATCTTTCTTTATAGGGTGGTGATTGCATGCATCGATCTCAAAACTTGTGCATAAAGTGAGTGTTTACTCCAGTTTTAACGCCAACTTTAAAACGATAATGAAAATTTGTTAAAAATTTTGGTGTTATTGTATAACAAAGTATCATTCGAGTAAAATCGTTAAGAAAAAAAGTTAAACTATGTTTATTGACATAAATAATCACGATATTTTCCAAAAGCTTGCCGTTTTCATGTTTCTATCTTAATATTTTTAAGTGAACTCTATCGTAGAATGTTGTTGTGTCTACTCTGTTGTGTTTTATGCTGTAGCCTGCAATAAATCAAAGCAATAAAGCATGTGTTGACGTACGCTAGCACCTTGCCGTCGTATTCGAGAAACCGTCTCAGGGGATCGTCGTGCCCTTTGCTGCGTCTCGGCGGTTGCGCCGATTTCCAACGTTCTTTTTCCGAATACGCGTCCATCGGCAAGTCTTCTTCCTTTGATAGCTCCAAGCCTTGAGACTCGAGCCATTCCTGTAAAAACATAATGATTAATTTCGGGTGTTCATTACGTTTCATTTATTTCATTATGTATTATTACCACTATACATTATGTGCTTAATATGTATTATTTATAAATTTAAAAATAAAATATTTTTAGAATATAAAGAAATATAAAAAATACAAGTATAAAAAAAAATAATATATTATTGTGTATAGAAATTTGGACTAGCGTAGACATGGCCTCCGTGGCGCAAATGGTTAGCGCGTTCGGCTGTTAACCGAAAGGTTGGTGGTTCGAGCCCACCCGGGGGCGGGAATATTTTTTTCAACGTTTACATTTACTAAAAGGTTATCTTAGGGAAATTACAACATAATAAAGACAATAGAAAAACTATTTCGATTTTTACATTAAATTAAAATACCTGACACGGTTACGATAAGATCAAAAAAATAAAAGTGAAATAGGATTTCCAAATTCAGTACAGTTAAAAAAGAGCTTCTGAGAAAACATACTTGCATATAAGGATGCTTACCACAGGATCAAAAATAACATTTCCGAAAAAATATATATATGCATTAGTATATTTATATGTACCTATATACTTTTAATTAATACCACGTTTGTACAATGGTAAAAAAACATGACTGTCGGTAAATGTCATTAATATAATTGAATGAATGATGATGATAACATTTTCAAAAATCTATATTTTCATTGTTAATTTATTAAACGTGTACGGTTCTATGAAATATTGTTTGTAACAATAACATTATTTCTATTGAAAATCTATTTAGCGCCTGATGGTGGGGTGCTGGTTTAAGTAACGACCATATTGCATTGCTATAAGCAATTGAGCAGGCGCTTGTTATAATTACCTGCAAGACTAGAAACTGCGCCGGCATAGGTACAAAGTACATACATCGCAATGAATATAAAACTTATTAAAATAAATCGGTTTTTCTTAAGTATTGTTCATCACGATATACGTAAATCATTTGATAAAATCTTTATATATCTTGACGAAGAAAATAGTTTTGGCATTGATTATAATTTTTTAAAATATCATTTTCTGCAACATTTTATTTTACGGTTATCAAATCTTTATTTTACCTATTAAAGTGGACTTAACGCCTAAGGCATTATCTAACCGTCAACCTTCGACTAGTGCAGAGATAAAAGGTAGGTAAGTACAAAAACAACGATAAGGAAACAGTATAAACAAAAAACATAATAAGCAGACCAACACCTAAGTAAATATATATATATATATATATACACACCCATACAAAACACATACACCATAAACAAGTAATATAATATTTGCAATTTAAATTAAGAGCTCATTAATGCAGTTGATAAATTTAAGAAATAAATTATCCTCATGTCCTTTTTTTCTGCGACTTTGATTGTTAATTCCGAGTACATTGAAATGTTTATACTAAAAGGACGCATGATTCAAATAACATAGCAATCGATGTATTGTAAATGTGTAACGTCCGTTGTACTTTCAAATGTGAAATTACAAACGTGAAACGAGTCATCCTTATACAGTCACTGGCCACGGCAAGGTTCACATTCACTCGTTTGTCAAACGACTGGCTGCAAGCGTCGACGACTCTCTCGTGTTTATCGAATTTTTGAAGGCAAAATGTTTTTATCAGTTGACAACACGTTAGTGCGATCGTACATAGTTTATTCTGCTATACTTGCTTTAAAATTATTATCACTCACGGTGATTACTTCTTTGACGCGCTTATTAAAAGGTGCTTTCGCGAATCCAGAAGACGCAAAATTTCTTGGAGGAAGAGTAAAATACGACGACAGTATTGTGGAAAGGATCCGACGCGCTCACCTCAACGACCTCGAGAACATTCCTGCGTTTTGGATTTTGGGGGCTCTTTACCTGACTACCCACCCCGCAGCAGCATGGACCCTACTTTTGTTCCGTTTGTATACTGCCTCCAGGATTATTCATACCATTGTATACGCATTAATACCTCTACCACAACCATCGCGGGCCATCGCTTTCGCTGTACCGTATTTCATTAATTTGTATATGGGCTCTCAAGTTGTTCT
The DNA here is from genome assembly GCA_030295005.1 of Cephonodes hylas. Taxonomy (NCBI): domain Eukaryota; kingdom Metazoa; phylum Arthropoda; class Insecta; order Lepidoptera; family Sphingidae; genus Cephonodes; species Cephonodes hylas. The sequence continues at coordinate 7,996,398 of AP025363.1, read as the reverse complement.
ACATTATATTACCGCTATATAGATTCATTTGATTTTGAAGTAATGTTAACCCAATCGTAAATTTAAGATAATGTAAGTTAGTTACTTTAGTTGTAAACTATTAAATATTGTAAATGTTTCAATTATCACGATATTGATAAAAAAGATGAAATAACAATGTTTTATTAATAAAATTAGGTATTGTATGTTGTTGCTGTAATATGAACACGCCTCAATATTTCGTGTCAGTGTGTGTTTGTAAACACAATATACAGTACATTGATAAACGTACATGCGTACGATGTGTGTTATAAATGTTAATAAAACAACATTGTCATTGTAACATTGGTACGCGTTTTACTCGTCCGTATAGTCTCAACATTATAATATTCCCGCATAGACTTCATTCAACCGCCGGCTCACATAACGAACACAAGACTGTGTAAAAAGGCTTAAAGATGGTTTCGATTAGTTTAACAGACCCAGCTGTGCAATCATACATTTTGTACTCGGCAATTTTAGCTTTAAAGTTGTTGAGTATATCTTTTCTAACGGGACGTTTACGTATGCGCAAGAGGGTGTTTGCTAATGAAGAAGACGCCGTGCCAACCAAAGGAAAAGTGAAGTTCGATGATCCCGACATAGAGCGAGTTAGACGCGCGCACTTGAACGATTTGGAGAACATTCCGGCATTTTGGATACTGGGCGCTTTGTACCTGACAACGTCCCCTGCAGCGTCGTGGGCAACGCTATTATTCCGAATGTATACGGCTGGACGCGTACTGCACACACTTGTGTATGCCGTGGTACCGCTACCGCAGCCGGCTCGTGCTATCGCTTTTGGAATTCCATACTTCACAAATGTGTACATGGGTGTTCAAGTCGTCTTACACTACATTAGTGCTTTGTAATACTATTTTATAATGTTACATACGATTTTTGATGATGTTATGCGGTAAGTTATAAATGTTTTTTGAAAAAGGGTTATTCTGTGGTTGTGTTAATGAAATAAACAGAAGTGGAAAAATACTTGTGTCATTTATTTCTTTTTTGTAATGACTTTTGAGACATTCTTTAGAACTAAGTACACAAATCTAAAATCGCTTAGTAGTATGACAATAGCAAGTGGGCATATCTAAAGATTACCTATAATCAAACAAAAAATGGCGGCGGCACACAAACACAGTGACGTACGCATACGCTAGGCATCAATACGCTGCGTTCGCTCGGCTCAGCCGGTTATTTTACGAGCTAGCGGTACACTAGAGCTCAGTTTACTAAAAATGGTGTCGATAACAGACCCAGCCGTGCAGTCATACATACTGTATTCTGCTATTTTAGGCTTAAAACTGTTGGGTGTGACTGTTTTAACTTCGCGAGTGCGCTATTCGAAAAAAGTGTTCGCTAATGAAGAGGACGCCAAAGTTAACAAGGGCAAGATTAAGTTCGACGATCCCGACGTGGAGCGAGTGAGACGCGCGCATTTGAATGACTTGGAGAACATTCCAGCGTTCTGGGTACTGGGCGCGCTGTTCCTGACCACTTCCCCTGACGCGGCATTGGCCACATGGCTGTTTCGTGTATACACTGCCGGACGGGTGCTGCACACGCTGGTGTACGCCGTCAAACCGCTGCCACAGCCAGCAAGAGGCATCGCTTTTGGAATACCATACATGATCACCGTATACATGGGTGTGAAGGTCGTCCTGCATTATATTAGCTCATTGTAAATCATTCAATATGTGTATCTGATTTTGTAAGCCTACTTGATGCCTATATGAGTTTAAGTATTTTGTTATTTTGCTGCGTGTCAGTGTCGATTATTCCGTCTGCCTATTTTTTACTTCAATGTAAAAATAAGAAAATATATACGTTTACATGCATTAATTTTATTAAATGATTCTAACATGTAATTTGTGTTTGAACCTTTGACAATACAGATATATAAAAATGTGAAGCATTTATTATAATACACGTACAAATGGAGCTTGTAAAGAAATCATGTCTTTAAAATATAAGTGGTATTGAAATGTAATAAAAACGATGATTCTCATTAATAGCTTCCCTAAAAATTTTACAGAACTATTGATATTCTAGTCGATATTTGAGCAGTGGTAATCTGTTGACTATTGAGTCGGAAATAATAAACTTATAATGTGATGATAAACTTGCCAGTGTAAACTCCTCATCGTGAAAAGTCTTGTAAAACCTTGAGGATGACGCAGTTTATGGAGACTCTATGAAGTTCAAGCGCTTGTTAAACAATAATTTAAAGTGGACTGACTAGTTGTAAAAGGGGACTTTGTACTCAACTTTTTTATATGTCAAGCATGTTGTACGTTGACCAATAAAAATCTCAGGATTTTTTAGAATCGTTGAATGAGACAGCATAATTTAAATTTGATAAACGTATCTACTTAATATTTGTAGCTGACTTGTGTAATAAGGGCTTGCGTAATCTATATGTAGTTATTTATTCTTTATCTGCCTGTAATCAAAAAATTCATATGCTATCATAATATACAAACTGATTTACCTAGTCATTGTTTTTGCCGATCCTTATAGATATTGTCTTATCTTTAAATATAACACTAATATTGGTATCAATACGATAACTTCTATAGCACGTGTATTATTCGTTACGAACATTGGACCTGATGGTAACCGGGTTTCCCGTCTGCAGCCTTTACCAGTAGCAAAACAAGTTAGGCAACGCTATTTTTAAAATGCCTGTCATTACACTAGTTTGAGATGAAGACAACAAGTTTTTTAACAACTTTAGAATGTTTTCAGAACATAATGTCATATGCAATGCCCGGTCGGTGGTTTGAATTACTTTTAAAAACTATTTAATCTACAATGCTTGGGCTTATACGATTATGCCGACGTCTTGTATCCTATCATTCTAACTGCTGTGTTGCTTGAGAGAAAAGGCAAAATGAGAATGTTCTATGAACCTAAGAAATCAGTGAAAAACACATTTTCTTTTAAATGTTCACAAAACTATTCGATCTGTATCTGACGTGTAAGACGATTCTCTTGAAAGTTTTGTGCATTTTTGTTTTAATCGTATCATTCTCTTACAGAAGATTTTTAACAATTTGAAACCTTTTAGCGTGGCATTTAAATGTATTTCAACCAGTGGGCTCAATGATAAACGTTTTTTTTAGTCTTTCGCTTTCAGTATCTAACCAATCTTATTAAGTTTAATACTAAACAAGTATTTAAAAACACATGATCATCAAAGTCAGGTAAATCATTTCCAAAATACGATATTACTTACATAACTAAACTTTGCATTATTTCAACATGACTTGGAAACTTTTAGTACTAACGTAGAATATAATTATACTTTTAGAAATATTGTTACCCTTTCTTCTTAAAAATATATAAAGCATATTTTTGTAAAATTGGGTTATAAACACACATTTCTGTGCTTACTCGTGCTTTAAATGTATACATATATGTAAAAGGGTGAGCCTGGCGATGAATTTATCCTCGCATGGTTGAGATACCTGCGGTTTTGCATTATTCATTATTTCTCCTTCCTTATTCGCCCCACGCTAGCAACTTTTTATCACAACACTGCCCCGTTACTGATAACATTGAGTTATGTGAAGCTCAAAACAACATCACTATATATTTTCGTAAATAGCGACATACTCCGTTAAACATAAATTCGTATTAAAAAAAATAAAAGTTGCTTAATTAATTTGGTAAATTATGCAAGGTTTTTGCAATTCGAATACATTGTGGTTGGGAACGATGCGGTCAAAAAATTAATTATTTTCTTCATTTTTTTTATATGAACTGTTTTTTTCGTTTTTCTTCGTTTGTTTGCCGATCTACAAATCCTTGTAATACGCACATGACGATTAGAAATATTCTGCGCAACTGTGAAAGAAAAGATCCTGAAGAAAACCGCATACCCAAGAATTACTATCGTAATAAATTCCAATACAAACAGTGATGGCCTCGTGGATTAGGCACGCGGTCGAGAATTTCGACGGTCGTGGATTCGAACCCCAAGCACACATCTCTGACTTTTCGTAGTTATGTGTGTATTCACATTGAATTATCACTTGCTTCAACGGTGAGGGAAAACATCGTTGTGTAATCCGCCCACCCGCACTAGGCCAGCGTGGTGGACCATGGCTTAAACCCTCTTAATGGTAGAGGAGACCCGTGCCCAGCAGTGGAATGTATATATGTTGATGATGAAATGATGATGATGAAATCCCAATAATCATTATAAATCCACAGCCTATACTCATTACTAGTGAATTAAGACCTAGGCCAAGCTTTCTGGAACCTTTGCGTATTTTTTTTTGTCATTACCACTAAGGCAGTGGGATGGGTAAGACAGATGCAGATGCCTTAAAATAGGTATGCTACCGTAATCATTAATTGTCCATAATACATAGGTACCTATTGTCAAAATACCAAAAGTAGCGAATAATATGGATATGTTCTGCTACTCAGTTTAATCTTAAACTTATTTGTGTAACGTTTACTATTTACTTACAAGTCAATGAGCATAACAAAGTTCATTGGAAATAAAAGTCGAAGTATCTATAACACAATGGAGGCATTTTATTAAGTTAGACGACGTTTGCCGCAAAGCCTAACACGACCAGATTTTACTTTAATAAGATTTATTTCTCATAATAAAAATCCAACAAAGTAATTGACTGCAAAGAACGTAACTACCATGTTTCTAGTCTATATGGTAGGCACTGGTCAGTGTAGGCAATAACGCGGTCCAGCACTGTTCCTTAGGCTATAAAAAACATTTCTATAAGCTTCACGAGCTCCCTTTCGGCTTTATTCGAAAAGCCATTCGCCGGTTTTACTGCGGCCATTCGTTTCACATTATTGTTCGGTTATTGCGGAGGTATGGCATTATAATTTTTAAAGCGTGATGACAACTTTTCAAAAACAATAATAATTATATCTAAATGAATTCTCATGAAGTTTTTCATTCTTTGACATATAAAATTGTGCTTCAAGTAAACCTATAATATACCTATACTACGAGAAAAAGTAAAAATTATTGAATAGTAAGTTAAACTTCTAAATTCATGCTCATTGACTGACAATTTTACAACCAAATTATATAGGTTACTAAATTACTGATTTACTCTTTTAAAGATATATTACTATCTTGTTCAAAATGCATCTCAAAATATTGGAAGTGCCTAAACAAGTATGTTAAGTATACATTTACGTATCTAAAAAATCAGAGAAATAAGTATTCATTAATTATTTTTGACATTAAACATTTTGAATGCCTTCAAACTCAATGGACTTAAGTAATAATACCTCTGCTACAAAACATGTGCGGAATAAAGAATAAATATACTTTAGATTTAATTAAAATTGTTTATTAAAGTTACTTGGATAATAATAAAAATTATAATTCCGTAAGCATCATCATAGCATAATGAATAATACATAATAACATCTCGTAAAACCGTACATAATCTGTGGTTCAGCGTCGAGCGATCAGCTGTGACCTTGTTGTCAAAGACAATTATAACCTAAAAAACAACGCGGGACCGTGATACTACAGATTTAATCAAGTTATTTATTGTTGGATAACACTCACTTTATACTTGGTAAGTTATACCTAACTTTTAAAACTGCATGCTAATTCTTTTGTGTAATAAAAAGGTAGCAACTGACGTAAATTTTTGGGTTAAGATGTCAAAAGTACATTAACTTCTGACATTATAGGTACCTGTGTCTGTGAGTGCACAGTGCATTCTGTTGCCGAGTAAGGGAAGGCACTAAGGGTTATTGACCGTCTACATGTTACAAATGTTTACATACGTACCTTAGTGTGAGTTGTATTAAGTTTTCAGCGACCTGCGGCTAGACTGGGGTCATGGTCCGCAAGAGCTATTGATAAAGTGTTTACTATCAAACGATAAGATATGAATCATGTAAACAGATATGTTGCCAACAAACTTCAAGATCAATTGTTTCGTGAAGTCAACGAGCTTTGTATTAATTTTGGTATTTATATAGGCTTGTAAATTATTAAACTTTAGAACAAAGCTTATTTAATTATTGATATATTTTTTATAAATAACACCCAGTTCATATCTTTTATAAATGCATAATTTGTTATGCGTAAATGGTTTTGCATGAGCAACGTAAAATCTGCTTCACAGTATTAAATAAAAAATATTTTGGTATTAAAATATTGAAATACAGCAATAAATACTACCCCTTTTTTATGTAAACAGAAATTGCTTACATATGATATTGCATGATAAATTCTGACCGTAGATTTAATAAAAGGATATTTATCATAAGACGGCTATTGCGTTAGACGTCGAGATTTTACAAACCTTTAAAAATAGATCTATTCGTTTTTAGCTCAAGCGCACTATTTCGCTTGATATTGATAGCGACAAGTTGATCAGGGTATAGGTATGATGTATGTACATTGTACAATTGTGTCAGCACTAACGCAATTATACGATACCCATACTTCTAATGATGCAATTTAACAATTAAGAATAAAATAGCCGTGTCCTAAGGAATTGAAATGGATTGTGAAAAACTCGTTTATTCTGCATCAAACAGATTAAAAAAGTACAACGAAACGGAGACAGTAATATAATTTTCGCAATAAAAGCGCTAAATAAAATGGCATCCGTCGAGAAACTTGGGCTGCATTTTAAAATTTAGGTCAAAATGTCAAATTGTTTTTTTAAAAGTAAAATAAAAACAGAGTTCTACTTTTCAATGATAAGTATTACTTACTTTTGTATACAGATCACAGGAGACTGTATGGAACACCTTTCCGTAGATGCATATGTCTTTTCCGACGTCCAAGTCTTTCCAGTGCCAGTATTCGCCAAGGTCGTTTTTCGGTATTTTACCTCTTTTCACCAACCTACCTTGCCACAAACCAGAGTTCTGTAAAAAAAGCAACAGAAAAAGTCAATCTACAACGAAACAAATGTGACGATTTTGTTTGTGAGTTTTAAGGTGTAAATAAAAAGTAAATAATGCTATCAATTTTAAGTTAAACTTTTAATGCATAGCTCCTTTAATTATATTTTTATTTTTTAACATATCATCACACGTTCACAAACACAGCATATTATTTAATTTATACATCAACAACTGATGGTTGGATAACACTGGCCTTCTTTCATATATAAGAACAACTAATTAAACCGTTAGTATTGTGTCAACTGAAATCCACAACCAGATAAATTAAGCCTCAAAAATCGTATCGCCACTGAACAGTTTTGTAAGCCCATTAAACATCCGCCGTTCTATCTACCAGTAGGAAGATAAAGGCATTTCTCGAACCTTACACAATCATCCTACTATGGATTCAGTAAATTGGCACATCGTGGTTCAGCTTAAAACACACTTCATTTATTTTGTTTGTCACAGTTGCCCAATAATGACGATTCAATGAGAGTATGAAGACTGTTATATTTTTCCGGTCTTTTTCACCGCCGGATATTCTACGGTACTTTTGGTTAGGTTATAAATATTACTAATAAACCTACTCTTACTGGTTAATTTGTTTAATAAACTTTCTCTGCAAAAAAACTGACTGCGTAAAACTAAACTCCGTAAACTGGGATGGTGGATGAATTGGATCCAGAGTAAGAGAGGTAAGAACCGTAACAAAAAACTAATACTCATTGAGCAATACTTTTCTATTTCGATTCAGATTTTTTGTCTGTGAGAAGCAAAGAGTTTGATGTCTACATCATAGCTTGATAATTTTGCAAGCATTCTTTTTTTTCATCTATAATTTTTGTTTTGCTACCCTTAATGCAAAATACAGTAAGCCATGGTTAACAATATGCATGCAAGACTATATAATATAGTCTCTGAATTTATATAATTCAGAACATTCGATTAAAAACACTTTGAAATAGTAAAAGATCATTCATAATTAGGTATTTCAGAAACGGATTTCGTAAACGGTTGTATAATATTTCAAAAATTGAAAATATTGTTATAAATAGCGTCTATATTATTGTGAGGCATGAAATACTTATTCTGAAAATAACACACGAGCGAAACATAAAAAAAACAAAGGCAAATTAATAACGAAGCATTGTCTTTTTTACATTTAATTATAATGGGCAGAGTAGACGTTTAATTTTCATTACGAAAATATATGTTAACAATACAATTAATTTTTATTATATATTGTTATCGTCGGGAATGGTGCTTTGGTTAGACTAACTGGCTTTGTTTCCGTAATGCATCATGGCATAGCGTGCGGTAACAGTTGCCGCGGAACAAAGCAAACGAAAACCATAGCACATCCACATTAAGACAAATGCATTCTCGTCTGTTATTTGTATTCAGTATTTACTGATTCTAGCGTAATTTGTTATCATGCAGCGTTGACTTGATCTCGAATATATTTTACTCGCAACTCGAAATTTCAAAGCGTTTCATTGTATAGATTAAGTTTTACAAATAGCATTTATTCAAAAATGTTTGCCATTTATTTATTTTTTGGAGGTGGCGTTTTTCTGGCCTATTTCTGTTTCATTTCAAGTATCTAAAAGATCTCATTTTTTTTAAAATGATATAGGCTCCTAAAACTCCCCTTTCGGTATTTCAAGGCAAACTGAAAGGGGTATGTCGGGTTCTTAAGAGTTTCAGCTTTATTTACGCGGAGCAATTATCGTCTTGCCTGACATGGATGCCTTACCAAATTGAAAACTAGAGAACCGACTAAATCCTGTTTGTGACCTCACTCACTCAGGGCGCTACGAAATATTACAGGACGAGAACTTCCCTGAAATAGATTCCTTTGGATTGGATTCAAAGTAGAAGGGCTCCACACTTAACCTTTGACGCTCAGTCGGAATGAACGCCCGCAACATGCGCCATGCGACCACGTTGCCACTTGGCCCCATTTAGTCGCCCCTTACGAAAGGGACACCGTGGCGGTGGTTTTACACCTCCACTTATAAATTGCAGTTTTGAACAGACGACGGTGTTTTAAACTAATCGCAAGTTTTGCCATATACCTACAATCTACATATTATATGCATTCAGTACCAGTGTTTTTCGTGAGACTAATGATGCAGTCTATTAAAAGATCAGATGTTGGATGCTCTTGTGTAATTAGAAGAAAAAAAACAACAAGTTATGTAAACGTAGAGTAATATAAATTTTCATGAAGACCTAAAACTTTGAATTACGCCTTTCAATGGGACAAGTTTAAAAATTTAAAGTAGAGTACCCTTAGTGCAGGTACCTGCATAGTACATTTATTTCGAAGTTCATATCTCCACGTGAAGATTCGCACACAGAAGTATTCTTGAGTTAATTGCTTCCACTTTTAATCTGGTTAGAACGCCTTAAGCGCTCACCTACATGTTCTCTGTCTAAAAATCCATTTTACAGCTTATAGCTATGTAGTTTTGTATATACCTATCTGTGAACATTGGAAACATAATTTTAAGATAATTTGCAAAAATAGCAACAACGTTTAAATATGTGGGTAAAAAAATATCGATATAATCTATTTTATCAATGACTAAAATAACTCGGGCACTCAATATATGTATGTTGTGTACATACACAGTACATAATAGGTAAGCCTGAACGTGAAAGCGTTTCAACCACGCTCCACCACGCTAACGCGGATTGGATATGGACGTATCATATTAGATTAGCGCCCAGTTTGATCGCCTCTCGGCATCCGAGATTCCAATGAATGTCATTCGACCAAGTTAGATGTACGCCACCCATGTTGCCATAGAAATACCAAACTTCGCATAGTTTTATGTGCATCAGGGTTTCTTAGATATATTTCTATTGTATTACAGTATATAAGACGAAGCTTTTTATATCAGTAACATTTTTAGACTCCATTCTTCTACGGAGAATTTTCTAATGGAAAAATCCAATCACTCAAAGACACTGAAATAAAAGCCTAGGATGTGCAGCGTATCCTAGAATCAACTGAGAAGGAAACTGCATAGTTTAAATGTTGTATTTTCGTCAAAAAGCTCAAATACGTGTCAAAGTTAGAATATCTTCATGATTCAGTAGAACATTTTTGAACATCTGAGATTTACGGTAACAGAATATTTCACCGTCATTGAGTAAACGTTGTTCACTGGATTCAAATATGTAGATTGTATTCAAGGGCTCACATTCAGCTTATTCAAATCGCTAGGTACGTATAATGCAATCTGAGTGTCTCCGCTTGTATTAAACCTGGAGGCAATACCTATTTGTATTGATTTTTTTACTCATTTCATATTCTGAACATATAATGCTGTCTCTAAGTATTTTGTAAAATAATGGTAGATTTGCTTCTGCTAACACAGTCTCACATTACCAACGTGAATTATATTTGTGAAAAAACATACAGAATTAATGCCCCGTGATCTAACGATAGAAGTACGTTCTTGAGGTCCCGGGTTCGATTCCCGGGCCAGGCAAACTAATAGGGGGTTTTCCGTGAGGAAATTTACAATAGCAGCACGGAGTCTGAAAGTGTGTCCAAAAATATTAGAGAACACAGGCGCGAGGTTATGCGTTAATGTAAACAATAACTTAATAACAGAGATAATTAACATATGTATTTAATTATTTCCCCACATTATTAATTCATAAAAGTATAACAAACAAATTATGTATGTAAAAAAGTTTAAAATAAAAAATAGATAGATATAATTTGTTCAGAAACTTATTTTACAAAAGCAGATTTTTTTAACCCCTGAGAACGCATGTCTTTTATGATAAGATAAATTTTGAGACTTATACAGTCAAATTTAACTAACTAGTAATAGGAATATATGCTAAATTGATTACCATCTAAATCGAGACCAAACAAACTTTTAGTTTTCAAAGAAACAAATTTATAGTTTAATTTTTTGCCTTTCCACTAAAGGTTTTTCGCCTTATAAACTTAAAAAAATAAATTAAACGGAAGAATGTTCCACTACGGTGAAGCACTTTCGATTCTGCAGTGCCCATGGAGTGTAATAGCGATTTTGTAAGAGGCTGTAATTATTCTGCTAAACATTGTTCTTCTGTCCGCATAGACAGCATAAATGAAAAATCGAGAAAACGCACTCTGCTCTGTCGTGCAGTTTACATACATACATACATACATAAAATCACGCCTGTCTCCCGTTAGGGTAGGCAGAGACTATAGAACGCCAAATGCCACGGTCCAAACACACCTCTTTCGCTTCCTCCACTGACATTATCCTCTTCATGCATGCACGTCGGTTTCGAGGACTCTTTATATTACCCTTTTTGAATAAATTACCTATGTGGTCTTTATAGGTACACCTGGGCCGTCCTCGACCGACTTCACCACTCATTCCCGCACAGTAAATCTCTTTCGTAACTCTGGAACCATTCATCCTTTCAATGTAGCCAAACCATTTAAGCATCCCCTTTTCAATTTTGGTTACTACATCTACTTTCAATCCACATTTTTCCCTTATCACACTATTCCTCACTCTATCTACCAATTTCACTCCACACATGCTTCTTAGCGCTCTCATCTCAACTGCATTAATTTTACTTTCATGCTTTTTCTGCCATACCCAAGACTCACTTCCATACATCAGTGTGGCACCAGGACTCCTTGGTGTATCGCTAATTTAGCGCGGTCCGATATGTTTTTGCTGGCCGCGATGGACTACAAGGCACCATTAACACTGTTACCCAACTTTACCCTTCTTTCAATATCTCCTTCACACTTACCATCCCTTGTAATCACAGATCACAATCCCTTGTAATCGTGCAGTTTATTAATACAAATATTCCAGCACATATTGAAGAAAATACTCGTTGAAAAAGCAATACCGGCCCTGTAGCTCGAGGGTGGGGAAATGAGGGTACCTACAGTATGAATGAAATAACGCGCACCTGAATACATCACTACTATTCACTACATATAATACGATAATGGCCGACACCGCGCTACATACCGTCTATTGCTTTTCCTCCTTTATACACCAACTTTAATTAGATCCTAATAACTTGTTGGGAAGTTTGTTTGTGCCCAGTCGATGAGAACAATATTATTCCGCAAAGATGGCACGCGTGACTTGCCTTAAAATATTGTTATAATGACGCTCCCCATCTGAACTTATTATTATCACTATATTGTCACGAAGAATATTCGTGGTAACTTTCCCAAAATAGATTTAAGAAAAATGTAAAAGAGAAAACGAAACTTCTTGCTACCCACGTGTTTATGATTTCTGAAAATATGTCTCAGTTTTCTGTGTAATAATCTACACAGACTCCAGAATAACTCCACAATACATGTGTATTTTAAAGATCGGCACTACAGGTCCGAGTAAGATTAAAGCTCTATAAATCCGACCTTTATTCTCTCAGTGCACTTCTAACAAGAGCACTAAGCGAGATTTACAGCGACTCCAACTTAAAGAATAACTATGTAAACTTGCACACTGGTTTGTTCAGTTCTATTTAGTTTTCACTTTTAAAGGAAAATTTTGAAATTGAAAGTGTTTTGATACTTGAAAGGTCATGATCGCGACGACTAGATTTACAGACTAAAGATTAAAAAAAAATGTTTTTTTTACGACTATAAACTACTGGCCCTTGTTTAAAAAAATATGAGTCTTTCAATCGATACAATAGTGATTTCTCAATCAGTAATTCTGTATGGTGTTATTTTTTATTAAGTTTCATGATTTACAATCTGTTGGTCGCAACTAAGTATATGTAGGTTTGGACTCTAAAAGGACTAACTCGGAAAATATCATGTTTTGCAACATTTTTCATTGATGTTCCGTTACTATTGGTCGCTGAGTGGTGATATATGGCCTTTCTCATTAAATGAACTGATCAAAACAAAACGAAGTAAAGTTGGGATCATAAATTTTAATTTCATACGATTTGTCATTTTTTCGCAGTAATTCAGCTACCATACTGCTTTTTATTTTGTTTACGTCTTGGATAATTTTAAAATACAATTAAGTCTGTTTCTTATTAACATAGAATTAGTATAAAACGGTAAAACCATGAATACCTAAACCCACGCTCAAGCATCGGAATTTAAATAAATATTCAAGGACGTGTTCGTGGTTGCATTTCGAATACAAAAATAACCACTTACCTCTGAAAACTTGTTACGCTAAAAGGTTTGTTATATACATATAGCATTTTTATATTGGTTACCTTGACTCGCGGTTCCATTACTGTGAGAGTATCATCCTCGAGAAAGTACACGATGTTGACGACCCGCACTCTGAAGCTCTCGTCAGGGTTGTCATACACTGGCTGTTTGAAGAAGGCTGTGAAGTTGAGGCAGCGCTTGTCGTAGTGCACCCAATGTGGGACCACAGCCGGCAGGGCCGCCTGCTTCACCCGCCCGTATGTCAGGGACGGATCGTAACTGCCAACATTTGTATCATTTTCATACATCGGTCATACGTATGTCTGCCATGAAATTAAATTTACCTACGATGTAGGAATTGATCTGGTTTGTCTTCGCTATATTAGTAGCTAATAGAAAGGCTACTATGTATCTAGCTTTGAGATTCACGTCTTAATAAACTTTTCTAAAATTGTGAATCGAGGGATCTATGTGGATGTCAGCGTTTTATGTTTTTGTCCTGACAAGATAACACTGTCAACTTTTCTTATCAAATGAATCATTCTTAAATCAAATATAGTAAACTCATCGTAAATCCCTTTTATTATACCTTATAAAATTATCTCCACCGATATTATTATGGTATTATTTGGAGCTGTAAGCTTTGTTATTAAGCCTTTTCTTGTTGCTTAAAGGAAGAGGTGAACTCAGCATTTTCGATAATCAGGGTTTATTGGACATCATCACTTGCCAAAATCAACTCTTTGATTGCTTAAAAAGTACCAATAACATCAAATTTCGAGACATAACAAATTTAAATATTCTTCGGTTAAGTTAAAATAATGCCAATTGGATTGTCTTAGCTTGCAGTACCATAGGCTAAAATTATATTGATTTAACAACACGAAACGCCACTGTTTGCCCGTCAGAATATATTCCAAGTAATGATACAAAGCGCTTACTTCGCTTTCAGCGAGTCGAGTTAATTAACAAACTTATGGACTTCGCTGTAAAATTGTGAACCCGTCCATTTCCTCAAAGCTTCTGGTAAATGGTATCGCACAAAGCTTAAACATTATCGTGATCTATTCGAAATAATTGCGGTATTATTCTGCTTACTTATTTAATAAAGAAAAATGAGTTTGTGTAATGATATTTGCCATGGACGTCATGGACCCATAACGGCTTGGCCTATAAGGTAACTTTTTGTTGAAAAAATAAGGGTAATTTTTATAACACGATTTTAATAAATCTTTATTAGGACGAAGACAAGATTTGTATCTTTTGTGGGCGCTATGAGTCATTCGCGCATCTGGACGGCACATTATAAACCACAAAAAATAGAAACACTTGACTATAGACACTACGATTACATTCCTAAGACAAATTTGATAAGATTTGATAATAGGATGATAACCAGTGTATGTCTGATAATTCTTATCAAAATTGATGTACCTACTGATTATGAAAAATAAATATTATTATTTATAAATCACTTACTTGACAGAATCGTCTGGTAAAGCGAAGGCGTTGCTGTCGACGTCAGTAGCCGTGCCCCCCGGACCTCGGATGAGGGTGTCGGGAAACCTGTGCCCTTGGTAGTAGCGCAGCGAACTCCGCATGTGATGCTGGGTCTTGGTTGGGTCGGAGAAAGTTAAACCAGGGAGTTTCGGAAGACCCCAAGCCATGTTCTTTAAACATAACATATGGAATGATGCAATTATATGTATAACTAATAACTATTATGTTTTGCTGTATCATTTCCAATTATGACGAAATAAACCCTCACCTAAGGCAATAAAAAATTGATAAACCTTTACGAAGAAATATAAATACTACAAAAACAACGGAGCAAATATCGCAGAAAATGTTTTGTATTAAAGCAAATATTGTGTCAGTTGTGTTGTTGAGTAAACATTTGTTGGAATAATAAACACGGGTTGCCTAGCAACACATAGTTACGCCAATACCTTGCTGCACAACGATTTATGAAAACTGTAATTACACCGCCATGGTAGAAACTATAAAGTGTTAAAAAAGCAATTATATTCTGCTTTAAATACACTGCAATTCCTTTTTGCTGTAATTAACCTTTCACGTATTAATAGACTAGTGCTGTAATTACATTCAGATTTATGTACTTCATTCAAATTCATGTGATATTCACTCCCTCGTGAACTTTCTACACTCGTGAGTCAACCGTATTGAACGTGCTCTCTTTTGTAGTACGACGCCCAATTCTCAAGAGACACGCGGAAAACTGTTATGAGAGAAATATTTTTTAAAAACTATTCCGTCGCATCTCTCCACTGGCAGCTGCTTTTTCGCTTTTTACACTTCAACTTTTTGTTTCATTGAATGTCCATATAACGTGAATATGGAAACAGAACTGGATAATGTTGAAGTGGTTGGAACAGACTGCGTCTGTATAGAGTAGCGTTAAGCCTGAGAACACAACTAGTACCTCAAGCGTTAAGCGTTAGAGTTAGAAGTATATCCAGTCATCATCATCATCATCATCATCATCATGTCAGCCCTGTGTTGGTCCACTGCTGGACATAGGCCTCCCCCAATGACTTCCACCGGGAACGGTCGGAAGCCGCCTGCAGCCAGCGACGTCCCGCGACCTTGACAAGGTCGTCGGACCACCTTGTCGGGGGACGTCCCACGCTGCGCTTGCCAGTACGTGGCCTCCACTGGAGAACTTTCTGGCCCCATCGGCCATCAGTTCTCCGCGCCATGTGGCCGGCCCATTGCCACTTCAACGAGCTAATCCGTTGGGCTATGTCGGTTACTTTAGTTCTCCTACGGATCTCCTCATTTCTGATTCGATCACGTAGGGAAACCCCGAGCATAGCCCTCTCCATAGCTCGTTGAGTGACCCTGAGCCGTCCCATGACGCCTTTAGTGAGAAGCCACGTCTCAGTGCCGTAAGTCATCACTGGTAACACACAACTATTGAAGACTTTTGTCTTCAGGCACTGAGGTATTTTGGACGAGAAGACGTCTCCTAACTTTCCGAACGCTGCCCAACCGAGTTGGATTCGACGATTGACCTCTCTCTCGAAGTTGGACCTGCCTAACCGGACCACTTGTCCCAAATAGACATATTCGTCTACAACTTCGAGAGTCGAGCCCCCAACTGCGATTGGGGTGGACACAACATGGACATTCGACATGATTTTCGTCTTGTCCATGTTCATTTTAAGACCCACCTGTTGGGAGACTCGATTGAGGTCTTCGAGCATAGTGCTAAGGTCCTCCAGCGATTCTGCCATGACTACAATATCGTCGGCAAACCGAAGGTGTGTGATATACTCGCCGTTGATGTTGATGCCGAATCCTTTCCACTCCAAGAGCTTGAAGGCGTTTTCCAGCGCGGCAGTGAACAGTTTCGGAGATATAACATCTCCCTGTCTCACGCCTCTCTGTAGTGGAATAGCCTTCGTGCTCTGATCTTGTACTCGGACCGACATGGTGGCGTTGCTGTATATGCTTTTCAACACCTCGATGTACCGACAGTCAATGTGGCACCGCTGGAGAGACTCTAGCACCGCCCACGTCTCGATCGAATCAAAGGCTTTCTCATAGTCCACAAACGCTAAACAAAGCGGCAAGTTGTACTCCTCGGTTTTCTGGATAACTTGCCGAAGCGTATGGATGTGGTCTATGGTACTAAAGCCTTTTCGGAAACCAGCTTGTTCGGGCGGCTGGAAGTCATCAAACCTGCGTTCGAGACGATTTGTGATGACCCTCGAAAACAACTTATAGACATGGCTCAGGAGCGAGATGGGCCTGTAATTCTTCAGCAAGGTGTTGTCACCTTTTTTGAAGAACAGTACCACCACGCTCCTGCTCCATGCCTCTGGCGTTGAGCCCTCGAGGAGAACGGAATTGAAGAGCCTCTGAAGGACTTTAAGTACCGGCGTTCCGCCCGCTTTCAGAAGCTCTGAAGTGATTCCGTCCTCACCCGGCGCCTTGTTGTTCTTAAGTTGTTTCAGGGCCATCTCAATCTCACACAGGCTGATGTCCGGGATATCATTACTGAAGTGGCGGATCAACTCGGCTCTCGGGTCTTCGGCCGAGCGAACAGCGGGCTTGGCAACCGAGGTGTAAAGCTGTCCGTAGAACCTCTCGATCTCCCTTAAAACCTCTGCCCTCGTCGACACTACGCGGCCGCCCTCCGTCTTCAGCCTAGACAACTGTCTTTGCCCAATAGACAAGTCTCTTGCAAACACTTTGGAGCCTCCGTTCCGCTCTATTGTCTCTTTAATGCTCACAGTGTTGTGAGCACGGACATCGTGTCGCAAGGACTTCCAGATCCGTCTATTGAGCTGACGATATGCTTCGGCGTCCTCGGAAGACTGCAGCGCCATAGATCGACGTTCGGCCATGAGGTCAAGAGTGTGGACCGAGAGTTTTTGAGGTCTATCTCTGCGGCGAGGTCTAAAATGCTTAGATCCCACCGCATGGACAGCTTCTACCAAACCGCTGTTTAACTCGTCCACGGCAAGGTTTTCTTCCAGGCACTCGAAGCGATTTTTCAGCTCGAGTTGAAAGCTTTCGGGGTTTTGGATATGAGCGCGAGTAGGTCGGAGCGTAGACTTCATCAAGCGACGCCTTTCTAATTGGACGTTGATATTCAATGAGCCTCTAACCATTCGGTGATCGCTACCGGTTTTCACCCTGTTGATCACAGAGACATCACTGAATATCCGTCGTTTCGTCGTCAAGATGAAATCTATCTCATTTCTCGTGGAACCATCAGGGCTCAGCCAGGTCCATTTCCTGTGAGGCGGCTTCTGGAAGAAAGAGTTCATCGCAAAGAGTCCCTCTTTCTCCAGAAAGTCGGCCAGCCTCTGACCCCTGGGGTTCCGTTGCCCATGTCCAAATTGCCCCACTTTCAACTCCGCATCGCTCCTCATGCCCAACTTTGCGTTAAAGTCTCCCATAACAACATTGAAGTAGGTTTTGGAAGTATGTATGGCCCGACTTATGTCCTCATACATCTCCTCTACTTCTTCATCTGGGTGTGCCGAGGTCGGCGCGTATACCTGTATGACCTTCAACGAATATCTTTTGGATATTCTGAGTATCAGGTACACTACCCTGCTCGACACACTTTCGATGGATACGATGTTGTTAATGAGAGACCTGTGGACGAGAAATCCGACACCTCCTCTGGACTGTTGGTCGTCCCCCCGGTAGAAGAGCAGGTTACCGGACTTCAGGGTTATCGTGTCCTCCCCAATCCTGCGGACTTCCGACAACCCCAGAATGTCCCAGTGTAACCCGCTCAATTCTTCTTCCAGTTCGACAATCTTCTCGTCTGTCCTCAACGTGCGTATGTTGTGTGTTACCAGGGCCAGTCGTCGTCGGGGGTGGTAGCCGGGGCCAACCCGGGGATTCTTAGCACCCCCCGCCCCACCGTTACCATGGCCGCTACCGTAGCCAGGAATAGTGGGGCTGCCGGGGACTGGGGGCCTGGTCCTAGTTTCCATCATGTAGGGGGATATTGCCAATTCTCGCCACGCTTGGCAGGCGGGTTGGCGAGCGCAGTAGGGGAATCGCATTGATGACGCTGCTGCCCGTCATCAAGCGGGGGTGAAGGGAATAGTGAGAGAGAGAGGAAGTTATGGGAGAGGAAAGTATGGTCTGTAGGAGTGGATACTGCAGTCACGGAAGGGAAAGTTGATAGTGACTGCAGCAGCTCGGGGGCCGAGGTCGCGTACTCGTAGCACCTATTCTAGGGCAGACCATGACCACTAGATAGGAGCATCCCTGACCAAATTATCTATTATATTATGTACAGGAATCAACGAACGAAAATCCATCTGACATACGTATAAAGTCAATAAAATGCATGCGGATCGATTATAAAAAGTAAATACATGCATAATGGTACAAACTACCATTGTTTTTGGTCAAACGCAACCATAGACATGGTTGACAACAAATGTCACAAAAATGCAAAAACAATGCATTGTCACACAGAGTATCTCTTTGAAATAAAACACGTCAGTAAGTAAAATCCAATTCAGTAATGAAGCATAATAAAATTATATTTGTTTTTAGTAATCAAATTTTACTTCAAAGAGATAACCTTACTAAATATATCGATTGTAAGAATCGACTAAACAACAAACTATAGCTAAGTATATCCAGTATAACTATGCAAACTATTTCGATGTGGTTTATATTACCTCACGACTGCATTATACGAGGGGTTGCACAAAGGCGTATTTCGTTATTTAGTTAGTTAGGCGTATTCGTATTAGATTCTGCACTCCCATAAAGCCCGGTATGTATTAGTCCCACGTAACAGAAGGCGAGCCTATTGAGAATTTCCTAATGGAAGCACAAAAACAATTTCTCCTACCAGGGAATCGTGTCCAGGGCCGTACATACCACGAGGTAGTCGCTTTGATTTCATACTGTGATTATTTATTATTATCATTATAAATATCATGATTAATAAAGCCGAGCTTTGTAGCATCTGATATGACTTAAATGTTACAATTATTGATTTCAACCGCTTCAAATTACCTCGCCATTTCAGTACACATTATACATAAGTAACATTGATGAGAGTATAAACTGATTTCAACGGAAATCGTAATAGGATTATGTTTCCAATATAAAGGGAATTTAGTCCCAAATTAACGCATGGTTCCAAGGCAGGCATATATCACCAATGACGTACAGGCAGGTACATAACAGTCGTTTTGCGGCGGTAATAATCTTAAAAAAATCATATTGGTGTATTTTAAACCCTGTACAATCACATTAAAAAAGGTTTCCGGTTTTCCATATAATTTCTAATGAAATCCGTCCAAAGAATACAATATATATATATTTACAATAAAAACAGTTATAAAAAGCCATGTCTATTTCGACATCCACGTTGAAATCACAGATAATATTTATTTCTATAAAAAATGTTTATTATTACACAATGAATATTAGTGTCCGTACGTCACTGGCTGTGAAATATAATAAACGCAATCGAATCAAAACTAAGAATGAGGTTTGTGGTCTTAACAAATATTTGTTTCTGCTCAGGTTGTTGACTCAGAAAAATCTCTTATTTTTTAAATATTGATCGTAGAAGACATAATATTATTTAGTACATCTTTATGATCGACATTACTTGTCTGACTATGAAGTGTATTCATTTTAGAAGTAACTAATAAAATAATAGCACACATAGATTTGACACCAAATTTATACCAAACTTGGCTAATGGGTAAAGATTCAAATCTGTACCAATCATTTGTCGAATATCCAAATAGGATTTTCGGTGCGTTATCTATACCGCGGCATTTCGTTTCGCACCCCAATGTCCAAATTTATTTTCCAGAGACATCTAAGTAATTAAAGTCTTGCTAAAAAAAGGTTTTGAAATATTGTACCTACATATTTGATAGCCCCGTGGCGCAGTTAGCTAGACACCAGCTTGCGAAACGAACAGCCGTGGGTTCGATCCCCGCACCGAGACAAATGTTTGTGTGATCCACAAATATTTGTTTCGGGTCTGGATGTTTGTAGACCGAAAAGTCTCTCGTAGTTTCTGATACCCACGACACAAGACTCGTATCTTAGTGGGTCAGGACTATGTATGTGACTGTTTGGAGTATTTATTTATATTCATTATTAAATCTTCCTAAGATTGCTCTTTGTCAAATTGTATTATATTTGTAGAAGAATCTTTGTAACACTCTGGCACAACAATGGGAATTACGTATCTGATTACAATGGCAATATTTTTATTATTTATTATAAAGTAGAAAAAGGTTATTTCAATGTTAATTAATAATTAAAATTTATACTTAATTAGCGTCTTACAACTGAAGCAGCAATTATATTTATATACACATTTACTTCATCCGTAAATGTACGTTTTTTTTTTTTTTTTTTTTTAATTGCCCTAGCAGGCAGACGAGCTGACGGCCCGCCTGATGGTAAGCGGTCACCGTCGCCCATGGACTTGGCAATGCCAGGGGCACAGCCACGCCGCTGCCTACCGTGAGGAAAGTACTCTTTTTAAGCCTCGTTTGAAGAAGGCCATGTCATAGCGCTCGGGGAACACCGAGGCAGGGAGTTCATTCCAGAGCTTGCACGTACGTGGTAAAAAAGACCTCTGGAAACGCACCGTACGCGTACGGTACGTCTCCAGGTGAAATGGATGAACTCTACTGCGGTGACGGGTGGTGCGATGGTAGAACGGCGATGCCGGTACCAACCCGAACAGTTCCTCGGAGCACTCCCCATGGAACAACCGGTAGAACACACAAAGAGACCCAAAGTCTCTTCTACGTTTCGCGTTCACGCTCCATGGATGCATTATTCTACAGACATCTGTGTACACTGTGAGAATATTCTACTTTATCATAACTACATTTATCACCATGCAGGATTGGAAACGTTTGACATAAAACAGAAGCAAAAAAATTTTCTACAACCACCAGACCTTGTTTTGACATGTCGACTCACCACTTTTAATTTCTGAGGAACATAAAGAACACATTTTTTGAACCTCAAAGTTAAAAAAAAATATATGTTTTATCTCCTTTGAAAAACGACCCTAACCAAAATTTGTCAATTATCATTTTGTCAATTTGTAATATTATTTCGTATACAATTCTTCAAACTTTTTTTCATCTAATTAATATCTAATATTGCTTTGAGTCGTTTAGCTTCATATATTATTAAGATGCATTTTAGGAGGGTTTAAGGACTTTTGCCTCGTCAATGTAAAAAAAGCGTTGGAAAAAACCAAAATAAACCACCTGCCTAAAATATACAGCCTAAATTGTGTATGTTTGTTTATAGTTGTATTTTTTTAAACTGATCAAACACCCGTGTAGGCCGTTTTCCGATCTAACAGCTATGATACAGGGAATTCCGTTGGACATTGATTAATGTTGCCAGCTTGTGAAAACCTGATGGATAGCCTTCATCAAATGTGTCGAACTAGCGAGCTCTGACAGATCCTACGTCGACCCGTTTCGCTTAATCTTTGTTACGTACAGCTGAATTAAAGCAAAAATTGACTAATTGGTGCCGAACGTCCCAGCCGTTATGAAGGCAAATTGGGATTATTGATGATGTAAAAAGTGACGTCACGAACCAGACAAATCTGTCATTTTTTGATATCTGTTGAGTCAGTGGTACCGACGATGTGTATTTAAACAGAATTACTTAGGGTCGCTTGGCAACGACATCGTATTTAGAGGTTCAACAAAATGTTTTGTCTCATCTGTTTGCTCAAACAATTAATTTAACCCATGTCTCTATTCATGCTAAAGAATACGGACCCTACCTTCGTAACAACTTTGTGCATGTATGTTTGTGAATGTATTTATTTACAAGAACGGAATTCAACTTAAGCTTTTTTTACCATAAATTAATTCCTCTACTGTATTGATATCACCAAAATTATATGCATAGAAGTTTAGATACTGTAAAGGCAATTTTCCATCCTAGCCAAAAAGTGTCCCTCGGTACTGTGAACAAAAACCATTGTATCTATATTTAGATTACGTACGCGCGAATACCCGGGTCATATCGCTGATATTAAAGATTAATATTATTCGCCTTATTTGTGTGAAAAATATGTGTTTGAATGGATGAATTATCTGTAGTTAAAGTAGTAATCGCTTAAAATCTTTTTTTATAATAACTACATTCTAAGCAAGTCTTTCGTAACAATTTTTGTATCTTTGTTAATATTATATTGAAATTTTGAATAATTTACCGCTATCATTTGCTGGAATGCCACCGGCATTTATTGGTAAATGCATTACAATCTAATCTAATATATATTGGAGTTTATGTAAGATTATAAATTATACTACTTAATACAGATATACAACGAATTCATATGTACACAATCTAATTATTAACAGCCCATAAACATCACACTGCTGGGTGCGGGCCTCCTCCACAATCGAGAGGGTTCAAGTTCAATCGCAATCCAATCAAAGAAAAATATCCTGCAGACCACTAAGACGTTTATGACAGCTAACATAATATCTGGTCGTGGCCACTCCGCGAATATAAAATTCTTACCACAAACAGAACGGGTCTCTGGCAATCTCTCTCGACGAACGAAATGCAATTGCATTTCTTCAAGACGATTTCCTGTCCGTCGATTTACCGATCAAGTCTGTTCGTAACGCAATCTACTCGTAAGTTGAACAGAGTGGCTCTTTCACTAACGAGCCGTAAATAATAGAAATCTGAATAGTACTAGATGTGTTTATAATCGTTTATAAACAGAAATGAATATACATTAGGACGCCATTAAAATAACATCATTAAGAAAAGTTAAGCTTGTAAACCAATAATGAACACTTGCAGAAAATACAATAGCAGAATACAATTGTAAGTACCTCTGTATCTAGCCGGCTTTGAGTAAATTGTTCCACCCACGAACCTCCCTCGTTTCTCTGAACTTGAATAACAGGCAATGTATTTTTAGCTATATTTAATGAACTGGATTTTATTTTTAGCTAACGAGATGGCGTATTTGCTGAAGATTATGTCAAGAGGGACACGGTTGGCTGCACCTTTTCGTAGACATTACAATGGCCTTGCGTCTCAGCTCGTGTTCTCCGAAGAAGTACGTCAAGCAAAGGCGGAGGATAAACCGATTGTCGCTCTAGAATCCACTATCATCTCTCACGGAATGCCGTACCCTCATAACTTGGCAACTGCCTTGGAAGTAGAGAACATAGTAAGGAAGAGGGTGAGTGGTTTTATTACATAGTTTTATTTAGCTGAGTTTTTTTTTTCACTTACTGTCAAAAAAAACTTGAACAGTACATTAAACAAATACCAATACAAGCTAGCCTCGTAAGGCAAAATATTGTCTTATTTGATTTCTTTACAAGTTATATTTTTTTTTATTATAACTATTCTTCAATTATAATAAAATTTTCTTTATTATACTTTTTATTTAAAACACTAGTAAAACTGTGTTGCAGAAATCAGCGTCTTCCCTTTACATAATTATCGCCCAAAGAAATAATAAAAAACAATTGTCACGTTGGAAAAAAAACACTTGCTAGAGAACTAATTTTTTGTATAGTTTATTACGTTTTGATTTAAGGGTGCTGTCCCAGCAACAATCGCCATTCTCAACGGTCAATTGAGAATCGGCCTTACTGAAGATGAGCTCCGCTACCTCTCCCAAGCCAAAGGTATTGTGAAAGTATCTAGAAGAGATCTCGCGCCGGTGATTGCTGCCAAACTGGACGGTGCCACCACTGTAGCTGGAACTATCATCGCTACAGAGCTTGCTGACATACCCATTTTTGTTACCGGAGGCATAGGTAAGAATAAAATATATACAAATTATGTTTCATAGATCATAATAGGTTGTATGTACATAATACATATATACATACTTTAAGATTGTACAAAGATTTTACATAGGTATTTTTAATTCCTATGGTTGCTAAGTGCAAATGCGTAGGCATAGTTATAGAACAACGTTATCTCAGTCAAGTGAGTGAAAAATCGGTTTTAATATTTTCACATGTCAGCAAGTATCAAGCTCTTAAGCTCGTGCCTTACTTTTACCTACGTGACACAGGAGTATTATATAAATTTACAGTACCTCATAGAACTGTTAAAGATGGAATTCGTAGAATAATTATTTGTGTTAACATAAACATTTATGTTTATTTCACTTATTTAGGATTTGTAAAGTATGTTGCGTAGAACACATTATAAAACCAACATAATTAAGAAAATCTTGGTACTCGAATGCTAAAAGCATGAATTGTTAAATTCAATACAGCAAGTCTCCCTGACAATGGAATTGCTTGATGCATCAAACATTTAGCGAATAACAAAAACATTCCCTACGTGCTGATATAAAGGTATCGTTTGAAGAAAGCTTTTAGTTACGTAAAAGCCGTAGCTGTATCCATTACCTGCCGCGTGCGCCGTTCAAATGTGAATACCTAAATACAAACGGTAATGTTTCGAATATGGAATCCACATTTCGATCTGCTATTGTTTTTTGCCATTTACGGTCCTATGCAATGAACAATGCTACATGAGTAATTGTTCACTGAAATTGTATATGGAAATGCCTTTAGTAGATACACTGGTAAGTGCAGTGCTTTAAAACATCTACTGGAGAGAAACGATTATAAATACAGCTCACCAGTCCACAGAATTCTATTAGCCTAATTGGTTCTGGCCCAACTAGGGCGCTCCACAGTTGTGTGACTCTAGAAACCAACGAAGAACATGACTCAAGTTCAGTCTATTAACACTGACTATAAAGTTGTTTATGTTAGATAGAAACAATAACACTTTATTGTACACCATCCATACGATTCACTTTAATTATTAAAAAATCTTATATAATCTTCATCATCATCATTAGACAGTCACCTGACGGAGTTAGCTAGACCCCAGCATGTTAAATGAGAGAGCTTGAGCTCGGTAACCGCATAAAAATTGTGAAATACACAAACATTTGTGAGACTAAAAAGTCCTTTGTAGTTCATGACACCTTCGATTCGTATCTCAATCAAGGTTCCGCCCTGTGGATTGGGGGTGTAAGAATTCCGCCACGGTATCCCCTACCTGTCGTAAGAGGCGACTAACAGGGGTACTGGGGTAGCAGGGCGTACTGCGGGGGCGGTACCCTATGATAGCAACCCCGAGATTGGCGGCAGAGGACGTGACCTCTTAACTGTCGCGGACGTTCCCGAAAGGCGAACGTCCAAATAGATTAAGTGGAGGGCATACCAAGCCCTCCCAATTTGGAGGGGTCCAAAATTGGACGGTGCGCTGGGCGGCAGCGGACCATTTAGGGCACTTCTGGCCCTGAGATGCCGCAAAACCGCCCTAAATGCGTGTGATGGTCACCGAGAGGTTTTAGTCGGTATGCTGGCGAAGCCAGTGACCCCGACATACCCCTTACGGCCTCCCCCGAGGTACCGAACAGGGGAGCTTAAGGCGCTTTCCTCTCGTGATAAAAAAAAAAAAAAAAAATCTCAATCAAGGTTAGAACTATGTACATAGTATTTTTCTTTTATGTAAAACAGATTTTACAATTTTTTTACATATTTTAGCTGATCTTAGCTTTTGTATTTAATTTTTCTCCATGCCATCTGGCTTCTGAAAGCCCCCGGCCCCTACAAAAATAATAACTTCTCACTTTGAGAAACGCTCTACATAAAAAAAATAGATCTACTACAAACTTAATTTAACTAAGTCTTACAGCAATTAACCGTTTTTAATTAAAACTTCAATACGGGTGTTTCAAGATGAATGATTGTTGAAGTAGAAAAACTCAATAAAAATATAGATAACCTCTTGTCATCTTTAAAGAAAAAATCAGTATGTATAGTTGTTCGTTTCTTTTTTTCAATACTTTATTGCACATGAAGTGCATGTGGTCGAAATTGATAACTAATTCTGATGTTTATATGAATACTATCCCTATATCCGAATCGATCGAAAAATCGAAGCAATAAAAATTAAGAACATTTTTCACTTGAGTCCATTACAGCAATGCCTAAACATATACAGGACCGGGATGGTTGGCGCTTTCCTGGGGAGGCCTACGTTCAGCAGTGGACACTGTATATTATTTATGAAAAGATTTGCTATTTTATATTAGGTTATGTATAAATTGGGACACTTACTCGTCATTAATGCCGATGTGGTTGTCAAAGGAGTTTCCAGCCGGATCACATACAGTTAAACCACCAGTTTTTCAACTTAGTGCTGTCGCTTTAATCTCAGGAACTACAGGATTTGGTTTGAATATTACTTTTCATTTTAAATATCATGCTTATTACGCGGCTATATATAATATTACTACGTAATGACCTTTAGGACCGGAGCGGTAATGAAGAATGTGAAAGAAGTCACGTTGAAAATTATTGATTTTATGGTCTAAAGTTATGCATACGACGTTGCCCGGAATAAATAGTGATACATATAACTTAATCCTATTTATGTAGTTGTAGTTCGAGTCAAGGTAAAATATTATAGCTTTGTCATATGCAAATCCAATTAAATTAGCCACGTCCTAATCTCTCCGCTAACTCGGACGTGGCTCAGCTAAGATTTAGCTGTTAAACTTATTATCAGATTTGTGACATCTTTATGTTACGACTTCAATTAGAATGTTGACTTACTAAAATAAGTGTGGCGATGGAGTCGTTACAACTATATATACATGATGGAAGCTGAGAGTAATCTGTCCCGAGAAAACATCATTCGCAGTGGTTGTTTTAAGTTTTATAATATTTGTTATACTGGTTTGCATTGATTTTTTTTTGTTTTAAATAGTCTGTTTATATGGAGGAAGGCTAAAGCATTATACAACGAAAAAAACAGACGAATTGATAACCTTCTCCTTTTTTAAAGTCGGCTAAAAATGGATAAATTTTACTCTAACCGAACAGGGCTGCTTCACGTCAATTTTGTATGAGACAGAAGACTATGGCGTCGTTCAACGAGTAAAATAAAAATAATTATGCAACATGTGTTTTCAAACATACATATTACTTTAGCTGTTTCTAGGTAATTATGTAATGAGCTACGAATTTTACCTTTACTCCCACGTCGAAACATACTGGATAAACATATTCACAGGTAAACTTACTGCAGTTCTCGCTTGCGTTACGATATAGTTTTGAGTTAATTAATTAATGAGTACATTTTAATTAACTTTGTTTCACATATTTACTCGTTAGATGGAAAACGGATGAAACATGTTTTACTATTCTATAGAAAAAAAAAACTCGTATATTTGTTATGCACAGTGCCAGAGTCACTTTGTGAGGAAAAGCTGGCGACTTCAACGACGAGACAAATATTTGTTTGTGGAACCACAAAGCCTCTTTCTCATTCCTACGACACGAGACTCGTTTCTTGGTGTACGATGGCCGCTAGGTATTTATTCGACGATATTTTTATCAATGAGTGATTTAATATAAAACTCAGCATTTTTGCGATATATTAGAATTCAAGACTGCCTCGTTATTTCGAGGCCCAAGTATGTGCCGTGCGATCTAAAAGCCCCGGGTCGCATATATGTAGTGTTATGGAGATTTTGATTTAGAAGTCTAGAAATTCAATTTAAATGAGTTTTACCATAAAAATAACCTTTTTAGATTTTTAAAATTGGCAAATAATGAAATAAGCTTGCAAACTCGGAAAAACCTGAACCTTGCTTCTGGTTTTTAGAAAGCTGAATTGGTAGGATAAATAGAAATACGGCTTGCCATTAGTTAAGTTTCTTTCACCGAACTTAGGCTAAAGTAGACTAATAAGCTTCCTTCAGCTTTAAATCATTTGGCGACATTGAGTCGCTTTGTGTTTATACTATATTTATATTACAGAGAAATATATACCTATTGATTTGGCGGGTCCCAATAATGTTTGCACTAAAATTGTGGTTACTCGGTTAATAAAGTCACTTATGTATTTAGTATTAGTTCGGATATGTATCGATTTTAAATGTAGGAATAGTTTTTTTTTTCAATTACTGGTTGATTGTATTTTAATTGTACATCTTCGATCATAATCTTCCAAATCAATAACCACCCTCGATCGAACTTATGTCCTTAGTTATTTGGGACAGTACAATTTAAAACTCTTAAGTATTAATGTCCCTGAGGTTTATTTGCGCGGTCGAGAATTCGGCAATCGCGGGTTCAAACCTTAGGCACAATGCCGATATTTTTCGAAGCTATGTTTGTATACATACATAATACATATACATTAGGGTGTCCCAAAAAAATCAAAGTCTTTTTTTGTCAACGCATACCCTCTAATTATTTTCGAATGGTGTTAAAACACTTATAAATAAGATTTCATGAACTTAGGACCACTGCAACCCGTGCCGACTTGCATTCATGTATTTCAGTACTTACATACTTTGTATGAACTTCGGCGCGTCGCAATATTCGCATGGAAGTTTCGTGGTTGCTTGTTTATTGTATTGGTAAACGCCTCTTTTTGTTTAATAAATATGTCAGATTAAGATTTCAAAGGCAAATTTTAATAGGGGGGTGCAAAACATTAAAATAACGGCTTAAAACTTCTCTGTAAAGAACAAATCTTGGCAGTTCTGTTTAATAAAATTCATGTAGTAATATTGAATTTTGTAAATCGCAAATCTAACTATTCGAGATTAATTATTTTTTGTTAAAGGGCTTATATGCCTATTTAAGCTTTAATAAACTAATTTTAAGAAATAAGTTGCCTTATACCGACTCTGAAGAGATCAACAAATAATGCGGAAAAATCGCAAGATGTGTTCGTACAGTGTCGTCAAGAGTTTGTTACAAGCTTGGACTACTTTTTGTATATTGCACACGCCAGTACCCTTTAATTGATAAAAATAAATCTAGATAATAGATATAGTTATATAAATAGATATACATTGTTTTACCGAACAGAATTATGAAGGAAATTTAGGGATTGTCTATCAAGAATTAACAGTTATAGCTATAATCATATTCTTTGGTGGTGATACAGAAAGAAAATTGACTATTCGATCTCCAAGTTCTAGGTACCAGACACCATGATGGCCGAAGCAATTCATTGATTAAAAATGTCGTAACTTATTTTTTAATTGTAAATTACTAATAAAAAGTCGCACTATTAGACATCTAGATTTGCATCGCTATATACCATGTTAAGGCTTGGATGCACTGTATATTATCAGTAACGGCACCTTACCACGACTTATGTTTTCTTAATACTTTGAAACCCTGGGAAACTGTCAATAAAATTAACTCAGAAATGACAATACAGAATATTTTTCAGCATTTTTGGTCTTTGGTTCATGAAGTAGCTGTCTTGTCTCTATATCACTATGATGGAGACCAGGAACCAAAAATGATAATATTTTAAAGCTTAACTAAAGAGGATCCATCCATTCATATCCCCTGGAAAGATATCTGCGTGATTTACTTTTTTAGTAAGATATAAACGATTTTATTTCGATCAAAAACTAGTCTTGCTTTTCTTCAATCGTTTTAAAAATTTTGACACTTTTCTCAATGAGTTGCTTACTTCACAGACTAGTTATACTTCTTTTCAAGCAGTTAAGAAATAAATAATGACACTAAAAGTTGCTAGTGATACTGCAAATTGCAGTTATAGTGATACAAAATTTTCGTGAAAAAGTCACCTTTAAAGGGAAACTAAAGCAATTTTTCCTGTGATTTATCTTAACATTAAAAAGAAAACTTTAAGATTAAAATATCACAAATATTCATGTTTTAATAATAAATATAATACCGGTGAAATAGGATATCATTTTGAAAATAAAAATTGAGTTTTTATATGTGCTCTACAATTACCATACAATTTTTTTCTTAAAACTTTGCCATCAAGTCGGCACGGGTTACCGCTATCCAATTTCGATAATATTTCGTATTTGAGTTATTAGGGTCAATTAGAAAAAATATAGAGGGTATGCGTATCTAATTTCGAGAAAAAAAAATCGCCCTACTAAGCTGGGACACCCTAATATACATGTATATCACTTGCTTATAACGTTGAGGAAAACATTGTGAAGAGACCTGCACACCTATGTAAAAGTTGTAAGAAATTTCTTAGGTGTGTTGTCCGCCAACCCGTACTACACCAGCGTAGTGGATTAACCTGAACTCTATCAGATGTAGAAAAGACCTGTGTCCAGTAGTAGGATGTATATGAGCTGATGATGATGATGATAAACGCCTGTTACTGTTCGTGATAGAACACAATAGCCGCACAAGTGTCGGCAACGTGGACGTTTAAATTAACACGGGTTTTCGAACTCATACCTGAATATCATTGAATTTCAACGATGCGAGATGGCGCGAATGAATTCATCGCTCTTCCGTGGCGCATTCAATTAGCGGAGGCAGTTGGATCGCGGCCTGCTCGCCGCCGGCCTGTGTAATTAACAACGCATTCCGCGCCGTCTCTGTGCCCCACCACTCCGATTTGTAACCCCGATAAACTTTGTACCTTGTAATAGTCTGCATATTTATTACCTGTATGAAGTCCATAATTGGTAGGGAAAAATTAAAAGCATGAAGCATCGGTAATAGTTTTGAGCACACCTCTTTTGTAAAAGATTTCAGCAGTGTTACACACATTTGCAATTTGATGCATCAACCCTGACATTATAATTCCCTGTGTCCAACAGTGAATTTCTTTTGGCTGATATCTAAGATGATGCCATCACTAGGGCTGACGAGCCCCCATTAGTCGGCGCTACGGTGGTAGCGCCTTATGCCTTATTATGCCTGGTGAGGCATAACGACCAACGACTTCGCTACAAAAGCCCTCTCCCGTTTCGATGAAGTGCCCAGCGAGAGATAAGACAGGATGACGTAACAAATTTGTGATTCCTACTAAACTCTGGATTACTGCAAGCGCCCGAAAAATGTTGCTATTTCGGCAAATTTAACTTTTGTCATTCACAGTGCGCCTAGAATTTTATAATTTTTCTACATGTTAATAATATGTACAATCCTGTAATCCTGTAAACTTGCCGCGAGATAACTGTAAGGGCGTCTCCCAAAAATGGCATCAATATAATATTTTCAACTAATATTATTCCTTTGTACATGGACTTGATATGGATATGGGCATTATATTTTATGTTCTCATGTATTTCATTAAAATCCTTAGGATTTGTATTAAAAATGAAATGGTGCCAAGGTACGTGGTACACACTCGTTTAATAAAGTTGGCTTTAGCGTCCTATTCTAGGGAACATATGAGCGGGCTCAGATGGGTGTAATCACGTTTTATTCGAACACTTTATGAGATAAAATACTCTGATATAATAATGAATCTATTATTACCGGATGCCGACGCATGTTCCAGATTAAATGAGTTTGATAACGTGAAGGTGGAACGATATATTCTTTGTAAATTAGAAGTAAAGATTTTGCTCTCTGTTGGCCTCATATTAAGGACATTTTTCTATGATAAAATTTGCCGATCGATTTTTTGTACACTTACGATGCCTTATCTAATGTACTAGAACTAGGGGATGTCTATTGCCGATTCAAAGGAATCCAGAACCCGAGCTACTAATGATTTTTTTTTATAGAAAACCCAATATCTCTTGTTCGATTCTTGAATCAAATCAGAGAGCTCCAAATGGCATGGCACTACATACTTGTACAAGGTACTTACTAATACACGGTACTTGTATAAAAACTAACTTAGATCTTAAAATACCTTTAATATTACAGAAGTACAATATGGCCTCATTGCCATTTTTATTCATAGGATTATTATTGTCCTAGAAGTCCTAGGAAATAAATTTATGAAAAACTTAGAACGTTATCTGCATTCGGAATGCATAGACATTTATAACGAAGTTTAAATGGCGTACAATCCGGAACCAGTAACGTGTAAGTGTGCTATGTCAGCACAGTTTTATTGATTCTCAATACGTTAGCGGGAAAGAAGCCGTTTTGTGCAAAGCTTCGTTGACAAATTTTATTCGCGTCCACACAGAAGTACGACAAAGGATTTTACATGCATTTTATATTCAATAACATTTATCTTTCCAACTTTAGCTCACGGTAAAAGGGAATGTTTTGGGATCAAAACTTGATTCTGTTGTAATGATCCGTGCGAAAGCTCAGACAAACTCGATACGAAATCGGATTAGTTGATCGTATACTCTGTAGTTTTTCTGTTTGCTATCAATGTTCGACCGAATTGGGACACATTTGTGATTCTTGAATGTTTAATGTTAAGGCGGCGTGCATCGGGAAGGTCAAGATACCCTGGATATCTCAGCAGATTTAAACGAACTCGGCCGCAGCAAGACCCTCGTTGTTTGCAGTGGGGTTAAATCCATCCTTGATATAGGGCGCACTCTTGAGTACTTGGTAAGTATACTTATTACTCAGCGCTATTAATAAGTTATATTAAGTAAGCTTCGGTGTGTTGCCTGTAGCATGATTTAAAACAAGACAAGCTCTGACTTTAAGAAGTTGAGTTGGTTCATAATAAATAAGCATTTACTTACACAATATCATTAAACAGTGATAACTAAAGAGATTTACTTTTAGGACTACTCAAAGGATATCTTCTTTAAAAAATTACTAGTACGTATTAAACCACTGTTTCACTAATTTACTGCCGTCAGCCGTAGAAAAAGCTCGTGTATGCAGCAGCACCTATATTTTATTTCGTAAAACAAGCAACTCAGAATTAAAAAACAATAAAAACAGTCCTACTTTGTAAAAGTCTTTGTAACGGTTTTACACGACGAAAATGTCGTCGACACGAATTCAAAATTGGTTAATAAATATGTTAATAGCTTGATAATTAGTGGGCGCCCATTCCCGTCCCTCGCAAATAAACGGGATCAGTTTGACGTCATTCGAAAACTGAGCGCTGTTCGAGACATCGTAACAGGAGATTTGTGGTTATGTGAATATTGACAAAGTAGGTCCCGCTCGACCACCCTTGTTGTATTACGATACAGTTATCTTTCAATGATCTTGATATATCCATCGAACATAAAAAGACTTATCATATTGCTTTAGTAGATGTAGTGTGTGAAAACTTTGTGTTATAATTTTTTTTATATCTACGTAATGTCACTTGTATGCATGTATATCAGTGATAAATAATGCTGTACAAAACATACTGACATAAATTCAGACTCACATTTTCTCACTTTTCCTCAAAGGGGGAATCATGGGAGCGCTTTTCATCCACGTTTGGTAAAAAAATATTTTCTAGTCCTACAGAATTGTAGGGTGACCTGCTACGGCGACCCATGCTACTTTATTGAAAATTGTTTAGAACCAATAGGTTCTTATTTTAAGGTTTAACAGTACAAATATTTTTTTCTTAATATCAACGAAAGCAACCTACAAAGGACATCTACTAACGGACCTCTCTAGAATCTGATAAAGTAGCATAGTCAATCTTAATTTGTAAGTCAACTAAAATGCATTTCAGGAAAGATTTGATTCCACCCATCCTACAACCATTGCATATTATTGTAGGAGACTCAAGGTGTGTGCGTGTGTTCGTTCGGCGAGTCGGATGCGTTCCCAGCTTTCTACACGGCGTCTTCAGGCCACCGCGCCCCACACCGGGTCCCTGACGCGGAGCACGCGGCCCGCCTCCTCCACTCCTCACGACTGCTCCAGCTTGCATCCGGTATCGTGATCGCAGTACCGCTGCCTCAGGAATATGCCATGGATGGTAAGATTTCCTAATATTATACCTACTATTAAAAAATAGTTCTTATTAAGGTTATAATTTTTAGGGATTAAAAAAATACTTGTTTTATTAGTACTGATAAAATTAATTAATCGACAATGGCGTGAATTGTCTTTTCGTGGAAACGGTCTTAATGGGGTTTATCCTAAGGACTTAATTCTAAGAGTATTTAATGAAAAACTCACAATTTAATATTTTTATCATTCATACATACGAGTATGTGTAAATGCTTTTATTCAATAGCAAGAAACTCTTGAGATTTAAGCAAAAGAAATGCAAAAATAAATATGTTCTTCTTCCAAATTTCTCACAGATTGTACGTTTTAACATGGAGATAAAGTGGATCACGAACATTAGTGTATTCAATGTAGAGAATGCCAACATCAGAAATTAGAAGTTTGACTACGCCATTTGGTACTTACGTACTGAAGTCGACGCTTTGGCATGAGGTTCAATTAATCAGCAGAACATATTCTCTGTCCCATTTAACAAAGATTTAATAGTCCAAGTTCTGTTATTAAGTGTATAAATGCTAAAGTTTTATGCTATCAGAAACTATTAGTTCTTTTAATTATGTTTTCCTTAACTTCGGTATTTTTATCCGATGTTGACATTGAACTTAATTTATTAGGCTTTCTATAACTATGTAAATGAAGGTATATTAAATAATATTTTTTTCTAGAAAAAATAATAGACAACGCCATAAACAATGCTTTGGAGGAAGCAAAGAAAAAAGGAGTTCAAGGTAAAGAAGTGACACCATTCATTTTATCCGCTGTGGCGAGTATAACGAGCGGTGCTTCTTTAGAGGCCAGTATCCTTTGCAAAATCTATTAATAAGTTTTATGTTATATTTGTATAGTAAGAAGAAACGGTCGATAGAACTCTATTGCTGCAAAACATTTCTGAAACATTAACAGTTGAACTACGATTAATTCAGATTAAAATTAGAACAATCATACAGAAACATGCCTCTAAAATCTTGTAACATTAATCTGGCATAATTATGGATTAAGTTAAAATTAAAGTAGGAGATTTAAATGCAAGCATTTCTGTAATATTTCATTAACGTTATTATTCTGCTTTATAAACACCCTAAACAAAACATCTTGCGACAAAGAGGCCTCGCGAAATCCATTTACATCCTAATATGTAAGGAGAATAATTACAGGAACGTTAAAATGCTTAATTGGACGACGGCCCGCTCCTTGCGTAATACTGTCGTAAATTAAGTGTGTAGAAACGCCAACGAACTCCTAATGATAGTAGTGAAGCTAATTGCCACAATTTCTTTCTTTAACGGCTCACAGATATCGCCCTCATAAAGAAGAACGCTAAGGTCGGCGCTGATATTGCCTTTCAGTTCAAAAAGCTTGACAATGTTCGAGCGAATGCCAATATAGGATCCACAAGGGGGTCTACAACTTCGATAGATTCCCGAAGGAAGTTACACACGTCTTGTAGTGTGCGAACATCGGCGGGATGCGGCGATAAAGACGACAAGCCCTTGTTTGCCGTGGATAAACACGCCAAAGGTGACGTGCTAGTAATAGGCGGAGCTAATGTGGACAGAACGTATAGGCTGGTCGAAGACAAGATTCAGGTGAGTAATAGGTTAATGCCTTAGCACAGTTTATGTATTATTAGTACGATATGTGTAACGAATATTGCGATAGTTCTTATTGATTTTTGTCATAAAAGTCATAAAAATTGTATTATTGTTAAAATAAAACTTACGATAAATTATGTAGATATTTAATTTCAGAGTGTGAAGAATTAACGCAATTAGGGTAAAGAAATGAAAAAATAGGAAAATTTTAACAAACCTTTAATTTAATGCATCTGTTATGATAATATTAGCTCTCAGTCGCCTAGTGCGTACCTTCGGAAAGTTGTAACAACTCTACCATTTATGATAAAACACACTTAACAAGAAAAAACATTAAAAATACAATAATAGTAGAGAATTGAAAACATCACGTACAGTGTAACGTCTTGATTGAATCTGAATACATCGGACAATCGCTCCCGTGGCAATTACAACGAACGTTTTATTTGTCGGCATACAAACACACAAGTTACACGAGACATACAGATCAAATGATAACATGTCGGCTACGACTGTAGCAACTAGCAAGTACAGTAAACGCAACATTCTCAAGAGTAATCGCTACGTACAACTCAAAGTGTGAGAAGGTGTAGGCAGCACATTAGACTTTAGTCCCAGTGGAATTTTCCATCATTTATATATATAGTTTAGTTACATCAAATAAACGTAACGTCAGTTATATAATTTTATAAGCCAAGGCACATGTCAATTTACCGTTTTTTTGGAAGAAATGCAGGATTTAGATTGGATCCTATCTACAAATTATTCAACTTTCCGAATATAGGTACAAATTTTTATAAGATTGGTACATTCATGTGACAACAATATTAAAAAACTATCTTTCTGCATAAATTCACAAAATATTATACCTACTCTAAGCGAACATAATTTCGTACTTGTTATAATAATATATCTATAAAGGTATTTCTTACGAATACATGTACATTTCCCTAAGTAGGTAGGAGTGCGTGGGGAGCGTGCCTCGCCGACGCACTCAATCATGTATGTGATCACCGCACGACACGGATCCTAGGTTTCACCTATCCTGGACACAGCCATTAATAAATTTCACCTATAATGTGATCTCCGCTTACGCACGGAGAATATTAAACGTTTAAATGTGAGTACGACCTGCTTCGATGGCGCCGATTAAGCTTCTGTATATTTCAATATTTGTCAAGTTGATAAAGTGTAGTACTAAAAAAATTTATAGTCTGCCATAAAAATAAAAACATTTTGCAGTTGACCGCATTACACTGTTTACAAGCATATAATTGTAGGCACTACGTCGAATAAGCTCATATCAGTACTATGTTTGTCGATCTGTCCATGCACAATTACTCGCATACTACACACGTACAAATTATGGTTATTATTTACAAAATATTTATCGACAACGTTACGTAGGTAATATTGGGAACTAGACGATTAGACAATGAACAATGAACATCGCAATCACTCTCGTTCCGAATTAGGAAAGCTTTCAAAACGAGATCTGTTCGTGACGCGGGTTTTTCTATTAAAGCGAGTGTATATTGTTCTAAACTACAGGTTATGAATATTGTTCTCCGTACTGATGCATGATATGCTCAGAAATAATCATAATCCTATGAGATGCGTGTCCGACGCGCGGTCGCTTCGTGCAATCACTCGCGCCTCTACTCCGACACGTCTTTGTCTTAAGGTGGTGTTCAATTAAAATATGGAGATAATTCATTAATACTTATCTATTGGTATATAATTATTAAAAATGACCAGACTTAAAACTATAACATAACACATATAATAAACGTGAAACTTGATCGATCCTTGCGTAGTGCTGTTGTTAACGTCTTCTTTTATGAGCTTCACTCAATTTAACGCATAGCTCATGGCGCGCCGTTGTCTGCAGCTGGGATTTCTTCAACTTTGACGCAAACGCTACTTTTTTTGGCCATTCCCATTTGGATTAAACGTAAACAGAATCCGTACGAATATGTGTCCCATGCACCTATAAAGAAACAGTAACTGCCACGTGTAGGAACTAAACACAAGCTTTGCTCGTGAAATAATCGTATTCACCTCGTCCATCACACGAACATCGTTTAATACACGCTCATATCTCATAGTTTAAAAAGTTCTTAAAATAATAACACTCTAACACTGATCGTATCGCTTGTACAATTTTACTGAACTACCGCTATATGTTACTGTTCAGTCCTACCGATAATGTCGGTGTCTACTCGCAATTGACAGCGGTTGCGTGAGGTGTGGGCGCGCGGGCCGACTCACAGCTCGAATTCGGAGCGGGTTTGGCGGCGGTGGTCGAGGCGCACGCGGGCGGCGGGCGCGCTGGGGGCGCTGGGCGCGCGCCGCACGCACCCGGGCACGCCGCGGCCCAGCGGCACCTCCGTCTCGCACCCTGCCGCCGGGAACGAACGCCAGCGCCGCCCGAACAACCGCTCCAAGTAACATCTTAGTCAGATTCTGGTCGCCGCACTGTCTGCCGCTAGAGGTCGGTACTCCCCTCGAGCCAGTTCTCGCATTTCGCAGTTGTTATTTCCGTTTATAGTTTTGGGTCCTAAAGGTTCATCGTGCGTGCTGCGTCGCGAGCACGGTTCGGAGGTTCGTCCCAGTAAGGCGTCGCGCTCGCCCGCCCTCTCCGGGCTGCCGCCGTGCGCCCTCACGCCGCCGTTTACGTTCACGGCGTTCACTATTACCGTTTGCGACAATGGCCCTCCGTGCAACGGACTGCCGTCGAGCAGTTCGCCCGCTCCGAGCTCGCTTCGTAATATCCTAATTTTCTGGATCATCTCCCTTATTTCGTACCGGAGAATCCCAAGGAAGCACACTTTTAAAAATGCTATTACGCAATATCCTAGGACGAAGAGGGCGTCTGCAGTCCGTTTGAGCCAAACGAGTAGTCTCTCCGCACAAGCAGCTGTGTGTGGAGCGCAATGAACCGGCGTGAAGGGCGCGGCAGAGGTGGCGGAGGTGACGGCGAGTAAGGCCGGCGTCACGGCCGATGTGTGAGCTGGAATTCGACAGCAACTGGCCGGGAGCGTCGTGCGGTTAAAAGCCGCAAAATCTGCAGGTCCCGTTACACCGCAACAACGCTGTTCTCTCTGTAGGCGATCCCAAGCGTCTGAGAAATTCACGTCAGTGTCGTAGTCCTTTGCGAGGCGAATTCGTAATTGCGGGCGGAGTTCTCGGCAGACTCGCTCAAATCGGAAAGCCCAGTAGACTCCAACCGCTAAGTCTCCCACAAGCAAAGCCAGTAATGCGAGCCAGTAGGCGTTTAGCATCCGCTCCGAGAGGCGTAGGGCGGCTAGACAACCCAACAGCTGCAGCAGACCCGCTTGTACCGGTAGCGCCGCGTATCCGTAGAGGAAGCCCGGCTGCGCGATGCCAAGTCCGGGCACGAGCGCCCGGCGGTAGTCGGAGAGCGCGCGGCCCGCCGCCGCACAGAACGCCAGCGCTCCCAGCAGCAGCGCGCCGTTGCACGCGTAGATCCAGATGCGGTAATAGCGCATTGCGCGATGCGCGGCGGGGTGCGCGGGGCGCGCGGGCGGCGGCAGCGTCATGGTGGCGGGCGCCGCGTCATGGCGCCGCCCGCGCCCGCGCCGCCGCCACGCGCCGCGCCCCACGCCTCTATCGCACAAACAAAACTTACATGTTACACCCCTTTCAACTATTCCTATGAGTATCATTAGCATACAATGACCATCTGTTTATTTCAAAAATATCAAACGGAAAACAGTTAATTTTAATAGGATATGAAAATAAACACTATTCATTAGGTCAGCTAGTTAACAAAAATGTATTAATGATTGTGATTTTTAAGTCTTTGTCAAATTTTAAAACAAAAAACGAGTCAGTAAAGTGAAATCGTCTGACACATGCCTCTCAGTAAATTTAAATTTAGATGCAATGGAAACGATCATGCATGCGACGCAAAGGATATTATCGTTACATAACACATAAGCAACAGATAGATGTGATAAGCAGACCATAGTTCTAGTAGTGGTAAGAGGTAAATAGGCTTACAATCCGCCGCCCGTTCCGTTTGCGAGAACTCTGGCTAGTCACAGGAGCGGGCGTGCGAGTCTCTGCAGTGCGCCTAACACGCCGGTGCGGGGCCTGCAACCGTACAATACATATCATACATATAAACCCATTTAAGTTTCTATACTGGACGTTGGAAGCGGTCTTTCTCTCTCTGTCTCTCCAGGATAGGTGGAATTCATACTAGTACAAGTAAAAATCTGATATCTCTTTGATTTTTAATACGATAGAATAACTTTATGTGGACTCTCATTTTTCTTGTGCCCGTAGTATTTATTAGACCAGGCAAATAAGGCCATTGGACGAAAAATTTGATCTGATAAAGCTCAATCTCCACCTCACAATCAAAAATCAAAAAATCCTACGATGTTTTTAATAACAATAGTAAAATGTTTATGTAAGTAAACTTGAGTCAGGATAGTTAAAATAAATTCCATGTACTGGAGAAACCCATTAAATTTTACAGAGTTTTGGAAAAAGTTAAAAAGTTGAACGGCTTATTTTAAAATAGACTCATAAGCTTGCATAAAGACACTGAAAGCAAAGAGTTTGTATCGCTATCTCGTGAACGAGCATAAAAGGCCCCATGTTGAATTGTCAGGACGACAACAAGTCTCGAACCAGCTTTTGTTGTTAGTTGGTATATCTGAACATGCGCCGCATTGTGTGCCGTACAACTTGCTCGCTGCATCTCAGACTATTATAAACATGTTTTGCAACAATTTGCACAATCCAGGCGTAGCTCGCTCATACGTGCATAATGTTATAGTTCATCAAAATATTTTTACAATACTTTGCAATGGGAATGATAGGTGTATTCAAGTAACCATAGTAGCAATTAATACGAGAATTTTTAATCCCCTTCGGCAGTTTCGACAATTTATTGAAGGGATAGGACATCTTTTAAGAATTTTAATATGAAATGAAATAATGTAGACGTTTAAAACGTAAAATGTCTCCATTAAAAACTTCGCTATAACTTACAAGTATAGAAACAATACCATTTACTTAATGGCTTCTAGCTGCTAGCTAAAATAACACGTATTGACATTTTATATAACGAACACTCTCAAAGGATGAACGTCTCGATAGAATAATGTCGTATGACGGAGGTGTGTTGACCTCTACACTGTGGATTGGCTAGCCCAAACCCTCCGGGGGCCAGACAAATGTCCATCTAAAAATATCACATCAAAGACTTGACATTTCAGTATGTACTGATGGACTTACATCCCTTCCAGATTGTTGTTGTGTTCCTTTTTTAATTTCTTTATGTTGTTTGAAATAAAACGTGGTCTATCTATTGTTTTAAAAAATCACCTATTTATTATTGAAGGTTAAATTCTTTTAACTTTTTTAAAGCCCGTTTGAGGCATAGAAATATAAAAATAAAAAAAATAATATAAAAAACGGTCAGCATTTGTGGGACGTTTTCAAAGTTTTGAGTCCAGGGTCGCGCAAAGTGTTTTTGAATTCTTAGCGAATAGTTATAATAGTAATGTTTTGGTATTCGGAAAAAGGTACTTTAACTATAACCTCCTGCAACTTTTTAAAGGAAACAGTTGTAAATTATAACATTAAACATAGTTAGGTCGAAAAAAACAGAGCAAAGACCAATTGTTATATACCTCCGTTTCAATTCAACAATTTACTAACGTCAAGTCTACCTAAGCAAAGTCAACGAAGTACCAATAAAGAGCGATGGAAGAACTTAAACCAGGCACCGGTTTATAACAGCAATTATCGGTAAGGTTTAACGATCGAAGGCTTAGAGTAAATTAATGAGTCTGATTTAGACCCGCGGTAACGAACTGTTGCAGCAAACAAAGAGGGCTGGGAGACAAAAGCGCGGAAACCATGTACTTCCACGAAGTAGATGTACAGTGGCTTGCCATATTATTATGGACAGTCACATTTTTTTCATTTTTTTTCTTTGAGCACATTTAACTGTAATCTTAAGTGGTGTAAGACTTGTTAGAAGTCTTTTACACATTCACGATACCTCTTTAAGTTAAATTTTAAGTGGATTTCAAGTGTTGGAGCATTCATTTATTTTAAAAATATTTTTAAAAGCGGGAGAGTCGCAGAATCGTTGACACGCGTAAAAATAGGAGACGTTAATAATATTATTTTAAAACGCTATTTAGTGAGTTTGTGTTATAAATATTAATTAAAAGTAATTATTATTTTATTGTTATTGATGGAAAAGTATTTTGGCGTCAATTTTTATCACAATATTATTATTATTACTTTTTAATGGTACTCAGTACGAGTCGACGGGTTGATTTGTTTACAAAAAAAAAATCTGTCGTTAAAACCCTCATCCTGCATCCGAATCATTCTCAAAGGAAGATAGCAGAACTTGCCGGAGTTTCTTAGTCCGCTATTAGTAAAATAAAAATAATTTTGGAATAAAATAAACCACTTTTGCCCAAAAGAAAAAGCAAATGTTGAAGAAAATTGATTACCACGCAATGGTCTGATTGGAAAATTCGGGATAATAGTTTGCAAAACTGAAAGAAAAGTGGTGATCTTTTAACGTTAATGGTTCGGGAATCTAAAATACCAGCTTTTAAGAGAACTGTACCGCGGAGGTTCGCAGAGGAAGGTCTGACAAGTTATCGACGATTTGAGAGACGAGTCATTACAACGTTCATCTGAGAAACACATCCAAAAAAGGTAATTGTATGAATAATTTTGTGAAAAAATCATTTGAGAACATCAAAATAGAAGCTAGTATTAAATCTGACCATATTCCAATCTTCGAATGGTGCTTACAAGCCCAGGCAAGCCGTTTTTTTTTCATTGCTTCAGTCAAACGCAGTTTCTCAAATCGTCGATAACTTGTCAGACCTTCCTCTGCGAACCTCCGCGGTACAGTTCTCTTAAAAACTGGTATTTCAGATTCCCGAACCATTAACGTTAAAAGATCACCACTTTTCTTTCAGTTTTGCAAACTATTATCCCGAATTTTCCAATCAGACCATTGCGTGGTAATCAATTTTCTTCAACATTTGCTTTTCCTTTTGGGCAAAAGTGGCTTATTTTATTCCAAATTTATTTTTATTTTACTAATAGCGGACTAAGAAACGCTGGCATGTTCTGCTATCGTCCTTTGAGAATGATTCGGATGCAGGAGGAGGGTTTTAACCACAGATTTTTTTTTTTTGGAAACAAATCAACCGGCGACTCGTACTGAGTACCATTAAAAAGTAATAATAATAATATTGTGATAAAAATTGACGCCAAAATACTTTTCCATCAATAACAATAAAATAATAATTACTTTTAGTTAATATTTATAACACAAACTCACTAAATAGCATTTTAAAATAATATTATTAACGTCTCCTATTTTTACGCGTGTCAACGATTCTGCGACTCTCCCGCTTTTAAAAATATTTTTAAAATAAATGAATGCTCCAACACTTGAAATCCACTTAAAATTTAACTTAAAGAGGTATCGTGAATGTGTAAAAGACTTCTAACAAGTCTTACACCACCTAAGATTACAGTTAAATGTGCTCAAAGAAAAAAAATGAAAAAAAATGTGACTGTCCATAATAATATGGCAAGCCACTGTATAGAATTGATTGAATTGACAATGGTTTTAGGCAGATTCGAGGCACGTGTATGACGGAACGTGACCATGTAACAAGGTGTGGTCTATTAACGAGCAGCCGGCAGACTCGCTCGCTTCCCAACTTCACTTTTAACCCTTTGGACGGGGGATTGAACTTCCTCCATTATATTCGATCTACTGGATATTCACGTACGGCATTTATTCGTGCCTGGATTTGCCATGATTCCGCAAAACTTTACAATTCAGGCGGTATTAGGTTACTGCAGCAGTTTCAAATTAACACTGAAAGTTGATCTCTTCTTCATCAACCCATATACGTCCCACTGCTGGGCACGGGTCTCCTCTACCATTGAGAGGGTTTAGGCCATAGTCCACCACGCTGGCCTAGTGCGGGTTGGCGGACTACACACCTAAGAAATTTCTAAGAACTCTTAGGTGTGCAGGTTTTATCACGATGTTTTCCTTCACCGTTAAAGCAAGTGATAATTCAATATGAATACACACATAACTTCGAAAAGTCAGAGGTGTATGCCTGGGGTTCGAACCCGCGACCGTCGTGATTCTCGACCGCGCGCACAAACCTCGAGGCCATCACTGCTTGCTTGAAAGTTGATGGAGATATTATTTTCCAATCGTTTCCGTGTAACAAATATATGCGTCTTGAAGATATTTATAGAACTCGTGATGGTTTCATTTTTTTAAAAGCCTACTAATATGTTTATAATGTAATTAATTATTGTTAATTGATATTACACATAATAAGATATGGGATAATCATAGTCTTTATCTAGTGTGCTACATGAATCAACATTTTATATTTTCTCTTAGTATAAGAATTCTTCTTGTTTCGTCACGCATCATACAAATAATAATTAACACGTTGAAATTCAGAGTATTCTACGGTATGTGTTCCACTAACAACAGTAAACATGATAATCTTACATGTTAGTGAAACTTTTTAAAGTTTATTTAAAATTATCGCACTAATAGGATAAGAGTTTTATATGGCTCTATAAATCAAGTTTTAATTTTATAGCCGCCGGGCTTCGTCGTTAGTAATTAATACTGTAAGGATAGGTATACGCTGACTATATTTATGACGAAGTTAACAATCTAAGCTCTGTGTTCCCTCAGCTAGTTTGAGTAAAACATTTAAACAAACATATAAAAGCACTTTGCAAAATTTAAAATTAGCATAATATTAGTTTTGGTTCCCCCTGGTGTTACCGCTTGAAATTTACGGGCTTTGTTATTTTGGTAGTTGGGGACTTAAGTATCGATTTGGACAGAGATAATGCCTGCCCATTCACATTGGGGGAACTTAGTTCAACTATGGAATGCCGAAAGTTAAGGCAGATTGCGCT
Organism: Cephonodes hylas; assembly: GCA_030295005.1. Taxonomy (NCBI): domain Eukaryota; kingdom Metazoa; phylum Arthropoda; class Insecta; order Lepidoptera; family Sphingidae; genus Cephonodes; species Cephonodes hylas. The sequence continues at coordinate 7,951,474 of AP025363.1, read as the reverse complement.
ATATAACCCATACTACTGTGATGTCTCGAACTGAAATAGCAACAGCACTTAATTTTCTTCTAAATTTATGCTTTTATTAGTAAAAAACTGCAATTCTTCTTAGTAAGTATATCTTTCACCAAAGCAAATATCGTCTCTTTTCCGAATTTCAATATACCGAGGTACTACATAATCCGTGAGCAATGTAGTGATCACTTGCGCCGCATTTCACCTAATGAATAGGCCTTAAATATTACAATATTACAGTAAGGGACGAATAATTTGGTGTTTCTTTTACGTATATTTTTTATAATTTTCCAATTAAATATAAATATTAAGATTGATGAAGGCGTTCCGTAACAATTTCATTTGTAAATTAGAAATTCTAAACTCCTTAAAACGAGAAATTTGAAAACTTCTCGACAGTTGCGAACGCACTAAAAGTTTGAAGATTATTGTAAAGTAAATTTTACGAGCTTCACTCAGAGATTTATCGAATTGAGCTGCCGATATCGGTGTAAGGTTCCCTATAATTCGGCTGTCTTAATTTTGAAATTACGCAACTATACGAAAACATTTTTTTAGACCTAAAAGTCTATGTCCAAGATCTCACGAATGTTCGTTCCTAAATTCATTCAAATCGGTCAAGTAGGTATTCTTTACGATAAATCGCAACGAACCAACAAAAAAATCTATTTTCACTTTATAATTTAGTATAGGTTATTGTAGACGAAATAACTGTATTTTATAACTAGTCAAATTTTTGTTGCTTGATCTGTTAAATATATAAACATTCATGTATATTACCATTATTTTAAAACTGTGAGGAACAATTAAGATTTGTAAAATATACTTTCGTTTATACGCAATATCCTCCGTTCACATATCTTATATCTAAAGACCGATTGAGCAGTAACCTTAATAGAGAGTTCACCTCTCAGCAAGCCGTTGCAGGATTACGGGTTTCAAGGCAAACATCACGTAATAAGTTTGAACGAAGCGGAAAATCTTTAGTTATTACTTTTGCTGTGTATTGTTTCGAAAATAATTTCTTATATTTTATATTGCTCGTTTTAATCTGCTATTAATAGATCTTATTTTGAACACAGTTCTCAGAACGATTTCTGTCATTTATTATTACGCCAGTCGAGTGAAACTAACATCGGTGCTCAAGAAGAAAGTGTTTGAAAGGAAAATGTGATGCCCCATCAGAGTTGAAAGGAAGCACACGGCGAGCTATTGAAACCAAACCAGCGACGCGGTATAGCATTGAAAGAGGAGGAAATACTATCTGATCATTATTAACGGAATAAACATTGGAATTGGCATAAATGTACATTAACGTATATTGGCAAGGTCATTGTATGTGGTCGACTTTCGCAACTCGTAATTTATAAATTGACCAGCAATATACATATTTTGCTACTAAAAATAAAAAATATGATATATATAATAATATAATAATGATGCAAAAAATATACAATACGACGTTCGGTAAGTAGGTTTGGAACCAAAGAACGCTCAGCTCTTGAATATTGACAGTTCTTTTATATTTTACTCTATTAACAAAAGGTACACAATCCAGTAAATTGCAGCCTGTTTCTGTTAATTTTGTGTCCAAATACATGTATATAAAAGGTTTTACATTTTCACAAAATTAACTAAATAATACTTTAAAACAAAATTAATGTAATTATACTAATTTTTTTTCTCACTGTCTTTTTGTTAACATTATCGCGATTAATTTAGCTTCGACTACTACGGAATTGGCACTTTACATTGGTGAGTATGATTTTTATTCCGACAGATAACTGGGTTTATGACAATCCCACACGACGCACAAGACTATCATGGACTAAATCAATAATGTTTGGTAGCTGACTGAAATGGTTTTCAGTCCTGACTTACGACACTATTCGTAGTTTAATGTTACTAATATAATCACATTTCGAGCTATAATAACGTTGCTACTCAATGATTCGGAACACCGTGCGATACTGATTTATGGACTTCAAGCTGTATTGGGTAACACAATTAATGTCACAACTGATTACGTTAGGTCAGTATCAGGACAGATCCGATTCGGTTGGTTAGTTTGCGTAGGACAACGACCTGTAAATTGCTCCCATTAATAACGCACGCATACAATAAGTGTCGAAGTAGTGTAATACCTGTAAATAATTGTGAACAAAATTCAAATACCTTATCATTAATTTGAATAGACATCTTTACCTTCATTGATTTCTAAAAATAGATTTATATTGACGATATGTACTAGTTATTGTATTTTGTTTTCCGCTGTTTATATTGCTTTTACGTCGTCCACAAGATTCAAATATTAACTTTAAAAGCGAAACAAAATAGACGCAGCCTTTATGTATAACTTTTATTAGTGCCGTCGTTTCATTCTAATAACCAGCCACCCGGTATAAAGATTTATTACGCGCCTACTACATTTCCAATAACTGACCTAAAACTATGCTCACGAAACCAATAGCTATAACTTACAAACGATCAGCCCAATTCGTAAAGCCAATGGAAACGTCTGACCTTTTTATTATTGCCGATGTAGGAGCAGTCAGCTTTGTAGGAACACCACACAAAGATAATTAATCTGTCAACAAATACACACAGTCCAATTGAAACTGGTATTTGTGTGGTTCACGCGCTCACTCGCTATTCACCATTCGCCAGTTTCGCCGCAAGCCTATACGTTCGCATTGTTTTCTCCCCCATTTCAACTTGTGTTTGTTTGTTTTTTGATCCACTAATCTTTGACCTCGTTGTATTGGGTTTATGTTTTGCTTTTACAAGTTAACTTTGCGCTTTTTCCGATGATACAAATACAAGGACTATCAATTTGGTGTTTCTTATTCACTGAGAGTTTTAATGAATTGAGTTAAATCATCATTTCACTATATTATCAAACACGGATTGTGGCACAGATTGCTGGCTTCTTTATGTGTCAAGTGGAATAAAATATAATAAAGTATTAATGTCTGGAACAGGCGACTTGGACTTTCTGCTATTAAAGCACTTTTAAGAGTTTACGACCCTCATATACAAAGAAAAATCGGCGTAACACAACGAATAAGAAATATTTTTCCATTTTTAATAGTAAGTATCTAATGCATTTTTTAAAGTTTACTCTTCATTTCCGTAAAAATAAAAGTATAGATCTTAAGTAGTTATTGTCTTTGCAATAGCTAATTATTATTTCAGCATAGAGCACAAACATTCTATTTAGTTTATTTCTAAAAGCTTTTATGTTAAATATTTATAAATACCCAGGAATTTGTTCGAAATCAAATAAAAACTCCATTTATCTTTTGAAAAGCGTGCAACTTTAAAATATTACGGATTTTATTGCTCGTAGTTATGGATGGCATAAAACGTCCGCTATCCGGGTAGCTAGGAATATCAATACAATACATCAAGTCAAAAATACACGGCAGTGATTATATCCGTAGTTCCGATATTTATTCGTAGCGCTGAACACTGTTACGGATCGTGTTGATACATATTTATAAACTTCCAAACAGTTCTTGCCATCCATTACGTGTACAGAATATCACTAATATGTGTGTTCGAACAGAACCTATTAATCAATTACTTTATATACATATATGTTTTTAATATGGAATTTGTGCAAAGTGGAAATATACATAGAACGGAACGAAGAATTTTAAAATTCATAGTAGTACGCTATCGCTGGATATCAATCACTGATTAAACGCTGAATTAGACAAAAACTAGATTTCATTTGATCTATTTCGTGCCATCGAGCAAATTTTGTAATGCTCAGTTAATCTTCTCTTAGAGGGATGAATTTCGTTTGGCATACGTGCTCATACATATGCATGTTTTCAGCAGATAAAAGACCTTTCGTCAACACCGACACGGATCGATGGAATTGCTTTTTCTTTCTTATTTTAACTTCGCTTCTTTGTTCCATGGGGAATGAATGAAAATAAATAATATTGAACTTTGCTCTCCCGGGAAAATTAAAATTGTTGTTATAACGATATTCTGATTCCTGTCCCATATTCCCTTTATTGCAATTGGCAGTAGATTTATTTATTTGTATGATACATAACGCAACATTATGGGCGCGGTTTTATTATTTTTTGGAACAACACGGCCGACAATAAGTCGGTCAGTATTGCGTCATTAAGTTTAACGATACTAAACAACAGATTGTCAACTTGCATTGTATCAAAAGACATAAATAGCTCAACTTCAGTGTGAAACAAAACTTAACTCGTATAAATGTCCTGTTTGGTGTTTCTCGAGACTTTATTACATCACCGATTCGAGAGCCCCAGCCAAGTAATGTTTCGATATTAAGAAAAATAGTACAACAGTGTGTAAGAAGCAGCTGCTATTGGCATCGCGCCAGACATTGGAGCCTACTGACTACACCCCGCCAGCCATGTCATCGGCGTTCCCGCGGATCACTCAATTACATCTATCCAATATTGTACCTTCTACATTATAAACACTAACGAGGTACATTTTCCAAAAAAAATATTTTAAATAAGAACCTTTTTTTTCCATTAGTCGTATTGTTTGAAAAACACCGTTCTATTTTAGGAATTAACTCTGTGTTGATAGAAGGCTCGTGACATTTAACGAGGCTATATTTATTCTTAGTAGTTATTTTTTGAATGTTTGAATAATAAACAATAGGTAATAAACTAAACACAAGCTTAATTATCAAACAGACATTGCTGTTAACACAATTGTGATTAGCATTGGTATCGCTAAGTAGAATATCAGAAAAAGCTTGCATTTCAGATATCAGAAAATCTCGTTATTGTAATAAAAAAATCTTTTAGAAAGAGAAATACTAGGGTTTTTACCCCCTCTTCTCTGATGATAATTGTCGAACTGGGATGTAAATTAAAATTTGAAATGACTTAATTAAAATGATAAATGAGAAAATGCTTCATATTTAATTTACAATTTTAATTTCATTTCAAAGTGGTGGCAAGATTTTGTGATTTCTTTTTTATTAAATTCACACACAAATATTCGTAATCATTATTAATTCAGCCCATGCGTGTACAACCTACTGCTGGGCACGAGTCTCTTCAACAGCTTAGAGGTTTCAGGCCATATTCTACCACATTGTAATGGTATGGATTGGCGGACTACACAGCTAATAAATTTCTTAGACCATTTTGATAGATGATTCATTGTTAATACAAAAATAACTTTGAAAAGCCTGTGTGTGGCCGGTGCTTAGACTTTGTGACAGCCGAAATTATCAAACGGCGCCTAAACCTCTAAGCTACAACTATTTACATTCGTAGTTACATTAACGTATTATAGGAAATAGTAAATATTTAAAATAAATGGAAATTCTTGTATTAAGGTCAGCACTTCCTTTGATTTGAAACCTCGTTTACACCACTTGAGAATCGTTAATACACTTCAGTTCATTGATTAGAGATTGACGGACTACCTTAAATATTGATGGCTATTTACATGCCTAATTGCGTATAATAGCTAAGGCTATTACGCTGTTTACTCAAAGGCAATAAAGGTATATCAATGATATGTTTGTAACTTTCTGAATCAATAACATTCAGGATTTCTGTCCTTCCTCTAAACCTAGTCTCTGCAATAGCAATTTTAGAATCGATATGGAAACTTTATGGCTTAAAATAAAACAATCAGCTTTATACAAACACTTTCGTTATCTAATCACGGTCAAATCATAGTTTCCATGTTGAAAAACCCACGCAATTTTACTTGACTAAAAATACTTTGCTGACCTTTAGCCAACTCAAACAGTAATTTAATTTTAAAAAGGTTATATCATTACGAGCTATTTGTAGAGTCACTTTTAACGTACCAAAATATGTAGCTGGAGGTATGTATATCCACCCACACATTATCATGAACTTGTTGAAATAAGACCTGATTTGGTAACAATTCTATCGTGACTAAAATCGCAAGAGATTCCACCGTAAGCTTGTACAACGGTGCTTATTCATCTCAGGAAGAATCTTCTCTTTACGAAAAACTCCCCAACCTTATCGCATCCCCGTGATTTATCAACGTTGCAGAATTAACCTGTCTTTAAAGTTGATTAAACGTGCCTCAGCTTTTACTGAATGGGGCGTTAAATTATGATGGATGACATTCTCTATAATTTTATTATTGCGGATGAATAAGGCTTTGTGTTATATCAAAATTAAAATTAGTAATATACTAACACTCTATAATATACCTAGTTGACACGTATGTGATAGGGACACCCTTATTAAAAAATGAATCTATCTACTACTTACTAGTATATTAATATTTCTTTATCTAGGTAAAAAGTCAAACGTAACCTTTCTTTCATAGGTACAGAATAACGTAAACGAATCTGCATAGTCATCCACTGGCTGATGTTTACCTTGCCTTTTATCAAAGAGTTTTTGGGTTAAAGTTTTCTGATACATACCTAAGTTTTAGGTTGTACTCACGCATACACAACTGTATCGTTGTCAATGTTTATTTTTTGCATGAATATGATTATTCATATTTTTTATGATTTATTAGAAAACATCGAATCAAAAAAATCCTGCGTTTGACTTTTAATATCTTTATTGAAATGGAAACATAAGCAGTGATGGCCTCGAGGTTTAGGCGCGCGGTCGAGAATCTCAGCGGTCGCGGGTTCGAACCCCAGGAACACACCTCTGACTTTTCGAAGTTATGTATGTATTCACATTGAATTACCACTTGCTTTAACGATGAAGGAAAACATCGTGATAAAACCTGCACACCTAAAAAAATCTTAGGAATTTCTTAGGTGTGTAGTCCGCAAACCCGCACTCGGCCAGCGTGGTGGACTATGGCCTAAACTCTCACTGTGGTAAAGGAGACCCGTGCTCAGCAGTGGGACGTATATGGGTTGATGATGATGAATGGAAGCATAATCTTAAATATACACACGAATTTTAAATCAATTGTTTCAGTAAATAGATGTTGTATCGTTATATGTAATTTAAAAAATGTGTTGATGCATAATAAAACAAGTATTAACGATATTATTTTTATTATAATTTACCATAAAAGTTAGAACATTTTATATTTAGCACTTAAATTTAAATAACATCTATAAAAATTTCGCTGACAATAAATATTTAAAACGTGCTTGATACCTTTTAAATCGAGCAAACAATAATAAAATATTTGACATTTCCGTTCTCCACGCGAAGAAAACAAATAAACTCTTATTCGGGAGATGCAATACGATCCGATCTCGGGAAGTGTTTACCACGCTATTCTTAAAATGAGGTAGTTCAAAAAACATTACCGACAGAGGCGATGTATGTGAGCACGTAATGCGGGCCGCACAAACACATATCTGCGCGATATATCACTCGGTATCGCGCGTCCGGCTTCCAACTCCTGCGAGACTACACTTTACCTCCTTACACATGTATCTACTCGCAAAAATACTCATCCACCGCCGACTTTGATCGATTACTACGTCTTAACAAAATCATATACCCTTACTGAAAAACTTATTTACTTTGTAAACTGTTCCTTTATGCAAATACACTTCATGACTTACAGTGTTACACCAACATTCTACATGTACGGGACATCAATCATGTATTTCTTACGCAAGATTCCCAAAGTCTATAATTTTGATAGGACAAGTTACTACCGTTTTTCATTCAAGATCTACTTTGTAAAGCATTGTACTTTTCTTTTCTACATAAATATAAATGCAGGCAAACGTGAAAGACAAAATCTTTTCAAATTGTGTTAGCATCTACATACTGACCTAAAATGGTTTAGAAACTTTGTTGGAGCAACATCGAAGCAATCTCGTACAAAGTAAAACAGCGATTTTTAGAAGTTATTTTGCCGAGTTCTTCTTGACACGGAAACATCTAAATCGTTTTCAAAAAAACGACGCTGTTAACCTCAACCTATATGGTGATTTGGTGTAATTTTGTCCTAAATTAGAAGAAGCTTCACGAGCGATCCTATTCAATTCTGCTTTGTATTGCTGGGGGTAAAATCACCACAATTTGGACTGTCCGTCCTTATTGCCGATTTTAAAACATCGGGGTCGCTGGGCGTGATGCCAAAGTAGAACATTCTAATCAAAACGATCCTGAAATGGCACAAGACGCATGGCCTCTATCGGGTCGCGAGCCTTTACTAAGCAATGAATATCCAAACTAAGATAAGGAAAAAGGGAATGCAAAACCTTTCGGTATATGCATATTATTATTAACCTTATGTGTAGGGCATGATGGGTTGTTGTGACGATGAATTCTAGGGAGACACGCCGTAGTAAGGTAGAAGTGCAGTACAAATAGGCTGTATTTACCCTGTAGTCATTCGTTGTTACTTAACAAGAGGCGATCATAATCAGTCACGTTACTCGAAAATACTTCGATTGGGCTGCATCAAGATCCAAATCCAAATTTGGTTATGGCTTCTAGTTTTTTGTGTCTCAGTCATAGTTTTTCTCGTATAAAGAGCAGAAAGACCAGTAGTCCAGCGAGGGTGGTATAAGATCTAAATTAGTTTTCCTCTCATTAAAGCACAAAAGGAGTCACGTGGAATTGCAGCGCAGGCAGACTCATGCACAAATAAAACGCGACGTAATAATTGGCCTATACGAGGAAAGAGATCGGAACAGATTTCGTTAGGAATGTCATCGAGCACTTATATGAATACGTATATTCCCACAAAATACTGGCGCGGGTCCAGGTACCGCCCTTTCCTCCACACAAACGTTTTAAATTCAACAAAACAACAACAGCGCTGTATTCCGCCCCAAATGGAGAAACGTCCGACGAAATAACGACTATTGGACATTGATAAATCCATCCTAGCGTTAACTGATTCGTTTTTTTAACAAAAGTCTACGGCAGGGTTTTGTTTGTCTTGCAAAAGAACCGTACATTTACGTTCGCGACAGCACTCCGTTTAAATACTTTTGTTTCATTTTATCCACTTTCAAATGGCGCTTCTAATAAAATTGAATACACTTTTTCATTCGATTAACACAGATTAAATGTGAAATGAGCAATACTGAAATATAGTCATGTAATGTCTTAATATGTGTTTTTTCTAAGCTTGACAACATTTATATTCTACTAGCTAAGGTTTGCAATTACGTTCTAAGGATTTTAGTTGTATTATTAAAGTGAGTATAAAAAATAAATCCTTCGAGCGAATTCCCTGTCTAGTACTCGCACCCTAGTCCCTACTATGCTTTCATTTAACATAATATGGAAATTCTTTGGGAATTTAAATTTAGTTACACAATCACGTAAATTCTTTGTCGTAGACTAAAACATAGTGTTAAAAAAACTGCACAAACTTATATTTTATTCAAATAACTGATCTGATTTTCAATCTTCTTTTGTCACTTTATAAAATGTTTTCATGTTGCCTACTACTAAGATATACCAAAAAATGTGGGATCTGAGGATTGCATTGCGTTTCTTAATACATTCGAATTGTGACATATTGGAATGAGGAAAAAGTTCCAGATTTAATAGTAATTTGTATTCCATTACACGGTGCCTAAAACCAATCCGATATTAAGCCATAACAATATAATGCAAGAGTCCTCCAACCCAACAAACACACGTGGGCGTGATTAATTAATCCACTACACACGAGTGCGTTTATCCACGGAAGCATGTTCCAAAAATTTTTACCAAATATATTGCCTGACGAAGTAATCCCATCCCGTATTTATTCAATGCGACACAAATACGAAAATCGTTCCCATTTTACAAGTAGGAATTTTCGCCGCCGAGGCATGTTTACCAACGTACAAACACCAACAAACCACAAAAGTTCCATTAACTGTAACTGAATAATTTGTAAGGCGACCACATCGCAAATTATAATAATGATCACGCGAAAACAATCGAGGCACGCACCGCACGCCCTCGGCTGACTACAGTGTGTACAGAATGTCTGTCTATTTCGCGAAGAATCTAAATAACATTTCATTTTGAATTTTAAAATACAATGCAAATAGTTCCAACTCTTGCGGCATTAACAAAACATAAAATATGATACAAATCCCATGGCCTTGCTAACCTTTGACTTTAATACAACTGGGCTCAAAGCATACAAAGAGATAAAGGTAATGAAAGCTACAAAGTGAGTCGCGGTCGGCAGTGTCCGCTCGCTTCGCAAATATCACGGTTTGTTGTTTGTTTACCATTCAGTAAGCCCTCGCGCGCAACTTTAATCCCGAATAGTCCAAATTATGAATGAATAGAAACAGTTTGAATGTGACTGACTTAATAATTTGTACACCAAAACCCAGTAACATCGTATTTATTTACGTGTTTGAAATGCGATATTAAATAAAAATGATAACTTGTGTGAATATGTAATTAAAATATTATAGTCTATTTCAATATTAGAACTTTACAGTTACGAATAACCTCACCGTTTAGTCCATGGCACAGATATTTAGGTAAAGTGAAAAATTCGAAACATCGAGATAGCAGAACTCAATCAGCGGGACGTGCCGTACCGCTATGCCGTGCCTATCGGAGAAAGCACACATCGATCCCGGCGATTGCTTTGTGCCGCAGGAAATTAGTTTCTAACTTGTGAACGAATTCCCTGTACCTCCTACCTAACTTCTCGAAACACTACCAAGTCGAAACAACCACACAATCACTGAAGCTATAGCAAATATAGCCGCAGTGAATAAAAGAATTTGCCACCGTTGCAAATGAAATGTACTAGCATTCAAATGCGGGACATTTTGGAAGGTCCCAACCTATCTATATCGGACTGTATAGGTACGTTAGGCACAGGCTTATTTTGTAATTGAGAGGAGTTACCACAGAACACTTGAAAAATTATTTACCTGTTCTGAGGACTTACAACCAAACAACCTACAAACATTGCAACCAATTGCGGGCTGTGCGGATAAAATCGGCTACTTTCGAAATTAACTGATAACAAATTATTTCAACGTCTTGCTTCAATAAGCGAGATTTTATAAAGATTTAACTTAAATAACTATAACCTAAACCTCGCGCCTCATTTCAAAGTTCTAACCATCATCATAAAACCCAAACCTTGCAGTTTGGTCTTAAATAAAGTAAATGAAATTCTAATAAAAACTTTTTTTTTATTAAAACAGTAATTTCTAACAATCATCACACAGATATTAATTGCTAACATGCATGTGACCTTTGATTTCATATGACCAACGAAAACAATTCGAGCTGTAGTAGTGCTTAATCTAATTCATTTTTAATTTCATTTCCGATAAACTGATAAGTCCATTATAGTGTTGAAGTCCCTGCACCATTAGTTTGTTATTTATTTAAATCGGAAATAAGCTTGGAATGTTTAATGTGAAGTGATAAAAGCTGCACAGACGGTAATGATCAGAGACACGGAAAACTCCAATTAAATATACGCTCCAAACATTCACCTACATTCTAAAAGGTTAACGAAACCATTATGTGTCTACAAACATATGCCATACTTAAATTGTAACATAATTTTTGCGAAAGTACGCTAACACGGCATGCTAAATAAGCGGCATTTCGTTGAATAAACGTGAGCATTGAAGCCAAAACAAAAAAAAACTAAAGTTCTTAACAAATCCAATGCTAATTTGTAAATTTATAAATTAATCAAAATAAATAATGTGAAAACTTTTGCCAACTACGTGTTTACGATAACGGGCACAATATCATCTAAAACGGCTATAAATTGAATATAAAATTAGCTATTTAGCTTACTTAGGTGGCATGCTGAAGTACGCGCTACACCCTGCAAAATTCCTGTAACGAGAGAAAATTCAATTACGACTGATTCCACCAACGTATTGCAGACAACCAATTTCATTAAACAACACCTTCTAGAATTTCCATAGATTTGAGAATAACCATTAATTTCAATGTTTATCCATGTATATCTACTAATTAAATAAATATACCAGATCATGATTAATTGTTTTATATTATTTTACCTAGATGTTCGTGAACAGCGATATAACCGATAAAATTTAAATAATCGCAATTCTCATTACACAAATAAACAGATTTTTGAATATATTTGGGCAATGATGTTTGCTGTTTTTTTAAGATTGCTGTAGGATACGTTTGTACCACAGTCTCGTGAAAATTATGTGTAATTACGGTTTTGCTTTTTCAATACTTTTGCTGTAATGTATAAACCATAAATCTCCCACATTAACCGTTGATTCATTATTTCTGATGTACCTAAAGCTTGTATTTATAATTGGACTAGATGTAACCATGATTAATGTTTCAGCATTACGGTTATAATTAACTTGTTTGAAAGAAAAACCACATACTGTAAAGTAGCTGACAAATGACAATAATAGTAAAATTAAGTGACCCAAAAATATTTTCTTCTTATCTTTGTTTAATTATATCTGATGCGGATGTTTGTATTTACACTATTTATATTTTAAATGTTTACTATGCTCTTCACTCATGTTTATCTACTCTTCTGAAGTAGGCTCATACGGAGATTGGACGTTACTTACATCCTTTATACACTGTAACACATTATTTATTTCATTTTAATGTTGAAAATATCAATGCTCTTACCCAATTTTTTGTCCAATATGGAAAAGACAATTAAGGCGTCGATACACTATGTACAGTACCTAATAAAAAATATCTTCACAACCTAGATAGTAGCTTTGGAAATAGAAACAAGTTCTGATACTGAATCTTCTTGTCTAGTATTTAGTCTTATGAAAGTCATTACTATATCTACTCTGCCTACTCATTTAAGTATTTTCCGATAAGATCGCAATACCTAATCGAAGATATACTACAGGTGAATACAAGCCCTAAAATGCTTATATATTTTGCTATGTCGTGTTTTACACATACCATACGGTATTGACCGTTTACACATCTGCATGTGAAAAATCAACACGAACAAAATTTCAGCAGATTTCATCTTAAAAAGTATCCTGTAATCACTTTCACAACAAGCAAATTTTCGCTGATTAAAATAAAGATTTAATTCACTTTATAAAAACTGTAAGACAAGTAACATCGTTGTACACAATACCCAAACGAAAAAATAATGAAATGTACTATATTAAAATATATTGTACTTAACAAAGAGATGTTTTTTATCAAAGATTCTTGAACCCTTTTGAAGAACAAAGATAGCCCGAAGCTTGTTCGCGTTAAAAACTAATGCTCTCCCTAGAGGCACAAACTCGCACTCGGGATAAAAACCGTTGTGTTTTGTCTGAACTCCGGGCCGACTTATAGTGTAATCTATAAACTCGTCAGTGATGTACTATTACGGATGCTGGAAAAAATGCGAAACTACTTAATCAATCTGAGCTCTACTTGTAGAAGCTTTAGAATATTTTGTGCAAATACCTACCTCAAACACGAACTTAAAAAGATTAATCACATATATGTTTTTGTAAGCTTCGAGCTTTAATTGATTGCCACAATTCAGTATAATAACTACACATTTCGTCCTAGTGTGGCTTTTCTTTGAACACTGAAAAATGTTTAGCGCGAACTTTTATCGTGCGTACTGATTGCGTAATCACTCGCAGGCGATTTTTACACGTCATAGTGTGATAGCTCACTTGACATCGGCGCTCAACAACTGAACTCGATGACGCACACCTCGCTTATGTAACGTTCTCGTCACAATACTCAACAAATATACAACCCGGTACATCTCATCTGTCATAGACAGGCACATGTTCCAATAAACATACTCTAGAACTAGATCATTGTTCCTATTTATTCACAAGTAATCGTTAAAAAAGACGTCATTTATGAAAATTATCCTTGAAATATTTTTACGAAACTTTGGTATTATATTCACAGAATGTTAATTTTAGTGTTGCCGTAAAAACCGAGAATTTATACATAGAATTGTTTGTTACTGAGTATACGGTAAAAGTATTTCGGCAGGCGACAGATGTTATTGTTAATGTAATTAGAGAAATTAATTTAGTCGCAGCATGTGGTGCTCAATACCTTCACGCATACGTGGGTAAACAAGCGGCTCATTTCTAAGTCACGAACTCATAAATCTAAGAGTCTGGCGTTCATACAAGATTGTTAACGTAGGCATTCATTAAACATGCATCGCTTTTACTTATTACCGCGCGGCTCGGTGTAGACACCAATTTCTTTGGCAGATACTTGTTCCTAGGCAACAGTTTCTAAAGGGGAACTTATGAAAACACGAGCACGTAACATAACTTATAGTTGCATCACTATAGTTTTTCATGAACTAAATAACTTTCATGAAATGTGTTAGCGTTCCGCATTACTAATTTATTAAACAAAGGAAAGTATAAAAGTACGTATTTACGTAGACATAAACGGTTTAAGATACTAGTCTTGTGTCAGTCGCATTAGAAACTACGAGTAACATCTCGGCCTCACAAAAACGCAGAGGCCCAACATTTTCCTTGATTACGCTTATTGTCGTGAAAGACATATTGTAACTAAAACCTGTATTTTGGTATAGATTCTAATAGCTTGTGTCAGTTCCACAAGTAGTACGGTTGGGCTGTCAAATCACACTTGTTTCGTTTTCGACTATCGTCAAAAGTGACTGAAGGACCGAGTTATCAGGTGACAGCACGACGAATGTTTAAGCTGCCGTATCTGATTGCAGAAGGTATATATTCCTCTGCGTCCTGTAACGACCGTCTGAAGGCAACAACCAATAAATATTCTCAAGGAGAGTAAGCGTCAGGCCGACGGTCGATCGTAAAACCAATTAGCCAAAACTTTACTACAACATATTTTTATTTTACATCAATTTGGAAGGACGATATAGGAATAATATTAAATAGGGGTAGATGCTATGATATAAATAAATATTATATACTTTGTATTCCTGAAATTGCCAACCAAAACCAATCATCGCACCGCACGATGTCATCATAGTAGGTTAAAATTATTAAAAAGTATCATATGTTATACAAGATTTTTCCAGCAAATATTATATAATCCCTTGTAGACTATGATTACGAAATATGTAGTAACCTATAACCGCCTTCAGAGACTTTCTTCCAGTATACCACCATAATTTAACAGAACCGCAAGATAAACTGAATTTCATATTTATCATTTTAAATACTCGGATTTATAGAACTATTTATAGAGTTTTAAAAATAATTAATCAGAGTGTAAAACTTGTTAGGTGCATGAGATTCGCTAACGATGCGCTGATAATATAATTAATTGCGATAAAGTGTGTGCATGTAGCGCTGCTCCCGGCTGGCATGTCGGCGCGGCGCTGAGTTATGGCGTGTTCACTTGATGCCGACAACAGACCTACCTGCGCTGTTATCAACTCCGATGAGCCATTAACATGAGTGCTGTTCGTGTATTGATCACCGATACATGTATCAAGTTATTAATTTTCTACGGCATTGCCTATACCTATCACGTAATCCAATTTCAACGCGTCAAATGCAATGCCGAAATGGTTTATGGCATGTTGATGTACATCGTACGTACGATACAGAAACCGAATATCCTCAAAAACATTTATTTGATTTTATAAAAATATCTATACGAGATTAGACTGCAAATTCCTCCGAATTGCATTTACCGACCTCAAACAAACTGTGCCTGGGGTTGGAACCTGCCACCGCCGGAATTCTCAACCGCAAGTCTAAACCTCGAGACCATCATAATATTTTTAAATAAAAATATAATCTTATTATATTTATTTTTTGTGTATGTTTTATATTTTATATAGCTTCTAATATAATAAATTTGTACTAAATAATCAACGCCTACAATTCACAAAGCAATCTTTCATTAAAAATATTTTTTACGTTGCATAGTTTTTCTAGATTATTTCTAAAAATTTAGCTCATGGTCCACTGCGCTTATAAGCAACATAACTACGACATACCACGCGAAACAACGACCACCATTTACATATATAGCATTCATCGATGACCTTTCACAAGCCCGCCGCATATTCAACACATAATACTAGACAATAGCAGCTCCCATTGAAATGGAAGCCATGACCTTTCACAACTATACTGGCTACGTGTTGAGGTCAAAGTCATAATTCTATTACAATGTGATTTGAACTGAAGGGATTATAATGTCATAGTTAACCGCGTCTAATTCCTCTATTGTGCTACACTTAAGCCCCCTAATAGGCCGCTACGTGCATAATGCAATGAATTTAGAATGTCCATCTACATCCCCTTATATACTAGGTATTAGCAACATTAATATTAGATAAATACATTAGATCTTGTCCGCGATTAGATCTCAACTTCAATTCAGATATAAATGTACCTAAATATTATGTTTTTCAATAAAATGGGATACTTAAAGATAAACGTTCAAAAATAACTCAACAGCTTGTATAACTTTTAATGAACGAACAATTATTTTTTTTTTCAAAAACTTTTTCTCATGAAAGCCCCTCTAGCCAAACTGAAAAGTTTCTTTTAATACGTAATAACATGAATATAGTGTAACTTTAAAATCATTAGTAGTTTGTTGAAGTTTAACAGAGGCTAAACACTAGCTTTAGAGATATACGCTAATACAACATATGCAATGCAAACCCACCGAAGCAAATGAGTTCTTGATTGAAGACCGCAGGGTTCACGTAGTGCGGGATGTCACTCGGTCAGACAGAACTATTGTGCTCTGCAGGCGACATTTAAATTGTAACTAACATTAGCTTCTGAATTGCTTACGGCTTTTGTTTTGTTTTATTTTTTATTCTCGCTACATTATGTCAGCCGGTATTCATCTTGAGTGTCATTTCGCTAAATAAAAACTGCTTGTGGATTCAATGATTGAAAACATTTACCCACTTATACCTAAATTTTCTGTCAAATTTTAAATACATAGTATATGTACTATTTTACTCTAATTGGAG
Organism: Cephonodes hylas; assembly: GCA_030295005.1. Lineage (NCBI taxonomy): Eukaryota > Metazoa > Arthropoda > Insecta > Lepidoptera > Sphingidae > Cephonodes > Cephonodes hylas. The sequence goes on along the minus strand of AP025363.1, from coordinate 7,934,584 downwards.
ATAAAATAAGGCTAAAAAAAAAGCCAGAGACTTCTTAAATAACAATCGATCAATGTTTAACAGACAATAGCGTCTGAGAATAACTATGGCATTGACGCCAATGATAGGATCTTAGTCTGTGACGCTCTGTCAGTCTCTATGGAATACAAGCACGCGTGAGGATTAATTGGTTTCTCTTAAAATGTCACTCTACAGCCGCGCTTTTGTGAGAGTCACCGTAATAACTGACAAAGCTCATGCATTGTCTAAATGAGCCAAGTCCTCTAACACATTCATAAATTATACAATGCGAATATGAAATTTACATTTCAAATCAGTGTGATTCACTAATGTACCTCACATCGGTATTGTGGTGCAGTCCATTAATTTCTGCCCCTGGATTGCAATTAATCTTTCAAAAGTACGAGTTGTGTAAATATAAACATGTTCACGTGTTAGTAACCAGATAATTCACAAGTACAAGGTATCGGAAAAAATCGAGCCATTTGTAAAACGTAAATACCTCGTAGATTTCTAATCAAATTCATTTACTCTAAACATTGTATAATAATAAAGAACTAGTAGTATTAAAAGTTAATTAGTATTAAAAACAATATGCACAGCCACCGTAATATTAGGTTGCTTATATTTGATTTTTAAATGTTATTTCAACTTCAATTAAATATTTGCTTCATCAAGAACTCTTTTTCAACATACATACACCCACAGCTGTATTTCCCGAGGGCGTAGGCAGATGTACATTTCTGCACCCACATTCCGTTAATTGTGTTTTAATCCCACGCAATAGAAGGCAAGCTTATTGCTGTTTTTTTTTTAACAAAGGTGCACATTGAGAGACTCGTGTCGCCACTCAGAACTCATTACCATCAGCCCTGATACCTCCCACTGCTGTGCACGGGCATCCTCTAAGACAAACGTCTTGAGTGTGAACCTATGACCGCAGAGAATCTCGACCACGCACCCAAATCTCGAGACCACCACAACTTCTAGTAGTTCATCATCATCATCATCATCATCAGCCAATTTTGTTCCACTGCTGGACATAGCCCTCCCCCAGTGACTTCCACCGGGAACGGTCGGAAGCCGCCTGCAGCCAGCGATATCCCGCGACCTTGACAAGGACGTCGGACCACCTTGTCGGGGGACGTCCCACGCTGCGCTTTCCAGTGCTTCTAGTAGTTACTGAAACGTAAATACTCAGATCTATCTGATAGAAAAATCGCATAATACCAAACGACCCGAGAAAAGAGCCCGAGACCTCTTATTTGCACGACACACGCTAGTACTAAAACGACGCAACTAGTAATAAAATTGAGCAGATTTCTACTTTACACTTGATATACTATAAGACTTAAGAGTAATGTGCGGAAACTCATCCCTTATAAGACCCTCTCACTAACTCGCCCATTCGAATTCACGGATGGATGAAGATATGTACAATGAAGCGAGCAATGAACGCGCATAACACACGCTTCCACAGACATATAGATTTATTTATTTTGTTTGAAAATACATATGTATACACAGATGTATAAGTCTTATTAACAAATATACGAAGTATGACGACTTAATGTATTTAGTCTAATATCACTTTAAATTGTAGTCAATAACTGCCCTTTTCGGTACTAAATCCTTAGATTGATTACTTATATATTTAGATTTTAAAGTCGCAGCTAATTCATATGTGGGTTTCTTTTTTTAGTAAGCGCTATCCATCAATAACAAAGAAGTTTAAATAAGTAAGTTTATTCAAATACTTATCCCTCAGATCTGTATCAATATTATATATATTACATGTCATTATGCAGGTAAGTTTTATTTTAAAAAATAAATAAAAGAAGCAAAGAGTAAGATAGTGCCCTCGTTAAAGCCCCGCTTAGCCGAGTTTTGCACTAACCAAAGAGTAGTTTAAAACTTATGTCATAATATTTCGACAAGTACATGGTGGAGCGTGCCAAAAAAACATGATTAACGTCGTTATGAATGTCTTCCGGAGATGAAATTTATATATAAAGATTCTATCGCTGAATTTCCATCAAAATTCATCTTATAAAAGCATTTTTTAAAAACTCCCTCATAGCTCATAACAAATTATTAAAAACGAAGCAAGCGGTTCCTTATAATATAACTTATCTGATCAATTATAGGATGCCGTATAGTTCGGCAAAATCGATTTGACTTTCCTGTGTCCACGACAATCCCAATTCTGGAGCTTATACATTTATATAAACCGTTTTTAACAAAGGAAAATATTTGTCACAATTGTTTCTAAAGGTAATCCTTATCCAAATAAATACGTTTTTCTTTACAAGTATTTAATACGAAATAAATTTGTCCTTTACATCATTTGATTTCATTGAGAATCTTAGAAGATATCGCAGTTTCAAAATAATGATCAAGCGCGCAATAATGATACTCAAGGCGTCGACCGGCGCGTTACGGTTTCACGTTTAAACAATTTTACCGATTAGTATGACTTTTGGTATGGAATGTAAATAGTACTGTGAGGAGTAAATAGACAAAAACTAATTTTTTTTAACTTAACCCTGTAGTCTACGCGGACGGAGTCGCGGGCAAAAGCTATATTGTATAAGCATTTATCTCCATCACTTAACTTAGATTAAAACAAATTCATTTACCTACTTACAAAAAGTTATAAACAAAAAACTTTAAACAAACTATACAACTTTTTACAAGTATTTCATGGTTTAACAAAAGTTTTCAATCACGTAGAAATAAGTCAAGTAAAATTTCCCAAGTGACTTTCTTTTTAATGTCAAAAGAACGGCGACAAGTAACTATAGATCTACAAAAAGTTACAGATCTACATTATTTAAATTATTTTCCAAAGGAAATAAAAAGGAGGTATATAAAAATTATAAGTAACCTAAGCAGAGTCAAATTGCATGTAAAAATCATACACAAAATTATCTATCAGATAAGTAATTCCTTAATTTGGTTATAGTTTAGATTAAATCAGATAAATATATATGTATGTAAGTTCTCGTAAAGAAATTATAAGACTAAACAATCGTTTTCTAATCATGCCACGAAGTTATTCTTTGCGAGTATCACGAAGATGCTTTACCAGTCTGAGGGTGACACAACTTAATCTCACGAGACACTTCTTACTGATAGAGATGTCTCTGTGACATAAGTTCAGTTGAATACAAATTGTAAATACCAGATAATCTGCTACAGTTTCATTATACTCAGAGTTGAATCATTGATGAGAATCGGAATAATAACAAGCAATAATAGTCCAATAGATTCGGTTTAGTAACCGCCGATACACTGAACGTTGTTTGCTATTACAAATTTATTTTTAACGTAATCTAAATAGTTCATTCTGTTTTACACGTGCCGCAGACAGCTTTATCAGAGTATACGCATTCATCGCAAACAATGTGGAAATGAAATTTTATTAAAAATATTTCACGCTCCACGTACTTTTAAACAATATTTCACGGTTGATTTATAAATAACGGTAAAAGTATACGAGTATAGATCCTAGTAAAGTGAAAGCACGTTGAGTGCCAATAAACAGGCATTTTAGTCTAAAAATAGAACAGGTCTGTTTATGTGGCCTTCCAAGCTATGGCCACCCGCCCTGCCAGGGACGTGGGCGGGGGGCGATCGGAGGACGGCAGCCCAGGCCCACACACCCCATAGACATGATTTATTCCCGCGAGGATTGCGTTTGCAGAAAAATATTTAATGAGGTCAGAACAGAAATATGTGAGCAGTTGGGCCGTACTTACGTATAACTTGCGAATGCGTCTGAAATATATGTACATACATTGCTAAACAACTAACATAGGCAGCCACGAATATAGAACTAAAACGCTATATTTGAATAAACAGACATAAATGAAAATCAAAACATTGTTAGCACTAATTCAATTACGAAAACAACTAACTTAATATATGGAACGCACCACGAAACTAGAATTAATTTGTTTTACGCAAGCACAGTACGGGTTTGTTGGGTAAACTATTTTTAATTTCACATATGGAGAGAGATATTCAATTTTGAAAGAGATTATACAGGCACATGTGCCACATGTATTTACGTACGTTGCCGTGTGCTCGTGTTTCAGACAAGGCAATTTCTAGGCTTGAGGCTCTCACAAAGTCAAGCCAATATTTACTGGCAAATACATCTGTTCGCTACATGCAGAGATTACGGCACCTGGCGACAAACGCCGAACGCGTTGAATAAGCCATGCCGGACTAAAATAACTTTATCCAATTATTGAGGCCTTCTTTGGATTTGCTATTTACATTTCAATTGAAGCGTGTCAACGGAAACCTGTTGTAAGTGACCATGTTAGCAAACACGCTATTTATCAACGGAAATATTGTTGTTCGTAATCTTTGCATTTCTCTTTACTTTTGTTGTCTCAATTTATTTTGAACAAATTTTTAGACCAAGATTTAGCAAAAATCGATTTAAAATTGAAGTTTGCCATAAAAACTCAGTAACGTTAAACAATTCTGAAAAATTATTGAATACATTATGGTGATTTCCACAAACATCGTTTATATTGTATATGACCCGGATTTTGTAGGGAAATATGGGGTGAATTGTGAATATCAGATAACCTGTATGATCCCCACGTAAATTGTGGTCAACCGTGACCTCATTTTCGGTTATATCCGTATTGTCTTCGTATTTGTCAAATCCTTTACTGAATAAAATTCACAGAATTCCTCTGTGGCACCGCGCCGCACAAACAAGAGATCACGTCTCTTTTGAGTTGATTTCCCTCCTTTTTTTTACTCAAATACACTGGGGACTTGATGCCGTGGATCGGAGTCGGAATGAATACCGCATTATGCTAGGAAAGTTGTTGTGTTCAAGCCTTTTTTTCTTTTGCTTTTGCAAAATGACTGAGAACCGACCGTACCTGCACTGCATTGTAAACTAGAGTTGCTAATAGCAAGTGTTTTATTTGATGTGACGCGCGCTGAAGTCTGTTTTCAATTTGCTTTCTTTTTATGCTGATTCTGAAAGTAAATTGAATTGCAACTGTGGCTTTTCGATACTCAGTTAACCGAAATAAAATGTTCCATAACAGTTTTTGTTCAAAACAATCAGTTTAGTCAAAACAATAATTACTGTGTTTCTATGAATGGCGAGTTTCTAGGCGATGAATTACCCTCTTATGGAACTAGCGGACATCTTGACCCACCTTATTATCTATTTGCGAAAAAATATCACGATTAAGCCGCTGTAAATGTAAGTATGTCGAAATCAAAGTGAAGGAATGTTGCTATACTTCATTCTATGAATAGAATTCCCAGAGGCTTCATCTGTGGAGGGTAGAGTATTTATATGTCCCCGATAAGGGACCATCGTATATTTTGCGATTAACCCGGAGTTGACAAAAGCAAATGTGTCGTATTCCAGGATAACCAGTGTGTAATGTGTATGCTATCACGAACACACCAATACAAATGTCTTGTCTGGTTAATGATATAATTTTAGCTACTACGGACTACAAGGTTTTCAAATCTTTAGTAATTTTGGATTCTCAGTTGTATGTGTCAATATTTCATATACATTTTCAATATTCACTATACTTATATCAATATTCATTTTCAACATTGCTATATACTCCCAATGACCATTGTTTTTTTGCAAATTCGAATAGCCGTTCTTAACAACTTTATAATAAAACACAAAATAATTAATTATTGGCTAAAAAAATATATTCCCTCAAACTTTGACATCTCATACAGAGGCAACTAAAGAAAAAATATCCACATATAATATACAGAACTTGCCAAAAACGTTGACAGTGTAACCACTAAGTATTTTAATTCGACTTCTACTTCGTATCAAGTATGAACTATAATAGTCGCAATTTCCTCGAAAATATAATCTTGTCGCGTTCAATTTTGAAGTGCTTCTTATAATAAATTGTTAAAGCAGATGTGACTTGAATAACCTTTTAACCCTCGCTCTGCCTGCTGCGAAGTTGCTGTGGCACAGTTTTAGTGGAAAAATAAACGATGTGTTTATTTTTAGATTTATTTTTGAGGGTGCCTTCGTTTGTGTGAAAACTTTCTTCTCTTCAGGATTTTATTCATAATTTTATATTTTATTCTAATCATGCCAGGTTGCTTTACTATTAAAACGTGATCTCTATTCCAAACTAACATAATAACACAATATGAATGAGGCAGAATATTATAGTTTTTTATCGGGGAGATCGCATTAACCGGGCTGTGACTACATGATTTGAACATTTTATTTCTTTGTGAACATTATCATTATTTTTCTAGTGATGATTATTCTAATGGTATAATGTTACAAAATATATTTTAAATCTAGTGCGATACATAACTAACGACGCACAATTGTCTTCAGCTATCTAAATACACTATTCTACCGTAAAAGAAGTTTACATGTCGGCGCTTAATTATTTGTATTCCCATTAAAATAATCATTCAAAGTGGAAAAGTTAACGAGTAAGATGAAAGGAAAGTTTCCTCCGAGGCCTAATGATAAACTATGCTTTGTCTTCGATCCTTATTATGTAATCAAAGAGATACCGAAGTGCGGAGAGCGGTTTGCGTACGGCTGTGGGGCACGCTGTGATAACGCCTATTCCGATAATGGAGACAAGTTTGACAAGTTTTGGATGACACTCGAATGTAAGGTCATCTTAAACTTAGTTCGTCCCTTTTAGCTATGTGTAAGATAGTTTTATCAGAATACAGTTGTAGTTATTTCGATGTTTCTAGTGTAGCAAATAACACTGCTTTGTATGTGCATTGATTTCATAATTTCCTGGCGACCGGCAAAAAAAGAAAAACGATTGTGACCATTCCTTACTACCATCATGCGGCCATAATTCACAATGTTTAATAGCGGAACGTATACAGTTTGACATACAAAAATGTATTTTGGATCTGGTCGCAGAACCATCATACTTTACATACAAAATTCCAAGAGATACAGCAGAAAACGCCTTTCGATGATGCGTTTTGTAATATAAATGATAAACAATTTAATCACCTTTAAGAAGTTATTTTAATTTAATTCGAATTCTTTCCATTTATGATGTAAATGTCTGTATGAAATTGAACATTCACAGTAATGTCTTCCCCTATCTGCTGAGTTAACCGTTTAATTAAGATGCAAGGGCTTCATCTGTACATCGTTACACATGTCATGAAAATGAAAGGCGGTCCCGGCCTAACTACCCTCATTAGTAGACGAGTGCTCTTCAACAAGCGCCGCATTAGCAATGCTGCATCTCGGAGATCAATCAAAACCAACAAAAAGAACGTTGAGAACGAACACATTTACGTGAATCGAAAATTGTTTCAATTCCAGTCATAAGTTGTTGTCGTTTTACAAATATTTTAAGCAACTCGCCAGTTTAACCCTTATTCAAGTTTGAATAGTCAGCTTCTCAAAAATAGTTAGGCTCTTTTTAATCATTTTTTTTTTCTTCGTTATTCTCTCTAAAGTTAATGGCTTTCAATGAGACTGCATTTCTTAGCTCTTTTCATTCACAATCATTGGGTTATTCTACGAATCTATTAAGTTAGTTGCTTGTTTTTCGGGAGAACCATATGAGTTACTGTGTAGTATTTATCGAAGGCTGAGAATAGCTACAATAGCTTAATAATGTCTTCAGCTTCCTTAGATTTGTGGGAGCTGCTGAACGTATCAGGATGAATACCTTTAGGTCTAAATCAATCTTAATCAACTCTTCCTTTTTATCTATAAATAATACTTTAGTAAACACTCCTACATCAAATTAAACTTCAAACTTAGATCAAATCAAACATTCAAACTTAGACATTTGATAATTTTACAGTTCACGTATTCGCTTAGAATGATAAATAGGTAAAGATTATTCTTAGGTTAAAAATGTGGAACATAAAAACGATAATAGCATAATTAAAAAATAGATCCAACATTCACTTATATACATACTATTTCCTAACATAGATAAGATACATGTCTTGCGTCATAGGTATCAGAAACTATAACACACTTTTCGGACTCTCGCCAGCAGGGCGATCTATCCAACTGCACCACCGAGGCTACCCAATGAAATGAACAATATATGTTTCTCTTCATGAGGTGAAATCTTGAAATATAATTTCCAAAACAACCTATGCTCCAAAAATATCATGCGTCATACAAATGAGAAAAATTAAACCTATTTTACATGATATAGCATCATTTTTAAATGTACCTACTCAAATAGTTATATTATTCAGTGAACATAAATAAATGCCAGTTGTTTAAATTAAATAATAAATTGCCTTAATGACTTAAATGGCAGCGAGTGTGTTCTCAAGTTCAGTTTTAACAACGACCTTTGTGTCATCCAATAACAAACTGGGTGATTAATACAAATTTACTTAAAATACCTACGTATCCCCTGCTACAGTTCAGTTAAGCCACATTAATAAATAAAAGTGGTTAAAAAAATATATCCAAAGATAAAGTAAGAAAAAGAAAGAGATAAATTATTTCCTTTTATAAGTGACATACCTAATGTTTAAACGCAATGAGAGAGCTACAATTTAGGAAAATAGTGACGTTTTAATGTCAAACCCCAACGACTAGACTTATTTTTACTCCTAGCTGTTATAACCATTTGTAAATTAACCTCGGCTTATCTATCTGGGCTTAGGTCTGCGAACTCACCTAAGCCAACTTTATCTAGCAAACTGCAAACATAATACGTTATTAGTCGATCACAACGCACAGGTACTAGGTACTCATAGACGCGTAGAGAGCGCCAGTACTAGCAGAGAGACAAACAAATCCGTCACGCTCGGCACCGTTACGATATTGATGTTTACACAAGGCCTTTACTACTAATTATCGCGGTAAACGTGCGTATAGCTTCCAATTAATTTCTCGCCTGTTAACACGCGATAAAGATCTTTGGAGTTTTAATAAAATAGATTGGTGTAACTGCGTAATATATTAGCGTTGAGCTTAAAAGCTTGAGGTAACTTTGGGAGCAAGTGGAACAAAATTAACAATTTGCTAAAATTTTGCCCGCGTGTTCTATTTTGTTCGCCGTTAACTCAATTTGCACTTATATCTGACGCTGGTGTGTTCCGCTGCTTTTCAATTTTAAGGAAAAATTGCCTCTGGAGTTGAATAAATTGAATCGAAGATTGCCTTCGCTGGTGGCATTGGTGAAGGGTAGAAATTTGCAACTATGCATACCTATGTATATATTTTTATTACTTTTTTTACAGAAGTGGTCGCCATGGCCGAAATCAGTTGGAAGACGACGACGACTTTTCTTATAGTTAACTAACACATTACACGACAAAAGCTCGTAACGATGACTTTACCTTAACTTAAATTATTATATTGGAACATTTTTCATTTATGCATATGAATTTTATTTTATTTGACTTCTGAAATAAAAACGTGTTCATATAAGTATATGATATTTTGCAGAGATAAATATTAACAAAGCGTATAATAAAATTCACAGAATGTTCTTCATATCTTTAAGTAATTAGTGTAATAAAATATGTGCACCTACATTATTTTTATAAAAAGCCGTGTGTAATGAATTGGTTTTTAGGTGTATGTTTTTTTAAGGCAACTAATTTCACACACGAATATTGTATTGAATATCCAGAACAGTTTTCTTAAACACTTACATGAAACTATTTAAAATCAGCTATTGACAAAATACATACATTTATATACTTGTATGGTATGAATGCAAGTTCCTACAGATAATAGAGGAAAACCCTCTACGGAATCTTTTTCAAATCCAATATTTCAAACAAATCGGATATATATTTTGTCTGAAAGCAAAAACATCTGCTTGGGGGCGGAAAATATAAATTGTAAGAGAAATTTAGAGGAATGCTTATACTTGCAATGTAAGGATTTCTGTTCGAGTATGCGAACTCGTAACACTCGAGACGTCTCCGACACAGCCGGGACAATATCCATCCATTTTCCACTTACACGCCCAACTAGAGGATTCCACACACTTATTTAATTCACTACGATTTTATACAATTTAATGTACGCCATCTTTGAAACAGCTTCGCCTAATTAGGTTGTCTAAACACAGCAACTCCTAAAACGTGCTCGTAGATTTTTTATGAAAATAACGCTACGCCAACATACAACTTCAGTACGATTATTTTTAAATGAGTTAAGTAAAATTTTACTCGCTGAAAGTAGTCTCGAATAATGGCATTTTCTTTATTTCTATTTAAATTGTTTTAGTGCACATTTATGACGTTATATTTCTGAAACACAACTCATTTCCTTCGAACACTTGGATAATTATTTCTAAGTTTATTTCTGTTGCTTAGAAGCGTGATATTTAATAACCCCCGTTCTGACCTTTGATTGTAGACGTAGACTTTGCACAAAAATAAACAACAATAAAACCAATTCTGTATCTTTAATTATATTCCATTAATTATAAGGTTTTAATTGCATGGCATATCGTGTCGGCAGACTGTTGGTAAATGATCATTTTGCCGCAGGCGAGTCAGCCATTAAAGTGTTTTTGCATGTTAAGCAGGCCCCCCTTAGTTTCTGTACTTTTGCATAGATTACGTTTGTGTGGAACGGCGGAATGGTTTTGCTGCACACGCCACCGGAAAGCTGATAAGAGAGCCACCTAGTATGAATAGAGTAGCGCGGTGGCGTGGCGCAGTGCAATGTGCATGGCTCGCGATGGTGGCGCTGCCGTGGCCGGTCTCCGTCGCACGCACGCCGCCACCACTATAACTCACACAACCTACCTTTCCACACGCGATACGAGATACTCCATTTTACATAAAACCCTCGTAAAATAGACAACATAAAAACTTTTATCTGACCTACACCTCATTTACGTGACACTATGAATACGGTGACAATCACTTCGTATTACGAAACGAAATAGCTTTTTCCTGGTTAAATTTTACAAAGTTCCGTAGTCGACTATTCTATTCCATAATTACAAAGAAATACCTGAAACTAAACGCTAACTAAATGTCGATTAATACTTCATAAAGGTATACCAGAAGTAAACCAGTAGGTATATATTTATTCATTCATTGTTTTAAATAACAGTAAATATTAAAATGACATACTCTTAGATATATTCCCGTGAAATCAACCACAATATATAATCATTTTTAATAATTGAAAAAGATAATTATTATAATTCATTGTCGAAATCCTAAATGTAAACCACCTTAACTTGTTCTTTTATTTAAATTTGTATTTTTCCGAGAAACGTATAGTTTCATAAATGTAAAGGCGAATAATGCATTACATTTGTAATTTTCTAAAAATATGCAGTGCATTTAGGATTCATCATGTCATGGGTTACATTAATCACACTCAAGGCAAAGCCACTGTACGGAAACGTTGACATCCGACAAGTCGCATATCTCTTTCTCATGAAAGCATTTTGAGGGATGTAACTGAATTGTTGACTTACTCCACATATTCCGACTACGCTATTTTAATAGACCGAGTATACGAACAGGTATATGAATTAAACCTTTTAGAATGCAACCTAGAGGAAGCGCAGTAGAAATTTGTTAAGATTAATGATTATGTAGAGCTAAGATAATGAAGGAAACCTGTTCAAGGATATATGCCCAAACATTTCTTAAGTATCTACTTTGTAGAATTTATCGACTTGGATTTAGATATATTTTCTCTTCTCACCCGTGCTTATGCCCGTCCATAGAAAATATGTATGCTATTATAGCAAAACAATAATATCATGCATAGAAAGCGATAAAATAACGTTATAGTCAATTGCAGTACGTGATTTGCCGGAATCAATTGAGTGGGTGACATTAATAAAACATAGACATGGTGAATGGTATAAAGAGTATAAGCGGTAGATAACGACAATCGACATGGCCATTCGTCACGAAAGGCTGACGCGAGAGTCACATGTCGAGTTCCGATTATAACAATCGTTAGGAAAGCCCGACTCCTGGTCAATATGTGCCTGACACAAAAGATTAATGAAATACTAGCTGTTGTGGCAGTGCGTGATTTATTGATGTTAACCATGCAACATCACAGCGCTACGCAACGCCGCTAAGCCAATACAATTAACAGTTAAATCCACAAAATAAAACCGAAAACGGATTGTTAATAAACCCAATAGCTGCTAAATGAAACTTCGCATGAACGCTTCCACCTAATCGTAATATCTTCAATACATTAACGGCTCCTTACGTAATTCCAATCTATTTTATAAGTACGTCATAAAAGTTATTATGTAGACGAGTCGAAGCTCACGGATGAAAAGCAATCTCCCCGATGGCGAGAGTACGTGCCTTATCGACATCATGAACTATGTTTCACAAAACCGGGTTTTGGTCAAACGGCCACTTATAACAAAATGCACACAAAATTCCTGCTCTAAAGGAATTTTTCGATATAATCCGCTTCGCTAACTACCACTACATAGGATGACTCCGTCGCTAATGCTCCGTAATCCGGTACATTTGTCGAGCTCTGCAAGTGCCGTATATGTTATAGTAGCAATATTCACTTAATCCGCAGAAATGTTGAGCCAGACCGTCTTACATAAGTGAAGGAGGTCCAGAGCAGGTCGGAATAATTTTAAACGCGGCTCGCAGTTCACTTGGCAACAAGGAGTGTGTGTGACCACCACGATAATTTGTGATGCTAACTTTTGTGTCATTCTTGGCGACCTGAATAGATCTTGTGTAACAATTTATCATAAAAGCATTCAACGATCTATGGACAAATATTGTAAAAACGTTTAACCATTATTTTACATATTTCATCAATGTATTTTTTAGGTATTAAGGGGATTTCTCCAAGACCAGAAAGAATCTAAGTTTTAATTCGCGTTTTGATAACAGTTACAGTTCATAGTGAACTAATGACAGTGTCTAAAATAGTCAATTGTGGGTACATTGCAAACGTGTTAAATATGATGAAGAAAGAAAGAGCACCATACTTTTACAAAAAAAAAAACTTTCTTTAAAATTAAATTTACCAATAGGATTACCAATTTCCACCATAAAAGAGACCACTTTAATTCAAAGTAAAAAAGTATTTTTCAAAAAAATTGTGTCGTTCATAAAATTTTCAGCTTAATATTTTTATCGTGAACACGAAATCCACTACCGGAGTCAACGCCCCTGCATAAAAACTTGGCATGCAATTCTTTAAACAAGTATTCATAAGAAAAAAATGCAATGCGGTTATATTGCGGACTCATTATTTTTACTTTATTGCACAAAGCAACTTAAGCTTGCACTATATACGCCATAGCTGGTTTTTTGTTTCTAGATCGACATAACAATTACTTAAGGGCGTCGTAGCACAGTGCACGAGAAATCACATTTAGTACAATATATTAAAGAATTAACCCGTCTACGATTTTTTTTAACAATTATTAAGATTCTTAACTACCGAATGCTACTTGACAAAATATCGTCACCTCGGTTTTATAGTAAGACAGTTGTAACACGCCAGTCGAACCGTCTCCTCCGTAACGCAGTCTAAGGAGCTTGCTACGCCGTAGCTTTACGACTCACAAAACATGTATCGCGTCAGACAGGAAACTTCTTTACTGGTCGGATTTATGAACTTATACTTAAATTATATGTGTCTGTTAGATTTGCTTTTTATCATTTTTATATTTAGATAAAGTCGCTAACATTATTGCCTAAATATATTAGGTGTACAAATAAGTTTCCGCCGTTTTATTGTAGATAGATTTTATTGTAGTTTCGGTTAGCTTTCGCAGATGATAACCGGCTTAAAAAATAGTTTGGACATTCAAGAACAACATAACCTATTAATATCATTGATTTTATATTGGTAAAATATAGTTTTTATAAGTTGAAAATGTCAAAATTTGAGCCAAGTAAGCGTCATTTGCGGGAAATATTAGTTTACTTCTTTAATTTAAAGGAATCTGCTGCTGAGGCGCATCAATTGTTGGTAGAAGCATATATTGAGGGTGCTTTGAGTGAGAGAACGTGTCGAGAGTGGTTTCAAAAGTTTAAAAACGGTGATTTCGACGTAGAAGACAAAGATCGCAGTGGAAGGCCAAAAATTTACGAGGATGCAGAATTGGAGGAATTATTGGAGGAAGATTCATCTCAAACACAAAAAGAACTTGCTCTAACATTTGAAGTCACTCAGCAAGCAGTCTTCTATAATAAATATTTAATTTGTGTTAAAAAACGGCGGAAACTTATTTGTACTCCTAATAAATAATGTGGTTTTGCATTTACTGCATTCACCGTTAAAGTAAGTGATAACAGATAATTTAGAAAAGTCAGAAGTGCCACGGTCCCACGACCGCCAAGATTTTATCATTACCCCATCTACCACAAATTTTTATTTGTAACAGATCACCAAGCATTATACACCAAAGCAAGGTACCGAGAATGGTTTTGCAATATTTAATTTTGTAAAACTCTTCGTGATCCTTCAAAAAGTTTGAATTTACAAGAACCTTTTAAATTCACTGATTTAATGAACGTGACTCACTCTACTGTATAATGTGGCGCTCTTCGTATTTAAATTCAAGCTACGGTCGCGTAATGACTGGCTCACAACAAGTATCAAAATACTTGGTAATATAAAAAATATTTGTTAAATTAAATTTTAACCCCTTATGCCTTATAAGTACATTGTGTATGGGCCACTATTATGATGATGATGATGGAATAGTATAATATGGACTTTCTATCGATAAAATTCTCCATTTTCCATCTGATGTTTTTGTTCACTGTTAAAGTAAGAGAATTATATAACATCGCAAAAAGAACACGCAAATGAATTTATTATTAAAGTGAACTATAAAATACTCGGCAAAAACTTAACAAACGACTTAACAAAAACTTCGCATGAAATTAGCTGACATATAGGGTTCATTACAAAATCTGCCTGTAAAAGTAAATGAATATATTATTTTAGTAATTTTCGTCGACTATCGAATAAGTTCCATATAAGTTTTTGTCTCTGGTCTCCTCACTCTTTCACGTTAAAACTTTGATGCATGCCCAAATCACATGGAGTTTATATTAGACCTATTGTGCAAACTTATGTCTAGATAGTTTATTACATACTTCTCGTCTGTCAGAAGCTCATAGACAATAGTAAAATAGTATGAACTCTCTTTAAGGCATTGTCGTCGACTTATAACTAAAAATATATTCTCTGCCAAATATACCGGTATTAATCAGAAAGTGTATTAAAATATGCGTCCAAAATAAGTTATTAGTTTTCATACACGTTCATCTCTTTAGGGAGCTAAAGTGATGAATTATTATGCATGTGTTTCATAATAAGTACTTTATATTCAACGACCAATATTGTGTAGCGAATTTATTATAGTGCTCGATAATTTTACTACTCATTACCAGCAAAAGCTGATGGATTTTCATGTTTTCTGTGTATTTTTAAATGATTTACTCTTCAATATACAAATACAAATTCAATGGTTTAATTTCCTTATTAATTAAATAAAAATAACAAAGGCTAATTAAGTTTAAAGATTTTTTAATTCATCATCATAATAACCGGGTATTATGTGAAATGACGAAACGGCTACATAAAATGTATATTTTAACGCTTTAAAGTCATATAATCCTATGCACTGTTAATAACTAGTATTCATAATTAACCTTACAAAATTTACTAATAACATAATTATGCTTCTGGTTTCATGACACAATTACCTTTCAGTTGGTTGAGCTGTAACCGTTGCAAGCTAATAGACACCATTGTTGTACACTGCAACTCCGATGAGGACAAACGTCTGAAAAGAAAACAATTTACTATTTATTTGTATAAAAGAACCTCGCGCAGATCTTTGTCCGCTTGCTTTGCAAAATAAAGCAATGAGAAAACAAATAACTCACGACAATTACAAATCTTTGATGGCTTGTTGTATCGAAACAATCGCTCGATTGTCATTACGCTTTCCGTTTTAAAAACATGTCCGTTGATTATTATATTTTCTTTCCTTACAAGATTTTTTTATTTATTCTCTGATCTAAAGTGTTCATATATTTGTAATGATAATACCTATAAGATTCCATTTTAAAAAATGTTGAATTTACCATATGTGAAAAGTACTCAAAAACTTTTAGATACGTAGGATAGCTAACCATTCCCTGCACAGTTTAAATACGTGATTCATTATGAATGCACACGTAACTTGGCAATGTGAGAAGGCGCGCCAGTCCATTTCTCTCCTAACTAAGTTATCACGAACCTACGTTCGTGCAATTACTTTCACTATTAAACTCGTGGTATAGAGATTGGGGCATGGTGGTCAACGACGAATACGGTTAGAAAAACCTTCACTCGATTGGGGAATTCCTACATAGTATTCGTAAATTATTTAAATTTACAAGCTGCTTAGCTCCAAACTTTGGCTCGGCACCAAGAGCCATCAGACACCAAACGTTAGACGAAGAGCTCAATATATAAGAAATATCCTCAAATATTTGTTTCGGGTGTCAGTGTACTTGAGAAAGCCTTCCATAGTTTCCGTAACCCACGACACAAATCTAATATCTTAGTGGGTAGAATAATATACTAGTGACTATAGGTCGCATTTTATTATAAGCTCTTTTTATACATACCGACAGAATAGTTTAAATAAAAGAACATGCTACCAACATAGTTTAGACGATACGTTATCCAACAGCGCCTAATCATCACAGATATACAGAAACCGAATAAGCCTTCATTATAAATTCCGATTCTCGGGAGGGCGCATGTTCACACACAAGCCAATGTATGCCAATAACTTCTCGAACACGATATCTATATTAAAGGGGACAACCGTAGATGCTACATGCTTGTTTGTCGCACCCATGTTGTCTAACTACAGTACCTCCTGTATTCTCAAAGGGAAGGACGAAAATGTATTTTTACATCCATTTCATATTCGTCGAAGAAAACTTTTGGACTCGGCGTTCCTTCGTAGAATTTCTTAATAGAAAATCTAATAATAGGTAATACTTTATTATCAGTAAAAATAAACTGGTCCCACGACACGAAATCAACAAGATTGTCCCAGCTAATGTATTCTTCTATGTAGCATTTTTATATAATGACGACCAATCAATAGTTCATGATGTGGCAAAACAACCATGACGAGTTATACCAAACATCCCTTTGTAATTTAAAGGTTACAAAAATATCATCTAACAAACTATAAAAATTATTTACTAAAGACAATCTTTTAAGCCGCCCTTGTAATAGAAAAAATGTGGTACATTTGCCTGATAAATATTATCGGTTTAATATTATAGCTATTTTCCTGGGCTGGGTCCTTTAATAGTCCCATTACCATGAGACATTGTATGTTAACGTAATAAAAACGCGTTTATACGGTGTTTTTTGGTATCATTCCTCATTTTTAAATAAAAAGAATGCGGCTTTCTTTTACTACAATACAACAATATTCTTACAGGCTACATAAGAGACCATTAACCGACAATTGGAATTTACACCCAGAAAATCTCAACTATAGGGGCCCTATGTTTATTTATCAATGAATAGAGTTTTTTTTTATAATATAGGAGTAAATCTCATCAAAGGTTTGACCTTCATTAAAGCATATACTCGTATGTGGGTAATCCACAAAAAGTTCTGGGCTTTGTCTATCAGTTCATTCTAGCATTTCTTATAGTTTATTTGACGTATAGTTCTAACAGAAAATGATTTTAATCATCCAATCAAAACAAAATAATCAACATCCTAAGTAAACGTAACATTTCTGCAATTATGTGCATGCACATAACACTATTCAATTTGTGTTGCCGACTAAACAGTAGTCAAACAAAGACTTGTAACACAAACAGTAAAGGGAGTTGTTGTCCAAGTTGACATAAACCCCTCGGATCCTAGTCACACATGAAGTTAAATCAGCGCACCTGTCATCACATATTTAGCCACGAGGACGACCATAACAAACGTGTACCTTTGTCCAACCCTTAAAGGTGAAAACACACTCTAAGTCCATTCAAAGTTGACAGCCGAAGCTAGAGGGAGCGGGTATTACCGTTAACCAACCGCAAAGCGAGATCATACACGCACAAAGAGCTACGAGTGCTCTCCCAAGTTAATGAATAATTTCATCGGGAGAGGTCGACCTTTGCTCCCACTCCCGAGGGAATTAAACCCGACATTGGATAACGCTACAGTTCAATTGGATATGTTTGCTTTATTTGTCGAATGTATACTTATGTATTTATTGTTTGCAAACCGTGATATCAATTTACAATCGTGACGTAATAACAGTTCAAATATAATAAGGCCGCCATATCGACGCCGTGGCAGCAATGTTCAGCATTTGAGCGTAGGGATCCATGTTATATTTACAAGACGAACAAAGACATGAAATGTGACTGAAAAACTTAAAAATAGCTGTCAAAATTTGGGTGCAGTAATTCCTTTCTGCCTACACTATGTATAAATTGCCTTGCCTAACTAGTTTAACTAGTTTAATTGCCTAACTAGTTTTAGAACCCATAGGTGACTTAAAAACAAAAGGTATTCTACGTCAATTCATGTTGTTACTACAAAACAATCTCATACAAAATCTACATCTATATTAATTATACAAGCAATTAATGTGCTATCGTGACCCGAGCCGCGGCAGCAGTCGCTTGGTGAGACCCTTAAAGCGGTCGAAATAAAACCACCCTTCCGGTCATATAAGCCACTTACTAATATAAGTTTTTACGACCTGACTCCGCTATCAACGTAAATTTTGGCGAGTAGTTTATCCTACCTGTGTATATGTCCAAAATTAAGGTGACCTACATCATAACGGCTGGGAGAACACCTACTTTATTTAATGTACTATAAACCACGGGATTAGGTGGATTATCTTCTCGTCTATGGTTAGTAGTCTTGTATCTATAGAGATTTATTTAAGCTGTAACAACATTTATTGGTTTTTCATCATCAGTTTATGTATGCCACACTACTGGGCATGGGCATCCTCCACAGCTAAGAGGATTTAGGTCTTAGTGCACCACACTGATCTAGTAGGGGTTGGCGGGCTACATACCCAACAAATTCTTTCTTTTTTCTTCCGTTTCTCCAACAATTCGAAGGTGAAGGATATTACGTATTGTGGTCTTTCATCGGTCATACGCGTCATAGAGCGACGTGCGCGTTTACACGGCTCGTGTCGTAAATATATCCCCACATTTACAGCGCTATTTATCCCACATATATGAGGAATTTAGGCTTAATATTCCAACTTAGTATTTCACAAAAAGTTAGTCTTTAATCACATTTTGCTAGTGGAATTAATAAATTTAAAACTTAATACTTCTTTGTAACTTAAAAAATCTGCTGAATGTGATAATGTGATTTTTTGTTCCAGTTACTATCTCTAATATTAATAGGGACGCATAATATCCTTAATAAAATAATCCGTACAAGTATCTAAGAACTTCATTTCACCCTTAATTTTGACTTGCCAATGTCTTACTTCACAGACGTGAAGAAAATTGATTTGTAACCCGAGTTATTTGAGTTACTTCTTTACGTACATTTTATTTTTTTGTGTTTAATATTTCAATACCATATCATTGGAAAGAGGACAAGAAAAAGTTACTAATATATAAAGCCTACTCGTCAGACATTCGTACTGTATGGATTTAGTGTAGAGAGTGAACAAATACGACGATTAAAATACCTGGGTTGAGAGTGGGCGGCAATGCAATCAGTGCACCCACATATTGCCAGAATTATTAGAGCATTATAAAAGCCTGTTGCCAAAGCAACCCAAAGCTATAACCAAATCCGGTTTCTTGAATAAAATGAAACACAACACGTCCAATATGACTCCCAGTAAAGGAATATAATATAATTAAAAGCAGTGATGGCCTCGAGGTTTGGGCGCGCGGTCGAGAATCTCGACGGTCGCGGGTTCGAACCCCAGGCACACACCTCTGACTTTTCGAAGTTATGTGTGTATTCACATTGAATTATCACTTGCTTTAACGGTGAAGGAAAACATCGTGATAAAACCTGCACACCTAAGAGTTCTTAGGAATTTCTTAGGTGTGTAGTCCGCCAACCCGCACTAGGCCAGCGTGGTGGACTATGGCCTAAACCCTCTCAATGGTAGAGGAGACCCGTGCTCAGCAGTGAGCGTATATGGGTTGATGAAGAAGAAGAAAGGAATATACGGCCGAATACTGAAACGCTACTTAATTCTAAGTCGATAAAGACCGACTAAAATAAGACGGGATTAGACGTTTAACCCTTATGTGAGTGACGAGGTACCCGGGTACCTTTGGCATTTTCAAATTTAACGAAAAGTATGTTTTACGCTCTGTAGGTAGCTGTGATTTCTTGAGAGCTCTTAACTATTTATAAATTATATATTTTTGATGTTTTGACCCAGTCAACTATTTACAACATTTTGTGGAAACTAAAACATATTTTAAACTTACAATAGAGTGACAAGGTACCCGGGTACCTCTTTGTGTTTTGTATGAAAATGAAAAAAAGTATTTCTAATTTCGTGCAAAAATGAAATAAGAATCGTTTATTATAATGTTTTATTTCTATAAAAAATACAAATTATTTGTTTATGCAGAATTAGTACAGCTCTCAAAGCAGGTATTACAAGTTGGACGAGTTACTGCATGTTCATCACAAACTGGTTTTTTACAGTTAGTGCAAGCTTTTCGTGTTTTTCTTTGCTTGCGTTTAAGTTCTCTGCATATGTAGCAACTTCCGACGACTGCAACACGCCCTGTAGAATCTCGTCTAGTCTGACTTATAGAAGTTGTAGATCTAGAAGGAATCGAAAGCCTTAGCTCTTGGCCAAGCACGTCCTGCATTGCAGATCTCACATGTAATTTTGATGTCACAATGGAATTTTTTGATCTTTCTTCTATATTTTTGACACACAGTTGTAGACTCAATGATTTCAAAAACTTTCTACGTCTGTCACTCGAGACAAATTGTGGGTTATGTTCCATGTAAATGATATATGCTGCCAAAGCTGCAATGTCAATGATATTGTAAAAAAGTGCTAAAGGCCACCGATTCGTTCTGCGTTTTACGGTGTATTCTGCTAACAGTTTATCCATATTGTCCACTCCACTTTTGGTTTTATTATAATATAAAATTATTTCTGGCTTGGCAGTTTCCTTATCACTTTCAATAACTGGTGACATGTGCATTGATGACAACATTATTACTGCTTTATTCTTTTTAGGTACATAGGAGCACAAAGTTGCTTCTTTGCTAAAGGCGAAGTTAGAAGAATAGATCACTCTCTCCTTGTGTGCTTGCATATTTGGAGGAATAAAACGTTTATTTTTTCTTACCGTTCCAACTAGTGTCATGTTCCACGAATTCAAGGAATGAGCCAGTTGAAGAGTTGAAGTTTAGCTTAACTAAAATGATAATATTTAAAGTGTGGGTAACGTTAAAACAGACCTTTGTTGTTTACATTACGTCTAAACTGTATGAAGGTACCCGGGTACCTCGTCACTCTAATAAAGGTGTTTTATTTGTCACTCACATAAGGGTTAAGTTCACCCTAATTTTTAAGTTGCGTTTCAGTATTCGGCCAATAAACTTTTAAATATTCTATAAACATACATACTGGTATAAATCTTCATCCCCCCTTTAATTTATGGCGTTATGCTGTCGATGCCAGTTATTAATGACAAGCCGTAAAGCCACCTTATTGCCCCTCTCCGTGATCACAAAATGTCCTCACGTATTATGACTACTGACCACTAAAATAGGATTTAATGAGCAACTTGTTATAAATAGCATATGGGATTAGTTTATTAGATCAATGTATATACGTTCAAGTATATGATAAACACATGAAAGATTTAAAAACAAAGATAGTATTGTGAAATGTATACTCCTTTCTATGTAATAATTCATAATTACAAAAGCCACGTCTTATTCCATTACGAATATTGAAGATAAATGGAGGCAAAACCTTAAGGCCGACAAGTCACAAAAAGCTTTCACACATTGTAGCTTATTAAATCATTTGTCTTGACACACATACATCATCGGAAACCTTTCACGCGTCTTCTGTCACATTGCCACCGAAACACAACATTTATTTCA
Source organism: Cephonodes hylas (assembly GCA_030295005.1). Classification (NCBI taxonomy): domain Eukaryota; kingdom Metazoa; phylum Arthropoda; class Insecta; order Lepidoptera; family Sphingidae; genus Cephonodes; species Cephonodes hylas. Next base: position 7,912,470 of record AP025363.1, on the reverse strand, counting down.
AGTTTCAAAGATTTACAAAACGTAAATAACGGATATTTTTGTATTCATTGTTTAAAAATATTTAGGCGTCCATAATTAATAAATTATACATTATTTTCTCATCAGGATAACAATTGAATGATTGGATTGTGTTCGCTTGATAAGAGACAGATTGAATTGTTAATTTTCGTTTTTAGAGAATGTAATATGCATACTTTACACATAATATAATAAATCAAACAATTAAAACTGCTTATAAATATCACATGCAAAAAAGAATATAACCGTATGCGAAATATAACCGTAAAATTGTTGTACACAGAAAAAATCATAAAAAATATTTTTGTCTAAGCCTGGTAGGTACGTGGTTTTAAACAAGGCTTAATAAAGGGTATTACTTGGCAACAACCGGGATCCACATCAGCTTAACGTGCCCTCACACGAAGGACAGAACTCGTGATTTAGCCACAAAACGTATAGTCCAAACCTCTAACATATGTAACCCTACCACGATGACCGCACAACTAACCACTTGGCTATTACAATATTGGCTTTCCGACCATTTCGGCCTTAAAAAACTGACCATATACTATTCCATTGAGACGCAGAACATATTGCTAAAATGCTGCGGAAAAGTGAACTAGGCTGCGTTTGGTTTGAATTGGACAAACAAATTCAATCAATGAAATCGCAAACATCGAGCCAAAAACTTTGAGTCCCGGAAACATTTGTATACAGGGTGTATTTAGAACGTGATCGAAAACTGAGGCAGGTAATAGCGATAGTGATTACAAACCCCCTGGTATTAAAGAAAATCCTGACAAAAAATAATTTTTTTGTGGTTTTCCCCATACAAACCACATACTTTTAACACCGATGGTTGTATGGAAAACGTCAAAATTTTTATTTTTTGTCGGGATTTTTAATATCGCCACTGGGTTTGTGGATCACGGTCTAAATACACCCTGTATAAAAACCTGAACGTTTGTTTCAGTTCGTTAATTAACTGTGCCACTCACACTGTACATAACATACCATATATGTACATAATGCGTAAGCACTGATGGCCTCGAGATTTGGGCGCGAGGTCGAGAATCTCAACGGTCGCGGGTTCGAACCCCAGGCACACACCTCTGACTTTTCGAAGTTATGTATGTATTCACATTGAATTATCACTTGCTTTAACGGTGAAGGAAAACATCGTGATAAAACCTGCACACTTAAGAGTTCTTAGGAATTTCTTAGGTGTGTAGTCCGCCAACCCGCACTAGACCAGCGTGGTGGACTATGGCCTAAACCCTCTCAATGGTAGAGGAGACCCGTGCTCAGCAATGGGCGTATATGAGTTGATGAAGATATGTACATAATACTCTGTGACTGCATAACAATGCGTAACCCACTGCCAGCCCAATAAATAAAAAAAAGAATATAAAATAAGTTGTGCGTTTATACTTATTGTTTCTTAGTGGGGAAAAAATGACTAAAACAATTTTTTGGCAAAAAACGTTTAATGTCTATAATGCATATAACATTCAACAATCTATTGTGATATCACTTAATGAATCCTTACTCAACAAACCCAAGAGTCGCATACATAATTCTCAGTCCAAACTAAAATACGTGTCTTGATTCATTGGTATCAGAAACAGCAAAAGACTTTATCATGTACACCCACACCCGAATGAAACGGAGAAACTTTTTGATCACAGAAACATTTGCCTCGGTTCGGGGATTAAACCCGCGACCCCTCGTACCGCCAGTTATCCTACGGCGCCTCTGCCGCTGATATAGAAGTTTGTGTTATAATTACAAATAGCAATCGACATGACAACCAATGTAAATATCGCATTAACTAGTTTGCGTGGTCACTTATTTGTACTAACTACACCTACTTTCTGATTACATCCGTGCCGGATAGAAGACAAGTAATTGTCCTCCTGAGACGCGCCTAACGTAGGTTCTCGGTACCGTTTCAGTGGTTAGTACGTGTATCTGGTTTAACAAGGTTTGTTCTAAATAGTAACAAATTGCACAGAAAGAATAAAACCGTACTAATTCAATATGCCTCTAAAATTAGCTCCACAATAGGCACTCCATGGACAAATTACAGCTCATAAAATACTCAATACATCGCGAACGTCAGAACATGAACAACGATGTCCACAGATAAACAAATGATTCGTGTTTAAGTTTGGAATATTACACACACATAACACATAACCGACCTTAATAGCCCAGTTATTTGCAAATAGGAAATTATAAGCGAGCTACCTTTAAAGGAAATATGGTTTTGCCTTTTCCGTCACTCAGTTCACGCTACACGACAGACCTTCCGGCGCTGACTGAACATGCCCCAAATACGATGATCCACACGAATTACATTTTCCTTTGACAAGGATCCTTTTGAAATTTGCTCCGTATTTTATAATACAAATATCTTTTTTAAGAAGGCAATATCTTGTTAACATTATATCAGAAAAAATCAATGTAAAATCTCATCAACATTCGAACTTTAAAAATATTTATGGCATCCAATTAAGATACTCTAGCGATGTATTAACGCTGAAAATATTTTCTTTAGATTCTGTAAAGATTTATGCCATAAAAAACAAAACCTGTATAAAAACAAGTCTCGTAACTCAGTCACTTCTTCTACCCTAAAAAGTCACGAGATCCTTGTAGTACCGAGTCCGTTTATTTATTAAAGTCTTGCTTAAGTTATTACATAATTAGTAACGTAACAACACAGCAATATTAAAACCTTTTATGTTTTAAATAAAATACACTAACATGCGTAGGACGAATAAACCGTCTGTCACTACACACATAAAATTTTGGTACGTACTTTAAAGTACGTATTAATTCATTACGTAGGTGTGCACCTGAGGGTTGAATCCGCAGTATATTTCAATTTCAAGCTTCTATGTGTGCTGAAAGTACCTTATAATTTTTGATCTGTCAGTCAGTCAGTGAGTTATAGTTAACAAGAGAATTTGACTAGTTGTAATAATTTTTAAATTACTAGCTCAAATTAAAATAAAGCTGCCGCGCCCCCAGATTTATAAGTCGATATTGTCGACCACGACGCTATAACAAAATTATTAGAGCAGCTAGAACACAAAATGTCTCCTAGACAAATTGTTAGAAAGGGTACCGGTGTCATTTAATTTGGTTATCGTTAGCACGGTCATGGCAAACACAATTAAACGGAAACTTCACTACCTACCCACACGTAGCACCGCCGATACACTTTACGGCGACGACATGTGGCGCCTCCGACGAAACTAAATAAAACTTAATGAACCAAACGAAAGTGTGTTATACTAAAACGTTCCTTTAGCTTATTCTACCTTCTATTAAATAGAAACGTGAAGAACACTCATAACCTGCTCACACGCTACATACTCATGAAAATGCATGGAGCCGTAAACGTAGGTAATATCCGAGGGAAAAACCTGTTGTTCACGTGCCCTTTCTTACTCATAAAAAAAATATTACGCAGGCCAGCAAAAAAAATATTTCATTAATACTTTTTGTTTGAAGAGTTAATTTCACTGGGAAAAAGTGTTTACGCCGACTCGTCACATGAAGTGGGTTGGAGCAGCCAAAAGGGCCACTGAGCTGTTACACTTTTCAGTGCAAAAAGCATCACGACACGTACCTACTTTAATTTTGTATAGGAGACGCGAGCGCCGGCGACATTATTAGCTCATTCAGACAAATAGAGGTGCCTTTTATGCTCGCTTTAACATAATTACAGTGTTCTTTCATTTTTTGCCACATTCATATTCTGAATCGTTTGCTAGAGTTATTTTTCATAAATTAACATAATGCAATTTTGATTTAATAATAAAGATATTTTCAACACATTGCTTGCAGGTGTTTATGGCTATTTATATAAGTAATTTTTTAAGATGAATAGTGTAGATTATTTTTATCTAAAATATCTTTACACTTGAGCTAATAGAAAATAGATTAATAAAAAATGTTTAAAAAGTCAAGCTCTTTTCGTGTTATGAATAAACCCCTTTCGCTATCGACGATATCAGAACAATAGTACCATCATGGAGATAACAATAAGGTGTAGCGAGCAGGTACAAAACACTTGTATACTTGAAATGCTATAAGCCCGTGAAATTGCTCCTTGATCGAGCTAAGCACATAGTAGTGCACCACAGTTACTCTTAACTGCGAAACGACTACTTACTTTCGAGAAACCCGTAGGGGAAAGTATCCGCTTTCTCATTTGGTACTTATGTTTCAGCTGTTGTTACTTTTTAATGTAACATAAGCATTTGTATTTGTTTAAAATTCCGTTTAATTTTATTAATATACATATTACATATACATAATTAAAAACGAAACCTACTGAAATACGTTATCGCAAACTTCGACAATCTATAATCGTTTACAAGTACAGAAAACTTCACTGGAAACAAGAACTAAGTTGTTAGCTCCAAATACAAAGAAAGTACAAGATTACTGAAGAAGGATCGCCAATTGTAATACGATCATGGGTATAAGAAACAGATCAGCCGGGTCAGCAGCGATGTTGCGGTCGCGATTGCGGTCGTGATGGATTTGTTCGGGACCTGCGATCTACAAATTGGGACAATAAATCTTCTGATGAAGATTTAGTTTTATTTCGTGGGTAATATCTTCATTTTAAGAAACTTACTTTCTATGTGTTCAGTAGAACAGACGAATCCCCTGACAGGAACCCGATAACTATAGTATTAGCAAATGTCAAATTTGGAAAAAAGGATTCAGAGTATGAGAAAAATAGCATTAAAGGAGTGAGGATTGTTAAACCAATCCAATCCAAAGACAAAGGTATTATTAGTCGAAAAAATTTAACGTCACATTATGCCATAAAACAAATCTGTATACATATATTTGCTTATTGATTTGTATTATTTATATTTTTTTTATAAAACCAATGCATTAGGCAGTGTAACAAAGCTAATCAGCAATACTTCATGCTCGAGATTTTCAGTAAAATCAGAAATAGTGTTCGATTCTTAAATGTGTCCGTATATACATAGCTGACTCTTTTTATTATTAAATGTGTGTCAAGTGTGTCAGGGTTATAAAATGAATGAAGGTCATCGCACCCCTTATCCTTCCTCTTAACGTGAGGGAAATGTCGTAATCCATAAATATGTGTGATATAACAAAAATTATATCACATTTTCTATTCGTAAAATCTGAATTCTCTTGTATGATTTGAATTATTGTAATTTTTGTAGATGTATTTACTTATTATTAAGATTCTGCTCCCGCTTTACTCTATTGCAAATCACTCCAAATTACGGTAGTCATTTAAGAAGTTTAACAGATTTCCACCAAAATCGGCAAAAATAAAGGAAAATCACGTTTGAAAGATAAACGTTTCCGAATTAACAAATGTTCTCTCTACATTTGAGTATTTTTACATAACTATATCAGCCCATATCCGTCCCAGTACTGGGTACGGGCCTTCCCTCCAATTGAAAGGAGTTAAGCCGTTTTCCACCTCGACGCCTTAGTAAAGGGGGACAGACTAACACACCTATGAAATTCATACAAAGTTTTCGAGATACAAGTTTTTTTCATATTTTTCCTTCAATTTTTGAAGTACCTGATATTTTATTGGGCATACATTATAATTTTTACAATATGACGCATTAATTAACCTGCTTATAAAACTTGTAACTACGTATGAACACTCATTGACACACCTGATGACATTAAAGTAAATAAGATTCGTAATTTGCGTGCGAGAACACATTTCACGGCGCAGGATGTTTTATGGCACATATTTCTGCTAGTAACCTAGTAATTTCGATCTTAGTTTTAATTAAAAACGTAAATTGTTCGTGCGGGATAGACGAATCGAAGAATTACATTAACATTCCGACAAAGTATAATGTACGTCAACTTTATTTATTCAACGATATTTCGACATTGATTCCACCAACAAGCGTTACTGAAAAAGAAAACCAATTGAAATCAATATTACAGTTTATTATTCAACTGTGGCTGACATTTCAATTTGTTGCGAATGGAACAATGTAATAATACAGAAGAATACAACTACATATACAATACATACGTCTTCAGTATTAAGAAAAACAAATGGATGTTGCTTGTAAGGCAGGCCGCAGGAGTAAACTGATTGCGGTGGTAAAAAACTATAAATATAAAGGCGCTTCATAAAATCGATGGTGTAGTAAAAAGTTCCCTGCTTTATTTATCTTTTTATACTTTTTTTATTTCCACGAACAAAGGTGATTATCGCTCGTTAACACAGAGATATGGAAAATCCAGGTTAATGACATTTAAAGTTGAAGGATTGTCAATTTGCGACTGGGTAGAATAATTGTCGATAATTACCCGCAGTGTAGTGACCTTCTGGGAAGAATATCCATGGCGGTGCCTTATTCATATCCCAGACACACTATAAGGAAAGTTTTTTATCCGCCATTCGCTAAAACTAACTTGGGGCTCCAGTCACCTTTACACAGGATCCTTGATCGATACAATTTATTACAATCTCACGTACCAAGTATTGACATCTTTCACAATTCCTCACGTAGTTTTAAGAAAATTTTACTAGAGCAATGTTCTCAGTAAAATCAGCACATTCTCTTTTTGTTTCCCCTGTTTTCTTTGTTAAATGTTTCATTGATTTGTTTTTTGTACGTTTGTTTTTTTTTTTTGTAATTTATTATTATTGTTTCTATATTTTATTTTTATTTTGTATTAGTTATTAGATTGTAATTTATTTATTAGTTGTTAAGTTTTTCAGTATTATAATTGTAAATTATGGATTGTTTATCTCAATAATTAGCTATCTTTATTATACTATTTTTGGTGTATGCTATGCACACCACAAGTGTCATGTATATCACATGTAGTACGTAGGCAAATGTCAACCTTTAATTGTATTAATATATGTGATGTGGTGGTGCTATATCTATATATATAAAAGAAAGTCGTGTTAGTTACACCACTTATAACTCAAGAACGGCAGAACAGATTTGGCTGAAAATTGGTAGGGAGGTAGCTTAGAGCCAGGAGACGGACATAGGATACTTTTTATCCCGTTCGATAGCGTTCCCGTGGGACTTTTCATTGTTTTTTTTATCCATACAAAAGTTTCGTTTTAATAATTAAGTCAATGTGAACTTTAATACAATACAATAAAGTTTAAATCGTAGTGGAGGAGTTCTATGTTATAAAAATGAATTGCTCGATGTGTTCCTAAGCGCAAATCTCGAGAACAGCTGAACCGATTTCGCTAATTCTTTTTTTATAATAATCCTTGAAGTACGAGGATTGTTCTTACGGAGAAATACATTTTAATAATTGCCTGAAAAGGTCTAAAAATAATACTTTTCTATATTCCCATACAAAAGGTTCGTAATGATACTTAAGTCATTTTGAACTTTAACACCATACAAAATTTCCTGTCATTTAATGTTTATCCCGTCGATGCAGTTAGAGGCTCCCTCAAATAAAAGAACTTATTAAAATAAGCATTTTGAATCGACAATATGTATCTATAACATTCGAATTATTGCGTATTTTAGATGTTAAAAATGCAGAATTCTCATGACAATGGATTGACATTTTTTGGCTGTCAAATATTAAGGGGTGCGTTCAGAAATTTATTTTGTGTAACAAATCTCCTTGGTAGTGCCTAATTTTTAAATTTTTATTATGTTGGAATATCTAAAATACTCTAAATCTCCTTCAAGAAATATTAATAAATGGTCAGAGGATGCGTTTTCCATTGATCTAGCCAGTCATGGAACAGGGCTATGAGTTCGCGACCTCGGCTCCCCGAGCTGTTGGAGTCTCCCACTACTTCCTTATCCGAGACTGTGGCATCCTTACCATCAGGCCAAATATCCTTACCTGCAATATCATGTACCCAAACACACGCTATCTCTACCCATTTACCAAAAGAACGAAAGCCCCAAGGAGAGTTGGTGTCAGACAGGCGGGCGGCCGTAAAACATTTGCCAAAACATTTATACAGTATGTATAATAAGAAAAGTGACAGGGCTTAGGCCGTCCCCCGTAGCCGACGCGCAGGGGCAGCACCCGGTTCCTATGAGAAATGGGCAAGGTTTGTTACACCAGCCCGGGCAGGGGCAACGTAAGACACTAGCCCGGGAAATGAGATTGAGGTATGCAAGTTGGAATGTAGGTACGACAAATGGTAGGTCAAGAGAGCTAGCATTTGTGCTGAAAAAGAAAAAAAAATGGTCAACGAAGAAGACTTACGAAAGACGACTGCATGCAGCAAAGATGCGAATGTTGCGGTGGATGTGTGGTATAACACGGAGTGACAGAGTCAGAAATGAATACTTTAGGGTAAGTCTGAAAGTAGCTCCTGTGATAGAAAAGATGAAAGGAAACCGTCTGTCGTGGTATGGGCACATTAAGAGAAGGAATTAATCATATGTAGAAAACAAAAGTGATGAACATGAAAGTGGATGGATGGGCGAGCCGAGGAAGGCCAAAAAAGAGATGGATGGAGTGCGTGACTGAAGATATGAAAAAGAAAGGGGTGAATGAAAACAACAAACAAGCAGTGATGGCCTCGAGGTTTAGGCGCGCGGTCGAGAATCTCGGCGGTCGCGGGTTCGAACCCCAGGCACACACCTCTGACTTTTCGAAGTTATGTGTGTATTCACATTGAATTATCACTTGCTTTAACGGTGAAGGAAAACATCGTGATGAAACCTGCACACCTAAAAGTTCTTAGGAATTTCTTAGGTGTGTAGTCCGCCAACCCGCACTAGGCCAGCGTGGTGGACTATGGCCTAAACCCTCTCAATGGCAGAGGAGACCCGTGCTCAGCAGTGGGCGTGTATGGGTTGATGAAGAAAGAAGAAGAAGAATGAAAACATGACGGCTGACAGGGATGTGTGGAAAAAGAAGAGATACTGCGCCGACCCCAAGTAATTAATTGGGACCAGGGCAAGGGGATGATGATATACGGATACCTAAGTAATTAAAAATTAAATTCTGTTAATAAGTAACAAGACATTCATTGACTGGTGGGGCGATACGAAGTTTGCCGGGACAGCTAGTATTAAATAAATAAATAATTAAACTGAATCGAAAAATTTGAATACCTAAAAATTTACCGCCTCCTTCACTTGATAGAGTCGTCATTTGGACAGGGACAAATTAGTTCCTGTCTTTACACAACAACTCTTTTAATTAAAAAATCCAGCAAATCGTTTGAAAAAGTATACACAATTTAAGAGAACCATAAGGCCACTGAACCGCGGTACCAAATTCATATAATTGGAATAGCACTTGAACCTCAGCCGAGAAAACTTCAAGTTGAAGGGTGCAATGTTCAACCATCAACACTAGACGGCCGCTAAAAATAAACAAGCTTCAAACAACGCCATTAAACCGGTCACAAGACCTCTTTCCACGAATATCATATTTTCTGGGCTAGACACAAACTTATTGCCTTACAGAGCAATGTGGACATTGCTGTTGTAGCCAAAGTGAAGGTCGTTACGTGAGCCTACACAATTTTGCTTCTTGACGCACTAATACTTCTATCAATAAAGGCTCAGTTTATTCAAAGGAGTTATTAATTTATTAGGTACATTCAGTTACACGAATAGGTTCATACAAAATTCGCATTTTTAGACTAAGTTGGAACAATTCTAAATGAGCCCTTTGAAAAATAATATCATCAAATTTCACGTCTAGCACTAAAAAATAGATACATAGGATATCTTTTAAACAATTCCTTGTGGAAAGCACTCTAGTAGAACCATTAGAGAACCTAAACATTTGATTTTGTTTGTTGTTACTTTTTTATTTAACTTTTGTAGAGGGCCTTGTTTTCCCCTAATATTGATTAAAATGAGGTGTGTCATCTTCAAATGACAGCCTTCATGACGCAGTTGGGATGAAGCCAACAAAGCTAGGCCGAAGATTCGATCGGGACGTGTTTGTATGGCACGCAATTTTTCTCGAGATGGGATGTTGTTGGATAGAAAATCTTGTATTTTTAAATACTCACATCACAAGATCAGCAATATAGTTTAACCATGTAAGCGGCTGCTTAGTATTAAATATTTTAAATAAACGTTTTACAAAAATCGAAATAAACATAACACATATCAGGCACGTTAACATACAAGTTAATAGAATAATCGATCGAATGGGAAAGTATTGTCAAAGGAATCCAGAGACGACACTCATTCGCTTCCACGTAACTGTGAGCAGAAAGTTGTCGCAAGTTATAATAAGATTGGATCGAAACTACTACGACTGTGCACTGCTGCTAGCTGCGACTGTATACCGTACACATATTAATAATTTAAGCGTTTTACTTACTTCATATTCTGTGTAAAACTTTTTTAAAACCTTATAAAATTGGAAACTTGTTCTTTCCAAACGATTGTACTTTACCAAGTTGTTGTTTTTGTGAAACAAACATGACAAAGTTCAAAGTACTACCATTTCCCTTTTAATACCTGTTCATGGAAGTGTAAGAATTTTTACGCACCTATGTGGAACATACAATTTGATTGTCAAAGAAAGTGACGCTTGGGATGTTTGTACACTCTGCGTAAATTATATAGATTGTTCGCTCAAGCTGTTTACAAATATGTCAACGACGACAATGCTTGTGAACGAGTGGACTCACTAGCGCGTACGACGTGTCGAATTACCAGTGGTGACCATGTGAAATATCGAATGCAATAAATCATTTTAATGGTGATAAATCTACGCCTTTATTATCAGCCATATATCGGATTTACAAAGTTTAAATGCAAATTCGAATGCGGTTGTTGCTATTTTCGGAAAAGTCACGTAGAGTTAAATAGGTCTACTTGTATATTACAGAATTATTATTTGCGGCAATCACAAGGATTCAGACCACTCGCCTTGGATTAACTCCCTGTGAGGGCGCCCTGCCTCCCTTACGAACCCCAATAAGTCACCCTCACCACGGTCAGGCGATAACGTAGCAATATTCTTATGTTTCCGCATCTCAGGACAAATGCGATGAATCAGTCATCGAAATTAAAGTCCTTAAACAGTGTCCATCTTATAACGTAATTATTCAGCTTGAGATATTTAAACAACTAGGTTCAAATTAATTTCAATGGGGTACTTCAATGTTTATAATGTAAGAAAAGGAACTAATGAAATCTAAAATTATTGTTATCCTTTTATTTTCGTAATCTTCATAGCCCTTAAGAAAACACAGGAAGTTTTAAATTCATATAGGTAGGTATGTATTTCAACTAAATACATGATTTTTATACTGGTACGGAAAAAGTAATTAACTTACTTTAATGTTGCAAGGGCATTAGAGTAATTTACGTTGCATTCATTTAACAAGTCTTTCATTTACCTGATAATATTGATTTATTAATGTTTAATTCACCATTGTCAATTTCATTATGAATGCGAATGACCCTCACCGGTTCTATTTTTATCTATCTTTTATTGAACGGTTGAACAAAAAAGATTCGTCATTCACTGCCACGATGACATTGGTGGATGATAAGCTCTATTGTTCTTGTTTATTTGAAAGCTTGTTAATCAGTGATTAACAAATTTTTGACCGCTTGGTTCATTTATTTTATTCACACGCTGTGATAACGTATTTTGAATGAGAATTGTCAACATATTCTGGAGAACATTGAAGTCTATGAATCCAAGACCTTTTTTCCAATCGTTTTCTTTATCTGTACTCTTTATTTTTTTTTCTTTGATTACTTTATATATTCTCTTAAAAACACAGCTTCCATTAATAAAAATGGATTTCATTTATCCACCAACTAAAACTGAATTCAATAAAATACGAGTAAGATTACTTACAAAAAAAGTGAATGTTTTAAATAACCACACATAGACGTGTCGAGTGAGATGCATTGGCTTGTATCGAAAACCATCGTGCTGTAAAATGCTTGTGAATGAATGCCACCATGGTATCCTTTTTTTTTTTTTTTTTTTTTTTTAAGTGGCCGTCTTCGCGCCAAGTAGGGCGACCACGGTACGTGGGCAAGGAACGCCCACAATGATTCCGCAGTCACCCAGTGCGCCTCCGAGACGAGAGCGTCTCGGCCTCCTCAGGTTTGAGGAGGTGCATTTACCCCCCCACTAACCGGCGCCCGGAACCTAGACCCGGCGCCTCCTTCTTCGACGCCTTTGGCGGGCGGGATCGTTCCGTTCACGATCCCGCTCCACCATGGTATCCACAGCTTGTCAAAAGAGGCAAGCTAAGACAGTATTAAACATAGTATGGGAGTCCGTTCTCATCGAAAGCAATTTCGAGATAGGTTGCATAGTGGTCACAAGACTGTCGCTGGCATTAATTTTGTCTCAGCGTCCAAGTCAATCCCCTTCAATATCGCAACTTCGTAATAAGTGCGCCGGACGAAAGCACTTCTCGCCCTTTATCTCACACCGACCCTAATGCTTGATGACCACTGAAAATCACCATCAACAAGCTATCGACGAAAACATTTTCTTCATTTTTATATTTAAAATGCCAACCTTAAGCTCAAGTGTACTTAATTTAAGTACTCGTAGGTACTTGAAAAAAACAAAGAAATAATCGCCAAAAATAAAATTATTTAAATAATCATTTAACACTGAAAAATGTCATTGAAAATTGGAACATACTACTCGCACTATCACATGAAAGACATTTCCTATCAGCTAGCCGACATATTCGTAAAAATAAGTCTCACGGGAAGCAGTTTATTTCACCACCAACCTTTCCGAGCTCAAAGCCGGCCGTCCTACGTGCATGTAAATGTAATATCAACTTCGGTGCCACTAAAGGGACTTCGCGACTGTAATTTCTCTTTGTGGCAACCCTAAATTGTCGCTCTTTGTACAGCCACCCGTTAAAGTGTCGCATTTAAAATTTAATAAAAATAAACCTGCTCCCGCTCAATATTCTCGCATGATACTGTTACGTACAACGTTTGAAGCTTTATAAGGTTTCCATCGTGTTGCTTTGTTATGAAATGTCTTTTTATTTCATAAAACATACATATATGAGGCGTAGTTTTTATTACAGCCGTTCGTAAAATATATAATATCGGACACAACGACTCTTCTTAAAGACGGCTTCAAAACTCTTTAAGCGACAGTTGTTCTAAACGTTTTTGCGAAGAGAAGACAGTGGCCGTAACCTATTTTCGTATTAACATCAGGTCAATAGTGGTTATCGGTGAGCGGTGCGGTCAGTGGCGTAGCTACATAGGGGCTAGGCGGGGCAGTGCCCCGGGGCCCTCAAGCTCAGGGGGCCCTCGAATCCCTACCAGAAATCTGGTCATCCATTTTAAGGAAAAAACGGCAAAGAAAAGTTAATAAAATACATTTTGACCAATTAGCTGCTGATCACCGATTTCCAAATTTTCGAATTGACATAGGTACAAACATAAACTCACGCCTATATTCCCTGATGGGGGTCGGTAGGGGTGCATTTCTACTCCCACATTTCGCTAGTATGTATTCAGTCCCACGTAATAGGGGGTGAACCTGTTTTCGGGGCGTTTTCGGGCACATTTCCAGACTCCGTTTTCCTACTGAGAATTTCCTGATGGAAAAACCCAATGACACTTTGTCCGACCCGGGAATCGAACCCAGGATCTCTAGATCGCAGGGCACATAATTGTACCGCAAGGGCACGAGGCAGTCAAAATTGACATTTTCAAACAATATTTTCAATAATGTACTGGACACAGCAATATCTCAATTATAAACACGATTTAATGGTATTAGTGCTGTCTATCATATAATTCGATTTTCTAACGCAAACATTTTTTTACATGTTGATGAAGCCACTTTATTACAAAAGTGTGACGAATTCCAAAGAAAATATTCATATGTAATAGGCCCTAATTTTTCACTGCTATTTATTAATATTTACCACCTAGTTTTACCTCAACTAATTCAAGAATGGACTGTTCACCAATGATGTAAGGAAATAATGAGTAAATTTGGAGTGCTTGAATGTGACCTAACGGAAGTATTTACCTACAGCAATTCCTGTCACTTCTATTGCTGCTGTAGTCATTAAGCAAATTAAAAATAAGAAAAAAATATTTAAGAAATAATATGGGCCAAACTCGACTCCGACATTTATCGCTATTAGCAATTGAAAACAAATCCTCATCAAGACTGGATTTAAACGAAGTCATTGATATTTTTGCGAAAACTAAAGCTAGGCCCGACCTTTATAAATAATTATAATAAACCCTTGAATCTTCTCTATTTCGTTTCATTAGCCAAACCTACACCAAGTATTAAGAATTGTAATTTTTGCTGTTACTGTTTAATATTTTTATTGCCTGGCCTGAAGTGCACATAAAAGAACTTAAGTAGCTTAGTATTTTTAAAGTACATATTTGTATATTTCATTTTTTTTATAACCTAAACCTAATCAGTTTTAAGTTTACATAGCAGTGGGCCCCATTTTTTAATTTGCCCCAGGGCCCTTGGTTACCTAGCTACGCCACTGGGTGCGGTTGCAAGAGGATCGCCTTTTGTTTCAGCTGATACCCTGATCCAGGTCAATCACGATAATGTAATATTGATTCAGCCGGTGACGGCTGCTTTCAATCGTCTCTTAGAATTCCCCAGCATTGCTCAGTCTGTAGCTAAGGCACTGTTATTGTCCGATACGAAGATAACGTTCAGATGCTACGTCTGTGAAAGCAGATTACTGAATAGAGACATTAGATATACAACTGCTGACTTTGCGAAGTAACGTTTCTACCTTAACGCAGTTTCTAAATGCAATTTGTATTCTATAAAACGTTCTACGGGCTATTGGGGATTAACTTAAAGAAAACAATAAAAAGAATCTCTTCGTAGGCTCTATTTTTCCTCGAAGCTACATCAATTACAATAAGAAGTTAAGGCGTGTAAACAACTTAAGGAAAATTAATGGTAAAATCACGCCGTACGCAAACGTGAAACTAAAGTACTTACGTTACGTAATGACCTACATAATTGTATACTTATATTATTGGATTGATATTACGCAGAAGAGTGGGCATTTCAAAGTATTCCAAAAATCATATTCCTTTTCGAAGTGGAATGTGCAAAAAATATATATAGAAAGGTGGAAATGTCGCCAGCCGGTACATATCCGGACAAAAGTTGTCAACTCTAAAATTTAATATGTACGGACTGTATTCTGCCCTCTCATAACTTTACTCAGGTATTCTCGAAGTTCATAGCGATGCGAATCATATGCTACGCCGGTGCCTACAAAACGTACAAGTCATTTATAAAAGCTGTAGAATGTTTTAATTCCTTAAATGAAAAAGGTTAAATTAGGCTTTTACTTTGTTTGAAATGGATATTTAATATATTAAAGTAGTTTTTACAAATAAACATAAAGTTTTACAGATTTCTAAAGAAAAAACTTTTTACTACTACCTAAACTCATTCGTGCAGACAAATACTAATTGCATATGAACTTGTAACGAAAAGGAATTGGCCTAGTTACTAAAAATAATTACTATGCAATGTTACACATTGTACGTGTACGAAATATTATATTGACTATTTTAATATTAATGTATGTTATGATTTTCAACTCCTAAATTATCGTGACCCGAATTTGTGACATTTTAGAAACAAAGTTTTATTCTTTAGGGACATGCTATTAAGACACATCTATCTAAACAACAGAAAACAGGTATATTTTCCTCGACGACACAAAATCTTGACAAAAATATCAAATGTTGGTGAGACATCAAATCGACTGGTCGCTTCACGATTATGAGTCAATAATAATTGTTTGCGGCTAAAAAATGCTGTGAATGCCTACTATGAATATATTTTGAAAAACCCCTTTCTTAATCAGCTTAGCTTACATAATATCAACGTATTCAAAACTTAGTTTTCAGTGATTATCAAGTTATTCCCGCTTCGATTAGCCCAAATTAAGCCAGTTTATAGACCTAGACCTATTACGCTACATTAACACCGCACAAACTAGCAAGTTTTCCAAGATCATCTTAGGTTGTAACCTCGGAGCTAGTTCGAATGTGGTGTTTATATTAAGGAGATCAATCAATCTAAAGATCAATGTTTAAATAAATCGGCAGTAGAATATTTTGATAATTCAGCAATACCAATCCAATGATGAAACAAAAAAAATAAAGCGGAAAAGAAATAATGAAATGATAAGAAAAAATAACTTAAGACCCATGTTGTATAAAAAAGTATTTCTATATATTTTATTTTACATACAAAAGAAATATAGCGAAAAGTAATACATTATCCGAGAAAATCGGTGTCCAATTAAACACTTGTATCCCAACTCTACAACCTCAATGAAAATTCGAAATGCATGGCCACAGGACCTCAATTGCCTCGGTCGAATAAATTTAATTAATTCGAAATTGCACAATTATTTATTAGTAAATTATTGTGTCCGACGTAGGTTTGTGCTGACGATGAACACATTAAAAACAATGTTAGCGTTGTAAAGCAGTGAGTGCAGAATCAGCGACACGGAGTATGGCAGTGTGCCAGACCACATCCGTGTCATTTACTCCAGCAGTGACGCCGCAATGTGCCGCTGAACCAAGCCTTGATAATGTACCTGCCAGCCACTAGCCATGTTGTGTTCGTGCACGCCATCCTGCCCCGCTCGCCAATCGAATTTGATATCCCTCCTTTATGCGACCGTATATGACCATTGGGAATTCCGTTCAGTAGTTGCGGTAGCGTGTAGATTGTACGAATACAAGTAAGCACTCCGGTTTTATTACTAATAAAGTTGGATGGAGAAAAACTTTTATTCCAAATCTTCCCGAGCAAGACGTAGCGTGCCTCGAGTCTTATCGAGGACATGCATAGGTAATGTCACCTATCGGAACGGATCCAACTTTCTTTTCCCAGCTCTAAACTGTATTGACACGGACTACTTCTTTCAACAGTAAAATAATCCATAAATATAAGATCTGCAGTCTCCCACTAAATCGAATTAATGACAACTTTTGTGTAGAGAGCGCTAAGTATGAATAAATTTAGGATTATTTGCATGGTAAAATGAGGCCAAGTATGGCTAGCAATCCAAACCTGCATTGAGAAAGTAGTGTTCGAAAATAATATTCAGAAATCCCATTCCAACATAAAGCTGTGGCTTCGGGCCAAAACTACGTCAGGACTTAATGTGGTGTGAACTTTTTACGATGCCAAATGAACTCCGGCAAAATTGCCATTGAAATCAATGGTCAAACTAAAGTCTATTCAATTAGAAAAAATAAGGTTTCCGTAACGATAATATTACCGCAAATATCACTGAATGGCGTTTGCATGTTTAACATTAAACTCGTGAATTTAAATGTTTTTTAATTAACTTTATGAATCCATCCCATCTAAACTAAATAGTATTCTGTGTCTTCCTCTCTGCTTATCTTAAAACTTCTTATAAATATTTCAACAGTTAAGGAATTGAATCTAACAGATGGTCAGGAACTTACTTTCTTATTTATTATGTTTAATTTGGTTAATACTTTTTCTGTGATGTTTAATAACTAAGAGATATCTTCCGACTTTCAATATCCAAAATTGCAACAAATATTTGTGGACTACTCAAACATATTATGTACATTCCAACGTAACGTAAAAAAATACCTATTACATCAGCCATATTAAAAATAAAACTATAGATATTTAATTTTAACACTGCCATATAAAATGGTTAAATAAAAATAATCCTTACAGAAAACTTACCAAAACTACAAAATCTTTTCACCGTAATAATTAGACCAGCTTAAGCTTAACAGCAAAATGTGCGACAAATATTAACTTTAAAGTAAACAAATTCTCCTAAACTGGCACACGCTTTACCGCAGTATCTCGTGGTCTGTAAAATGTTTAACAATTTCACTTTAAAAGGCGGTTTCTTTTATAGATAAACCAACATTTAGATAAATGAGCAGTTTTTAAAGATTACAGAAACTACTTTATTCGCTTTTGTCTCGGATAATACTCTAGAAAATAATGTTATGTCATTGGGGTCAAAGCCCGCTCGGTCTTTGATACTGAGTCAGGATGAAATATATTGATGTTGTCCACCGAGTATCTAAAATACGGAACAATTCTCGATAGAAACACACACCGTATTTCCTATACATGCAATTTCTTAGCTTCCTTTCATGCAAGTATCGACTGGCCATTCTTTCAAATCACAACCGGAGAAGCAATAAGATGATATATTTTCACAAATAAATACAACGAAATAATACGTGTTGCGAATACAGCGCTACGCCAATGTAAGTAATGTTTAAAGAATTAAGTTCATTCATTTTAACTTTATATTTATCAACGTTTAAATACAATTTGAGTTACAATTTTCTAATTTTTTTTTTGGTTAATTAACAACGAAATGGTTGTGCGTTGTAGTTTCTCGATGTATCAAAAATTACTGTCTTTACTACCTTACCAACATCTCATAATAGCATGACGATACACAATTAACTTTAAATCACTTTTTAATTACTTTGTCTGAAAAGTCCAACATCTCTCAATACGGCGGCGTGGTGGACCCAATGTCACGAATAACCTGATGACATTTACAAATTAAATCACTGCCAGACATTATAATCACAGTTCATGCAATCAATGAAATATGGGACTAATTAGACAGCTTACAAAACACAATTATCTGATGCGTAATGGAACGGAAGCTACGTGTAATTAATAAACTATGCGGGAGTAAATATACATATGTATGGTATGTACGTCAAAGGTGATTAACGCGAGGCACTATTAACAATACTACTGAGACGTAATTGATACTCAATGTATGTCATCTAACAATGGTAGTGGGTAAACGGAATTATTACAAGGTTGTCCTTGATGAACCTCGGCACTCCAAGAGTACAAATATGCGGTGTGAAGTACAGTTCGATACTTGGGATGGCCAAAGTGTTACTCGGTTCGCTTATAAGATCTTCTCCGCAGTAACTAAGTCGTAACAAGGTGCCCGATGAATAGCAAGATGGTGATTTTTACTTAAAAGTAATTAAAAAGATGTGGGGACATGTGGATGTATAAATAAAACTAAGCCTTTGTCTTCAAAAATATAAGCCATTCATACTACAAAACAAAATTATTCGAGTAGTTTTTACATCACATAAGCTTAAGAAAAACATCTCCGCACTACGTACTCCTATAATATAATCTATAACCATTTGTGAAAGAGCTCAAGGGCGATCCCTCGAACACACTCACTTACTCCAACGGTTATCGTATCTAAAAGCGCCTAGCCAACTCCTATTTCAACGCACTAATTCAAAGGGATGCGACCGCAAGTATTGTTCGTCCCCAGATCATCATCCTATCTTTGTAGAAAACTTTGCACACAGCTTCATTTGCCACTATTACACGCTAACCCACTTTAACTTCATTGACTGGTAAACTGCCATTGTAAAAGATTTTTCTCGGGGTGTAATCAATATGCATTTGTACGCGACACATGTACGGCGCCAATAACCTTCGCAACATGCATCGTTGCGTAAACCGTTTACTTATTGTTATCCTCTTACACATATTATTATATTAGCCCGTATTCCAATAACCGTCATTATTCACCGTCCTTCTTGTATTGTATCTTGCTTTACGGAAATCTTAATACTGTAACAACGGATAAACCGCACTGCACGTACCTACCAACACATGTGGTCACTTCGCTAAGCCTGAATAAAACAGCAGTGCATCCCGCGGGAGGAACAAATATCTATTCTCTTGCACTCCTCTACGATTTATAAACATACCCGGTAACATAACTTCAGATTTAAGCTAACTATATTATATCCTGTACATAAACTTCCTTCAATATCTGTTACGGCAATAAAATAATATTGATCGCGATTCTCTCCGACGATGTTATTAAATCTCATTATTTTAGAAAATAATAAAAGAATTTGAGGCAGGCACTTATTATCGACTAGAAAAGACAGACACGCGAATAATGTTAATATGGCTCATACCGAGAGTGTCGCATGTGCTCTCATCTGATATCGATATCGGCACGCATAACTCAATTACTGCATACTTGGTGCAAAAGAACGTACATGTTATGTCGCCGCTCGATAAAATCACGTTCATATTAGTAAAGGAATTTTAGATAGCGCTCGCATATGCGCAGCATGTCGTTATTAAACCCTGAGGTTTTAATTAAGTCACTACTTTAAAGAGAACTGGGCGAAAAACAATTTAAAATTTCAGATGCATATCATTGTAAAACTGAACTCATTTATTTTCAGTTGTAAATATATGCTATTCGTTTCCAGGAAACCTTTTAAATTCGTCGCTTTAAAACTATGTCATGTTAAACTGCCACAAACCCAACACGGTAACAATTGGTCGCCCGAGATTGAGGTCAAAGGTAACAACCATAACTTCGTTCTATTTCTAACATCACACAAACATCAATGGAATAACAAGAATACTACATAGTAATACGTATTTTCATGTGGTGAACAATCTCTGTGTGGCAGTTACTTAGAATTTGGTTATCAAATAAGATATTTAAAGTCGATACATTGATTGAAGTATTCCTGTGATTTGCAAATATTCTAAATTTACAAACAACAAGAGTGTTTTTGAATCCTTTGAAGTTTATTTTACGCTGGAAACAAGCCTATCTCGGTATGTCATCAGAGCTATATAAGGCTGATTAGTGCTTAACGACGTGTAAAACTTTTCACTTCTAATTATTCAACTTCTACAATATTTGAATTTGTTTTATAATTTTGGACACAATAATAAGTAAACTAGGTAGGTATTGTACTGTTACTTATACTTGCGAGTACAAAAACAGAAATATCTGACACTCAGACGTCTACTGCATAACGAAAAACGAGTAACATCTCATATACCTCAGGTATATTTTGAACATTTCAATTGTTAACTGTTAACTGCTATTCGTTTACTGTCCCTCAATAAATCAAAGAGGTAAAGTACGATTTAATTCTCAACATAACAGGAAGGCAAAGTGATAAATAACTGCATTGAAATAAAATATAAATAAAAGCTTTGTGAATTAGCCGAATTTCGGTCACGTAGCCTGTCACCTTGCAACTTAGTAAAACATGGCGAAATATCCAACACTTGACAGTAAAACGAAATAATGTTCCTTTTATGTATGAGTGGAATACATTTACAATATGTATTTGAGCAACATTTTTGTCTGAAATAATTGGCCATTTACTAAGAAAACTATATTTGATCTGAAAACATTTCAAATTTTAATTCAAAGTGTTTGATAAATGCATTTATCTACGATGTCATTACAGGTAACAATTGCTAAAAACACTTTTTTATGCTTTTGTCATTTTACTGTACCCTTGAACATGAAACCAATACAGATGTTTTTTTTTTATTAAATTACAAGTACAATTGTGTATAAGGGCGGACTTTATGACTAAAGTGTTCTCTCACATTCAATCTTCAGTAGGATAGTGGTCTTAAGGAATGTTTAGTACCAATCCAATAAACCGACAGAAATTGATTATTATTTTTATAAAATTAAACACTAATATAAGTGAAACGGTGATCCAAAACTAATAGAACTACATATGTATGTATATAGCGCGATGTTATCAACATGTATTGTAATAAAAACGTTTTACTAAGATATATTTTATTTCTTCGTATCATCCAGGCAGCAATTTTGATATATAAAATTCTATGTGCTCGAAACAACGCTCCAGAACAAGTGCATGAATTTTTTAGCTTTGACTGACAGGCACCCGTCGTCTGCAAATTGAATACCAGCATTCCTTTAAAAATTTTACTACTCGTACTAAATATTCACAATATAACTGCTTTTATCAATGAAAAAGTTAAAAAAGGGGTGATGTCATACACCATTAACTGCACCGTGCGTGCTTAAACAATATTTTTATATATATAACACACTTCTGTACGTATATTGTTCCCGAACTCCTCCTAAACTGGACTGGACCGATTCAAATGTTTTTTTTGTGTGTTCAAATGAATTCGAGGATGGTTTAGGTAGAAAAAAATGGATTTTTTTATTTAAAATTATGTACATCGTCTGTCGGATCCACTGGTATATACATATATAACTATTTTACAAGGAGCAACTGAAGAGTTCATACCCGCAAAGGTTCCCAACCTTTTTGGGTGCGAGCCAAAATTGTAAACAAACTTCCCGGCGATTGCTTTCAAATACCGCCCAAGAGGCCAGCCGCTTGTAGCTAAGCTTTTCTGCGTCTTAGTCCACAATGACTTTATATGATAACATGCCAGCTCATAGATTAACGAGCTGTTTCCAATAAAATATACAAAAAAAGTTCGATAACCCCGACGTTGTAAATGTGAAAAGGCAATATTAAGCACAAAATAAGCACTAACCTTTGTTTCTTAAATACCATAACAAAAAACTTTGACAGTCCCGTGGCGTAGTTAGCTATAACTATAGTTTAACTAGAGCAGCATACGAGAGGCCACGGGTTCGATTCCCGCACCCAGACAAATATCTGTGTGATGCAAAATATTTGGTGTGTATTTTTTTTAACTATCGTTTCTAATACATAAAGTTACTTTGTTTGATTGGCGGTGTCATTAGAAAATTCTCATTAGCAGCACAACGTTCAGAAATATCCCCTAAAACTGAAATAGGTTCGCCCCCAATTACGTGGGACTGATAGTTGATACATACCTGGTAAAATCTAAGTGCAGAAATGCACCTCTGCCTTACCCTTGGGGTAATCCAGGCATGAGGTTATATTATAATTGTGTATTATATATGCTAATAACGAGACTCGGTCCACATACGTATTGATTGTCAAGAAACACATCTCGGAGTTAAATACGATTTGGGCGCCTACTTTGGCTCCGTCGCTTTATTGAAGAACCCAACCTTACGGGAAGTACTCTTTCGCCCCTTCCTTTGTGTGATTATGTGTTCCATAGAGTCTCATACGGCAATGATAAGTAATGGTTATAGCCGTGCTGGCGTCACCTCTGGACAGAATGACCTATGATTATAGAATAGGCAAATATAAGCCCAACTATTAAATACCTTATATTTTTAATAAAAAATACTTGGTTTAAAAAAAAGTTTATTTTCATTGCACTCGTAATCATGCTTATTTGACGATCAGTATCGAGTGTTTCAGAATTAAAGCTACACTCGTTTATGAAACCGCAGCATCCATACAGAAATCCAGCGTAATGGGAACCGAGGCGGCGCCAACATTTAGTTGACGTCATAGCTTTTACGAACCAGTAAAATATATCTGTACTTTATTTTGATATGTACTATCGGTTCCCGTATTCCGGATAAAAATAACTTCCTAGTATATTCAAAACCTGCGCAATAATAAGAAATGAATTTAACACAGTAATTAATAAATATTATTCCTTATGTTCTTCAAAATATGTATATTTTTATATATGAACTAAGTAAGAAAACTTGGTACTCAATTCTTCATCCACCACTAAGTCTTCACTAAATTTACTTAGTTATGAATTTAAACTATTCAGAAAGAATAGAAAATAGTAATTTTTCTTTTTAATTGTCTTCGAGGAAAATATTGTATAATCCAGAAGATTTTTTTAAGATTCAAATGTAGTATATGTAATGCAGTATACATAGGAATGTGCGAAAAACGCCTACAGACTGATGAACAAAGGAAATAAAATTGTAATTAAATGCGGCTAAAAAATACACTTGTCGAAATGTTAATGTACAGACACTTTCCTGCATTTATTCTTTAATATAAATACGTAAACAAGTAAAAAAGTTACAACAAAAAAAGCAAAGAAATGAAACCAAGCCTACGCTATTTGTTAGTTTTGAAATGTTGAAATTTGGAAATCTCAACCAAGTGAGGCAACTTGGTGAAATCTAGTTTTCATATTAACTCGTACTGGAACATGATTTATGTTCAGCATTCTTGCTCACTTTATATTTATATTTCAAAATATGAGAGTTGTGACTTAAGTGACATACCGCATTGCGCAGTTGGCGGGTGTATCTCGTTGTCGCGGGTTCGAGACCGATAGCAACACTAATATTATTTTTATGGCACATAAATATTAATCTCGAGACTAAACGTCATTCTCTTATAGTTCCTAAAATCTTAACAAAAGTTTACATTTTAGTGTTGTGATCCGAACTACATATAAAGCATTATTATTATTGATTCCAAGTATTAGTTAGATTTTTATTTTTGACTAGCTGTTGCCCGCGACTTCGTCCGCGTAGACTACAGGGTTGAGTTCAAAAAGAAAATAAGTTACAGTCTATTTTACTCCTTAGAGTCCTATTTATGCCCATACCAAAAATCATACAAATTGGTAAAATTATTTAAACGTGAAACCGTAACGCGCCGGTCGGCGCCTTGCACATAATTATTGCGCGCTTGGTGATTATTTTGAAACTGCGATATCTTCTAAGATACTCATTGAAATCAAATTATGTAAAGGGCAATTTTTTTAAAAATTAAATACTTATACTTAATAACGCATTTATTTGGATAAGGATTAATATAATCTTTATAAAAATACCTTCATAAACAATGCTTTATTTTATAACAAATTTAGTTAGCATAAAAGAGGTTATAGTGAACCAACCCTAAAAGTTAGACATATGCTACCACGACTTTTTTGTAGACATTATCAAGCTCTACAACTTTTCTCTAAGACTGAACTATACATCTCCCATAGGTAAGGCAGCGTTTGCAAAAAACTGTTTCGTACGCCCGTTTTTTCTCCGACTTACTTCGCAAATCCTGTTACAATAAAAAAGTCTTATCATTTTTCGGACTAATATATAGCCTATGACACTCACAAAGAACGTAGCTTTCTATTGGTAAAAGAATTTTCAAAATCGGTTCAGTAGATTCCGAGTTTACTTTCTACAACGTCACAAACATACAAACATTCAAACATACAAACTCACAAACCTTACCTCTTTATAATATTAGTATAGATATGTACCAAACCAATTATAAGTATTTATGATTCAGCCTAAATATGATGTGACTTTGGGGAGCAAACGTACCGAATCTTGTTTTGAAGTCAACAATTTTGATTTAATGTACAGAGAAAATAACAACTAAAATTAATAACATAAATTATGAATAGTTGCCTATATTTTTTAGAAATTACCGTAACACGTATTCCATAAGTCGACCGCAAATATTCTAAATATTTCCAGATCGCTTCCTCCTCTGGACCTGACAGGCGGTAATAAAATAAGAATTGCATTGGACAGTTTAAAATGCCTTTCAGAGTCCATTCGGTATGTTTCATGCAATATCACATTTCTAACATCCGTTGGCGCTCTACCAGCTCAATTAATTTACATATGAATCTCCTCCACTCTATATGTATAAATTCCGCTTTGAATGGCGTTAATTTTGATAATTAAACGTATTAAACTGTGAATTCTATATGCTAGCCAAATTGAAACACCGAAAATACCTGCGCAGCAT
This sequence comes from Cephonodes hylas, assembly GCA_030295005.1. NCBI lineage: Eukaryota > Metazoa > Arthropoda > Insecta > Lepidoptera > Sphingidae > Cephonodes > Cephonodes hylas. The sequence continues at coordinate 7,886,998 of AP025363.1, read as the reverse complement.
AAAGTTTTACAGTAGAAAAGTTTAACTGGCCATTCCCGGAGTTTCTGTCTGATCGCTGCGGCGGTGTGTAAAAACTAATAGGATTCGATTGTATTTCCTTGGCTGTTTACACGCAATCTAGCAATGAACCACGGCGGGCAATTTTGTACCAAAACAGGAAGTTTAATCAAAATTAATCAAATGTTTCGGAAGTATTTATAGAACGACGTAATAAATAAAAATAATCGTATGAAAATTTGTTAATCTTTCAAAACGCGCTAAAAATAACAAACTGAAAACAGGTGTAACGACAATGGTAAAAATTCCATTCAATATACAAATACAAATTCAATATAACTTTTAAAAGTTTAATATCAAAATATAAATAGGATTTGTACAATCACAATTCTGATCTACAATATTGCTTCAATGCTTCATTTATGTATATATACTTCCTTTAATAGGACAAAACAAAGTTCCGCCCTCTTGCTCACGCTTACTTTACGAATATTAAAACAGAGTATATTAATTAGATGCATGTTTAACTATCACAGAGAGAATTTCTTTTGGAAGGCTTGTAAAAGCACTTCAGCAAATCGCGGCTGAAACTAGTGCGGACCACTTATATGAAAAAACACCCATTTTTTACATTTGGTTACTACATTTTGAAGCTCATATTTTTTGTATTGGCCGTTTAGAAAGAGACTTCTTAAATAACTACTTATGGTCATTGTTCGGTATAAAATTCAACTGGTAGATTTTTTTTGATTCAACACATCTATGCAATTAAAGCTATTTTTTTTTCACACTACTCCTTAGAGAATTGGTATAATAAAGTGATTTATTACTCTTTGGACCTGTAATAATAATTATTATTGAGTTGTTTTATTTGTTATTATAATATGACAAGCTATCGTTTGTCTCAATTCATCGCCAAAGTAAACCCCTTGAAAGCATAATAACATGCTTTCACGACAAAGGAAATGTCATGGGACAGGCACCATGTCATCGGCATTTCAAATGTTTTATTTATTGTGTGTTCGAAAAGCGGGCAGACGCCATATTTAAACTGTCAAAATCGTGATTTTTTTATATTGCAAGTGTATTTTTTGATTGAGATCGTAACGTCGTGTTGTTAACATTGATTTAACAAGTTAAGTCACTGAAACGTTTATATCATGAATGTTTTATATAATAACAAAATCCCTAAATTATAAAGATTTTTATACCAATGATTATTAAATCTATCGCAAAATCTATATAGAAACTGTTGCGTTATTTAGTTAAATAAAGAGTTATTTAGTATAACAAACATTTAAATACAAAATTTATATCCAAAATGGGTGTTGTCTATAAAATTCCAACTTATCCCTTTTTGTATAAACAATTTAGGGGTTTATGCTTTCAATCATGATAATTAAAATGTAAGATTATGTCGGCCCCACTAATTTCGTGGACTACGCAAAAATTCCCGATTAAAATAATAAATCCCGAAAAAGGTTTATTTCAAAGAAACGAGAATAATTTCGTGGATTTTACGAGAATTATCGGCTTGTACGAAAAAGCTCTAATTTTACCTGTGTAATTTATTTATGCAATAAGACCCTGGAACCTAAGCGCCTAATTTATGGAAGCAAACGGTCGAGGGACACTAAATAAATCATTCGCGATATTTGCCCCTGACCCAACGGTTTCTACTCCCGACATTAATTAGAAAAGGACTCAATTATGTGCTACGCTTAAACATAAGCCGCAACTCAATATTATATTTATTATTGGATCCGTAACAAGAACTAACTTAATGAACATAAATGCCATACCATAATTACGACTTTATCGTCGAGGTTATAGCTAAATTGTTCGTAATATTAGTTGCAATATATTGTACTTTTATAGTATTAAATAAAAAGCAGGGTTGAAGAATAATTTGTGCCCATAGTAGATTGATAACAATATCATACTACGAAATTGCAATGGCTGATATTTAATTCATTTCGATACTTTGACCAATCAATTGGAAACAATATGTAGCTGCCGTTCAGTTTTATTACAATAATCGTGGTGGAATATTAATATTCTCGCTTAATATTATATGTTCAAACAATTGCTAACGATAGTGTATTTTGTAATGTTGTTTTATATTTAAAAATATACTTATGCTTAAAAAAAGGGCGTTTATGTGAAGAATAAGATACTTTCACGTTACTGTATAACACATCTAATTTTTATAGTAAATATTCCCTTCATTATCTACTCAACACGTGGTATAAAAATAAATGTATGTTATAAGCAGTAAGCAATATTCTAAGATTCAAGGTAAAATACCGTATGAATAATTTATTTACGACGAAACCTGCTGTTTTCGTTATCTAAAATGCTATGATTTCAGCATTATGACGGAATAGAACTATCTAGGCCACGTTTTCAATATTTAAATACATTTATTTCTCGAATACTAAGCTTCAATAAATATATGAGTATTTAAAATCACTGATTTTCAGCACTGACTGTATTTATACTAAAAACAATGTTTATTGGCGTAATAATAACAAACACGCTTCTTAAAAGTAATTTGTTTCCAATAAAACGATATTATTGTTTCACCGTGCACAAAATTGATTATAAATAAATGTAATAAATTATTATACTTTACCCCGTAGCATGACGTAGACAGGACGCCGATGTACAAAATTATACAAAAATCACAGTTTGAATGTCACATATCATACTTGTATCACTGACAATAATGATCGTTCTCAACTGAATAATTATTACAAACAAGTATTCACGGTGTTTAGAAAAGGTTTTAGTTCACTGCGAAACGCGCGTTCACGTGCCCCGAGCCGATAAAAATATGAATATGTAGCGTGTACTGTGCACTGTGTACAGCGTAGAGCGCACAGCGTCCAGTGACGTGTGATGTGTGATGTGCCAGAGAGTGGCACACAGTGAGTGGTGTCGGCTGGCGAGCGCGGCGTGTGGTCGCTCCGGGCGTGCGCGCCGCCCGTCTCCGCGGACTCCACTGTAGGGCTTCTGTGCCGCGAGGGCGGCGCGCCCACGCTCGATACTGCTACCTAGCCTGCCTTCCCAGCGCCCTCCCACATTGCAAAATCATTTATAAAAATTCAACTGTTTATAATAAAAACGATCGCGACTTGCTCAAACACATTGTTCGCTCCTCTTTTGAACCTCGCTGCTTTATAGTGTTATTAAATTACGGACTTCAGTAATGACACTGTACGTACCGGAGGCGTGGCTGTTTGACTAATCATCGTTTTCCATAAAACCGTTCAGACTATCATTTATGTTTTATTACTCTATTATTGTAAATTAGAATTTTTTGACATCATTATTTTGATGTAGAAATAATTCTAGAAACCGGTTTAATATTGATTGTTATTATGTAGTAACATGTTACTTTAACAATATTACTATTTAATATTTAGTTTGATATAACATTTCTAGTGCCTCAAAACACAAAGGGCGACATTATCCAGAGTGTAGTGCGTGTAGGTTACTTACGTGTCATTTCGTAGCAAATCCGTAGTGATGTAACAGATCGGTATTAATTGATACGTTCCATTAATTACTTAACCCATCTTGTCAATTCTACAAACTGTCTCATTTAAGTCAAATGTGTGGATATGATATTATATATCATCTTTGTCACGACTACTTATACCGTTTCGTGCACATTATAACGTTTAAAATTAATTGGTCTCATTTTTTAAAAATTTTTAACTTTTTTATTTACCTACTATTTTAGGATTCAATGGCTTGCATTATAAATTTAGGTGTTACGTCAGAGGAAACGAGACAATGAAAATTCAAAGTAGTTGTTAAGTTTATAGTTTACTAGCTTTTGCCCGCGACTCCGTCTGCGTAGACTTTAGGGCTGAGTGCAGAAAGATAATTATTAGTATTCGTCTCATAAGTGTCCAAAAAAAGTTTTTCTTTGAAAAAGCTATTTCCGCATTTACAACATGTTTATTCCACGGGAACATTTAATTATGACTTCACAGGGTCCTATTTATCTTCATACCTAAAATTATATAACTTAGTCCAATGGTTTAGGCGTGAAACCGTAACAGATTTACAGAGTTACTCTCGCAATTATAACATGTACCCATACCCACAGGAACACATTTTCCAGGATAAAAGTATATCATGTTAATTCGGGGGGACCTACCTATTTCTATACCAAAATTCATTCAAATTGATTCAGTAGATCTTGAATATAGCGATTCCCACGGAAATCCCACAGAAATCCGGATAAAATGTATCCTTTGTTACTTCTGTGGGCCCTACCTATCTCCATACCAAAAATCATTCAAATCGGTTCAGTAGGTCCAGAAATACCCGTTCCCACGGGAATACTACATTTTCCGGGATAAATGTATCCTGTGTTACTTCTGTGGGCCCTACCTATCTCCATACCAAAAATCATTCAAATTGGTTCAGCAGATCAAGAAATACCGATTCCCACGGGAATACTACATTTTCCGGGATAAAATGTATCCTGTGTTACTTCGGTGGGCCCTACCTATCTCCATACCAAAAATCATTCAAATCTGTTCAGTAGGTCTAGAAATACCCATTCCCACGGGAATACTACATTTTCCGGGATCAAATGTATCCTATGTTACTTCAGTTGGCCCTACCTATCTCTATGCCAAATATCATTCAAATCGGTTCAGCAGATCAAGAAATACCGATTCCCACGGGAATACTACATTTTCCGGGATAAAATGTATCCTATGCTACTTCTGTGAGCCTTACCTATCTCCATACCAAAAATCATTCAAATCTGTTCATTAGATCTAGAAATACCTATTCCCACGGGAATACTACATTTTCCGGGATAAAATGTATCCTACGTTACTTTAGTTGGCCCTACCTATCTCCATACCAAAAATCATTCAAATCGGTTCAGTAGGTCCAGAAATACCCGTTCCCACGGGAATACTACATTTTCCGGGATAATAAGGATCCTGTGTTACTTCGGTGGGCCCTACCTATCTCCATACCAAAAATCATTCAAATCGGTTAAAAGGTTTAGGCGTGAAAGCATTACATAGGCAGTGTCATTTTCGCGTTAGAATACATGCTAATCCCACAGGAACCCTACATATTCCCGGGATAAAATGTTGTTCATGTTACTTCATAGGATCTTACTTAAGTTCAAACCAAAAATCATAAAAATCGGTTAAATGGTTTAGGCGTGAAAGCGTAAAATAAATATAGCGTTTTATACCCAATCCCACGGGAATACAACATTTTCCGGGATGAAAAGTATCCTATGTTACTTCGGTGAGTCCCATCTATCTCCATACCAAAAATCATCCAAATCGGTTCAGTACTTTTTGAGTTTATTCATAACAAACATACAAAAATACAAAAATACAAAAATACAAACCTTTCCTCTTTATAATAATAGTATAGACTAGCGACCCGCCCCGGCTTCGCACGGGTGCAATACTGATGCTAAATTTACTATAGAATGTCGTTAATAAATGGTTTTGTTTGCTGCCCTAAGAGATAGTAAACATACAATCGCGAACTAATTTTATAATTGTACATTACTCTAATACATTAATTTGATCTTTCTCGTAGGATGTAGGGAGCGTTTGCATTGTAAGAGCAAAAAAATGTGTTTATTTACGACATCACATAAAATACGTCTGAAGTTATCAGTGTTTCTCTGCTATATTATGAATGGATTATACATATAAACCTTAGTCTTGAAACACTCCATTGATTTTAAATACCGCAATTTAATCCGTTGCGTAGTTTCAAAGACTTAAGTATAAACAGGGATTATGTAGTGATTTTTTATTAAGTTTGCGACGTATAATAAAGTGGAAATAAAAATAAGATACAATACGTATGTGAAAGGAATGTCTCTACATAATTGAGTTACTTACATACTTTGTCTCTAACGCGTTATCTCGACAGGGGGTAGACAGTATATTTCTTCCTTCCAAGTATTTTAGTTGGAAGATGCATCAGACATCATGTCTTATCTTAAAGCATAGAAAATTCTATATATCTTGAAAACAAATTAAAACTTGTCGCATTATAGTAAGATTTCATCCTTCTTTATTTAAAGAATTAATTCATATGTCCGCATTAAGTGTTTTTTTATCTTTTTCTTCATTTCACATATGCATGTGTTTATTATTTATGACTTAATGGCAATCTCTTACTCCGATCTTAATCATAGTGTGTTTATTGATGAGCTTATGACAGCGTTTGCAATTTTTATTCAAAACAATCTGTTTGTGGGTTTTGGATGTCTCTAGCATAGAAAAAAAAACTTTTGAAATAAAATGCTTTCTCCTAATAAGTTTTTCTCAACATCTTTTACCTTAACAAATTCTAAAGTGCCCGTGACTTAATATGCATGAACTTTTTTCACTTTTCTGGGTAGAAAATATCCCATACCAGTTTTTATAGATCCAGTTCAAAGATTTACGCGTGAAAAGAAACAAAAAAACCGTGATCTCAGTAAGTTACAATGTTAGTATGATTTACCCGTGATGTTTTACATCTGGCATTTCTATTTAAACATTGGCTAAGAACATGTGAAAAACCACCAACTTAAAACAAATAGGACAATAGATTTTTTCATTTTAAATTTCATTTTAAATAATTGATGTGTGTACCAACCATTTTTGGTTATACGAGTTACAGAGTTTTATGCTAGTCAGTCTCCGATTTAAAGGAACAATATGAGTATTATCCAAGACATAACCTAGTGTAGCGGTCATTGGTTCTATTAATAGAAAGCAATTAATTCCGCCCACAACGACCAACAATTTCTCTGGCATTGTACGTACATACGATTTTGACTCCTTGTAGGTGGACAATGTTAAAGGAATAGAGGAATTATAAATGCTCCGATTAATCCACTGAACTTTAAACGAAACGTTTCTTATAGACAATAATATGTAGGTGTGGGTCTATACCTAACCGGACCCATACACCATCAATAATATTGATCAATATTCTGATTGTACAATATTATTGAACGTGTAGGGATAATATTGAAGCATAGCGCCGTGATTGAGCAAAAGATTGATGGAGCTTAATTTTTATTGATCAATATTTTTTTATTGCGCTGTGTAGGGTTAATATTGCGCAATATATTTCTTTTTTTTTCTTTTCAACAAAATCACCAGCGTGGCTGCCGCCAAAACTTCGTCGTCAGACATGTTGCTCGCACGAAAATATTGATCAGAGTGGTTTATCAATTTTATTGACAGAATTTATTGAACGTCTGGAATCAAAGGGGGTGTTCAATATTATTGAACAATAAAAAGATTGTTCAATATTATTGTAGGTGTATGGGGCCCCTAACACATAATTTTTTTTTTTTTTTTTTTGAGACACTGATACTGAACCCATAGAGCCTGGTTCATGCAGTAATCTTCTTCTTCTTCATCAACCCATATACGCCCACTGCTGAGCACGGGTCTCCTCTACCATTGAGAGGGTTTAGGCCATAGTCCGCCACGCTGGCCTAGTAATAATAAGAATATTTTCTTGATTATTGGACACAAAAATATTTTTTGGAAATTTAGTAACAAAAATAATTATGATGTCTCTTAATTCTCTCTAAGCAAAGAATATATAAAAATAATGTTCGAAATCACTTTGGTTTAATTGGGTCAAAAATTGACTATATTGATTGAATACTCATGTCAAATAACAATCATATAATAGTACTTAAAATAAATGTCAAAAGATATAACCTGATAAGTAATTAAATAATTACATCTTTATATCAACCTTATTTCTGAAGTAAATAGAAATAAAAAAATATAATCTCTAAATCTCTTTCATATACCGAACACGTGACAGTAGGACATGATTAATATATGTATGTCGAATTCGAGTAATTATTTTATACGCCATCGAGTCACAAACTTCGATTAGGTGTTCCGAATAGATCAATCATATGAGCCGTGATCAATTTTGGTTGAAGAGGTGTCGAATTTACTGCCCCGTCGCACTCGAATCAAACACGCATTAGTACACGTGTAATACATAAACCTGCATATACCTACATATTTTTGAGATTATAATGAATTAGCGCGTACTTGATGGGGGAAACAGTATTAGTCAATTTGCGCATGTAGGTACAGAGTTGAAACAGACCGTGATCAAAAACCATGACATGTAATAGTTACGATGTTTAGTATCTATGCTTGTATATGAATGTAAAAAAAAACAACAAAAAAACGATTCTCGTCAATAAGTGTTTATTCATCACTGTAGCAACTTCAAAAAATCAATCTCACTTTTTAAAACTATACCGTCCTAAAAACATTGGAAGTTGAAATAGTCTGATTTACACCTATTTATAACAACACGGCAAAATGATCGCCGTAGTACCTGACAGTCCAGTTCAAAATAGAAATGACTGTGACATCTGTCACCAGGCAGTACTCATACTGGCTTAATGGTATTTACAAAAACGGATGAACATTTGATTAGGCTGATCCCATGACGCAATTGCAATTAACGTTGTAGAGTCTTATGCTTGGTGGTTGCTATCCAAATAGATACAGATATCCCACCAACAAAAAATGTTTCTGCAGCTATCCAAAACGCAACAACGCGTGGAACAATATATGTACTACGTCGATTTATTAATGAGACTGAGGTAGCTGACTCAAATCATGCACAGTCCCACTAGTCCCATTTACAATAATCTACAAGCTGACTACGCCGTGACTCTACCACTTATCAGTTAAAGTGACTTGGAATTAGTAGTTTAAAACATCTTCCTGACATACCACTGTCATAATAGAAATGTTACTGATAAGTTTTCACCTTCCCGAGATAATTCTACTTTCTTTGCTATGACGACGATTGCGCATCCTTGAAAGAAAGGGGCATTTTATCTTTAAGTTATACTCCCAGAAGTCTGTATATTTTGAAATCACGGTGCAAAATATTTCTTGAAGCTTGTATATTGGTCACCATTAGGAATATACATATATGTGCTTTTATAAGAAAAACCACAAGGTGACCTCTTCCATCACTCTACTACATGCATTTCCACCATCGAGCAAATATGTATTATATAATGTCATAATTATATTGCGTTGTTTGTATAACACTACAATGGTATTTTATTCAACTTAAGGATATTCTAGTTTATGTAATTTTACATCGTGTGCAGAAACAGCTCTTACTAAGAATATCCGCTTAAAGCAGGACTCATACATGACACGTGTATGTCCTCTATGTTACCAGTTATATTTAAAAAAATCAGTCATGTAAGTAACTCTTTAGATGTTGTTAATAACATCAAAATATAACCGTCACATAATTGTCGACTCTGCAAAACACAAACCGTCTTATCAGATTTTTTAGTTGCAGTTCCTGCCTTAATGTGGCACACGCTTGACCTATTTTATACTGTTGGCGACGCTCGCCCAGCCAAGGAATAATAAATTGATGTAATAAATGAGTTAGGATTCATTCTTGTCTAAGGATATATGTATCTTCTAGTTTTAATCGACTTTTTTACGCATACACTTTCACCTCTCTTTTTAAGTAAGTATGACAAAGCTTTGTACCAGAAAATACGGAGCTATTACATCCCTATTGTGTCTTTTACTCTATATTTACTGTTCTATTTAAAAATTGCCATCAGTTAGAGATATCTTCCAAGAATTAACTACCTTTTGACAGCCCCCGTGGCGCAGTTGGCTAGACACCAGCTTGCGAAACGAGAGGCCGCGGGTTCGATCCCCGCACCGAGACAAATGTTTGTGTGAACCACATATATTTGTTTCGGGTCGGGGTGTTTGTGAGACCGAAAAAGTCTCTCGTAGTGTCTGATACCCACGACACAGGTCTTGTAACCTAGTGTGGGGTCAGAGCTATGTATCTGACTGTTGGGTGTATTTATTTATTTATTTTCGCCTCTAAGCTGAGTACTACGTACTAACAATACATAGCTTTTATTATGTCTAAATCAACGTGCATTGTTCACAAAACATTACTACGAAAAGTAAATAATGCAACTAAATGGCGTGCGTTTTAGTACGCCCACTTGTCTGACCCTTTTGAAAAGCAATGTTTGCTGAAAGTTATTACATACAAGACTAGAACTCGTAGAGATGTAATGTAGCCTAAAAACGCCCTTTAGATTTATGCACGAGTTTTAATGACTGCCCTTTCATATACGTGAATAAGCAACCCCATGCAAATATGTATTCAAGTATTTAAGAGGTGTATGTTGCTTTAAAATGCAATCGGGTAAACAATATGCTAAAAATGTTCGCAGCCACCCTCATATTCATTACAAAACCAGCCCCCACAGGCCGAATAAAAATTTAAATTGTTACAACTGCGTCCAATTTAACTTTCCACATCAAAAGTATGTTGATAAATAAAAACAGAGTAATTCCATAAACACTTCTTTTGGAATGTTGTAATAAGCATGTTTAAAAAATGTGTCCTTTAAGCAAAAAACCGTTAAAAATATACACATTCAATTTTAATGAAATTTGATTGTGATGTATTCAAAAGACTTAAGTAAGATTCTGTTTGGTTGAAATGGTGATAATTACCAGTAATGATTTTTCTTATTTGCTCTAGTAATAAATAATACATAATCACGCTTGTATCTGAAACAATAGCAGCAAGCACAGGGTATTTCTGCACCCACGTTGCGCCAATTTCTTTCTTCACCCTGTGTAGTAGGGAAGAACCTACAGCTGTTTTTCGCGTAAATTTCTAGATTTTATATCGCTTTTGAGAACTTTCTTATGAAATAAACCAATAACAATTTGCCCGAATCTGAAACTTTAGAACACATACGCTCTTACCGGTAAACACAAAGCAGTCGGTTGATCTAGAAATACATTTTTATAAATTGTAGAACCTCGCTGTTACTAGCATTCTTATATCATACTGGTCTTCGTCTCTTTGATTCGTCTGCTTTTTCTGACCATTTCACATACTTCTTCTTCTTCTTCATCAACCCATATACGCCCACTGCTGAGCACGGGTCTCCTCTACCATTCACATACTACTAAACTAATATTCAATTACTTATGAAATCGCCAGTTCATTCTCCACACATACGATTCAAAATAATTTGCCCTTATAAAATTACTAAGAGAACCTAGGTTAGATTAGAATGATATATTAGTCTAAATAAACAAAGGGTTCCCCTGCAGTTGAAGCGATGCAAATATTATGACGGTTAGAGTAATGTAATATTTAATTAACGATATTGTGGAGAGTGGCCTCTGTGTGTGGACATTAATCACTTTGTAGATTTTACCGCCAATGAACTCATCAATCCCTATCATCCATCCTCTATTCCAAGCATCGTAATTATATTTTAATGGCCTCATGTGTAAGGGTATTATGGAGTTAATGTCAACTCGGTATCGGAATAAATGCATACATTATGTGAAGCACACTTATTATGTTATTTATTATACGATTAATTTTAAATCCACTATCACTTTACCTCAAATTTCCACTTGTGAATATTTAGATAAAATTTACCATAAAGGGTTTATGTAATGAATACCAGGTTTAGGACTAGAAAAGTAAAAGAAATATAGATGTTTGTGACGCAAAATCTAAGGATCTTCAATAATAATGTGTTAATTGTTTCGCTACTTTACCAGATAAGGCCACTATTGATTAATCCTCATCATCAACCGCTACCGGTCCACTGTCTCTATGTCCCGCGATGGGGCCGCTCTGTTCCCGATCATCACCTCAATTTATTCAACAAAACATTCCGACAAGACCATTCGCCCAGCATTTAGCAAGCTAACGTCCACTCCAGAACAGTTTCGCTTCAACGGTTGTGAGTTTACCAATATGCCCCCGCACTGCCACTTTTATATGCTGATGAGGAAGGCGATGTTGATGACGCCGGTTTTGTATCAGATCATAGAATTATTAATTAATTCTTCAAGAAAATCCAAAGCTTAGTTTTTCTTTTCATAAACATGGAAAATCTGCTACAGAAACGAAACATTAAGGAGGTTTATTTCGGTGTCCGTGTTTCTATTACAAAAGTATGGCGAATACGTGCAAATATCCGGTTACATTTTCTGTAACAAGCACCTACAACTTTTACACACGTGTACGCAGAATAACTAGCTGTTTAATTATTTAAAAGGTTCGTTTGCCACGAGTTTACTGTTTTGTTCACTGATTTAAATTAAATTACTTGCCCGCTTTATTTTTTGTTTTGGGTTCCGTATAATAGTTGTTGTTTATTTACATTTCAAATACATTATTTTATTACCTTATATAAATTATCAATAAATACAATCAAGTTTCTAAAAACCAAGTAACTATCAAAACGCACACTTTCGTATATTTACTTCTATAATTAATGTATTACACAGGATGTATTAAGACCATGATCGGAAACTAAGGCGAGTAATATCTACGCTTATCACAAATCCATTGGCGTTAAAAATATACCTACAAAAAAATAAAAGTTTGAAGTTTTCCATACAAGCCACATACATTTAATACCGATGGATGTATGGAATATAGGGTGTATGCGTTAATAGCAATGTTGTCAACATTCATATTGTTTCATTGTTTAGCTCTTTATTCCGGCCATTACATTTTTAATTATTAAGGGAAGGTGAGGTATAATGATCCCCCTCAGGAAAAAACAAAACTGTGGCTAAAGTAAAAGGCATAATCGCAGGATTTCTATTGTTGGCTATAGTGAATTTACTTAACTTTGTAACTACATATATACTTATTTTTTATCATATGTACGTAGTTTTTTGTATTAGAGATTTTTGTAAAAGTTTAGTAAAGGATCATTTTATACACACCTATGTATAAAATGATCCCTGAGGTAGGGGTAAAATGATCCCAGGGATCATTTTATACCATAAGTTAATAAATATCAGTGTAATAAACACAAATAGTACTCATCCCTATCAAAGGTTTTATCAATGTCAAAATAGAATAGAAAAATTAACTCTTTATTTTAAAAAATAATAATTTTCTTATCAGGAACTTAGAAATAGACTTATAGCCATACATTTCTTTTCAAGTTATCAAATTGATTACAAAAAAAAGACAATTATCGCAAGTAAATTCGCCTTCATCGTCACTATCTACTCCCGCACAAGCCTCATGTCCCCATTTAAGACACACAACACATTTAATCTTCGCCATTAGTGTCTTTTGAGTAGCTTTCAGTACAGAAGAGGCATTCGGCGTCACTCTCTTCTTCAGAAGAATCTGATCTGTTTTTCCTTTTTTTTTGCTTTTTCCCTTTCCGCCTCCTCTTTCGATTCCTGTTTCTTTCCCACCACCTTTTCTTTTATCGTTCTCTTTGTTTGTTTTTTTTTTATTTTATTTTATTCGCTTTCTTAAGGGCTTTCTTTGTTTCTATATCTGTTTTCTTTTTGGCTTCTTCTTCAAGGTAATTTTTGTAGGGTGTGCTGATAAGTACTGATGTGTTTACTTTGCGTTTATAAATTCTCGGCATGATTTGTAAAACAACAAATACTTATGGGGTAAAATGATTCCAGGGATCATTTTAAACACAACAAAAGGGATCATTTTGCCCCAAACACCAAATTCCAAGATTTCGATCAAAACATAACCTTCAAATACCGCGTGCGGTTATCGAACATTGCTTAAATATTAGCTAACTGACATTAATACCCGCAAATAAAATAACATTTAATAAACACGAACATGTAAAAAGTAACGAAAGTCCAAAAGCAGGCTTACCTTAGATCAGAGACCGACTTTTTGATTATTTTTTAATAAAATCACGCCAAGCGCTCACACCACCATGCCACTAGGATAGGTAACTGGCAGGGGTGCGCCGTGCGGGGAACATGTCTCACGCGCATTTGGATAGATGACACTAGTTTTTTCTGGTTTATGGCGGGGGATCATTTGACCTCCAGGGATCGTATTACCTCACCTTCCCCTATATATATTGAAATTTCTAATTAATGAATAGATTTTACAAATTATTCATAAAGGTAAATACGCTTCGCTTTCCAGTTCCTATAAAGTAGTTAAACATTAATACCAATTGAAGTGCAAAAATCCGTAGATTATCACGTAAAGTGTATTTTGTAATAAAAATACAGTTTGTAATCGCATGTACACGGAATAATCCCGGAACATGATACACTTTGTGGTTGCTATTTGAGCAGACACGAATATCGTACAAGCGAATAACCTTAAAGTCTAGACACACGATAATAGGATAGCAGACACACTTCTCATTATTTTTACCGAATTCCTACTTAGCTGTAAGAAATAGTAAAAATCTTATACATTTCATTATACATGTTTTTGGCATTTTTAAATGGTTATTTAATCGTGAAATTTGTATCTACAATCGCGTCTACAACACATAAAAAATACAAAACTGTCTACCCTTTCGAGCAGGCAGGTATATAAATCACCTCACGAACCAGCCCTAATTTATACAGGCATAACTGCTGCCCTATATTTTAAAGTGAATTTATTACTGAAGAAAATTCAAAACAGCAACGTGCGGCATAATGCGATTAAAAAACATTGCCGTGGTATTTGTGTGGGCGAAACAAGCACTTGTCGCATAATGCAGCGGCGTAAATGCGGACAGTCGCGTGCTCACCACCGATACCATCGCTGCGGTCAACGGCATCGCCTTACACCAGCCTACTGACCGCCACTAGCACCACCAACAACGCCTAACATTATCCGCTTTTCTTGTCAATTTGGCTTGAAACTTAAATTTTGAATATTCTGCCTGATCAGTCAGTACTGGCATAACGAAAAAAATGACAATCGTAGTTTTAATCTATGTTTATCCATTGCGTACAAGAGTCATTTCCTACTTTGTTCCATCCAAAGTTATAGCTATAAAAGTGTTGTATATCAAATTATAAATAAATTATAATCCTTATGAATATAACAAAATCTAAAAACTCTAAATGGATATTTTCCCAATTTTAAAAAGTTCGTCTTCAGCAGCCGTTTAATCTTCAACATTGTTATAATCCACCCAAGTTCACCAAAAACAATATCTGCCTGTTTTCGTAACATAAAACAAACGTAATAAAGACATATACAACAACTAAAAGCGTCTTCACAACTTATAGCGCAATGAGGACAACGTAAATGTTGAGAGTGAACATAAAATTGCATTGTCTCGACTCCATATCGTCAACCCACAAACTGACGGTGTAAACAAAATCTCAACTGGAGACCGAGCACGTTGGTTATAATTTAAATTTCACGTGCAATAAAACATTTCCTCTATTCGGCAACAGGAACCGCACATATACTGCGGCAAGCATATTAATGTTCCTCATTATTTTGTTTACAAAAAAACACGTGGCGTAAATTAATGCGATCTGGAAAGTTTGTTAAACACCATTTGTGAAATATTTTTCTCTGTTTATTTGAAGTGGCCAGGTGATTAAACGCTTAAAGTTAAATCTGTGTTTACGAATCAAAGTGAAATACCGATTAGGGAACCGAAAGCGCAGCAGATTAACAAGTTTGAATATAAATTGGCTGAGCACATAGCATTCAGAACTTATAGGCGATAGAAGTGAAACAATATCAAGTAGGGACACGTATCAGCGACCGCTGCGTTGGTCGTTGGAGCAGAAGATGAAATATGAAAAATGGGACGTGGCGCAGCCAAAGGTCGCTTTCCACAGATTTATAATATAATAAATATTCAGGAAAAACTTAATGATCAATAAATCTGATGACGATTTACCAATCTCACAAAGGTGGCACCAGTTGAAATACACCTCTTAGGGGCCCCATACACCTACAATAATATTGCACAATATTTTTATTGTTCAATAATATTGAACACCACCTTTGATTCCAGACGTTCAATTAATTCTGTCAATAAAATTGATAAACCACTCTAATCAATATTTTCGTGCGAGCAACATGTCTGACGACGAAGTTTTGGCGGCAGCCACGATGGTGATTTTGTTGAAAAGAAAAACAAAAGAAATATATTGAGCAATATTAACCCTACACAACGCAATAAAAAAATATTGATCAATAAAAATTAAGCTCCCTCAATCTTTTGTTCAATCACGGCGCAATGCTTCAATATTATCCCTACACGTTCAATAATATTGTACAAACAGAATATTGTTCAATATTATTGAAGGTATATGGGGCACCTTACACGTGTATCGATTGAGGAGATCTTGTGCCAACAGAAAATATTTTATATAATGAGTACATTGCAACAATAAAATTGTCCAGTGCTTGAGTAAAGTTGATTTAGAAAATTGAAAATATAAAATACAAATTTTCATACTTATGTATCTCATTGAAAATTTATGATAATTAAAAAATTATGATACTGATTCTATTGTCATTTCCTTCATTTTGTAAATTTATTTTTTTTTATTCTGAGCAGTGATTTTGTTGATAAACAATCATCCTCATCATTCCTTTAACATAACTTAAAATAAGTATGAGTATTTTTAAAAAAAGATTCTTATTATATTTATCAAAATTCTAAGTAGGCGCAAAATTATAACTTTTGAAAAGGCAAAGTCTAATTACATCGTACAAAAAATGACTGGTATAGGTACCAACCTCCTTGTATGAAAAATATCGTGAGATATTCGCAAACTTTCTTCTTACCGGACCCATACACCTTCAATAATATTGATCAATATTCTGATTGTACAATATTATTGAACGTGTAGGGATAATATTGAAGCATTGCGCCGTGATTGAGCAAAAGATTGATGGAGCTTAATTTTTATTGATCAATATTTTTTTATTGCGCTGTGTAGGGTTAATATTGCGCAATATATTCCTTTTTTTTTTTCAACAAAATCACCAGCGTGGCTGCCGCCAAAACTTCGTCGTCAGACATGTTGCTCGCACGAAAATATTGATCAGAGTGGTTTATCAATTTTATTGACAGAATTTATTGAACGTCTGGAATCAAAGGGGGTGTTCAATATTATTGAACAATAAAAAGATTGTTCAATATTACTGTTGAATTACCTCTTCAACTAAAGAAGATTGCTAGTCAGCTCCACATATTATATACCCTGCATCTAGTGGTTTTATTAAATTTGTGCACAGCATTTATATTAAAATAAAGTACTTTAGTCTTTAACCACTCGAATATTTTACTTTTTTTTTTAAATACCATTAATTGTACCACTCCAAACTAAACTATAAATCACTTGACCATTACATAAAAAAAAAACATGTCACAATAGATAGTATAAACAAGATTTTTAATTATTACTTTTTAAAAATCCGAATGACTTTACGTTTTTACTTTATTTATGTAGTTAGATGGCAGCACCCACGCATGCGCTACGATGCAGTGCGGCGGGGGCGTCGGCCGCAATATGGCGGAAGCTTTGTGGCGGTTGCAACGAGGGCGCACGCGACTCCTGACAGCAATCGGCGATGATGCCGACGGAAAATACCTCACTGATATCGCCCCGGGACTTCTACTTGATGGTATACACGAATGTTCACTTTGCACGCTAAAACTTTATGTTTCATTTACTTTTTCTTTCTACGCTGGCAAGCAAAATTGGCGCTAGGTGATAAGATGGTATGGTTTGAATTCACCTAAAACGTTAAACTTTAGCTAGCCGAAATTCAACAGATTAATAAACAATAGAATTATCCCTCTACAATACCTATATTGGAATATGTCCTGCTCACCGAACACAATGCAAAAACATTGCTGATTAGGTACTTGTGACTACCCGCATTAATATAGAACTTGTCTCAAAATTTTCTAAGCTTTTTGATAGTATTTTACGCATATTTTTTAAACTGGATTGAGCAAATGGCCCAAAAGAACATAACAGTAACTTCATGTTTAACGATGCACAAATAATGTATTTTTACCGCACTTGTCCCGTTCGCTATCACAAAATTTATTGTAGTTCTTATTTCAGGCGGACGTTATTTGGTACCTATGAATTTTGCCCCCACCATTATATATCCAAAATATCTAGAAATATATAAGCTATATTAAATTAGTGAACAGGTTTTTATAAATTAGAAGGTACATAAGTGCTACCCGTTACTCCTTTTCCGAAGCCTAAAATTTTAAAACGAATATTTTTTCTTCTTTTTATCACCTTTTGGATTCATGCTCTTTTTATATCTTATAACTCACCTTGATATATAGACTATTCCATAACAAAATTATATTTTTATAATTTGTACCAGTGGTTCCGAAGATTACCACGTTTAATTAAACAAATTATTCATAATTATTGGTATTTATACGTATCGTATAGTGTTATACTTTTCACATTATTGAAAAGTTTACTATGATAATAACTGTCATATCATCATAATAAATTCATTCATCATTCTCCTGCCCTGATCCCAATTCTTGTTTGGGGTCGGCGCAGCATGTTTTGTCCTTCCTTCCTGTGTGGAAGGACAAAACATGCTGCATAAGAGTTTTGGCAGATGTTTTACGGCCGGCCGCCTGCCTGACGCCAACCCCCCGTGGGAATATCATCATAATAAACTATTCGCATATATTACTCCATGGCGCATATAGTTAACCACCAGCTCGCGAAACGAGAGACCGCGGATTCGATATCCGCATCGAGATAAGTGTATACACAAATATTTGTTTCGGGTCTGGATGTTTGTCACATCGAAATGTCTATAATCTCGTCATGACACAAAACTTGTATTTAATGTGGGGTCAGAACCATGTACATATGTATGTGACTGTTAGATGTATAAGTTCACAGAACAGTTAAATAAGAATAGAATGGAAATGTCAGCACGCCGAGAATTTCGAACCTACGATTAGACTATGATATGTTTTACACGGCCGCTTCTTAGTACTTAATTCGAGTAACGTTTATACGTTACTCGAATTAAGTAACAGCAGTAGTAAGTAGTAGCAGTAACAGCTTTACGTTTTTATCATTGGTCGTGTAAATGAATAGATGACAGTCAAGCAGCGATACTTATCCCCCATGCAAAGTAATGTTTATTTCCCTTCTAATATTATTCATTTGTCCTGTGTATAAGTTTCATGTCTTTTTTATTATTAGGATGTGTTATGAAAGGCGAGCGCACCCCGACATATGCGGCCGTTCTTGACAACAAAGGAGAGTGTCTACTAGGCCTCGGCGAAATGACGTTACATAACCACATCACTGTCGATCTTGTAAGGAAAAAAGTTTTTTCTTATCATCATCATCATCTCCTTGCCCTAGTCCCAGTTTATTACTTGGGGTCGGCGCAATATGTCTTATCCTTCCACACATCCTTGTCAGCCGTCATGTCTTCATCAACCCTTTCTTTTTCATATCTTCAGTCACGCACTCCATCCATCTTCCTTGGCTTTTCTCGGCTCGCCCATCCATCCACTTTCATATTCATCACCTTTTTTCTTACATATGATTCATCCCTTCTCATAATATGCCCATACCACAACAGACGGTTTCTTTGCATCTTTTCTATCACAGGGGCTACTCTCAGACTTCCCCTAACGTATTCATTCTTCCATCTGTCACTCCGTGTTATACCACAAGTAATTTTCTTAACTTTTAGATTTTTTTTTTCATTTTAACATCGCATTATGATATCATAGGTATTAGTAGGTATGTATATATATTTTTTTAAAAGCAAACCTTAATTTGGCCTTTCCATTTATAAATTTCGTGTAGCAGCACGAAGCCTCGAATTGTGCCCGAGAAACGGGAATAAGCTCGCTCGCTCTTTTTTATGTGGGGCGTGTGTGTAAGTAACTTTATTCATACGTAAAATAAAAAAAATACCTTTGCAGATTAACAAACATATCGACGTATTAAAAGATGCTCCAATAGTTGTCCTGGATGGAAATCCTCCACAAGCCACAATTGACCACGTGCTAAAACTCTGTGATGAACTGAAGAAGCCAGGTAAGGCTTACATTTACCACTAACTTTTGCCTGCAAGTTGCAACTTACTTATGTGACTCATTAGATTGGAAAATGATTTTCTTTACCCCAATTTTGACATACTTTAAATTGCCGCTGCGCTTCTATTAGATATAGTGTGATTATATACAGGGTATATTCAGACCATGATCAGAGATGAAGGCAAGTAATAGCTACGGTGATCATTAGTACATATAAAATGACAATGTATGACATTTAAAATTTGTTCGTACGTATACTCTCATATCGTCGCTTATACATCTTACGGCAAAAAAGTAAGATATTCCCTTACCGATATTTCTAATATACTTACTTTGCTCAATTTATAATAATGAATTATAAATCCTATCGGGTGCGACTGTATGTGATAAATAAATACAGACATTTTAATAGACCAAAATCGATAAGAAATTGTCTAGATATTTTTCTTTGAAAGAATTAGATATTTTTATCGGTATGACTTTAAGGTGCCCCATACACCTTCAATAATATTGAACAATATTCTGAGTGTACAATATTATTGAACGTGTAGGGATAATATTGAAGCATTGCGCCGTGATTGAAGAAAAGATTGAGGGAGCTTAATTTTTATTGAACAATATTTTTTTTATTGCGCTGTGTAGGGTTAGTATTGCGCAATATTTTTCTTTTTTTTTTCTTTTCAACAAAATCACCAGCGTGGCTGCCGCCAAAACTTCGTCGTCAGACATGTTGCTCGCACGAAAATATTGATCAAAATGGTTAGTCAATTTTATTGACAGAAATAATTGAACATCTGGAATCAAAGGGGGTGTTCAATATTATTGAACAATAAAAATATTGTGCAATATTATTGTAGGTGTATGGGGCCCCTAATATTGTGTAATATAATATGTATCCTATGTAGTGACTAAATACAAAGATCATACAGGCACAACCTGAAATTTATAAATACAAAAAAAAAATATGGACGATTCTTTATTTTATATTAAATACTATTAAAGATCAGATGTGGATACTAGTCGCTAGTCTACAAGTTCAAGAAATATACCGGTCATATGCAGTCTTTAATATTTTTTTTTTTTGCTTTAAAAAGGTCAACGTCCAAAAATCAAACAAATTTTTACATAAATTTAGTTTATTTAATGCCAAAAATATAATACATCAAAAGGAATGATTTTTAATCGTAGTAGGTCGGATATTTAAAGGACGGACTACATATTATAGTTTTCGCAAACCTTATAATTTCAACTATAAGTACCATGATATGTCTTGAATAGAGACAAATTTTATACTGGGTATATTACATCACATTCTTACCCCCAGTGTCCTTTATTGAACGCTTAAAGTTATCCAAAATAATGGAATTACATAGTACATGTCATCTCATGTTATTTATTAGTATCAGAAATCAGAATCTTTACTACTTCTATCATAAGTACTGTAAAAAATATCCTTATATAACAGTTATGCTATGATGAGACTTACTAAACAAAACACGATTATTTATTCATTAAAAAAATAACATAAGTCACAGTCTCTGTCTTTACCTTGCTATCTATTGTAAAAATATATAAAAAATGAAATTATTTTAATACACTTTAGGTCCAATAGTCAGTACGCATTTGTCTACTGCCAACCCTAGTAAAAAAATCGTTAAATAGTGTTATAATAAACAAAATACATTAATTATATCAATAAAACCTTAAATATAATATACTACTAAAACTAAATCATTAAGTGCACTTATTTCAATCAAGAGTCAAAAATATCTTTTTTACCGGACGGAGGTAATAGTCGAAATGAGATTCGTCATTACTTACACAGGGTGTATTCAGACCGTGATCAGAAACTAAGGCAGGTAATAGCTACGGTAATCATAAACTTAGTGGCGTTTAAAAAATCTCGAAAAAAAAATGTTTTCCCTACAAACATCGTTATTAAATGTATATGGTTGGTATGGAAAACATCATTTTTTTGTTGAGATTTTTTTAACGCCAATGGGTTTGTCATGACCGTAGCTATTACCTGCATTAGTTTTCGATCACAGTCTTACACCTGTATATGTTTAGGTACCATTATTAGCAATAATCGTTTCGTCTTTATAATATGAATTTTAGGGAACGTTTTTATAACAGAAAATACGAACATTATATTTTAAAATGCGATGATTACATGTTCCACTGCCTGTGTTGTTGCAGTTGATCGCGGAATTGGTTGAGAGCATGTTCAGGCTGACTATGTTGCATCTGAGCTACTAGATTCTTTGCCTCTGAACGCAGTTCGTATAATTTGCGCGATTCCAAATAGAGAAGAATTGCTGCCAATCCTGTAAATTAAATGACATCATTATTACATTTATAATACGGTAACTCTCGCTCGGCGGCAGAGTTCAGCAAACAAGAAACTATAGTTTCTTAGTTAAAAAAATCTTATTTTATAACTACGGAAAAAAAAATATTCACAACAGACATATAGTTTCTTTCCTAGACTAAGATTAAAGTCCTGTGTCGTGGATGTCAAAAACTATGGGTAACTTTTAGATCTCGCAATCATCCATACCCAAAACAAATATTTGCCTATCTCACAGACAATTCTCTCACAGTTACGAACCCGAGTCCTCTCGATTTAACTACAAAATTTTACATGTACAAAGTATGTGCCTACCACAACCTATAGAATTATTTTAAAAACTCAACCTGGTTTCTATGTAGTATTAAAAATATTCTTTTATTTTTCTCCATTATACATACTAATGTTTAACTATCACTTATACATTCTTCTTTTTCTTCATCAACCAATATACGCCCACTTCTGAGCACGGGTCACCTCTACCATTGAGAGGGTTTAAGGCCATAGTCCACAATGCTGGCCTAGTGCGGGTTGGCGGACTACACACCTAAGAAATTCCTTAGAACTTTTAGGTGTGCAGGTTTTATCACGATGTTTTCCTTCACCATTAAAGCAAGTGATAATTCAATGTGAATACACACATAACTTCGAACCCGCGACCGCTGAGATTCTCGACCGCGCGCCTAAACCTCGAGGCCATCACTGCTGTTGTACATACTAATGTTTAGCTATAAGTTCTACATAAAAAAAAAATAACCGATATATAAAAAAAATCTTACCAAACAAAATAAAAGCTACTACAGCAAAAGCATAAGACCAAGATAATACATTGAATGAAGGATATAGCATCCAATCACGACGATAACAATTTCCTCCAAATACTGCCACAGCCAGGAAAAGGAATAAACCTAAAAAAATATATAAAGAAATGTAATCATCATTATCACTATCAGCTAGCTACATAAAACAATAGCGAATATTTATGTAAGCCTTTATGACATGGCACTTAATATAAGGTTTCTTTTTTTAAATCACTTTATTCACATAAAAATAAATTAAAAAAAAAAGCTAAACAGGTATTATCCTTAGTTATATTAACAATATCAAAATCTTTATGTACCATTATATTGTTTATTTCATAAATAATTATTATAAAAGCAAAGTAACAGCTGCCATTTATAATTTATAGCTTTGATGAAAACTTACTTGATACAGCCACCATTCCAAATGCAATGGTCACAAATATCCACTCATATCTCAACACAGTGCGTAGTGGCCAACGCACTATAACACATGCCAGCAAAACTTGAGCAGTGAAGGAAAGCATTAGAGCCAATGTGACAAATGCTTGCACTGCCATCAACCAGGCAGGAAGCAAATATTCCCTTATCACATAGTACTCCTAGAATGTAAAATATTTTTATAAACTTATATTTCATATTTTAAATATTACATTAAATGCAAAAAATACATACATAAAATTTAAACCCAAATTTAATAATAAGTCACTATTGCCTATGACTTTGTATGTAAAATTTAGACTTCAAAAGAATATTTTTGTTTTTCCTGCACTACTCCTATTGGCAATGGTGTGACACAAGTATATAATTTTTTTTTTAACCAATACTTTCTTAGATATGCTCATTAAAAGAAATAAATAGATGAAGTCATACTAATTGTGCTAAAATAAACCAAAAAATGTATTGTTGCATTTAAAACTTCTGAAATACTTTAATATGAGAATTAATAATTAATTAAATGCTCACATGACTAAAGACATAATGGCAACCATCAAATAACTTGTCCAGCTGGTATGATGGGAATCTAAAGTTGTCAAAGCAATACTCCCATAAACCCATGTGTTTAAATGGAGCAAACATTTCAGGATAAGATTCAATCCAATATGGGCCTGCAAATGATAGCAGCAGGAATAAACCTGCCACATATGTGATACTGGCACCAATCAGTGTGGCATCTGAAACGTAAACAAAATTTTGTTGATATAATGTTTTGTTTGAGTTAGGATTTGTCAATATTTTATACTAACAACTCTTAACATAAGAAATTGTTTAACTGATTTTTTCCTTTAAAAGGTAATAATCACACAAAACAGTTTATAAAAATGTATTTAGTTACATTTTGAATTATCCAAATTGAGTGTGAACTGGATATAGATAAAGAATAAGCATTTTAAGTAACCTCTAAAGTTAGTTTTATGATTCCAATAAAAATATGAGTATTCAAATGGAACATAAAATGCCATAGAAGAAATGTACCTCAGCTTACCCCTTCAATGATAAAGGTGTTAGTTTGTATTTACGTATAAATGGACCAATGTGGCTTTATTATAAATATAATACATTGCAATACAGTTGTGTTAATGTTATCATAAATATACTTTTGAAAGAGCGTACATTAAAAATCACTTAATTCTTTTAGAAATAAACCCTTAATGCTAATAATTTAAACTTCGTGAAATGTTTATTTTTGTAAAATAGTAAAATCGACAATCAATACCACACAAAATTTTAAACTATTGACTGCAAGTGGAATTCATTTATCTATTGTTTTATTAATGCTTAGTAAGGTAAATATGCAATATATTGTTCTATGATGCATCATAACTTTTAAAGAAATGCTCATACTAATAGGTACATAGTGGGCGTGCCCACAAAACACTTACTGGATGCCTTCGGATATTCATTGTCCGCAGCCGTCATTCTTTACACCGATATTTTAGAGATATTTTCTTCTATTCAAATTAACGTAGATTTTCCTAATAATGCGAAGCGTTACGAATTGGCCAAGATGAGAAACAAACCAAACGTTACATTGGTTGGACAAACGTCAACTGTCACAAATTCATATTATGACGTTTAGCAATTTGTTTTTTATCCGTGTATTACCTATTTCATTTTTCATATTAGAAAACGATTAATTCAGATTTGAATACAATTATCATATTTGATATTTTCATCTGTTAAGTTATGTTTTTAGTTAGAATATGTTCAATAGAGGCACAATATCTGAACTATGCAGTACCGGAAAATTGGCAAAGAATTCCCCATCTACCGGAATTGGTACTAAGCCGGGTATCCTCAGTAGGTACCTGTATGTGTATTGTCATTCATACGCATGCGTAGGAAAGAGTCCTTATAAGTCCAGATAAGTAATTTAAGCCGGATCAACATTGTTAAATATTGTCGTGAATAGAAAACTTTTAAAGATGTCTAGCTATAGGATAATTGAATTCCAATCACATTGAGTTTAAAAAAAATAATTATATCCTTTCTAACTGGGGGTATCAGACCTTAATCCAACTCGCTGGCCTAATGTGAGGTTGGTGGACTACGCACATATTAAACTCCTAAGAACTTTTAGGTGTGCAGACTTTCTTATGATTTAATCGCTCACCAAGTTCATGATAAGTGATAACTTATAGTTAATGGGCTTTAAGCCTACGACCGTCAGTTTTCAACTGTGTGGCTAAACTTCGAGGCCATCACTTCATTCATTCAAAGGTCCTCCATTCGCGTCTTAAGTCGGGTAATTGGAGTAAAGTTGAAAGATACTTAATTCAAGAAACAATAAAAATAACGACACAATCTAACGATAGTAACGAAATACAGAGGATACCGTAGAAACCACTATATGACCTGGGAATCGAACCAGAGACTTCTATGTCACACGTTACACAAATTTTTAAGAACATACATTTTGTGTGATATAGGTATACCAATTATGGTGCTGTCTAACAATTAATCATTAATATTTGTGGCTTCCCAGGTAGGTACCTACGTTTTGTTTAATTTAGGCACTACTGGATTGGTTGTATCGAGCTGTTATACTACCCAAATTAAGTTTTTGATTATTCTGAATCTGATGAAATTGTTATGTGAGGTCTTTGTGTGAATTGTAATTGGGAAATTTTCTTCTGGCGATACTGTAATCTAGCGAACCACGTGCTGTCGACAAGAAATATTTAGTGCTTTGTGAGAAACTGCATTAGATGCACCCAGTAATAAGAAAGTAGGAATTCCACATCAGTGTAATAAATGTGACCGATGACTACAAAAAATGCGTGATGGCACATCTATCGCGAAATAAATAAATAGTCCAGAACTTATAGTTTTATAATACCAAGTCTTTAAGTTTTTCCAAAAATAACTTAGTATGAAAACATACAAAATATACATGACAAATGAAACAAATATTTACAAATTTTGTACATATTTACTGGTAAAGGCAGTATTGTTTTACAATATAAAATAAAAAAGTACAATAAAAGATTAAAAATTAAAATGTAATTGGACGGATTACAAATAGGTACCTATATACCTACTTAATACACTATATATATTGGTATGTCTTGTCTACTAGATCAATAACAATCGTCTTAAATAAATGATTTTAACACATAATTCAATTAATATCAAATACAAACACATTTTCTTAATTCCTAACATTAAAATAAAATAGACAAAAATAAATGGACGGATTAATTTTGTTACATGTGTCAATATTGTGAAAACACTTGTTGTATGCACATCTTAATATAAATTGAACTTTTTAATTGATTATAAGAGTTATTTCCAGTCAGATCTAAAATAGTTATTCACGCTTAGCCTACATTTTTATTTAAAATGGTGCATTTTTGAGATCCTTAATTTAAGATCAAGGGTTTGAGATTGTCCTTCTAAGTTTTTGTTGGAATGTGTTTCTTTTTTAATGATGGTATCACCTTCATAAGCTTATAAGATTTGTATAACATGCTTTGTTAAAATTAGATATATGTGCATAATTTGAATGTAAACATTACACAACAAAGTGTAGAGGTAGTGTCACTAAATCCTAAATAAAATGTTAGTCATCTGGCACAATACATTAAAATGAAACATCCTCATAATTTGTAAAATCTTGCATAAATAAGGCACAACTGGTAGGTACAGCTATTTTAAACATTTGGCATAGGTGAAAAATCGCCACATCTTTTATTAAAAATATTTGGTTGTAAATTAGAACTCATTGCAAGCAAAGCCATTCCTAATACATTATGTAAATATTTACTATTTATCTGTTCTAAAACTATAGTAACAAAATTTATTATATGTAGATGCATGTGAAAAAGTTTTAACAATATGTTGGCTTTCATTGTGAACTTCAAAGTCAGAAACTATATGAAAAATATTATATTCGTTGGTTTTGTCAGTCTATTAGACTATATCTACATAAATTATGCTTTTGATTCATATTCCATCTCAAACCGTGATTGTGACTCTTTTAACTTATTACGTTTTTTAAGCTGAATGTTAGCTTCTGTTAAGAAAAGAGCAGATGTCACAATGCAAGCAATTGCACCAACTACTCCTAGTCCAAAAGACCAACCTGCAATATAACAAAATATTTATCATTCAACAGCTTGTTAAAAGCTAACTTTTTGATCAACAAATACTTTTAATTCTATCTAATGCATTAACCAAAATAAATTGACCATTAGTTTCAGATCTGTTACACAAAAATGACAAACAGGCTACAACATGTATAAATAAAAGCTATTGGATTTATAAAAAAAAAAAATTGTAAAATAAAAGGTATTAAATGTATGTTGTTGGTTGAGTAGCATTATTTTGGCACACAATTATAAGGTTTTGATTTTTTTTATTAACGAATATTAAAGCCATTAAGATTTACAGGAATACCATGAAATGTCAAAGGACAAATACATGTTTCATAAAATATTTGCATAATATTATAAAATTATAGTTACCTAAGTAATTATTTGGGTGATCTGGCATCCAACCTTCTGTGTTTCCTAAACAAGCAAATATAATCACTGCAATGACACCACAGACCCCTGGAAAAAAATCCTTAAATAATTATCAACAAGTTATAGTATAATATTATATTACAATTGATAAAAAAAAAACTCACCAGCAGCTAACATTATGTAGCCTATACTTCTTATTAACATAACAAACCTACTTTGATCTGGTCCACAACACAAGAAGAAAATAAGAACCAAAATAGCTGATATAAGTACTCCCACAAGACATAGGGTAAAGAAAAATTGGGTAGCTATCATGAAGCCTGTAACAAAAATAAATTATAAACACAATGTAAGATCAGATAATAATAAAAAGAAAGTGGTATAATTATAATTTATAGCAAACATAAACAACCTGCAAAATCTGCATTACAATCACTCACCTGGTAACAAATACCCCCGAATCTTATCATACCCTGTTGTAAATGGATCATAAACCCACCTACACCCCACAAAAAAGCGTCGTTGATATTGATCTAGAGGATCTGGGAGTGATCTGAAGCAGTAGTTCCATAGTCCCAACCTAAAAAAACTTTTATTTAATATCTTTGAAAAAATAATATCTAATAAAACAAAAAACTAATATCACCTGTCTAGTCTGGCACTTCTTATCCTAGAATCGCTTACCAGCCAGCTTGGAGTACCAAATGCCAATGCCACAGTAACAAGGGCAATAACAAACACTCCAATGCCACAATTACCGGCTAAACTTCTATTCTTCATTGTCTCTGTGATAAATTAATTACAATGTCAGCAATGTCATACAGTCAATTATAGAAACCCATACTTCCTGTTTATGATTTCAGTAAGAATTGCTTTTATATGACTCAACTAGAACAAAAAGTCTATTTTCAAAGAGAAACATTGCCATTATTTTTGTTGACAAAAGATTTTTATTCCTATCTGAAATCAATACTCTCAAAATGTACTAGACTAATAATGGATGATTTTTGGGTTGGGGAACCTTAGAAAAGAGCTGGCTACTATTTTCAACAAACTAGGCTCAAAAACTGCTATTGTTAAAATATATTAAATATATTCTACAAACATGTTATTGGATATTTAAAATTAATTTCATCATACTTAAAATTTTATTCATATATGGTATTGTAAAAAAAAAACATTTTTTTCATTTTTCATCACAGGATAGAACTAAGAATGGATAAGAAGTAATTTTTTAACATAATATTTTTAAAACCCAAAAACAATTTAGGCAAAAAAGTTTAGATTTGTTAAATAGCTTAAATTAAAGTAGAGCTTTATAAGGTATGAGTATTTCACACCCAGCACAAGGTCCTCTTGTGTGAAAAGCAAACACCAGTATGAATGTAAAATGTTTCGCAACTCACACATAATGGTGGTCTCAATGTTTCATACAACATAACATTCACCCAGAAAGACAATGCCAAAAAGTTCACACAGTTTGTTCATTGTGAGAAAACATTGAAAATATATTTAGGAAATTAGCATACAATTACATTTTTTTTATAGATTCAGTTGGGCAATTAAATGTATATTAGTGTTTCACAAATTTTGTACAGATTATTACATTAAAAGTGATTACAAAACTTAAGTTTAAAAAAACTTCCAGAATAAGACCCCAAAATGGATGCAATCAGATAAATAGCTTTTTTATAATGGAACTGAGTATGATAATAATGATATATGAATACTTGTACTTCTTAATAAATGAAGTAGCAACACGCTTTATTACATTTTTCAACCATTAACATTTACTGGGATTTTTTTTGCTAAATTATCGACTCAACCGCAGTAATTACCACTGCAGGCTACTTAAAAAGCGAAACCAGAACTAATTAAATTTTTAACGAAGATACTTGATGGTAATATAAAAAAATGCTACTTCAATTACTACTTGACTTAGTTCTTTCTAGCTATAACTTTATTATTTTCAATCAAATAATACAAATTTCTTACAAACTTTTAAGTAGTTCACATACTAAACTGATAAATAATTATACTAAATCGTTATTTATACGATGGCTTTTAACCACACATATTAAAGGTTGTGTCAAAAGTTACACTACAACAATGTAATTTTATTAAATGCAGGATACCGTAACCAAAATTTCGACAAATATTAATTGTGGTAGTACTAAAATAAAAAGAATTAAAAAAATATTGTGTTCATGTGTAGTCATTGCACTTACCACAAATTTAAACAAAATATAAAATAGAAATATGACGGGTGTCTTATATTTAATATATGATAATCTTGATATTATTTCATTAGACTTAAAAATACAAATTAAACAATCCAAACCATATCCAAACTTTAAGTACCAACGCTTCAACAGTCAAAACACTTGTTTGTGGGACAAGGATGGCTGACACATTTGCTTAGGGGTGTGGCTCGTAGAGTTTTGTTAGTGATGTCAGTTTGATAGTAAGCAATATTTAGTCGATTTTGACCTATTGCTATCAATTCTATTTACTAATTTATTGTGGCCATTAAAAAAAGCTTAATGGTCACGCAGTAACAGCAGTATTTAACGTTATTAATTGACGTTCAGTGTGGGGAATATTAGGATGTTTTACGAAAATATAACTAAATAAATAGAATTATGTCAAGATATTATCATTATTAAAGCTATGTACTTAAGTTAAAAAAGGCAATGTAAGATAATAGATTATTATTGTTTCATCCATTCATTGGGCATATATTAACATCATCATCGGAGCAACCGGCATTAAAGACGGCCTACTGAGACTTCACGTTTGTTTTAAGTGGAAGTCGGTTTGGACCCTTAGACGAACTCTTTGTGCCATCATATCCACTAAAACGGATTATAGTTTAGCCCTCCCCACAGTGTGGAAAACACGGCATTTATCTTGTGAAAATTGAACCTACCGCCTCTCGACTGCATAAGTAAGAGTATAAGTGCAGTAAGAGAAGATCTTTGAAATGTCGACATAATCTATGGTGTCCGTAAAGATAGGGTGAATATGAAAGTTGATAAACAGATACTGAGGGGGGAGGCCTAATAAGATAATATTGATATTATGAATACAATAACTGCATTGTTATTCTTGCGCTAGCGCGTAAAACACTAGCAATAGATTGTGTTCGCATCTTGTTTCCGACAAAATAATATCGGAATTTCCAGTAAGGTGTGGAAATTTGTCCAAAAATGGTACAGGCTGGATCCTTTGTATGACTTAGGGGCCCCAAATAGAGATCGTAAATTTGTAGTGTAATCTTACACATTTACAATTGTACTTCAAGTCTTATGTAATATGAAATTTTCGTTATTCCATATTATTTCCAGACTTCTAGTTGTTATTGATAATTGAACGGTTTTTCGAATAGAAAAAAACAATAATCTACTTGGTCGAGAACTCTAAATCGCAAGGTATGCGCGCCATAGTCTCGCGAATTTTCTGATAATAAGGGTTTATATAATTATTTTTCATTTATTTATAAGCATTTCATTTATTAACACTAATGGCCTCGAGGTTTAGGCGCGCATTTGAAAATCTCGGCGGTTGTGGGTTCGAACCCTAGGCACACATCTCTGACTTGCTGAAGTTGTAGTGTATTCACACTGAATTATCACTTGCTTTAACGAAGAAGGAAAACAGTGTGATGAAACCTGCCCACCTAATAGTTCTTAGGGATTTCTTAGGTGAGATCCGCCAACCCGCACTAGGCCAGCATGGTGGACTATGGCCTAGTCCCTCTCAATGGTAGAGGAGACCCGTGACCAGCAGTGGGACGTATATGAGTTGATGATATAATATTTTTTCATTGTGAATTATTGCCGACCACAAAATATCCCGCCAAAGACAAGCCGCCGCCTCGCCCCTCTTACGTTACATCATTGCCGTTTACATATGCCCGTTTCTGGATAATGGATCTGGATAATGATATTTTCTTATGTTACAATGTCGTAATTTACTTACTCACTCGTCATTTTCTTGAAAGGACACAATCAAGTGAGCCACCTGATGTTAAATCTTCATCCCCACCCATGAACACCCACAATAACAGAGGAATTCTTAGTCTGCCGTCTTTTAATTTTGAAAATAATAAAATTGAAATAGCATTAATTCTATTATTCCATGTTTCAGTTTTCTTTGAGCCAACAGACCGCCGAAAAGCGATAAAAGCTCTTCATAGGAAGACAAATTTAACATTTGGATCACCAAACTTTGCAGAACTCAGAGCAATGGCTAAAATGATTGAACCACAGATGGATGTAAAAAAGACCTATGATTGCAATGAAATTTCGAAGTTATCAAAAGCAGTATCTCGATACTTTAGGTTTTTAATTGTTACTATGGGTTCAAAAGGAGTTGCTACAGTCAATAATTTGAGTACAGAAAGTGAAGAATGTATAACTTTTTATCCTGTGAATGCATTAGATCATATTGAAAATGTATCAGGTGCTGGGGACTGTTTTGCAAGTGGTTTTATACATGGAATGTTATTAGGATATACAGAATCAAAGTGCATTAATTTTGGTTTCATAGTAGCGCAATCAGCTTTGCTAAGTAAACAAACAGTACCACAGGATTTACATATGATTCGGTAAAAAGATATTTAGGTACATAATTAAAAATTAAAGTAATTATAATAAAATTGTATAATAGCTGCACACAAACAGATCTGTATATTAGTCTTATAAAAATTAAAAATAACAATGGTGGAAAAGCAGTACCTTAATTATAAAAACTAAATTCTATGATTTAATGATACAAATTAAAAGTTGTGTTTAAAACTAGCAAATACATGATATAAAATACCAACTTATATTTCTACAATGTTAAAACTGTATAGTGAGACTTAATATGTTTCATGCAGTCTTGCACAGAAAGTAACACTTGCTGCAAACATTGGCAAAGAATGCATATGTATTGTAAACTTATTAGTTATTCAGTGTAAAAGGTATATGATTAAACATCAAACAAAATATAAATTTTTGTAGGTATCCATATAAGTTACAATTTGGACGGATTAGAGATGTCAACAATAATTGTTACACCTAAGTCTAAGTACATTTAAAAAATATGGTAAAACATAACTTAAAAACAATTTTAGTATAATTGTTGTTACTTATTTTAAATGTCAGTATGGCCACCAGTGTAGCCAACCTTTCTTTCATGCATTGTGTATGCTGAGGGTTCGCGGCTTTGCATTTCATGTAGCCTTTTGTATTTTTGTACTCTTGCTTCTACCAAAAAAAGAATGCCTGAAGGGAAGAGTGTAATCACACCAACAACACCAAGAGCAAATGCCCATCCCAGGTCATTGTGCTCCCAATTTCTCATCCAGTCACGGCCATCACCTCTGGCTCCAAAAATTACTACTGATATGATGCCAGAAAATCCTGAAACGCAATAACCTTTTTCAATTTAGAAAATTCTTTTTTGAATAACTATCATTAATTAAAAAAATTGTTTCATATAAATGTGAAAGTTACTGTCAAATGTTACTTCTATTTGTTTAAGCCCCAAAGTTTAATCAATATTATTTTAAGTTAGTTTTTTTGACCGAACAGTGAAAAGTTGCAACTTTAATTTATAGTAAATTATACTATATATAGGTAAATTTTACAATTTCTGACACTTGCAACATATTCAGCGCATTAAGCATTTTATGAGTGAATATTGCACAAAGTCTAAACCTGAATAATTTTTACTGCCTTATACAAACCTCCAATAACAAGAACTGTTCCTAAAGTCACCAAAAGTGTTAAATAGTTTTCGTCATCTTGGTCTTTCTTCATGTAAAGATATGTCAAAAATAATGACACCAATACACAGCACACTGCTATTGTAAAGAAAAACTGCGTTGCTATAAAGAAGCCGGGTAAAAGTAAATCGTGAATAATGTAATATTCTTCCTCAAATATCCACCAGCAGCTGTTAAAAACTGTTTCATACCAATGATGAACATCTTCAAAATTGTGAAAACATACCTCCCATAATCCTGAAATGTTCTTACAATATTATATTTGCATTAATTGGTTTACTGATTAGTTAATGTTCTCCAATCTTACCTAGTTTTATAAACTTAGGATCCTTAAGTTTTCCATCAGTAACCAGCCAATAAGGACTTACAAATGATATGATTATAAATACAGCTGCGAAAACGTAGAAACCAAGAGCAAAATATCCTGTTTTAGACTTAGCCATAATTATTTAGTTTTAAAAATATAGCGCATAATTGGGAGTTGTGATGGTAAAAACAAAACACGCCCATCCAAAACGGTCGTGGATTCAGTTTAGAAAACAGATTATAAAAAGATCATAGTATAGTGTATTGGAGCATAGATATGTATATGACAGAATGCTGACATTAGTTGAACAAATTCTTTATTTTATCTGTGGTGGCTATGTTATGTATCTGTTTTTTTTTTGAGGTTATGTTTTTGTTTAATGTAAAAGTGTCAAATGTATTATTTACGTTTAAGTAAAAAATAAAGCAACTATGCATAAATATGCAAAATTTTAAAATGATCAGATATTTTCGACGTAAACCTATTCAAATATGCAAACATTTTTCAAACGTAAGAAGCGAGAATTGCTTGAAATATTTTCCTAAAAATGTAAATATATCAGAAAGTGAAGCACAATTTATATGTTTGAAACATCCGGTAATAAAAAAAATTGACGAGAATAGATTAGCCTGTTTAGTAAGCACCCTATATGATATGGGTTATTCAGAAGAGACCTTATTGGAACAACCAACGTTATTTGGTATTATGCCTGTCACCTTGAAAAATAGATATAAAGTGCTTGAAGAGTGTGGTTTTAAAACGATAACACCAGAGCATTTATGTTCATATTTAACTTTGGTGAAGCAGAAAACTATTGGAGAATTGAAAGAAAATGGAGTGATACCAGCTCCTGTAAATGTAGAAAACAAATTAGCAAGTTATTTGATCCAGTGGCCTACAGCTCTCACTACTTTGATTTCGGAAGATGTTAATGATTTGACCCTCTTTAATATGCGTTTTAAAATTATTCAGAGATATTTGGAACTTCAGTTAGAACTTACTGAAACAGAATTTTGCAGAGGTTTAGAAACATATCCCACAATAAAACATCGACCTTTACAAGTTCTTAATGAAACTTTAGAAATTCTTCTGTCACAGGTTCAATTGCCAAAGTACAAAATCAAATCTAATTTATACTTGCTGCATGCCGATCCAAAGAATTTGAAAGATATAATATTTAAGTTGAGGTCTATAGGTGGTATTGATATGAAGGAAATAATAAGGTTGCGACCAAAACTAGCTATGAAGAAGTATGCCATGATGGTTGAAATAAAAAAGATCTTAAATGATTATGATATTGACAATGAAGCACAAAAGAGATGCTTTGATATATACACATTAGCTCCAAGTACAGTTCGGGAGAGACTAGAGAGAGCTAAAAGTACTCCAGAGTTCAACACTTTTTACAATCACCCAAGATTTTTGAAAATGATACATTACAATAATACTGTTCTGAAGAGATTGAGTAAATTGAATGAAAGCAATAAAAAGTGTATGAGCCTTAATATCTTATCAGGCAGTTCAGCACACTATGACAGTTTTGAAAGAGCTCCAGGGGATAGATTAGGAAAAGGCAAAGATCTTTTATTTTGTGTATCACAATCATTACACAATAAGTATACAATGAATGAAATTCGAAAAAAAATAAAAAGACATCCTTTCTGGATTAATGTACCCTTAGTTCAAGTAAAATATGTATGTAATCAATTATTGAAAGAGTACAGTTACAATGACATTTATGAAAATTGCCCAATCCTTTTATATCCATGGAATAAGATAAAAGATACACTGAAAATTTTCAATAAGCAACAGAGACAAAAGGACGTTCCATTAGCTACAGAAAATTTCAATTTGAAGATGATAAATAATTCCCAAAAACTTAGTCTAGTCTTATATTTGCTTGAGAAAAGGCATTACTTTACAGGAAATGGTGTTTGGACTGAAGAGAAACAAAAGAGTCATAGTTCATTAGAAGATGTTCCAACACTAGACGAACATAAAAATTCACTATAAAAATATTTATATAATTAGAAAATAAATTATTAAAATTCATTTAGATATATTTAGTTTTGGGTTTAATTCTTTTTTATCATCATATCATATCCTAGGTTTCTTTAGGCTCGTGAAATAAATTACAACCACTTTAAAAAAATATTCAAGGATGTGAACCATTTATTTCATATTAGAGAAGAGAGAGGCCTATGTCCAACAGTGGACGTGAAAGGCTGTTGATGATGATGATGATGATTTCATATTAGAAGTGGAAATACTATAAAAGAAATGTAATATTGAAAAAGTTTACACTAAAATTAAGATTTCAATCATATTTAAGTAATACTTTCTTTAAAAGCATGCTTCAAAATCTAGAATTAGCAAAAATAAATTTCAATACACTAAACAATTTGAATAATTTTTGGTATGAAGGCATGTGACACCCACCAAAGTAACATAGGATACTTTTTATCCTGGAAAATACTGTATTTCCGTGGGGATTGGTATATGTTATCAATGTGAGACAAATTCTGAATATTTGTTATGATTTCACACCTAAACCACTTTATCAATTGGGGTGATTTTTGGTAGGCATGGATAAAAAATGGACCTAAAAAAGTACATAGGCTATTTTATTTAAATTCAGTAAATACCATTGTGAAGAATTGAGAGATAATTTGTTAATTAACTTATTATTTATATGCAACCCAAAGCTGAAATCTATGCGGACGAAGTCGGGGCAAAAGCTAATACATATATTATATTATAGCTGCTTTATCAGACCAAAAATGAGAAAACAATGCAAATTTTAGGGTGTTTTGTTATATACATAACCAATAAATACATAACCAACAACATTTTTTACATGAACATAAAGTCTTTACTAATATATAGTATAAAACATATAACAGGTATGCATAATATTACTCAATGCCTTAGGGCAATGTAACATTGTAATGATAGAGATTAAAGTCAAAGGCAGGTAAACAGGTCACTTCAATTTAGGAAATCTAAACACAATGTGTACTACTGCTACAATTTAAGTGGATGTTTTTCAAATTCAGTATGGCAATCAGTTTTTAAATTCACATAATTAAATCTAGTATTCAAAGAGATCAGTACAAAATTTCCCATAACTCTTTTTATTTACAACTTAAATCTCTTTGTACTACATAACATCTAGTACCAAAAAATTCAGCATCATATGCATTCAGCACCTTTATATTCAAATATAATCTCAGCAACAAACGCTGAATAAAGAATGTTATTCACAATGTTATGTTTAATTTAATGTTATGACAGCCCCCGTGGCGCAGTTGGCTAGACACCAGCTTGCGAAACGAGAGGCCGCGGGTTCGATCCCCGCACCGAGACAAATGTTTGTGTGATCCACAAATATTTGTTTCGGGTCTGGGTGTTTGTGAGACCGAAAAAGTCTCTCGTAGTGTCTGATACCCACGACACAGGTCTTGTAACCTAGTGTGGGGTCAGAGCTATGTATGTGACTGTTGGGTGTATTTATTATTATTTATTTATTATTATTTTATTATGGTAATCATTTTATATTTGCATATATATAACTGAGTTAAATGAGTAGGACAAGTGTTCATGGAAAATAATCCAATTATGGCAATTCTTTAACAAATTTGTGAACATGTAACATATAATATTTTTTTAATTTTACATGAATTTGATTTTTCTTCATAGCACATTTGGAAAACATCCTTCACTGCAAGTTATTCAAAAGATACATTTATTTAAGACGCAGTTCTAATACCATTAATTAATTTTAATTCCTTCTACTCAAGATTTATTAGACTGAATATTTCTTATTACTACTGTAAATGTTTCTCTGAAGACAGATTTAATTCTTATTTATCTTTAGCATTTTGACCACAATTGTGCTCATGTTGGCAATAGCTTGAATTAATATGGTCAACAAGGGTAGCTTCTCATCAGTTATATTTGACTATGTAACAATATTGTTGTTTTGGACTATCTTGAATGATGTAAGTTTAGTAGCATTAAGCTCAATGCATCAGGACTCCTGATTCACAAAGATGTGTGTTGAGCTTGCATAAGTCATCTGAACAACTGAATGTTATCAAGGATTTGATAGTAATTTAGTCATCTACATTATTTTCACCCTTGGGGCATTATTTTAAATAATATAATAATATTATTTCTATTTTGATACCCTTTTTAACTTTCTTTATAACTTTTAAGGTGTGTAGTATCATCAATGGTTTAGTAAGTTATTCAAATAAACTGTCCTTTTTTCGTTGGTAAGAGAAGACAACAACCAATCACTAATGGGTGATTGTTTATGATTTATTTGTAGCTTCTACAAGTTAATCAAAATCTCCTTGATTTTTTACACTTCAAGAACTTGTAATTGATTTATTCAACAACTTTTAGTTAGTTATTTTATTTAGAGCACAATATAATGTATGCATCATCTTCATCCACCTGACCCCCTTTTGAGAAAAATATGGAATCATACATTATTGAATCATCACAAGATTCATCTAAACCTTCATCAGTTTGACAACCAATGCTTTTTGTCTTTTCTTCATCAGAGTCTTCTGTCCCTGTTTTTGTGGATGAAATTTTTGATTCACTCTCTTTTAACTTTGCTTCGCGAAGTTTTTGTCTCTTCCATCTTTCAAGCTTTTGCATAGATTTTTGGTGATCAACATTTGAACCAAAAAGTGTTGGTAGATATGATGGATGTGTGGGATGTTCTGATTTTGCATTTCCCACAAAATGAGCGCTGCATATAAATGCATATTTTGCTGGCTTCCAATCGTCTGAGTGTTTACTAAAACAGAAAAATTATACTAGGCATTTTCAGTCAAGAAATCATCATCATCAGAGAAATATGTTCCACAGCTGGGAGTGGACTACTTCTACCCTTTTTTATATTAATAAGAAATTAAAAATTTAAATATTATCCGCAATCATCATCATCATCGACAGCCCTTAATTCGTCCACTGCTGTATTCATAATATACGATTTAATATTATACATATATTAACTTACGCGTGTTTTTTTAATGCATCTATCCACTTCAGTCGTTTTTGTTGTAACCATGGCATAAGTGGATTGTCCGAAGGAAAGGAATAAAATTTAATCTCATTTTTTTTTGCACTTGTAATTTTATAATTGCTATTTTTACACTTTTTAACACAACAATATTTTCTCATTCTGGGTGCGATAACCCAATACTTCAATTTATTGTTTATTATTACAACTTCGTGTATACATCAAACCAATGTAGACAATAAATATACACCACAGAGCAAATAATAATGATGCTATCAAATGGGCCGAGGGTATAGAATAGATATAAACTACAATGAATGAATTGACGTAAGAATATTTTCTCTTGAAATCTTTATTAAAGAATTTTTAGAAAATTCTCTCTCGCTGGAAAAGTCGAACATCAGTACTTTTATATTTTATTTAATAATGGAATTATACCAATTAATTAATAACATGTGTATAATTTATTTATTTGGAGAAAGTCTGGGTATTTATTAAGAAACATACCTATAGGGGAAGGGGGGCATGATGGTGTTTCGAAGGAATACGGGGTACCGCATATATACAAACCTAGTATTTTTGTAATAGTGTTGTTTATTTTGATATGTTATGTTTTTATACGAATGCATTTGATAAATTATTATTGATCGTTTTTTTTTTCAAAGTTACCTTTTGAGGCATGATGGAGTAAGATGGAATGGATGGAGCAGAACGTGATCTCGACGTGAATTAATTTAAAATTTCCCGTGTTGAGTCAATTTACATTGTAATATTTCGGAACGTATTTTTATAACGTTAATTTTTTTACTTTACTGACTGCCTCGTGGTCTTGCGGTACAAGTATGTGCCGTGCGTGCGATCTAGAAGTCCTGGGTGCGATTCCCGGGTCGGGCAAAGTGTTATTAGGTTTTTCCATTACGAAATTCTCAGTAGCAGCACGGAATCTGGAAATATGCCCCGAAAACGGCAATAGGTTCGCCCCCTATTACGTGGGACTGAAACATACCTGG
This sequence comes from Cephonodes hylas, assembly GCA_030295005.1. Classification (NCBI taxonomy): domain Eukaryota; kingdom Metazoa; phylum Arthropoda; class Insecta; order Lepidoptera; family Sphingidae; genus Cephonodes; species Cephonodes hylas. The sequence continues at coordinate 7,846,847 of AP025363.1, read as the reverse complement.
CGAATTTTGGGTGCAGAAATGCATCTCTGCCTACCCCTTCGGGGAATATAGGCGTAAGGTATGTTTGTTTGTTTTCTTTTTCTTTACGATAGTAACGCTTCTAATATCGTAGTTCGTGTTCTGACCGCCACACTTTCAATAAATTTCGTACAGTTGTGTAGATACCGGTACGTAGTTTTTGTCTATCTGTGCTGTACGTCAACTATGACAACCTTTGATGCTAGGACGAGAATGAATTGACATTAGAATAATTTCCCTTGAAATCTTTATTAAGTAGGAAAATGGCGACTTTACTTCCTCGTTCACTTGGTCTTGCTGAATCAATCGTTATTAAAAATGGAAATAAGGTAAATATATGCTTATTATTTTTTTCCATAGTTAAATACAAGCATTGCTTTTAAATGTTCTCATATTTTACCATATTGCCGATGGTTTTAGTATAAGTGTCATATAATTAGATGTTTTTCGTAAAAATGGAAAAAAATTCCAATGTTTTTAATTTAGGTTATTTTATAAAGATACATTTATTCAACAGTCATTCACCTTGGTTACATTTTATTTATAAATTGACCTTGTCAATTTCAGTTCTAGAGTAACCTTACGTCACAGACATTGACTTTGGTTACTAAAGAAATTTTCATATTTAGTAGAAAAATATTATGTAAACTTTTCGTCGAAAGCTTACTTTATCGCAAGAAAATTGAGTAATCAGATTAGTACCTTTATACATAGCTATCATAACTTTATTCATATTATTTGTATATCTATATGAAGGTTAAATCAATCTATACCAAATTAACATCATATCCATACCTACTAATTATTTAATTAGGTACACACATATATTTTAATAATAGGTATGCTTATGGCAATAAGTATCAATTTAAAAATATGGCTTGTAACTTTGATGTCCTTTTAAAAAAGTTATTTATTTTAAATCAAACATAAATTTTGAATTGAATTGTGTCTATGATAAAATTAAAAAGAGATTCTATAATTGTATACTTTATTATTTGTGGTCTCTAATAAAACACATCTTTATTATATAAAACAGAAATAATATATTATAGCATGCCAGTGCTATAAAATTTGTTAAATTATACTATTTATATAAAAAATAAGCACATTTTAAATAATGGATATGGCAGAATTATTCTTATCAATTATGTTTGAGTATTTACAACTATAAATAAATGAAGGTAATACAAAATGTATTCTAACAGCTATTGGCAGCCACAGCAAACAACAACGTTCCTAGCAAACAACAAGTCCGTCATCTAAATGTACATGAGTATGTGAGTTACACACTCCTCAGGGACCATGGTATACCAGTGCCAAAATTCAATGTGGCCAAGACTAAGGAAGAGGCTGTCAAGTTTGCCAAAGATCTGAACACCAAGGACATTGTGTTGAAAGCACAGGTAATAATGGAGAAACATATTTTATAAATATTTAGAGTAATTGAGATAATTACAAGCAATTCAAGTTTTCCATAGGAACTTGATGTTTTTAGGAGGTAAACATGACTAAGATTATGCAATCATATGTATTTCATTAGTAAATAGATTTGTAATGTTTTTTGGCCTAGAATATGTTTCAATAAATAAATAAATAAATAAAAAATGACAATCTACTCTGGACTTGATTTGTAGCATAATTTGAAAGCTTGCCAAATAACAGTAGGTATGTCTAAACTATGATTTAAAGAACAAGTATTATATTTACTCAATCAAAGTAGTTAAGTTACATTTTAAAAATTTGGATCATGATCAATAAGTACCAGGAATGCTATTGTGTAATAAAAATAGATTTATGTATTCACATTAAATAAATTACATATTGATTATCAAGTCTGGTATCAAAGTAGAGAATTAGTTTTATTCTTCACTCAAGATAAATTGTTCCTGATATTCCATTTGATCAATAATATTAAAATATTTTATATACAAGTTGTGATGAATGTCATCTTGATAGTAAAGTGAATTGTCATGCTTACTAAATAATTAATGATCAATATATTTTTACATTCTACAGTCTTAAGATTTTGATACCCTGTTATACATTAATACATTTGTTATAAATGCAAAAAATATGTTTCTACATAGGTACTTGCTGGAGGTCGTGGTGTAGGCTCCTTTAAGAATGGCTTGAAGGGTGGTGTCCGAATGGTTAACACGTAAGTCTTATAAATTAAAATAAATAACACATATAACTTTGCATAACTCTCTTATTTTTCTTGTGTTAAATTACCTACTATGTTTTTTCCATTTATTTGCCATTTTTTTTACGTCTCAGACCAGTATTGTGTGTGTCTTTACAAATAAAGTTGGGGGTAAATTTTTAGGCCAACAAATATTTACTTTTGTGGACATCAAAACTCACAGCCATTCTAGTCCTAGAAGCTGGCTTGTTAAACTAGAGATAAAACCTGTTATCACTCTCTCTGGCCATTGTGATTGTATGATAACAACTATTGAAAAAGATCACATATTCTAAACTGCTAAGTCAGCAAATTTCTGTAAATTTGTTTCAAACACTATTATGCACCTAATTTTGTTATTAGTTTTCCTTGGCAGCTTGCATTATAGAAAAGGATTGTTTATTGTTTATATGCAATATAGCTGTTGCCCGCGACTTCGTCCGCGTAGACTACAGGGTTGAGTTAAGAAAGAAAATAAGTTATAGTCTATTTTACTCCTTAGAGTCCTATTTATACCCATACCAAAAATCATACTAATCGGTCAAATCATGTGAAAGCGTAACGCGCCGGCCGGCGCCTTTTACATAATTATTGTGCACTTGATGATTATATTTTTGAAACTGCGATATCTTCTAAGAAACTAATTGAAATCAAATGATGTAAAGGGCAAATTTCTTTTAAATTAAATACTTATACTAAATAACGCATTTATTTGGATAAGGATTCATATAATCTTTATAAAAATACCTTCACAAACAATGCTTTATTTTATAACAAATATATTTAGCATAAAAGAGGTTATAGTGAAGCAACCTTAAAAGTTAGATATATGCAACCGCTGACTTTTTTGTAGACATTATCAAGCTCTACAATTTTTCTCTAGGACTCAACTATATATCTCCCATGAGAAAGGCAGCGTTTGCAAAAAACGGTTTCGATCGCCCGTTTTTTCTCCGACTTACTTCACAGATCCTGCTACAACGAAAAAGTCTTATCATTTTTCGGACTAATATATAGCCTATGACACTCACAAATAACGTAGCTTTCTATTGGTAAAAGAATTTTCAAAATCGGTTCAGTAGATCCCGAGTTTACTTTCTACAACGTCACAAACATACAAACTCACAAACTTTACCTCTTTATAATATTGGTATAGATTATAATCAATTACCATAACTGGATTTGCATGAGAAATGAAATAGACAAATTTATGGGTATTTGTATTCTGTTGAGATATTGTTGAATATAAATTATTATCGACATTTAGCCAGTTTATTGGATTATGTAACACACTATCATGTGGAAACATAGTGTTTGAAAGAAAGTGCAGATATTGTAATGTTGGTAAATGTGGTTGGTTGTCAGGCCCGAGGCAGCTGGTGACATAGTGGGCAAGATGTTGAAGCAGTACCTGGTGACGAAGCAGACGGGCGCCGCCGGCCGCATCTGCAACATGGTGATGGTGACCGAGCGCAAGTTCCCGCGCCGCGAATACTACATTGCCGTCATGATGGAGCGAAGTTTTAACGTACGTACCTTATTATTCTAATCGATGATTAATCCCCAGGATATTAATCATCGTCTGTGTATTGGAAGGTTTAGGTATTATAGTTTAGGTATCTTACACGTTTGTTACAAAATTTCAAAATGTATTACATACTATATATCAAGTATCATGATTCTTCATCGCCACTGTCTCGATGATAACATTCGCAATGCTATCACGAAACCTGCTACAAGTATTGCGTTATTTGTACCCTGTTACATCAATAGTCTTGTTAATAAATTAAGGTCACATACGACTATTGTAATGGGCGGCGTGTTTTATAAATAGATCATGGTCGACTTCACTTAATTATGTCTTTGAAATAATATGAAATAAAATTGAACATATTTTGGATTGCATTGAATGAAAATTAAAAGAGCATTTTACTCTATGTTAGAACCATTTATGTGTGGTTAAATATATTTGTTACAGTAAATATTTTGTAAATGTCTTTTTCTAGGGTCCAGTTATAATCGCATCTTCCCAAGGTGGAGTCAATATTGAAGATGTGGCCGCCGACAACCCTGAAGCAATCATTTACGAGCCTATTGACATCAAGAAAGGAATAACAAATGAACAAGTGTGCCGCGTAGTAAACAAGGTATAGCTATTGCTTACAATGACCCAAAATAAATCGCTGACGCAGTTTATACGATAAAATGTATTTTTCTAAAATTTGGATTGTAGATTGGCCTGAACGAAGTAGCAAACGAAGCTGCCGACATGATCATGAAAATGTACGATCTGTTTCTGAAGAAAGACGCTTTGCTGATCGAAGTAAACCCTTACGCCGAGGATGCGCTCACCGGCAAATGTAATATATTGCATACATTTATATAACCAAGTATTTGAGTAGATCGTATGACGCGGTACGAGTAAAAAAACATTTTCTTATCTGACAACTTCAATAGATAATCTCGTCTGAAAAGTGTGACTGTACGAACAGTATCTGTGAATATATTACGCTTTATCTGATGCCAGATTTTATTTGCAATTCATAATCTCGGAACGTCCTATACGTCATATCAACATGTGTCTTTGTTTCAGTCTTTTGTTTGGATGCTAAATTCCGATTCGACGACAACGCTGAGTTTAGACAAAAAGAATTGTTCCAGTTGAGAGATGTAACGCAAGAAGATCCTAAAGAGATCGAAGCTGCCAAGTTCAATTTGAACTATGTTGCGCTTGACGGTACAATTTTCAACTATTTTTTGTGAAATGTATCAATGATTCGTCAGAGGATATTTATCTCTTGATCTCGTTTGGCAGGTAATATCGGGTGCATGGTGAACGGCGCCGGTTTGGCCATGGCCACCATGGATATCATCAAACTGAACGGTGGTGATCCAGCCAATTTCCTCGACGTGGGTGGCGGTGCTACTGCGCAAGCCGTATCGGTAAATACTAATAAGCAATCTATTTTATAAACTGACTAAAGAATGCGAGTGATACATAATTTTTCACGTTACAGGAAGCATTTAAAATCATCCTGTCGGACCCCAAAGTTTCGGCCATCCTCGTGAACATATTCGGCGGTATCATGCGATGCGACGTGATCGCCGAGGGCATCATCAACGCAGCCAAGAACCTCAACATTCAGATTCCTGTGATCGTGCGTCTGCAGGTAACTTGCCGTGTGTCACTGCGGAGGGGTGGGGATACGGTGGTGGTATAGAGTGTCGTGAAGCAGAGATGGCCTCGAGGTCTAGCGCGCGGTCGAAAATCACGACCGTCGCGGGTTCTAATCCCAGGCACACATCTCTGACATTGAATTATCATTTGCTTTAACTGTGAAGGAAAACATTGTGATGAAACCTGCACACCTAAAGGTTTTAGAAATTTCTTTGGTGTGTGGTCCGTCAACCCGCATTAGGCCGGCGTGGTGGACTATGGCCTAAACCCTCTCAATGGTAGAGGAGACCCGTGGCCAGCAGTTGGACGTATATGGGTTAGTGATGATGCAGTATGTTGAGTGAGTGGTGTGTTGCAGGGCACGAAGGTGAACGAGGCGCGCAAGCTGGTGGCGGAGTCGGGGCTGCGCATCGTGCCGCGCGACGACCTGGACGAGGCGGCGCAGCTCGTCGTGCAGCTCAGCGAGATCGTCGCGCTCGCCAAGAAGGCCGGCGTAGAGGTGCAGTTCGACATCCCCAGACTCATGATGGAAAAATAATCACACAGTATTCTAGCTCCTCCGAACAATTTCATCACGCTCCCGCTTTCGATTTAGCCACGAAAAATATTCGCCTCGTCTCGAATTTATTTTTGCTGATTTCTGCAATGTATTCTTATCATTGAACCTCGAAATAACTCTTGCATTGTACTCCATACAGACAGAAAAGATTGTACAAATATGTATTATACTGTAACGATTAGTAGTGTTTAGTTAAAAGATTTTGTGGTTAGATAGTAATAACTACATTTTGAGTTTGTAATTCACGAGTTACCAACTGTCCATAGCATAGTACTCGAGCGTACTTTATTTTATTATTCACTTTTAAAAATCATTCACTACTTATTTATTGACTTCATGTATTTTAGATTAAGTAAGCGTTAGTTGTTAATAGTTAAAATACCACCAGTATAAAATAATTACGCTGCATTCCATACTATATTGTTACAATGCAGCTTTAAGTCGTTTAACTATTTAATTATGCTTAAAATTGATACTAATCGTGTTTGCCAGATGAATTTACGTGAAGCTATAAGCTTTTGTAATTATATAATATGTATTATTAGTAATTGTATTAATGTGGATCGGTCTGTATCGACCGTACCTGAAGACGTGTATCAATGCAATAATCAAAGTAATTTGTACAATATGTACTATATTATGTATATCTTTCTTTGTATATAGCATATTTAAGTTCATTTATCTGTTGAAATCAGTAGTTATTTCTCAAACATTTGAAGTACAATATTGTGAATGTTTGCGTAACTCGACTAATATTGTTAGCACGTTATTTATTGGCTTCTTGTAATGGGTCATCCATTAAAATTATTTTAGATCTGTATTGTAGTTTTGTTTCATAAACTTCACTTCCCATTTTGACAATCTATTCGTTATATATTTAGTAGAATAAAGAATAAAACATATTATTTAATATGAAACATTTCGTCCGTAGCATATAATATGATAACTATTATTCAATATTTATTTACACTTGATCAATCTACTTCGTGACGAACTGTGTCGCATTTTACCATTTAGCGATATTTAGTTATGATACTAATGCTAAAAACACGAATCCGTCGTTGACGAATACGTCAACTTGTTATCAATTCTAGAAAAAGGCTGCACACACAAAGGTTTTCATGCCAAACTTATAACATAATATAATTTTCAGTTCACCGAAGTTAGTGTTATGAAAAATAATAAGTAGTTTATTCTATGATTAATCTTAGTTATTCGTAATTATTACATTTAGAAGATAGTTTCTAGTTAGTAATTAAGATAATAAGTAATTATTATGAACAAAGGAATCAGTTTTTCGAGGTTGCGTGTATTTTCCAATTAAATGTAGAAGGTAGCATCGGTACATAATCTGCCCAGTAACAGCTCTCCAAATGGAATTTCATATATTTATAAAACTATTATTGAAACGGAGTCTTCCTTATTAGATAAGCCAGATAGATAAACGTGACATATTCATAAATATGCCTTGTTCCGACGCAGTTATCAAGCTTATAAACAAATGTCTGAGTTCGATACTCGCACCAAAACATATATTTCCCACGTACTTTTTAATACAATAATAATTACGTGGGACTGATACATACCTGGCGAAATGTGGGTGCAGAAATGCATCTCTGCCTACCCCTTCGGGGAATATGGGCGTGAGATATGTTTTGTTCTACTTTTTAATACCCATGAAGAAAAGCTTTTCTGCACCCATTATTTTGCCAGGTTTGCATTTTAAGTCTCGAAAGTGTCTCTGTTTTTCGGGCACATTTTCCGTCCCTCTGTTGTGACTGAAATTTTGTTACGAAAAAAAACACTACCCAACTGATAGTTCTACACTAAAACTTCTTAGCCTTGTGCAGTTCACTATCCATTAGACCAACGTACATTATGCCTACCACATAACTTCTTTATTATGAAGAAAGCACGTGTCCAAATTTGGGACATATATATATGAGCTTACGTATTTATGTCCAGGTGAGTGTAGTGCGTTCCAAGTAGAGTTTCAACGGATCAAATACTAGCCCAGTTGCTGTGTAATGTACAAATAAGAAAAACTTGAAGTGGTGTTACTTTTGGTATTTCATACACGTTGGACTACTGAGCACGGGTCACATTTGAGAGGCTTTATGCCTATTCCGGGTTAACAGACTACACATAAAAGACATTTCTAAGAACTTTTTAGCAGTTGAATTATGCTGTAGGCAGAGGTGCGTTTCTACATTTAACATTATGCCGGGTATCTGTCCCACGTAATAGGGGGCGAGCCAAATGCCGTTTTCGGGCATATTTCCAGACTGTGTTTCTTTTGAAAAATTTATGACGGCAAAATCTACTGACATAGTGCTCGATATGGGAATCGGGTCCATTTCTATATAGCACGGCATATAATTGTTGATAGGCCACGGACCAGTCGTCTCGCTTTGCGTAATATTTTTTTTGGACGCATAATTATTTGTGTAAAATTGTCATACCTTGGAAAAAGAAATACATAGTCGTGTGACCTAATATAAAATTGCACGATTTCACAGGTATCAATCTCATATTCGAAATCCGGAGGTAAAGGCGGCAACCGTTGCAAGTGCAAATAGACAAAACTCCCGTGTCATACTCATTTCCGATATTTTATATTTTTATACTTTTGATTTTATTTATATTAAATTAATATCAAGTGTTCCGAAATATATTCAAATATATAAATTTAACTGTGTTATGATTATACAACTTGTATTTACTTCTAGAAGCACAAAGTTAAACAATTAATTTTGATAAAATTATTTTTAATAAAACTGTACATGATTATTACAAATAATTATATAATTTTCATATTATGTAACTACAATAGACTTATGAAATATTAAATGGACATGTTTACTATGAAGTGTAAATGGAAACAAGTACTAAATTAATTATATATATGTATATTATGAGTAATAAACTAATCATAATAAAAAAATAACTATGTTGTTCAAACAATTGCACTGAGACAGCATGAATAGAGCGACTTGAGAATCTTGTATATACTGTATGTACACTAAATGACTTCTTTGCTGGGAGTGGAGATACCTAACGCCTCTTCATATCCCACTTTTGTTTCATGTTTATCTGTAACAAATATATATTAGTGAACAACTATGTTAGAGTTGCTTTCCAGAAGCTCATAGAATAATTACTGTTGAAATGTGTTTAACCTTTCTTAGACTTCTTCTTTTTAGAATCCTTGCTCTTGGAATCTTTTTTAGATTTAAGTTTTTCAGTCTTTGACTCCTTCGGTCCACTTAACAACTCTCCGTCGGCGGGAATGTATTCTTTCGAAGATTTCTTTCCATTCGTTTCGTTTGTGTCGGCGATGATGAGATCGTCGCTTACGTCATTTTTAGGCACTTCGGCCAACATCAAGTCTGCGTCTTTGCGTCGCTTGGTTTTCTTGTCTTTTTTCTTCTTGATAACTTTTTCAGTTGATTCTTTCTCAGTTACTTTAGTTTTCTTTTTAGGTTTTTCTCCAAGCAGACCGGCGTTGGGCGATGGGTATTGATGTATTCTAGACGTGAGTAACTCGTCTTCGCGCAGTGGCCTGAAACATCCAAGGAAAACGTATGAAGTAACTAAGCTGAAAAATTGTAAATAAGTGAGGTTCTTAAGTTACAAAAAATTATCATATTTACAATATTTTTCCGAACATTCCATATGTTTTCATAGAAAATAATACTAAAATGTATCTAGTGGTTTCTGTGGAAGGAGGCGACTATCACGAACCACGGTGCGAACGCTGTAGTCGATAGTGACAGCGAGATTTGGGATACTTGCCAACTGCGCCTAACGACCACCGATCGTAGTTTAGCTAAACAGAAAAGTTCCAAGCGGCGAGTTAGAAGGCTGGAGAGTCCTGCTTGCCGCTTTCGGTCATCCTTAAGGTACTGGAGGGGCGGCTTAAGGAATTCCTCCTAATTAAAAAGTGTTGCGAATAACACCAGTCAACAGCAATTTTGTGCACGGGTTATATATAATTTATTTTTGCTGTTTTTATACCTAGGAATATGACTTAGAATAAAAATAGTCCTGAATTTGCTTTTATGAGTGGAAATTGGGCAAAATCAAACAATGAAAATACGCACAAAAATGACATACGAGACGATTTCTTAAAAAATAAATGCAAATATTTTTGATTTATGAACACATTTTTTTATGTCTGCCAAACCCATGCGCAAAAAAAAATGTTGACCAGTGTATGTGTGACATGAGACAGTATGTGTGTGTCCGCGTGGTACCGGTCGAGGTCGAGGTCGAGAGCGGCGTGCGGGTCGCCGAGCGCGTCGCCGGGGCGCGGCGCCGCCAGCGCGTCCTCGTCCGACAGCGCCGCGCCGTCCGGCAGCTCGCCGCCCGCGCACACCGACGGCCGACACGGGGCAGACCACTCCTCTGCAACACCACGCAATTATAACACACTCAATACCCACACTAGGTCACACTAGAGAGATTCAAATGGAATGTGATTAATTAAATAAATAATTACACCCAATAGTTCTGACCCCACACTAGAATCTTGTATTCTAGTTTCTTGTGCTGTAGTTATCAAAAACTACGAGAGACTTTTCGTCACAAACATAATCACCCAGTCTCGAAACATATTTTTGGATCACACAAAGTTTTGCGGGGACCGCATAAGCGGCGTTATGTTTCGCAAGCTAACGTTTAGCCTACTGCGCAAAAGGGCTGTTCAGGAAACCCTGGTTATTTACAAAACTAATCACATCTGACCGTGTCTTCGCTAACGTTAATATCAATTTTATCAATTAAGTTGACAAGAGTCAATTAACTGAATTAAGATTGATTAGCCAATCGAATTTCATTTTATAACAAAAAACGTAAGAGTAACGCCACCTGCTAAATAATTATTGTTTTGTATAGTAAATCTAAACAACGAATTGAAATGTCTAAAATCACCTTCACTCTCGGAATCAGAAGACACCTTCTCCTTTTTGCTTCTTCGCTTTTTCGAAGTTCGCTTCTCCTTCTTCTTTTTGCTTGTGCTCTCTCTTGACATTAAGTACTTATCAGATCTCTTGGCTGAAATAATTTATAAAAAAATAGTATTCAGAATATTTTAAGGCGTTTATTACTTGTTTCTATACAAAGTATAGGTATACAGGCAAATAATAGCTACGGTTTTGGCGTTAAAAAATCCCGCCAAAAAACATTACGTCTTCCTAACACAACCATTGGTATTAAATATGGTTGTTAAGAAATCGTCATTTTTTTAATATTTTGTCGGAACTTTTTTTACCGCCAATGGGTTTGTATTTTGAAATCACCTTAGCTTTTACCTGCCTTAGTTTTCGATCACGGCCTTTATACACGTATAAAAATAAACAAGGATTTATAAAAAAAAACCGTCTTACTGTGTAATTGTAGTGGGACTTCGAGTGCGATCTCTGCGACTGGTATGTCGTCCTGTTGGTAGGACCGCGGCGAGTCGTCCTTCAAGTAGTGCGGGTTGTTCGCCTGCTCCTGCCGACGAGCTTCTCGCAACTGAAATAGGAGTTAATCAGCACTATTTTTACAATTTTTGCAAAGGTTTAAGGGAGAACTGACATTGGCACGAAACTCTTTGGGTTGCGAGGAGTAAGGCTCAGGGAAGCATGATGGGTTAGTCGAAACAATGACTGCACCATGGTAGGTAAGTGAGCGATAGTGATTTTGGTAGTCTTTGAGGTTAAAGAGTGGATCAAAATAAAGGTTTCTTCATCTACACGATCTATCACTTTTTGTATGATTAATTCATTTCAATTCATTGACACGTTTTGATTGTGGTTTTTATCCGATTGTCACAGTTCACATGTCCTAATTTTGGGAACATTCCCCCTCTACGATTGGGAAGGATTGGCCCACTATTCCGCGTTTTCAGTCGGCGACCCATGAGTCAATAGAAGTAAAGTATAAACAAAAGCAAGAGCATACCATTTGCAGTTCCTCCGGCGTGAACTGCGCAGTGGGCCGGGCGTCCTGTTGCGGCGTCGTGAACAGCGCCGGGGCTTCGCCCTCCTCCTCCGAGCTGGAGCTTTCCGACGACCAGTGGTCGCGGGACAACCACTGCTCCAGGTTCAGACTAGGAATCATACACTAAATATTACAAATTTGCAAACAAAATCTACCTGATTTATTTGCTCATAAAATTCGCCTATGATCTCAATGTGAGCGTTATGTAAATCAATTTATTACAAAATACTTTAATTTTTAAGGTATAACTATTTATTTTTTAACTGTATTTCAAGTGGACCACTATTGTAAATCTATAAAATAATACACATATCATCACTCATGGATTGTTTAGCTTTTCTCCCTTATTTCTTAAAATATATCAATATAGGTATCGTAATGTCCACTTACTCTGCAGGCATAGGTACTTTCTTCTGCGCCTTGGGTGCAACCGGTTTCAGCTCTCCTTCGAACAACTCGGCGAGCTCCTCAATGAGTCCACCACTAAAGCCCGGACTTGTTTTCTCCATATCATTATCACTCTCATTTTTCTCTTCAGGGTTCTCTATCTCTAGTCCATTGCTGTAAGGTGATACTTATATTATTTTTATAAAATTTAATTAATGTGTAAGATCGCTTGGGAAATTGGGATTCTTGAAAAAATTTCATCAAAGGGTCAATTTAAGAAAAATATACACTCAAATATTCTATAAGCACAACTGTTGCAGTAATCAGCTACAGTAGTTTTACTTTTAAAAATCGACCTATCAATGCTTATAGAGCTATTTAAAACTACGTGTATCTCTTTCTAACAAAGGTAATATGAATTTTTATACTATTATAATTCCAAAAAGGTTTTATTGCGTTAGCGTGCCTCTGTTGGTGTTCGACGAGTAGTTGTGTTGGTTGCGTGTCGTGGTGACCGGGCTCCAGCGCGTTGAGCAGCAGCGCGAGCAGCGCGGCCGCGTTGTGCGCGCGCTCCTGCACCTCCATGTCCTCGCTGCACAGCAGCTGCCGCATGCCCGACAGGCACTCGCGAGTTATCTGACAACACATATATTATGTCTTGTTAGTATAACTTACTTACGTCTAAGCTAACTATATACCTACGTTTTTTTTTCACGGTAAACTATGGTTACGAAAAATGATAGCAAGTGTTCGTTACCGCATCATTATACAACGGCCGTGTGGCTATTTAGCAATTTTTCTTGTTTTGTTTGTAATTATCAGTATATTTTACATGATTTGGTTAGATAGCTATTTTTAAAAGAAAATGTAAAAAAAAAATGAAAACCTCCATGTGAAAGCCAAAAAATGAGATGGAAAATTTTGTAGTATGTAAATTTGAGAGTAACGTACGGAGATGGCAGCTTCAATGTCTCCGCGCTTCTCGTACTGCAGCAGCAGCTTGGCGGTGAGCTTGAAGGCGGCGTGCACGCACACGGCGCGCGCGCGCATCTGCGCCCCGCCCACTCCCGCGCACACCATCAGCGGACTCACCGACTGACGCATCACCTCCTCCTCTCTGGTACACGCAACAGTGTCAGCACGTATATTTTCCTTAAGGATTAATTATTTTATTTGTTGTATTGAACTAAAGTAAACATTTACTTATATATCAAGACATTTATCTCGCTGGCCCTGACGTAAGGAATGACGAGCGAGCATGACAAGTGATAAATTATTTGATGTTGGCAATGTTTACTGTATATGAAGTAGTGTGTACTGACTGGCAGTACTCGGCGAGCACGTATGCGGCGGCGTAGAGCACCTCCCTGGAGGCGGGGCCGGGCGGCGCGGCGGCGGCGCGCGCACACAGCGCCGCACACTCGCGCGCCGCGAACGCACGCACCTCCGCCACGCGCGCGCCCACCTCCGTCACCTGCGCCGCCAGGATACAACCTGCGCATGCAGACAACGCACTCGAATCACACATTCTTGCAGCCATATAAAAAAGAAACTCATTCTAGATTTAACAAAAAAAAAAAAATATCGATTCTCCAGGTCAATTCATCACGTTAGAACATTTTGGGATGAAAAATCTTTCCAAGACTTTTAGTTTAATATTGATACGTATTCGATTAAAAGACATAAATGTTATTACGCATTAACCCTTTATAGCCCCTGGTGACATTTCTGTAACAAACCCAAAAAGTCTCTATAAAATTTAAACTAAACGTTTAAGATTTGTCAAATCAATATCAATATATTCTTAAATAACACACCGAACATTTTAGCATCAAATATAAATCATAAGTAGTGTAACTTGCTCCCTTTTTGGGTTTGAATTTCGTGTTTTGATGAAAATGCCATGTTTGAACTTGCAAAAAGTTTAAAATTTGTAAAAAAATACTAAAAGTATATAAAATTGTATAATTTTCGTTGATACCCGTAGGTAAGTAAATGATTTGGTTTATATATCGTTACCAATTCATACTTTTGATTTTTTATATGTAAAAAGTAACTTTTTATGTTTGTTACATTTCTGTTACATTGGGTGACAATGGCATAAAAAATACAACTAATGTATATCCATATATTGATGATTTTTTTCTCCTATTTTTTAAGATAGGGGTAGTACTTACACAAAAATTTGATCTATAATATAAGCCTTAAATAGGACTTCTAGTGGAGTTCTATTCGAGGTATACCTTTGTGTGGATGAATAGATTTGCTACACTAAGAGAAGAGACAATTTAAATAGATATATGCCTATAAAAATAACACAATTGGCGTTAAAAGTTTTATGTACTGAGCGTAGTTTCAAGTTTTGTCTATAATATTGAACCTGAAACAGGAACTGAAAGAGTTTTGCTCCTGGTAGAATAAAAAAGGAGCATCTTGAAACGTCGTATTTAGAATGACGCGGGCATACCAAGACATCAGAAATAACATATATATTTGGATAATAACTTTACTTCCGTGGTTTGAAACTTTACTGGAGTACGTAGCAGAAGTGGATATATCTTGGACTTGGGGAGTCCTGGGACCGTACGGAATAATCTCGTTCCAGATTGCAAACTACCCCCTGACGAGGATGTAATAAAAAGTAATGTAGATTTTCTGTTGATTACGTAGCATATATGGACGCAATTTATGTGTCAACATTTATATGAAAAGACAACAAACTTGTCACGCTTCTCTCAATTTTTGCTGGTGAGTGGTCGAAGGTCCAAGTCGTTACGATAAGGCCAATAGAAGTACATTAACATTGATCGGTCTCATATCGTCGAAGAATGTAGTGGGTATATTGGAGGTGTAGATTTTATTAACAGCATTATGGGTGCTTCTAGTATTATGACACGAATTAAAAGACGCCAGGTTTGGATGTTTTACCAATTATTAGACCTGACCATGGCCAGTTCTTGGCTGATGTATGTGAGAGTAAGGCAGACTAAACTATGCAATGACAAACAAATGTCTTCAGCAGATTTTCAACTTGAAATTGGAGACTTTATGTAAGTTTTGCTTGAATCCTAATGTCCAACAGCGAAGATTAATTGAAAATAAAATACAAGCCAAAATCACAAGAGTCCGGCGCAACATGTCCCCCCATTGGCGGTGGGGCAGTATCAAATTGGCTACTGACCGAATTCTTCTTCTTCTTCTTCATCAACCCATATACGCCCACTGCTGAGCACGGGTCTCCTCTACCATTGAGAGGGTTTAGGCCATAGTCCGCCACGCTGGCCTAGTGCGGGTTGGCGGACTACACACCTAAGAAATTCCTAAGAACTCTTAGGTGTGCAGGTTTTATCACGATGTTTTCCTTCACCGTTAAAGCAAGTGATAATTCAATGTGAATACACACATAACTTCGAAAAGTCAGAGGTGTGTGCCTGGGGTTCGAACCCGCGACCGCCGAGATTCTCGACCGCGCGCCCAAACCTCGAGGCCATCACTGCTTTGAATGCTGCTGACCGAATTAGGTTTGAAAATCATTTGGCCCAAGTTTCTTCGGTGTCCTGATGTAGCACAAACAATTTTTAAAAAGTTGGGAATAGTAGTTGTTACAAAAAACAAAATAAATCTGTTAGATCCCTCCATACTACGTTAAAACATTTTCTTCCAGTTTAACCCAATGTGACAGTAATGTCACAAACCCTAAAAGATCCAATACATACGGAATAAAAAATATTTTTGAATTTCCACGAAACACGTGTTTTTTTATTTGTTCAAGCCTATCATATACTAAAGTATTATAATTTTTTATGATCTTGGGCTACGAAGGGTTAACATATTATACTGAAAGTAATGTGTAAGTGACTGGTATTTAAAAGGCAGCGATTTGAACAACATAGATCGTGGAGACCGTATCGAATTCTTTTAGCTTAAATTATCTCCAAATGAAATTTCCAAATTAACCCAGAACAAGGATACAAAAACAGTGTACAGTTACCGTGTTTGGCGCTGGTCTCCATCTCGGTGAGGTCTGCGAGCACGGTGATGTACCACTCGAAGTCGACGACGTGCTGGTAGTTGTTCTGCGCGCAGATCTCCACCATGCGCGTGAGCAGCTCGTCGCGGTACAGCGTGCCCTCCGCGCGCTCCATGTGCACCATCAGCTTCTTCACGATCTCCATCAGATTCTTCTTCGATACCTAATGTACGCGATCACAACACTTTATTACCCATACTTTATTGTATAAGAATGTTGTTGTCGTCAAAGGCCTATAATAATTGCGACGTACTTTCGAATACAGTTATTACTTCGAACATCATTAACAAACGATGTTCTTTGAAAAATATTTTTTTTTAGTTCTTTGAAAAAAATAAAAATAAATTATTCATATAAAAAGCTGCCTTTCGAGACAAGACGGTCGATGGTTTAGTTAGCTACGTATAAATGTCCTATTAATATTTTTTAGGACAGGATATCCATTATAAAGTTTGTTTCTGCAAATGCATCAACAATACAGAAGAAATCCGAATTATGAAAATAACGATGACAAAATTCTCTCACTTTTTCATTGGAACTTAAACTATATTCCTATTCGTTTCATATTAAAAATACCTATTTTTATGATTCATATCAACGAATTATTTATCAAGTGAAAGCGTGGGTATTTATTAATTGTAAGCTACTCGCATTTTGTTAGTAAGAAAACTACTAAACCTGTATATGGAAAACTATTGTAACATTATTAGGAAGATGTTTTCCTTACCATTCCGTACAGCAGCCCAAGCGCTCTCAATCGGATGGACTCGTCCTTATCGTCGAGACAGGCGAGCACGAGGTCCTTGTGGGCTTGCACTGACTTCGGATGCGACTTCAATATCCGCGACATCGCCAACAACCCCAGGTATTTCACTTGTGACAAAGAAAAAACAAAATTATTGAGTAAAATATCCCATTGCTGGGCACGGGTCTTCTTTATAACTTAGAACGGTGATCGGCAACCCGTCGCCCGCGGGCCGCATGCGGCCCACAGACTTCTTACTTAAGGCCTGTGTTTTGAAAATAAGTTAAAATATTACAAGTGAAGCCCGCCCGCATTTATTTGAGCATTTTTGGCTCTTGTCTGCCAGAAGGTTGCGGACCACTGACTTAAAGGTTTTAGGCCTCAGTCTACCACGCTGATCTGTGGGTTTACGGATTGCAAATCTTAGCAATTCCTAAGAATTTTTATAAAAATAATTCATTGTGAATACACATTACTTCGAAAAGTAGGAGGTATCTAATGTTAGAACCAGCGACTGTCAAGATTCTCGCCCACATGCCTAAATCTCGAGGCTTTTACTTCTTTCATTTCATAGTTTACAAGGAATAAGCCGTAATTTTGACTGTCTCGTGGTCTCGCGTCCCAAGAGTGTGGTACGCAATCTAGAAGTCTTAAGTTCTACGCCGGGTCCGACAGTATCAGTGAGTTTCTCTATTAGGGAATTCTCAGTAGCAGCACGGAGCAATATGAAAATAAACACGCCCCCTATTGCGTGGAACGAAAACATACTAAGGAAAATGGGAGTGCAGAAATGCACCTTAGCCATTTTTTAGCGTCCCTAATCCACAGGGAGGTATAAATAAATAAATAAATACCCAACAGTCACATACGTAGTCCTGACCCCACACTAAGATACGAATCTTGTGTCGTGGGTATCAGAAACTACGAAAGAGTTTTTCGGTCTCACAAACACATATTTGTGGATCACACAAACATTTGTCTCGGTGCGGGGATTGAACCCGCGGCCGCTCGTTTCGCAAGCTGGTGTCTAGCCAACTGCGCTACGGGGCTGTCATATGCACCTCTACCATAATACTTTGAGGGAGTAAAGGCATTAGTGTACAGTGTATTAGTGTGTCATCACCTTCTTTTTAATTTAAAATGTAATATTTGCTTTGTGAACTAAAGTGTACGTAAAAAAAATATTTGCTTTACACGCAATTTCATATAACAGATCCGTAACCAAAACATGTATAATTCTTAGTAATCTTAATAAAATGCTATCAAATAACCGCATAGGGGGTAACTCTATATTTCATGTTTTTTTCTTTGCCGTCGCTTAGTTAAATGACATCGAAGCAGGAAACGTATCCCGTTTGACATTTATACGAGTTCTTGAAAGACGATAACATCATTACCGATTTAAAAATTATGCAACAACACAGTAAAATATCCCGCTTATCTATGTATTTATTATAATTCAAATTGACTATGTATTTGTAAACCTGTTGCCGAGGCAAACTTAAACCGCTACTCACGTCGCCCGTTTATTTAGATTATGAGAAATATGTGATAAGAATTGAAAATAGTCTGTGTTTGCCATATGTTTTCCCTCAAGGTCAATAATTTTCCATTTATTTTTATACCCGAACTTGATCTTATAAGCTGAAATATAATTTTATCAATATGGAGAGGGGGCGTAGACATAATGATGTCTGTTATATCTAATGAGGTACGCTACAAATATTGCACAAGCTTACGCAAACTGGTCTCGTCACAGTTACTAGACGTTTGAGATAAATGTACACAGCGGTAACATGTTCAAGTCTGTATCAATATTGTTTCAATTTAAACGGATCACAGTTAATGTTGGCAGTTGTCATTTTCCTACTGTTTTGAAGTCTCATTTGTTTGATTTACTTACGCGATAAACGCATTCGTAAACCACCTTAGATCCGACAAGATTTTTATAATATTAAATAGACATAGACGATGTAAATATTTTAAAATGTTATACATATGTTTACTCCAACCTAGGTACTAGTTAACTTTTTGACGTCATTTGTAATGATAACGGCATCCAGATCTACGTCATTATGGTATGAGTGACGTATATGGAAAAGTCTAGTGATACTAGTGAGCCTTTAAGACTTTATCTGACTTTAAAAATGTATGACGTTAAAAATGTGTGGCTAAAGGTAACTATTGAGAGCTCCGTGGCACCGTTGTTTAAACATCATCTTCCGAAACGTCGTAAATCTTTACTCAGAAAAAACAATGAAATGCACAAATATTGTGTTTTGTGACAGTAAAAACGTCTATCGATGTTTCGGATACCCACAGAAACCTGTACCTCAGCATGGAGTCAGAACTATGTATGTATGTTGTGTGTGTTAACTCATTACAGATTTCCTTTAAGGGCCTACTATTTCAAGGAAGCATTCATTAATTCATCGGATAAATAAATAATTTAAATTTCATTTGACGCGAGAAAGCTGTAATTCTAACTTTAAACAAACAAACAAATCAAAAAAGGTTTTAATCAAAAGGATTGAATAGCATGTATTTAGTAGTTGGCATGCAACTTACGGTTCTGGTCGCTGTCCTCTATGAGTATTCTGAGTTTCTGCACGCACAGCTGCACGGAGGCGGCGTGTCCCGGCATGCCGCTGCTGATGCTGATCAGCACCGCGATCACCGTGTTGATGCACTCGTACAGCAGGGACATCGCCGAAGTACTGCCCCACACACATACACACTTACGTATCTCATACAACTTGCACCAGCGCACAATTAAACAACAAACACCACTAATACAGAAAGTACGTGCGATTGCTATATTTGAATAAAATTTTGGAAAATACGGTGCATACATTAAAAGTGTAAACCAAGAAATATATTCTAAGAAAACTAACTAATTATCATTTTAATTAAAGGTTTATTTATAAACTAGTAAGGATATAAATGAACTACTATCTACTAAGAAAAAAGCATAAACTAGTGTTATAGACCCATGGTCGATGATGAAACCAAGCTAAAATAACTAAAAATAGTCAAAATAAGCAGTGAAAGCGATCCACTTTAATTACTAAACCTGAAACATGACCATGATGTATAAACCATTGAAGTCGAATGCCCTAAAACATTCTATAACTAGATAGTAGACAGGCAAAACTTAATATCGACAGCATATTACTATATAAAAAAATACTAGAACATGACTCATTTTGTCCGTGCTAGGGACACTAGTAATATAAAAAAGATCCTAATGGTCACCCACATAACTAACTCACCTATGTATTAAATTAGTTAATGGTTCTATCAGTTTCTTGCCAAGCCGAGGCTCTAATGGGGTTAAGGCACCAAACTGCAACAAACACAATGACACTACATAAGACTAGCTTATGTGGGAGCAACCAAGAACTGAACAATGTGATGCTAATCATGTCATTGTACAAGTGTCTCTCAATACCCGGGAATATGTTCCTGTATTGTTTTGTTTAGCGGCGAAAATAATACAAAAACTGTGAACTTTATGTGCCAATTCATAAGTGTTTCTGTGTCAATTATCAGGAATACAGCAAACTGCAATTCTATAGTAGGTTTTTTAAACCATAATTAGCCACATATTTTATAATTCATTGATATCGTAAGACACGAGATGTAGTGATATAAAAATATTAAAAAATCCAAGAATTGCAATTATTTTATATCCCGTGGTGTTAACTTGGTAACAATGTGGCGTATTTGCTATAATGTATATAATTTTTAATGGTGGGGTGTGGTGAATGAAACTAGCGGTTCGGTAACGCGCTGTATTTCTTTCTATTAGTACCTGCAAATGAGATCTATCAGGCTTTGAGTTATTTTCCTTCCAATATCTGGTTCATACTGTGTCATTAAACCAAACTGTGAAGAATCACAAATTGTGTGAGTTCAAGAAATGTATACCAAGTTGCAACAATTTCTTTGTTTTTATTCCCTATGTTTACAATAAGAGGATTAGAAAAAAAAACATTATTTCCAAAATAATTATTATCAAATGATAAATTAAAATTAAATATTTTCCACCTTGGATACCAACATGTTTAAATTAACTTATAAATTTCCTCAATCCTGTAACATTTTTCCGTTTAACTGGTTACCTGTATCAACCACATTTATAAACTGTTCAGATATTATAGGGAAGGTTGTTTGAAGAGAATTGTACATACCAGTTTAATGATTTTTATGAGCATCCAGTTGTTAGTTGAGGTAGTCATCAATTTAAAAAAGACAGGAGCTAAAGAGAGATAGTTTTTAGGATTCTTCCGAGCTAATTCACATACAACATTTACGGCTGCTGATTGCACACCTACAAAAGAAAAATAATTAACTTTTTTTCTGAAGATCTAATCATTGAACACCTCTCAACAAAAATTTGATATGATTGTTTGAAAACCTAAATCTTGGCTATGCCGGTAAGATTACATTATCAATGGTAATAATATTAACTGCCAATGGTTAAACTTGTAAATAAAACAACTCACAATTATAGTACAAAGTGGGCTTAAAATAAAATGTAAAAATACTATATGTTTATTAAATGTTACTCTAACAATATTTAAAGCTTATGTTTCTTATAATACAATTACTAAAAACTGCTTCAACACAATTTCATATCATTATAGCTGCTTGAAGTCTTATAGAATGTTTGCTTACCAGGGTCAGGATCTTCTAATTTCTCTTTTAATTTGGGGAATGCAGGCCGCAAGGCTTCAGGATACCTCAGAAAGACTTTATACATCATTAATACAGCCTTCATTCTCAAATATGGTTTAGTAGAACTCATCTATAAAGGCATAAAAACAATTGTATTTATACATACCAAAACTTATTTCAACAAACAATTTTATGCATGTCTAAAAAGCCTAAATTGATTTCGTAAAAGATTGCTTTGGATGATAATGAGAACATGCAGGATACTAATCAAATAAAATGATAAACTAGAGCATCACAATATGTCTAGGTCAATCCCATTAGAATAATCCATCACAGAATTTATTTTTATTTGCATTAAGCACTGCAGCCTTATCTTTTAGCATGTGGATTAATATTGTACATATATTTAATAATTATTAAGTAACATATTAAGTTTGGTACTTCCCAAATGGGTAAGACCCATTGAGATATTGCTGCTAATAAAAAGTTTTAATTATTAACATTAGCAACCCTATTAAAAATATGAGTTTAACAATGCTAAAAATGGTGATGTCAAACAAGATAAAATAATAACATTGATAATAAACAGGAAACCACCATAAATTTTAAAACATGAACTATATTAATTCATATACATTTAATTTGTATCTATAAATGAATTGCAACATAAAGTACTTACCAGTGTCATAATGTCATTTGCCAAATCTCTTGCTAAGTCATGGGATATGAAACAACTAAGACCACTCAGTGCCAGGCCAGCCTCATATTGGTTTTGAGCATTAAGATCTTTTCGGATCATATTTGTGGTGAGCATGAGCAATTCTGAATCTGCATGGAATGATTGGCTTGCAGCTAAGTAGCCAATTCTTTTATACGTAAATTTATTTGAGCTCATTACTTCTATGATATTGAATATAGCCCATGATATATCATATCCCAACATTTGTAGCTAAAACATTGTAAAATATAAATATAATCAACAATTAAACTTTCTACTGGTTATGGGTCTCCACAAGAGTTACTGAAATTAAAATTTTTCTCAAATGAGACTTTTTCATATGTATGAAAAAATATCATTAATAGAATTGACAGTAGTAGAGGAGGCCTATGCTCTGCAGAGATACATAAAGTGGTGCTGATGATGATAAAAGAGAGATGGAAACTAGGTCATAAACACCAGCCAGATACATAAACTCTAAAATTAATCAGTACTATTTTTGTATAACTATTAACCTAGTCATTATTTGGGCTAATTTTGTTTTAATCATCATAATCACTTTCAACCCACACATGTTCCATCAGGCATTTTTTTATGATTGGCAGGGGATAGTCACACTTTTAAACTTAATTAATTAACAAATTATTCATGTTCTTTTGTGCAATTTAGCCCTCTTAATTTAATTTAATAATAATTTTATAATCTTACATATGTCAGTTTTGCAACAGCATTAGACTTAACAGCAATATTATCTTGTCTTAACTCAACCTTTATCTCTTCCATACACTGGGCTATGTACTTTGCCTAAAAAGAAATTACAGTAAATATACTTTAATAAAGTCTTTTACACTTTTTAATTGCATACACAACTACAAAGCATACTGGATAATTTTGCACATTGCAGCATGGCAGATATTTGTCTATTTTTAAACAAAACAAAATATATTGAATAATCTTTACCTGTATAGCATAATACTATTCTTAGTCACAAATATTAATTTTTAATAACACTAATCATCCAGAAATGTATTTTATCTTAACTGTTTGTTAATGTGATAACAATTTGTTTACAGATAATTATATATGTTTAGAAGTCAAACAAGTTCTGGACTTGAAATATTTAATTTTCTGTTGATGTTTTGTTTATTTTATTTTTCAATAAAATATTGCAGATTAATTTTAAAAAGTCAGAGACCTCTGCTCACTATTCATTCATTTCTTTAGATCTTGTTAAGAAGAGCTAATTATTGTGTAGTTCTCTAATAAACAAATTTATGTATGAGGGAATAATTTATTTTTTAAAAGCATCTAATTTTTTGAGCTTTAATGACTGCTGTGATAATTAATGAATATCCTTACATATTTAGTTCTATCTGAATTTAGGTACAAAACATAATGTTCGCATGTAGCATATTTGGTTTTAATTCCTGTATTATCATATTTTTTCGCATCCCCTCTCCGGGTCCGATGCTCTCATTACATAGATATTACACGATTTATGTGGCACTATCTTAAGATTTTGAAAAGCATTAAAAGAATTCAAACATTCCCAAACATACATTCTAATTAAAAGTAGAAGATTAGGCAAAGACTAAAACTGTTAATATGTTAATAAATACCTCATTATCTTTGTTATTTCTGATACCACGGACCAAATCCGTAAGGTTTTTATCGAACATCCTCTCAAAGTTCCCTTTAACTTTTTTTAAAGCCATGTTGATGTTCTCAATTCCGTAACCATTAATTAATCTGTTTAGATTAAAAATTGAGAAAAATCAAAGAAACATGTTAACAAAACTATAAAATTGAAATTCTCTAGTATCTACGTCAATGAAGCTGACAATTTGACGTTTGCATTGACAGTTAGTAAGAGAGTCAAGCCCAAAAATATTATATCACAAAGAACAATTTAGTTTAAAGGTTTTAAGATAAAATTTTATTTGTGGTTTGATGTCTACTTTATTGAAAACTGAAACTATAATGTATCTAATGGTAATTTGTTATAGGTATTTCTATGGGCAAATAATTACCTAAACTATTGAGCATATATGAGAAAAAAAATTGTTAAACCTATTTTCTTGAAACATTTCATTCAAGTTTATTTGTTGTAAATATTCATTAAACATTAAATTTAGTTCAATAAACGAAAAGCTATGATTTTTAAACGTTTATCAATGTCACTGACACTGACACTTGACAGCTCTGCTGTGTTCTGCTGATTATCAGTGTTGTAAAATGTGAATTGTTTTTAATTTACTACTTATACTTACTAGCAAACACGGTTATTCTGACTTTTGTACTGCTTACAAGCTCCAAATTGTATGAATTAATATATTTGCTCATTCGTGCTCTATCACACGTATGTCGTTTATTAATTAGACAAGAATTGGTTGATATAAAAATGATTATATTCCTAACAGAGCTACAAAAGCAGCATTTAAGTTTGCTACATGAACATTCCATTCAAGGTAGAAACTAACATATTAAAAACTTTACGGTTATTACTTTTTATAATGCAAGACATGTTTTGACACATTAATATTTTTCTTACAGTGTTGATAGATTTTTGTAAACTTGCACTAGATTATTTGAATAATGGAGCTAATCACAAAAAATACACTATTGCGGCAGGTATGAATATCATGAAATTTTGTCATCTAAATTTTTATTCATTTTCAATATTGTAAGGATTTAAAATACTTATAATTTCAGAAAAACTTAGTATGAGTTTGACAGACATTCAGAATTTGGTCCATGCCTTAGTTCACCTTGTTGTTGAGGGATGTGAGCATAATGTAAGTATTGGCATATTTTGGTAATAACCAAGACATACTATGTATGATTTATAAGTTGTTTAGGTTACTCATTTAGGAGTATAATGGCTACCAGCTATCTTTGTTATTTTTATTGAAAATATTTATTGCATATTTGATCTGAGATTTTTTTTTGCTGTCAAAATAATATAATACTGATATTTCATGTTCAACATATTAAAAATTATACTAATGTAGGTAACAAATAAATTTAAAATGTTATGCAGTTGTCAGAAGCAGATTTCAAGTCATCTCTAGCTATAGCTGGGTTTTCTGATGAACAACAGGAAGTCCTATTGAAGTTTTATATTGCCAAAAAAGTTGAACTATCAGAAGCACTGTATTTGATAAAACAGAAAGACCCAACATATCAGGATTTTACCTGGAGGTTTGAAGTACAGGTATGTAGCAGTGGCGTGCCTAGAGTGTCAAACTAAGGCAAGCCCAAATGTTTATTTAGTAGCAGCATATTTTTTTCGGTACGTAGGACTAATAAATACCTACCGGTTGGTACTCACATTCACGTTTATAGCGTTATTTTATAAATAAACAAACATTAAGTTCGTTATTCGGAACTATGTAAGGCAAGTCGGGCTTTCGGGCTTCTATGGAAGTATCGCCACTGGTATGTAGGGATAATGTGCATGCAAATATTTCTTAATAATAAATAATAGTCTGATATTAATAATATATATAATATATTAATAGCCAATTGGTTGTTTGGCCAATGTAGATTCAAAAGGCAAGTGTTATTAGACATGGCACACATTGTAAGACATATTCTAATTCTTGGTTCCTAACCAATGTTGCCTAAGGTCTTTACCCACAACATTGGAGAGTGTTTATTTTTATTTATTTAAGAACACAAATAAAAATATTTTTAGATATTGTATACTTACAGAAATATTAATCAATATCTTAGTGCTATTCAAGTTAGTAAATTATCAGTTAATGGTAAAAAAATATTAGTTTTTTTTTCATTTCAAGAATTGTATGAATAAAGTCGCTTAAAGTTAACTAATCTCATTCTTCCAGGTAGCTTCTAAGACTCAGAAAGAAGAAGTGAAACCAATAGCAACATTAGACTTTGTAACTATGATACCAAAACAATTTGGTGAATTCAAAGAAGACAAGAAGGAAGATAGATCACTAAAATCATTAATAAATACCAGTATTCAAGATTCAAAAGCAGCAAGTCATTGCCAACATATAATTAGCCACAATATGCTACAGTGTGATATACCAAACTTAGTCCACCTCACAAATAAACTAGAGCAAGCTCTTAAGGAATCAAAGAGTCAACATGTTAGAAAAGTGCAAAGATCACTGTAGTATATATTTACGTAAAGTGTTCTTGATGTATAGCTTTTTTATGAATATATTTAAACATAATTATACGAAATGTGTTACTTATATTTATTTTTATGGCTAAACAATATTTAAAATTGGTAGTAATTATGATACAAGCAATGGTCAGGGAACATAGGTCGCAGAACTGACGGCCGCTGAGGCAGAAAGGTTCTGGAGTGGAGGCCACATTCAGGTAAAAGCAGCACTGGATGTCCACCCATAAGGTAGACCAACGATTTGGTGAAAATCGTGGGAAGCCACTGGATGCAGGCCGCTTTCAATAGAACAATTTGGAAGTCTCTGGAGGAGGCCTATGTCCAGCAGTGGACATCCTTTGGCTTATGATACATATTATTCATAATACTTGTTTAGCAGGAATTATATTTATAACTTTTGGTGCAATTTGGAGGCATGGCAGTGTCTGCCAGCCAAGTTGAGCAGAAAAGTCAGCATTGATGCAGGCAAAGGTTTATTTTTATTAGAGATGGGCCGAGTACTCGGTTGTTACTCGGTACTCGGCGTACTCGGCGGGTTTTTTGATACTCGTACTCGGCCGAATAACTCGGTTTGAATGCCGAGTATACTCTGTTTAAAAAATGCAATATATTTCGGTAGATATCATTTAAACAACAGTCATCATCATTAGCCAATGGAAGTCGACTGCTGGACATAGGCCTCCCCCAATGACTTCCACCGGGTTTGGTCGGAAGCCTCCTGCAGCCAGCGACGTCCCGCGACCTTGACAAGGTTGAAATGACTGAATTTAAGTGATGTATTAAACATTTTATAGATTCAATAAATATTATTTTATGTCATTTCGTAAACAACTGTGTTAATCAAAAATTATTTAGTAATTTAGGAAATCTTTGAAAATTTCAATTAATAAAATCAAAATTATAGTACGTAATAAAAATAATTAATATTTAAAATTGGATAAAGCTAAGTTATGAATTATGATGCAGTGATGGCCTCGAGGTTTGGGCGCGCGGTCGAAAATCTCGACGGTCGCGGGTTCGAACCCCAGGCACACACCTCTGACTTTTCGAAGTTACGTGTGTATTCACATTGAATTATCACTTGCTTTAACGGTAAAGGAAAAACATCGTGATAAAACCTGCACACCTAAGAGTTCTTAGGAATTTCTTAAGTGTGTAGTCCGCCAACTCGCACTAGGCCAGCGTGGTGGACTATGGCCTAAACCCTCTCAATGGGAGCGGAGACCCGTACTCAGCAGTGGGCGTATATGGGTTGATGATGAAGTTATGATGCAGGAACACAAGCCTCGCTGCACGTTCTGGTAACAGCCTATTCCTCTATTCTTCGTAGACGTTACCGGCCTCCGAAAACAGGCTATTTAAATTCTAATGTACCACGCGCGAATTGGAAATTTAATTGAACCGAGTTACTCGGCCGAGTACTCGGTTGAAAAAAAATTGAACCGAGTAAAACTCGGTACTCGTTACTCGGCAAAAGTGTAACTCGGCGCATTTCTAATTTTTATTATTTTAAAGGTTGAATATTAACATTTTTATAATTGTACAACATTACTTGCACAAGGGTGGATTGTGCATTACAGGCTAAGTCCTCGAAAACCTAAGATTAAAAGTGTACATAACATAGTCTTTGCCTAAAAAACTGCAAGCCAAGCAATTATGCAAGTATAATAGAAATTAAACTCATACAATGTACATAAATTTAGCAACACTTCTGCAAACTCTTTGTAGCATATAGGCCATGTGTGTAAAATAATATATAAGTAAGAAACTGATACATTACCTATGTCATCTTTGTTATAATCATGTTATAGGAACTGTTGCGACTTTTAGACTTATCGTAAATAACAGTGATACTTAATTCAGTCTGAAACCTCTAGAACGCACGTGCGGGCTTATTTCGCGAAACCTATACAGGGTGTATTCAGACCGTGATCGAAAACTTGGGCAGGTAATAGCTAAGGTGATTACAAACTTCCTGGCATTTGAGAAATCCCGACAAAAAATAAAAAAAATGACGTATTCCATACAACCATCGATATTAAAAGTATGTGGTTTGTATGGAAAACGTTATACAGGCTGTATTTAGACCGTGATCGAAAACTGAGGCAGGTAATAGCGATAGTGATTACAAACCCCCTGGCATTAAAGAAAATCCTGACAAAAAATTAAATTTTTGTGGTTTTCCATACAAACCACATACTTTTAACACCGATGGTTGTATGGAAAACGTCAAAATTTTTATTTTTTGTCGCGATTTTTAATATCGCCACTGGGTTTGTGATCACCCTCGCTATTACCTGGTTCAGTTTTCGATCACAGTCTAAATACACCCTGTATATGTTGAGACATGTGTGTTCTCCTATAGAGAATTTAAGATAAAGGGGATCGAGGGATTTGAAACGGAGATAAGTTGAAACAAACAATTTTTCGATAACAAATGGCCTTACTTGTGAAGGTATAAATGTTACTTAATTTAACTAGGTACTTTTAAAATATCTTTTGGACTACCCTGTTATTTAACCTATAACGTTTGGGAAAACGACACAAAGCGTGTTTAAGTAGCACTTAGTTAAATTAGCTAGTAAGGCCGAAAATTGTTACTTTGAAATTTGAATCGCCTAATTGTGACATCATCTTCACCTCGGCCTTTATTTCAATCCATATGTAACTATGGTTAGTGAACTATCGTTTGGTTAAATGTCCATCGATTTGTATTAATAATATATTTAGTGACCTCGATCTATAGTTATAATGGTGCCAATTTGCCCCTACAGTACTCCCACGCTCAGTATTTCAGAGCTTTTTTTTAAATCTAATTTGTATGTGTGTCACATAGAGATGTTCCGGATATGATATTTCGGATCCGGATACGGATACGGATATAGGAATAAAATTATATCGGTTTCGGATTCGGTTACGGATATGAAATTATTTCGGATTATCCGTAAGTTTCGGATAGTTTCGGTTACGGATATTAGATTGAAGTAAATTATAAACACAAAGGCGCGCGAATGCTTTGGAAGTTGAAATTGCCATTGCGCAAAATAAAGGCTCCAAAGTATTCGCTAAGCCACACACCTCCTGTTGTCACCTGACGAAACTCAAAACACAACAAGGTACCACCGTCACCTCAGTCCCAGAAATTCTCGGAGAGATCCAAAAAGTATTACGGAAACTTATATGCTCAAAGAGCAGTTCCGCCTGTGGCCTGCAACGTGGATGATCCGCGAGCCAGACTGACCCGCCACTACTCAGGCGAGCTTCCCGACATCGAATTGGGCGAGATTAGAATGGCCCTCGGTCAACTTCACAACAACAAGGCTCCGGGAGATGACGGAGTAACCACTGAGCTTCTCAAGGCAGGAGGTACTCCTGTCTTGAGAGAACTGGTCAAGCTTTTCAACTCCGTCATCCAAACTGGCACAACACCTGAGGCATGGAGCAAGAGTGTGGTGGTTTTGTTCTTCAAAAAAGGAGACAAAGCCTTATTGAAGAACTACCGCCCCATCTCACTCTTGAGCCATGTCTATAAGTTGTTCCCGAGGGTCATTTCGAATCGTCTCGCCCGAAAATTCGATGAATTCGAACCACCGGAGCAGGCTGGGTTTCGGACTGCCCCGTGGCAAGGGGGCGTAAGAATCCCACCACGGTATCCCCTGCCTGTCGTAAAAGGAGACTTAAAGGGGCCCTTGGGGTCGCTGGACGTGCTGTGGGGGCAGCGCGTCCTCACTGAAAGTGACCCCGAGAGAGGCGGCGGCACTGTAGCCTGTGTACGTCGCGGGCGCCCATCCACAACCGGGGCGCCCGAACCAAGATAGTGGGGGTGCAACTGTGCCCCCTAAAACTCCGAGACGGCCGAGACATTTACGTCTCGGAGGCGCACCGGGCGGCTGCGGTTGACGGTGGGCGCCTCTCGCCCGCGTACCGTGGTCGCCCCACTCGGCGCGGAGATGGCCACCGGGGGGTTTTGGTCGGTATGCCGGTTTAGGGATTTTGTTAGGGACCCAGCCCGGCATTAACATCGGCGCGGATATGACGTCGCCGCGCGCCGGGCTGGAAGACCGGTGACCCCGACATACACTTCCCGCCCCCCTCCCCCGGGCTGGCGGGAAGTAGAGCCATAAACAGCTTTCCCCCCGAGAACAAAAAAAAAAAAGGCTGGGTTTCGGAGGGGCTTTAGGACCGTAGACCACATACATACACTAAGGCAAATAATAGAGAAGACTGAGGAGTATAACCATCCCTTATGCCTCGCGTATGTGGACTACGAGAAAGCTTTTGACTCCGTCGAGACCTGGGCTGTTCTGGAGTCCATGCAGAGATTCCAGATTGACTACCGCTACATCCAGGTGATGAGAAGCCTATACGAAGCCGCTACGATTGCCGTCCAAGAACAAGAACATGGTACTAAGCCAATCCAATTGCGGCGAGGGGTAAGACAGGGAGACGTCATTTCTCCGAAATTGTTTACCAACGCATTGGAGGACGCTTTTAAGACACTCGACTGGAAAGGACAGGGCATCAGCATTAACGGCCAGTGCATCTCTCATCTGCGATTCGCGGATGACATCGTCGTCATGGCGGAGTCTCTGCAGGACTTGGAGGAAATGTATAACAGCCTAGACCGATCTTCAAGACAAATAGGACTCGGGATGAACATGGACAAAACAAAGATCATGTACAATCGTCATGTACTCCCGAGGCCGGTTGTCGTAGGGGATGCCACTCTCGAAGTTGTCCAAGAATACATCTACCTTGGCCAAACAATTCAACTGGGCAGGCACAACTTCGAGCAGGAGGCAGACCGAAGAATACATCTAGGCTGGGCGGCATTCGGGAAGCTGCGTCATATTTTCAAGTCGTCGATCCCTCAGTGCCTGAAGACGAAAGTCTTCAATCAGTGCGTCCTACCCGTAATGACATACGGAGTCGAAACGTGGACACTCACCAAAGGTCTGGTCCACAAATTCAAGGTCGCCCAGCGTGCTATGGAGCGGGCAATGCTTGGAGTTTCTCTGGTGGATAGAATTCGTAATGAAGTCATCCGCCAGAGAACCGGAGTCACCGACATTGCGCGCAAGATAAGCACGCTAAAGTGGAAGTGGGCTGGCCATGTCTGCCGACGTTCGGACGGCCGGTGGAGCAGAAAAGTATTGGAGTAGAGACCGCTCTTAGGCAGACGTAGCGTGGTACGTCTTGTAGCACGATGGACCGACGACTTGAGAAAAGTGGCGGGTAACGGATGGATGAGAGCTGCTCAAGACCGGGATGGTTGGCGCTATCTTGGGGAGGCCTACGTTTAGCAGTGAACGGCGATAGGCTGAGTTATATAAACACAAATAGTACCTATGTAATAATTTGGTTTTATTTATAGGTTTTATCTATTCATCAGGTGTTTTGTTTTGAGATGAAGTTTTAATGAAGTAGTTCCACCTACTCCTTTCCGAGAAAAGTTTCTATCGCATTATTTATATTTTGCTTATTCTGCATTTATTTGATTAAAAAAATGTCAAAATGAAACTTGACTTTGATCGCATAATATCACAAGACTTAAGGCTAATTTTAAGCTAAGTATAAACTTTAAAATAAAACACTAACTAGATATGTTGTTTATGACAAGAAATAACAAACAAACTGCAAGATTCACGTGGCGCGCGAGCGGTGAAACAAAAACCTGTCGAAACGTGTCGTTTTATTTAGACTCCGCCCCTATCCGGAACTATCCGAAATTTTAAATCGGATACGGATACAGTTACGGATATTTTTTTATTTCGGATATCCGATTGTTTCGGTTACGGTTACGGAGCTCCATAACATCCCTGGTGTCACACACTGTGTGTGATGTGCAACACATAGATCTAATCAATCCTCGAGACAATCGTAGTAGGCGTACTAAGATTGATGCTATATGATATTGTCATTCTTATAGGAGAAACATGTCTGTCTGTCTGTCGTAAACTAAGATATGATAAAAAAAAGAATCGCAATGAATGATCAATTTTGCTTGGCCAGACAACAAAAAAAATAGCATTATAATCATTCCACTACATCTACGTTTTTAGTTTTCACGTAATTACTTATTATATAAGTGCCTCTGACTTTTTAAAGTTATGTGTGCGTAGGAGAACATCGTGCGTGATGAATGCATAAGTACTTAAATAATTTTAGGGACTCTTTAGGTGTGTAGTCCTCTATCCGAGGTGTGTACGCTAGTGTTTTTTTGATTGCTTCCTAATCCACTCAGATACAGACTGGGTCAAACCCCTATTGTGGGATATATATGGGCTGATGTTGATATTTCAATTCTTTGAATTTGCAAAATTTACATTGTAAAATATGCAATGCAATTAATATTTTTTTATTTAATTTAGACCGTTTAGGTAATGGGCCTTCATAGATAGCATGTTAATGTGTAAGCATTTGCTGGGACCTAGCGGTTGTGGCGGTACCGGCCATGGGGCCGGTAGCGCGTGCCTAAAAATAACGTGTCGAATGTCGCTCTTTCAAGAGTTAACTCTTAACTAATTTTGTATTGTCTAATGACAACCAAACTGTGAACTTCGTACATATACAGGGTGTATTCAGACCGTGATCGGAAACGAAGGCAGGTTATAGCCTCGGTGATCACAAACACATTGGCGTTAGAAAAATCCCGAAGAAACATAAGAAAATACGTGTTCCATACAAACCACATAGGTAAATTTAATACCGATAGTTGTATAGAAAACATCAACATTTTTATTAATTGTTGAGAGTTATTTTAACGCCACTGAGTTTGTGATCACCGTAGACAGAAGGTACCTGCCTTCGTTTCCGGTAACGGTCTGAATACACCCCTGTATAGAAATATTCTGTTGTATATTTTATTTATTTATTATACAGTTATTCTATTATACATACATTTAAAATTATTGTACTGACTCTGCACTAAGCGTGTCTTGTATCGCAGAGACAGTAAATGTATTAGTATTGCACCAGTGCAGTGCCGCAGTTACCGTCTGCTTAGTCCCGTACGTAACAAGCGAAATTATAAATGAACTTTGCGCATAATTTATTTAACCGTTTAGGAAATTTCACAAGTTTGTGCGGTACGTTTATGAGGCAAGCATTATGACTATTGCGACCAACCTGTATTAGTTTTGGATTGCTATAGTATTAATTATTTGATAAATTATTGTGATAAAAAGCAGTTTAAACTTGTTAATGAAATCAGTTCTAATATCTAAAAAACATTACACTTAGTATCAGAAGATGCGACTGAATACTTAGTTATCAAGGACTTTTCGTTATTATCTTTGTTATCATTATTTTGTCTGTCTGTCTGTGATTGAATAATCGTTAGCGAAATCGTCGACACGAATGATGTTACGCAACATATAATATGTCACTCAAATTAATTGTAGGTATTAATTCAAATTTCGGGTACAATAATTATGTCCCCTAATGTAGAAATCTTTCTAGTGTCTCTCATGTAATAACAATTTATGCCCTATCTTTATTTGGCAGTGCGATGACCACTATAATAATTATAATGGGTGATTTTTTAAGCGTTGTTTTTTTTTTTAAATCGATTAAAACACTAAATTTGCATCATGTATTCAAAATTTTTATTGTAATTAACATCTTGGCCTTTGCCATTTACATTTTAAAGATAATTTCATGTAAAGGATGTCCGCGGATCTGTTTTAAATGGTCCATTCGGAAGGTCCAATTTTGCGTTCCCTTTTCTAGCATTTCGACCTATAATCCCACGAATTTCGCGTTTCAATTTTGTTTTTATTCGCAGTTTCAAAAACCTTAGTTTATTAATGAAAAATAATGCATTTCCTCTTTAAGAAATACTCTAACATAAAGCCTTGAACATTTTGATCTCGGTCGTATGATATAATTGATAAGCCTCCTGAATTGGTCCCCGTTGCCTCCTGGCGCCGTCCCCGTATACGGATACCTCAGAATTGGAGAGATTTGGGTTGCTCTCCACGATTGATATACAATATATACATTACATACATAACCTCACGCCTGTATCCCCCGAAGGGGTAGGTAGAGGTGCATTTCTGCACCCACATTTCTCCAGGTTTGTGTCAGTCTCACGTACCTAAAAGTTTTACATACATTATCTCCTTGCGTAAGTATTCATATTTCAGCAGTCATCATTTAAAGATTTTATCCTTATATTATCACCGATTAGGATTTAAGATAGTGTTTTCCGGTCCACAAATGATGAAACTAAAGGTCAGTGATAAAAAAGCTCAGTGGTATCTATGCAGATACCTAGGTATCTGTTTTCATAAGTGTAGGGGAAACTGGGCACACGTGATCCTTACGGGAGACTAGGTACACTAAATTTACAAAGCAATTAAAAGGTTTAGAGTGGCTAAACTGGTAATTAATAGTACCCGCCAACTTTTTAATAGTGGTACACCGGCCAGATTTTACACCTTTTGCATGTAGCGAACGATGTATGATTTGCGTTGCTGAAACTTTTTTTTCGTAAATTTTAATTTTAAATTTAAAAATATTTAGAAAAGATGTTTACGATGTATATTAATACTAAAAAGTTATTCATTGCATGAGCAAATAAATAAATTTGATTATAGAGGTCGAGGTTTAGGCGCGCGGTCGAGAATCTCGGCGGTCGCGGGTTCGAATCCCAGGCACACACCTCTGACTTTTCGAAGTTATGTGTGTATTCACATCGAATTATCACTTGCTTTAACGGTGAAGGAAAACATCGTGATGAAACCTGCACACCTAAAAAGTTCTTAGGAATTTCTTAGGTGTGTAGTCCGCCAACCCGCACTAGGCCAGCGGGGTAGACTATGGCCTAAACCCTCTCAATGGTAGAGAAGACCCGTGCTCAGCAGTGGGCGTATATGGGTTGATGAAGAAGAAGAAGAAGAAGAAGAAGAAAAAGTAGAATGACCCACTCAATCAAACTCACATGGCAATCAAATAGTGTCAAATGTTGTGATTTCGGCGCGGCGGCAACGATTGTTGTATATGATTTCAAAAGAAGCCGCCGGCGCGTGTATCATAACCATGTACTTCCGAAAAGCGGCAAATTACTTTGAGAAGTAAGTACAAAACCTTTGATGCCGCATTATCAAAGTGCCGATGGTTAAAACAAAACTATGCATGCACTCAGTTTGATTTAATGGTTTTTTTTTTATTCTTATAGGTCCAGTTTTTCATATTCTTTGATACAGTTTTTTGCGTCTCATAGAATTCCTAAGCGTACCTATACACCGAACTGTTACACCTAACTACTCCGTGAAATAGCGCTAAGTCCTAGCTGCAAGACGCAAGAGTCTTGCAGGCTAAGTCTTGTTCTTGCTCAAGTCTTGCACGGTCAGTCTTGGTCTTGGTCTTGCTAAAAATACGTGGTCTTGTTCTTGGTCTTGGTCTTGCAAAAACGCAAGAACAAGACCAAGACTGCAAGACCAAGACTGAATTTGGGCAACACTAATCTGATAGATCTCATTATCCAAAACCATGATGGATCAATACGTGGTGCTATGTTAAAACGGACGAAGAAAATTCGTACCAGAAGAAAATTCGACTTAATTTTATTTTTTATAACGTATAATATATCTGGTAAGTTTAACCAAGCTGATTGGAATATATATATTGAGATAAATATTTTGCATTTATTATATGATTTTTTAATTTACAGCCCTTTTAAAATGTCTATTTATTTAACAAATACAGTTTCTAAAACATAGTAATGTGAACAGATATTGCTATTGAAGGCGCCAAAATAACCTTAGATTATGACAGCAAAAGTAATGTAAGCGCCATAAATAGCTTAAATATTTATTATTTTTTTAAATCATATATGTGTATGTCTAAAAAATATTAATGTATGTAAAACTTCAATTTACTGGCACATTTCTGTTTGAAAATATTTAAAAAATACCTTCTCCTGTAAAATTTGGTTTATGTCGGTTGCGCTAAAACGGCGGTAAGGGCTCGATAAATAGGACTCTGATAAGTAAAATAGACTACAACTTATTTTCCTTCTGAACTCAACCCTGTCGTCTACGCGGACGGAGTCGCGAGCAAAAGCTAGTTCTTGATATAAGAATTAAGAGTTAATATATTGTAACTAAAGCGAATTAAATATGCAATTTAAGTTAATTAAAAAGAAAGTTTCTAAGTAGCCTAGCCCTATTCCTATCTTTTTCTTACAGTTCCCCTTAACCCTCTATAACTCAATAACATAGATTCTTTATTTTTATTTGTTTCCGGGTAAATAAAGTAAAATAAAAATATAGGTGTTTCATAGTTTTTTATTTATTCGATTATTATCCACAAAAAATAGAAAAACAGGGAGTGTTGCCTTGGGGCAACACTGAAACATAAGCTTTAAAATAAAATAGCAATAGTCAGTCCCAATTCCAGACTAGGCATGTAAACATCTTAGACCATAGTGTCGCTTAACATCAGATGAACTGGTGGTCAAATGTCTAGACTGTCAGAGATAAAAAAAAAATAAAAAAATATCCTACATGAGAAGAAGTTACGAGAGGTGGTAGTTCCTGAAGCAGTTCTTAGTTTTGGTATAACATAGAGCAACTCCACATTTCTCACATGTATTATGAGTAAACCCAGTACACTTCGGGAACTTCACCCAATTTTTTTTTATCCGACCATTGGGGCCAGTGCCCAATCTGGTCTTGTCGTACCGCCATAGGTGGTGCATGCTGTGCAGATCCTTTGTGTATTTTTGCTTGTATCTCATTTTCCAGTGAACGGCGACTAGACATACTAGGCTTTATACCTAATTTGCAAAGAGTTACTGCAACATCTAGACAAAAATCTGCTGATGGCAAACGACATGAGATACCTTTGTCTTTACAGACTCTTTTATAAAGCAACCATGCGTTTGCCATTGTGAGATCCTAGTAGTGATAGAATAGACGTATTTGCTATCGTTTGCTACGCAACTGTATTTTGTATATCCCCATGATGCTGTCGATAAGGTCAACACCACCCATGTGGCGATTATACTCTCCAACAACATTCGGCCGTTTTATGTTCACGTACCTGGAATTCTGTTTATGCCATCTGCGAACATCAGTTTCAGGCTGTGTTCCAGCAAAAGTAGAAACCAAAGTGACAATTTTCTCCTCCTCTAAAAGGACTGGAAGAGGACGCTTACGTGCTGCTCTGGAACATGATAGAACACCCATCTATACTCACACAAACTAATACGAAATAAAACCCCTATCCGTCAATGTAGCTTACGGGCAACATACACAAATGATTAAAAAAGAGCAAAATAATTAAAATAAAAGTTACTGATATCGTCAAATACCAAATATTAAAACACTTACCTGTCCATGTTATTGAAAATAAACACTCAAAACTTGAAAACACTATTTTTAAATATTTTTCAATTCCGAGCACGCACGAACTTTTCAAACCACTAACAATTTTTTGAAAATACCCTCATATATGACAGATAACGCCATCAAGCAAATATTTTTAGTACCTATTCGTTACTTCTGTTTGTAGACTACCCTATACATTGCACTAGAATGTCAAAGAAAAAATCGTATAAATTTAGTGGTAGGTCAAACGGTATGTTGCTTACAGTCTACATCATGATACAGAGGGTTAACATATCCGCTTTGCCAGGCTTTCCCTAAATCTATACTAATATTATAAAGCTGAAGAGTTTGTTGGTTTGTTTGTTTGTTTGAACGCTAGGATCTCAGGAACTACTGGTCCGATTTAAAAAATTCTTTCATTGTTAGATAGCATATTTATCGAGGTAGGTTACAGGCTATATAACATCACGCTACGATCAATAGAAGCGGAGCAGCAATAAAGAATGTTTCAAAATCGGGAAATTTTTTCCTTTTTGTGAGCTTCCGTTACGTGCGCTGAGGAAACGGTTAAAGTTTCGCTAAAATAATGTATGAGAGAATTGTTCCTCTTTAAAAGTTCTAAGTATAAAAGTCCGCGACAGCATGTGTCTATTCTTTAAGGTTAACTCACTATAACGTTTTTTATCCTAACCAAATTTATTTAAAAAAAAAGTTTTATTTGTGAAGATGTTTTTATTAATATGATATTAATCCTTATCCAAATAAATACGTTATTCATTACAAGTATTTAATATTTAATAAAATTGGCCTTAACATCATTTGATTTCACTGAGTATCTTAGAAGATATTGCGATTTTAAAATATTGATCAAGCGCGTAATAATGATGCAGAAGGCGCCGACCAACGCGTTACGGGTTCACGTTTAAACAATTTGACCGAATTGTATGATTTTTGGTATGGACATAAAAAGGACTCTGAGAAGTAAAATAGACTACAACTTATTTTATTTCTGAACTTAACCCTGTAGTCTACGCAGACGGAGTCGCGGGCAAAAGCTAGTGTGTAATAAACTAATTTGCATTATCGAGTGTTATAAGTAGGTATTACGTGCAACAATTTTAAATCTTAACTATTCACACGATCTAATCAGTATCAACATGGAAATGTTCTTAGATACAGATTTATGTATCAGTATAATCTTACGCAATAATTACAATAATTATGTAGTCAATTTAACCTCGCCAATATAAAATTTTCGTAGGCGTCATGACGTAACTTGATTATTAGGTGATCAAAGTACGTTGTCAAACTTAGGTAATCATTGTATTTACACGATATCTGCAGGTGTAAGAAGATTTATCTTTTTGCCGGCACTGATACTAACTAATAAACATATAAGTGGGGTAAAACAATACCTACGGCTACGTATTAGTCCTAATAAAAAGCGGTCGAGATCATCGGGTAGTCAATAGTTAACAAGATCAAAATGCGCCAATTACCAACCACTTTTCAAGGAACCATTTTGTAAAACTACCCATATCATTGAGATATTATTGCTACGTACGTAGTAATATTAGCTCAATGACCCATATGTTGTTTAGATGATTGTCATTAAAGTAAATAAAACAAATTATATTATAAGTTACATCTGTATTCTGTACGAATTTTTAAAGGAATGTTACATAAATTTTATCGGACGTTTCACATTGTGGTTAACTCAGTTGTTATTGAAAAACATAAATTCATATCAACTTTTTAATGCAGAAATTTATGGAGATTTTTTGCGAATAAGCACATGGCTCTCGTGGTTTAGTTGGCTATAGACCTGACTCTGTAAAGAGCATGTCTATATATTTTTTTATTATTATACAGTCATGTGAGGTACACCGTACAAGTAACATTTATTTGCCACCATCACGTTCAATGAATTGTATTTAAGTTAATGAACCTTATAACCTCTGCTACGTTAAGCCTCTATATCACGGACTTATCGGGTTAACTTTATACTTAGTTACATCATCTGTGTTTTCGAAAGTACTTAAATTATTTTTTCTTCTAATCCAATCCCCTCATGTTTACATAATTCTTTATATTGTTTTTATATGGTCTGCAGACTGAGTATATTAGTAAGGAGAAAACACTTGGGCTGGGAAGCTATTCGACAGTTTCGAGATACGGCACTGAAATGAGTTAGCGAACTTTTGGTTTAAACAGGGAACCATGAAGCGGTAGCTTCACTAATCAGCACTAGTGCTGCAGTAAAGTTGCTCGTATGACATGACGAAGAAAATGGAGAATAAAATCATAACATCATTGTCATATTTATGACATTACGAAGCATATTAACTATGAAATCCATCAATGACGTGAAATCTTGTCACTCACAATTTCGTTTACAATTACATTAATTTATCTTGACAGAAAAATACCTGTATACACATTGAAGTAATATTTATTTCTGAATATGAACATGTGGGTAATATCTTGATAAGTAATTCAAACAAAGGCTCATAAACGCACCCTACAAAATAAATACTACAGCAATTTTTTTTCCATTCTACAATTTTATAACGTGAGTTTTCATTTTTCATGGCTAATACTATATTTTAAATATATAAAAGTTATTTCTGAAAATTATAAATTAAAAGATGTTTCAGAAGATTGCGATGAACACTTCAATTATTTATATTATGCGTTTCGGGTCTGGGTGTTTGTGAGACCGAAAAAGTCTCTCGTAGTGTCTGATACGCACGACACAGGTCTTGTAACCTAGTGTGGGGTCAGAGCTATGAATGTGACTGTTGGGTGTATTTATTTATTTATTTAATCTTAGCACATAGTTATTTATTCGTGGTGTGTTAAATGCGTCTAATTTTGCTAACTGTAATTGTCTTTCTTTGTGTGAGGTCAAACCTCATAGCTCAATCTTTTGTCACCCGCTTTGCTGTGGAGGGAAGTGGACAACTCCTTGTTTTTCCAACTCCTCCTTTACATTGATTTTTTTGATTAACTTCATTGCCGGATTATGACAAGTTAGGTCCTCTTAGATTCGCTGAGCTTCATTGCTCGGCACCGATACTGTGCGTGCCGCTGTTGATCCTGGAGCACAGGAGTTGCAGTGGCGGGTGTGTGGTGGGATAGGGACACAATTTATATACCTTTACGTACCTAAGTAACGAAAGCAAATTTCATTATAATGTATATAGCCAGAAGAATCTTTAGTGTCCGCTCTAATGTTGTAATTTTGATATAGTTGACGTTAATCGAACATTTTTATTTACTCGACATTTATAGGTAGAGACCGGTTAAAATTGATATATGTATGTAAATAGACCTAGATCTATTTATTATTGTTGCCGGTGGAATACCAGGTATTCTTAACAATAATTGTATTATACTCAATATTCGTAATATTGAATATATTGCCTAGTTGTTATAAGGAATACCTGAAATATAGAATTTGCCTGTAACATTTATAAAACAAACATCTATGATCGGTTTGGCAACTTGATGATTTTTATTGCACGTCGGCTTTTATCTTTAACACACAAAGATGTATACAATATGATCATAATCTCCGCACAATTTTTATTATCAGGAATGAGTAGCCAAAAGTAAAACATATCCGCAAAGATAAATTGTTATGAAACGTCCGGGTGGATACTCATCTCAACGTTTAAAGCACTTAAATATTTAAATTATAGTTAGTACTTAGTAGATGTTTGATGTTAAGACGCGATGAATTTATACTTTATAAAAGAGCATCTGTTATGGAACTTTGTGTAGAGTCACCGTTACCCGATAGGCCTTACAAAAAATAAAGAATGCGTATTTGAAAATGTGATAAATCTTATTGTATTTACTACTTTATGAGATAGTAGATCGGCTATTGTTAATAAACATTACAATCATTTATCTTTAAAGCGATGTCTGCAAAGGATAAAAAGCATAGTTACCTACTGAAAAACCATTAAGATATTGGTCATTTGATTGCATGTTTTGTTTGCATATCAATTTAATCTTAATTAAATATAAACGTCATTAATACACATCTTATAATCCCATTATCGATAATCGCAGCAATTTGCATTATACATCATGAATGCATAATATGAACATGCAAATATATATGTACGTTAGTACTTCTGGACTTCGTAGAGTTCCGTAATTTGTATTTTTAGAGTGAGGACTGTCTCATGGTTTTACACCTAGAGTGTGTCGTGCGATTCCTGGGTCGGACAGTGTTGGATTTTTTGGTTTGCAAATGTGCTCCAAATATAGCCTTGCTGCTCATTAAGTGGTACTTAAAATAAATTTGGTAAAACGTAAAAAAGCATTTATGTTTTGTTGTTCAACAACCTGCCCTAGGCGAGCATCGAAGACCAAGCCTGAAAAATCCTTCTTAGTTGTAGAGTAAGCCCGTGTCTAACATTGGAACTTATGAATATACGCTGATAATGATGTATGATTGTTATAAAACATTTTCATAATGTTAATAAAATATTCACATCTTCCTAATTATTTTTTTTTCTGATTAAAACATATTTAAATGTTTGCTTCCTAGTATTCAACTTTCTAAATTTTAAGCTAAACTTTGCAGGCCTATATATTTAGGTAGTGAGTATTGTTCACGTCAATTTAGCTATAAAAATACATATGTATGTATTAGTCAGTTATTACAGCAAATATTATTTTTGTACAAAGTGATATCATAATGTGGATCCGTACCTATATACCTACATAAGTGTATGTATATAAAAACTAAGTTTAATTATTGTATTATCTAACTCGAAATATTATATAATTTCTTTTAAAGAATAACAGACAAATACAAAAACAGCCAACCGAAATGACATTTTTGCCAACACTAAAGACTTTTCAAAACATGTTTTTCCCACTTTATAAGTATCGATACGATAAAATATTGTACGTAGATTGTGTATTGATAGTTATATTTTCGACATGTTCTATCGATACACTTTTCATTTTAAAATTAATTATTATAATGAGGTAGGAGTAGGTATTACGTAGAGTTCCATGAAATCAACTCGGCCTGTGATACGAATGGGTCGACTCGATCGAGGTGATAGCATAACAACGTTACGTTTTTTTCGGTAAGGATTGTCGCAGACCATAATATGACGCCACAACCATGATAGACACCACCATACAGAATATACAATAATATGAAACTCGCTTCTCTAATACGTAGTTGAATTGCATTCTCGGATCAAATTTGTGTATCCTGTTTACGTAGTTGTTGATTTAATTGTGT
Source organism: Cephonodes hylas (assembly GCA_030295005.1). NCBI lineage: Eukaryota > Metazoa > Arthropoda > Insecta > Lepidoptera > Sphingidae > Cephonodes > Cephonodes hylas. The sequence continues at coordinate 7,803,595 of AP025363.1, read as the reverse complement.
GGATTTTTAATAGGAGATGATCGTTATTGTCCTATTTTTGGATCACAGTATAGGTACTATTCGTCAGGCATTGTGTTTTCACATGTCGTGCAAAGATGGACAAAAGGTTAACCATGTTTTTGACTTCATTACAGCCAAGACTTCTGTCTTTCCATCTCTTTATTGAAGATTTTTGTGATTCCCCTTCAATGTGAAATTTTGACATTAATGTAACTAATGTGTTTGAACTCAAAGAATAGTACAAAGAATAATACATAGGTACGCTTATGATGCTGACGTCTAATCTTTGTTTCTACGGGAAATATCAAACTTTAGTAATAAAAAAATAATATTGAGTAGCAAATAATTTATATCTCGAAATCTTAAATTATAATCTAAACTTGATTTAAATTTTCATACGTCGTTTCGAACGCATTGCTGTACGATGAAAATGACCATGTTTTTGTATTAATAAATTAATATTGTTTAAATATAAAGAAATTCTCAGTAGCAGCACGGAGTCTGAAAATGTACCCAAAAAACGGCAATAGGCTCCCCCCCATTACGTGGGACTGATATAGGTAGCTATACTTGGCGAAATGTGGGTGCAGAAATGCATCTCTGCCTACCCTTTTGGGGAATATACGCGTGAGGTATGTGAGGGATGTTATAAAGATATTCCATCGAAAACAGATTCATTAATACTCAGGAACTCCTGTCAATCGACTACAAATATAATATGTATCAACTATCAATCTACATTTGGTCTGTGATTATCATCAGTCGTTAACGTCCCAATGCTCCACGTAGTAGCTCCACGAGAGAAAAAAAATTTGAGACTTCTGGTTAAACAATTATGCAACTTGCAATTTTAATAGCCCAGTCGGAGAAAATTTTTAATTAATTAATGGATAACATTTTATAAAATCGCGATAAAGAAAAAAATCCTACGGCATTACATTCTTTAATTTGTCCTGTATATGTTTGAATTTTTTCAAATTTTAATATCAACATTTAATATGTTTAAATAATATTTTTCATTAGAGTGCTCGAAGGGGGCGTGGCTTGCGGAAACCCAAGTTCCCGTTTTCGGGCGTATTTTCAGCTCCCTGTAAAAATTATTAATATTGGTCCTACATTTTCGGGAGTTTTTAAAATATCTTTAATAGTTTTTGAGATATACTACCCAAAAAACTGAACCCATTTTTTTTACTAATTTGTTAATAACTTTTGCAATTTTTTCGAACGGGTCTTGAATTTTTTCAAAAACTTTTTAGATGCAATCCCGAATCGAATGAGCCCTAAACCATATTTTTCCGAGACTTTTAAAAAGTTTTAACCAAAAAAGCACTTGTTGACTAGACTAACGCCTATGTTCAGCAATAAACCTCTTTTGGCTGATAGATAGACAGATTTTGGGTGCGGCCTACAATGCTAAGTCCATAGTTTATAGCACAGTAATATTATATAATTTTTTTTCTTTTGCTAATAATAACAAATAATTTGTTAGAAAGTTTATGTTACAGTAATCTTCTTCGACAATAATATCAATAGAATTAAAAAGTGTTCTCGTTATCTATACAAAGTTTCTCTTCAATATTTATTTATATATTATCTTAATGTGACTTTGTTTATTCTGTTTTATCATTCGTCATACGTAGTCAGTTTGGTAATGAAAAAGTAAATACAATATTGTGTAATACTTGCAGCGAAAAAAATCTATACTAATATTATAAAGAGGTAAGGTTTCTGAGTTTGTATGTTTGTATGTTTGTGAAGTTGTAGAAAGTAAACTCGGGATCTACGGAACCGATTTTAAAAATTATTTTACCAATAGAAAAATGATGAGACTTTTTTGTTGTAGCAAGATTTGCGAAGTAAGTCGTAGAAAAAACTGGCGAACGAAACCGTTTTTTGCAAACGCTGCCTTACCCATGGGAGATATATAGTTGAGTCCTAGAGAAAAATTGTAGAGCTTGATAATATCTACAAAAAGTCAGCAATAGCATATGTCTAACTTTTAGGGTTGGTTCACTATAACCTCTTTTATGCTAACTAAATATGTTTTAAAATAAAGCATTGTTTGTGAAGGTCTTTTTATAAACATTATATTAATCCTAATCCTAATAAATGCGTTGTTTAGTATAAGTATTTAATTTAAAAGAAATTTCCCCTTTACATCATTTGATTTCAATGAGTATCTTAGAAGATATCGCAGTTTCAAAATAATCGTCAAGCGCGTAATAATTATGCCGTAACAATTAGCGCCGACCGACGCGTTACCGTTTCATGTTTAAATAATTTTACCGATTTGTATGATTTTTGGTATGGGCATAAATAGGACTCTAAGGAGTAAAATAGACTATAACTTATTTTCTTTCTGAACTCAACCCTGTAGTCTACGCGAACGAAGTCGCGGGCAACAGCTAGTGACAAATAAGTGTAATCAGGTATTTTCATTGATTCGCTTCAGAGCAACTGTTTGTAGCTAAAAATAATATACCATCGAGCCCATTAGAGCTTCCAAAAGTCCCGTTAAAAATAAACGCTCCGGAAGATTATGAGCTCCCTATTTTTATATTTGGTAATTACAGTTTCACAGCTCTAATCGCAGCGCAGCGCATAAATTTCATATCTTTCATATTAGTTCACTTATTAATTCATTTATCACATAGACTACTATTCTGCACTAGCATTGTCTCCAGGTATTTTCTTACAAAGCTGGAATATATTTAGAGATTCCTATAGGTCTGTTATTTACTTCCAACTAAGAAATTAAGTTAAGAAATTAAAAAGTTTCCGGAACTAATACTTTAATAACTTTACTTTAATAACTTTCAAAAGTTAGTCATATTTCCTTATGTTTTGAACCCGCGACTTTTTTATTTTGTTTTATTTGGGAAACATACAATACTAATATATTCTAAGTTTTAAAGTAAACACAAACAGTTTGCACTTAAAAAAACTAACACAATGAACAATATTTGTTTTAGTAATCTGTAAGCAATTAGGTATGTCATGCTCGCTGAAACGTCTGTGCTTACGGCGGCGTCGTGTGCCGGGTCGGTCACTTCCCTATGAAATGGTTGAGGAGGCCGATGGCTGGCACATGCGTCATACTCGTGAACGGGTGCTGTTTGTGTGGACTGGTCTGCCTAATTTGCTTATTTCCATTCATGAAATTTTAACTCGGTTAGATGACAGTCTCTCCATTTAAGATGACTATGCTGTTCTAATATGCAACACAAAATTCTGATATTGTATCAATGAGCTGCTCGAATTCGGGAAATTAAGTCCTTGTAACAATATTGTAAGCTATCTCTTGATTGGAAAAGAGCAACACTAGAGTTTCTTGCCCGTTCTTCTCTAGTGATGACTGCCTTCCGAACAGGGTGGTAAAATTTGAAATGACTGAATCTAAGTGATGTATTTGACATTTTATGGATTCAATAAATATTATTTCATTTCATTTCATTTCATTTCAATATAACACAATGAGAAAACACATTTAATAATCAAGTAAGACTTCACTCGTTATTTATCCGATGACGCGCTTAATCCCAAAGGCATTGGAAGATAACAAATATCACACGGGAAAAACGCCACTAAGTCTAGTAGAAATTTACCAGCTGATCGAGATACTGATGACATTTCATTACGTAAACAACAAACAAACTCACTTTTACATTTGGACGTAGTTATGCGAAAACGTTCCAACCCACAAGACACAAAAAAAATAGATAATGCGACTAGAATTCCTTTTTTGACAACTTATATCATTCTAGCAAAAAAATTCCAGTCCTCATGTAATATATCTTTATTTATAATTCTCACTATATGTTCCAACCCACAAGTTTTACGAATCAAATGGTTTTCTTCTTCTTCTTCTTCATCAACCCATATACGCCCACTGCTGAGCACGGGTCTCCTCTACCATTGAGAGGGTTTAGGCCATAGTCCGCCACACTGGCCTAGTGCGGGTTGGCGGACTACACACCTAAGAAGTTCCTAAGAACTTTTTAGGTGTGCAGGTTTCATCACGATGTTTTCCTTCACCGTTAAAGCAAGTGATAATTCAATTTGAATACACACATAACTTCGAAAAGTCAGAGGTGTGTCTGGGGTTCGAACCCGCGACCGCTGAGATTCTCGACCGCGCGCCTTAACCTCGAGGCCATAGATCCTTTTCAATGGTTTTATTAAGAATAAAATGTATTTATCCGCCTAAAACGTTTTAGCAAATCCATGAAACATATATTTTTTTTTAGAAATAATAATCCAGTGGGTTTGGAACGTTTTAGCTAAATAACAAAATTGATGCATACACAATTCAATAATCTTAGAATATTTTATCAAACCCGTGTTGGTTTATGTTAAGGTTCTATAATAGTGCTATCCACAGTGCATCTGATGACACTGGGCATTGCTATGTTTGGGTAGAGGGAGAAGCAGGACGAGGTGAGCAGGAGGTAGGTTCGTGCCTTAAGAAGTATATAGAAATGAAGCTGGGCTCCACTGTTGAAAATATTATTCTATGGACCGAATAGCGATAGCTGCGGTGGTCAGAACCGAAATATTAAAATTGTTCTCATTATGAAAGCAATCAAACTCTTATCAAAATTTAATAACAATATCATTTCGATTTCTTGAATCGGGTCATACTTTTTTAACGAACGATACAGATTTTTCAAAAATCGAAACGGCTCATAAACATCATCAACGTATATATACACCCAAAGAATATATAGATATAATTTAAAATAGTAAAAAAAGGAGACGTTTTCAAGTTTATAAAATGCAGACGACCGACTTTTATAGCAAAGAAAAATTGAAACAAAAAAACATAATGAATAGAAAATAATTCAATGACAAAAATAAAGTTAATTGGTTACATACAAAAGAAATAAAAATTGTAAAATATAAAATATTTTCTATTTTTATGAGGTCATCATTCGAGGAAGACTATATAAAGAGTTGATTATAGAAAAGAAAATCAAAGAAGAAATTCGTTAAATTAATCAAAATGATGTCTGTTGTGGTCTAATGGCAAACCTATTGCCCTCCGAAGTTAGCTGACTTGCAATCAATGTTTCGATATATTCCTGTTGATTGTCTCCAATTTTATAAAACTTTCACTAGCTCCAAGGACATCATCGATGATGTCATTTGATTTGGCGGAGACTTAGACTACGATGTACAAGTTGACAACGCAGCCGATGATGATATAAACTGAACGAAATGATTGAACTATTTATATAAACAAATTATTTCCTAATATTTTTCATTTTGATTTCATATTTATTTCTAACTTATTTGTAATAATATATCAATATACTTTGTGAAACATTTTTACAAAATTAGTGAGAAATGAGGGTTCATATAAAAAGTAGTTTCGCAAAAAGGTTCCAATCCCATTTTTCCTAATTACCTACCGTTTTAAGGTAAATATGATAAAAAATTGTACATCATTATATAATTATTATATTTTGCTACAATTATAAATAAATTGTTCGTCTATACTAGTTAGGGGAAAAATTGTACCACGGAAATACAAATTGTGATCAAATTGTGCAATGGAACGTTTTCGCATAACTACGTCCATTTATAATCACTTTGTATATAGAGGTAGCACCACAACAGCTTATGCACATAAAGATAAATAATCTATATGCCTATATGAGATTAAAAGATTTAATATATAGAAGTACTGTTATAAAATAAAAAAGATTTGTGTAGATGATAAATATAGATGTCTGAAATTGATACTCGAGTAGGAAGGAATAAGGAATTCAAGAAGTTGATAAGAGCGATTAGAGATTATTTTCAGTGGGGAGTTGTGCAACATCCACGCAATATTCGCGCTTTGATAGAGTTGTGCAATGTTACAACATTTTTACACTTTCGCAAAGTCATCATGTGTCATACTAAAGTACCTAATATTAAAATATTCATATTTCCTCTAAAAATAAAATTAATTAACTAAAATATGATTTTTGTTCGAGAACTGTAAAACTTTATTCTACTTTATCCTCCCAGTATTTTTATTTCGTTTGCCATGAAACAAGGATATTTTATTAAATTTACTTCATTAATTTAAAATTTATTTAGTTTCATTAGACTTGCTAAGGCGTGAAATTTCCGATGTAATTTATCATTTTTATTTTAGTTATCTCATAACAAAGCCGCTTAAGTTGTAAGAGCCAAGCACGCATGTAACGTATCAGGCAGATAAAGCAATATTGATGGGTTTTACAATATTTTTTGTTCTACAAAAAAAATCAGGTCGTAAACATGCAAAAATATAAATGTCTCATTCATTATTCCCATTCCAATTCACATTATTCAATTGATTTCTGCCACTCTACTCCTTCTATATGATGCCCTCGAGTTTAAGTTACCCTTTCAAAAAAATAAATCTCTATTGAATGGTTTGAAATCTTCCACACTTGTAACCGTACTGGTACATGCTGCTTTTTCTAACTTACTTTACATCATAAACCGAGACGAACTTGTATATCTGTTTGCAGAGGGTCTAGAAAAAAATGAATGAATGGCCTAAATTTAGTCATACGTAGAGATTCGCATATTCTTTCAGAATCCATGCAGATGATTCGTGTCCGAATTGTTTTGAACTTTTTTTACTGAATGTAGACTGGATACACCATATCACATTAAAAGTGTAACAGAATAGAATGTATAATACCTAAACTCTTGCGATTATTGTAACAAGCCTCACAGTCTTCTATATTTAAAAGAAAAATGTTTTGTCACAAAGCATAGATAGAGGTGTCAATCCCATTTATTACTGAGGAGTGCTTGTATATGTAAACAGGGTGTATTCAGACCGTGGTTAGAAAGTAGGGCAGATAATGCTAATAGTCAAAGTGATTACAAACCTCCTGGCATTAAAGAAAATCCCAACAAAAAGAAAAAAATTGTCTTTTTTCATACAACCATCGGTATTAAATGTAGGTAGGTATGTGATGTGGTTTGTAAGTAAAAAGTATTTTTTTTTTATTTTTGTCGGATGTTTCATTAATGCCAAGGGGTTTGTAATCAACTTAGCTATTACCTGCCTTAGTTTCCGATCACGGTCTCAATACGTTATGTTGTATAATATATTGTTCGGTTATCAGATTTTATCTCATCCCAGATTCTGTTTGGTTACTTTATGTTTTGTGGGATTGAACATGTTCTTTCCCATTTATGTTCAATTTACCGTTCAAATCAGTTGAGTACCTATTCTTGTTTTTCGGTCCAATTAGGTATACAGTATATAGGACGAATCTCAAATATTTACTCTTTATAAGCGACTCTATTTCCATTTATTAGATAAAATGTGCAAAACAAAGGTATTTTCATCAGAGATACAAATAATTACTATTGTTATCAATTTACGCAAAGTATTTGGATACAAAACTTAAAAAATGCGATTATTGACTACTTAACCATCATCATCATCATCATCATCAACCCATATACGCCCACTGCTGAGGACGGGTCTCCTCTACCATTGAGAGGGTTTAGGCCATAGTCCACCACGCTGGCCTAGTGCGGGTTGGCGGACTACACACCTAAGAAATTCCTAAGAACTTTTAGGTGTGCAGGTTTTATCACGATGTTTTCCTTCACCGTTAAAGCAAGTGATAATTCTTTATGAATTACACACATAACTTCGAGTCAGAGGTGTGTGCCTGGGGTTCGAACCCGCGACCGCTGAAATTCTCGACTACTTAATGCCCACTAATAAATAGGTTTTGTTCAGCCTTAAATGATTACTACAATTTGTAGGAACCATAGCACAAACTTTACTGCTATCAATCAAACACCAGATCAGCGACAATGAATCCTTTCGACATAAGAAGCACAGAACAGCCTAATGACGGTGAATTACCGCGTCAAATAATAAAAAAAATCATACAAAAATGAAGAGTACCTACACAACCATTTATAAAAGTCTAGATATTAAACGCAACCCGAATGTGTCAGAAGCGGTCATGTAGGTACAACAATATGATAGTCTAATCGTAAGTTCGCCACGCTCGCCACGCTGACATTTAATTTCAAGTCTATTTCTACTGCTCTATGGTAAGAAAGTTATTAAATTCCGCCAATATCTCGTTTATTCTGATTAAAATATACAATTACTTTTATTTTGGAAAATTGAATAATAATTTTCTTGCGAGATAAATAAACGATACATTAATGTTTCATATTATAAATTTTAAGGAATTATAAGAACTAGTAATTTATCAGCATCGTACTATATTTTTTGTATTATATTGACATAACTTCCTGAATTTAATAGTTGTATCTGTTTTTAGCAACATAATATGAGAGACCACTGAAAGTTTAAAATACGATCTGAGGGTTTCTTTTGCCGATCCATGCGCCTTACTCCTATAATGATTCGCAAGAACCAAAAACGCTTACTACTCTTTTGGTTCATAGACGTGACTCTTCCAATTTAGACCACTTCTTCTTTATGGCAACGGTTATTAAATAACAATGTTGGCCCTGTAACTTTGTTATATTTACTCTATGTATTATTCCATCTAAGAGCCTGTAATGTGCAATTTTATCTACATAAGGCGGCTACTAGCTGTGGACGTCTAGTTAGATCTCTGGATTTATGTCGGCAAAGCTACATGTCTCTTTTAACTTCACTAGAAGAACCGAAGGTTATAGGCAAAAAACTATTAAGTCTATGACAATGCTTTCTAATTGAAAATCAGCCTACGCCAAGAACATGACTTCACAGGCAGTTGGAATGTCTCAAGTTAAACAATTGTTGTAAATACCCCCTCTTCACGGTTTGTTTAATTTTATACTTGTCCAGCTCATTTTATTTTCAAAGGTTTCATTTCCTGCTCATTAAGTAAGGTGTTTTTTGTAAACGAGCTCTTATCAAAACAAAGATTTCATTGTAGGAAGGGACCGTCGGTTACTCCTTAAATGTATACTCACATCGACAAAACTTCAGCCTGAGTGAGATTGGCGTCTCATCAAGTGTTTGTATTTGACTATTTATACCAACGAAGTACAACAATGGTGTGATTCAGTGAAACAACCCGTAGTATATGTAGCATGGGTAAACGTCCGCGAGCGACGGCAGCCGCCTGACTGCGCCCGAGGCTGGCGCTCAGTACACCGGCGACGGTCGAGTGACTCGCTCGTAATTCGGCGAGGACGCGTCGTTGTTTAACTTCTTTACTATCTGTGATAAAATACTTAAAACCAATATTTATACTTTACTTATTATCATAGTATAAAATCTTGGTGTTTCATTCGTACGATTCATTGTGATCCGAGTGCTCGTATAGAAACTGTGTCAATTTGTGAACAACGTGTAATGACTGTGAAACACTATCAAAAAGCATGAGTGCTTATTCATTATGCAAGCGAAATTGAATTGAAGAAACATTATTATTTTGCGAATAAAACGGAAAATAAGTCCGTTGTGAGTTGTGAACTGTCAACTGAGAACTCTTGATAAAGTTTTTAACTGGTGCTACTATTATTACTATCAAGAGCCTGGAATATTTGCTATGTTAAATAAATAGATTTGTAAATTTATATCTCGTATTTCGAAAATAGTAAAATACTGTTTGAACCATGGATTCAAAAGTGGTACTAAGAGAGAAGAATCCCCACGACAATGCCAATATCTTGTCAAAGATATTTTTGACGTAAGTAGTGAGGCTATTGGTTTTATTATTACTATGTAGCAACGGAGTTGATGAGAAATAACTCGGAATCTCCGTCCTGTGCGCTGCCATGGTTATCAGTGATTTTTTATGAGTTTAGATGTCTCATTTAGTATTCTCAATGTCATGGAACACAGGATACACATATCATTGATTTTTTTATATTTTCTGTTACAAGACTGGGTGTCTTTCTTTCTTTGATCCCATATATATTTATCACAAAAGTTACCATTGTTTAACTTTTAATATATTTATAAAAATAGAATTTGGATCTTACGCCATGGATTTTGGACACGTCCCTTAGCAACACGGAGGCATTTGTTCTTTTTTTTTATTGATGTACCTACCAGAACATCAGATGATGATACTACTACAATTTATGATACTACATTCAATACATTCATTATTTTTCACATAAACCTCTGCTTTAATAAAAGCTGTGGATTTAATGTAACATCGGGCAAAAATATATGATAATTGTTATTCCAATAGTGTAGTGGAGTTATTGATGTCATAAATGTGTTCTCAATAACGCAAAGGCAGTTATTTACGTCCTTAGCTTGTGAAAATATCTGTTTTTACGGCAATGACTAACTTATAGCACTTTATAAGCTAATTAAATAACAATACAAATATAACGAATATTTATTTTTTTATTACATCGATTCCAATTGCCATATATTGTAGAAAATTTAACGACATATCCATGCCACAGTCAACACATTTCAAAACTCAACATCTCAGTATATTTTTATAACCACATATAAATTCTTGTTTAGCAAATTCTCTGGGTGTAAAATAAAAATGGCATAAACTGAGATAAGAATGGTTCGTAAATTATAATATAAAACTTAAATACGAGTTAGATATAGTATTATTTCTTTAGTAAAATGATATATATATATTATTATGCTATTTTTAATGTGCATTGACTCCAGCATCCGAGAATCAAAATTTGAAAACGTTTGAAAAATATTTTCTGGATTTTTTTACGGGAGCATTGGTTTTAGGCTATTCACCACAGTAGTTAATTATTGCTTAAATACTAAAAACCGCTTCGCGTGAAACGACCCATTTATTACCTCACTTCATACTATCAAGAAAATAGCATTTATCTCCGGTTCTTTTGATTAGCTAAGTTCTCTAGACGATTTGCGACAATATTAAAGATCTGAGTCATGGTTATTATCAGCCCTTATACGTCACCCTGATGGACACAGGCCTCTTTTAGCATTGCAATGGTTTTATACCTTAGTCAACCGCGCTAGTCCGCCAAACGATCCATGGTAGCGGCATATATGTAAATTGCCATGCAAGGCCATATATTTTGAATTGAGAGATCAAAAAGTTACTACATAATGTCTTTTTTATGTTTTGTGTGACAAATAGGCCCCTAGTAGTGATGGAATTAGGTATTTTATTTTTCAAAATACAGTCATAAAAGAAATGGACTGCATTGTGAGCACATCATGCTTGCAAAAGAAACGTCGGAGCTAAGCGAACCCATAGTCAGAGAAACGACTGGCGACCTCGTTAAGTCTGACTTAGGGAAGCTTCGGTTCGGCTTTGATTGTCAATGTTCGGACTTCAAAGGGACTCTCAAGTCTAACTTCTTGATTTTAGGAGGAAGAGAGAAAGAGGAAAATCACGGAGTTTTAGTTAATAAGACGTTCCAGTACATGACCGTTAGCTAAATCTAATACTTTTCTAATATTCAAATACTGGAACAGTGAGTCCACCTTACTTCGTGCTTTGGTACTCTGGAACGATGCGTAAACGTAACAAAAAAACAACAAACCTCCTGTAAAAAAAATAAGCTATACCCCCCCTTCCAACGAAAAGACCCTAAATTACCAACGGAACGTTTAAAACGACGAGACTAGGTTATCGAAAATTAAATATCCGCTATTTTACTTGCATTACAAACCCTACGATTCAAGTGTTGCCCTTTTTATTTAATAAATAAAATTTATCAAATTCGTTTCGCAATTTGGGTTTGTACTTAAAATTGTTATAATATCAATTCTGCTGGTTTTATTGTTTCAGTAAGATATTTTATTCAAATATTAGCTTACAAAGTTTATCTTTTTGATAATGCTATATTAGACGCCCTTGACAATAAGATTAGAAATGTAGGTGATCTAAATACAAGAGATACTATCACACCGTCTTAAATTCTAATGGAAGGCTGAAGTTCCTTAATTAGGCGTCCTTGGGGCATTTTTGGTATTAATAATCTTGACTAACAAGAATAAATTAGATAATACTGGTTTAATTACTTATTAACTGTTTTTTAACATGCCATAAATGACTAACCAAGATGACGCGAATGATAAAAAGTTATTGGCGTCTACCACCAAGCTATGCTAGTGAAAAGCTGTAAAAAATTATAAATAATGTGTTGAAAATATAATAATAACATGATGCAACACCAATATTTAAGGAGCGTCTAAAGTTCGCTGGGTTTTGTCACGATCTTTGAATATCGGCTTATATTTTTAATAGCATTTTGCTCGCGACTCCGTCCTCGTAGACTACAGGGTTGAGTTCAGAAAGAAAATAAGTTGTAGTCTATTTTACTTCGTGTAATGAATGCCTTGTGCATCATTATTGCGTGCTTGATCAATATTTTAAAACTGTAATATCTTCTAAGATACTCAGTGAAATAAAATTATGTAAAGGGCAATTTTATTTAAATTTAAATACTTGTAATGAATAACGTATTTATTTGGATAAGGATTAATATAATATTTTTAAAAACACCTTCACAAATAAAACTTTATTTTAATATAAATTTGGTTAGGATAAAAAACGTTATAGTGAGCCAACCTTAAAGAATAGACATATGCTGTCGCGGACTTTTTTTAGAACTTTTAAAGAGGAGCATTTCATTTCGTAGCGGAAGCTCACAAAAAGGAAAAAATGTCCCCGATTTTGAAACATTCTTTATTGCTACTCCGCTCCTATTCGTCGCAGCGTGATGTTATATAGCCTATAGCCTTCCTCAATAAATGTGCTATCTAACAGTGAAAGATTTTTTCAAATCGGACCAGTAGTTCCTGAGATCCTAGCGTTCAAACAAAGAAACAAACTCTTCAGCTTTATAATATTAGTATAGATAGTACCTATATTATTATATCGTGTCTGTTTATCTTAGATTAAATCGATCTTACAGACCTACACTTTTAAAAACCCACAACATTCTACTTAAGATAAATTTAATTCTCATATTTTTCACCGACACACCTTATCATAGGCAGGCAATAATAGTAAAATTCAGACTTAATCAATTTTTCACGTGTACGTTGTTACTTATGGTTCCAGTACAGGAAAAGTTTGTCTGGAACAGATTAAAAAATTTACTATTATCTTGTCGCCTTTTTGTTACACGCTTATTATGGTTGATAGAACAACAATACAACACATATGTATTTTTTTTCGAGAAGGCAAAGACATTTTGTGAACGCACGCACCACATCGAATCTATACTAATATTATAAAGCTGAAGAGTTTGTTTGTTTGTTTGAACGCTAGGATCTCAGGAACTACTGGTCCGATTTGAAAAATTCTTTCAATCTTAGCACATTTATCGAGGAAGGTTATAGGCTATATATCATCATTCTACGACCAATAGGAGCGGAGCAGCAATAAAGAATGTTTCAAAATCGGGGACTTTTTTCCTTTTTGTGAGCTTTCGCTGCGTACGCTGCAGAAACGGTTAAAGTTTCGCTAAAATAATGTATAACAGAATTGTTCCCTTTTAAAAATTCTAAAAAAAAGTCCGCGACAGCATATGTCTATCTTTTAAGGTTGGCTCACTATAACGTTTTTTACTCTAACCAAATTTATTTTAAATAAAGCATTATTTGTGAAGGTGTTTTTACAAACATGATATTAATCCTTATCCAAATAAATACGTTATTCATTACAAGTACTTAATTTTAAATAAAATTGCTCTTTACATCATTTGATTTCAATGAGTATCTTAGAAGATATCGCAGTTTCAAAATAATGATCAAGCGCGCAATAATGATACTCAAGGCGTCGACCGGCGCGTTACGGTTTCACGTTGAAACAATTTGACCGATTTGTATGATTTTTGTATATTTAAGTAAATGGGGCTCTGCGGAGTAAAATACTACAACTTATTTTCTTTCTGAACCCAACCCTGTAGTCCACGCAGACGGAGTTGCGGGCAAAAGCTAGTCGAATTATACGAGTAATATGTAAAATTATGTACTCTCCATCTCTGAATGTTTCTTTACAACAATTATTTAAAAAAAAAATCTTTATTACACAAGCATTATTCATTGTCTTTGAACATGATTTGTTTACGCGTTTCCATCTGTGAGCATGTGTTTTAATAAATGTTCACTTACTCTCAATTAACTACAGTGACCTCGTGCGGCGAGATAGCACAAAACAATACGAGATGCTTATTCAACTGTGGTTGTGTCTATATACATCTAATAGTATGTACTAAGAATCTATACTAATATTATCTATACTAATATTATAAAGCTGAAGAGTTTGTTTGTTTGTTTGTTTGAACGCTAGGATCTCAGGAACTACTGGTCCTATTTGAAAAATTCTTTCACTGTTAGACAGCACATTTATCGAGGAAGGTTATAGGCTATATAACATCACGCTATGATCAATAGGAGCGGAGCAGCAACAAAGAATGTTTCAAAATCGGGAACATTTTTTCCTTTTTGTGAGCTTCCTCTGCGTGCGCTGGGAAAACGGTTAAGGTTACGCTAAAGTAATGTATGACAGAATTGTTCCCCTTTAAAAGTTCTAAAAAAAAGTCCGCGACAGCATATGTCTATCTTTTAAGGTTAGCTAACTATAACGTTTTTTATCTTAAACAAATTTATTGAAAAATAAAGCATTATTTGTGAAGGTGTTTTATAAAGATGCTATTAATCCTTATCTAAATAAATACGTTATTCATTACAAATATTTAATATAACATAAATTTGCCCTTTACATCATGTGATTTTAATGAGTATCTTAAAAGATATCGCAGTTTCAAAATAATGATCAAGCGCGCAATAATGATACATAAGGCGCCAATCGACGCGTTACGGTTTCACGTTTAAACAATTTGACCAATTTGTATGGCTTTTGGTATGGACCTAAATAGGACAGGACTCTGAGGAGTAAATAGACTATTTCTTATTTTCTTTCTGAACTCAACCCTGTAGTCTACGCGGACGGAGTCGCGCGCAATATTGAATAAAACCAACTTTTCCGAGCAATTGCTCCGTATAGACAACAGACTTCGCATTTAGCTCTATAAACGAAAACTGAGTAACAAGAAAGTGGGGCCGTCCCTTACATGCGTTTTTGATATTTCATTAGCAATTTTGAAAAACCGTCAAACATTTTCAAGGGGTTTTATCTATTGTAATGAATTTTAATTGATTCATGAGTTTACGCGTGAGAGGATAATCATGTCATAATCATCATCTCTGTATTAATAATATGTTGACGTAAAAAATATACATTAAAAGTATCGACGTTATCGTAAAAGCTGATGCGTATTGATAAAGATAGTAGGTATTAAATCAATACATTCTTCAAGGAAAACTTACTTAGTTATGTGGTCCACCCACCCTTAAATCCTCTTAATGCTAGCGGAGGCCCGTGCCCGGCAGTGCGACGTATATGGGCTGATGATGATGATGAAAATACAATTACCTCAATGTTTACTAAAACAATAGATGGCATTTATTGTATGGATACGAAAAAAGTTATTTTCGTAATCATTCATAAAATATGATGAACCACAAAATTGAGTTATGAAATAGCAAGACAATAACTTATTGACACTCTTTCTGTGTCTTAATGTCAAGTGCGATGTACACTTCTCTGTCAGTACTTTTGCAAATATGCCAGACAAATGCAATAGATAAAAGCTTATATTTTGACCATTGGTCTAAAAATGTTTTTTACTCTCAAGAATACACACTGTTATTCGGTTAAAACTATATTCATTTGTTATTTCTTCATTAAAAATATTCTTAGATCGTCTTACTAGAAACGCAAATTTTGTGAAGCAAGTAGCTCAATTAAACTTTAAGTGGAATCTAATATTCTCATAATCATACGCACTTTCAATTCAGGAAGCGATAACATCACCGTTAAATCTTACTGTACACTGATATAACAACATTATAAGAGTGATAAGAGTAATTTATGTCAAATATTATATAGCCACTATTGATAGATTATAATTGTTAGCATGACTGATTAATTATTGATAGTTAAATGTTCAGATTTTAATAGAGATTACTGTCGTCAGAAAAAAATGTTATTTTAATCATTTAATTTTGAGGTGAAAACAATTTTGGTATTGTTGTGTTATCAATGTATGCAAATGTGAAAAGGAACCATTACGTCTTATTTTTATTCCATGATAAAACAGGTTCTTGATGTGAAATATGTATGTAATGTAAAGAATTCAATTTCTTTGCAGATGGAGTTTTAAACTGTTTAGAAAAGGATACAAATATGGAATATCCTTGGAAGATCTGTTCCAAGCTCGTGGAAGTGACCATTCTAAACGGTTAGGCGATCGTCTCGAAGAAGCTTGGGAGCGAGAGTTAAAAACGGCAAAAGAGAATGGAGGAAAACCATCGTTCTCTAAAGCTATCATCCGATCATTTTGGCTTGAATACATGCTGTGCGGGTTATGTGTCGGTCTCCTGTTTATAGTGTTATGGTAATTATTTAGTCAAAATCTTTTTTTGCGTACTCATCGGTGGAATATTTGTTCTTAATTGTACTTTTTTATTTCAGGCCACTTATACCGTTCACGCTATCCCTATTTATAGCATATTTTGCCGGCGAAAAAACATTAGAAAATTACAAATATGCACATGTATACAACTTTTTATTGAACTTTTTAAGTATCTCTACATCTCTAATGCTAAACCATTTACAATTGAGCCAAGGACGTGTAGGAATGCGAGTTCGAATTGCCAGTTGCTCATTGTTGTATCGGAAGGTATGTATATTAGACAAACATAAAAATACAAACGAATTGATAACCTCCTCCTTTTTTAGAAGTTGATTAAAAATATGAAACGTTGTATTCATATTTAAATATATTTAATCATCAACAAATTATTATGTCTGTTTTAGATATTGAAATTAAATAGAACTGGCTTAAACAAAACGGAACCAGGACAAGTGATAAACTTAATGTCTAATGATGTTAGCCGCTTCGACATGGTCGCATTGTTCCTCAACTACTTGTGGGTGATGCCGATCGTGGTGCCGGTGGTTTCCTACCTTGTGTGGCAACATGTTGGTTGGGCTACATTCGCTGCTCTTGGTGTCATATTCCTTCAAACAGTGTTGGTGCAAGGTACGAGATAGAGCACGTGCATCTACGTAAAATATATTAAGTTGCATTATAATATAATACTAATGAAAATATTATTATTTTAGCATATTTGAGTAACCTTCAAGGAGTATTGCGAGGAAAAATAGCAAACCGTACGGATGAAAGAGTGAAAGTTATGAGCGAACTTGTAAACGGCGTCCAGGTGATTAAGATGTACGCTTGGGAAAAACCTTTTGAGAAGCTCGTCGACAAATTAAGAAAGTACGTATTAAACAGTTGTTCTAAACTCATCGGGCTGATGTAACTATTAAAAAGAGTATGTACCTAATTGTGATATATTTTGGCAGACTCGAAGTGGGATTCATAATGCGAACTTCAATGATCAAAGGATTTTCAACAGCTTTGAGCGTATTTACGGAGAGGTTCATACTATTTGCTACTGTCGTTGCATACGTCGTCATGGGAGGAGAGATTCGAGCCAATATCGCTTTCTCATTGGTTCAATACTTCAATCTACTACAACTCGCTTGCAACATCTTCGTTCCATTGGCACTTTCATTCCTTGCTGAAACGAAAGTTTCGATCAAGCGTATAGAGGTAAGTAAATACATTTTTACAGTATGTACGCGTATCATTTTTAACATATCAATCCTTACTACTTAAAAATCTCTTATTAGGAGTTCTTGCTGCTAGACGAACTGGAGAATGCGAAGGAAAAGGAAGTGTACAAAAATATGAAGATTGATCCGAAACTAATTCTGAATGGCGACACTCAAAAGGGTAAAGAAGTAGAAAAAGAACGACAAAAGCCAACTGGGTTAGTGTTAGCTGGGGTTACCGCTAGTTGGCAAAACGATCCAATTGTAAGCACATTAAGAAATATATCTTTAACCGCTCTACCTGGAGAATTTATTGGTGTTGCGGGACTAGTGGGATCCGGAAAGGTAAAGCACCCAAAATATTTATAATATCAAAGTTCATTGCATTTTTTATATATTTACTTGATTACTTGGTCCGTAGGTATAAATAAATTAACATAAAATAATTTTTAATTATTATTATTGAAGATACCTATATTAAGGTTGATCGTATTTCTGTGTATGACACTAACGAGTCTTAACTATTTTAGTCGTCACTCCTACAACTGATATTGGGAGAACTACAACCGTCTCAAGGCACGATTTCGTTTGGAGGTGGACGCGTCTCGTACGCAAGTCAAGAACCGTGGCTGTTTGTAGCAACAATCAAACAAAACATACTGTTTGGTCTACCGTACGACAAGATCCGTTATAAAAAGGTAATGATCGGTGGATATTATCTTACAGTACACGTTCACTCCTTGTGCAGGTGTTATTCAATCGATACACGTGCAAGTTTTTACATGTACTTCGAACTTTGCAACATTAAAACTTGATTTCTAATCTTCAAATACAATATAAAACAGATTTTTAATACGACGGCGGGAACTGGCTAACCAACTTCATTCTATATTTAGTGTAATTAATGCGCATATTAACTATTTTTTGTTTCTTGTGCACATTTTCATCACGAGAATTTATCAATGAAAATAATCAAAATATTAAGTGTACTATTAAAAAGGCAGCGAATGCATGAATCATTTAGCCGATACATATAAAGTAATGGCAATTAGGCGCCGCTCTGCCCGGTCATAATTTTACCATGCCAAAAACTATTCAAATGTATTTTGTTACAAAAATATGAAAATACAAATAATTCCTTTTTATAAAATTCACATCATAGTGACCACAGTAAAACGTAGTTGTGGTATTCAAGTTTTCATTATTATGATTAAACAACAGTAGGTATAATGATTACACGCCGCCATGTTATATTATTCGCAATACTCTCAAATTCAATATCTTAAGCGGCCAGTATGGCAACTTTTTTTTGCTTTATACATACGAGTATGTTTTTTTAGGTTGTTACTGCGTGCGCCCTGCTTCGTGATTTCGAACAGCTGCCAGCTGGCGACTCCACAATGGTCGGCGAGAGGGGAATAAGCCTTAGTGGTGGCCAGAGAGCCCGAGTTGGATTAGCACGCGCTTGCTACAGACAAGTAAGAAATAGATCATTCTTTGAACTGCATCATATCATAAATATAAAAAAAAAAATCAGCCATCGTCGTTAGGGTTTTCTAAACCGCATTCATTTAAGATAACATTATACATTAAACTATTTGGAAATTTAATTTAGAGTAGGTACTGCAGGTCAAAATACAATAAGATGTCAGCGGATAAAATTTCCAGCGCTATAAATATGACTATAAATATCAGCATAACAACACATTCTACTTTTTCCCTGTTACTATTGATTTATTGATAAAAAAAATATTACGGCTGCCAATAGCCGAGCTCATGTGAGCCGTTCTTTCACTTCATTAACAGCTTATATTTATGTACGATTCGAGTCTTAATTCTCATTCATAAGAGCATTAGTACTTTAGTACTTCAGTAGCGCATATTGATAGTAAGTAGGGCGATAAACACGGAACCAATGACGCAATGCATGAGATAGCACAACGTCTCCGTCAACGTGGAGTTCCATCTAAAAAACGCCAGTCATTATTATAAATATGTATTGTTTTCGGTTATTTACAAACTTCGTGATTAATTAAGTAATTAATTTATTTTTAAAATAATAACAAATCATTTTATCTCAAATAAGTTTTCCTGTTCTTATCCTAATACCCGGAGTAATCATTTATTTTTTGTTAAAAAAATAACAATTACTTATAGGATGGTAAAGGTGATTATTAAAAATCTTATCGTGATTGATACACAGACACACCTAATTACATACTCTCAAAGGGACTGACAGTGGAGTATGTATTTCTGTTTAAAGTGTCACGCAACACATTTTAACAATATACGGCCAATTCCAATTGTATACCTATGTTCTAATGGAAAAACCCAGTTAAACTTTGCCCGACCCGAGAATTGAAGTCTTCATTACACGGCGTCCATTGTGCCAATAGAATAGTCATTATATTTACTATAAATAATTTTACATTTCAAAGTAATTATCCTGTTTTCTTAGTTGCACTGTTTTGAATGGAACAAAACAAAGATATGAATAGGCATCCGAAAATCGTATGGTTGACAGGAAAACACTTGTCGCGATTTAATAAAAAGGATGACACATTCAGTTGTGAAACTGCTCTTTGTTCTACACTGTATGTATAATGTGCTACTAAAGTCTGCTAATATGTGATTGTTACTTTAGATATGAAAAATAAAATCAAATATTTGAAAATCAGATAACGACATAAGGTATAGCGTTTTATTTGCATAAGTATTTGTTGTTAAATGAACTTATTGTCTTCAGGCTGACATCTACCTTTTGGACGACCCGCTGTCAGCTGTTGACACACACGTCGGCAAACACCTGGTGTCGGAGTGCATCAACGGACTGCTTAGAAATAACACTCGTATTTTGGTCACTCATCAACTCCACCACCTGAAAACTGCAGACAATGTCATCATATTGAGAAATGTAAGCGATGAGCCTGCTCCGAGCGGGACCCTGTACGAAATCAATTCACGGCAGAACACTAGCTTGTTTTCGAAGAAAAAGACATACTTTATACCGATACTTTCTGATTTACTTGATACCCCCAAAGTGACATGATTTTTTGCTGAGTGCTCGGTTTCTCTCGAGAGTATTTGCCAAATTCATTTATATTTAAATGTACTCGTTGTTTGTCAGCGTCCACTTACAATGACTTCTGTTAAAATGAATCATGCTTTATAATGAAAATTAGTGTTGCAAAGCGTTTTCCTCAATTACTATATGTTTTATATAAAATCGTACAGAATCGTAAATATTTTAAATGTCTTTAGAGAACAAAAAAAAGACTTAAAAATAGATACAAACAACGTAGTCGGAGTAAATAGTACATTATTACACAGAAACGTTTGTTTATCTACACATAATATCTTTTTATAGATATTTGTGTAGAACACAATTATTTTAATGACACATTAAGAGACGCATAGACATTACACATAATACCTATGTAGATACAGATGGCTGAGTTTCTTGTAATTTCTATGAGTTCTACGTCAAAACAATCATACGGTTTAACCGTAATCAGTCGTACACGGGTGTTTAGGCCGTGTTATTGTTTATTTTTTTCAACTTTGTTTCAGTACATAAATAGGTATACATAGGTATACATAGGTATTAGGGTGTCCCAGCTTAGTAGGGCGATTTTTTTTTTCTCAAAATTAGATACGCATACCCTCTATATTTTTTCTAATTGACCCTAATAACTTAAATACGAAATATTATCGAAATTGGATAGCGGTAACCCGTGCCGACTTGATGGCAAAGTTTTAAGAAAAAAATTGTATGGTAATTGTAGAGCACATATAAAAACTCAATTTTTGTTTTCAAAATTATATCCTATTTCACCGGTATTATATATTTATTATTAAAACAGGAATAATTGTGATATTTTAATTTAAAAGTTTTCATTTTACTGTTAGGATAAATCACAGGAAAAATTGCTTTAGTTTCCCTTTAAAGGTGACTTTTTCACGCAAATGTTTTTATCAGTATAACTGCAATTTGCAGTATCACTAGCGACTTTTAGTGTCATTATTTATTTCTTAACTGCTTGAAAAGAAGTATAACTAGTCTGTGAAGTAAGCAACTCATTGAGAAAAGTGTCAAAATTTTTAAAACGATTGAAGAAAAGCAAGACTAGTTTTTGATCGAAATAAAGTCGTTTATATCTTTCTAAAAAAGTAAATCACGCAGATATCTTTCCAGGAGATATATGAATTGATGGATCCTCTTTAGTTAAGCTTTAAAATATTATCATTTTTGGTTCCTGGTGTCCATCATAGTGATATAGAGGCAAGACAGCTACTTCATGAACCACAGACCAAAAATGCTGAAAAATATTCTGTATAGTCATTTCTGAGTTAATTTTATTGACAGTTTCCCAGGGTTTCAAAGTATTAAGCAAACATAAGTCGTGGTTAGGTGCCGTCACTGATAATATACAATGCATCCAAGCCTTAACATGGTATATAGCGATGCAAATCTAGATGTCTAATAGTGCGACTTTTTATTAGTAATTTACAATTAAAAAATAAGTTACGATATTTTTAATCAATTAATTGCTTCGGCCATCATGGTGTCTGGTACATAGAACTTGGAGATCGAATAGTCAATTTTCTTTCTGTATCACCACCAAAGAATATGATTATAGCTATAACTGTTAATTCTTGATAGCCAACCCTTAAATTTCCTTCATAATTCTGTCCGGTAAAACCATGTATATCTATTTATATAACTATATCTATTATCTAGATTTATTTTTATCAATTAAACGGTACTGGCGTGTGCAATATACAAAAAGTAGTCCAAGCTTGTAACAAACTCTTGACGACACTGTACGAACACATCTTGCGATTTTTCCGCATTATTTGTTGATCTCTTCAGAGTCGGAATAAGGCAACTTATTTCTTAAAATTAGTTTATTAAAGCTTAAATAGGCATATAAGCCCTTTAACAAAAAATAATTAATCTCGAATAGTTAGATTTGCGATTTACAAAATTCAATTTTACTACATGAATTTTATTAAACAGAACTGCCAATATTTGTTCTTTACAGAGAAGTTTTAAGCCGTTATTTTAATTTTTTGCACCCCCCTATTAAAATTTGCCTTTAAAATCTTAATCTGACATATTGATTAAACAAAAAGAGGCGTTTACCAATACAATAAACAAGCAACCACGAAACTTCCATGCGAATATTGCGACGCGCCAAAGTTCATACAAAGTATGTAAGTACTGAAATACATGAATGCAAGTCGGCGCGGGTTGCAGTGGTCCTAAGTTCATGAAATTTGATTTATGAGTGTTTTAACACCATTCGAAAATAATTAGAGGGTATGCGTTGACAAAAAAAGACTTTGATTTTTTTGGGACACCCTAATAGGTATACATAAATACTTTACCAATAACGCTTTTTTATAAACATAATATGTTCTGTAACACATCCCATAATGTTCCAGTTAGTTACCATAATTTAAAATTTTCAACATAAAGCTGACGAAATCGTTAATATTTTGTCATAAAACGTCTTGATTTCACAGCTTTTATCCACATAATGCGGACGCATGCAGTTTTAATATCTATAAAAATACTGGTTTAATTTATTTACGTAAAACTGGTCTATGTGCGTTTAACAAACATCTTATTTTAAACCATGCCATTTATATATTTAATTAGAAAGTTTGACGGTCTTAAAGATTCGTTAAATCAAAATTAATACTGCTAAAAAAATGTGCCTACCGCAGTGAATAAAAGTTATACTCAACTTCTTTACTTCTACAGGGTGAAATTGAAACGCAAGGCAAGTTCGATCAGGTGTCGCGATCCCCTCTCTTTGCTGAATTATTAGAAGAAGAAGAAGAACCCGAAGGTGCTGACGGTGGTCACATGCTACGAAAACGAACAATTTCCATTCAGGTATCACATATAATAACTCATATAATACTTATATTATAATAGCTCATATATACCTAATTTGAGTATTTGGTACACGAGAATATAACATTCAGTCGTTTTATATTTGCTGACGAAATAAGTAAATGAACTTTTCACTCATTGCTTATTGGAGAATATTGACATCCATCAGGAATTCTATTCAGTCAAAATGTGGGCATTAAAACAAGCACGCCGTTTTTGGGTTTATCAAGTTCAAGAGCCAGTTTCCATTGGGCTTTGAAAGAGTTTATAAGTGGCAATAAACAAACTGATAAGACAAATTTTCTACCTGAAAACATTTCTTGTCATACTCCCATCCTAATGTTTGAAAGAGATCGATTGTAGCGGAAATGTATGTGCTTGTAGCACTTCTAATTTTATCACCATTTCCCTAAACATGTATTGCGTAAATGTATCGATCATGCCGTCAAGATCACGTCTGGTCTAACAGTTATCGCTTCATGAATAATTGCTAAATCACTATTCCAAGGTTAAATCAGTGATTTTATTAAATAGCTGAAGTAGGATGACGATGCTTTTTTAAGCGCGATGATTAAGTAAGACAAATAACAAAATCTCGTCAGTAAATCTGATGTGATCTGCTCGATTACAATAATTTATTAATTATATGTACCGTTGCTATCGAGGCAGTGGTTATTTTTTTATTTGTTGTGTAATAATTATATTCTTTGACAGTCACACACAAGTACCAGCACAATACAAGATGCTAGTCAAGTCGATTCACAATCAGAAGGTGAAGAGAAAAATGCTGAAGCCACTGAATCTGGTGAGTGAGATGTTGTTACTACGTATAATGTAATATGTAAACCAGACGAATCATTTACGTAAGGCATTGATAAGATAACTAATATAGTAGTGCTTTGTACTGGCATCGTGTACTACGCTCGTTGCTACATGCCTTAGCAACGTGAACAGAGATGTAGGGTGATACGGTGACTTCCTACATCTGAGTACCTGCACGATATTTAAGGCAAACTTACGACGTTTGTAGATGTCAATCCCCGTGGCTGTCTAATGATGTTCGGATTTTCATAACTTAAATACCGTAGTCTTATTGAATATTTTTCTTTATCAAAGGTAGAAAAATACTGTTATAGCATTAACTTACAATGCTGTATGTATTCTTTTTTAATATTAACATTATGAAAGATATTCTGAGAATGACAGATTTGTTTAACTAAGCAAACAACTATTTCCAGATTTGATCACTAAAAATGGTTACTTGTTTACATACCTACACTTATTTTAACCTTCGTCTAGGTCGCTAAAAACCGGCATTTTGCTATGTATGGTGTGTGTAAAATAAAGTTAACACAACTGACTCGTCGGTTCTATGCCAGGTCGGAATGTCTCGGGGTCCATTCCCGCATCGTTAATACTGTTTTTCTGTGTTAAATTCTGAGGAGCAGTAGAGATCACATAAGTATACCAAGTAGAACAGAACATAAAGTAGTATTTTAATGAAATAAAAGAACAATATTTAAAAAAAATAACGACAAAAATTTTACCAAAGCAACTATTTTTAAATATAACTAAGTCCAGTCAGGAGGTTCCTTGGAATATTGATAACAATTTGTGGATGTAGAAATACACATACGGGCATGACAAAATATGTTCCTACAACGAATATTAAATTAAACGTGTATGTATTTATTTCTGATTCATCCTATTACCATTGTGTCAATGGCACAAAGAAGTTATATTCTAAGCTAAATACAACATACACTTTACACTATAACTAAACATTAAATTTTCTTTAAATGCAGGTCGCGTGTCTGGCATGGTATACCTGAAATACTTCCAAGCTGGAGGAGGATGGGGTCTCCTTAGTCTTACCATTATCAGCATTATTTTAGCTCAAGTGGTCACATCACTCAGCGACCTTTGGCTGACGCACTGGTAATAATTTTTTATCTATTTAAATATTGATATCTATTATGTAACCAAATAAAGTTATCTTTTCGTTTAATAGGAGATTACTATTTTATAAAAGAGTCTAAATATTTTTGATAGGTAATTTGTTTGTTGAGCAACAAGGCAAATAAACATTTTTTTAATCTTTACAGGATGAACGACGTAGAGTCTAGATATACTTTACCAGTACATAATGAAAGTAATCTTTTCTTATCTAATTCAACTAACTTCAACGAGACGACTGAGACCGATGTACCTGTCACCACAACTGTTGTACCGTCTACTGGTATACCGCCAAACCTTACTGTTATTGGCACCATGATGAAGACAGTTATGGCCATACAAAATGTGACTACAACTGAACAAGAAAACATCAATCATCCATACTACATCTACATATGGGCCATTGGAATTCTCAGTTGTATACTTTTAACTACTGGCAGGTTCGTGTATACCAACAAAAACAATTTATTAATATTAGACAGTTTAGTTTTCCTTGAATGAATTGCGTAAAACTCATATTCACAGTACAAGTTTCCATATTTCCATGTTGTAGGTGATGTCAACTCACAAGTGATGTGTTTAAACAGTTACTATAAATAGAATATCACTCAAGACAATAGCTCTATAAATTTTCCTGAAGCAACTAGTTTTGTATTACAGTAGCGTGAATTATTTATACTAAACAAAATTTTATTGTGCCATTTTAACTCTTTCAGTCACACTTTTTATTTATTGATTTTATAAATCAAACAAAGACGTATTTAGTGTAATTGGGGTTTATTTACAAAGAAAAAAAATATTTTGCCAAAATATCGCATAAGGCTTTCGTGGAATAAGGTGGTTAGTTTGCTAACCACCGTGACGGACGGCAGAAAAATAATGAAAACAAAAGACTATCAGAACTTATGTTAGAAATAAGTTATTTATGTATTTGCGGTGCAAATATGTATATTTGTATGTTATGTATCGTGTATGATATTTAGATTTAAATGTAACTTATTTCTTATAAAAATCTTTCCGGATACAAAGGGGGACTCTACAAGTCCTGCATTGCCAGTCAGTACGTTCTTGCCCCTTTTTGTGCTGCATTTAGCACATTTTCGTGAAGTAGATCGCTTTGGCAGATGTGTATTGCTTTCCATCCGCAACTTTATCGAAACTGTTGACCTATGAATGTAATCAAAGGAGAAGACGAATCAGAGCCATTGAGAGAACGTCAAGAACTCAAGATGCGTTTCTTTGCTTGAGCTGGTGCTAAGATTCTTTGAAACACACTTCTAAGAAAGTCTTTCGTGTCTAATTGATCCTATTCTGGTGTGTTTTATTAAAATATTTACACAAAATTAATAAAACAAAACCTCCTATAGTCACGGTGGTCAGTAAACTAACCACCTTACTATTTACGTTTTTTATAAAATAATATAAACGGCAAACTTTATTTTATATCATAAATGAACTCATTAAATATTAAATAACCGATAAATACTGAAATAATAATATAGTATATATTCTTAAATTAATTGTGGTATTTTAAAATGTCCCATTCTAAAAACAGCACTGCACTCCTTTCTTAAAAATTCGAATAAAAATAACCACCGCGGTTTTGTGTCAAATAATGGTATCAAATTATAAACAACTATATAATTAACTATAAAAGTTCAGCACATCTCCGATAAATGTTGTGGAAATAATTTTTTACCAACTTCAAACAGGTGGTTTGAAAACTAACCACCAAGACTGAAAGAGTTAAAGGATGAAATTAGACAGACCAGTGTCAAATAGTCAGTCAGTAGTAATATGGTATAGAATAGGTAGAACAGGCGAAAATAGGAAAATACTAGATAGTCTATGTATGTATCAAGTAGATATTCAGCAATAGACGTCATGAGGCTGATAATGATAAAGACGAATTGCTTGCTATTGAATTGGTTAATTAATACATATTATTCTTAACCGAGTGTTATTTAAATATTGCAAGCCGTATATTTAAATGTACATATACATATTTTAGATCGATGCTGTTCCTGTGGGTATGTATGAGAAGTTCCATCAAGCTGCACAACCAAATGTTCAGCAATATCCTGGCAGCCACAATGCGTTTCTTCGACACAAATCCATCTGGACGGATCCTCAACAGATTCTCAAAAGATATGGGCGTCGTTGACGAAATATTGCCTAGGATGTATCTGGACAGCATACAAGTAAATATTGCCTTATGTTCACACCTGAATCATAATTACATTAACATTTGAAAATAAAATATAAAGATTTTTTCGCAAATTTGATTGAAAGTACAAGCTCGCAGTATTTTCTATAACGTTGTATTTATATCTTAATGCTTACACTTCTGGCTGCCCTTTCATTCTCATTGTCTTATGACTTATCTTCATCTGTCACCAAGAAACCGTGACCGATAAGATAGCCTTATTTTTTAGTATACTAAGCCAGGTATTTTTTTTACATTCTTACCAAATATTTGAGAACACAATTAATGAAATAATACAATTATATCAAAAATACTTTAAGAGATCGTAACACAAGCCAATTACCGTACGCATGAGATAATTTGAATGGCAAATAAGTCACTCCTTTTGTTTTAAGAGTGTTCTATTACGAATAAATTGATGTACACTTTACATATTTACATTATAATGATCTCGTTGAAAAATGTTTAAAACAAATGTGTATTCAAATATACTTATTAATCGTCGTAAAAGTAGGTGATAGTATTTAACATTTATGTTTTATTTGAGGTAACTTACGTTATCTAATTAAATTTTGCGACACGTGTACAGTTTATTGCCCGTTTTAAATTAACATTCCGTAATGATAGACATTTTTTAAATCTTATTAAGTAGAGAGTTATTTTTTAAATAAGGTAGATTAGTATACTGTAAATCTTAGAAAGCACTAAAGGTCCATGTTGCAACTGCACGAAAAGTCCCCATGGAATGATTATTTATAACATCCGTAGATATTCATGGTGATGCTGGGTATCCTGGTGATGGTCGCGATCGTGAGCCCCTACATGTTGCTCACGACGGCTTGTTGCGGTATCGTTATGTACATCTGGACGATCATCTACCTCAGCACTGCACAGTCTATCAAACGGTACGTCACATACATCCACATATTATTCTTCTGTTTCTCTTTGTGTAATTAATATTTTAATAATATGCATTTCTTTCAATCGTAATACCTTATAGTATACAAAATTTGTGTCATAAATAATGTTTTCATTCCATTCATTCCTATTTGAATAAGATATCTGCTAAAGACGAAAGTTGATCGGTGGGTGCGTCACGGGGTTGAGGACACTTATCGATCGATGGCTGACTGTATTAGGGCAGCGACTAATGTAGTCACGCGTCACAATACTTAAAGTTATGGTTATGGACGAAGTTTTTATTCAACAGTACACGCAACTACTGAATTATTACGTAACGAAGAGTATCGGCAAGTAGGCTACTACTAACATTTATGACAAACTTATATTAGGACCTCTGACAACCATGTCTACTAACGTACTGACTGAAATGTCAAACATTTCGGTTTGAGAACAAAATATTCAATATCAAAATATCAAAGCGACTAAGCCTTAGATAAGCGTTCCCTATAAAGTTAATGAAAGACATTTTATTTCGTGTCTCTGTTGGTTACCATGCTATAATTTAACACTGTATATGCTTGAAGATTTTATTTCCACAATGATAGGTGTCATTAATTTATAGAACTATGTGACATAACAGTACCAACGATTAATCGTCAAAAGATCTTGGCAGCGTTTTTTATTTGTGCTATTGTGAATCTTACGTAACAAGTGCTGGCGCAAACACGAGGTCAATTCTTCAATTACTATGTTTTCCTTGTGGAGATTTTTTTAAATACACTCCCGTCTTATACACACCAAACATAAGCAAGTATTATTTTTATCTACATTTCAACTTTCAATAGTCATTGGTAAATATTTTATACAATCCAAATATTCGACACGCAATGATATTGACGTTTACGAAGCACTAATGTCTTTGACCGCTATGGAATTTCATTATTCATTGTCCTAATCCATTAATTAAAAACAAGCATATAAATAAAGATTAAAAAATACTTCCTTCGTAAATTTCTGCACCCAAATCTGATCTTTAATCTGATGGCTTTTTAATAATATCGATTTGAATATTGGCGTTGTCCTTGGCATTTATCGTATCGTTGTAATATATGTAAGTACTAAGTACATACAACGATGGCTGCTAAACCTTCGTGTATTTTATATTTACTGGCATCGCAATCTCAAGACATTTCTACAATTGTACCTCTTTAATCCGGCGTGCAAATAAATGTTATCTATCACATAG
Organism: Cephonodes hylas; assembly: GCA_030295005.1. NCBI lineage: Eukaryota > Metazoa > Arthropoda > Insecta > Lepidoptera > Sphingidae > Cephonodes > Cephonodes hylas. Next base: position 7,773,740 of record AP025363.1, on the reverse strand, counting down.
GCCTGTGTACGTATTTGCTAAAATAGTATCTTTATTTACTGAAGGAAAAACCGAGCATGCCATTACATAGTTATATACTCTTGAAGATTATCTCATGCCTGCGCTGCTTTGATAGCTTAGCAGCTCCGTAAATGGCGAATTACAAATATATATATATTTTTTAAATAGTATATACTTAGTACTTACTCGCTGCCACTATAATTCTGCTATAAATATTACAACTATATTTTGCTAAGAATTTAAAGTGTGTAGTCCGCTAAATTGCACTAGGACACAATCGCGGACAAAGGCCAAATCTCCACTACAGAGGAGGGCCGTACCTAGAAATGAAACTAATATACGATCTTCATCCCTAGATCCTTCAGTTATATACTCAGCCTATCGCCGTCCACTGAACGTAGGCCTCCCCAAGAAAGCGTCAACCATCTCGGTCTTGATCCTATTCCTAGATCCTTCAGTTGTTTCCAAACAATAATATTGTGCAATTGTTTCCAGAGTGGAGGGCGTGTCTCGCAGCCCCGTGTTCTCGCACGTGTCGGCGAGTATGGCGGGACTCTCCACCGTGCGCTCGTGCAATGCCGAGGCCATGTTGCGCGACCAGTTCGACGACAAACAGGACGTCCACACAGCTGCTTGGTACTTATCTACTTTTATAATGAAATATTATGTTTACGGTATACAAACAGCTATTAATAGTTCTAGGATGTAACTCACTATTGATTTAGTCGTTTTTTATGCTTACCTACATAGTAAGGAAACGGCGTTTTTGAAGTTTTCTCTTAAAAATAAATAACATTTTAAAAAATAAACAATCGACTCTTTAAGAAATACATATTTGCATGTTGTCATGGTAATATATACAACAAATGTACTTTACATTTACTAACTCGAACAGCTGCTATTTCATAACTTGGCATATCATTTTTGTCTTTACTGTGTATATTTACAAATGAATGACATAAAAGAATTATTAGTCTCGAGTATGTAATTTTTTTTTTTTATTTTATTTTATGTTAATGGGGTCAAAGTGACGACATTTGTTTTAAAAATATCGGATTATAATGTCTGGAAATATTTATTTTATTTATTTACTCTTTTTACTGTAACACCACATAAAAATAAAAAAATAGGTATTAAGTAGTAACATAAAATATTGTATGGCGGTACCTTCCAACTTCCAAGTAGGTAACCATTAGACTGGCTAGTTTTCAGAAACATAAAATGGGTAAATAGATACAAAAACTATTATTAAAAAAATGTAGAATAATATGTACGCAAAAAGTCGTATTAATTGACCTATTTTAACGCAGTCGCTAAAGAATGTTGATACTAAACATAACATTTTCTTTTTACAGGTACTTAACGCTGGTCACCAACACCGCATTCTCAATATGGCTGAGTCTTGCCTCCGCTGCTTACGTAATCGTCGTTGCATACACATTCCTTCTTAGTGACGACGGTAATTTTTTTTTTCTACTTTGTTTCGCTGTTTGTCTACAACAATTCACCACGAACTATTTGCAGTTATTGTGTTATCCACAAATATAGTTCGTGGTCATTGGTTTTCGTGTTATCAAAAATGACACTAAACAATTTAACACTGTAAAGTGTAATTAAAGTTAACAATAATTGATTTTTATTCCTTTCGAAAACTATCAACTTCTTTTTGTATCTTAGTGTGGTGTCAAAACTATGTACGTGACTCTTAGATTTACATATTTATTTATTATGAATATTAGATTTACATACCTATTTATTTATAATACTATACATGTACAAATCTGCGATTTCAGGTTCAACAAAATCAGGAAACGTTGGTTTGGCTTTAAGTCAGGGGTTAATTCTGGTAAACATGGTGCAGTACGGCATCAAACAAGCAACGGAAGTGGTGTCCCAGATGACGAGCGTGGAGCGAGTGGTTCAGTTTACGTCATTGCCTCTCGAGAAGACGGATGGTCCGGCGCCGCCCAAGAGCTGGCCTCAACGTGCGAGACTCATCTTCAAAGACCTGTACCTCCGATACGACAAGGACGCCGAACCCGTACTCAAAGGGCTCAACATCGTTGTGGAAAGTGGTTGGAAGGTAAATTTATTCACACAATTTGATTAAGAATTATTCATGCTGTCACATAATATGCGGTGTCGTAAAGTTTCCGAATATAAAAATTCTCGTCGGACAATTGCTATAGGTACCTACATGCTGTACATTAATTTTTCATTTCATTTAAGTGTGCTAAATTTATTTATTGAAATTTGCTAGAAGTAGGTCATTGCTACCCATCTGAGTAAACTTAAAATGCAACAGCATTCGTAACTAAGTAATAGAGGTTACTATCAATATCAATATTGTTTTGTTAGACTATTTCAAGTATTATATATTAAATGCTCCTATTTTCTGATAATAAATTGTGATTTTTTCAGGTTGGTGTGGTCGGCCGCACAGGCGCCGGCAAATCATCATTAATCTCAGCGCTGTTCAGATTGGCTCCCATTGAAGGAAACATTTACATCGATGACGTCGAAACTGGCGAAATTGCACTTAAGGTATTTTATTATCACTACTACTGACAAGACTTACTAACGAAAATTTACATATTTTATTAAAATAAATTTATTTTTTCTATGCAGGAACTTCGCGCAAAGATTGCAATCATCCCACAAGAACCAGTCCTGTTTTCAGCCAGCTTGCGATACAATATGGATCCATTTGATAGGTACTCAGACGCGGAGATATGGAAAGCATTAGAGGAGGTAAGCTTTAGTAAAAGCTAACACCATTAATCGTAGTGGAAAAAAACTATTTAAAAGTCAATAGTCATGTTTATGACAGTTATATAGTTTTTTCTTTAGATAAAATATTATAAATCTATGAACGAAGTGAGAATGTACCTATGCCTTCCATATTGTTATCTATAAAGACAAAATATTTGACAAGTAATTGTATTCCGATATGGTACACTCGACGCAAAATTAATGATCCTGCGAGCCGTGCCTACGTGCGTGACAGCAGCAAATATAATGATAATGTTTGCAGGTGGAGTTGAAAAGCAGCGTGTCGTCTCTTTCGTCCGCGGTGGCGGCGGGCGGCTCCAACTTCAGTGCAGGACAGAGACAACTGCTGTGCCTGGCGCGCGCCGCGCTCGCTCGCAACAAGCTGCTCGTGCTCGACGAGGCCACTGCAAACGTTGACCCCAAGTACGTGCAGCTGCTGTCTATTACTATCTCATTACCGTTGTATTAGACTTTCACTGTCTGATTGATCTGTTCAAATCATTCATTCATTACCTTGTTCGATACTCGGATTTGGATATGTGCCCGGCAGGCGGCTTTGCGAAATAACGACTACTATAAAAATTAATGAACTTTGAATAACTACTACTAAGACTTACATAGTGAAAATAATTTTAAACATAATTGTATTTTTTTCCCAGCACGGACGCACTGATTCAAAAATCTATTCGAAAACACTTCTCGGACTGCACCGTGATTACTGTGGCCCATCGCTTGCACACTGTAGCCGACTCGGATCGTGTCGTTGTAAGTATTACTGTAACATCCGCCACTAACAGTAAACAGCTTAAACAATATTGTGGCATGTACCTCAAGGACTGAAGTATTCAATTGTTAAACTATTCAACCGGTTATTTTTATTTTATATGAATAACCTATTTTCATAAATTACATTTTTCAGGTAATGGAAGCTGGTACGATCGTGGAATGCGGGCATCCACACGATCTGCTCCAAAACCCCGAAGGCCACTTCTCCAAGATGGTGAAACAGCTCGGCCCCGCGTCGGAACAGAGCCTGCGCGATCTGGCTAGCAACGCCTACGCACAACATATCAAATATGTTGACGCCGAATGACATACACAACGATCTCACTCGCCTCTTACAAATACTTCATCGTCAAGATGACACACAATGACGGTCTAAAAGACCAAACAATCTTCGCACTCCGTCCGCACGAGTGCCTTATCGAATCAATAATGTAGCTAATGAAAAATATTTTATATTAGAAATATTTTATGAATGCTTTACGTTTTTGAATTTCATGTTGTTCATTTGAAACTATTGAGGTATTAACTAAATACTAGCAATGTACAAATAATACCTCAATATTTAAGATGCATTTAGCCTAGGTATTTTATTTCTTGTCGTCCTCATGATGTAGGATGTATGCGAAAGTGTTAATTTAGAAATAATATTATTATTAAGCATTATGCAATGTACAATACAGCCTAATGAATGTGGTCACAAAGATTAGGACAAAAAGTACTTAAATTAAAACAAGTACTTATTTTTACATGTCTGTCTAATTTTAATTAATGGACCAAATATACGTCACAATAAAATGTAAGCATTTAATTTAATAGATAATGTTACTGTTAATATACAATTGTAAAAATATCCCAATAAATGTACAGTTGTATCTTCAAAGACTTGCGACTTTGTCATATATGTATGTGTTGTTATCTCATAAAACTGTTAAAAGCCTAATATTTTAATAATGTAAGAAAATTGTACCGTAAAATATTTTATAAATATTAATTGTTATTTCACACCGTTTTTTATTGCAAAACACATCCCAATTTCATAGACATTTAATTTTTTTTCTATTTTACTAACTTCGATTTCAAACACACCCATACTAATCCATACTAATATTATACATGCGAAAGTAACTCTGTCTGTCTGTTACGCTTTCACGTAAAAACTACTGAATGCATTTTAATGAAACTTTACAATAATATAGCTTATACATCAGGAAAGGACATAGGATACTTTTCATCCCGGAAAATGTAGTATTCCCGTGGGAATGGGTATTTCGTGATCTACCAAAGCGATTTGAATGAAATTTGGTATAGAGAGAGGCAGGGCTCACAGAATTAACATGGGGTAATTTTATCCTGGAAAATGTAATCCCGTGGGATAAACATGTTATAAATGCAAAAATCTCTCTGCACTTAACCCTAGAGTCTGCGCAGACGGAGTCGCGGGCAAAAGCTAGTCTCCAATAAATCATTATGAAATCATTAGTTTTTATAAAATGCCGCCCACTTTTAATGCGACATTTTAAAATAATCATAAAATATTCGATTTCTTCAACACAAAAATTGTACGTTTTCAAGTACATGTTTGTTAAAGAAAGTTATTATTTTGTTAACTTAAGTATTGCTTGGGGATATATCCAATTCAACAACATTTTATTTTGATTAAATATTTTATAAATTAACCCGAATTATGAGCCTCGAAAGTGACTGTAAAATTTAATTTATAACAATCTTAGCTCAGTTATCTGTAAAATTAACGCAAAAATCTTAAAATGTTCTTAACTAACTCTTTAGATAATATAATTATATATATTTACTAAAATAATTGGTAATTACTGTATTGGTGCAATAGCTCTTTCATCAAATGTAAGGTGTTCGAAAAGTAATGTTTTTGCTCAAATGATGCTAAAACTGCATAAACACTCTTAATGACTAATTAGAACTTAAAATGAAATCACTAAACCAACTCCTCATAAAGCAAAAGTAAATTGTTACATTTTTTAAATTGACATTACAATATTCCATATTTAAATACCTAATCTCGAGAGCATTGGGCTCATATCCCAGGCACATACCTCTGATTTTTATTTTAAAGTTTTGTATGTGTTATAATCAATTAATATTTACTTTAGTAGTGAAGGAAAACATAGTAAATATGTAATAAGGTTTTTAGGATTTTTTTAGGTGGGTAGACCGCCAGCCCGCACAAGACCAGGGTGGAAGACTAAGGCCTAAACCTTCTCAGTTGTAGAGGAAGCCCATGCCCAGGAGTGGGATGTACATGGGTTGATGATAATGATACTTGACAGAAAGTTTGTACTACTTCTGCTGGAGCTATCTTTTTTTAATTTGGGTGTTTTTGTTTAAAGAAATTGACAATAGAAACTTGATATTTATAAAACCAATGTATATTTTTTTAAATATAACAATAAAGTTCTTGTTACTTCAAACCAATTGCACTTTTCCATTCTTGACCAGGTCTGCTATTGGCTTATACTGCAATATATGTTGAGATCCCTCTGAAAAAAAGGTATTTAATAATAAAATAAAAAAATGATACTGCTAAGGAATACTAAGTAGGAATGTCCTGTAGACTTAAGGCATAAGTCTGCTATGTGATCTCAGGTTCAGTTGCCAGGTTGGGCAATATTATGGGGATTTTGGTTAGAAAATTATCAAGGTTTTATGGTCTGCTATAATGTGAGTGTGTATCATAATTCACATTAAAACTGATTTATGTATTACATTTATTTTTTTGCAGTTATAATGTTAACAGAAACTTATTATTTAAGCGAATATAGTTATGGTATGAGCAGTGAAGGCCTTGAGGTTAAGTCACACAATGGAGAATCTCAGGGATCATGGGTTCTAACCCAAGCACATCTATGACTTTTCGAAGTTATGTGTATATTCAGAGTGAATTTGCTTAAACGATGAAGGAAAAAATTGTTAGGAAACCTGCACACCTAAACACCTAACACACTAGGCCAGCAGGGGGGACTATTGCCTAAACCCAATCAAAGTTAGAGGAGGCACATGCCGAGCAATGGGATGTATATGGCCTGATAACAAATATAGTTATGGTATTAAATATAAGCTATTAAAATAATAACCTTCCAAATCTATTTCTTCATCTTCACCAGTAAGGTCTTCTAACACAACACCATTTACCATTTCATTTGCTTTCAAAAACACATGAGTTTGTAAGTTAGGATACTCAGCCATTTTACTCATTTCGAGAGCTTGCATGTTACTGGGCACTTTATTTAAAATTACAGTTTTTATGTGATTCTCCATGTTAATTAGATATTCCTGAGCATACTTATATTCAGAAGGTGTTAAATAATTCGTACCACTTTCTAACCTCAGCCTTTCTTCGTTTAAAATTGGAATGCAATGTTTTTCTATTTTGTTAAGCCTAGTCTTAAGGTAATTACAAATTATAAATTTGATTCTACTAAGTTCCATCTTGTGAATAGAGGCCCGTAAGTCTGTTTTAGGAAGTTTGTTTATGTTTCGTTCCATATGTTGTATTTGGCCTAACATACATTCCACCATGTCGTTACGATGAGGGAGTATTTCAGGTGCTAAACGTTCATTTTGCCAAGCAGTTTGTAAAGTTTTCAGTACAGTTTCGGCAGTGATTTCCTCTTCTTCATCACTCAAATCAATCTCAGGATTTGAATCCATTCCAAACACTTCTTAACTTACTACAGTTTTAAGTTTAAAACCGATATTACTTATAATAACAAAAAACATACAGGTATCAAAAACAAAATAACAGCCAAATTTGACACATTTGATAAGTCTACAAATGTATTTCTGTATTTCACAATAAGCGAAGGAAATGAGATTTGCACAGCCTCATTCGTTTAAACGAATATTATATTGAACTTTATCAAACGTTTCTCTTTTTTTCACAAAATAAAATAAAAATAGCAAATAAATTAGTTTTATTTAAAAACATTTGAATCTTGTAATGAGATTATTATAATTTAACTGAATTTTACAAAAACCAGCACAAGGTAGATGAGAACTAAGTAGCGTTTACAATTTATGTTCCTAATTCTGTTGGACAAAATTAAATGTCAACGGGAGTAAAGTAGTAATTATCTTGATTTAATAAAAAATAGGGACCAAAAGACTTGACGTAAAAGCTTGATGTAAGGGCGTAGGATCTGTTTCCGTTTATTGCATTATTTTGAATATATTCCTAAACAGACAAGTTCTCTAACCTTAACTAGACAATGACGTAATAAGTAAGACTAAAGCTTTCAAAACGAGAGGCCGCAGGTTCGATCGCGCACCAAAACAAATGATTGTGTGATCTATAAATACCTACTTGTTATAGAAAGATATTTGCGAAACTAACAAGTATCTCATAGTTTTTATACCAATTACGATACAAAACTTGCATCCTAATTTGTTACCTAGCAAAATGTGTGTAGCTGTTGGACATTTATTTATATTTCACCTATTATTACATTATTAACTAGATTTTGTTAACAAAGTCGTAATGATTGAGTTGATCACTCGAGATTAATAACAATTGTTCGAAATCTCGACAAAGAATTTTCGATGATTCGTCGATCCTAAAAACGAAGGTGAAAGGTCTTTGCAGATTTTTTTTAATGGAATCGATGCAACACGATAATATTATTTTGTTATGTTTACGTTGGCAAAATAATTTATTCATACATTAAATATAAAACACGAATTCACAGCAAAAAGTCCGACACTACCTAAGTAATAAAATGTACCTAAATAAATAAATAAAGTATTACCTAAGTATTAGGTACCAAAGTTTGTAGTGTGGTCCCATAGTTTTATATAACTTTTGACTTTATTGACAATTTGATTGTTTCAAGTACAAGTATATATTTTTAAAAGCAAAAAATATTATATTGCCCTTCGGTACTGTCCTAGCACCAAAGGTGTAATCCTATTAGATGTAGACCTTTATGCGTCTTAGTTACCTCATAACAATATTAGCTAGATAAGACAGTTGTGAGATACAGAGTCGGAATACACAATATGTTAGTTTCATAATTTCATTTTTATTTTTTATTCTAGCCCGACAACATAACAACCACAGTGACAACATCATACTTAATGCTAAGCCTTATGCATTAAGCGACCAGAAACTCCCATTTCCCATAATATACCTACTCTCATGCCAACCTACTTGAAAGGAATGCATATAAGTAATTAAAATTACAGTGTTTATCGCATGTGAATATTACAAAGCACAACGTCGTTGCAAGACGTTATATTTTAGAATAGTACGATCTCGGCAAGCAAAACCAGCAATAACTTATAAAAATTGTCAGAGACCACACACTGTTTTCTATTCTTAATACATCGCTATTGCATGGACTGGTAAAAAGAACTATCGCAACAGTTGACTCTTTTTTGGAATCAAAATATTGTATTCCTCTTTATTTAGATATTATGACCGTACTATACTTAATTATCGCCGAGAAGATATTTCCGCCTGCCCGTGCCTCTAACCCTGGGGTCTGAAAGAAGAAAAGTTGGTCAATCTTCTATAGGGGTGTACTTACGAGGACCGCATTTCAATAAAAACCCATTGACTTTATTGGAGTAAATGACGATGACCACGACCAAAAGCATCTACAATGATTCCAGTCAAGCTAATTGCAACACGTTTTACCAGCCCTTTCAGAATAACTTCCATGTAAGGTCATCATTAAAGCAGTTCAGCTAATGGTAACAATTCAATTTCGGCAATGTGTAGCGTCAAAACCTAGAAAAAATATTTTAAATTAGGTTAAACAAGTGAAGCCGGACCTGAAACGTCTCAAGTAGGTAATGTATTCACCTTCTAAGACGCCACCTATATCTAATTATGAATATCGATTTTCTTGTGACGCTGGTTTTAATCCTTAAGGTGTGTATAAAAGGCGAGCGCGGTCAAACAAACGACGAGTAGCCTCCACTGCCTCGGCAATCCAACCACTTCCCGAGATCGGTTATACTACATTAAAGACTGGAGTAGTTCGGCTAACGATTTTCTTCAGTATTTTTGTAATAACCATCTCAAAGCGACTCCCTTATCCTGGATATTTTAAGTGCGTATCGAAATTGCTTCCAGTACTGTAATAATATTTCACTCCGCAATTGTGCTTAAATGAAAATATTTCTTCAGGTTGATAGTCAAACAGAAACGTTGAGAAGATGACGATCTCAATGGATCCCGGACCAGGCCTGGAAGCCATGCAGGCATGGGGCGGTCAAGTTGCGGCATTCGGTGCTTCTAATATGACCGTTGTCGACAAAGTTACTCCAGACATGATGCACTTGATCGATCCTCATTGGTAAGTTAATTTATCACCATTTTAATCACATAACTTGCTTTGATATCACTTTAAAAACTACTTATATTTTAAAAATAGGTACCAGTTTCCACCTATGAACCCGCTATGGCATGGACTTTTGGGCTTTACGATTGGTGTTCTGGGATTCATTTCGATTTGTGGCAACGGCATGGTCATCTACATTTTCTTGTCAACTAAGGTATGTATTTACGTGAAGATTACATACTTTACCAAAATAAACAACCCGTTTTGAATATTTTTAACAAAATACACCTATTTCTTATGCTTTCAGAGTCTTAAGACGCCTTCAAACTTGCTTGTGGTTAATCTTGCTTTTTCGGACTTCCTCATGATGTGCGCTATGTCTCCGGCTATGGTTGTTAACTGTTACTATGAAACCTGGGTATGGGGTAAGTACTAAGAATTATAATTAGCTTTATAAATTTTATACCCCGTTTAGGATATTGAAAAAAAATGTTTTATTATTTCAGGTCCTTTCGCATGTGAACTATACGCTTGCGCGGGCTCTCTATTCGGCTGTGCATCAATTTGGACAATGACCATGATTGCTTTCGATCGATACAATGTCATCGTAAAGGGTATCGCTGCTAAACCAATGACTAACAGCGGTGCACTCCTTCGTATTCTGGGAATCTGGGTCTTTGCTCTCATCTGGACCGTTGCTCCCATGTTTGGCTGGAACAGGTACATTAATAATCCAAAAAAACTCTAATATAGATTGTACATAATAAGTACCATATTAATTATGTAAATATTTCCTAGATACGTGCCCGAAGGCAACATGACCGCTTGTGGAACCGACTACTTGAACAAGGACTGGTTCAGCCGAAGCTACATCCTCGTCTACTCCGTTTTCGTTTACTTCTTGCCTCTTTTGCTCATCATCTACTCATATTTCTACATTGTCCAGGTAAGAAATATCCTAACCTATAACCAATTTATCACATACTTAATATATTTAGAAAAAAACACACAATTCACTTTTTGATCAATTTTAGGCTGTAGCTGCCCACGAAAAGGCTATGCGGGAACAGGCTAAGAAAATGAATGTCGCCTCTCTGAGATCTTCGGAAGCGGCAAACACCAGCGCTGAATGCAAACTGGCTAAGGTTTGTTCATACATTTCAGGAACATTATTACACGCGAATTTAAATATACATATATACATATTTTAGAAACGGCTTAGATTTCTTCTCTTTAGATTAATATAACTATTTGAGTTTGTTTGCCGATTAACACTTATCATTTACTTCTGAATTAGGTTGCATTGATGACCATTTCCCTATGGTTCATGGCATGGACACCGTACCTAGTCATCAACTACGCTGGGGTGTTCGAGAGCATGCCCATCAGCCCCCTAGTAACCATCTGGGGCTCCGTCTTTGCCAAGGCTAACGCTGTATACAACCCCATCGTATATGGTATCAGGTATGTTATCATATATGGTTTCATAATGTTAAATAGTATTTTATAATCTGATAATTCAATTCGTATGGCTCATAGCACATATAAATTAATTATAAACATTTTGACATGTATAAATGACGATGAAGCTATGTGATAGTAAAATTTTTGTTAATCGCTTTCAGCCATCCCAAATACCAAGCCGCCCTGTACGCGAAGTTCCCGTCGCTCCGGTGCCAGTCGGTCCCCCACGACACGGGCTCGACCGCCTCCGGTGCCACCGCCGTCTCCGACGAGAAACCATCTGCGTGAACGCGTCTCAGGAACAACATACGACCTTGCAGCCCACTGGACTCACGATTCTGCCGAAGCGATGTTCTTTATTATTTTTATACGCAAACATTTTACATTTGTACAAAGCTGTAAACTCGAACACAGAGCGTGTGCTGGTTGTAAAATATTCAGTTTAAGTCTTGACACTTCTATATTTGACTCCTGCGTATTTTGAGTTCACGTTTTGTGTCTCGAGTTGAACGTTGCACACTTTTCTTATACCTTACATATGCTTCAAATTACGGCTGACGACATGAATAAAATGTAAAAAAAATAACAATGAATACGAAGTGTCGTTAGACCGTTCCTTTACCTATGAGACTGCTCCTTTTAGATATAGATAACGGTAGATTTCTTTACGACGACTCAAGCTCTGTATCTTGGACCAATAAAGCATATTATTAAGCAAGTTGGCTGATGGCCATTAAAATGTGTTTTGATTTATTTACCTATCACTTAATTTGACAAAATCTTAGATAAGGAGATTTTAAAATTAATTAATTCATTTAAAATAGCAATCATGTTATTATAAAATTAGAAATATTATTTAAAAATATTCGTTTGGGGTGGCCAATGTCCAGTAAAGGACCCGTTATGCGGCTGATGACGATAATGATGATTTTGATTATAATCATTACAAATACTTCAGTTGTACCTACCTTATTTTAAAATTTAATGGTTATAATATCCACTTATAACCACAATATACTCAATTTACTTAAGTGCCATTGATGAGGTCATTGAGCTATTTATATTCAGAAAACTTTCAACAACTTTTTCTAATATATCTTGAAAATGTAAGTAACAATATAACACCATCTTTTATTTGAATTTACATAAGTTCAACGCTATAGGTAGGCTTAGGAGTAAGGACGAAGAAACATATCTGTCCAAAAAAAATCATCAATATGGTTAAGAATACCTAATATTCATTACTTAACACATATAACATATTTAAAAATTATAATATTATCTATTCCCAACATCACAGAAAAATAAAGGACCACGGTCAGTAAATTGTAGGCAAAACGTATGAAACAGAACGGAGAAATCGTTGCTAGGCAACCATTCAATAAACAAACATTATCCGTCTAGAGGAAATTTATTGTCATTTTGGTGACCAAAAGGTGCAACAGTGTGTATTTAAAGTACTTAATAGTCACTTAAATATATTTTAAAGGTAATTAAAGTAAATAAATATAACGTAATGACTTGCAAAACTTCTTACGAGCTACATCATAACTTTCCTAAGTTAGCTGATGAATCAGGATTTACTTTCAATACACATCGTCCGAGAGTTCACATAGACTGGAATAAAATTAGTAAGTTTTTGTAAAAATATTTAATTGGTAAAGAAACAATATTTAATTTAAAAAAAATACCTATTTTTATTATTAACTAAATTTTTGCACAAATTTTAATCGCTTAAAAATTTTCTGATAACAAACTATTGTCTTTCTTTTTATCACTATTTGTAAGAATTTCTAAATCTCATAATATTATGCCTTATTTGCCCCTTGGTTGTTTTGTCTTGCAGAATTAATTGATATAGAAAACTTGATAAGAGAGAGGAAATTTATTCTTGTTGAACAGCATATTAACAATGTAAGTACGTAGGGTTACGAATTTTATCATTTTCCATATCACGTAGCTTTCACCTAGAAACTCAAACACACTTTTATGTTACACTAGCTTTTGCCCGCGACTCCGTCCGCGTAGACTCTAGGGTTAAGTGCAGAGAGATTTTTGCATTTATAACATGTTTATCCCACGGGATTACATTTTCCAGGATATAATTATCCCATGTTAATTCTGTGAGCCCTACCTACCTCTATACCACAAATCATTCAAATCGATTTGGTAGATCCAGAAATACCCATTCCCACGGGAATACTACATTTTCCGGGATAAAAAGTATCCTATGTGTTATTCTGATGTATAAGCTATATTGTGGTAAAGTTTCATTCAAATCCATTCAGTAGTTTTTACGTGAAAGAGTAACAAACATACATCCATACTTACAAACTTTCGCCTTCATAATAATAGTAGGATAGTAGGATATCCAGCACCAAGTTTTTAAACTCACTAATCATAAAAGGAAAAGTAAAAACTTCTAAAAACCCGAAAGATGCAAGGAACTTCTCATCATTGTGACTTCGTCCTTCGAAAGAGGACGAAGTCGTATCTTATAGTAGGTGTACGGACTGAAAATATTTTCTATAATGACTTTCTATATTTTTATGTGTGCACAGATTTTAGAATGCGTTTTGGAATCCGAATTCGATGTGCGCATTCTCGACGAAGGAGTTATAAAAATGTTTCGCTTAGCACAACTTGCTGTAGAGTACCAGCAGTTCTGCCGACATTATCTAGATCGAAGCGTTTTTGTACTAAGGCAAGAAATAACCAGCCTTGCACAGGTTCTTATATTTTATATTTTTAATGCAAGATACAAAATGATATCTTGTAAATACAGTTTGTATTTCTTTATTTCGTTTCAGGAACTGGATGAAACGAAAAGAAATCTACAGGATAAAGAAGAAGAATTAAGAAAGATTAAAAAGCGAACCAGACAAACTTATAAAACTTCATTGCCTTACGGTAACGATAATATAGCTGCCATGATATTAAAAACTCTTAACAATAGAGGAGATTTAATTCCAACTACTTCAAGAGACTTTGATCAATATAATAAATGCAAATATTGCGAAAAGGTATTTCTTAATCAATTATATTTACAAAGCCATATATCTCGTCGTCATGCAAATAATATAGACGTACCAGAAAAGGAAACAAACAATGAAACTGAAGTAAGCCAAAATAATAAAGAAAACAATAAGCTGAATATTGAAATAATGGAACTTAAAGATAAACTGAAAGAAATGGAAAACCTTATCATTAATGTTAAAAAGCAAGAAAGTTCGACAATATTAGAAACTAATAATAATAGTAACGTTGCCAATACCAGTCAAAATACAAAAAAATCTACAAAAGATGCAGAAGTTTCGACAAATAATGAGGATTACCTACTGAACAAAATCGAAGAGTGGAAAAAAGAAGAACATGAGAAATACAATAAGGAAATAAGTACTTTGCGAACGCAAATTATGGACTCTATAAATTCTTTAAGACAAAATGAAGTGAAACCGGAAACAAATGATTCCAATGAGATTGAAAATTTGAGGTCGACGATTGCTAAACAAGGCGCTGAAATCTTAAGTTTGAAGCAATATTTAAAACAATCGGTGAGTTAATATAATAAGGGTAATAACGTCGTTTTAGTCGCCGAATAACACTGATAATACAATTACGAAACAGAAGAGGGTAATCCGTAGTTTTTCAAATTAATTTAATTATTGAAATATCGACACAAATTCACAATTTCCAATTGTTTATCATATAAATAAACCTTTTTTTTAGGAAAGTGAAGCTGAAGCTAGAAATAATAAAAAAATAAGCGAGGCCGAAGAACAAATATCATTTTGGACTAAGCGTGCCGAAACCCAAGCTAAACAATACGAAACCTTACTTCAAAAATTAAATGATGTCACAAGAGACGCTAAAGAATATCGCGAATTAGCAGAAACAGAAAGAAAACGTGCCGCACAGTTGCAATCTTTGTTAGAAAATAATCAGATCAATAAAATTAATGAAAACAACCCTTCCAAAATAACAAAGGTAAGTTCGTAAAACCGAGCCAATTTATAACATTATAAAAGTTATGATTCCTGTAAGCATTTGCAATATTTATTATTTTTTAGTTTTCTAATGAACTACCAACGAATAACAGTGAAGAAAAAGATGCATCTGCTAAAGCAGCACCGAGAGATAAATCCTCTAAATTAGCAGATCGCGACACATTAGAGACTTTACATCGCAAAGCACAAGAACTTTTGAACATAGGTTCACTTAGTTCTAATACATCCGACTCATCAAGTTCCGACCAGGTGAAAAGCACACCAGTAAAAAAAGCTCAAATAGAAGAAGCAACGCATAAACCAAAATATAATACGATAACATCTAGAGTCACAAAAAACAATCACATTCAAAGTTTTAACGATAATCGAACTGCCAAAATTACAAAACCCAAAGAGCGAAAATCTAAGAAGAAAATTTCAAAACCAATAATAAATGGCATCTTGACAAAGGAAACTGCAAGTGAAATAGAGCCTGCCAGGTAATTATTTATAATTTTATATTCGCGATAAGTTTTATATTTCTATAACAGTTACCACAAGAGGACTTTTTATTTTGGTACGCTGGTTCCTTACATGTTTTCATTCGGTTTTTATACGTGACAACTTATTGTGAATATATTTCCTTATATCAAACACTAAGAGGTGTTTCGCTCTGTAATTCCTGAGATTTTATCTCGTCCGCGCACTTAAACCTAGAGCACTGCATGGCTTACTCGCGATATCCTTTTTTGTCATACCAATAATTACCAATACAAATAAATTCAAACATTTCTCTTCACATTCTGGTGAACTTCTGGTGAACTGGTGCCCAATACACAAGTTAAATCTTTATTTGGGCACCAGAATTTTTCTGAAACACTTAAGTTTTGCTTCGATAAATAATAAGATTTATTATTAAACTAGCCTTAAGTGTTCTCTATGTCATTATTTAAACTTCAATAAATATTTTTTTATTTTTTTTTTTTATTTATTCACATTGAAATAGCTAAATTTAGGTTGCTGTGATTGCTTTAACTGACTTGAGGAATAATTAAATACAGCAAATATACAGAAAAATAACCCTTCAAAGCTCTAATTATGATTTTATATTATAGTCCTGTTAAGGTCACACGGGCTAAATTAGCTGAAGAAGTTAACAACCGTTTGGTGTCACTAGGAGTTGACCCATTGAAAATCAGATTGCCTAAAAATTTATTTCAAAGTCAGAGAGAACACTTACAAAAGCAACAAGAAATAAAAGTAAAGGTTTGTTAAATAAAAAGTATATAAAATAATTTAAAACTCATAATGAAACATTTTTATTTTATATTCTTATACCTTGCAGAAAAATCCATCACATGAAAAAATTAGGTATTCTTTACTTGCCTATTTGGATTCCAATATCACTGATGAGCATAATAACACCGGCAACATGAACAAATATACACAAGAAAAAAAACATAAAACATTGCGAGGTTTAACTTCTATGATATCTGATGTAAAATCAAAGGCAATTTCTTTGGTGAAATCTTACGATCAAAATGTAAAAGACAAACGAAAGACATTTAGCTCGGAAGTCGCTAAACGAGCGATATCGTTGTTGAAAACACCGCCGGGATCCACAACCAGCAGTCCTAATAAACAAAATAACTCACCCAGTAAAGATAATATTAGCAGCGCCGATTCTTCACAGCAACATCACAACGGTGGATCTAAATCAGTAGTCAAAACGCATAAAACCAAAAAGCCAGGGAACTCGATAAGAGAAAAAGTAAGAACAGTTACAAGTGATGAATTTGATTCAAGTGAAAGATCTTATGAAAATGAACACAAATATTTTAGTACAAGAATTGTTCAACAGTCTATAAAAACTACTGACACCGTAACAAAGTCACCAATTCAACGTCCATCTTCAAGTAATTCAGATTACGGACAAATTAATAGTAAATACTCAAAACAGAATAGGGACCCGCTGACTCGAACTCAATCTGCTATTGATTTGTCTGGCGTCAAAACTAATACAATTAACATAAGAACAAAATCACCAGAAATTCAAGATTACCACAGCAGCGACGATGCGAAATCTTTACCAGATGCACAGATAGATAAAAAGTATGAAGATAACTCACCAAAGAAAACTAAAGGTGTTCTCAAGAATGCATCTTCAATATCATCATTAAATAAGAAAAAAGTTATATTCGACATGGATGCAATTCAAATGAAATCTCTTAGCGCAACACCATCGCAAAGTATTACAGAAAAAAGCGATAATGGAAATTATGAATTAGGTCTAATCAATTTGGATACTGAGGAGTGGGATATATCAAGGTTTGTAGTCTTAGCGGTTATGTCAATTACCACCAAGAGTTAAAGACATTAAGACAAATCAACATTTACAGTTTTTTACTATGACTATGAAAATTGTTCCTTAAAAGTCTTTAGTTTCGGAATTGCGCTATTTTATTTCAATATTATATAAGTAAACTATTCCACGGGTATGGGAAGTAATCTGACTTTAATGACCTTATTTTTTTCAGCATTGAAAACGAGCCACTTACGAACGACACGAAATTAAAACTTATTACTCGAACAAGTCCCAAAATTGCAGAATTGAAGCAAACTATAGAATCTCAATTGGCACGCCGTTCTGAAATAACTTCAGGACTCGCAGGCAGAATTGATGTTCTAGGCGTGAATAAGACAAAGGACACTAACGTAGGGGGTAGTAATACTAGCTTAGGTAGTTCCATATTAGATGAATCTGACAACATTCCAACGGTAAACAGAAAAGCTTTTGCTGTATCTAAAAAAGAAGATAGTGAACTAGACATTTCTGAATTCAGTATAGACGGTTTATCGAATCCTAATAGAAACGAATCTTTTTGAATACAGATATATGTAGGCGACACAAATAAATAGAAACACCTAAGTGGCAATGTCGGTTCCTCCATAGAAGCCCAAATTCGTTACACGTTAATTATTTCCATTTATAAATCAAATTACTTTCTGTTAAATAAATATTTAACACTTGAAGTTTGTATTTGTAATTTTGTAAGGAGAGCTGGGTTATGGGGCTTCTATGAAAGTACCGCCACTGCTAAGTCACATACTCGCACGAACTAAGAAGAAAAGAAACTGATAAAAAAAAATGCAAGTCTTGTATCCTGGCATCAGAAACTACAAAATATTTTGCGATGTTAGTGAGTAACACTCAGAACTGAAACAAACATTTGTAAATCGCACTATCATTTGCCTCGGTGCAGGGATCAAACCCGCAGTCTTACGGTTCGTATGCTGGTAGCGAAGCAACTGGTAACCAACTGCTAGCCTGGTAACGGGAAGTTCAAATGTACTCTATACCATGTACCATTCGCAAACCCCTATTTATAATTAATTTAATG
This sequence comes from Cephonodes hylas, assembly GCA_030295005.1. Taxonomy (NCBI): domain Eukaryota; kingdom Metazoa; phylum Arthropoda; class Insecta; order Lepidoptera; family Sphingidae; genus Cephonodes; species Cephonodes hylas. The sequence goes on along the minus strand of AP025363.1, from coordinate 7,755,014 downwards.
CTCTAAAACAGATGGACGTATCTGTTTATTTTATGTTTCGATTAAACTTTTAAGCCGATTTTGTATTAAATTCAATTAAAAAAAAAGTTTTAGACTAGTAAGTGGAATTTAATATAGAAAGTACTTAATGTTAAGAAATAAAGTAGTATTATTAATAAACAAATCGCTGTTAGGAGCAGTTACTTGTATGATTTCATATTAAGCTATAATTTATAAAATCAATTTATATAATAAAATCAATAGATAATAATTATTGTATCCATAATCATAGTAAATTAAATGGGTGCCAACACTGAGCTTTTGTAATAGTCTAGTCAACATGTTCAAAAACGAGTTAAATAGAAATAAAACTCCTAAAAATATGTGCGATGGCTCATTCGATTCGGAATGACGTCTAGAAAAATGTTTTTTAAGGGTATATTAGCACATAAAGCAATTGTTATTAACAAAATAAAAAAAGTTATTTAGTTTTTCGCTAATAACTTTAAAAATAATAATATTTAAGGAATTTTGAAAAAAGATCCTGAAAGAGGAGGAAATTTCCAATAAAAAAGGACTAACTCCCGGAACTCTATCTTTATTATTTATAATATTTTTTTAACACTGAAAATAGGGCTCCGCGAGGGCGTTACGGCATAGGCGCGCCGCCTAAAAAGCCGGTATATCACCTAAAATAATTTATTTTTTAATATTAAATGACAATTTAAAAATTTGAAAAAAATTTGGTGTAATATATAGACACTTGAACAAAAAAAACCTCGGTAAAATTTTTTTTTTTGTCGAATTTTCAAAAAGTTACATCATTGTTAATTGACAATCTCTGTTTTTATAAATTACAACATAAAATTTTTAATAATTGAACTAAAAATCTTTTCGCTTCGTGGAGCTCTTCTTGTTTAGGTACTCAATAAAGTTATGCAAAAAAAATAATTTAAGTTAATTATTTTGTTAATTATATATTTTTTTAATTAACTAAAATGAATTTTCTAAAAAATGTTATTAATTTTTTTTTTTTGGTAATGTATTATTATTGCTGTTTTCGCATCTAATATAGGTATTAATTATCATTGGGAAAAAAATTTTACGTCATTTGTTAAGAAATTGTTTATAAACAAATAGACTATTTTGGGATTAAAAAAATCTTTTTACCATAAAAAAGTTAAGAAATTTTTTTTTGTATTTTAATAAAAAACAATTTCTTAACTTTTTTATATATGGTTGTTTTTGTAATTTTTTGAAGTTTTCGAAAAAAAATTTTATTTGTTTAGAACAAGTTTTTAACTTAATAAATAATTAAATTATTTTAAAAAAAAAAAAAAATTCTCTGTTATTCCATTGAAAATGGTCAATGATTATTTTGAAGAATAAAATAATTTCTGAACTAATTATTTAAATAATTGAAATATAAAAAAAAGATTATAAAATATAAAAAAATATATAAAAAAAAATCATTATTTCACCTCTGCTATAAGATGCTAAAAAGAATTTTTTTTAAATAGCAAAATATGTAGTCTATTTGTTTATAAACAATTTCTTAACAAATAACGTAAAAAATTTTTTTTCAATGATAATTAATACCTATATTAGATGCGAAAACAGCAATAATAAAAAAAAATATTTTTTAGAAATTTCAATTTTAGTTAATTTAAAAAAATTAAAATTAACAAAACAATTAACTTAAATTATTTTTTTTGGACAACTTTATTAAGTACCTTAACTAAAACAGCTCCACGAAGCGAAAAGATTTTTAGATCAATTATTAAAAATTTTATGCCGTAATTTATAAAAACAGAGATTGGAAAAAATTTGTTAATTAACAATGATGTAACTTTTTGAAAATCGACAAAAAAAAATTTTTCACCGAGGTTTTTTTGTTCAAGTGTCTACATTACACCAAAATTTCTTCAAATTTTTAAATTGTCATTTAATATTAAAAATAAATTGTTTTAGGTGATATACCGGCTTTTTAGGCGGCGCGCCTACGCCGTAACGCCCTATTTTCAGTGTTAAAAAAATATTATCTATACTAATATTATAAAGCTGAAGAGTTTGTTTGTTTGTTTGTTTGTTTGTTTGTTTGTTTGTTTGAACGCTAGGATCTCAGGAACTACTGGTCCGATTTGAAAAATTCTTTCACTGTTAGATAGCACATTTATCGAGGAAGGCTATAGGCTATATAACATCACGCTACGACAAATAGGAGCGGAGCAGCAATAAAGAATGTTTCAAAATCGGGGACATTTTTTCCATTTTTGTGAGCTTCCGCTGCGTGCGCTGCGAAAACTGTTAAAGTTTCGATAAAATAATGTTTGAGAGAAATGTTCCTCTTTAAAAGTTCTAAAAAAAAGTCCGCGACAGCATATGTCTATTCTTTAAGGTTGGCTCACTATAACGTTTTTTATCCTAACCAAATTTATTTTAAAATAAACTCTTATTTGTGAAGGTGTTTTTATGAATATCATATTAATCCTTATCCAAATAAATACGATATTCATTACAAGTATTTAATTTTAAATAAAATTGCCCTTTACATCATTTGATTTCACGGAGTATCTTAGAAGATATTGCAGTTTTAAAATATTGATCAAGCGCGAAATAATGATGCACAAGGCGCCGACCGACGCGTTACGGTTTCACGTTTGAACAATTTGACCGAATTGTATGATTTTTGGTATGGACATAAATAGGACTCTGAGAAGTAAAATAGACTACAACTTATTTTCCTTCTGAACTCAACCCTGTAGTCTACGCGGACGGAGTCGCGAGCAAAAGCTAGTCTACACTAATATTATAAAGCTGAGGAGTTTGTTTGTTTGTTTGAACGCTAGGATCTCAGGAACTACTGGTCCAATTTGAAAAATTCTTTCACTGTTAGATAGCACATTTATCGAGGAAGGCTATAGGCTATATAACATCACGCTACGACGAATAGGAGCGGAGCAACAATAAAGAATGTTTCGAATTTTTTTCCTTTTTGTGAGCTTCCGCTGCGTGCACTGCGGAAACGGTTAAAGTTTCGCTAAAATAATGTTTGAGAGAAATGTTTCTCTTTAAAAGTTCTAAAAAAAAGTCTAAGTTTAAGGTTGGCTCACTATAACGTTTTTTATCCTAACCAAATTTATTTTAAAATAAAATTTTATTTGTGAAGGTGTTTTTATAAATATGATATTAATCCCTATCCAAATAAATACGTTATTCATTACAAGTATTTAATTTTAAATAAAATTGCCTTTACATAATTTGATTTCACTGAGTATCTTAGAAGATATTGCAATTTTAAAATATTGATCAAGCGCGCAGTAATGATGCACAAGGCGCCGATCGACGCGTTACGGTTTCACGTTTGAACAATTTGACCGAATTGTATGAATTTTGGTATGGACATAAATAGGACTCTGAGAAGTAAAATAAACTACAACTTATTTTCCTTCTGATCTCAACCCTGTAGTCTACGCGGACGAAGTCGCGAGCAAAAGCTAGTGTGCTAATATACCCTTAAAAAATATTTTTCTAGACGTCATTCCGAATCGAATGAGCCATCGCACATATTTTTAGGAGCTTAATTTCTATTTAACTCGTTTTTGAACATGTTGACTAGACTATAATATGAATCTTACTTATTATGTTCATACGTACGTCGGATTTTTTCTTTTTAGCATAGTGACAGAGAATGTGCTCAAAACCGGAAATAGGCTTGCAGTCTATTACGTCATATACTTGGCTAACGATGTTCTAAAATACACCTTTGACTTACTAGTTACTCTTAGGGCCTATATACGTATTGTCTATATCTATTCTCGGATGTTCTATATTTAGGTTTCGTACATGAAACTGCACGAAGTGAATACAAATTTACTTTCACGTATCGTTCAGGATCATACCAACGAACCTGCATTGACCAGCACCTAGTAAATAGATTCCTTTTTTTTCATGAGATTAAATCGATTTCACTGCTTTGGAGATGATAGCAACGATTTTGTTTAGATAACGAGTATATTTTCGCTCACTACACAGCTCAGTTATTTTGTCCCATAAACCAAAAAAATATTAAGATTTAATTAAATAATTAACATTTATTTATTACTGTTGTTACGGAAAAATTGTTTTTAATTAAAATAAATATTTGATTTTTTAAGACTCACGTATTTTTTTAACATACTTCCAGATTTCATTCTTTAACTAATAATTGAATAAGCGAACATTTGCCTGACCCAAGAAACGAAACTAGGAACTCGATCGCATGGCATACATAAGCCACGAGACGGTAATAGGTTAAATTTATGTAAAAAAAATATCTTATTTATTTAATTTTATATGTATGGAATCTAAAATAAGAAATACAAAGACATGAATTTATGTATTTTTTATTTTGAATAAGTGTAAATTTACGTCTCCTTCTTCGTGTCAGTCTTGCCACCACGAATCCTACCGGTTCTACGCGCAGCAATAAGACCGACCTTGCGACCAGCAGATGTACCTCTCTTGACAGTCGAGGCCTTACCTGTAAATTACATAAATATGTTATTATTAATGTAAAGTTGCCAAAAAATACAAATGTTGCGTCGATAATAAATAACAATACTTACCAATGTGTTGATGGTTACCACCTCCGTGAGGATGCTCAACAGGGTTCATGGCAACACCACGCACATATGGCCAGCAGTTACGCTTAACCTTGTATTTGTGGTAAGCACGTCCAGCCTTCAGGATGGGTTTGTCAATACGACCACCACCGGCGACAATGCCTAGAATTGGATAGAAGAAATCTTAATATAGATGTATAATAGAATTTCTCTTACTTAACATAATATCTGAAATCTCAGAAAGAGCCTCTGTGTAATCACTTTGATTCAGAGTAGGTAAGTACAAAGTCATCATTGCCAAATATTTTTTAATGGTAATTAAGTAAACATTTATCATTTCTATGGTTTCTGTCAGTTTTCTGCATAATATATGTTAAGCTTTAGGAACAATAATTACTCACCAACCATGCCTCTGTTGCTTGATGGAAGAACTTTCTTGGCACCAGATGGGAGCTTCACTCTAGTACGCTTAGCATCAGGGTTGTGACCAATGACAGTTGCAAAGTTACCAGAGGCACGAGCCAGCCGACCTCGGTCACCCATCTTCTCTTCTAAGTTGCACACAATGGTACCTTCAGGCATAGCTCCCACAGGCATAACATTTCCTATTAAATAGATAAAACATTATAATAATTAGTTATAATTATACATTGTTACAATAAACTAGTTATAGATGGCAATAAAAATTCAACAGAAGGTGTATTAATATAATGCATTGTAATAATAGCATATATTTTAAGTTATATTATTTTCAATCAGAATTTAGTATACATGACACAGTAGGCCAGTACCTGGGTACTACATGGATGACATAACCACAAAAAGATATAAAAGAAGAAAACATCACTTAAAACTAATTAATGGCAAAACCTACAATTTCAGAGACAGTTGGGTGCATGTTAACAATTACACACACACATACTGATGCACAAGTTTCTGTTTTATTTTTATTCAAAACAAAACTTCAATTCACATATATCTCAAGCTAGAGGTAAACAACAATTTTAAACTATTTATTTCAATGATTGTAAAATTTAATTTATTTATTTATTAAGATGCATGCACATTTTGTTTTCGTCAAAATTGTGTTTCTATGAACCAGTACATTAAAAAAAGATGAAACTCTTAAATTATATTGGTGTAAGTCAACTCACCAACTTCAAGAGTAGCCTTCTTGCCACAGTAGACAAATTGTCCAGTGTAGAGACCTTCAGGAGCAATGAACAGCTCTTTACGGGTCTTGAACTTGTAAGGATCACGGAAGTGTACAACAGCCAAGGGGGCACCTCTGCCAGGGTCATGGATGATATCCTAAAAAAAAACAAATTATTAAATTTTTATGATAACAAAGTAAGTTAAATTTTATTATGTTTAGAATTCAGTATGCCTCCTAAAAGCCACATTGTTCACTGGTTGTAATTTTGCATAAAATCCCCATTGTTATTACAATTCTCATTCAAATATAGCAAGAAAATTGCAAATTTCCATTACAATTCAATAAATACTAGAATAATAATACTAGAAAGGGAAACCCTACACACAATACACAAATATTAGGCTAAAACAATAATAAATTTTAAGTCCAGCCATTCAAGTTATGAGAGGACCGACAAGAAACAATGATTATTGTTTGATTTCTATACCTGAGGCTTCGTAAAATAAAACTGTTTTTGATCTGCCACCAATTATTAAAGAGACCAATATGAGATGTGCAACATCTTATTTTAAAAGTACTTCAAAACAAAAAAAAATCAATACGATCATGACAAGTATAATCATAGTTTTAATACGAAATTAATTCCATTATAGGTACAATTTGACTTAAGAAAACCTCAGTGAGGGCTTATACTTTAATCTTCTATTTAAAGGTTATGCTACCAAAATTGAGAAACTCAGCCTTTGAGTATTTCAAATTGAAGGTACTTAGAAATTTATTTACGGTATCATTAAGTAATTTAACTAGAATTCAGATTAAGTAGAAGCCCCAGAAGTAACAAACGTGTTTACAATAACACTCAACTAACCTTCACGACTCCCTTGATGTAACCATGGCGTTCAGCATAATCTAATGAGCGGAGTTTAGGTGCTCCTTTCCTTTTCTTGGTGTGAGAAACGAAAACAGAACCGGCACCTTTACGCTGAGCACGTATCACACGACCCATGGTTAGAACCCGTCACTGAAATATAACCATTAACACATGAACGAAAATATTTGTGTAATTCACTGTAAACTATTAATGTTTACTTTATTTCAATTGATTTTAAAAGAAATATTTGTAGAATATTACGATAAATAGAGATTTTAAGAGAGAATGCAAAAGTTTACGTACATTACGAGACGGTCAATTTTGAAAGAACCTATTTGGGGCTGCCAGAAAGTAATTAGAAATATTTAATGTTGCCACATAAACTTTTATTGCTCACTTACACATTCGCTCGATGTCTCGTTCTTCATGTCGTACTTCGGCTGGCATTCATTTCGTTTTCTTCTGTGCACCTTTTCTTGCACTTCCTTTAAACCCTTCTGAGATTACATCAGGTTTGTACCTAAATAAACGATGTATAAGATTTAGATTATTAACCGCAACCAAAGTGTCTTCAAGGGTTTTTAAAGTAAAAGATAACTTAAGATTTAACATTAAATAAATTTTCTATAGACCCGACGCAACATCTCAGGATCGTTTTTTGTAAGAATAATCTAAAAATAATTTTCAAGGAAGTCATGCCAAAAAGCCCGTTGGTACATCAGACAATTATTATTGCGAACGTTTCGTAAAATTAAAATCGATCGCATCACTACTGTTTACCAATCGATTTAAAAGGAGGAAGAGCGGGGAGAGGAGCATGTAACAGTGCGAATTCAATTTTAATGTTGCCACATCAAACAGAAATATAAATTATTTTTTATTTTTACATATTATGTGCATTGTACATAGTACACTGCCCCTGTAATTCCCCAAGGATAAGCAATTGTGTTTTTTCCTATCTTATAAGGAGCCTATTGCCAATTCCTTCATGATAAAGCATTCCAAATTGAAACATAATAATTCTTCACCTCATCTGCGAATCAAACCCTGGACCTTTGGATCGCACAGCTCATAATTGTGTTGATAGACCACGAGGCATTCGGTAAGAAGAGTTTTATTATCTTGGCGATATAAATAGTTTGAAATCATCAAATGTAACAAGAATCAAATAACTATCTTATTTCCTACCATGGAATATTTTCCGAAGCTATACTTTTCTCCACTCAGTGACATTTGGAAAGGATTTGCAAATAAGCATAAAAATGAGTAAAACCAGGATCAATCATAAGTTACACTGAAGTTTAGTATAAGTGTTAGATTGTTCCGCCTTTTTTGCCCTGCCTAACCATATACCCACAATTGTAATTTCTATGCACCAAGATCAACAACGGCTCGCACAGTGCTGAAGCTCAGCCAATTTAAGAGAACCTATTTTGCGATGATCACGCAATGTAGTTAATCAGAAAATAAATATAAAGTAGTAATTGCAAAACAAGCAGTTCTCCACTTCTTTCCTCAGAAATGTATGTAGTACTATTATTCGTTAGTATTTAATATTTATGGCACTGTAAGTATATAATATAATTTTACAATTATATCTATTTGTGTTAGAGGTTAGCAACCCTTACTATATATATAAACATACAAAACAATTAGGTCACGTTGTGGTCACGTTGCAAGCGGCGTGTACCATTCTGACAGTTCCATAATTCTCTACAATTCAGTAGTTTTGTACTCCACTTGAGAGATTGTCCGTACCTTTATTAAATCGGTGTAATTTGTTCTAGAAGGAGCAAATTCGTTTATCGGATCGTCGTGTGTTGTTTCAAAATGTTAGTAAACACTATTTGTTGTCTATTTAATTGTGATCTTCAATTGTGATTCTGTTTCATTTTATAATAGATTGTGTTTTCGTATTCTTCGATGGGAGTTTACAGGAATCTGTTTATCGTTTTAGTACCATTCTACAAGTAAATACAAGGGCATCATTTTGTGAACCTGCAGAATTTAAGAAGGTGAATAAAGAGAGGATATAATTTAACAGGTGAGCCTAAAGAATTCATAAATATTTCAGAATTATTTTGGTTTGGGAAACACTTGTTGCAATATGGAATTTAAATTGTAATTATTTTATGTTTTAGTAAAATAAATGTGAATTTTACGATACTCATCACTTTAAATGCCTACATACGTATAATGTACAGTTTGCGTAAGTTTATAAAAGTACATTTCATATCACTCAGTATTTGTTGAACTGTTTACATTGATTACTTTGTTATGCCAGCCAAAAAGGTATTATTGTACTTGAACCAATACAAGTCAATATTATTTAATTTAATTTTTTAATAGTTAAAAATGTATAAAAAGTATAGTTTACCAAATTTGTTACATTAATGAATGCATACATGCAATAATGTAAAGATACCACACAATATTTTTGGTATATTTCTTTAAACTTGAGAGACTTAGTACTAAAAACTTACAATGTAGTCATTATAATAAAAAAAAAAAAGAAATATATAAAAGGGGAATTATGATGCTAATCTCCTTTTTAAGCTTCTCTATTATATTCAGTGAATTGTTTTTTACCTGAATCTAATTATCTGATAAGTCCTTAATAAGATTCTATTAATCTCTTTTATATGAAAAGATAATTTATTCATTTAGATATTAAGGTCCCCCTTTGACCAATAGTAGGCATAATATATTCAGGCAAAAAGGATCATTTCTGTAATATCTTAATACATAAAACTGTACTCACTATACATTGATGAATAAACATACACAAGCATTCCTATTTTTGTATAATCTAATACAAAAATCTATACTAATATTATAAAGCTGAAGAGTTTGTTTGAACGCTAGGATCTCAGGAACTACTGGTCCGCTTTGAAAAATTCTTTCACTGTTAGATAGCACATTTATCGAGGAAGGTTATAGGCTATATATCATCACGCTACGACCAATAGGAGCGGAGCAGCAATAAAGAATGTTTCAAAATCGGGAATATGTTTTTCCTTTTCAAAGCTTCCGCCGCGTGCGCTGCGGAAACGGTTAAAGTTATACTGAAAAGTTCTAAAAAAAAGTCCACGACAGCATATATCTATCTTTTAGGATTACTTCACTATAACCTCTTTTATGCTAACCAAATTTGTCCTAAAATAAAGGATTGATTATGAAGGTGTTTTTATAAAGAGTATATTAATCCTTATCCAAATCGTTATTCCTTATAAGTATTTAATTTAAAAGAAATTTGCCCTTTACACCATTTGATTTCAATTAGTATCTTAGAAGATATCGCAGTTTTAAAATAATGATCAAGCGCGCAGTAATGATGCACAAGGCGCCGACCGGCGTGTTACGGTTTCACGTTTAAACATTTTGACCGATTTGTATGTTTTGCGTATATTTAAGTAAATGGGATTCTGTAGAGTAAAATACTACAACTTATTCTCTTTCTCAACCCAACCCTGTAGTCCACGCACACGGAGTTGCGGGCAAAAGCTAGTTAGGGATAAATAGAAAAATAGTTATAGTTTTATTTCCAATTAATAATATGCTTTCACATCTTTAATGATTAATATTGGGATAGAAGTTATCTAAAGGGTCCTTGTCCATGTAAGATGTGGAAACTAACTGATAGTTATTATAACATATAGTTTCATTGAAGTTGTTGTCTAAAATTTGTCTGACTTAACTCTTTCATGGTCTTGTGGCATAAGTATGTGCTGTGCAATCTAGAGGTCCCAGGTTTGGTTCCCAGAATAGGGTTTATCATCAGGAAAACCTCAGTAGCAGCATAAGGTTAGAAAATGTGCCCCATTATTAAAAAGTGGGCGTAAAAATTCACCTCAGCCTATTCTTGGCCATTTGGAGACTACAGGCATGATGTTATGTACATGTATGTAAAACTCATCTGGGGCATCCCCAAACATGTGACATTGTGATTAGTTTCACTGACACTAAGTCATATCAACAATGCATACATAACACTATTATTCAGGAAGTAGACCTTAAAAGAATATAATTCCGACATTCGTGTCTTAATCTCATAGTTTTCTGGGTGTGGAAAATGTTTTTAACCTCTAGTCTATCTTTTTCTTCTGTCCGAAGGAAACTCAGAAACGAAGGTCTTCGATTGCTACATATAATGACAAAAATTGTGAGACCTTTCTGGCCTAGACATTCTAAATAGTCGGCATGCTAGTCAATCGCATGATGACTTTTGGTCAACTGGGGTCCTCAGTTGACAATAGCATCTGAGTAGAGTCACGATCTCGTTTTTAAAATTCATACATTCATACCAACTCCTTTACACCGGAAGGAGTAGATAGAGGTATATTTCTGGATCCATATTTTGTCCAATATGTCCAGTCCCACGGAATAGTAGCGAGCCCATTGTCGTTTTTTGGTCACATTTACATTACATTTAAGTACGAACGCTTTTTTTAATTTCTAAGCGGAGTCAGAATGCGAACCTGAGACCTTAAGATCGGACGGCACGCTCGTGGTTTCAATGACATGTATACAATTTTCTAGTTACCGGTCAATTCCATTTCATAAACTATTCGAAGTAATCTCCCATATTTTCTACGCATCATTTGTGGCAAATAGTCTATTCCTAATGCTCATAACACAGCAAATAGGCTATGACGCGTAAGAAGAATTTTAAAATCCTACTAGAAATTCCTGAGATCCCATTGTTATAGTACCAAAATAAATACAAAGAAAAAAATCAGCGTTATATAAAAACCTACATTTTGGATTACATGGTTACAGTTTAGCTTAGATTTGTATTGTAACTCAATAAGCTTATATTACCCAAAACCATTAAATCGTTTAGAACTTAGATTAGTTATCGTTTATTCAAAATAGTACAGTCAGAGAGACCTTCACACTCATTGAATCTTTTCTTACGCACAGTGAGATCAAGTAAACACCTATACTCATACTCATATGTATACTAACTCTTTTATATATCTCCAACGGTATACAGAGGTGTATTTTTAGTTTTTACACTTGAGTTTCGCCATTCTGTTTTTATGTCTCATGTTTTTCGAGGACGTTGACATTTTTAAAGTAAACACATAAAATAATACTTTTCCAATCGATAATCGAACCCAGGATTTGATTCTTTTGATCGCACAATATTCTTTTTCGCAAGCCCAATTAAGCAGTTAAGGATCTTTAAAAAATGCAAATTATTTATCTGCATAAAACTGGTAAACTACATTGGTACGAATTTTTGATTCTCAAAATTTCCTTATAGCTCTTTGAATTACATAACGAACATTTAAAACTTGAGGCAGTAAACGTGATTTTTATGAGAATGTTAGCGGTAGACCGGTTAATGTGATTTCCTCAAATAAAAATATTGACATCATTATTATCATAATATACATCCCTCATTCGGATCCCTGTTTTGATTAGAGGCTCAGGTACCAGTCCACCATAATGGCCTTGTGAAGATTAGTAATTTCCATCAAATTAATGAGAAATTCCTTTGTGAAATTTTGTCATGCAAATTAATTAGATATTTTGTTTTTCTTCATAGTTAATGAACTTGGAAATTTATAAAACACAAGACTTGAATGAGCCAGAGGTTGTCCGGGTTTCAAACCTGCGATCGTCAAAGTCAAGTCAAAGTCAAATCTCCTTTATTCAAATAGATTTTTACAAGTTCTCTTGAATCGTTATTTTTTAACAATTTTTTATACTGTTTTTAAAACTAGTGCCGCTTCGAAACGTGTTATCGCTGTGGAGAAGAAACAGCAAGAAACTCCCTCAGCAACACGAAATGTCATTTTTTTTAATAAATTACAATTCTAATCTAAAAATTAGATTACAACCTAATAATATTGTTTACAATTTAATGTCATATGGATACAAAATGCAGCAACATAACCTCCGATCAATTTACTTACTCCAATTCGATCAATTTATCTTCAATAAAATCAGAAATTTTATAATAACCTTTTTTATACAGTTTATCTTTAATCGATTTTTTAAACTTTTCTAAGGGAAGCTCTCTAATCCCCTTCGGGAGTTTGTTGTAAAAGCGTATACCTAGCCCCATAAAGGAGTTATTAATTTTCCGGAGACGAGTTACAGGTTGAACAAGATTAAATTTGTTCCTAGTATTTATTTATGTACATTACATATTTTTTTAATTTCTCAAGACTTTTATGAACGTCCAATAGATTTTCGTAAAAAAACTGAGAAGTGACGGTAAGTCGTCTTAGTTATGTAAAATGTTTATGCCTTTTTGGTTACCTTTGGTTACCGCGTTTTGAAACACAATACACATTACACATACTTATGGGCACACCCTTTTTATATGGGAAAAAACACAGGAGAGAATAAGTGGGTGTAGAACTACATCTCCACCTTGTGGGGGATAAAAATAAAATAAGGCACTTTCGTTATGTTCTTTATGATTGTTTTAATTGGAATCTAGAGACGCCTAATAATGTTGACATTGTATACAAATAAGAAAGTGCAACATTCCATTGACAGTAAAGTGATGATGAGTCATTTTATCATTTAATCATGTGTATTAGTCGTGCATTATGCACATTGCATGAGTCGTATGGAAAACTTCGACATCATGTTATCGTGAATATGTAAGGTTTTATTGTTTCTCCCATACCAATATCGTAACGCAATCATGTTGTCAAAATCTCCAAATACACTTTCTTGCAAAACTTATGAAATATCTAAAAATAAACAGTTTCAAGTTGATTAACTCACTAAATAAGAAGAATATTTCTTCACGAATTTGTTGTTTGTGTGCGGTGCCCTGTGAGTGCTGCACGTGGCCTTCACTGCTTCAATTGTTCAAGGAATATTTCCTGACATCGAAAAAAACAAAAACCTTTTGCTCGTTCAAGTTTCGAAACGGGAAATTGTGGGGATTCCTTAACAATTTGAAATTTCATAAAGATTTGAAGTTAGGGCGACAGTGCAATATTATTTTGTAATACATGAACTTATACAAAAGGTTTTCATGTCGCAATATTCTTATTAAAATTTAATAAAAGAGATTACATGCTTTACGAAATATAATAAGTACAAACTAACTCATTGTAATGTATAGTTAGATAATAGATAACAATAACGTTGTATACGATTTATTCGTTTCGTATTACACAAACATGCATACGCGGATACTCATAAAGCAGTCATGTAATATGTACATTATTATGTATATTCTACAAATAAGGACTACTTAACTTGAAGAACAACATTTTGTATTAAGTTCTGCATTTGTTCCGGCAGAATGCTGAGTCAATGTAAATATTTTATGTTTAAAAGTTTCAATGTAATATACAATATAGATTATTGTTTCGGTGTCCGCAGTTTTCAAAGCCACAACAAACAGCTACTCAGTTTTTAAGCAGCTATTATACAAAATATTCAAAATAGGGTAAGATATATTTTTCTTTTGTAACATCACAATAGTATACAAAGATATGCCGTATTAATTAGTGTTAAAATGATAATAATCATTATGTCGAACATATCCTCGTTGTTATGCAATTTGCGTTATAAAAGATGAAATCGATTTAAACCAATAGACTTGATATTAACCCATTAGGTACCAACTTTTTTCTGTATTGTTTGACATATTTTTCAAAGAGTATATATAATAAGGAGCACATAAAAAAAATATAAAAAAAAAATAACAAAATAAATTTTTAGTCCATCAGTCCAATGTTCCCATTTGGGAACATATTTCAATAAAGAAATTCAATAAGTACTGCCATCCATTGAATCAAATTACTAGTTACAAGCTATTATTTAGATACTATTTGATATTATTTTACAATAATTATAAAATACTTACATCGAATTACAGAATAATCAAAATGGAAACAATTGAAAATTTCGAAACTCGTAAAAAGTACGTTCTTTGATGAACAACACATAAATGACAATAATTTCAAGTGAATAATTGGCTTGATATTTAGCACCACACAGTGTAGAAACTAATGACATGAATAATTATTAAAACATTGCAGGTAGTTATGAATGAATCGACAAAAAGTGAGATGTCCCAAATGGGAACATTGGTACCTAATGGGTTAATTATAATAAACATAGATTTTTAAAATTTGCGTTGAGCTATTCCATTTAAACTTGATTCGTCAATTTATGATAGACGATTTCAGTAAAATTCTCCAACGAGTTTTAACGTTGTGGATACGAAATGACGTTAGTGCACACCGATAAGCTCTTGAAGTACGTGATTAAATTTCATTACATTTGCAATGCAATACAATATCTCCCAAGTATTGTTGTTAAATAATATATTCGCTAGTTGGATATAAGATGTAACATGAGTTTGTATACTTGTAGGTGCAATGTGGGTGACGACATAATAATGTCAGCAGCTGCGGAGACGTTGCCGGCGTCGAGTGCGCGCACGCACACGCCGGCCGCGCACGCGCCCGCGCACTCGCGCCGCCCGCCCGGGAAACATATCGTGCACTGGTTCAGGAAAGGGTTACGTCTTCATGACAACCCCGCTTTAAGAGAAGGTCTCGTCGATGCGGTCACCTTCCGATGTGTGTTCATAATTGACCCGTGGTTTGCCAGTTCCTCTAATGTTGGCATTAATAAATGGAGGTAGGGAACATTCTAATTTTATTATTATTGCACCGTAAAAAGCTAAAATTTCACGAATTTTACTATACACGATTTAATTGCGTCCACAGGTTTCTCCTACAATGTTTGGAAGACTTAGATACAAGTCTAAAAAAATTGAACTCTCGGCTGTTCGTGGTGCGCGGACAGCCGGCAGATGCGTTGCCCAAATTGTTTAGAGAATGGGGCACGACGGCACTCACTTTTGAAGAAGATCCCGAGCCATATGGCCGTGTGCGGGACCATAATATAACATCGAAATGTCGAGAAGTTGGAATCACGGTTATTTCACGTGTCTCGCACACGTTATATAAGTTGGACAAGTAAGCAAATTGTTTATATTTTAAAAATGTTATACGACCCGTCACCGTACCGAAGTTCGTAGCATAGAATAGTCGCAAGGAAAACGTAAAGTCCTAAATACTGGTCACTGCGGAGGTGGATGAAGTAATTCAGGAATGCTTCGGTACGTATCCTAAATTTTATTATGCCGTTTACGTTTCAACACAGATTAGTAGCAAAACGAATTAAATATAGAATATATTCTACTACATTGTGATTAATTATTGAATACATAAAACAATAGAATAAGATTAGAAGGGAAACAGCCAGTATTTTGTTTGTGGACGTGTGTTGCTGCTTGTTTGTAAGTTTGTAATCTATTCATTCTACTACGATCACACGACCATTGTTAAAAATGTGAAACTAAAATAAGAAGTTGCTATTGGACAAATGCATTTTTAAACGTCTTTATATGACGGTATCCGAATTACTAAGAAGCGGCCGTGTGAAACATATAATAGCCTAATCTTAGGTTGGTTTGGTTGACATTTCCTTTCTACTCTTATTTAACAGTATTGTACTTGAATAGAAAAAAACTTGTACAATATAATCGTGTGTTTGTGTTTCAGTATAATAGAGCGCAATGGTGGTAAAGCACCGTTAACTTACCACCAGTTCCAGGCGTTGATCGCCAGCATGCCGCCGCCGCCGGCCGCCGAGCCCACCATCTGCGCGCAGACGCTCAACGGCGCCGCCACGCCGCTAACTGACGACCACGACGAACGGTTCGGCGTGCCCACGCTAGAAGAACTCGGTGTGTATGTTAGGCTTGAACTCTGTACCATCGCAGGGTAACCCTAATGTCGTACAGATCAGAAATATACCCCCCTAGCTCTAGCTAGGGTGAGCTGAGGGTTCGATCCCCGCTTCGAGACAAATGTTAGCGTGATCCACAGATATTTGCTTCGGGTCTGGATGGTTGTGGACCGGAAAATCTCTCGTATTTTCTGATACCCACGACACAGGAACTTTGTTGGGTGTATTTATTTAGAATAGATAGGGGGAGTCGGAAGCATATTGTTTACCATCACTTACACATGCCACTTACTATTTGGTACAAGAAGGCATATTATGTCAACGCGCGAAATGATCGTCTCTCGCTATTATGCGCTTTTCTGCTTGTTTATAACGCAAATTATGTATGCACAGATACCCGCGTCTGCAATTTAAATATTAATGCTGTGGAGTGGAAGTTAGACCTTGACTGGAACGTTCGTAATTTAGGATTATAACTTCTCAACTTCTATGTCCATTTCGTCATTTTCATTGGTTCATACGTTATAAAATTATGATCGTTGACTTAACCTACATCATTTTATATAACTGCATCTTAAGGCCAGCGTGGTGGACTAAGACTTAACCCTCTCAATGGTAGAGGAAGCTTGTGCCCAGCAGTGGGAAGCATATGGGCTTATGATAATAAAATAACTGTAGAATTCGTACTTTTCAATTTCAATCATTGAACCAACTTTAAATCACATATATCTCCACTGAACTTGTTTACTATAAAAAAAAAAACAGTATTCATGAAATATTTTCGTAATAAAAGCGTTACTTACTGTTATATCATTACGTTTTAGGTTTTGAGACTGAAAATCTGAAGCCGCCCATGTGGATCGGCGGTGAGAGCGAGGCGCTGGCCAGGTTGGAGAGGCATCTCGAACGGAAAGCGTGGGTCGCGTCGTTCGGAAGGCCCAAGATGACGCCTCAATCACTACTAGCCAGCCAAACTGGACTATCACCATACTTAAGGTCAGAATTATAATATGTTTTATAGGCTTTTGGGAAGCTATGTGATAAAATATTAACTAAAATAAAAATGTAGATGATATAGCTACAAATGATTTTTTTAATTGGTATACGCATGAAAAATATATCGTTAAATTAAGTTAGTAGTAAAAAATTCTGCTGGTTCTTTCATCTTTTGTTTTGAGAAGTATGATAGCGAAAATAGCAGCAAAAATAGGTATTGTTATAGGTGACATAACAACACCTATTTTTGCTCTCATTTTTCTTCTGAGATGTTTTAGATAAAATTAGCCAATGATACGACGAAATAGTCCAAAAAACCTAATCAAATTCGCTAATGCTAGTGAGACGAAAGTTTGTTTTAAAGTACTCTTTGTACATTTCAGATTCGGTTGCTTGTCAACGCGATTATTCTACTACCAGTTGACGGAGTTGTACAAACGCATAAAGCGCGTGAGACCGCCGCTGTCGCTTCACGGACAAATTCTGTGGAGGGAGTTCTTCTACTGCGCCGCGACACGGAACCCTAATTTCGACCGCATGGAAGGAAACCCCATATGTGTGCAAATACCTTGGGAAAAGAATCAGGAAGCACTTGCCAAGTGGGCCAATGTAAGTATAACAATCAACAAGTATCGATCATTTGCATTGAGATGTATTCTTACGAGTTATTCTCATCAGCTGTTCAAAACCAAGACGAGTTTCATTGTATTAAAATTCTGTCTAAAAAAATAAATAGCGCCTTTGATAAAACTGAACCTGGGTCACTCAATATAAAATTTATTAAAAACTAGTTATATTTAATGTGATTTGCCGGGCTTAAATTATTGTTAATAACAATGTGCCATAATTTTAACCTTTTCATTATTAAGAACGAGTTTTTTGATTCACAAATAGGGTTTAACTTTCTTTGTTCATACCAATATAGACTGGCAGGCACTTAGTTATAAGCTTGATATTAGACAAAAATGTGTAAAACGAAAATAGATTTTTATTAGTAGCACACATCATCATCAGCAGCCTTATCTTGTAGTTTACATACATGATAAAACATTAAACTTGTTATTTATCTGTTGAAAATTGGTAGTCTACAATAGGGATGTTGCGAATATTCGCATCCGCATCCGCATATGCGGAACATTCGCATCGATTTGGACATCCGCATCCGCATAAATCGCTGCGGAGCTGATGCGGTTGCGGATGTGTAGCAGATCGCGAAAAGAAAAAAAGGGGTGAGGGGCGGCGAGGTGCGCGTGTCGGTCTCGAGTGTCGAGTGGGTGACCGTACGTGCTGATTGAGCAATAGGAAAGCAATAACATTTTCTACAAATCAACCAATCGATCAATTTTATACAGATCCGCATCTGCATCCGCATCCGCGGATGTGAGCCTCTTAAAATTCGCATCCGCATCCGCATCCGCGGATGTGAAAAAAATTGAATCCGCAACATCCCTAGTCTACAATGTGTTAACCTGATGTGTGATGTACATTTGCAGGGTCAGACGGGATTCCCGTGGATCGACGCGATAATGGTGCAGCTGCGCGAGGAGGGCTGGATCCACCACCTGGCGCGCCACGCCGTCGCCTGCTTCCTCACCCGCGGAGACCTCTGGATCTCCTGGGAGGAAGGCATGAAGGCAAGAATGTTGCTTTTGTATTTAAATAGTTAAACGGAATAAGTATAAGTTGTTTTTCCTGCTTTTTTATAAGATAAATTAATAAATTAATAATACACCCAACAGTCACATACATAGTCCTGACCCCACACTAAGATACGAGTCTTGTGTCGTGGGTATCAGAAACTACGAGAGACTTTTCGGTCTCACAAACACCCAGACCCGAAACAAATATTTGTGGATCACACAAACATTTGTCTCGGTGCGGGGATCGAACCCGCGGCCGCTCGTTTCGCAAGCTGGTGTCTAGCCAACTGCGCCACGGGGCTGTCAAAGAGACTAGAAGAGAGACTAGAAAAGAGAGTAAGAGACTAGCTTTTGCGCGCAACTCCGTCTGCGTGGACTACAGGGTTGGGTTCAGAAAGAAAATAAGTTGTAGTATTTTACGCCGCAGAGCCCCATTTACTTAAATATACAAAAATCATACAATCGGTCAAATTGTTTCAACGTGAAACCGTAACGCGCCGGTCGACGTCTTGAGTATCATTATTGCGCGCTTGATCATTATTTTGAAACTGCGATATCTTCTAAGATACTCATTGAAATCAAATGATGTAAAGGACAAATTTATTTTGCATTAAATACTTGTAATGAATAACGTATTTATTTGGATCATTTTTGGAAAAACACCTTCACAAATAATGCTTTATGTAAAATAAATTTGGTTAGAATAAAAAACGTTATAGTGAGCCAACCTTAAAAGATAGACATATGCTGTCGCAGACTTTCTTTTAGAATGTTTAAAGGGAAACAATTCTGTCATACATTATTTTAGCGAAACTTTAACCGATTCCGCAGCGCACGCAGCGGAAGCTCACAAAAAGGAAAAACGTCCCCGATTTTGAAACATTCTTTATTGCTGCTCCGCTCCTATTGGTCGTAGCGTGATGATATATAGCCTATAGCCTTCCTCGATAAATGTGCTATCTAACAGTAAAATAATTTTTCAAATCGGACCAGTAGTTCCTAAGATCCTAGCGTTCAAACAAACAAACAAACTCTTCAGCTTTATAATATTAGTATAGATTAAGGGTTGGGGATAATGTCGGGTCGCGGGGTTTGTGAGACCAAAAAAGTCTCTCGTAATATCTGATACCCACTATACAGGTCTTGTAACCTAGTGTGGGGTCAGAGCTATGTACAGTCTGTTTGACAAGAGCGTGTACGGCAAAACTTTTTTTTAGGTACCGCTAGAAGCTTGGTTGTAAATTTGGCAGGTAGCTAGCCCCTTCCCCTCAGATGCTTTGTGTATAGAGTTTCAGTTGTCGTTCGATCTTTGTCAGAGGAGGACGCATTTCGTCATGAGTGCTACGTACGCATCACGTTATGAAGCAGTGTTCTTGTGTTTGCATCCAAAAGGACCCAAAATGTCATACGCAGCCGCTGCAAAATACATGAAAAAGTCAAAGACATTTGTTAGTAAGTGGGTGAAACGCTATTCTGAAGTAAAAAATGTCGACGATCTGCCTAATCGTGGCTCTACGCAAAAAACAACGAAAAAGGAGGACAAAATGATTTTACGGGTATTCGAGAAGAATTCTCGCCTATCGTTACGTGGTGGTCAAGCGGTTTTGCTTAAAAAAGGCCTTAATGTGTCATGTGATACTATAAGAAGACGTTTACTGGCTCATGATGTAAAATTTCGTAGCATAATAAAGAAACCGCTACTGTCGGAAAATCATGTTAAAAAGAGACTCACTTGGGCGCAGGAACATTTGGACCGGGATTGGGACAATGTAATTTTTTCGGACGAAGCTTCTTTTTGGGCACGTTCTTCTATCACTCATACCTGGTGTACCCACGCCAATAAATTCATCCAGCGGACCGTTAAACATCCGGTGAAGGTGCACGTTTGGGGTTGTTTTTCAAAACAGGGATTTGGTACCTTGCACATATTTACAGGTAATTTAAATGCAGCTAAAATGGTCAAAATATATCAAATGGCTTTATTACCATCTGCTCAAAAGTGGTTTAAAAGGAAAAACATATATTGGCTATTGCAAGAAGACAATGACCCGAAACATCGGAGTCGTCTTTGTACAGCGTGGAAACAAGAGAATGACGTTGAAGTACTAGATTGGCCATCACAGTCGCCGGATGCAAATCCAATAGAAAATGTTTGGGCACTCATGAAGTTGAAGCTTCGAGGAAAGAAAATCTGGACTTTAAAACGATTAGTTCGTGAAATTAGACTTATTTGGAGGTCTTTGTCCCTGGATTATGCAATAAAATTAGTAGAAAGTATGCCTCGAAGACTCCAGTCAATTATTGATAATGGAGGCGACTGGACAAGTTATTAATAATAAAGCATCATTGTCTATATCATGTATAATGAGTGTATTTTTTTTCTATTTTTTTATCCCAATTCATTCCCGAGTTTTGCCGTACACGCTCTTGTCAAACAGACTGTATGTGACTGTTGGGTGTATTTATTTTATTTATTTATTTATCTTTGGCTCTCCTTATATATATAATGTATGTATGGTTTATAAATTGTGTGTATGTGTGCAGGTGTTCGACGAGTTGCTGCTGGACGCGGACTGGTCGGTGAACGCGGGCATGTGGATGTGGCTGTCGTGCTCCTCCTTCTTCCAGCAGTTCTTCCACTGCTACTGCCCCGTGCGCTTCGGACGAAAGACTGACCCCAACGGAGACTTCATCAGGTCTGTTATATAGTGCTAACTCGAAGGAATAATTTGCCACTTAAAAATGAATCTTATTGTATGAGCATTAAAGACCAAATTGGGTTGAGCTTAAACAGCTTTCTCGGCTATATCGGTCGATCTGCGCGTGGATAAATTTGTCAAGCCTAAAATATTTTTTTTCGTGTGTAGGAAACTGATTATGTAAACGATAACACGATACAGAAGAGAACCCTCTCTATCCATTCCCATAATTCACCAGAGACTGGCAGGCAGATAGTTTGTGAAAGTTTCTCTTCGTTGTATATCGATACAGCGGCGATTTCTTAATCACTTCGCTTGCTCGTCACCCATACGGGCAGTTTAATATATTACGTATGTTTGTGATACATTGGTGTAAGAATGGAATCATTTCATAACTGTATTCTAATCAACTGCGCCATGAAGGCTGTTAGAATCAATTTCTTCGAAGCAAACTTAATTAAAGTTACGTAATGTTATTCATAGTGAATTTCTTGTACGATAATGGAGAATTGATTTTCACTATATTAGCGTGACTGAATGTAATACATATTATATTTATCATATGAATTATCAGATACGTTTTTAATATTTATTTGCGAGTGTAAAGAAAATGTTATATGAAATGAAACAACATAATCCTATGAGGTTTTCATCTAAGATGAAATGAACTCTATAACATTTAAGATATAGCTTATATTTAAAGAAAAAAAAAACTACTTTCGAAACATCCTTTTAATTTTCTCTCTTCTCCTTCTTTTCTACTGGAGGGTCTCATTGCTCTTTAACAAGCCTTAACAATAAATATATATCCATCCCCTCACATAGTCCATTTGCTAAGGTTGTATGTGCGCAGGCGGTACGTGCCGGCGCTGAAGAACATGCCGACGCGCTACATCCACGAGCCGTGGGTGGCGCCCGAGTGCGTGCAGCAGGCGGCGCGCTGCGTCGTCGGCTGCGACTACCCGCTGCCCATGGTCGACCACGCCAAGGCCTCGCAACTCAACATCGAACGCATCAAACTGGTCTACGCGCAGCTCGCCAAGTACAAACCACAAGGTAACAACTACACACATATACACACACTACCGTGTCCAACAACGTCACTAAACCGAAGCTCTATGTTCTTAGCACGAACCAAACCCGAGAAACGGTCCGAGGAGTGAGTACAATTCAATCTCCACACCGATCCGCAGAATTTTTATATGCCTGTTTCTTACCCCCTATGTTTTAGTAAATTTGGCGCAGCTTCTTTTTCTATTGTTTACACGTTGTTAGATATTTTGTTTTATTTTTTTAGGTGAATACTTCTTTGAATCTACGCTTCAAGTATATAGATTTTTATTCTTTTTTCTATATCCCTTATTAAAAATGCGAGTTAAAGTGCCAAACAATTATTATATTGGTGCGTTGTAGGGACCCTGAACCCGCACGCGGTGACGCGACCAAACGTGATGCAGTCATCGCCGAGCCCGACGTCGATAATAAGAAGCATAAACCAGTCGAGCTACCTGTGCAGCCAGACGCCCGACAGCGCGGCGCCGCACCAGACGTACAAGGAACACGCCGAAGTGTTCCAGAGACCCATGAAGAACAACGCGGACTCGCCGCCGCAGTTCAAACAAGTAGTGATCGTGCAACAGCCGCAGAACTCCAATAACACTAATGAAAACTCAGAATGCTCCACGCGCACAGACAACAACATCAGCGCACAACAAGACATTTATAAATCCCACGAGAGCAGGCATCTACCAGCCGGCGACAAACATGAAACTTATGAATACAAAAATTTCAACATTACCAGCCACATTCCAGGTTACACTGACAACCAAAACATTTATCAAAACCAACAAGTGAACCAAAACGAGTTATACACCCAACAACATATAAAAATCACTAACTATCAATACGAAAAGTCCAAGTACTATTTACCAACATATACAGATAACGGTGTCCTCGTTTCGAATTCGCCGCAAACTTTTATCCCAACTTCTATGACTCACCAGTCGAATGTGACGTACAACAGAGAATGTAAAAATAAAAGCAGAAAGAACAAATCCGATGACTCGTTTTTGCATCCGTTGAATGTTACATCACAAGTGGACAGAATGTATTCCACTGACAATAGGCAAACACAGCCCTCTCATGAATCCGAATACAGTTCTCCCGATGATAACCAAAAGTAATAGCATAATTATGTACGTGGTAACCTTCTAATGGACTCAGTAGTAGAATGCGGTAATGACAATTATTACCAGTGAGTTTCAGCCGAGGTTAAATCGCAGTGTCCTCCATAATTCAAACTTTTCAATGACGTTTCTAAAAGAAAATAGTCTATTGTTGTAATGCATTACGGCAAAAACTGCGAAGATTAATATAAGTTAAATTTAATTATTGATATTATTTGTAGTCTGGTGTAATAATTTGTTATGGATGGATTTTCACTGTTACCATACATTGAATCAAAAAATAGTTGTTGTTTTATGAAGCGCTCTGAACGTTAGTTTAATATCACTCAAATTAGAAATAAAATCAATACATATAATATATTGATAACAAACACCTGTCTAACACAAAAGCGACAATGAAGAAATTGTTATATAATTTGTAATTTCTAGTCTAGTTTCTTAATTGTAGTTCCTTGTGAATTGGTTAAAATAGTATTTGTTTGATGTAGTTATGTTATAGTGTACAGCTACATTAAAATATAGTTTATTTATAGTATCAGAAATTCACTCTTATTATCAATTTCTTACTTTTCTTATTATCATCATCATTACCATTTTGAAAGAAGTTGGACTAGTATGCGGGTTAATTTTGTCTGGACAGCTAATAACCATCAATAATACCATTTTAGAGGTATATTACAAATTTTTAGACTTATAAAAGCATATCAGAACATTTTTGTAACTTAAAATAAAACCTATATTATAATAATGCAGTAAATACGTTGCTTACGTTGCTATAATTAATAAATCGTTTTCTAAAACAGCATTCAAGTGTCTCAGGGGAAATTTTACATCTAGCCTCTACAAATGAGAAAATACACCTATTTATGTAACATTATCGGAAGTAGGCAAATCTATACGACATAGTTACAAAAAATTAATACACGCAACAGTCAAATACATAGCTCTGGCACCACACTAAAATACTGGTGTATGTTTTAGAATTGATGCGAGATTTTGCGGACTCACGAGACCATGATTCAAATAACTATTTGTGAATCACAGAAACTTTTATCTTGATGCGGAGACCGAATTGGCGGCCTCTCGTTTCACAAGCTGTTGTCTATCCAACTGCGCCACAGAACTGTTGTAATTGTGCTATGGGCGAGACATAATATTTTAGATATCCTTACTCAATAATCATTGAAATCCATAGGTAAAGATTAAATAGGTTGTAGCAGAATAGCGGAACTGATCTAGCTTTCGTATAAACATTTTATCTGTCACTCACTTCTTTAGAATGCAATATTTAGTACACATATCCCAAAGTACCATAATTAAAATATCGTAGTTTTTTCTTGACTAGATTCTTATCACAAATTCAAAGATTGTATTGCAATTTAGTGCTACTTGATTGCTTTTTTGATAGCAAGTTTTATGAAGATGTTTTTAAAGTATTTTTTTATTATTTCTGTAACACCGCTGTGGTTAGTTTCGTTTGTAGAAGTCATATTTATGAAATATCTGTGTTAAGGAAACCAAAGTTAATAAACGTATATTGTCAAATGTATTGATTTTCCCGTGTTGTAGAGATTTGACTATAAAGTGAATTCACTTGAAACAAAATCCTCCCAACGAAATTCTTTGCCCATATATTCTATCCTAAACAGATTTTTTTTTTTTCATATAAAAGTGTTAGTTAACATTGCTGTCTGAAGTATTTAATGCTTAGCAGGTTTTGGATTCTATAAAATATTGACTTTACTAAATTTTTAATCACAAATAAGATTTTAAATACAAAAATCTATCGTCATTTATTGTTTTTTTTTTCTTATATAGAAATACAAAATTCTATGTCCATTAATTTTTAAACATAGCCTAATTTTTTGTTGTATTTTAGTATTAAGTTGATGTTTGTTGTTGATTGATTGTTGTATTGAATTGTTAGAAGTAGAAAATATTTTGCGGCAAATAAAGAATAACGTTAATATTCGTTATATTATTTATTGAAGTTTTTTGTTGAATTCTGCTATAATATTTCACATGTTGCATGAAGCTGCCTTGTACACCTCACAATTGTTGTGGTACATATGTTGTAACATGTGGGATTTAAAGTTCTTAGAACTTCTCCAATTTGGTCCATGACTTGATTTATTCTCATTGAAACAGTGTGTAAACATTAATTATATTACAAACATTGCCTATTCATTAGTGTATAAAAATGTGTCTTTCATTAATATTATGTTATGTACCTATCGTGATATTTTACGAACTTCTTATATTGCGATTTTTTTAGTAAGTGAAATGTATAATAGTATGGTAAGCATATAACACTTTTTTAAGGTTTAGGGTAAGCTTATAAATTAATAAATGTTTGTACACAATGTCTTTAAAGTCTTTTATTTTTTATGTGTTGTAACTGAATCACAATTATGTTGTATAAAACCTATTCAGTATCCAGTGATGCAACAACATCCATGTGCTGTTTAAGAGCTTTCTTCATTTTTCTAGAACTTTCAGCCAGTGTCTTAGTGCTTGGCCTTGGAGCTTTAGTTCTGCATACTTCATTCTTTATTGTTGATATAATTGGCATCTTAAAAAAAAACATATACTTTAACCATATGTAATGTAACATTTTTTTAATATTTTTCTGATGCTGAGAATAAATCACGAAAATATAATAAACACTAACTGTGATTCTGGTTTCAAATTATAAATGGATCAGGCTAAGTTCTATTATGTCATCTGTTTTAAACTCTACAGTAAATAAGTATTTATTAAAAATGTAATAACACCAAGGATGTATAGTCAGTCTACCTTTTTATATTTAGCTGTCATTAAGATTTCATCACACAGTAATAATAAATACTTTACCACATAAGTCTCAGAATCATATAAAGTAGGCCAGCTTTATTATTTAAAAAAAAATCAATTTCTCAACTAATGTTCTCAAACTCATGGTTGAATTAAATTTAAATGGTTTTGATTAATAAGTTTCAAAAAAAGTCTTCAAATTATTGTGCATAGAAACTTAATAGACCTTATATAGGCTAATTATTATCACTTTAGGTACTATCTAAACCTAAATGGTTTTTCATATATCCCAGGCTTTTGTTGTAGGAGTACTGTTATTTACTTGCACTAAATGAATTTAATTTTTTTAAATGCTTTTCATATTTTATAGCTTTTGCAATATTGTGAGTGTGTGTTTCATTACATTTATTTTGTATGTATTCAGTATACAATTTAATTTGAAATATTACAACAATACTTACTGTCTCAGGAATGTGAAAATATCTTATGTTTCTGGCTTGGACATACAGGTTCTCAAATGAGAATTCATTGCCCTTACTATCACAATATACTGCATTTGCAAATGAAACATTCATAAAACTGTAACCAAGGAACATCAGTTCATAAATGCAATAGAACCAAGTGTGTTAGCTATTACCAAATCAGTTCATTGGTTAATTACTTTAAATAAATGAACTTTTAATATTAAAATAAACACACTCAATAAATAATTATCTAATTTTTATCTGATACATAAATATGGTAAACTATTTTTAATACTCTAATTATTATTTATTTATTAAAATGAACATTTAAATAACAAAATGCTTTTAAGTAGTAAAAGCACTAACCATTTTAAGGGGGCCCAAGTAAAGATAGACTAAAATTTCATATAAACATCACATTTACCAACACTTCTTGCAGTTGCTTGACCCAAGTCCCAAAGCATTGATCCAAAATAACAATTGAAAAGAAGTACTCACCCATCAACAGACACAATTTTACCACACACATAAGCATCATTTCTCAGATCTAAGGTGACATTTTTGTCTTGCAAAGCTGTGACTAAACATAGTAAAGTGTTATGATAATTAAATTTTTCCTTTGCATTTCCAATGAACATTGTGAAAATTAAGCAATCAGCTTACTTCTGAAAATCAAACCAAAGATGAGATATTATGATGTTATGGTTATAAAAATAATTATTACTTACCAATATACATGTAAGAAAGGATTTTATGTATGGTCTTAGGTATTAAAATATAAAAGAGAGATATTAAGGATTTGTAAATAAAATAAATATGTCTAATATCCATAATTATATATTACAATATTTTTACTACATAATGTCAAACAGTAATCTTAGCTTCATCTCTTACTTAACTATCAATAGTCTAGCATCTGGTTTTGACTTTAATTCTAATTCTGCTCTTGTTATAGTCCATTCATCATTGTCTTTCACTGCCCAAAAATAATAAACACCTTTATCTTTTGGACCATACACTGGAATAGAGAATCTAGCGTCTTTTCCATCTGAGAAATTGTTTTCAGTGTCGCTCAATTTAAAACGTTTGTCTTTAATGGGTTCTCCTAAATAATGAACAGCTCCCGCATGTGCCCTTAATTTTTTTAGCGCTGTTTTGTAATAATCGTAGCTTCGTACATTATCGATAATGCGATATTGCATATAAAATCCTGTAGTACTGACTATAAGACCTCCCCAACCGGCAATTTTAACGAGAGTTCTTGTTGATATTGTCATGATGTATTTTTTCAATTGGTGTACTACTGACCGTGCATAGATGCCTTGTTACAAATGTGATTCGCGATCTCTCTTCAAAATCAAGATTGCGATAATGTTCAATCTAATAAATCACTGGTATAGAACAAATTGAATTTTGAAAGATTTACTAATTTCTAAATTGACAAGTGATAACTGATAAATGTAAATTGACAGTGACTGATACTTTTTTATTTTATGCTTCTTAACAAGGCAAAGCGATTGCGACCATACATACGTATCATTTTATACATTTATCAAAGGTCGTGGGTTAAAACCCTAGACAAACACCATGAATTTTCGAGTTGATGTATTTTCAATATAAATTGTCACGGCAAAGAATATAATGGTGACGTAACCAGAACACTAAAGAGCTCTTAGATTTTTAGGAGTTTTTTAGGTGTTAAACCACATTAGGCCAAGGTTATGGCCATGACCAAGGCTTAACGTGTCCCAATTAGAGAGCAGGTCCGTGCCTAGTTGTAGATTGAAGATACCTAGATATCCATGGGTCTAAGTTTAATAAATGGTTTAAACCATTGCTCCTTTTCAAAGTTTAAGCAAAAAACAGAACTGCAACATCACTGTTCTCGACATCTTGGTATCTAGTAATAACCAAATTTGATTAAATTACTGTATATAGGTACAATTTTCACCGTTTTAGAAACCAAAACTTTAGTTTTCATTTGAGGTAAAGATTATAAGGATTGGCAATATTTTTGTTTTCCCGTCAGACGTCATTACAAACACACATCACGCATGTCAGCTGTCAAAAAAATAAATGTGCTCTTTCGAAGAATGAAAGTTAATATGAATGTTCTTAATATTGTGAATAATTGTGAATAAATATCTAAATATTTAACATTTTGCTCTAAAATGAGTACTTCACGTGGAAGCGCAAATAGAAGTAGACCTCAAAAACATCAAAACAGAACAGCATTTAAAAATGACTTGCATGATACTAGCAAGAGAACAAAAACTATAAATTCCCTTGAAGTAAATGGTGTGTGCAAACGCTGCAAAGAAATTATTGATTGGAAGATCAAATACAAAAAGTATAAGCCCTTAACCGCACCACGCAAATGCGTTACTTGTTCGCAAAAGACTGTTAAATATGCATACCATGTACTTTGCAAAATGTGTGCAGGTGAAAAGAAATTATGTGCTAAATGTTGCAAATCTATAGATGTAAGTATGAATTTTTTGTTCAAAACATACATTACATATTCACCTACTATGTTGTCTGGGATCAATACTACTATTATAACACTTTAAATTTAAATGAATACCCATAACTTTTCAAAGTGATTAATAACTATAACAGCAATATTGTAAGTGAATTATTATTAGTGAAATATTAGATTCCTTACTAGTGTACTTCTAAGAGACTTAACTATATTAAAGTAAAATCCTGACAAATTTAAAGTTGCCATTTTTATGATAATATAATTTTTCAGAATGAAGAAACAGTGGAAGAAGAGATGAATATGGATATTACCGAAAAGCTAAAAAAAACTACCTGAGAGGAAGCGTCGCACAATTCTTAGGTATATTTTACTACAATCATGTTGAATCGCCACATAGACGATAATATCATACACTTAAGAGTTAGTCCACAGTATTCACTCTGTAACCTGAATTTTACTAGTAAATTTGTAACTAAATTAAACTAGGATGGTCAATATTTACGGTAGAAATTAAGTTTTTTACTGAAGATTAGCATGTTCTTGTTTAAAGAATGTCAAAATCTAATCACCTCACCCAAAGGTGTTAAATTGACTACTTTGAAATTCATTTTAAAAATAATGAATGAAAACTATTCTAAATAGGAGATTTGTATTTGATTTAATGGTTAGACATTTATGAATATGCCTTACATATATTTTTAATATTGCAGATTCTTAAAGAAGCAACAAGACAATAAACAAACACTTAATCCAGAAGTTTTATCAAACATAGAACAGATGCTGGCGAATGTAGACAAATTAAGTTTAGATGATGATGAATTTGATGATGATTTTAATGCATTTTCAGATGAAGATTGCAGTGATGTAGACTCTGTTAGTGATAAATAAATTCATATATTATTAAAATAACATTTTTTTTTAGTAAAATTATCTTACATTATTATTTCTGCATAGGAAACTAATACTGACTTGTGCTATTTGCTGACAAAAAATGTAATTCCTATTTAAGAAGAACTCTGCATTACCCCCTAGGGAGTCTATAGAAAATAAAATTTTTAAACAATTATTGGTATTAAGGTTCAGATAAAACAAATGTTTGGCTAATGACTACATTGCTATTATGTTTTTGTTTTATAGTGAAATAAAATTATATGGCAGTGATGGCCTCGAGGTTTAGGCGCGCGGACGAGAATCTCGGCGGTCGTGGGTTCGAACCCTAGGCACACACCTCTAACTTTTTGAAGTTATATGTGTAGTCACCAAGGAGGGTTGGCGTCAGGCAGGCGGCCGGCCGTAAAACATCTGCCAAAACTCTTATGCAGTATGTTTTGTCCTTCCATACAGGAAGGAAGGACAAAACATGCTGCGCCGACCCCAAACAAGAATTGGGATCAGGGCAGGAGAATGATGATGTGTAGTCACATTGAATTATCACTTGCTTTAGCGAAGAAAAACATAGTGATGAATCCTGCACACCAAAAGTTCTTAGGAATTTCTTTGGCGCGTAGTCCGCCAACCCGCTCTAGGCCAGGGTGGTGGACTATGGCCTAAACCCTCTCAATAGTAAAGTAGACCCGTGCCCTGCAGTGGGACGTATATGGGTTGATGATGATGATGATGAACAGGAATACCATTAATGCCTTGATATCAGTGGCTAAATTATTAGGTGGGACTTGCTAGGCTATCATGTAACATGTACACATTTTAATGCACTCAAACTTATAATCTGCACTAAGCAATCAGAGAGGTGTGTGGATAAAAAATATTTTTTAGAAATTTTTACACCCAAACAAGTCGCGAACTTGGAGATATTTTTTAGCCTTTCAACCGTCGAATTTGAATTCGATAGTTCGAATATTTATGGATAGCATTCATACATACACGCCTTAATCTCATAGGGTTGGGCAGATATCCTGACACATCTTTTGCTTGTTCAATATTCATTCACATTATGATTTATCGACGTGCTTAATTCGGACCTGTTTTCTCAAATGTTTAAACTATTATTAAAGTCTATACCAGTCTTTCCCAAAGTGGGCGATAACGCCCCTTGTGGGCACTGCAGGTCTCAAGGGGGCGGTAAGAGACCCAGAAAGAAAATGAGGGCGTTGTGTAGAGGCCTGGGAGGTGATTTGTAATTTTATTTAGCTAGGCGGCCTCTTAGAGCTCTCAACTCTCAACAAAACTTGTGAACATCAACTCATTTGAATTAAAAGATTGTTCAAACTCGGTTCTATATTTCTCTCCGCGTAGTTCATATATCTGTCCTATGTTATTGAATATAGAAAAAATGAAAATCATGTCAATCGGTCGCTCCGTTTCGTAATGAAAGTAGATAGTAAAAGTTTCGTTAAGAATTCTCAGTTAATATACATATATAGGTTACAATAATTAATTAATTTAATTTGAAGTTATAGTGCTTTTTAAACAGGTGAAAAATGGGGGCGCTAAAAAAATATTTATTCTCAAAGTGGGCATTAGACAAAATAAGTTTGGGAACCACTGGTCTATACGTTAAATTAATAAAAAAAACATTTGCGAAGAATATTAAACATATTAATAATATTAACATAAATTATTCACAACAATTTACAAATAAAATAATTAGATCTTACAAATTTACATAAATTGCTTTACTAAGTCTATGTCCCAAAGTAACTTTTTATCCTTAAAATAAATATTCATCAAAGCAAACCCAGCTGCCGCAACTGTAAAAAAAAAATCAGTCGTGAGTCAGGACAAGATTTATAAACTTAATACTTAATTCACACTCATGCCTGGATTCCTGAAGTCCCCTGAGGTGGAAGTAAATTTGCACATCCATTCATAGCCAACTGTCTTTTAAAAGCCTCGTAAAAGGGTGTGGACCTGTTGCAGTTTTTCGGGCAAATTTTCAAACTTGGTATTGTGATTTTAATGGAAAACTCTAATAACACTTTGTCCGGCCCAGGAATCGATCTCAGGACGACTTGACTGCACGGCACATAATTCTACCGTGGTGGTATGCATTTTCAGGCATAGTAGCGGGGGCGTGATTTCCATTCAAAATGGCCATTAATAAATAAATTAAATATACTTACAAAGCCTTGGCGTTCCTTTTCCTTTTGAAGCACAAGTTGGGTTTGAGAGTCATCAAATTTCACAATTGCTGATAGTACTTTAGCTAATGTTACGGAATGTGTTCCAGAACCAGTGAGATATTCATAAAGAATGTTTCTCAAGTATTCTAGCTCTGTATTTTCTTGCAATGAATGCAAATGTCTTAAGCTTACTAAAGCTTCATCTAGTTTCCTTTCCAACTTTTCATTTGTCATTTTTAGTTTTTCATTTTTATCTTGTATTTGTTGCATATTTGAATTCAAAGATCTGTTTAATTGCTCCACATCCAGCAGTTTTTGTTCCGCTTTAGTGTTATTCTGAGCCAAGATTTTGTATTTTTCCTTAAGCTCTATGTCATTTTCAGTATTATTGGGTTCAGTGTAATTATGGGTTTGAAGCTGATCTTTTAACTCCAAGTTTTCTTCCACTAATAGATTGTTTTCGCGAAGTAAATTTTCGATTTTCTCCTTACTAACTTCGATTTCATTTTTCAATTCCATTACTTCTTTCGATACCTCACTACTTTCGGGGGTGTGTTCACTTGTTGCAATTAATTCCCTTAATTTATCATTTAAGATACCATTCTCTTTCGATATTTTTGTTAAATATTTTTGGAGTCCGTCGACATCTGACTGTAATCGTCTATTTTCGTCTTTTAACGCGTCATTATCATTTTTAAGCAAGATATAATCATTTTCGGGTGCAGTACAGTCATTGACTATCTTCTCACCTTTAATAGTACTTGATAAATCTGATGTGAAATTATTCTCGCTCAATACATTTACTTGAATAATATCGTCAGTTTGAATGGCCTTTGCATTTAAATCTACTGCTGATTTATTTTCTTTCGATTCCAATTTTTCTATTATAGTATTCAGATGATCTTTCTCAATTTCCATGTCCGCATGAGACTTTCTAACTTCAACTATTTCTGATTCTAAAACTTTGATATTACGATCAATCTTTTCTATTTGTTCCTTTAATAAAGTATTTTCATCAGATAGAGCTTTGATGTTTTCATGTAATTTATTATTTTGCATTAATACAGTATTCAGCTCCACTGATTTATCTCTTAGCTCTTTGTTTTCTTTACAAATAATATCCATTTGCTCTGTATTAATATCTTTTTCACGTTTTAAATTTTCTATTTCATCATTCAAAAGTTTGTTTTTGTCAGTGGCCGCTTTTAAGTTACTTAATAAATTCTTGTTTTCATCTTGTAGCGATGATAGTTCTTCAGCTGCAGATAAAGAATTTGCATTCGCCGAGTCTAAAGCAGCTTCGAGATTTTTGGACTTGTTTGCTGTTTCTTGTATCTTAGATACTAATTCCTTCTGTTCATGTTTTAAAACTTCAATATTATTGAGAGCAGCTTCATATAAGTGATCAATACTTGTTTTACTCTCATTAATTGAATCCTTTTCAGATTCTAATTGAGAAATGATTGATTTCAAATTGTTATTTTCGTCCTGCAGTGAAATTATTATTTTAGAGGTATCAGAGTTGTGATCAGATGTAGTTTTTAATTTTTGCTGCAATGATGTGTATTCCGTTTTTAAAGCCTCAAGTTGCTTATTAATAAATTCTAATTCAGTGTCATTAAAATTACTGAGTGTAAAGTTAAGATCTCTTTCAAGTTCCAAAAACATTCCACTAAATTGTTGTTTTATAGACACTACTTCATTAGAAGTAAAGTTTACAAGATTTTGTAGTTCAGACACGGCAGTGCCTACATTTTTCAATTTTTCTTTTAACTTCTTGTTATTGTTGATTTGGTCTGTTAATGTAGAATTAGCAGTTTTTAATTCAGAAATAGTTTCTCGGAACTCAATATTTTGCTTTTGTGTTAATTCATGATTGACTAGAAGTTTTTCTATTTCTGATTGCAACTTTACCAATTCTTCTCTTTCTTCTTGAATTTCTGATTTAAGTTTATCGTATTTCATTTTCCACACTTCCAACTCTTTGCCCATTTCTATCTTTTCTTTTTGAATGTCCTCTATGTTTATATTCATATTAGAGTTCTTATGTGACTGTAGTTCATTTTCCAGGATACTTATTTGCGAACTTTTCTTTGAATTTTCTTCAGATAGTTGCATATTTCTATTTTCTAAGTAAGTATTTCTATCAATCATTGCTAATTTTTCTGCAGTTTCTTGTTTTAGTTGAAGCTGAAGACATTTGTATTCTTCGTCTGCCTTTGTTTTAACTTGCTCTAGTAACTGATGTTTTTTTGTTGTTTCCTGTAATTGTGACTCTAAATCGCAAACTTTACTTTTGACGATGGTGAATTCTTTATTTTCATTTAGTAGTTTTGACCGCTCTTCTTCTAATGAAAGAATATTTGTCTTATAATCATTAATTATTATGTTTAAAGATTGTATTTCTTTCTGTGTTGTAGATAAATTATCTTTTAGGGATTTAATTTCTGATTCTTTGTTTTCCAATTCCTTGTGTATGCTTAATTTATTTTCGGCAAGTGATATAGCATATTCTTCTTCTCTCTTAGTGAATATATCAATTTTACCTTGTAGTTGGGTTATTTCTTCCTTAGCTCTTTGCAAATCCATTTCTAGCTCTGACATTTCTTTAGTTTTTGTGAAATCGTAAGTATTGATTTTATTTTGAAGATCTTCGTTAATATTAGTTAGCTCTTGAATTTTATGAATCGACTCATCCAACTGTTTAGTAGTAAGTTTAAATTGTTCAATTTCTTTGTTTTTATTTTCAAGTTCATTAGTTAATATCTGAAGTTCAGTTGTAACTTGTGCATTTTTTTCTTTACTACTTTTAAGGGATTCTTTATATTTGTTCAATAATTGTTCCATTTTCTCAATTTTGTTATTCAAGTTCGAAATTTCCGTTCCAGATAAATCCTCACTTGGCGATTTTGTTTCATTTTCATTGGTCAGGTTAATTAATTGCACGTCATTTTCTTTTTGTGTTCCTTCTTTTTGAATATTTTCGATTTTGTTTGAATCATTATTTAAGTCTAAATTATTTTGTAAAACTGTAATCTTCGTATTCAACGCATCAATTTTCATATTTTTCTCTTCAATCTCGACGCGAAGAGCTTTTTCTAAGTGGGCCTGCAAATAATATTTTTTTACAACCAAGTATAATTATTCTTATCAGTACAATTTTAACTAATAAATATAAAAATGTATACTACCTTTGCACTTTGTTCCAATGAGCATTGTTCTTTCAATTCTGATATTCTTCTTAAAGCTTTGTCTTGTGTTTCCACCAGTACACTCTAAAACAAATGTTAATGTTTGTTTTATAATTAGGAAATATTTTGATTTAAATAAATAAATACACTCAACAGTCACTAGGATAGTCTTATGTTGTCGGTATTAGAGACTACAAGAGATTTGTTCGTGCTCACAAACACCCAAACCCGAAACAAATTTTTATGGATCACACAAACATTTGAATTTTACATAATAATATACACATAACACCTACACAACTATATTCTGAGAGGTAGGCAGAGATTTATTTCAGCACTCACATTTTGGCAATTTTAAAGACCCCACATAATGGCGAGCGACCCTATTGTTACTTTACAAGACTCTTAGCTGCTTCTGAGAATTTCTGATCTGGGAATCAAACCCAGCACATCACTCAAATTCATTTAGATATTTTTATTGCTTGTGACTATTTCTATAGCAAAGCTCATAGAAACTGAGTAAAATATTGTCATTTCAAACAAAATTAAATCACAATATTTACCCTGGCCTTAGCATTTTCTCTCTCCAAAAGTTTATAATGCCTTGCAAGATCTCCATATTGTGTTCTATACTTTGTATACCGCTCTTGTGTTCTTCTGTAGGCAGCATATAATTGCTCTTTCGTAACTCTATCGAGGCTTACTGCGCCGCTAGAAAATCCTCTTTCTTCTGCCTCACTCGCCGATACTTCCATGTCAGACTAAATTAAAATTTACATACTTTATTTAACTGAGAACAAAATAAATACGAGTACACAAATAATAACACTAGTGCTTGTATCCCCTTAGAGATAGGCAGACATAATAATGCATTGGCATACAATAACAAGTTTACTGCCATTTTTCGAGAACATTTCCAGAATTTGTATCGCTACTGAGAACTTTCTATTGGAAAACCTTTACTCAACCCACAACCTAAATAGAAACTTATGATCGCGAGCATTCTATGCCACAGAATGCGATTGTTTAATGAAGTTGAATAATATTAGAAAGGTGGTTTTGCATGGACTTCCAGGCACCAATAAATCTGATTTATATATAAAAATTAAAAATATACCTGTAAGTGATACATTGATGGTGTCTCATAACTAGGCAGTCGAAAGGAAATATCACTAGCTAGTGAACTATTTGATAGTCTTCTGTGTCTTTGGTTGTCCTGAAACATTTTTTTATCAATTAATTAAATAAATACAATAATGAATCCTTTTATTTCGTATTAATTACTCTCAATAGTTAATATGTCAGTTTCTCTCTCTATAAAAGAAAGATTATAAACAAAACTAAACAACATTCTATGAATAAAAAATTTACATCTTTGTGTAGTCATAAATCTTAAGACTGTGATCAGTGATTAAAGATTTTTTTAGCCTCTAAATTCTTACAAGTACTTCTTGTCCAGTTGCATAATCCAATAACTCTCCACTTGGCTGAACCAATGACACATCCTGGAATGTATTTTGTCGACTGCTCGGTGATGGCTGCATCTTGGCAGGACGAGGTTGTTGAGTATCTGGAATTAATATTTAACTAGAGTTCTTTATTTATGGTATATATGTTTCTTTTTTTTAAACTGGTACTGCAAATGCAAGTGTTATGTAGCCACAATAAATTGTTGAACATTAAATAGTTATATTAATATTATCCTATGACAGCTAATACATTTATAACAGCTAGGTTTATGACAAGATAAATCATAACAATAAAACATGATATATATCAATAAGTAAGTCTTATATGAATATCTAGAATCATCCTAGAGTCTAGATCAAACCTGAAAACTAAAACAATAGTTTGGTTGTTTCACTGTCATATAAATTATTATGATTGCTAAATTCCATGCATCAATATTTTAATAGGGATCAGGACTGTTTATTGTAATTGCCCAATGATCTCCAATAACAATTACTTACCATTATCTCCAATGGAAAATAGATCATTATTGGTGATATCAGATATGCTGCTGGATGCTGAAGTGACTGCAGCCTGGTTGGCAAAAATTACAATTATTATGATACAAGTCTGGCTTATTTTTAAATAATCCTTATTGTCAAGTTCAAAATTATCAAAATGCTAATAAAAAACCTACATTGGGAGTACCTTAAATAATGTTAAGAAAATATAACAGTTAGAGTGCTTTTATTCTGTTTGTTTTTTACTTTAGAAATTTAACCATTGTAACAATATCTGACACATATTTGTTAATGACAAAAATTATACACCACTGAAATTAATTTCATAGATACTGTAAGGAAACTGCAGTATCTATGTTGTAAATGAACATTTTTAAGTATAACACTTTACCAATATCGAAATCATATAGAGACAAGTGATAGAATTTAAGGCGGGGTTAGTGCTTATTATCACTCCCTAAATGCAGTGAGAAAATCTTGTTTTCTAGAAATTGTACTATTGTAACAATAAATACCTGTGCAGCTTGTGCAAATTGTTGTATTCTTTGTGGCGAAGATTTCACTTCCTCTGCCAATTTGTCTTTCAACTTTTTAAACATTTTTAAAAATTATATTTCACACCATTACAGAATCTTCGGATAACATACGTAAATAAAGAACACGATTTGTATGATAACTGGCAGTGTAATTCTTTTATGTCTATGGGTAGGTATGTAATAGCACAATTGTTAATGTAATATTATGTGAAAATTATGGTTGTTTATTCAAAGTGCAAAGTTGTCGTGATATTGTTCGACCTAATCATGGATATACATAAATGTAAAAGTGTATAAGAAGGGCACAAAAAACAGTAGTGCAATTGAACATTACACCTCGTAGCCAAATAAATCATACATTTTTCTCACTGTCACATATTCATCGTAAAAATTGCTAATCCGATTCGATGACTTACGTCTACGTTGACATGATATCTCGTTAGTGACGTGCATCGATTTTATTATTGTTTCCTTGTTAATCGTAAAATTATAAAGAACCGGTAAAAAACTATTTTGAGTCTACTATTCGGGTCTATTATTTTTACTATTCGGGTTCATGCCCATTCATATTACGTTTATATATTACATCCATGGTTCATGCCGAGTACTTGACATGAAATGAAATGAAATTTATTTCTTAACTACATATCATACATTTATCGAGTATCAACAGGCCAAAATAGGCAAGCCCATAGCTTGGGTACCTGTTTACATAATTATAGTGATAAGTTAGTATCTTAATAATAAATCTTAAGAAATTAAATAATTGGCTATATTAATTCATTCGGCACAACGTATATATATTTTAAGAATATCAATACTGTTTATAATTTTTATTGGCCTCTTTATATCCTTATTCATACATCCTCCTTTAGTCTTTATATTTATGACGAGGGCCACGAGGCTAAGTATTTGTAAGACCGAAAATTCTAACACATTTTTTGTTACTTACAACGGAATAATTTTCACCGATGCCTGTTTTTATTTATGTTCCTGCAAATTATTTTTAGAAGTTTATGAATATTGGCTCTATGTTATTCTTGGATGTAATTTTTCAACTTGACGATAACTTTTTTAAGGGCTATGCAGCTTACCGATATATTGGGGATTTAGACTGGATCATATTTTAGGTTTAGTCGTAGTATATGCATTATGGAATTTATAGTATCTTCAATTAATGATATACTGGTATACAAAATTCAAATAAAATAATGTGTGGAATTTATTTTTTATATTTGATCTTAGTTATGACCGGGATATCAGGATTTTCCGTCTGAAGGATTAGGAGTTTTCCATAAATTACGTCACACCTGAAGGGGCCCCATACACCTACAATAATATTGAACAATCTTTTAATATTGAACACCCCCTTTGATTCTAGACGTTCAATAAATTCTGTCAATAAAATTGATAAACCACTCTGATCAATATTTTCGTGCGAGCAACATGTCTGAGGACGAAGTTTTGGCGGCAGCCACGCTGGTGATTTTGTTGAAAAGAAAAAAAAAAGAAATATATTGCGCAATATTAACCCTACACAGCGCAATAAAAGAATATTGTTCAATAAAAATTAAGCTCCCTCAATCTTTTGTTCAATCACGGCGCAATGCTTCAATATTATCCCTACACGTTCAATAATATTGTACAATCAGAATATTGTTCAATATTATTGAAGGTGTATGGGTGCGGTAAGGACGAGGGACGGGTTTACTGAATGTGACATTGTGTGACAAGGAGGGCGGAAGAGGACTTAAATATCGTGTCGTCACATTTCAAAATCTTCTTATTAAAACACCGACTTAGCACTGTTAACAAAATTCAAAATTTTGCTACTCTACTGACATAAACATAAGGTTCAGATTGTTTTGTCGGTTACTCATTCTACTAGTGTTACGTGGCAAGCGCCGACGACCTATGTTCTTTGAAACTTAAATTAATTCGGAACTGCTGGTTTTATTTAATGATTTGTGGGTGTAAGCAAAATATGTGATGTCTCACTATCCTTTAAATGGGACCAGCTATGACAAGGAACGGGTGTGGGGGCGGGGGGTAAAAAAATCATGAATTTCGTGTAACGTAAGTTATGGATGGCCCCTTAAATATCTCTTTTAATATTGTATGTTTTATTATTGTTTTTTTTTTTTCAGGATGTCATAATGCATACATTATGAAAAACAAGTAAAATAGTTTTATTAAAGAAGAATAAAAATCATATAGGTACATAATAGAAAAGGGCAACAGTATTTCAGTTAAATACCTATTACTTTAATTAACAGATGGCGTTTTACTTGTTTCCTATTTTAGTAGTCTCTATTCCAATATGAACATAGTGCTCTGTGTTACAGACACAGAGTCTGAGAGTACCTACCAGAGCGAGGGTATAACAAATTGTTATCAGGATTCAGTACTGCAATTATTTGTTATTTCATTCGTGAATATTTAATAAAAAAGAGGAAAGATTCGGAAAATACTGTAAAGGCCCAATACAAAATTTAGAGGTTTGTTTGATATTTTGTAAAAAGAATAAAACAAGCAACAGATTTGTTTTTCGGTATTAAATATTTTATACTAAAAATTATAATCTATATGTTTTCTAGTGGTTATAAATAATTTTAAATCAAATTTTATTTTATCCGCACAAAAATATGATTTAAATCTTATTTTAATTTGTTATAATTTGTCAATACTACCCTATATAAATTAAAATTTAATTTTTCATGTTTTTAATGTTGTCCTGCCTTCTGTTGTGTCTATCATAGCATGAATATATAATTTTTTATGCTACACAGTACACTATCAATTATAACTCAGGACATATTCAAACATAAAATTAATTACATTTATTGTTGTTATTTTTATATAATTATCATGTAATTAAGGTATTTTATTTAGAATTATGTTTCAGTTTTGTATAAAAATGCATGGAGCTTACTATTACACTTACAACTTGGATGAGGTCTCCATATCTAATAATGATGGCAGTAACAAGAGCATACCTATAGATTCAACAAACTCTGATTCAAAAAAGATATACAGGTACCTAAATATTATGAGTAACAATTTTATCCATCTGTTGTTGTTTACATTTAAAAAAATATCTCTAAACTAAACTTTATTTGTAATCTAAACTTTTACATTGAAAACTCTCCAAAAAGGAGTAATGACTGTTAGTTTTGAAGGAAATTGAAAAATTTTGTTCCTATTACCATAGTTAAGAAATCTATAAATTTCTACTAATATTATAAATGCAAAAGTTAGTTTGCATAGCATAATCAATTTATTTATTTTATAATTATTAAAACAACTTCATCAATGTGTTTCTTATCACAATTACATTGTTTTACTTAGGCCTGACATATATTTCAGAAATGAAAGCTTTAATGGCAAATATTATGGATATATAACAAGTACAATTATTGATCCTTCAAATGAAGTGGATCCTGAACTTGGACAGCAAAAACAGTTGGATGACAAAGAACCTGTAATTCCACAAAAAAAAATTAAGTCTGGTTGGATTAGAGGATATGGCCCACTTGAGAAGGAATTAGAGGAACATAATTTAAAATGGAAATTAATTTGTTAGTATAGGTACCATTATAATTAACATTTAATGACAAATATACATGAAACTTATTTTTTTGTATATCTTTCAGGTTGTG
This sequence comes from Cephonodes hylas, assembly GCA_030295005.1. Taxonomy (NCBI): domain Eukaryota; kingdom Metazoa; phylum Arthropoda; class Insecta; order Lepidoptera; family Sphingidae; genus Cephonodes; species Cephonodes hylas. Next base: position 7,712,964 of record AP025363.1, on the reverse strand, counting down.
GAGTCCCAAAAGATAGTTTAAATACTCTTCCAAAACAACTGCTTCTAATGTTTGGCACTGATTATTGTGAACTTTGTTCTGAGAATTTGGTTAAATCTAATACTGGTAAAAACTGATTAAAATATGAATTCAAAATAAAAAGTGATCAAAAACCAGTATGATATTTTCCCGATGTTTGTGTTTTAGCTCGTTTACACTATATTTCAAGAGGTCATGTGAGAAACCAGAAAAGATGGTTAGCCAGAAATATAGATGCTATTCTTCATGATAGTAAGGTAATGCTTAACACCATGAAGTTTTCGTAAATATCTTCTACTCTTTTGGGATTATAGGCGTGAGTGTGTGTGTAATTTTTTATTGATCCTTTATTACTACTTCCCTAGTGTATTAACTTGGTTGAATTTTTTAAATTTTGTTTATTCCTTTAATGCCTTTTGTTGAATAATTTGTGTATTTGTTATGATTTTACCTTAGGTGCCCCATACACCTTCAATAATATTAAACAATATTCTGATTGTACAATATTATTGAACATGTAGGGATAATATTGAAGCATTGCACCGTGATTGAACAAAAGATTTAGGGAGCTTAATTTTTATTGAACAATATTTTTTTATTGCGCTCTGTAGGGTTAATATTGCTCAATATATTTCTTTTTTTTTTTTTGCAACAAAATCACCAGCGTAGCTGCCGCCAAAACTTCGTCGTCAGACATGTTGCTCGCACGAAAATATTGATCACAGTGGTTTATCAATTTTATTGACGGAATTAATTGAACGTCTGGAATCAAAGGGGGTGTTCAATAGTATTGAACAATAAAAATATTGTGCAATATTATTGTAGGTGTTTGGGGCTCCTTAGGAAAGCTTTTACCTTCTTTTAGTTCTATAAATATTTGTCCTGTCTTGTGTTACTTGTAATTAAGAAAATACATGTAGCCTAGCTGGGATTCCATCTTAAAATTAATGCTAGTATCTTAACTAGAACTTTCAGTGCAACCTGAAGCATTGAATACCTAAGTTTAAAGAGTCAGAGGTGTGTGCCTGAGGTTTGAACCCGCGACAACCGAGATTTTCGCCCCCGCGTTATCCTCGAGACCACCACAACTTCGTTCTCGTAGAATCCAATATTATTCTAAATTAATTTTATGTATCGTGCAGATGCCCCTCAAGCCCAGAGACCTGTATTGCGAGCTATGCGACATCCAAATAACTTCCAAACAGCTTGCCGAGTCACATTATGGTGGAAAGGTGCATCGCTCGTGAGTACTATTCATATTATAAATTAAAATGTCGATAAAATGTTCAATAATAAGTACTAAAACTAGGTCTATAAACCCAAGGGCGTAGTCTTCTTCTACAACCTGGGTTAAACCATAAATAAAGCGTTTTGGAAAGTCGGCATACCGAATTTCACTAGATCGTCGATTTTTCATGTGTACATGCATTATTGAGATTAATATACTAATATTTTGCTTAAATTATTCATAGTTATTGACGTTGTGGTATATTAAGACATTAAGTATGTTATCATTGTTCTAGGATTGTTGAAGGACGGAGAGACCCAAAGAACATAGCTTTACTTCATCCATCTATGGAACAGAGGCTGTGAGTGTTTAATTTTATTTCTTATTGTAGCCTTAAAACCTGAATAGTGTTAAATCTGTTATTAACCAAAATTGTCCATTTACAAAAAGAAATTTCTGTTTTAAATTATCGTATGTTGTTGGGTGTGCGTGTATTAATTGCATTGCGTGTGTAATCTCTTACAGGGAACAATTAATAGAACGTGAAGTGAAATGTCTCGAAGCCGGTAATTCCTTCGGTGTTCCTCCTGCTCCTGCTCCTGCTTCTGCACTTGCCAAGGAGCCTAGAGATGGCCCAGAAGAATTTACTTGCCATATTTGCAAGGTAATTACTTAAATTAATGTCTGTGAGAACTCCGCTACGGCATCCCTTGTCAGTTGTAATACGAATCTAAAAGGAGTGTGTTAGGTATTTAAGTAGTGATCCTAATTTTTGTACAAACCGGTACTCCGTTGAGGCTTTAAATCGACGTGTGTCAATTTTTGATAGGGGCCAAAATTTGACGTGCGTTATAATCCAGGCACTTTGTGAATTATAATTTAATTATATTATATTTTGTTCATTTACATAAAGTTTAACTATTCCGTATTTTATTTTTTGAAGTCATGATGGTCTCGAGGTTAGGGCTGGGCGAGAATTTTGGCGATCTCAGGTTCACACCCCAGACACACATTTATTACTTTTACAAGTTATGTGTGTATTTATGATTAAAGACTTAGTTAATTATATATAAACGGTGAAAGAAAACATTGTTGTATTGCCTAAACCCTCTCAGTTGAAGAGAAAGGCTGTGCCCAGCAGTGGGGCGTACCTATATCGGGCTGATGTTGATATTTTATCCTGCAAGCCTGCGTTATTTATATAAAGAGATAGATGAAATTTGCATGGCTTATTTGTTAAAATAAGAGTGGTTTTGCCCGCAACTGCATATGCGAAATGATAACATAATTTTTCCCCCTTCGATTTCATCGTGATAGCATGATTTAGCGTGATATAGCCTTCATTGTTAAATGGACTATTTAACAAAAATATAGTAGCTAGTCGAACCAGCATTTCTAGACATTTCAAGCAAAAAACGAATTCTTCAGTTTCATGTGAAATGAATATGGTAAGCCTTTTTCTATACTAATATTATAAAGAGGTAAGGTTTGTGAATTTGTATGTTTGTAAGTTTATATGTTTGTATGTTTGTGACGTTGTAGAAAGTAAACTCGCGATCTACTGAACCGATTTTGAAAATTCTTTTTCCAATAGAAAGCTATGTTCTTTGAGAATGTCATAGGCTATATATTAGTTCGAATAATAAGACTTTTTCGTTGTAGCAGGATTTGCGAAGTAAGTCGGAAAAAAAACGGGCGAACGAAACCGTTTTTTGCAAACGCTGCCTTACCCATGGGAGATATATAGTTAAGTCCTAGAGAAAAGTTGTAGAGCTTTATAATGTGTAGAAAAAAGTCAGCGGTAGCATACCTATGTCTAACTTTTAGGGTTGGTTCACTATAACCTCTTTTATGCTAACTAAATTTATTATAAAATAAAACATTATTTGTGAAGGTATTTTTATAAAGATTATTATATTAATCCTTATCCAAATAAATACGTTATTCAGTATAAGTATTTAATTTAAAAGAAATTTGCCCTCTACATCATTTGATTTCAATGAGTATCTTAGAAGATATTGCAGTTTCAAAATTATCTTCAAGCGCTCAATAATTATGGACAAGGCGCCGACCGGAGCGTTACGGTTTCATGTTTAAATAATTTTCCCGATTTGTATGATTTTTTGGTATGGGCATAAATAGGACTTTAAGAAGTAAAATAGACTATAACTTATTTTCTTTTTGTAGTTAACCCTGTAGTGTACGCGTACGAAGTCGCGGGCAACAGCTATATAGCATAAAGCCCCAGCTTGTATCTAAATATAAAAGTTATTGTATTCTCTAAATGAGTGAATTCGTAAAAAATCTTAATTTTTCATTCGATTCTATTGAGTTCAATAAAAACGAAAATATCCAAAATATATTTTGTTTGCTCGTTTTCAGACAGTTGTAACATGTTCGGAACAAATGACATTGCATTTAAACGGGAAAAAACATCTTAACAAAGAAAAGCAGCACATATTCAGAGTGATGCGAGGTGAAGATACCGACACAGGTAACATACAAATTCCATACACTAAATAAGTTTATGAAAATCTGCCCATAAATGCAATACCAGTGATGGTATTTTGTTATTAGCCTTGATGCACGTAAAATATGAATAATATAGTGTTATGGTATCGGTTGCATATTTTCCCGGTGTGTCCTTATACGATACTTGAAATTCATTATTACTGAATAAAAACTAGTTTGTCGTTGTTACATACATGGATATGCTTCTTACACAACGATCGAACCTTAGTTTTACACCTTATGCTGAGTGTTTAATATTATTTGATTTAGAAGAATATTTGCTCGCAGTTCTTTATCCGAAGAACAGACTGTTAATTTTGAGTTTTTTTTAAATTTTTGTTTTACCCTTGTTTTAGCCACATAGTTGATTAGACATCTTCGTTGGTTTAACTGCATAGGCTTGCGGCGTGCGGTTGAGAGGGTCCAAAGTTGATTATCGGGTGTAACAATGGTATCTGTTATGGTAAATGGTTATAACGGGTCTGTTGAAAGCGGCCTGGATCCAGTAATGGCGGAGTAGGTGGTGCTATTTGGTTGTTCCAATAGCTAAATTTCCGAAGCAATAGATTATGAAAATTTATGACGAAAATGTCAACAAACTTGTGCCCTATGACAAGGGACAAAACATGGATGGTGAAGAAAATGTTGGTCTAAACCTCTGCATACTCCTTCATAAATAGAGACTGACTTTGAATTAATGTAATAAGGCAGATATTCACTCAAAATATCACGAAATAATAGTTTTTTCGCATTCATATTTAGTAAATATTTTTCTTTGTAATATATTTGATATTCAACTGTTTCTCTAATATGCACATTATTATATTATTTTTTATCAAAGTTAATTGTTTTAGGTGATCGTAAAACCAACAACGATGAGTTCTCTGAGTGGTATAGCAAAGATGGGACAAATAATAATGAAATTGACGATGAATAAGCCAAAAAAATCGCAGAGCAAGAAAGAGTTGTGAAAGTTTTCCAGAAATACTTTCTTGATTGATTCATATTTTTATTTTACCACCATGCTCTAGTCATATGAGTTACAATCCAATATTATGTAATAAAAACAAACAAGTATTGTTATTATCTTTTTAATAGCATAAATAATGTCTTCATGGCATGATTTCAGATTAAGCGAGATTAAACTACATAATTCAGTTAATATTTCTCGTAATTTATTCTGGTGATCATCATTGATTATAAAATTTGCATATGGACAGTGTTAAATAGGTGATATATCTGTAATAAAATAAATTACATTGATAAATACACACTTCAATTACTGTTTTAATCACATATATAAATAACTTTAAGAGGGTTTATACATATTTCGGCAAAAACAGTACTTTTCGAAGCCCTTAAAGTGGATGAAAGACCCATCGTACAAATACCTTAATTACCAATTATTATAGGGAATATTGTCATCTAAAAAGTTAGTTAAGAACATTTTAAGATTTTTGCGTAAATTTTAATAAATAACAAGATAACTGAGCTAAGGTTGTCATAAATTCACTTTTAGAGTCATTTTCGAGGCTCAAAATTCGAATTAATTCATAATATATTTAATCAAAATAAAATTTTGTTGAATTGTATATATCCCCAAGCAAATAGTTAGTTAAAAACATTTTAAGATTTAGATTGCATATTCAAGTAAAAAAAAAAATTAAGGCATTCAAAATATTGGGAAATTACTGTTACTATAGCATTTTTTTTTACCCCTGTATGATACTCAATTTAACAAAATAACAACTTTCCTTAATAAAAGAACGTGTACTTGAAAACGTACAATTTTTGTTTTGAAGAAATTTTATTTCTTTATTTTTTTATGAATATTTTAAAATGTGCTATAAAACGCCGGGCCCAGGCCAGTGCAAATCACACCGCCGCGAGGCCTTCCAAGGAGAGGACGTATCGCTCTGCGCTACGCCATCGAAATTTGCGTCGAAAATATTTTTGCTATTATCTCTGCTTTCCGAACATGTGATTAATTAAACTTCAAAAGGAATTAATCTAAGTGATGTATTTGACACTATACAATATACATATTCGATAATTATGATTTCATTTCATTTTATTTGATATTTTGAGTAATAAGTAAGAACCGGCGCGTGCGCTCGTCGCTGCATCGACACTCGTCGCATTTACCTAAACTCGGCGAGCCGCGCGGTGTTTATACGCTCTTAAACCTAAAATAAATATTTAATCTATTCTATGTTACGTAAGTGTGTTCTACTTTTTGTTTCTATCCAACACAAGACCATAAAAAATAACATTTTATAGGATGTAAGTAGTTAACGAACCTGACATTATTCAGCAGCATCATTTAAAAACGGCGTGTAGTCTATGTGTACCCGCGGAAATTCAACATTAGGTAACTTTTACGTTTTCCCTTCAATGTCGTGTTTTGCGCTGGGCTGCCGTAAGTGACATGAATAACTTTTCAGGTAAAGCTCGATCTTGATCACTTAACGACAAGAACTTGCAAAGAAGAAAGCAAAAAAACATTATTTTTCAATTTTTATTACATTTTTTTGTATTTTAAATTTTGTTAGTTTAACTTATTCTCCACTATTTTCCTTTAGCATTGTAAGTACATAATATATTTCACGAAATCTTACTAGGTATTACTGGTACAACCATAATACGAACGCATCAATTTTAAGCTAATTTGCTATCTACCATATTTCGAGTGTTATTGACAATGGAATGAAGTTAATCTTAGGGAAGTATTTGGAATAAAAAATATGGGAGACAAAACAAACAGAAATGTGTTAGTAAATGATCAAAAACATGTCCCCGCTTATTATTATTGCACTTTTCCACTTTAAAATATTCAGTAGCCGAATAGCGTCTGGAAATGTGCCCGAAGAACAGCAATGGGCTAGCCCCTGATTAAGTGGGACTCATCGGTACCTGGAAAAATGCGAGTGCCGAATCTGCCTATTCTTTTGTGGAATAGGCAGAATATTATGTTATTATAATATGCCATCACTTACTAGCAACAAGAAGATCTGCGACGTCGTCGACGAAAGCAACCACGGGTAAAACCAAACCATAATGCCAAAACGAGTACTGCTAGAAGACCTACTAGTAATAATCCTTGGATTTTAGGGTCAGAAATGTTAAATGAATCCGATTTTAATTTTTTAGATCCTTTAGTTGTTCTTGAGGATGACTTTTTGGCTAGTCCGCCACTTTTAGTCTTCGATGTTGACTTTGATACCCCTAGTTGGCCCATGTTATTTTATTTGTTCTGCTACCTCTTATTTTAACGCCATTGTTGTTTTTATTTGGAAATACACTGTTGGAACTACATTAATAATTTTAAAAAGTGCATTTTTACTGACTTATATGTGTCAAAATCTTATTTTTTTATCAAAATTATAAGAACTTTTTGTGTAATTATAATATTTGTGTTTAATAGTATTGCACGTTTTATTACTAAGGTGGCATTAAGAATTTTTTTTATATTTTAGTCTTCTCAATACGAAGTTGGAAGAGATTATGAAGGGTGAGCCAGTAGCTTTTATTGTAAATTTTTAAGAAGTTTATAGACTGCCTTAAAACTCAGCATTAGAAACTTAGGTATTTAGCTCTAATATTTTATTTCTTATAAATTTACATTTAAATATTGCATTATCTTTTAGACTTAGAGGATGTCGTATAAACGGTTGACAGCAAATACATCATAATGGAAGGTAAATCGTTTTTTATAGGTGGTTATACAATTGTACCCGATTATGAAAAGATTTAAGATAAAGTGCTAGATTTTTTTTACTTATGCATTAACATTATTTAATTACTATTTATAATCGCGGGAAGCCGCTGGATGCAGGCCGCTTCCAATAGAGCGCTTTGGAAGTCTCTGGGCGAGGCCTATGTCCAGCAGTGGACGTCCTTTGGCTTATGATGATGCATTAACTCATTGGTAAAGTCTAATTGAAGTATTTTAAGTAAAAATATACATATTTGACATAAATAAAGGAAAAATCAAGACAAAACAATAAAATGTTGGTATTTGGTGGGTATAGTTTGTCGATTTGGTTAGCGAGTTAAAAAAAAAGTATTTAGATTACAATGGAATATAAATTGTATTTATTATATTCATATGCTTATATCGAAAAATATAACTCTAAAGTAGGTACTTAAATCGTTTCGTCAAATGGTTGCTAATGCCAATCAATCAATGAATCTATTGTGAGGATTAACAGCCCTTAATTCGTCCACTGTTGGACAATATTATGGCATTCTTATGGCACGCTACTAGGCTCGATCTTCGGCCCTCCTCATCCAACCGCTGCCAGCTACCTTGCGGATATCGTCACCCTACCTAGCCAGAGGGCGTCCTACACTACGTTTATTGTGAGGATGAAACTTTATAATTCAGTGTTTTGTCAGTCGCTTTCCTCTGTATGGCAATTGACCAACTCCTTGTTTTATACCCCTCATTTATATATTTTTCATAAATGGTTCATGGTTGATAAAACCCTATACCTTATTCATCAGGGTTGAGAAAAAATGTAAACAAAGAAAACAATGTTTCCTAAACTTTTCTTTCACGGTTTCTTTAAATTTTTATTTAATTTAATGAAGAGTTTTGCATTTGTGCATCTAGCAGCTGGCTGTGCTGTTCTTGAAAGTCTGACTCCATAATAAAAACAAACTATACATTTAGTTTCTGAACTTTATTTATCTTATTCACATAGTTCATGTATGTACAAATAATTGCACTAGTTTAAACTTAACAATAACTTTAAACTTAAGAGAGGAAGAAACGAAAAAAAAAACACCAAATGTAACAACAGAATAACATGAATTCAACAGAAATACTCTCGATCCAACAAGTTGATGAAATGCATTTAAAGTTTGGGAATCGAGTTGTTTTTGGGTGTTTTAACATGCAAACGATGTAATAAGTAATTAATTTAAATGAAATAATAATAATTTAAGGCATTTATGGTATTCGAATTTATAAAAGTCTGAAAGGATTACATAAGCTTTACAGACATCTTCCTAATTCCTAAAATATAATTTACAGTGTTGTCAGCGTATTACTTTCGTACTTTTTTATAAAATATATTTACTTTATCAATCGCGACCTTATAAAGTACCTTTTAATGGTTTGTTTACCTTTTATCTCACGGCTCCCTGAATAGGGTATAGTCAAATTGTTTTCACCTATGTTTTACGTTAAAATTTTCCTTTTTGAAAATTTTATTCCGTATTCAGCATAGGAGTATTATAAGACAAGAAAATTTATTGCTACATTGCATTTAAATACCATTGTGGGAGAATTACATTGCTTGGATCAATATCTTTAGTTGTATGGATTTTATTATACTCAACATCAAACTGCAATGTAACAGGACCAGAGTAATCCAGTGGGAAGCTCTCCCTAATGTACCACTTAAAAGAGTCCTTGATGTGAGTTAAAAAGTAATCCAAATAATTTAAAGCTATTTGAGGATGCCATTTATTCTGAAAATAAATTATAGTGCATTATTGGATGGGTCTTATTATTAATAATAAAATGTTGTATTTCTTGATCAACTACCTTACAATAAGCTGGAATGTCTTCTGTTTGAAACCACTGGACTCTTTGTACTATACCTTCATCATTTCTGAATCCAATAAGTAAACCTGTTAGGCCAGCCAAGTAACATTGGCACCAACATCTCAACATCTTGTCTCTTCTGAAAATAATCAAATGTATTTATAAAATATTCCTTATTTATTATGCCTTAACCACTCTCTTTTTCTAAATGCTTCTTCTGTGTAGCTGAATCTTTATATTATGCTATTTCATTTGTTCTATACTATAATTAACTATTGATAAAGTGTTTCTAATTTGGGCCTTGATGGAATTTTCTTTATTTTTAAACTATTTAGTCTTACTTTAATTTGTCATCCACTTTTCTGTGAGTTATTTCCTTATTTGTTTTCAACTCTACATAATTATGTTCCCTCAAATAGTTCAAGTTAGTCTCAAAATCATTTGTTTTTGGAGGTTCAGGTACTGCTCCACTGGTTGCCAGCAGACCATCTATTTGTGCACCATACAGGATTTTGTGACTTCCTATGTTTGCATAATAGATTATTGAAAATTCTTCATTTTCAATTACAGGTCTTTGTGTATTGGGAAATGAATTAGGAAGATCTGCAAGGAAAAAATTGGTACATAATATAAAATTATGTCTATTTTGTCTAAAAAAAATATTGTAATGGGTTACAAAATCTTCAAAAATTTAAGTTTTTTTTTCTGGAGTTACATGTCTATCAAAGTACAGTTTTCACACCTGATAACATGTATTGTTCAAATTTATAACCCCAGGCGCAAAATATTTGTTCTCTTTTACTACGAGATTTCCTTTGCGCAATATCTTGTGGAGTCTCCATGGAGCACAAATAAATACAATTTTTGTATAAACAGCCTATTACACGGATTGGTTGAGCTCTGTTAAAAGCGCTACACATTACGCTTATTAATGTTCTTCTATAAGTTATAATAGTTATATCATTTTTAGGGAATATCATATGATCTTTGTGATGTAAAAGACATTTTAGTAGCAAAGTTATTTTTTCATCATTTTCATCAGTAGTACGTTTAACGGCATTATGCATATTGTGATTTAAATCTAAGTGCAGTTTGCTATGAGGAATAGAATTTAGGAATTTGAGTTGTGATAGGTCTGAATGATATTCTCTTGATCCATCCACGCTCATGTAACCTAAGATGTATGGTACACTTAGTTTCAATGGCACATTGTTTGGGAACATAGTTTCTAATTCAAAATCTGTTTTTAAAAATACGTTGTTTAAAATCTCATTTGTTTATACTTTTAAGGTAAATGTCAGTTAAGTACCACAAGGCACAAAGACTAATCAAAGTGCAATCAGCAATGAGCTATCGAAATGTCAAATTGACAAGCTATTTTTTAAAACTGATCGCTAAAAGCAAAGGAGTCTGTCATGCAGTCAATTTGGTAGAATTCATAGAACAACTTTATAGCCAAATTGATAGTGAAATCTTCCTCCAACTTCTCTTTGTCATCATAAATCACTAACAATAAGATTTTGGCCTGTTAAAATTCACAGAAATGACCTAGGACTAAACAGAGAAGTGCGAACCTGAGGCAATTTCGGATCTCGGTCGGAATACATCCTGTATGTATGCCTTGTGATGTAGAGGACATGTGTTCCATCCCGGGTTGGCTAGATAAGCGTTTTCAATTCGGAAACATAATTGGTGAAATGTGGGTGCAGAAATACACTTATGAATATAAGTGTGAGTGATGTATTTAAGAACTGTATAAATAGTGCCACAATAGATTTAAATTGTATGCCACCAACTACATAGGAATTCAGTATCCCTAGTCATGTTTGTGCATTTATTGACCAATGCTAGACAAAAGCATTGATTTAGGATTATCCAATTTACTTTCAGGTTAAATCCTATTAGGTGACAAGACATTACACTATCATATATAAGGTTTCAGACATATTGTAATATAAAAATGTTATAAATTAATAATCACTAGACTATATATAAATAATGCTTTCCCAACATGTATTACAGTTAAGGGGCTCAATTTTATTTGTCACATGATTAATACGGATTAAATTGTAGTTTATGGCTTATTTTTTATTTTTGGTAGATTGACATATTGCAATATAGATACATGTATTTTATAAATAATATTACATAAACATAAATTGAGATATTGTGAGCACCACTAATCCCTCAATACTGTGACAATCATAGTTTTATGAGAACATTTTGTATTATAATTATTACATTTTTATTTTTTATACATATTGTTTGAATATGTAACAATTAATTACAAGTATTTTGATAAACACTGACAAGATTCATATTTATAGACCAAGTACTCTGAATTTAAAGACTTATAATATGTCCATCATGATAATTAAACCAAGATATTTCATATTCCCAAACTGAGAAAAAAGAAATAAAATTATTTTCATTAATATATCTCCATTTGCTACATACAAATAATAGTTAATGCATGTGTTCCTGATTGTTGTACTGTTCGTGAAGTTTATAAATCATATGCAGTTTTTTGATCCACAAATGGATGGTATCAAAATCTCTGCAACACTCTAGCAAGACATACTTAGGCACAAAATTAATAAACAAAACATGCTTATGCATACACCAATGTTAAAAAGATTTGCAAATTTAAAAATTTTAAGCTTCATTCCATTCATGATAAGAAAGACACAATTATAATGAACATCACAGACATATGCACTCGTTAATTTGCAAATACCTACTTATTAATAGTGAAATAAAGTAACCTAAAATTATTTCTTTAAAAGCTACCAGTACCACATTGTTTCTTGTATAAAAGCACAAATATTGTCCATAATTACAAATTTTAAAACTAGCAGATTTAGATTTTTGGCTATTGGCTGCTGATGATTGTTTACTCTATATCAGGGAGATCTTCTTCTTCGGCTGAGCTTGAGTCATCTTTTTCATTTTGATTGCTGTCAAAGTCTGATGAAAACATATCATTAAACTCTTCATCACTTTCATCTTCATCTTGCCAGCGATTAAAGTCAACCTTGAGCCAGTGATGTTTCTTTTTGTCATTAGTTAAGGTGGGCCAAAAAGGTTGATCTGGTTTTTCCTTGCTTAAAACAACTTCAACTAATCTTCCCTTATTCACAAATGTGCTTTTCTCTGGGTCAACTTCATCATACAAAGGTATGAGTACTTCGTGTAATTTCTTTTCTGGTTCACAGATACCTTTAAAGGAAATTGTTTTTTTCTCAATTTTTATATCTGGCTTTTCGCATTCTACGTTGAAAGTCAAAAATATACGTGAACTTCTCTGAGCCCATGATACTGATGGTGGAGTAGCAATTACTTGCGATGTCATGTTCACTGAAATGTTAAATGTATATTATTACTTCGATATAAAAGAAACGTGCAGCGGTAAACCTTCATTTGAGTTTTTGTAAATACTTACAGAATGTACCACCGGCAATGTTTCCAAAGCCTATTTGATTTCTTTTCTTAGCGACGCTGGCCAGTAATTACAGATTGTAAGTACTAAATTAACTGAATACAGATTACAATAAACCTGAGTGATACCTAGGTAACCAAGGGCCAATAAAGACTAACCAATAAATCTAATTAGATGTCAATATGACATTGTTTGACATATCATGAATTTGAGATGCCATTCTCGATCTATTCACGGATATAATTATTTACCTATGTTAATGTAAATATAAATGTTATTATGGTAATGAAAATGTTTCATTAATATTAGTAGTACTGTGCACGTTACTTCAATTGATGATGATGTGCAAAAGATTTTTTTTTAGGTTCGCATCTGCTCTATTACACTATCGTCCCGTAACTCATTTAACGTTTTGTCATGTTTCTTTCGCCAGAATTCACTACATTCTATAAATTTACGTAAAGTCTCTGTAATATTAAAGTAACAACTATTTATACATAATATTAAATTGTTTATTTGACTGTGATTCTCGAAGACATCTACGCTATCAAACAAAGGTTTTAATAAATAGTACAGCTTCTTTGCTTTCAAATAGATACTGGTCAAAACAAAATAAGGGCCACGTGTATGTTTTTAGGTTTCTACTAAATTATTGCCAATTGTTTTTACACAAGTTCTAGATTATATTGTGACATGTTAGTTTAAGGGTCTGGCAACACATTTTTATCACATTCACTTGCATAAGTGTTTAAGTGGGTAGTTTTTATGTTATTTTTTGTAACCACTTAATTTTGCCCTATTTAACTTGAGCGAAAGTTCACTTTTAATCTCATCAAAATTTTTCGTTTTATCGTAAAGAGTTTATTTTTGAATATTAGAGTGTACATCTAATATTTAAAACAACTATGCTACGAGTTTAACGGCATATGGATGTGGTTATTACGAGTAGAGCCATAACATTGATTCAAGAGGGTCGTTTGTTGGTGGTGGTTCGGGTTTGCAGCTGAGTTTTTCGCGGAGAGCTATCCAAAATGCTTGTTATCGGCTCTAAAAATCAGGAAGAGCCACTAAAAGACAGTAATTAGGCAGAGTCAGAGCAATTACAGCTCAGGAAGACCGATACATACACTTGAGTGCACGTAGAGTCACTGTCCGCACTTTGCATACCCGCTTGCGTCAAGCAACAGGGACTCGCGTAAGTTATCAAACCATTGAAAATCGGTGGCATAAACACTAACAATTCTCTAGAATACTAGAAGTGCGGATTCCATTGACAACTGCTCATCATGCAAACGGCTTAACATTTGTAAGGCAATATCTGGATTAGGGAATAAGTGATTGGACCTTGGTACTTTTTACACACGAGTGTAAATATAATTTTTTAAGTGATGATCGTCGCATTGGAGCATGGAGAAAAATAGGTGAGCGTTTTTCAGAAGCTGACCTTCATGAAAGTGATCGTTTTGGGGGCCCAATGTTATGGTATGGGAAGACATTAGTCTTACAGGAAGAACTGAGCTCTAATTTCTAATGAAGACACAGTAACAGCTCAACGATAAGTCGAGGAGGTCATGAGACCTCCTGGGGTGCTATTTGCACAACGAGTGGATCTAGGATTTCGGCTGATGCATGACAATGCTCGCGCAAATACAGCTAGAGTCACTAGAGGACCACTGACAGATGTCCATATAGAGATTTTGCAGTGGCCTGCGAACAATTTAGACCTAATCCCTACTGTGCACATGTGAGACTTATTGAATAAAAGTGTCCGAGAGACTAATCAACTCGTCCATAATGATAGACAACTCAAAAACATGCTAAAAGTGAGTAAGGAGCAAATACCGCTGATAAAGTAATAACATCCCCTCTAGAATACAAAAATGTGTGTAAATAAAAGAGGAAGACATACCCGTTACTGGCAAATCAGGAATAACTTATTAAAATTTAGTTTTACTATTTTTTTTTTACTTTCCAGCAAAGTGTATTTTTTGGCAAAATCGTGATTTTCACATAAAACATTTAAAAAAATACGATTTTAAAGCGTGGCAATCAAAATTTTCGGCCAGTTAGTTAAAAATAGTCCGCTTTTATTATTTTGATAGTCTCCCAACCCCTCGACCTCATAATTTTGTAAAAATCTTAACAAAATCAAGTGGCCCTTATTTTGTTTTGACGAGTGATAATGGAAGACAGGGGATGTTATGTGAAGAACTTGGGCTACTTTAATTTTATGAAAAAATAATATATTTTGGAGACATGAAGTTAAGCACTTTAACCTTCCGGTCAATGACCAAACTTTCAGCATTCGTTCAATAACCGGGTACCCGGGTACCCACATATAATGTGACGGTAGAAAAGTTATTAGTAAGCTATCTACGTGGCATGTTAAATAACTATGGACACTATACACAGTTTATAGGCCCCATGGAAGGTTCTAGACCTTTCAGAGACCTATTAGGGACTAATCGGCCCTTTAGCCCAAACAATAATTTTAAAACTTTAGTGAACAGACGTTACATGTCGGTACTACCTTAACTTATTGCCAATCACGTTTAAAATCTACTGTAATAGTAAAAATATATATACAAATATTATCAATTATATAACATGAAAAAATCTTTGGTGAAAGAAGTGTCCACCGTGGTGGCTCTGCATAAAGAATCGAGAAGGAACATTACTAGGACACCATTATTATTGGATAATTATTTTACTACTCATCCATTGGTTAAATGTTTACTATTGTGATACTTGACGATTGTCGGCATTTTGAAGAAAAATAAGGCATTTATTCCACGAGCAATAGCTTCATCAAAAACGCGAGAGGCCATTATTTACTGCGTTTAGTTTTAATAAAAAACATAATTATGTGGAGTTATGTGCCGAAAAGGTACTATAATATTATCGTTAATCCATCACGAAGCAAAAATTAGTATTAGTGCCAAGAAACAACCCGCAATCATTGAATTTTATGACGGTTCAAAGGCTGGAGTGGACACTATGGAGAAAATGCTTGGTTGATATATTGCAACGCATAGATGGCCTCTAGCATATCTATATAATATTCTCGATGTCGCCTGACTTTCACCATGTCTTCTGTATAATGAAAATCATAAATGCTTGTTAAGAAATGGCATGAGCGACGATTATTTTATCGGCTATTGGGCAAAGAACTGCGTACTCCTTTTGTCATAAATCGTTCGCAGAATCCTCAAATTTTGAGGCATTTCTCAACGAAAGTGGCGATTAAATCTTTTACTGGCCGAGCTATCAATCCATATGCACAAACGGGAACAACTGGATAATCAAGATCCCAGTATTTTCAAGTGAAATAAAAAATAAACGTCGCGAAAACGAGAAAAATATGTTTAGTATGTGAGAACCCTATTTGTGATGAACATGTGTTGGGTATGCGTCATGATATAATTTACTTTTATTTCCGAGTAGCAGTGTATCATTATAAAAAAATAAACAATATAAATAAATAAATAATAAAAGAAAATCATACTAATAAAAATATGACGGGAATTATGTGTTTTTTTACTTACTATTTTTGCTATTGCTTATAAAAAAAATGTTTGAATATAATAAATTATAAACTATATTATTTTTTATTTATTTTTAAAGTCAAATTGCAAAAATACTTTAAACAATTACTTTCTTTAATATGTATTACCGACGTTCATGCGTTATATTTTAAGTGGGTACCCGGGTGCCTGGTCATTGAACAAAGGAGGTATCAAGTTTGGTAGTTAATTACTATTATTACATAATTAATTATAATCATTTTTAACAAGAATTAGGTTTAAAAATACTGAAACTTTGGGGATCCAGACGGTTTTGTAATTTTTTTAAGAAAAAGATATTAAATTCTATCCGCGAAGTCAAAATGGATACCCGGGTACCCGGTCATTGACCGGACGGTTAAAGTGAACTGTGTACCATCAATATTGTGAACCCCTTAAAATACGAATATGCAGGACCTACTTTATTGATTCTTCTCTAAGTTTGGCGATGCGACACTCGTTTTTGCGTAGGATATAAGTCTTCAGTGTTCCTTCGATGCCGTCTTCATAGTTATAATAAATGATAATTATTTATGACTGAATGCAAGTAAAGCGGCATGTGTAATAGTAATAAATAACTAACATTAAAATGTTAACTACCATGAATAATCGACATTACGCTTTCGGTTGCACAAACAACCAGACCCTCAGGTCAAATATTTGTCTCAACAAATATTTGTGACAAAAGCAAACATTTGTTTCGTTTAGAGCCTGGGATCTTATTTTGTTTCGTGTCATGAATTGGTGTGTTATAGCGCTTTGATCTTATAAATATTGGTTCTATGATAACAGTTACAATAATTTGGAAACAACAAGGGTGATAAAAGATTGGTCCCGATGAAAAATAAGTATTTAAGACTACAATCTTAAATTATGCGTCGTACTGGTTAATGAAGTCCTTCAGCGCATATAGAACTTGCAATATTTGACATGCCTCCAAAAGATCATATTCAGATCGATGATACGACCGAAAAATACTGAAATCGTCAAAGCTTTCCGTATCATTGAAATAGTAGTCGCTGGCGAGCCATTTTAGTTTATAATAATAAAGCTCCCGATGTGACATCTGATATTTAGGTATTACATAAGTACCTAAGGTTATTTTTCGGATTGCATTTTTTTAAAGAATTGGTAAAATATGATAAGTAGGTAGCAGCGCAAGGAAGGCAATTTATAAAATGTAATGTTAGCATTTACACTTTATCAAAAGCGGCGTTCATTTCATTGTCCCTCTTTAATGCGTTGCTCATGTTTTTATGTTTATGTTACAGCTTGAGGAGATGCCTTTTCCATTCATGGTCAGGGGATGCCTTTTCCATCGATCTAGCCAGTCATGGAACAGGGCTACCTCGAACCTCGGCCCCCCGAATTGTTGCAGTCTCCTACTACTTCCTTATCCGGGACTGTAGCATCCTTCCCATCAGGCCAAATATCTTTACCTGCAATATCCTGTACCCAAACAGACGCTATCCCTACCCCAATTCCTAAAACAATGAAAGTCCCAAGGAGGTTTGGCGTCAGGCTGGCGGCCGGCCGTAAAAAATCTGCCAAAACTCATATGCAGCATGATTTGTCCTTCCTTCCTGTGTGGAACCGACCCCAAATAAGAATTGGGAGCAGGGCAGGAGAATGATGATGTTAAAGCTTGAGGGCTTGACTCCCAGGCTGTTCTACATACAAATTGGTTTAACTGTTTGTTTGTTGGTAAACCCACATTATTCATATGAGTAAGGATTAAAAAACATCTTCAGTACATTATTTTCATATTTAATCGAGGATAACCTCTATGGCGTTTGCAATGGTCAATTTTCTTATATAAGGCGTAATCATAAATGTTTCGATATTTGTTAATCGGACTATTTACTGTCCTCGAAGAAATAGCACTTACAATTCCGTACAGTTGGTATACCTAGCTGTAACGAGATCAAACAGGTATTCAAATAATGCTACCGGTATGCACCAGGTATAGTTTAAATACGCATAAATGCTGTGTCTTTAGATACAACTTATAACATCGAAACATTTATGTCAGTATTACATTAAAAGTATTATCTATATTACAAATTTATAACAAAAATAAATAACACTGTACTTAATTCTATTGTAATGACCAACTGAATACTTACAAAAACTGATCGTTATTTAAAAATTCCTTAATTAAGATCGGAATAGTTTTACTGGCATATACCAGACATTAAATTTATTAACTAATACTTACATTTAGCCATTTATTTGGCCGATTCATATCTTAAGGCTACTAAAATAGGCAATAGACGTAGGCATTAAAACTAATATATGACAAGAACTACTCTACAATTCCACCGTTGTCTATGTATGTGTTTTTAGCTATCTGATATAATTGTGCGGACATTTTCTCACTGGTTTCTTTTACCATCTTAGTAAAGTAACCCTCCGAATTATTGAGCAATTTGTATGGGTGATCAAACTCTACTAGTCGCCCCGAGTCCATGACCATCACTCGGTCGGAGTCCATGATAGTGTTTAGTCGATGAGCCACAGTCAATACGGTGCAGTCCGCGAATTGAGTTCTAATTGTTCTTTGGATAAACTCATCCGTTCTGAAACGAAAATAGTATTTTCATTAGACAAGATCGTATGTAAACGGTGAAGATTTTTTATTAGTAGCAGTTTTTTAATCGGGTCACTGTGTTGTTGATGGGGTAAGGACTAGCTGGAATAGTACTTTTTCCTTATAGTGGACATATGTAATAGAATAGAGATTAATAAAGTGTAGGTTATTGATGGATGGCCGTAATTATACATATAATACGTCAGCAACTGAAGGTCAATAATAAAAGTAATCTTGTACTTTGTTATTTCTTTCGCAACTTCTTGTACCTATTTAATTTGAAAGCCAGCTGCAATGAATCGATGAGAATACGTACTTAGGATCTACATTAGCAGTTGCTTCATCGAGTACGAGAATTTTGTTGCCTCGTAGAATAGCTCGCGCGAGACAAACCAACTGTCGTTGACCGAGTGAGAAGTTTGATCCACCCTCAGATACTTTGAAGTCCAAAGCAGGGACAGCAGTCTTCAAATCCACCTAAAATTCGAATTTTAAAACATAAGTATGTTCCCATTTGTAAAAGACTTTATTGGAAATTAGCCAAATACTTTAAACTTACAGCTTCAATTGCTTTCCACAATTCTTCATCAGAATAGTTATTGAATGGATCCAAGTTGTATCTTATTGTCGCGGAGAATAATACTGGTTCTTGTGGTATAATTGATATCTTCGATCGCAGCTCCTATACATTTTAATTTAATGAATTTTATATCTGTTGTATTACATGTTACAAAAAAATATGCTGTTTGAAAAGCCTGTCTTTACCTGTAGAGCCAAATAGCCAGTGTCGATGTCGTCAATAAGAACCTCCCCTTCTACAATAGCGAGGCGGAATAATGAAGAGATTAGGGACGATTTGCCAGCCCCGGTCCTACCAACTATACCGACCTGTGAAATAAAACTGAGTTAAAAAATAGCACGATAACGAAGTCCAGATCCTACAAAACATAATGCATTTTAGATTATGTATTAAATATAAATTTATGAGATTCATTTTATACTCTGAAACGTAATGCCTTACCTTCCATCCACTTTCTATAATAAGGTTCAGGTTTTTAAGAACAGGTATCTCTTCGGGAGAATATTTCATGAAGCAGTTGCGGAACTCGATTCGTCCATTCCATGGCCAATCTTTCGGAGTTTCTCTCGCTAAAATGAAACAAATCATGTATATTATAGTATGAGCACTGGAATTTACGCAATTATTGCATATTGTAAATTATAAATTGGTGTTTGCTAACAAGAGATTTCTGAGATAGTTAAAGTGTTATTGGTCCTTTACGTTGGGAAATTTCGCAGGCACAATGCTCAGTAAAATGTCTGAAAACGACGATACCAGGACGAGGAGATAAAACTTCGCCAAATACACCTTGCAACGCTTTTCTGGGTATATTCATGACAGTATATCCCTTTAGAATTACGTTCCGCTTAAGAGATGAAAATAAAAAAAATAGAATTATTTTAACCCATTTATGGATAGACTGGTATGATTGTAAAGCATACTGTAAAATTTTGTAAGCATACCTCCTTTGTCCCATTGTGGTTCTCGCTCAATGTGTGTGTACTGTAGAATACGTTCCACGCTAGTCATTTGAGAAATCACTTCTGCCGTTTGACGAACGCCAAACTGGAGCATTCCAGTGAGAATCAGTGTTTGTGATATTGCGAGCCCGACGTTGCCCGAAAATATTGTTTCTGCAAAGAAAAAGCATTTCATTAAATGAAATAAAAATATTTTTGCTTTAGATTTTTATGTAAACTTGTAAAACTATTCCTCCTATGTCTTCTTAACGTAAACAAAAATACGAACTACGAAACCAGTGTAAAAATAAGCAAAATAAATAAATTATAATAAAAAACAATGCTCACTGCTGTCAATTACTAGGAAGGCAACGATGACAATAGCCAAGTACAAAACACAAATGAAGTCCAACCAGAATCCCAGAGTGACGCCACTGGCTAAGTAGCTGCTCCACGTAGATGTGTGGATGTCCTGAAACATTGAAAATTATTAATAAAACCTTACAACTTTGTGTATGAAATTCGTAGATATTGACATTTTATAAACTTTATCAAACCTGGAACCTGTCGAACTCTTGTATTAATCTTTGCTGCGCTCCTGATGATCGAATGGTACTAATTCCGTTAAGAGTTGCTGTCATGTGTGAAAATACTGGACTGCGAGCTAAAATAGAAATTTATATTAAAGCGATCGTTTTTAATTACACGTAAATAACGTAAAATATCGCTAAAAAACATTATTATTTTAGATACTGAAATAGATAACGGTATGTTCTTACTTGTTCCTTCTAATCTCTTGATGGACTGCGCCGATTTCAGATAGATTTGAAGGATAACGTAGAAAAGCAAAAGGATGATGGTTGTAGGTAAAAGCGTCCATATTAAAGCTGCTGCATTCAGGGCCAAGATACTGAACATCACCAGATATATTTGAATACACTCTAACAGGAAACGAGGCAGTAGCTCGTCTAGAGCGCCAATATCCTTTGAAAATCGGTTAAGGATACGACCTGAAACAAAAAATTGAATAACACGATATAGCAATTAATTCGTTACACGCATTAGTAAATTAATGAGGAAAGGTGTTAAAAAAATGTACCTGAAGAATTAGTGTCGAAGAATCTCATGACACCTCGTAACATTGAGTGGAACATGTCGTTATGCAAGTTCCTGGAGACAGTCATGCAGACCTTGAAGAACATAAACGCTCGCGCCGTGATGAAGAAGATGCAGCAGACGATGAGAGCAGAGTACACGTACAAGTACTGTGACGTGTCCAGCGGGCCGATGTACGCGTGGATGTCCAAATCTATAACGATAATTATTATTAATAATTTTCATATGAGCATTCCTATATTTGGACATAAATATTAATGTGTTGAATTCTGTGTTTACTATTTGTAATTAAGTTGCATTCGATGATACTACCACGTAGATTAAGTTTTCAATTTATGGATATTAAATTGTAGATACCAACATTTATTTATCAAAAAAGCTGTGATTTTATAAACTACATTAAAATGTATGTTATATACCTGGTTTCAGATCGATCCCAGAGAAATAGCTCGAAATGTTGAACGTGCTGTTCTTTGGAGCTATGACGTGATCGTAGTCTTTGCTTGTGGAATTAGTCTCCTTCTCTTTCAGCCTCGTGACTTCATTAGTCCTAAACAGTTAATTATGTAACATTTAAATACTTATATTTTTTTGTGATACGTCATATGTATATTATAAGTGGTCATTTATTTATGGCCATGCCTTATACTGGATATTTATATTTCAAAACGAGACTTACCAAAATGTGACCCAGTAGTCGCAAAGGGTAGCAGACAGTTGTCCAATCACGAGCAGTAGTATCATAAAGACTAGACGTGGAGTTCTTCCGCCCGCTTTCAAGTAAGCTTTGTATACGTGCCAACCCATCGATCCAGACTCTCGCTGCTCCTCTTCCATTTCCTGTGCGGGGACCTCACAGCCCGTTGTCGATTCCGTCAGGGAAGGACGTCGAGTCGTCGACAACTAAATAAACAATGTTACATGTTAATATTACGCGAATGTAGATTATTGGGAATATTTTTGTCATTGGTCACAAAACTAAATCTGCACCTGGCCAGTAGCAAATTCAATTACACAATTTATATGATTTTATTTTCTTTAGACGTTCTGATGTGATAAAAATTATATGATTTACTTACTCTCGCCGATGTCCTTCTGGAGAGTGGTGGTGGTTTTTCTGTTTCGGGCTTATCATGGTTCTCATCTTGCGAAGACGATAACAATTTCGCAAAGTCTTTTCCCGAAGTCAATAACTCTTCATAAGTGCCATGGGCGTCAACTGAACCCTGTAGTTAAAAAAATTGATGAGCTTGGTAGTGGAAATGATTATAATGGATGTTATATAAAAGTAACGTTAAAATCTTCTTACGTTGTTCATAATAATTATGTAATCAGCAGCCTTCAGGTAGTGAAGTTGGTGAGTGACTAGTATGCGTGTGGTGTGCCGCAGGTAGCCATTGATGCATTCGTCGAACAACTGCCTGCCGACGTGTGCGTCCACCGCTGACAACGGATCGTCCAGCAGATAGATGTCTGCCTGAAATTATTATAAATATTTGTGGTGGTTTTGGATCGTTATTTTCTTAACGATAAATTCTATTTATCAAATCATACCACGGAGTTGTCGAAAATCGGAAAAGATAAAGTTACTGAGCCGGTATTTCATGATAAAAGAGTAGGTAGGAGAGGTAGTGAGTTCAAAAAAAACGTCACACACTCGCGTAGTTATTATGGCGGATTTTACTTGGTTCATAGTTCAAAACTACTTATAAATAGGGGAATCTGGGGACACTTCATCCTTACGGGAGACTAGGTACACTAAATTTACAAAGCAACCAAGTGCAATTAAAAGGTTTAGAGTGGCTAAGCTGGTAGTAAATAGTACCCGCCAACTTTTTAATAGTGGTAGACCTGCCAGATTTCAAACTTTTTGCAGATAGCGGACGATGTATATAGGTATATGTGATGAATTTGTGTCGCTGAAACTTTTTTTTTCGTAAGTTTGAATTTCAAATTTGATATTATTTAGAAAAGATGTTTACGATGTTATACGGCTTTAATACCATCTATATCCATGTTTCTAGCCTTTTGTAACAGAGAAAAGTGTTAATCTTAAAATACTGTTATATATTAAATGTTAAGTAACCTAAGTGCTATTGGGTACACATGGTCCTTGTAATTACGGAACACTTAATCCTCAATTATATTATGGCATCAAGTGCCTCGAATTTACACAACAAGAGAAGGTGCACGAAATGGACCACAAATCGATAAATAAATATTGGCGTTGGCTGTGAATGATGTTATTGTTCGTAAAAGTTGTAGGGGTACGGTAAAAGAGTACCGATTAACGGTGATGAAACTAAAAAGATATGCCAGTGATTTAAATAATACTAAAAAGTTATTCATTGCGTGAGCAAATAAATATATTTGATTATATCAATCTTGAACATATTTTTAGTATTTATTCCTAGTAATGGTATCATATCGACCCCAAATTCGGGAGATATTCGCAAGGATCAAGTGTTCCAGAGGGGGAGGATCAAGTCTTACATATATAGGGGACACTAGATACATTTCCCTATTCGTACTTATAGTGGAATTATAACTATATTAATACACTGAGATCGTTGGGTGTCACACATAGTATAGCTAAATAAATTCCACGTGCTTCCGTACCAACAAATTTAAAATCCGATTAATATTAAGAAAATGAGGGTTGAAAAACAAAAGGGGGATCAAGTGTCCCCAGTTTACCCTATAGTTATTCCTAATATGTAATAAAAAGCTCAATAATTCCTATAAAAGTATTAAAAAAACAGTTTGATAGAAATTTTAATCCTAATCGTCAACAAGTATCGGGAAGTTGGTGTAAAATAAATTCTAAGTCGTAATTATGATTATATTTAAAAGGTAAATATATTAAGCACTCTGTTAGTTACAGCAATAATAATAAAATATTGTGTCCGTGACGTTCGCTTATTTTATTGGTAAAACAATAAATGAGACAACATAATACACCTGTGCTTATATTAACACAATCAATTATAATGTAGAAGTACGTTGAAACATATTTTAGGTGTTACATGTATCATAAATTAAATTATACTATGGTGTAATACTTCTGGATTCTGTATTTCAGTAATGGTGTTATATTTTTACCGACGATGGTTCCATTCGATAGTTCGAGTGAAATTTTACTGTGTTTTTCAGTAAATAAACACTATTTAACTATTTAATTTTATGATACAAAACATGCAAAAATTTCAATATTCGAGTCAAGTAACGCCATACGTATTAATGGTGTACAATTGTACATTTAGTTTATACGTACATAAGCAGATTTATATACTCTTGATTTGTTCATTCGCGACCATGACATCGAATCTAATGATCCAAGGCATAATTATCAAACTTGGTATGACTTCATTGAAGTAGGTGAATCAGACAAGATAACAGTGTCTGTTTGATGTTTACTTACTTGTCTATAAACTGCTCTAGCTAGATTTATACGAGCTCTTTGACCTCCAGACAACGAGGCTCCTCTTTCTCCCACAAGAGTTTGATCGCCGTGGGGGAATTGTTGGAAGTCCTTCTGTAGCGCACATACTCTTACGACCTAAATGTATATATGAAAATTAACACATAAACTTGATTAAACAACTCAAAAATCTTATTAATATACATTGCGGTGTTACCTCTTTGTATTTTTTAGAATTGTAAGGTAATCCAAACAGGATGTTCTGTCTGACAGTTGCAACGAATAGCCACGGCTCTTGACAAGCGTAAGCCAGAGGCCCACACAGATAAATGCGACCGCTAGTTGACCGAAGTTCATTCAACAACAATTGTAGGATTGAACTCTGAAATTCATAAAAAAATGGATTCAATAAGATCGGCCTGTGTTTTTTATTTGATGTAATTTGTAGAATTTGGAATTTATTGATTTAAATATAAAATAGGAGTTTTTTTTACGATAGAGATACATTAGTATTTTAATTGAATCCACAAATTATAAAAGTATAATTTTCATTTAAAAAATTACCTATATCGTTGTGATGACCTTGAGGTCAGGATGCGCTATCGAGTTAATCATGTAATCGCGGACTTAAACCCCGGGAATATACTTCTAACTTTTCCAATTTATTTATGAGTTTACTGTGAATTGTCACGTAATTTGACGGTGAAGAAAAACATCGTGATGAACTTGCGTGATGATTGCAATATGTGTGTTCAAAAAAATGTTTCTGACTCACTTTTCCAGATCCGACAGAGCCGATGATAGCACAGAGTTTTCCTTTGGGCACGGTGATATTAAGATTACGTAGAGTCACCGGTCCGTCTTCTGTCCAGTTTGCGCTCACATCTTGTATATGAATGCCCACGTCTGGACTAACAGCCATTGGGCGCAAAGTTTGAGCCATCAATCCTTTCTCCGTGCATTCAAACCCTTGAAAAAAATTAAAATCAGGTGACGAAGCATGTTTCTAAAAATTAATCGTATTAATGAATGAATAATTACCAGGATTGTATATTCCTTCCACATCAATTTTCTTAAAAGTGCTTGGACGGAGGTCAACTTCACTTAAGTTATTTTTCTTATGCTTTTCAACGCTTTGAACCAATTTTGCAATATCTACATCGGGCACACTCCTGAGATCTTCCCGTTCATCTGTCATTAAAAAAATAAACTATTTAAATAAAGTCAACATAATATGTAAATTTGTAGAACGATATTTCTAGAATTATTTGCCCCATTATTTACACAACTTGAATAAAAAATGTTTTCTATAGCGTTAATATTTATAACAAAAGTACTACCATGTATTTCAGTTTATTATCCCCTTCTTATTTATCCCTTGACTATTGTTAAATTAACATTATTTTTACATTACAAAATATGTATGTTATTCATTTTTAAAATACGACACCTCTTAATAACTAAGCATTTGCTAACATTAAAATAAAAATAAGGTTAGGTTAGTTGTTACATTGAAGCTTAAAAGAAGTGTTACAAAAGCAAGCTTATTTTTGTAATGTTAGTCAGTCACCACTTCATCCCCCTGAAATGAAAGAACACAGAACGTCAAACGTCATTGTTAACACAAATGTTCAGGTAGTGTTTATTTTATTTTCCACATATTATGACGCATTTACTGCACCTTCTAGGTAAGGTTCACACTCATTATGAATTAATTAAAATCGTACCCAAAAGTAAAATTCGTTCTATACGGCGAATAGAGGTATAGGACTCCATTGTCATGGAAAGAGTCGCCGGCATTGTGTAAGATAGAGTCATTTGAAGCAGGTTGAACATTTGTGCCATCGGGAACGCCTGTGAAAATTGTTACGGTCCATGAGAATATTTTGATTCTCTGAACTGAAATTCATTCTGCATTGTCCTGCACACGAAGTTATTCAGGAATATTTTCATGTCATTTTAATTTACCTACTATTTTTAGTGCTGTTTGTGTAAAGAAGTTTTATCTTGATATAAAAGGCGTGTTATTTAAATGTGATTTGAAAGCCGTTTATTAATTAAGAAAAGTGTTGTATACTTTGCGTGGTTGAGGTGACTAGATAATTCTAGAATAAGGCAGATATAAGTTTATAGAAGAGATCGTAGCTGTTATTAGTGTTATTTACAGTATCGAGTCAGAGTTATAGTTTGGACTCGTAGAAAGAATAGTGAGAAGGGAATAGAGCGAACGCTTGCGGTCGCTTAAGCTTATGCCATGCCGAGACCGTGAGGTCTCACGTACCAAACAGCATGAACGCCTCGAGGCGCTGCACTGAGATCAGCGCCTCTGCCAAAAACGACACGGCATTGGACATGATAATCGAGAGTGTTCCTTGTAGTGTGTTGAAGAATTGCGCCAGTGGGAATACCTGGAAAGTACAGCTTTGTAACACCTTCCTTATAACAAATAAACATTTTACAGTAATAGAATCATTGTATTAGGAGTTTTCCTTAAACGAAAACTTACAATGTCTGCCGTAACTTGGTAGCCGAATAGAGAGTAGGATAGAAGCGTGATGTAGAGGGTGAGTCGTTCCGTGAACACCATGAAGCTGAGGTAGACGCCGCGCAAGTACGACGCTGAAGTGATGCACGCGATCTCGTTCTTCCTCGCCATGGCTACCACTTGTTCGAAAGGTTTTTCCCATGCGTACATTTTGATAACCTGGAAGTAAAATTATTTCAATTGAATGACCAAGATGAATGATGAAAAAAGTTGGTGACAGTTAAGTGTTTAAGCACAGAAAGTATGGTAAGAAAGACTAGAAAAAAGAAAACCAGTATAAGTACATAGATACAATTGAAAAGAGTGGAATATATTGCAGTGGAAAATATTGCATCCGAATGAAGTATTTTTAATAATCGCGTAAGGATCAGTAATTGCCTCCTGAACTATATTAAATTTTTGCACTATTCGTATGTAATTTTAATTTGTAAGATCAACGAGCCCCACCTGCATTCCGCTGATAATTTCGTCCATAATCCGCACGCGCTCATCTGTTTTGCAAGCGGTTTTCATTCGAAGTCTTGCGGCAAGTTTACTCATGTAAGCTGTAAAAATAATATTTATTATAGTATATACTATATATAAACATGTCTATTTACTCATTGATCCTTTTAATTTTTATTAACGTTTTTCTTGTGTTGTGTAATCAATCGAACTTATGAAGGCAACACGTAAATTCAAAGTGTCTGTATAATTTGGCAGCAGACTGATTGTTGTGCATGCGTATCGAATTTTGAATACGTAAATCAGAGTGAAAGGAGAATCAAAGACCTAGATTGGTGTCCTCTTGTACCTCTTAAATGTGTCTACATGTACTTTCATTCATCGTTAGGCTTTGACGTACATGTTGCTAAGTACATCGTGTTAGTATTCCAAGTACGCAACTCGCTTCTAGGTATAAATACCTATGACTGACATTTGAATACATATGAAATTAAACATACACTGTACGGGTATTGTTTGCAATACTATTCCGATGACTCCGACTATTGCAGCATATCCAATTTTGATGTAGATGAGGTAGCACACCACGATGACTTGGAGCGGTAACAACCAAATGAAATGGGTGTAGATAAATGCATAATCAAAACGGTTGACGTCATTGGATAGAAGATTCACCACTTGTCCAGCTGTCGTCTGGGCTAGAGCTCCTGAGCTCATGCGCATCACCTAAAAAGAGAAAAATAAATATCATCATGAACTAAGTATTTTGTTGTTAACGTCAAATACGCCACGAAGCTTGTCCCTAATATGGGCATACAAGTTGTATGCAGTTTCAGTATTTTATATCGTTACATTATTTAATAAACTCATTTAAATGCACTTATTTACACGCAATAATATATATAACAAATGGTAAATTCTAACCTTTCTATAAATGAGAGAGCAAGCGGCGATGCGCACTTTCATTCCGAATTGTTGCGTGGAGTAAGATCCGTGGTGGTTGAGGAATGCTATCAACAGAGACATGAAGATGACGGCGGTCGCGCAGTACACAGCTTGTTCATATGACATATCGGAACCAGGTTCCCAATAAGCAAGCATCATGCTTAAGGCCACTGGCTGGAACGGCCTAAAACAAAATGTATTACCAGTTTAGTGAGAGATCTCAATAATCTCTAATTACAAACAAAAACACATAAAAAAGTCACACGTTGTCCACTCAATACCGTTAAGGACAAATAAATAGTTTGTTTCGTTTATGAACATAGAAAAGATTTTTCGTTAGTGCTTAATTATGATTTAAAGTTTTTAGCTCACTTGAGTAAGAGGGCTTGTATGAGAAACATAATCCCCGAAGGAGCATAACTCATCCAAAACGCCTTGGTCATCGCTCGTAGCAGTGATGGTTTCCGACCTTGTTTGTTTGCCAACGCTATTTCTTCCAGCCATTTTCTGAAAAAAAAAACATGCACTTGAGAAAGAAGAACAATTACTTAATTTTGACAAGCTTGTCTTGGGCAAAGAGAAAAAGATAGTAAATAATCATGAAATAATAAATCCAAAAAGAGTGCAAAGACAAATAATTTAATATATGACAAAAAATCGTTTATAGATGAGGCATAGAATGTTTTATTAAATTCAGTGGTATCAAATGCTTTTTGCATCATAATTATTTTTTGTGAAAAGGTGTGTTTGGGTGTTTTATATGCGGAAAATTAAACACGGAAGTTGTATGTATTAAGCGATATTAAACCAAGATATTTGCTATCGGTAAAAAATGTAACACAGTAATTTACCTTATACAAAAGTTCTACATTACTTTGTCAAAGACAATAATAGTATGTAGGTATCAATGAGTTGAAATTTCATAAACTATTTTGGGTTTTGAGCAATGCATGTTATAGAAATATCTTTGTAATTTCACAAAAGACTTTATGTACATAAGTCACGGTTCTCGGTCGGTAACAAAAGATACCAAAACTTTACCAATACATGCAGTATTTTTAATATTCATACATTTTTACATCCCGCAGTCGCAAGGCAGTGTAACTATTTGTTGATTCTTGTGTTTACCTTTAATTAGACACAGTGTTTGATACACAGGTACCTAAAAATACTTTAACAAATTCTCCTCATTAGATAAATGTGTCGTTTCTATGATATCATCGTTTTTGACTTTTAAATTGCAGTTACGCATCTCACTAGTACATCGAAATACCGTATTAGTTTGCTTTCTACAAAGTCAGAATACTAAAACGTGTTTTAATTTGCATCGAAATCAGTAAAATTGAATAAAATTGCCGCTTTATTGATACGACGTTTTCGATTTGTATCCAGCCTGAAGTAACACCTTGACATAGCAGTCGTGTCAAGTTTTACAAGTCAGTGAAAAGTGCTTATAAATTATGCGTCATTTCAAAGCAAGCGAGTGCGTCTACGCGTCTGCTGCTGCGGCGACACCACCGGACGCACACTAAACGAGAAACGCAATGTTCACAGTTCGTCACCGTGGCATTGTTTATAAAATACGCGAACTCGCCGATCGTGAGAGATCCTCTTGTATATATTGTAATATTACAACATTATATAATATGCCACTTATGGTGATAAAATAAATGAATTATCTAAATATGTCTACATTATTTTCAAGTTGTGCACGGGTTCATTCAAACAGGAAACTATTTACAACAAAGATTCTATTAACTATAAGAAGTTTCGTGTTCAGTGTACGAGCGACCAACAATTAGAAATGGAACTTATATTACAAGCACTACATAATGTGAGCATTTTGCTTCAAGCTGTTCCTCTCAGCAATGTGTTTACACAATTAAGCTCGCAACTAAAGAGCCTTGTCTAATTAAATTTGTAAGAACTGTTCAAAGTTAATTGTGCAGTACTATATTGGTTAAATGCATCAAATTAAATATTTATGATTCAGAAGCTTTTTTAAAAAGCTGGAAAATTAAAAAATCGCGTAAAGGTTATGTAAACCGAGGTAACCGAGGTATTAAAGGAAATTCGTCGTTCGATCGTTATGCTTTCACACATTTAATTCGTATTCAGAAGATATTCAGCGAAGGATTTTTATAAAATTTGGTGCAGAGATAAATGGGTAAAAGCAATTTTTTATATCGGAAAAGTGTAAAAGATG
Source organism: Cephonodes hylas (assembly GCA_030295005.1). Taxonomy (NCBI): domain Eukaryota; kingdom Metazoa; phylum Arthropoda; class Insecta; order Lepidoptera; family Sphingidae; genus Cephonodes; species Cephonodes hylas. The sequence continues at coordinate 7,681,863 of AP025363.1, read as the reverse complement.
CATTCACAGTTTTCAATACTCAAATCAAATTTTTGAATTAATTCTTATATTTACGGACAAGAATTTAAGGGGTATTAACTTGTAAAAAGAATATTCTTGTTAATCTTACAATTATTGAATGTCAATATTAACTTTGGTTATGAATAAATATGAATGGTTTTAGTGAACGTACAAGTACGCTTATAATAAACGTACGGCAAAAAATATAAGTATGTATGTATGTTAAGACTTTGGTGGTTTTTATGTCACGTGCAGACCAAAGCTTTAAATTTTTTGTCACAGAATTTTGATTGCCACTCATTTTAGTCTCTAGGTCAATTGTTACTGCAAATTTAGATTTACAATCAGGAAGAAAAAGCAATTGAGCAATAAGTTCTGTGAATGTAATGCGTAGCTGAAACACAATAACCGACTTTATGATTTACATTACAATTACATATATACAATAACGTATTATAATATTAATCACATAAATGATCTTCTTACATTTCAGAACAGAAGAATATTTATGCAAATTGCTTGATTGATTTTATAAGTATGTGTTTGGTTTTTCTGTCGCTATGGCCACGTTAATGTCAAATGTGAAACTTTTAATTCCTGTCTTCGTCGTAAACTATTGCATCTTGTAGTTTACGAGTAAGCATATATAACAAAGATAACCTTCAAATACTAACGTGTTATGGTAATGTAACGCTAGTGAAAGTTCCACGCGATCTTATTAATAAAGTTATATGTAACCAGTATATTTGCCTTAGATGCGTATGTACATTACTCATTAAGAGAAGTCAGGTTGTTATCATTTACATAATTTTCACCACAATGTTTCTAGCGATGCGGCTGACCATTTTATATTAATCCGTAAGCATATATCAGTCTTTATGTAGGACTATTAGAAAATACTTTGGTTAACGTAATTGTTTTATGGAGCCTTAATTTATGACAATAACTTTTGTTTCCGTTCTATATACTTTCCATATTGCAATTAACAAAACGGTTTCAAATGGAGCCGCGTAACTTTTACGTTGTGATAACTATCTTCTTTATCATAAGTATGTTGGTATATTCGTTTCGTAAGGTATAAAAAACAAAGAATGCTGGATTATATATTAAGGAAAGTTATTTTTTCAGAGCAAAGTTTTAAATACGTTAGATGCTTAATGGAAGCATTTCTTTATTGATTACTATCAAATTATTCTTCAGAGAAACCGTTTTGTATGTTCGTAGTGATTTGTTGTGTTCACAACATTCCTATGTTAATTAGCGTGCCTTTTACGGACGGGTGTAACCGCATATTACTACGTCAATTTTCACATCGTAGAATTAATTTGTAATGAATGACCGAAATCTGTATTTTCTGACGTGTGGCATTCCAGTTACAGTTTTAATTAGGTCGTGTTTCAACTTTAAGAGCTTTGCTGTTACACTTGTATGATTGTTTTGTGATATTTTCCTTTGATTTTAATTAAGGTTTTAAGCTGATTTAATCTTCACGCAATTTGATTAAAACACGTAATACAAGTTGATAAACTTTTAACTAAAACTTTTAATAGAATGTAATTAAAAATCTTTATTACTTTCAGGAACAAACTTATTTGGACAAAAATCTTAATGAATAGGTGTAGGTACACATCTTTAGAGGCAATTATAATTGTTTTCACTAATATATAACGTATATTGAGAATTATGTATTAATATAGGGTCGTACCATTCGCTTCAACTATTACACGAAGTTTTACAAGCAAAAATTATGCCAATACTTTGCCAATTGAAACAATAACTTTGCTTGTGTTTTATTGACTACAATAAATTCAATGATATATCACTAGTGGCTGTACTTCCATAGAAGCCCAATTGCGTTACACGTTAAATTGTGTAATGTTTACTTTAGAACTGTTTATCGTGAGATCAGGATAATATCATTTAGACGTACAATTCCTTTTGTTACATATCGATTTAAAGCTTAAACACCAAACACTTTTGGGCTAATCTAGAAGTACCGCCAGTAATTATCAGTTAGTAGTTTAAAAAAGTCGATTTTCTCCAACTGTTACCGAATAACAAAACTTTGATGACAATGAGTCAATATTATCCTTCATGAGACAATATTATCCTTCATGAGACAATATTATCCTTCATGAGAAAAACACAAAACCTTTCAATTTTAAGTAAAAGGACTCTTTAATTTCATACGGAAGTACTAATCACTACGAATAAAAAGGTTTTTGGTACAGAACTTGTCAGCTGCATGCAAGAGCAAAATTAATTTTCCCTTCATAACACTTGAAAAATTATTGATTCATACTAATTCTACGTGAGGTATAGATAAAAATATGGAATAGCTATGTTAACGAAGTTAACACATCATTATTTAAGCATTAAGAATAAAATGTCTGTTTCGTTTATGTGTGTTTTGCGTTTCAAAAATTGCACAAATTTTGTAAAAATTGTGCAAGAATATACATAAAAGCTGACGTATAAATTTTAAGTGCATGCTTAATAGGTATCTAATAATTGAAAGCGATATGTTTTGTTATAAATTTATGGAAAATGAGAAACACCCATGGAAACTGTTTTTCAAATGATAAAAACCGCATAAAAATCGGTCCATCCATTTGAGAGCTACGATGCCACAGACAGACACACACATATCAACGTCAAACTTATATCTTTGCGACAGGAGTACATAATAATAAGGCTAATTAAAAACTTCAATAAATGTTTTTTTTTTCATCTTAGGTATAAATCTTACCGTGGATATTTAAATAATTGTTAAGTCGTTGTTGTTTTGTTTTCTACGTGAGCGTGTGCCACAATTAGTCGATTAATTTGATATACCGTTGATACATTATCGTGGACGACATGTCATTACGTTAATTTGTTGTCTATCTAATTGTATTGGCGCTTAAATTCACATTACCGCGTTTCGTTTTAGTTATAAAGATATTTAATATCGCTGGCCGGCGTTTTATCACCTTGTCCTTATTTTGGTTTGATGTTGCTTTGCACAATCTTTATAATTACGGGTGATTACTGTCTCGTGACTTGGAACGTATCCTTACCACCTTCGACTTTTGTTTTCTTTTTTTAAATAAAATATGTCATGTAATGTCCACAACTAGATGTAGTTACAGTAAATTTGTGTAATGTAATTATTTTAGAAATGAAGGTTTTAACGATTAAAAAAAAGTTTTGTTTGGGTCGGTAATTAAAGTTTTCAACTATTACAGCAAAATAATTATGAACTTTGTCATAAATAGTTAAAACTATAATTGGGTTAATGGGATGTAATTAAATATTGTTGAACTCGCGACAACATAAAATTTATCGTAGTATTGCGAAGTTTTCGCATAAAAATCTTTATGACCCTGATAATAATATTATGAAATTAACCAAAGAAAGTAAGCAGATATAAATTTTAAACGTGCTGTCTCTATATAAAAACTAAACCAGTCAGTAAAAGACGCGGGTGTGTTTTGTTTAGTGACCCGACCTTCAACGAACTTCGAAAATATTTTAATATCTTTTCATCGCCATTAAGTTTGTTGCGTGTCTGTTGTGGAGTTAAGTACGTATATATTTACGTATCGTGTTCTAACGGTGAAGGTAAACAGCGTGAGAACAGCCGTACGTCATTAAACTGGAATTTGTAATATATGCCTCGCGTAGCCATTGTTGCAACTGTCTCTAAGATATATGTATTAAACGTTTAGAAATATTTATAATGCAATAGGAATTGGTATAACATCAATATAAAGATACCTGTGTCCCTTAATCTGCGGCATCAAATAGATTTTAGTACTGTACTAGCATCTAACATTCGGAAAAGCGTCTAGCGGAACTAACAGTTGTCATTTGGTTCGAATGGTTCTTATTGGTATCTAAATAATTATAACATGCACAACGAGTCCTAATTGTTTATTATATATAAAGTAATGGACATATCACTAGACATAGATCACTAGCCTAATTAAAAGAGAAAATATCAATTAAACGACATTTACATCAATTTACAATATACATATAAACAAACATTATCGGAAAATATAAAAAAGCAGTTAGTGACGAAATTGGCATTTAAAATATATATTTTATGTTTATTTATTTGGTAATAAAATTAATAAGGTCGTTGGCATTGTGCAAGCCCTTATGCAGCTGATCCAACAATAACACTGAATCGAGGTACACCTTCGATTATTTTTTAAGGAATTAGTGTCTAATCTAGTTTACTTGTACAAGTGGGATACATACATACGGGAGCTACAGGAGAATACCACTCAAATGTTCACGTATCATTCAGCAGCTTCAAGGATACGACCTTCTTGTTGTGGTGAAGCGACATCACTGAGTCTGAACTATTCTTGAATTTTTTCTCCGATTATGTTAGATGCTCTTATGGCAGCAAAGATGAATTGGGCAGATCCAGCACCATAAGTAGATCTGCCGAATTCTCATCGTCATGTATAATAATATCAATGAATTAACAAAAATGCAACATGAAATTTTTCCTAAACTTGATAAATTATATCCGCTGTTCATAAAAAAAATCACATCTTTTTATCTACATGGCATATTTCCAGACTCAATCTTTTGCAAGAGCGAAATCCACTGCCATTTCGCTCTACCTAGCAATCGAAGCTGGGGCTTCACGTACTGCGAGATCAATTACCCAATTACGGACTTATGGTAAAGCCTAGTTGGAAAACTATTCCACTGTCTTCCCTTTCGTAAATGCAGTTATTTAAATAAACATCTCAACTCAACACATTTCTACAATTTTTGATGTTATTGTCAGTTTTTAAAACTTTTAATTTTTCTTTTTCTACAACCGTGTCTGCAATTTAATTCTATTGTGTTACTAATTTCTTGTTTTTTAGCTAAGTACAATAGAATTCTGTTTCATCTTTTCTTTTTTTATATTTTTTTTTACTTTGTACGGGAAGAGATGCGAATGACAATTACCATAGGCTTCGGGTGTGTATCAAGGTTTGAGCGACTTCGAGACGTATTCTATATTGCACCACAGTAGGAGTCAATTAAGAAAACTAATTAAAACACGTAGCTAAAAACTAAAAGGAGCAGGGTTAAAGAAGAAGGATAATACTTATAACCCTTTTAAAAATTATGCTGTACGATCATATTTTCATCATTTTTTATAGAAATTTGCCTGAAAAACAGCCTGTGTGAATATAAGTTTTTATATTATTGTTATAATATTTGCATATGGCCACAACTTAGATATTTCTAATCATTAACTTGTTTTTTGTTTTGATCTTGTCCGGTATGTTTTATTTTTTACTTATATTATGTCTTTGCTACACTACACTTATTTTTGAACATATTGTATTTTTTTCAATTAAATCCGAAAATCAAAGAACATATTTAGTGCAATTCAAATGGGTAAATAAGGTTTTATAATCAGGTCAATGTTTTATTTCCCTACTCTGGCCTAGTAAACGGAAAAAATATTATAATTTATTACGAATTAAATATGTTTTTATAAGAAATAGAATTTTTAATAATGGCTCTCACAATACTTGTTTTGGAAACCGACTTTAAAGCACTAATATTTGGCGAGTATTGAAATGTTGGCTCAACTCAGGGAAAATTGTTATAGGGATTAAAGGACCTCGGTGTATGTGCCAGTTTATATCGAAATACAATTCAAAACACGGCTTACTGTGTCAAACTTTCTAGTACGTGGCCACCATCCAATGTCCCTCTACACAAGAAATGCATCTCTTTACCAATCAAGATTATATACAACAGGTATATTCATCCCCATATCCTAATAAGCAGGTTTTTTATTTTTTTTACTTTTAGGAGTAATCTGTTTTATATTTTATTTGTGTAGGACACTTATTAATTCAATATAAAAGTCCTCATGAGCTCCAATTTTAATTAATGTATTAAGATAAGTTGGTATAATTAAATAGAATATTCAACAATTCTATTTATATTTACGGATGTGGTGCTAGTTGCATCAAAAAATATTTATTGTTGTTTTTTTTAATCAGTTAAACAAAAATGTTTGTTGTTATGTTGTAACTTGTAATAATGGTCTATTAGGGCTGAAAATACGGTGGTCTGTTTACGCAGTTGGTGTTTTAAGATAAATCTATGCTGTAAGATTATAGAGGTCCTGGGTCTTTCTGTTAAACCATTATTATTTGTGTTTATTATTAAAATATACTTAGAAAAGAACTTATAGTGTACCTATAAATCTAGAGAAACATCGAGTCATTCTTGTATGCACACGTAATTAATTGTACGTAATTGTAATTTTAAATCCTTGTGTTCTCATCCAAGTGAACATTAAATATTACAATATGCAAGGACGATTAGATATTACATGATTATTACGTTACATGTAGTATCGTTTTATTATGTAAATTAAAATGACATGTCATGAACCATGTCGTGGTATATTACATCTGAGATGTTGGTGTTGCATGTGATGTTAACGGATCGATTATTCTCATTGTGAGAGTTATCAAGAAGGCATATAGCATTTGCTCTAGAATATTACGACAAATACCACTGACATTCCTTGTCACAACATATAAAATAAACAATGCATACTGTTTTAATATAAAAGAATAATTAAAACGGTGCTCGTCGAGTTGCTAGTTATTTTTATTTTTATTATGTGTGTTGATTTATAAAGCAACGAGACAATGTTCTATATCGCTATTTATTAATAATCTACGAGGGATTTTTGGTCTGAGAAATTTCCGACATAAAAGTATGTTATGTACAAAGGAAGCAAAGTATCAGATCATTCAAATCATCATCAAACACATGCTAAAGTTGTTTAAGGGTTTAATTGTGGAGTAATTAAAAATATTATTCAATCCGAATCTGTTTTTCGATATTTTATCAATTAGTGAATTTTAATAAAACAAAAATTAATAGAGATGCAAGGATTAACGCGTAGTTACATCGTTTAATAGTTAAACTAGGTCCTAATAAATAAATTAGTTTAATTGCAAAGAGGAAGAATATTGGCATTGTAGATAATTAATCACTATGCGAACTTAAACTATAGACTTGCGGACGTTCGGTTCGTCTTTACCGGGCATGTAAACAAGGATGTAAACAGCGTGAACTTGTTCCAATCGAAGGCTGTGGTGAGCAGAGTTTGTGCGAGACAATCACCACACTAACATAACGCTTACAAAGTTTACTTGCATACTATAATATTATAACGCATCAGTATCAATATTCATGTTAATAGAGGATTATTCTATTGATAACATAATTAATATGTCGGAAACAATTGAAGTCATTGCTTAAGTTATTGTAACGTTAACAAACCATGATTATGATTTTTAACTTAGGATAATGGAAATTTCTAGTGATCTATATCTATTGTATAACATTAAATTCCTTTGTATATTAAAGTCTATTACCATTGCGTAACGTTGTGGTAAATTATAAATATTCTAACAAATACTACATAGAAGTACTGAGAAATAACAAAATAAAAAATCTTATGACGACAATTGTGCGCAAGTATAATCTAGTTCAGAATAAAAGCGTCACTAATAATTTATAGAGCAAAGCAAGATCTTGATTTATAAATATTTTTTCACTTCATAGTATTCAAAGAAGTTAATAAATAAAACTATTGCAGCTATAATGAGAAGATTATTTTCTAATGTTTATATGGCACCTATTTCATTCGTAAGGTAATGTGTATATTTCATATAGGGAAGGGACGTATTAGAAATATCTACGATACTAGTCAACAGAATTATATGGATGTCAGACCGGATGAACATAAACGAGAACAACCTTCATGGCTCACTGTGGCAACCTTAAATATTATACAGTCATTTGGAAGGAATGTTTTCGAATATAATTCCAATATTATTATTTACGAAAATAATAATTTAGCAAACTAAACAATCGGTCAGAACGGAGCTCTGGGGCGAAGTTGGTCTTATCACGTCGCAATTCCATGTGACTAAACGTAGCCTTGCATCTTAATTGATGATTATGCATTGCATTACGGTAGAGGTTACTTTAATATTTGAGAATTACCTTTTGTATTTTTATGTTTGGTCTGTACACTTATATTTTGTCAGTTATTACGTCCTAACACCGGTAATCTGATTATCTAAATGCCCTTTACACGCTGCTAAGAAATTCCTTGTGTTAATAATTAATATCACTGATAGTTACAAAAATATACCTTTCGATAATATTTATTCTGTGATGAATGTTTCACATATGACACAACCCTTCGATTTCCTGACTACTAAGTTGTAGTCAAAATCATTCAGCTTTATTAGGTGTCTACATGTTGTCGTTCGAATAACTAGTTTTTGTAAAGTATAGAATCTTGGACGTGATGTAGTAATTTGAGAGGCGACTGTTAATGTTGATATTATCCATTGGCTGACCGCGTGCGTGCCATTATAATGGATACACTACACACGGGGATTTCTTTACTAAACATTAAATACCGTTCATGTACTGAAGTAGTTATTCAGAAAGTGAAAGGTCAAATGATTTTAACAAGTTTTTGTACAGTTAATTGTTTTGTACATGTTTTGTACTATAATTACCCTTCTCCAAAATTCTTATCAAAACACTAAGTAAAGTTTAAGGATTTTTAAAATTTAAACTAAGTTAAGTTTAAGTTATCCTATATTTGATGAAATGAATAATAAATAAATTGCTGTACATTACTATTGTACATATAATACTTTCTAAACGTCAATTTTGGTTAATTATCGGATGAGAATGTTGGAATCATATTTCGCAATCGCCTCGAGAATATATAATAGAAATATTTAACTTAACACACGACCTCCGACTTGTTAGATACTGGAATGTTATTCAATGATACTTGAAGAAGGAATAGTGAACAAGTAAAGTAAATAATGTTTTCGAAGTTCATCGGTGTCGTGTGGCTGCTACTTGTATGAGGTTATTCGACTCGTTTGTAAGCATAAAAACAATAATGATTTCAACAATAACAAAGAGCTTCCTGCAAGACCATCTTCCTGTATGTGTGAAAATAACATGTACAACTTTACGATAATTATTCTTTAATGCTTACGTTTTACTATGAAATTGTGTAATTAAATACGGAAAAAATGCATTTTCTAGTAGATAAATAAAAAATTTAATGTTTTATTTTATATATAAATATATGATTCTCCGTGATATTTTATATAGTAAAGCCTAGAGGGAAATGGTTCTAATAAATAGTTTTTCTAATAACTTTTTCCAAGATTAATCTCTGTACTTTGTTGGCTTTTATAGTAGTTTCTACAATTATTGTTTTCACAAATAACGTCAACAAAAAAGCAATACGGTTCTAATAAGTTTTTTTCGAATGTTACGAGATGATCACATCGATAAATTCTGTTTCCACTGTGTCACATACATTCAAATGATTGTCAAAGTAATTTTGTCTCCAATGACCTCAATTGTATGGAAATGAGATTGTCGAGAATATATTTTTGTACCCATTCTAACTTTACTACCCATATACATATGGATGTTTGAATTTGGTGCTGATATCATAAAATGTAGTTTTCCATGATATTTTACTTTACAACAAATATATTTGTCGTACTAAACAAACATTTTATTTGGCTATGCACATTGTGTGTAACAATTGTGTAAAAGTTCAACAATACATAATGTTAGAATTGTAGATACTTTATTGATAATGGGAATAATGGTGTTGGGAATGAGTAAGTGAGTTTAGAAATATCAGCTTAGTTATTATTAGACTATTATTAATTGAATTAATACAGTTCTCAAATAGGGCTCTTTTTCGCACTAACGGTAGTTTTCGACTATTGAAAATTTAATTTCACTTGCTGTGCTATCAAGCGCCATATAGTTAGAAATGATTATTACTTGTAGTATTTCCATATGTATATCTCTTAACTCCGTAATTTAAAAGCTTTCGTCTGAGGTTAGGTAAGGTTTCTATCGGCATTAAAAGTTATTGAAAATAAACATTATACGGTAAATAAATTGCTCGTTTTCTTCTCATAATTGGTAATAAAGTCTACTATAAACGTGCTTTAGTCCGGTCTTCGGTTCATGAAAATCGAATTGTTAATTGATATTTGAATCATTGTGCGACAGCATACGTGAAGGCAGTTATGGTTGGTTATGTCTCGTGACTAAGGACTCCAGACGTGGTATCCCGTGCTTGACTCAAGTGGAGATTAAATGGGGCCATTGCGCATGTGGACGAGTGTGCGTGCGCACTCGTGATGTGATGCAGAGATAACGACATTGCCAATTTTCTTTGCAATTCAAAGAGATAAGGAACATCCTTTCTTTTCGTCGTGGTATCAATTTATTTATCTGCATTTCATTGTTTCCGGATCGCTTGCAACTGCAGACTGCATTTGACGTAGGTACCGGAACTAATGGACTATGAAGGTGGAAAATGTGAACGATTAAAGGCGTTTAACGAACGATTAAATTTTTTTTTTATCTTTTAAAATATTATTTTGCTTCAAATTGTCAACGACAAAAAAAAATAAACAACATTCTACATTTTTCTAAATGATGAAAATAATAGATAGCATGGAGTTGTAAACTATTATCATATCAATAATATTCTAGCTTATTTTCTAGAAAATAATAATAGTTTCAATGGATCCAAAGCCTAGGTTCAACGACAAGCGTGTGACAATACTATAAACTATACTATAAACTAATAATTATAAACATGATAGCATCGACAATGAGTGGCAGCTGATGCAAATTATTCGAAGCCTTGTATTTTGTAATATTCTTTAAGTTTTTAATATCCCTATCCTAACAACGTAACATCTTTGATTATGTGTTTCCTTTCACATTCGTGGTAAAAGTTGTCTTCGTGTGCGTAGATATAATATTCTCCATAATACATCATCTAAAGATAGCGATATATTTTCTTTTATCCGTTTCAATTAAAAATAAGCTTATATTTTGCTTTTCACTAACTTGTCGTGATTTCGGTAAACCTAATGAAGATTCTACCAATATATTTCTAATAAGCTGTCAACCAACCAACGGAAAGACAATTGAGATGAAAGGCGTTTTTTGGCGTACGAGTACATTAATTTTAATAAAAACAGTTTTAGTTAAAACCGGTGTCGCATATTCTTTTTATTTGAACAACAAATATCTAGGTAATAAATCTTGATCAATTTAATCATTATGATCATAATTAAACTCAGTAGTCCATATGAATGTATCTAATGACAAAAAATAGACTTTTCTTGTTCATAGATAGTTAAAAGGGAAATATCATTAATCACATTTAAGTGATAAACAGTTCTAAGGCTGAACTGTTTTATTTCAGTCTAGCTGGATTAAATCTGTATTAACTAGCGAAAAAGAAAAAATATTTACAGTGTATACTTATTATATTTTTAACACTAGTTCGTATTCTATACTATTGGATGTGACGTACTAATTAAGCCTAATGTATTCTACATATATCTAGTGTTTCTACAAAACGTACACAGGACTTGTATCTTAGTGCGGGGTCTGCACTGTTTTTGTGACTATTGGGTGTATAAAGTTTTTAATTTTTAAATACTTTCCCATCGACAAATGCATCAGCCTTATAACTTCGATGAAAGAAGTACTTGTATTATAACTTTATTTAATGCAAATTGTGTGATGTATGTAGGAATATTAGTAAAGATTACAGTTAGTCATACCCCAAGTTGTTAATATAACTTTTAGTCACTTCCCTTGTGCGATAATGTGACGTTCTGGAGAGCACATGATAACTGAGTCACCTCTGAATCTTCGCTAAATTGTCGACATTGTCAACACAATTTACTATAATTCGAGTTGAGTCCTCTTTAGCATTACGTGCAATCCCCACACAAAATTATAATGAGTATATGTAATGTATCTATATGTGTGTAACAGAAGTTTGTATAAAAGACAACAAGTTTTTTTTAAAGGAACAACTTGAAACGCTTATGTGTATTTTTGAAAATTGACTTTTAACTAAAGTTCTAAAATTTTATAGTCTTTTCTAATTTTTATTTTACAGCAAAAATATATTATTTTATATACCTAAGTATTTTTCGGTGTTTCATTCATTTTCATTCATCTGCAACTTTCATTATTTTATCAATATAGAATAAGATGATGCAAATATGATGTGAATTTCGTACCGAGTGTAAAAGAATGGAAAGTGGAAACGTCACGAGTTGAATATTTCAACTATATAAATATGAAGAGCGGCGAAATTTATTTAATAGCTTACACTAGGAAGTAAACAGAATTGCAATGAGGATTTGAAAAGGAGATGGCCTTGACAAAACAGTTGTTTTAACTTAAAAGATCTCCGTGTTCAATAGTCGTCATAATACATTTTATATAAAAAAGAAAAATGTGAAGTATCTTTGCACTGATCGCGTGGAATGTGATGCGTGTTAGCATTAAATGTATAAACATCTTCGTATTGCCATGTGTACAGAATGTAACACGTTAACAAGACTCGCATTGCCTTGATTAATACTTCCCATTCGCACAGATTCTAGGCCTTTGTGTCATGTACACCGAATCTTGTGGTGAGTGATTGTTGTGAGCGAGCGTGGCACCCGGCGCCGCCTGTCACTTGTGCCCACTGTCCAGCCCGAGTCTGCCATCCGACCGACGCGCACCCACTTAACGGTAACGGGAACCATTCTCAATGTACCATTTAAGCCTACTTGGAAGATTAGTGTGAGAATTGTACGTCTCGTCAAATCTTGTCACATGCTATTGCAACATTTTCCTAGTTTAGAAAAAAAACGACGGATATCGCTGTCAGTGTAATCGCAATTAACGATAAAACCGGAAAAGTATATGAGTTGCATTGTGTCGCAATTTTGTAAGTAAGAAATAAATTTCTTTTTTTTACTGTCACTGTGTACAAGTAGAAATAAAAAAATTAAACTTATTGTGAAATTAAAGATTTAGAATTTTCTACTACATAACTTGGGAAATAAATTTATGAGATAAAAGCCGATTATACCGAAGACAAGTAATATTCGGCTGCACCGGCCATATCTTTAACTTTTGATCGTATTACAAATCGACATCCATATAAACGCGTTGTAAGTCGCCTTTTTGTACAGCAATGCTGTAATCTTTTTTGCGAGTATAATTTATTATTACATTCAACTTCTTAGAGTTCAAAGAAGCGTGCGCGTTTTACTCTTATTGCCCTTACCGAGTTTTACGCATATATAAATTTGCATCATATCGAGTGGGGTCATTAACATACCACACGATTTCTTAGTTCCCCTTGATGTCATAACATAAATAATGTATTAGTCAGTCATTGATCATGTGTTTCTTAATAACGTTCAATGATTATGAGATGCATAACAGGAATTGCGTTTTTAAACTCATTTGCATGACGGTTAACTTGCTCATGCAGCCTTCTCGTGACCTGCAAGTGCACCTTTACTCCTTGCCGGAGTTTTATGAGATATTTACAAAGCAGGCTTTGGCGGACATTGGGTCCTCATTTTGATTTCGTGTTATTTTCAAATCGTGTAGGATTTTCCGATTTTATTTTTCATTAACCTAATCTAAGATAAATACGTGAGTATACTTAATAAGGAATACTCAATAAGAGATCACAGTAAGGAAAAAAGTTGAAGAACGATTATGGATTATACGATAAGAAAAAATTGACGAGCGAGTCAATTGTAGTGCAAAAGCACTTATGGCTTGATAGAGGAGACTTTACCGTCGGATTTGAGCTTATATTTGTTGGAAAAACTAATTTGGAATTGTTTAACATAAATTACGTATAATTTGAACAATGTGACTTAGATTTGCCCATATTAAACTAATTGATTATGGTATTTGACAGTTCCTTATATACATAAAAATAAACTTATTGTAATAAGAGTACATATCAATATTAGCTTTTTAGTAAATTAGTAATTGTGGAAATACTACGTAGTGATTTTAAAACGCAATAAAAAGGGAAAGGTTCTCAATTCAGCTATATTTTTTTGTATGAATGTTACGCGATCATTCCGCCAATTATCTTATTTTATAATTGGAAGCGATCAGGAAACTGTATATTTTTATCACTCGTTAGCGCGTGTCATGTTTGAGGATTATCGTCAATTTTTTTTACGAAGTAACATGCCGTGTTCTGGGTACTAAGTGTAATTTATTTTACGTCCCGCTTAATTTTAAAACGATAATTTTTTCTTGTTACATTCTTTAATTAAGTGAATTGCCGCCATGTCACACCATTATTGGGTTAAAGCGTATATAAGACAGGGATGTTATGGAGCTCCGTAACCGTAACCGAAACTATCGGATATCCGAAATAAAAAAATATCCGTAACAGTATCCGTATCCGATTTAAAATTTCGGATAGTTCCGGATAGGGGCGGAGTCTAAATAAAACGACACGTTTCGACAGGTTTTTGTTTCACCGCTCGCGCGCCACGTGAATCTTGCAGTTTGTTTGTTATTTCTTGTCATTAACAACACATACCGGTAAACATGGGATTAGTGAGAGAAATTAAGATGGATGAAGTTAAGAATGCTCTGAATGGAATGAAGAATGGAAAGGCGGTTGGACCAGATGGAATACCAGTAGAGGTATGGAAGGTCTTACAAGTAGTTGGGTGGGAGTGGCTGACTTTGTTCTTCAATAAGTTGTTGCAGGACGGCACGATGCCCGATGGATGGTGCAAAAGGTATTTGGTGCCCATTTTTAAAAATAAGGGGGACGTGCAAGATTCCAACAATTATCGGGGGATAAAGTTAATGTCACATACTATGAAAGTATGGGAGAGAATAATTGAGCGACGACTGAGAGAGGAGTGTGAGGTCTCACGGAACCAGTTCGGTTTTATGCCTGGCCGTAGGACAGTGGATGCCATTTTTGCAATTCGCCAGCTGTGCGAAAAATACAGAAGAGCACACAAAAACTTGCATATGGCATTCATTGACCTCGAAAAGGCTTACGATCGGGTTCCGCGTGAAGTTGTATGGTGGGCCCTTAAGAAGAAATGTGTGCCTGAGAAGTACCTGCAGTTGATTCGGGCCATGTACCGCAGATGCAGTACACAAGTCCGAACTGCGGTCGGTTTTACGGCCAGTTTCGATGTCGCTGTTGGTGTGCATCTAGGGTCGGCTTTTAGCCCTTACCTCTTCCTATTGATTATGGATGCCGTTACGGCAGGTATATAGGAAGACCCGAGCGGGGCGGCGGCACTGTGGCCCGTGCACGTCGCGGGCGCCCACTCGCAACCAGGGCGCCCAAATGAAGATAGTGGGGGTGCAACTGCGCCCCCGTCAAATTCGTGAAGGCCGGGACGTTCACGTCCCGGAGGCGCACCAGGCGGCTGCGGTTGACGGTGGGCGCTTCTCGCCCACGTACCGTGGTCGCCCCACTCGGCGCGGTGATGGCCACCGGGGGGTTTTGGTCGGTATGCCGGTTTAGGGATTTTTGTTTTTGTTAGGGACCCAGCCCGGCACTAACACCTGCGCGGACCTGACGTCGCCGCGCGCCGGGCTGGAAGACCTGTGACCCCGACATACGCTTCCCGCCCCCCACCGCCCCCGGGCTGGCGGGAAGTAGAGCCATAATCAGCTTTCCCCTCGATAACAAAAAAAAAAAGGTATACAGGAAGAGGCACCCTGGTGCATGCTATTTGCTGACGACATCTTGCTGGTGTCAGAAAGTGGCCACGAGGTGCAGAACAGACTGGAGGTGTGGCGGCATAGACTTGAAAATGTTGACCTTAAAGTCAGCAAAACCAAAACATATAGTTTTGCGACTACGGCGGTCTTTCAAGTTCTGTGTCCGTCACACTGGGTGGAATACCGGTACCAGTCTGTTCCGAATTTCGCTACCTCGGGTCACGTTTGCAAAGCGACGGAGACATAGACCGGGACGTAAGGCAGAGAATCAACTCAGGGTGGATGAAATGGCGACAGGTCTCATCCACAATATGTGACCCCAGAATGCCCCTCAAATTGAAGGGCAGAATATACAAGTCCATTATAAGACCTGTCGTACTGTATGGATCAGAGTGTTGGGCAACGAAGAAGACGGATGAAAGACGACTGCATGCAGCAGAAATGCGAATGTTGCGATGGATGTGTGGTATAACACGGAGTGACAGAGTGAGGAATGAATACGTTAGGGGAAGTCTGAAAGTAGCTCCTGTGATAGAAAAGATGAAAGGAAACCGTCTGTCGTGGTATGGGCACATTATGAGAAGGGATGAATCATATGTAGGAAAAAAGGTGCTGGTTAGGAAAGTGGATGGATGGGCGAGCCGAGGAAGGCCAAAAAAGAGATGGATCGATTGCGTGACTGAAGATATGAAAAAGAAAGGGGTGAATGAAGACATGACGGCTGACAGAGATGTGTGGAAGGAGAAAACATACTGCGCCGACCCCAAGGAATAAATTGGGACCAGGGCAGGCGAATGATGATTATAACAACATATCTAGTTAGTGTTTTATTTTAAAGTTTATACTTAGCTTAAAATTATCTTTAAGTCGTGTGATATTATGCGACCAAAGTCAAGTTTCATTTGGACATTTTTTAATCAAATAAATGCAGAATACGCAAAATGTAAACAATGCGATAGAAACTTTTCTCGAAAAGGAGGAGGTGGCAGTACTTCATTGAAACTTCATCTCAAAACAAAACACAGTGAATAGATAAAACCTATAAATGAAATCAAATTATTACATACTATTTGTGTTTATAATTTACTTCAATCTAATATCCGTAACCGAAACTATCCGAAACTAACGGATAATCCGAAATAATTTCATATCCGTAACCGAATCCGAAACCGATATAATTTTATTCCCATATCCGTATCCGTAACCGGATCCGAAATATCATATCCGGAACATCTCTAATATAAGATTCGCCCGGAGTATATCTGATGCACATTGAAATTTAAATTAACGTAATAGAATGACAAACAAATTGAATTGAATATTTATTGTTAAGGCTCATTGACTCATGGCTTAAACGACTACGAAAATAAACCGCCGCATTTTAAAACATAAGCAAATTTCTTTGACCTCCACGAATGAGAAATTAAAACAGGTTTTCATTAAATTTATCGGTTTGCTCCAATGTATGCAGTACTGCACGGGAAATTTAAGTAATAAAAAAAAAACTAGTTTTGAAGTATTGGTAGATGCGTTATGTCGAATGGGTTCAAAGTCTCGTCTTAAATTGGTTAATAACAGTCCGGTTCCTGTGTTGTACGGGACAGTTATCGAAGTGCCGCCGTCATCCTCCACATTACTCAATGAGACGGTACATACCTAATAACAATTACCCGGAACGTTCGCTGAATTAGACAGGAAACGTGCTGCTCATTAATATTATGTTCGAACAGCTACTGTCGACAGTAGGCGTAGGCTAACTGTAGCACCAATACAAGGAACAGAGGCGATACATCACTCATGGTAACGAAATATGTAGACATATATAATCTCTTAATCCCGCACTATGATAGTATATGTCTAGGAAAACGGATCAACTCTCAAATTAAAGATCAGCTTGTCAAACACAGCCCATATTGAGGGCCAATTAAAATCAAATAAAACAGATATAATAGATTTAATAGAAAATATTAATTTATGTAGATAATATTCATTTAACAGATTACTTAACAGCTTTTGAAAAGTAGGTGACGTTAATCGTCACATTGAGTTTGATATGAGCCCATCGTACTCGCCTTGACAAGTAAAATGAACTTGCTATAATTTGGGCGCCATACAAAACGTAATTTTAGTATATGACGGAGTGCTTGAAGTATCTGTTTGATCTTCACACATTGAATCCTTGTTTCTGAGAAGTAAGGATTATGCGCGGCGGAAAACATCGATGTCATGTATTTTACTTTGTTATTACCACCGCGTGGCCAGTATGAGTACCTGTACTGTAGTGTTAAATACTTAGCGCAGTACTCATAAAAATAATATGATTTGCCTTAGATGTTGCGAACGTTTAAGAAATTTACTAAATTTATATTTTTTAGTATCTTCATCATTAACAACTCATATATGTCCCACTGTTGGCCACGAACCTCCTCTACAACTAAGAGGGTGTAGGCCTTAGTCCAGTTCTATGATGTTTGAACCCGTGACCGCCGAGATTCTCGACCACAAGCTCACTCACAAGTGTCACAAGCTTTGATGTCATCGCTACTATTGTTACTTTTACACAGGTTACATATACATACATATTTATTTTTAGTATATATTAAAGCTAACTCGATTCGGCTTTATCGATAGGCGAAAATGCCTAGAGAAATAACATATTTAATTGGCGTCAATTAATGGAATTTAAATTAAATTAAAAGCTTCAAATAAATACACATAGGTAAGGCTGTGAAACAGAGCAGACTTTAAACAGATAGGTAGCCATACATTTTGCGCAACATTAACAAATGATTGAACAGGTGCTATGCGCCGTCAATTATACATTAATTTCGCTTTAGCACCTGTGCGTTAACTTTGAGTCAAACAAATTTTTGGTATCAAACTATTTCTCTTGCTTCTTTCAGTTAAATAATTAACAAACATACATGAACTCAATGCCTACTCCGAAAGGGTAAGCCATATTTGGCTAATTATGTTTATTCCGTGATGGTATTGGGAATTTTCTAATGGGGAAACCACACTTAGATCGCTTGGCACTTACTCGTCCTTGTGGCAAGGTACAAGGCGACCAGATAAAATGTCATAAAATATAACTTTATTTTGAACGTAATATTTTTCATATACATAGCATGTTTGTTTCATTATAGGCGCACGTATATGCTCTACAGCGGAGAGAGGTTAAGTCGTATTTATAAAATTAATTTTTGTGCATCTCTTTTACAATTAAAAAGCAGCTAACTAAACGTCATTCCTAACGGCTATCCCTATTGTGATACAGAGGTGAGTGGTATGTAACGACTAAAGTTACTTCAGAAATAATGAAGTCCTTTATTAGAATTGAACTAAACATTTCTGTGTCTGCTGTATGTTTCATAGAAATAACTGAGCTTTTTGTGTAATATAATTTGGCACATGAGGGAAAATGTCAGCAGTGCATTCCCCCTATAGTCCAGGGTCGATAATTTTTAAAACCAAAAAAAATCATAATAGGATGAAACCCATTAGAAAAGGAGGGAAATATGATAAAAATGAAAGGAAAAATAATTTACGGGCGATCTGAGGTTGGGAAGGGGATGGGGGTCAGGTTTTAAGGGTAAAAAACGGTTTTTCTCGATTTCCGGCAAAACTAAAAGTCCTATCGAAAAAAGTCAAATGGAAAAGTTGTAGATAATAAAAAGATTTAAAACTTTTGTATTTACACTTTTTTCACATAACCTCAAAATTTATGTGAAAAATTCAAAAAACTAAGTTTTTGGTTTTTTATTTTTATCTTTTACAAAAATTTTATTTTTTTAACGAAATTTTGTGAAAACTTACCTTTTTATGTCCCAAATACGCTGTAATTTATTTGATTAAAAATATTTATTTTTTCACCTTATTTTGAATTAATATCGAAAAAGCACCCTAATTTTCAATCGAAAATTCACCCGTCAAAATATCAGCTTTTTTCAAAAAGTTGGTATGGTTTCTGTTCGTTGAAATCTCTACTTTCCGATGGTGAAAAAAAATATATATGTTACTATGGTAAATCGTCTCAGAAAACGCAAAAATTAATTTCAATCTTTAGGTTATGTTAAGTTAAGCATACTATTTTTTAAAGAAAATATTACGATTTTTATGGTTGAGTTGATTGATACAGATAAAAATAGAGATAGTATTTACCTTCCTATGCAGATTCGAAAAGTTTTATTGTTTTTTTAAGTAAACTTGTCACAATTATCTTCAAGAAACTCAGCGTGCACGTGTATTTTTATAAACGATGTTGTTTACTTTACTGTATTTCGAATACTGGTTAGGCTAGCGGTTGTAACAGCTGCTACGAAATATATAGTATATAATAGTAGGTATGTATGTAGTAAGACCCAGACCGGCGGGTCTTAAAACTTTTCGAATCTGCATAGGAAGGTAAATACTATCTCTATTTTTATCTGTATCAATCAACTCAACCATAAAAATCGTAATATTTTCTTTAAAAAATAGTATGCTTAACTTAACATAACCTAAAGATTGAAATTAATTTTTGCGTTTTCTGAGAAGATTTACCATAGTAACATATATATTTTTTTTCACCATCGGAAAGTAGAGATTTCAACGAACAGAAACCATACCAACTTTTTGAAAAAAGCTGATATTTTGACGGGTGAATTTTCGATTGAAAATTAGGGTGTTTTTTCGATATTAATTCAAAATAAGGTGAAAAAATAAATATTTTTAATCAAATAAATTACAGCGTATTTGGGACATAAAAAGGTAAGTTTTCACAAAATTTCGTTAAAAAAATAAAATTTTTGTAAAAGATAAAAATAAAAAACCAATAACTTGGTTTTTTGGATTTTTCACATAAATTTTGAGGTTATGTGAAAAAAGTGTAAATACAAAAGTTTTAGATCTTTTTATTATCTACAACTTTTCCATTTGACTTTTTTCGATAGGACTTTTAGTTTTGCCGGAAATCGAGAAAAACCGTTTTTTACCCTTAAAACCTGACCCCCATCCCCTTCCCAACCTCAGATCGCCCGTAAATTATTTTTCCTTTCATTTTTATCATATTTACCTCCTTTTCTAATGGGTTTCATTCTATTATAATTTTTTTTCACTTTTCATTATTTTTAAAGGCTTCTACCCTGGTCTACTAAGCCAGACGACATTTTGGTGTGGTTGGAAAAAAATCAATAATTCTCGTACCGCAGTGCCTTGGTTGTAGTGAATGACGTCTTCGTTTTTGTGACGTACTACAAGATGCACGTGTTTAAAGTTCCTTAGGTCAGCTACAATACAAATTAATAGAGGTTTTACAAATGCTATGTGAAACGTGATTGCTTTTACCTTACCTCCGATGCAATTCTTAAGAATTTTGGTAAATAAGTAGGTTATAATAGGTTATTTTTATTCCAGAAATGTACTTATGAAGTTCTTGATATAAGTCAACACATAACCTGTATATATTTTGGTCAAGATATTTTGTTCGCTTTAAAAGTTTAAGTACATACTAATAACTTTTTCTTACAAGTTGTAACCATTTTGCAATTACTTTAGGTGATGCAATATTTATTTAGGTCCCAGGTTTATTCTGGGCTTGTTAATAGAATATTTTAAGAGATATATTAATTGTCAGTCACGGTTATGGTGGTATGATAATTGCAAAATGATATAAACAAAAACAGTGACATGTTAGTTGCTTTTAGCTAACATAATATTATGTTTAAAACTTTAGATTTTACAAAACTAAAATTTTATTAAATTTGAGATATAGTTTCAATCTTATAAATAGATATTCTTACTATAAATTGAGGATTAACATATAATAAGATAAGAAGAATAAGATGCAAAAAAATATTGCACAACAACGGTACGAGTGTAAATAGCGAGCATTCGGCAAGCAGTACGTGAAATGTAAACTCCTCACATAATAATTTTCTTGAAAAGCAAACAAAAAATGTCAGACAATGTTTACTTAGTGTATTTATTTTTTATTGAAATGTATAAATTCAGCTGTTACAAGAAAAATGACCAGTTTAAACCGGCAGAAACGTTGCAGGGAAGCTGCGTATGAGCACAGTACGATCCAAATAGAGAGCGAATATCATTGTGCAAGACTATTTATTATTTAAAATGCACAAGTTTATCCCGAATCACGGTATACTTCCCTTATCCCATAACAGGTTTTACAATGTATGCATAGCAGTCGTCATTCGGGCGGATGCAAATTACTGAATTAAACAAAAGAGAGTTGCTTCAAGGCGGTTTACTGTTACTGTTGGGGCTTTCCCATGAATACCGCAGTTTCATCTCAGATCTGCTTGTATGGCTCACTTTTATTTTAATTTTACATAAGACAAAACAAACAGTAGTATTACAGAAATACCAGAATTAAATAATAATTTAATGTGAAAAATGTAATATTTTCCTCACATAAGGAATGTAATATAAAATACCACATAATAATATAATTGTATTTCACCATTACATAAAACGTTTAGCACATGCTTATGATTTTTATATAGGTAATATAAAAAAGTACTGTATCTGTCCGAGATTTAGGCTACTAGAACCTCTCTTTTAGGTAAATATAGAAGTGTTATTGTAAAAGTTACATGAACAACAAACAGCATCAATTCAGTATGATTGTCAATACCATTCAATTCATTCATTAATGGTAAAGTAAGCTTGAAGCCCTTAGACCTTCGACACATTGTCATATGCAGAGTTGTCCCTTTGCCGTTGAAAATAACTAATTCTAATATAGAATTAAATAAACTTTAACATGTAATAACAAACTATTTGCCAAAACATTAAAATTTGTTCAGCCGGTTTTGGTGATCAACAAATACTTATGAATGGATTTCATACAGATATTTTTGGATCATATGATAACGATTTCTGATGATTTGACCATATGTGTATGATTTGTTTTGTTTTGATTGGTATACGTGATGAAATATTTGTCTGCAATTTATTAAAATTAACACGCAAGGACTGCTTCTGACGTTTCACAGCACGAGTGAGCAGATTGACATCAAAAGGTTCTGGTTAGAGTTTTGTTTAGGATAGAGATCTTGTGTTTTATATTTGTATCTCATATGGGGTAAGAGTTAAAAAAATATGAGAGGCGTTAATAAAAAATGTTCATACCAGATTACATATCGAGTCTCTAATGCTTAATAAAAAAAACGTTAAAATTAATAATCCGATTCTAGAAACAAATTATTCCACAAGCTGTCAAAACATATTGAGCAACAATGCCAGCGGATAACTAATAGTTTAATTCTCGTAAATGCATGTGGAATAAACCATAAAACGAGAAGGTTACAGTTTATAGAATGTTGCTACCGTTTTCTTTGTGTTCTGTTGTACAAATCTGGTTCGAATTCTCAAAGGCGCTTTAGGACCCCGAGGGATAAAATACCTGTTCAAGCTAGTCGGCGGGTAATGGGCGGGTTATTTATAGCCTACAATACGTTAGTATAAAATAAACAAAATTATAGGATAAAAACACGTCTGTGAGAGGGTAAATGCACCCAGGGGCAGGTAATATGAGCTTAGCTCTTTAAAAATAGAATAGAAAGACTAACGAGAAGGGAATTCGAGGTTTTGTTTTCAATTTTGGATTGCGCAATTTCTTTTCGTATTACTCTAGACTAGTCATGGATAAATCATGATTTTTACTGATGCTTCAATGTTAATTTGATGTTGAAATTTTAGGTATTATTATTATTGTGAGAGAAAGGTAAGAGCGCTATTTTTTGTACATACTTCAAGCTTTTTACAATAAACATTGGAATATAAATGTTTAATATCTTCTTTATTCATTCCCTTCGATTTATTGATTTTTATTACACAAGGTGTCTGACTATGCGTGGGTATTGTGCTATTGAATATTATTTCCCTTAATCACAGTTGACAGTTGTGTTGTTTTGCTTCGCGTCCAAGAATTAGATCAAATGGATCGGCGTGACCTTAATGTGTTATAAATGGTATTAAAATGTCTTTGTAAGACTCGTAATTGGAAGTGAATCAACAGTAATAGATAAATTGTGTAATTGCTTGTGGTATGGAGATAGAATATTAATGTCTTTTTATAAGTGTTTTCTATAGTATTGGCAAGTCTAAGTTATTTTTTTAGCTGGTTGGGAGGAAAATCGATTCCAAAAAAGCAAATAGAAGCTTTATGTATACAGAATCCAAATGCATCCCAAGGGTCAAAAGCATTGCCCAAAAAAGTTGGTTTTCTCGGGAGGCTAGTAATAGCCCAATCGAGCCATAATCTTATCTGATAATAGCAAATCGATCCATAAACTTCTCAATGATTATGATACGTTTATCCAGACAAATTTTGGAAAGTCAAAGTTTAATATGAGGGGAAGTCTTCACTAAGGTTAGGAGCCATATCTTTTAGTGATATTATGTTTTGAATTTGATCGCAAAAGAGCTAAGTATAAAAGAGTTATTTTATTATATTGATTTATATTAGTTGGTATTACAACCACAAGCTGGTTATATTAAAATTTTGCTCTACTTAGGAGGTTTAGTCGTTAAGTTAGGGAAAATTATAATTAATGCTACTTTGTGATCATGGCGAGTAATATAACCAAGCTTAATGCTGCGACGACTGCATAAATATTATTTACTTTAATTAGTTTTTATACCTATTACTGGTTTTGCATAATTTATTAAATCATTGATGGTATAGATTTATGTAACTGTAACACGTGTCAACAGTTAAACGATCTTAAGAAGCGTTTAAGAAAACATTGTATAAATCGTTCTTATGTCATTTATCAGTCATATACTTACGTAAACGTGTGTATATATAATAAGGCCCTTGCGTATCAAATTATTCATCACGTGTAGGCGGCTAGCAGGTGTTTAGGTTCACGGATAGGTCCGTGTGCTCTGTACGACCGATAGAGATTGATCATCAACTGGTGCATTATAAAATGCTGATCAGCACTCATTACAACTTACAAGGAAACTTAATAAGCAAACGCGGAAATCAGACGCCACGTGCCAGTCGCTTAGGGTTGCGCATAAAAAATAATTGTCTTATGAGTTACGGCAATAGTTATTACAATTAATACATTGCATTATCACTATTGGCTACGCATGTATTATAAAAAATACGACGGGGTTTAATAGAGTTTTGGTTTATAAAATTATGCTTCAACGACTAATTATTTCTTTTGTACTTATTATTATACTTTTTAAGTTCTACGCTAGAATATGGAAACTTAAAGTCCACGAAACTAATGGTAGCTTATCTTTGTTTTTCAAATAATCGTTACTTAAGGGTCAGGTGGATTAATAAAACGTATAAATAAATAAGTGCGGTGTGCGATCTAGGTGTTCGGGAGTTCGTTACCCGGGTCTTGACAGCTTGCTCATTTGGAGATAAAAGCGTGAGTAGGGGTATCGTTTGACATTAATCTACACTATAGTAAAACTTAACCACGACCTATATTTCAAGAGCAAACTACAAGGAAGAATGTGCCTGGGGTCAGAGGTCAGGGCGACCGATCGAATTTAAAGTTCACAAAAGCCTACGTTTTAAGTAATATGGCCGCTGCTAGCTGAACATATTACTTTGAAATTGTAATTGACATGGTTCCAGACTATGTTAATTCACAGATAACATGAATTAAGTTTCTCTACCCTGTATTTGTGTTGCACTTTTAATATGTAATAATACGTTATCATGCATCGAATTTGGCACCTAAACATGAGTTGTTCATTGATTTATGTTCGATAAATGTGTAATTATTGAGATAATGGTTAAAAAATCTAAATTGTATACTTTTATGTCTGTATAATACGTTAAATAACTTATTTTGCTATCCTGTGCTTTGAGACATTTCACATATCGGAACAAATAAATTATTGCTTGCAATAATAAGTGTCTATTTTAATAGCAGACATAATTATGATAGTCTGTTAAACCACATTCGAAAACTAGACTAGTTTTTATGACGGTAAGTCCCATTATCTAAGTTAATTACGAAAATATGTAGTACAATCAATTTTATCAACGCTCCAAATAAAGGTTATAGATTTTTTATTGTAAGGCTTATAAGGCTTGCAGTAAACTAAATAAATTGTAAATATATAAAAAGAAAACCTTGGCTAGTAACGGTAAATAATTACACTATCAGAAAAATCAAATGAAATGTGTCTCAATATGTTGGCAAGCATCCAAAGAAGCGAGAGTTCGTCGCCGTCATTCTTAGTTTCAACGTGTCAATTTGCTTTTAAACATTAAAGAAACCACAAAGTGTATTTTCATTTGCTCACATTAATTGATATAGTTATCAAGACAGATAGTAAACGCCACATTCGTCAATAATTAATTTTATCTGAAACGGTTTCTTCAAAACCGGTTTCATTTTACTACGTTATCAGTTACAAATTATTGAATTAGAAAGTTTTAATGATAGTTGATTGTTGTACTTACATCCGATTCATAAACATAAATAGCAACGTCAAAGCTGTCCTTATTTTTTGTAATTATTATAATTTAGCATAACAAACAAACATTGATATGTATTAGGAAGTTCATTTAAAATTATTACGGAAATTATAGGAAATTCCATATCATATTCTTTTCGCATAATTAATGATCGACTACGAGACTTTCTTCTTATCTGGATATCAAAAGAGTTCTTTATATACGGAAAACTTAAGATATGAGTACAAGTAAAATAAAAGATTATTAGATGCTACAACCATGCAATGCGTTATTTTTGAATCTCAATTAATTTTTTTTAATGTTTAGGCCGGTCATAAAGACAGACTTATAGTAGGGAGCTTTTAAATCGAATATTAGATGAATATTCCATTGTATCTCCTTGGATTTATTGTTCGCTTATATTCCCGAAAGGAGCGCAAAATATCTTTTGTCCTACGTACTTTTTACCGCAGTCTCATTGAAAATCCGTTAGTTTAACATTTCCAAATATAACTGATTCTGTTAATGGTTATAAAATGTATAAATTATTGTTCGATTATTATGATTATTAAACACATATTTCAACACAGAAGTGTCATATGGAAATAATGTTAACGATACACATACACATGCACGAGTTCCACAGGTGTTAATTTGCACTTCTGTGGGTATCGGCCGTGGCCGCCTGCAGTTGATTCTTCGTTGTGTAAACTCCACTTGGTATTAAAGATGTTGCGACTATTTCATTGTCTCGGATATTATGTTGCCACTGCGAGAATCCCTTTGTTCATTATACTTAAAGATATTTAACTGAATATTATAAAGTTTTTATTCCATCGTTGTGGTATACGAGTGTGCTGGGAACTGATTTTATAGACGTGTCGCGATTGTTACAAGTCGCAGAAGTACATTAGTACTGTACTTTGGCACACAACCTTGGGGAACTAAAGGTCAGCATTTGTAAATGGGTTTTATGTATTTTTATGCTATGGAACGTAACTTTGGCTAGCAATTTTATTATACATTTTTTTTCTTTAAGAAAATGCAATGAGAATACGTCGAATAAAATTATAAGTATGTACTTACTTTTCGAGACGATCGCCAAGTTTGTCGGAGAGATGGTTGTCCTTGGGTTTAGTGAGATCGGAGTCGTAGAGGTCCCGTTTGTAGCCTCGCCAGAAAGTCGGTATCATCCACGTAAACCATGTCTTGGATAGGAAATGCGCTCTCTTGTAATTGTTTGTTTTCTTTTCACGATTTTTCGGTGGCACTTTTTGAAAATCGCTTGAGTCTACGTTGCCACTGACCATTTTGAATATTTTTTTCTGTTCAATTTAAAGTAAAAAAAAGGATAACGATGGAAGTTAACGCGCGCGTTTTTTAATTCACGCAAGATTATTGGGGTGAAGTAATCGTCATTTTTGTCCTGAGTTCAGTACACGCGGTAGTGGCGCAAGGGCCGGGATGCGCATGCGCAAAGCGCTTGTTTGATAATGACACGAAGCGAGCGCTAGCCTCTATACTACTGATGGGCGCGCGCGCTGCTTGCAGGCTTATATAAAGCTGATGAGAGCCGGGTTGCATTGACAGTGAGCAGTGAGCTCCGGCGCGCCGCCCCATCTCCGACTCCTCACCGCCGCCGCGCCACACGCCGCTGACGCCACCGACGTCAAGCTCGCTATCTACATATTCTATGAATTACGATTTCACTAAGAAATACACATCTAGTCCATGAACACGGTCATTTGAGAGGAATATAAATATTGGTTTAGAATTTATTTTTTCCTCTTAGGAATCTTTGCGTTTACGGAGAATATCCGTAAATATTCATTGATTTGCTGAACTTTGCCTTCAAAGTTGTGTTCTGTTGTGTAATATAAAATTATTTTATTATCGTATACTGATTAATATAAATACTAAATTGGTCGTTGGACTTGCTAATCTTAGTACCGTTATTTAGGTTTTATGAGATAAGTCCTGTAATTATTATGTAACAGGATTTTTACTGAGCGTTAGGAATTTTTTATTGCTTTTAAATGCCCCTTTACGACTTCGCGCTGGTCGAATATAACAGGTGCCTATAAAGCTATAGGGATACGAATACCTTCTACTTTCTTTCTATCAAAACAGCGTTTGGCTTGCTGAGTACCCGCGATCTGAAAAGACCACATACATTGCCGCCCATATCTAGATTATATTAATATTAGTATATCCGATCATAAGCAGATACGAAATAGGGCTCAAACGTTAAAAAATTAAAATATATTTCGATATTAAGGTTGACACGATCTTATTGTTGAGTATAACTATAAACGTCAAAGAAAAGTATTGTATGGAAGACCGCAACTATTATAAAAAAAAATATAATAGAATAAAGTTTACAGTGTATCCCGTGACAGCTATGAAACGTTTGATATGTGAATTGTGAAATTAAATGTTGCTATTGAGGAGACTCCCACACATTCAAAATGGATATTAAAATGGAAAATAATAAAATGATATGAGAAACTTTGACACAGTTTTTTAAATAATATTTTTTATTATACTTATATATATTATACTTTTACATGCATTGTCTGAATTGCGAAATATTAACGATGCAGAAGCTATCAATTAAAACCTGAAATGAAGATACTTAATGTTACAATTGTGCCAGTTAAATAATTAATTAGAACAACAACTAACTGCACAATAGTATACAATACTATTAAACTACCAACAAAATTGTAACATAGGTCGAGGGAGTTGTTAATGTAAACAAATTATGTAAAACAGCATAACTTTTTAGTTACGTTATGGTGGCTTACCCTTTGTCGCCTTACTTGGAGTCTCACTGAGAAAATAGTGTGATTGCGTGTTTGTTAAAGGATTTTGAAATTTTGAAGATTTTGAAACAACATTGTCATTTATTAACCTTATCATGAAGGCCTTGAATTAGTTTTTAATTTTTAATTGTTTCTTACATTGCTTTGTTTATCTGTTGGTCTTTCAATAAATAAAACATTACTTATATAATCCTATTAAAAAAATCCAAGTGAAAAAGAAGATGGTTTGAGTAAATGAGAATATTGTTTTTACTAAAGTTTTGTTCAATTCATGAGTATCTCTATCTTGTCTGCAATGTATTTTATAGACGAGCGAATAATATTCTTCGGCAAACGTCTAGATGTATCGTGCGTAGTTGAGATGATGACCGCTGATAGTAAGCGTAATATCCTTGAGTAGACGATTGCAAAAGTAGTCATTATGTCAATTCTGTAATAGGTACTTGACACGGACATTATAGAAACCTGAGTATCAAAACATTAACGATGAATATCAATAGGGGTCCAACAATAGGGTATTGTTAATATTTTTAACAACTATTTCAATCTTTTTTCCTCTGAACGTACAGAATGTGCATTTTTACGCAAAGCATACAAATATTTTTATGTTTTCTTTTTATCTTAACGAGTGAAAATTATTGCATAATAATGGTAATTATTCACGGCTCCTTGCATTTACTTGTAGTTTCTTTACCGACTATTTAAGATATCTGAGTGTGAAGTTGTTGTTTGTGATACTTAAATGCCTATTTTTAAAGTATATTTTCAGGGAACTATGACATATGGTACAATTTTTATAGACACGTTAAAGTACATTGCCTCTGGCTGGAGAAAAAAGCAAAACAGTTCCAATATAATATCGACTGGTAAATAATAGTGGCGACTATCCCTTTCCTGTTAACACTGTTAACCTATCCGGCAGTAACCGGAAAAATACACGCTGCTGAAACGCCAATGTCGTGTCTTTTGTAGTTGAATGGACATCGTTAGAAATATGACTATACACGGAGATACTAATGTCCTACAACCAGAAAATAATTATTCTGTGAAACATTGCTAGTACCCCGGTCCTGTCGGCCCATTCTTGCCAGTTCTTCTTCTCAGCTAAAGTTCATTATTGCGTGGCTCTATCATTTTTAATAACTCAATAAAATAAACATTATTGTAAGACTAAAACCTCTAGTGTAAGGAGCACTATTTTTTAAACTTGTACAAAGCAATACCCTAATTCAATATTAATATTGTCATTCGAACTATAATTTTGTCTTGAGGTTATGTTCTGTATGATACAATAAATTTCATTCGTAATGGTATGATTTAGTTGGTGGATGCGAAAAGTGAATCCGCGATGTTCCGGTGTAATATGATCAATGTACTCAAGTGTTATTGTTGTCTGCAGTGGGGTCATCAGTCTGTTCGGTCACAATACGAACCGTACAATATACGAGTACTTCTATTGACACGAAGCGCGTGATTGCCGCGCAATAACTCTACTCTTGACCATCAATACTCTGTTAATAATTCCTACATATTAAATGTCATTAAATAATTTAAATAATCTGAAAAGTAATGTAAATTTGACCCATGACTTTTTTTGTTTCCGTTTATTATCAATAACATTTTTTTTTATTATCACACTATATTTAATTATGATATGAAATAAATTAATTAAAAAATGACTTAAAATCCATATTACAATTTTCACGAAAATACCTTCATAACCATACACTTGTCTAGTTAGGCGAGGTGTGTATAGTTTATATAAATATGTATCTCAATGTGAGCTCGAGGCCTCCAAAATTTGTTTTGTCTGAACAAGTGTCCTCTTTTACGAACGCTTCATGAGGTACAACACGTACATATGATACATTCGACATAGGAAAAATACCAAGACCCAGCTGGCAGCTCGTACTATTTTGTAATAACGGATCTCATAGATCAATTCTGCCCTCGATTGTGAAGCTAATCCAATCAGCAGTGTTTGACGACAACATGACACATTACTTGTAGTACGGTCTACTTCCTTTGTGAGGTAGTAACTTCATAACCGTTACATAACATAAAAAACTGAACGAGAAATCGGGATTTTTGTGTATTCTCTTTTTACTTAATAATGAATTTCGGACTTTTGGAGCAAGTATAAAGAATTTTCTTGCAAGAAAAACTCTGTGAATATTATTTGGATTTTAATTTTTGTAAATTATGTTTTTGTATCTTATTTAAGTAACTGTATTCCGGAATGGGACGGCAGAAGTACATATATGCATCCTTATTTCGACAATTGTGTTACGTTATCCGCGTAATAGAGGGCGACCCATTTAACGTTTTTTGGGCACGATTCCACGATTCGGCAAGTCGGGGACTTAGCGCTGCTGCTTAGAATTTCCTAGTCAAATATTCTTATAATTTTTTTTCTGACCGCGGATTCGAACCCAGGACCTTTAGGTCGCGCATAACATACTTGTACTGCGATAGCAAAAGCCAGTTGCGTAATATAAGTAAATGCATGAAACGTAAACCACAAGCCACTTTAATTATTGTTTCTAAGACGTACATATATTCTTTGAAACAATATGGTTAAATGAAGTGCATTCAGAATCTTCTATCATCAAGTCACGAACCGAATAGATAAGCATTGTAATGGACTAGAAAAAAAAATAATTTCAAACCAGATTATATTTGTAGGCATTATAGGAAATATAAAACTAGTTACTAGTTAAAAAAAAATAGCATAAAAATGACGATTCAAAAGTGCTTGTAAAACTTTATTTGAATAAAGGAGATTTGACTTTGACTAATGTGAAAAATATGAATAGCCAAAAAAAAAAACGGTTTAAAGTTTTTTCTAATTAGCCTAATAAGAAAAATTAAAAACTAGATACAATTACCCTCCATGCTAGTATGAACTATGAAGTATCAGTCAAAAATGCGCCTATCTAAAAAGTGACCAAAAATATATAATAAGATTTTCCATAATAAAGTTAATAAATAGTTCTATTTAATAAATACAATATGATTCGTCCTGCAAGCAAATTAAAATCCGTGTAATCAACAGCCGATGCACGGATTTTGCAATTTTCTAAAAAACACATTATTGGGGTTTTCAACGCGTCAATAGAATTTTCCATATTTTTTCGCTATTTATATAAGAATAAGAAGAAACTTCAACGTGAAGCTTATGTAAAGAAGTACATATCATATTATTGATAAAGGATCAAACTGTCGCGCACTCTTACTTATCTCTCCTGCCGCTGAGGAGCGCACGCAAACTGGACATCAAACATGAGTGACAACACAACATAGGTTTGTAAGTTTCATGGTGCTTCGTATTAGAAATTGTACGGGATATTAGGAAAGTATTCCACAATAAGTACTTTTCATTTACTATTAAGTGTATAAATGAATAGAAACCGGTTATTTATACGGCGGTAACGACATAGTTTTCTTATCATACTTTATTCAACTAATTGATTTAAATCGTGCTTTTGAGTAAACATTTATTTTAAATAAAAATAGTGTTTTACAGGTAAAAATACACGATGCTGTTCATATGAAAAATAACATATTTCCTTTAAAATTCACGTATTCACAATGCGTTTCAGAGGATAACAGTGATGTTTAGCCGTGCCGTGTGGCAAAGCCATTCTAAAATATAGCTTTATTTGAAACTCGATGTTGTTGGTTTTGTTTGTAAGGTACAAAAGCTTATCATTATTTTTTGTCTTCGTTCTTTTCTCATTTATAATTAACTATTTATTATGTATGTTTTACGTCTAGTAATTATAAGCAAACCATTTTCGGCATGTGCACAAGGACCTTTAATGCATACTAAACATTTATTTTTATCTTTTTTGTAATGCTTCATATCCGCATTCAATGAGTACTTAATAAGATCGGTTTTAAGCTTTAGGTGACGTCACTCATGTACTATACATTACCTGCAGACCAGTTCGAAACATTAAACAAAGTCATTTATTAAGAAAGGAAGCGTTGTTAAAGCCTTTGGAGTACACAGAGTAAGCTTAAGTATAAGTATTCTTAAGCTCCTAAAACCCTGCGTAAATCACATAAGAGTTTCTTGTTATTGATTGTCTTAATAAAGTATTTTATACAATACATTAATTTATAATAGTAGCGAAATCATAAGACAAGTGACTAAATCACAAGTCAGTAGTTGACACAGACAGAATAGAAATAATCAATTACTTGGTACTAAAACTTGGTATTTGTGTGAAGTGTTTGGTCGCTCCGGGTGCACGTAGGTCTGGTTTAGTAAATAATCGCAAGTAATCTATCAGCGGAATGTGTTGTGGTCGTAGTAAAGGTTGTCACAGGCGCCAGACGAAGCGGTCGTGTTGACACGGAGTTCTCGCTAAAAATAGAATCATGGGGCTAATACTGGCTATACTTGGAAGATTCAAACCGCTAGCGATGGGAACCGGATGATGGCGCCGCTGCCGACCGCGGCGCCCCAACGGCCTGTATCCATACCATTCTTTTGTTTTTACTCTCCACGCGTTATGCGTGTTATGCATGTTATATTACAACAAAATTGCACAAGAATTTATGCAATGCTGATGTAATAAAGTATATTATTCTGTTTGTTTTAAAATCATTATTTACTTTGTTACATAGTGGGATTAAAGGATTGTGTGCATTCGGGATTGATAAAACAAGTTATTAAAAATTATTCAATTAAATTATAGAACCGTCCATGTGTTAATATAATCTTTCATGAAACTGACCAAAATAAAGAGGCATAAATTCAAAAGAAATTGTATTCCTTTCAAATATTTTTTTATGAAGCTAAAGAATGAACTCGTAAACTGTAAATGTTTTCTTCAAATTTATGTTATAAAAATAAAAGAACAAAAAGATAATTCTATTAAGTCTTTTCTTTAGGTTGTTTTGTTTTAAAAATATTATAACACTGACAGAACGACTGGCAGACAGAACGATAAGTCAGAAAAATGAAAGCAAAATTAAAAATGTGGTTACTTGTATAACAAATTATTTTGAGGATCCGAATTATATTACGGACGGTTGAATTTGAATAAATCGCTGAAAATTAGAAGATTCCAACTTCGTGACTTACAGATGCCACTGTAGGCTGACGAGCGCTCAAATGATAATAAATAAAGTTTTACCATGGAAAGCCAGGTTTGTAATCAAAAATTACCTTGCGAGTATTGGAATTTATTTAAAAACTACTATAATTTCTAGACGCGCGATGAAAAGAATAACAACGAAGCAAATTCAAGATGTGTTAATAAATCCACGTCACTGGGTACTCTTTTGGCGTGGAACATATCAAAAGCATTAGAGAAGAACCCGCACATTGATCTAAAGGTACAGTGATGGCATGTGGGTAATAATTGGTGTTTTGATAAGACTGTCATGCTGATTTATGAATATGTTTGATTGATGATACTATAGAGTGCAATAAAGGCGGCGCAGGTTCGAATGGAGCGCGATGTGAACGTGGTAATATCCCAGCGGCCTGAGGAGCGGCACGTCGAGTGCGCCCTGCTCGCATGGCAACAACTCGGCCACAGCGACGCTGATAGCCTATACAAGTACACGTTTTAAATCACTAATGTTTTTATTTTCCTCACCTCAATGTGCAATGCAAATAATGTAGCCGACTAACCAGTAGCGAGCTACTCTCACACCCATTGGGCCGGCGAAATGGATTATTTACATGTTTGCAGATTGTGAGTGTGAAGTCTTTGCAAATGCCATTATTAGAGAATTGTCGCTTTTGTACTGTCTAGTAATAATTTAGGTAAATAATTTAAAATGTTGTTAAAGCATTTTTAAGGGTTCTTTTAAGTTCGTGAGATTTAATTCTTTCTAGTGGTTATCCCTATAAAGAAATAATTTGAATATATTTATGATATTAGTAGGGACAAAGTGATGCCGGATGTTATTGATTCGCTTGTTGAAGCTTAATCATTTCAAACATTATCTAGCATTACTAATGTATTGTATTAAGGAACTAATGTATTAATTGAGGAACCTCACATATATCCACGAAGCCGTCAATTACAAATGGAAATAGACCTCAAAATAGATGCGGGTCCAGGGCTCAAACGGTCTCATTTATTCCAATGTCGCCTTATTACAAAGGATATCTAATTGCGGATAGCTATCGGCAATGTTTGCATATTGGGAATAAATTAATTTCCTCATGAGTATATCTTAATTGTGATTAAAGATAACTGTGTGTGGTCGTGAGGTCAAATGCTTCTTCGTAAACGGAAATTTTCTGGGATTTGGGAGAAAAATCTCGGCAATAATGCGCTTTAGAATATGGCTGTTAATTATATACATGAGTTAGTCATAGCTGACGGAATCTGGCAAACGTCGAGCTGATACAAGCGAAGAGTAATATAATAACATACATATAATATACACGAAGAAGTCATAAAAATATTTGCATTTTCTTAGTTCTTTATATTATTTTGACTTTTTTAATAATTTTAAAGTTATCCTTTTAGTAATTATGATTATTACAATAACTCTTAAAATAAACCAAACATCACTTGTCGATGTAATCTTCTTACAATCCTCTCTACATATCTGAGTATACAGCGCACACAGTACTTTACGTGGTGAAAATATATAAGAAAAAGTGTGTATACCTGTCACCAGATCCTAAATTAAATTATTATCATTCTAGATTTTATGAAAACAAAAAACAAGAACTGGCACGCAAAGCTACTATCACAGCAAATAAAACTGATGTATCTGTTAAGACGACCGACGAAAAACCTAACATAAAAACTTTGTATAACAATATTGAGCCAACGCAATCGAAAGGTTCTGATTCGGCAAGTTTGATATCATATTCCGTGGGTCCTGTGGTCAAGTTGCCTGCTCAAACCAAGATCATAATGAGAATGGAAAACACGGGGAGCGTGCGTCAAACGTGTAAAAAACCAAGAGCGGACGAAAAGAACATTATGAACAAAATAGACGCGGTGACTATTTTCAACTAAGTATATTTCTGTTTAGTTAATTATGATAGTCATTAAAGTATTTTTTCGTGCTTAATTTTATTTTTAGAATTAATTTTAAGGTTCCGCGGTATGTTTTTTTTTTATTTTTATACTTTTATTAAAGAGATTTATGAGTTCCCGATGTCATTTTATAGTCGCATTAGTATTTGATTACTATTTAAATCTTTGACTTATACCATGTATGATGTACTCATATGAGTATACACTCATAGGAGTTCTCAAAACATTTTAGGTATTTTTTTCTGAATGATGATGAGTCAAATTCAGCTATTCGGTATTGTCTCGAAATATAACATAGATTGATACGTTGAATAAGAATATCACAAAATTTTATACAAAAATTTGGAGGTTTTACTGTGTCCGCCCAATGGAGCAGAAACTAGAGCACTTGCAAAGCCGTGTTATTAACATCATGAAATCCATTCGGCATTTTCAATTTTTATTTAGATTATATATCCTTTTATCCATTTAAGATGCACTGGATACGTTTTTTTATTTTCGTTGTGGTTTGTAAAGAGTTTAAAAAATAAAATACCTAGTAACCTTAATTTTTAGTACAAGCATATTATTTATGTTTAAACATTTTCGTGATACTTTTTTAAATGAAGCATTCTTTCCGACTGCAGGCGTGTTGTTTAGATTCTGCTTGTATTGAGCGTTTGAGTACATTGGACGCTACTACGAGCGAGCTGCGGTTGCGGGCGAGCAAGCTGGCCAAGCGCGAAGCTGAGAGGGCCGAGCTACTGGAGCGAGCTGAGGCAGCTTGGGGGAACCTAGAGCTGGGATACCACAGGCGCTTGATCCTCTCCGAAGAAAAAGAAGATGATATAAGTAAACAGGTATTTATGTCTTTATTTCATTAGTTGTCAAGTAAGCTGCGTGACGAATATGTTGATGTGCGTATAAATATAAACAACGCATTAGCGCAACGACGCTCATGATTCATTTGTTAGATGTACGAATTTGTCCTTTATGACTCTGTATTAAAATATTAAATCGTTCAATTTAGCTTGATTTCGTGTTTATAGTGCCTTCAGTTATGACGTGGTTATTTTTAACTTCATATCATTATAGAAAAAGTACTGATAGCCTCGAGGCTTAGGCACGTCGCGCTGTCGAGTAGTAGAGATTGCGGGATCAAAAACCCAAGCACACACCGCTCGCTGCCTTTTCGAAGTTATGACTGTATTTACAATGAATTAACAGGTATAATAATTAATTCTTTTATGTTTAAAGTGTAAATCTTAAAATATAGTTGGGAAATGTATTAGAAAATGGGCTGGGGTAATGAAAGAAAAGGCAGAGTTTATTTCATAGTCCTAACGAAATGGCGTAAGCAGAGATTTTCTCACATACCTACATGCAATTATGGAATGATTATTTAAAAAAATTAATAGTAGCATTGACAAATTCGAATAAAGATGTAATAATTTTCATAACACATATGTCATTAGCGCCTTCTGGTAAGTGTAGAGCATTGAATTTAACAGCGCAAAGATGCCGGCTGCTTAATACTAGGAGGGCTTACCAAACGAAACCTGTATCATGGGTCAATTGGTGCTTAGCACTTACTAGTACATAGGTAGGTAATTAGTGTTACAGAATGTAATTATTTCAAGTCAGCTTTCTGTGATTGTCATTGTGTCACCTTATCGAGAAAAAGTCGTACAAATAGGTGACGAAATAGTGCTACATATTTCATAAAAAAACAATATGTGATTTGTTTGCGCTATAAACATTTTCCTTACAGATTCAGAAGTTAATGAAAGAAAAAATAGCTACAATTAGTAGATCTCGAGGTAAAATTGCCTCATAAAACGATATTTGTTTTGTTTACTATGTTAACGTTTTCCTTACAGGTTCAGAATTTAATGAAAGAAGAAAAAAAAACTACAATTAGTGGATCACGAAAGAGCATATGAATATTTATGGTGTTGTAAACATTGTCCTTACAGATTCAGAAGTTAATGGAAGATAGAAATAGCTACAAGAATTTGTGCACTACACTCGTACAGCAGCTCAAGGAGCGAGGTGAGGTGGCGGAGAAAGCCCGGGAGAAACTCACGGAGGTGGAGAAAATAGTGTACGACCGCGCCTGTGTGAGGCTTCGCCTGAGCGAGCAGGTCGCGCGAGAGGAGTCCGCGCTGGCTGAACAACACTGCAGGGCAGCGCAAGTAGACAGGGACTTGCAAGTTAGTTATCCTACTTACTAAATTTCCCTGTGTATCGTTCTGCACATTCTACCTTTTGGGGCCAAGCTCATCTGGGCGAAATTTTATAAATATCAGCGTGTGTATAGGACATAAGGATCCAAGGACTCATATGTGTATTCTGATAGTTAAATTCATCCGAATTGGTCAATTGATTTGGGCGTTAAAGGTTAAAGGTAACTATTTTAACAATTACAATGTAGTATAGAGTAAAGCTTTTTATGATAACTTCATAGCTATTTTCCGCATACAATCACCGCTTTCGTGTTTGTACATACAATTGACCTATTTATTACCATGAATGCAATGCTCAAGTTTTTCGCGGCTTTAAAAAAACTACATTGAAACGACAGATGAATTATCAATCGATGACGATTGAATAATAAGGTCAATGAATGGTATT
This sequence comes from Cephonodes hylas, assembly GCA_030295005.1. Lineage (NCBI taxonomy): Eukaryota > Metazoa > Arthropoda > Insecta > Lepidoptera > Sphingidae > Cephonodes > Cephonodes hylas. The sequence continues at coordinate 7,643,317 of AP025363.1, read as the reverse complement.
GAGTGAGAACAATAGTATAGAGTTATTTATAGACGTAAGCTCCGCAAAAACCGTATTTTTAATTGTACAGTTCAAAGAAGAGGAAGCTCGTCGAAAACTGCGCAACTTTGAGAACGAAATGGAATCTACGCGAGCACTCACGCACGACGCCGAGCGTGCGATGCGCGCCGAACTAGGCGCTATCAAGGAACAAGTCGCGCATGTCTCTAAACAATTGTTGGATGAAGATGCAGACACCGCACAAATAAGAAAAGAGGTATTGTCATTGATATTTGTAAATATATTAATTTGTAAATAACATTACATTTTTGAATGTGTAGAGCTAAAAAGAAAGTAAGTTATATTGAAAACAACATAAGTGGGTATTTGTAGCTGACTTATCATTGAGTTGAAAGGTTTCTAAGCATCTCATTCTATATAAATAGAAGATACGTCAGTAAAACAATTTCGATGAAATATTATTTTTAATGGTAGAAGAGGCCCGTGCCCAGCCTCTGGACGTATTTATATGGGCTGATGATGATGATGACGACGATTATTTTCAATTCTGAAATGAAAATGTTATGTCTAAGTCGCTCTTTAATTTAAAACTACAGTGTATCTTGTGTATCAATAAACATATTCGCTTATTGTTAATCACTACAATGTTAATTGAGACCTTAATATGTTTCGTAATTAAGTTGTCACGTGTAGGAATTACCTATTAGGAAATCCATTACTTGGTTTTTGATGACTAAATCTAGAGTAAATATCAGTTTCCCAACAATGACGTCGATCTATTCGTCATGATTTGATAAATTTATAATAAACTGTGACGCATTTATTATCTTGAGTAGAAACTCTTAACAAAAGCGTAGTCTTTTAATGTCATCTAAAATTAGATGTTACAATTAAATGGGTTCTAACTAACGACGGGGAGAACCCCGAAACCAATAGTTGAAGTAGTATACGGATAAAACATGTGTAAATTAAATATTTATTTTGATTCAATATAGGTACTATAGGAGTAATGATTAAACGTTTTATAGAAAACTAGGATTAACAATATTTTAGTTACATTGTGAATTGGTTATTTTCTTTTATCAATGATGCTTGTCTTAAACATGCTTCGGCTTTCAACCCAAGAACTTACGGATTGCATTCACTTTTAAAAGTGGTTTACTGTCCAACACGAAGTGTTGTATTGTATTTGTTAGTATTTCAAGTATTAAGTCCTTTCCCACACATTTGTTATTTTTTATGGAGAATTAAAAATAAAGAAAGAATTTCTTGTTCTGTATGGTTAGTACCTACTTAGTAGGCACTAAGTTATTCGTATAATCCAATCATTCGAGGATTCTAATTTATGAATACGGGTATTATTTATAGTTATTTTAAGGAGAGCTACAAGAAGAAATTATATTTAATCGGGACTATACAGCCCCGCAGAGGATGTATAGAATCATTGCCATCACTTTTCATTCAGTGAGCTATGGTCTAGTGCCAATAATACCTAATGCATGAGAGTACAGTGATTCTACAGGTGTAGGGGCTTATACTGCTACAGGCTCTGAACTAAAATCTTTCATAATGTTGATTGCAAACAGCCCCTTTAGTCTCAGCAAAAAAAAAAAATCATTGACTATCATGTCCTTACCGATAAAACGAACACCCACAACTGTAAAGAGACTTTACGTCCTTAGGCGTTCTATATCACATACGAGTACGTACTATAATGGTGAGTGCTCTGATGAACTTTGGTTTAACACCAGCCATTAAATGTGCATTAAGCAGTACTAAAAATTTAAGTTCCGTCCCTGCCATTTGAATGAATGGCGTTCTTTAGTAAATCTTTGTGAAAACGCGTTCCCCCGGAAGTATTTTCAAACGGATCTCTTTGAAAAATGCGTACATTTTCCTTTATGGCCAACAACGCCCGACAATTTTGCTGATGTAGGCTTTAACATCATATGGGTCACTCGCTCGTTTGTTCCGTAATATACATACGTATGTAAAAACAAAAAATTTCATTGTGTGATAGTTAGTGGTGGTAAGAAAATTGAATTAAAATATCGTTAAGGACTCCATTATCTCGGCGAGCGGAGAAAAACAGAAAATGTATTAAATTGAAGTATATTTTATTAACTACCAGTATTTATTTATATGCAAATTTATTGGGTAATACGAGTATAGTGCGTAATGAGATTTGAACAGGTGAGGTGAAGAACGCATAATAGTATTTAATATCTATCAAGCCTACAAGGTTGCTATTGTATAAAGCAGGGATGTTATGGAGCTCCGTAACCGTAACCGAAACAATCGGATATCCGAAATAAAAAAATATCCGTAACTGTATCCGTATCCGATTTAAAATTTCGGATAGTTCCGGATAGGGGCGGAGTCTAAATAACACGACACGTTTCGACAGGTTTTTGTTTCACCGCTCGCGCGTCACGTGAATCTTGCAGTTTGTTTGTTATTTCTTGTCATAAACAACATATCTAGTAAGTGTTTTATTTTAAAGTTTATACTTAGCTTAAAATTAGCCTTAAGTCTTGTGATATTATGCGATCAAAGTCAAGATTCATTTGGACATTTTTTTAATCAAATAAATGCAGAATAAGCAAAATGTAAATAATGCGATAGAAACTTTTCTCGGAAAGGAGGAGGTGGCACTACTTCATTGAAACTTCATCTCAAAACAAAACACCTGATGAATAGATAAAACCTATAAATAAAACCAAATTATTACATACTATTTGTGTTTATACAGGGTGTATTTAGACCGTGATCGAAAACTGAGGCAGGTAATAGTGAGGGCGATCACAAACCCAGTGGCGATATTAAAAATCCCGACAAAAAATTAAAATTTTGGCGTTTTCCATACAACCATCGGTGTTAAAAGTATGTGGTTTGTATGGAAAACCTCAAAAATTTTATTTTTTGTCGGGATTTTTAATATCGCCACTGGGTTTGTGATCGCCCTCACTATTACCTGCCTCAGTTTTCGATCACGGTCTAAATACACCCTGTATAACTCAGCCTATCGCCGTCCACTGCTGAACTTAGGCCTCCCAAAGATAGCGCCAACCATCCCGGTTTTGAGCAGCTCTCATCCATCCGTTACCCGCCACCTTTCTCAAGTCGTTGGTCCATCGTGCTACAGGACGTCCCACGCTACGTCTGCCTAAGAGCGGTCTCCACTCCAATACTTGTCTGCTCCACCGGCCGTCCGAACGTCGGCAGACATGGCCAGCCCACTTCCACTTTAGCGTGCTTATCTTGTGGGCAATGTCGGTGACTCCGGTTCTCTGGCGGATGACTTCATTGCGAATTCTATCCACCAGAGAAACTCCAAGCATTGCCCGCTCCACAGCACGCTGGGCGACCTTGAATTTGTGGACCAGACCTTTGGTGAGTGTCCACGTTTCGACTCCGTATGTCATTACGGGTAGGACGCACTGATTGAAGACTTTCGTCTTCAGGCACTGAGGGATCGACGACTTGAAAATATGATGCAGCTTCCCGAATGCCGCCCAGCTTAGACGTATTCTTCAGTCTGCCTCCTGCTCGAAGTTGTGCCTGCCCAGTTGAATTGTTTGGCCAAGGTAGATGTATTCTTGGACAACTTCGAGAGTGGCATACCCTACGACAACCGGCCTCGGGAGTACATGACGATTGTACATGATCTTTGTTTTGTCCATGTTCATCCCGAGTCCTATTTGTCTTGAAGATCGGTCTAGGCTGTTAAGCATTTCCTCCAAGTCCTGCAAAGACTCCGCCATGACGACGATGTCATCCGCGAATCGCAGATGAGAGATGCACTGGCCGTTAATGCTGATGCCCCATCCTTTCCAGTCGAGTGTCTTAAAAGCGTCCTCTAATGCGTTAGTTAACAATTTCGGAGAAATGACGTCTCCCTGTCTTACCCCTCGCCGCAATTGGATTGGCTTAGTACTATGTTCTTGTACTTGGACGGCCATCGTAGTGGCTTCGTATAGGCTTCTCATCACCTGGATGTAGCGGTAGTCAATCTGGCATCTCTGCATGGACTCCAGAACAGCCCAGGTCTCGACGGAGTCAAAAGCTTTCTTGTAGTCCACATACGCGAGGCATAAGGGATGGTTAAACTCCTCAGTCTTCTCTATTATTTGCCTTAGTGTGTGTATGTGGTCTACGTTGCTAAAGCCCCTCCGAAACCCAGCCTGCTCCGGTGGTTGGAATTCATCGAATTTTCGGGCGAGACGATTCGAAATGACCCTCGGGAACAACTTGTAGACATGGTTCAAGAGTGAGATGGGGCGGTAGTTCTTCAATAAGGCTTTGTCTCCTTTTTTGAAGAACAAAACCACCACTCTTGCTCCATGCCTCAGGTGTTGTGCCAGTTTGGATGACGGAGTTGAAAAGCTTGACCAATTCTCTCAAGACAGGAGTACCTCCTGCCTTGAGAAGCTCAGTGGTTACTCCGTCATCTCCCGGAGCCTTGTTGTTGTGAAGTTGACCGAGGGCCATTCTAATCTCGCCCATTTCGTGGTCGGGAAGCTCGCCTGAGTAGTGGCGGGTCAGTCTGGCTCGCGGATCATCCACGTTGCAGGCCACAGGCGGAACTGCTCTTTGAGCATATAAGTTTCCGTAATACTTTTCGACCGCTCCGAGAATTTCTGGGACTGAGGTGACGGTGGTGCCTTGTTGTGTTTTGAGTTTCGTCAGGTGACAACAGGAGGTGTGTGGCTTAGCGAATACTTTGGAGCCTTTATTTTGTGCAATGGCAATTTCAACTTCCAAAGCATTCGCACGCCTATGTGTTTATAATTTACTTCAATCTAATATCCGTAACCGAAACTATCCGAAACTTACGGATAATCCGAAATAATTTCATATCCGTAACCGAATCCGAAACCGATATAATTTTATTCCTATATCCGTATCCGTATCCGGATCCGAAATATCATATCCGGAACATCTCTAGTATAAAGAATGCATAGTTATATGTACATTGAAAAGTTGGTATATGAATATTTAATAATACGGACATGAAACTTTATTCAGATTTATAGCAATCTTATTTTATTAGTCCCGGCCCAAAAACGCACACATACCACATTAAATTTACAAATATGTGTAACTGAAATATTGAGAATATTTTACGGGCAATCTTCGCGACAAGTCGGGCGACCGACGTACGGGGGCCACAAGCACCCACCGTAGCCACCCGGTGTGCCTCAGTGACGAAATGGTCTAGGCCGTCTCGAACTTATAGGGGGCATATCGGCAGCCTCACTGGCTTCTTGCACCTCATTTTTGGATGGAGTCCCATGACCTGGTGGCGCCCAGCGACCCTAAGATCGCCTTGAGTCGCCTTTTACGACCGGCTGGGGAAATCGTGATGGAATTCTAACGCCCCCCTTGCCACAAGCAGGTTGCACTAAAGCCTATTCCTTCTTAAAAGTAGACGATATACAAGTTTAGCAGCAGGACAGGATATAACTTGAAAAAGAGATTCAAGATTTTGGTCATTAATTTGATGATCAATACTTGTAATAACTAATTTTATTATTTCGATGTCAAATTTGCCTAGGCAATTGTGATCCTTATCTTTGGATATGGATTATGATAAAGCTAATGACACGCCCATTATAATTATAATATTACGATTCCATAGAGCAAGTTCTAAGAATATATATTACACAATCAAGTAGTGTTTTTATTTAAGTTATATAAGTATATTGATTTTATGTGTGATCACAAATTCCACATCATAATTTAAATATAATTCATCATGATTTTTTTAAATTATAAAATTATCAATTTGTGTTTTTTCATTATATTATTGTATGACCAATTTTTATTGAATCCCTGTGTTAGGAAAGGTAGGATAAATTCTTTGTCGTTCAAAAATATGACAATAAAATTACAGTAAGTTAAGTAAGTGCAGTACGGTAAAATGGGTAAGTAATTACAGTAAGCACTTGTCTTTTTTAATTGCCAGTAGCGGTACTTCCATAGAAGTGCAATTTAAACGTTACATGTTGTTTTGTAGTATTCAGTTTATAATTGTTTACTGTGGGGTTAGGATACTCTCATTTATATGTCAAATTTCTTTCGTTCAATAACAATTTAAAGATTATTATTCCGAATTTTGTATGGTACTCTGGCCTTTTGGGCTTCCAAAAAAATACTGCCATTGTCAAATACGACGTTATTTGGAAGTAATAGTACATTACCTATGACAAGTGTAGTTGTAGTGTGATTTAGTGAGAAAAAATCAGTCGTGTCAAATATAGTGGTCCACCTTATCAATACAAATTGAAATACTCGACGCTTCGCTTTTGCTTTTCATTCAGAAAGTAAGATTGCTGGACTTGAAATAATATATTTTTCCTCCTTCCGTTCTACTTTCCTTTTCCTGATAATGTTTAAAGGACTCGCTGCAATAACGCACCGACAATGTCGTAAGTATCCATGGACTTTAATAATTATCACCATCGCGTGATCTGTTTGCGTATTCGTTGGATTTAAATAATAATTGTTTATTTACTTTTAACTCAATAATTCAACTATCTTAATATCCTTTACTCAGTTGTATTGTTTTTATGCTACATAGCCTCTAAATAGATCAAGCGAGGGATAAACCATGAGGTAACTAAAAACAAAACCTACTAAAGTTTGTCATTAAATAGCAGCTATACACAAGTGTAATAATTTATTTTAAAATCAAGGTATTTTAGTACCAGTTCAGTGTTATGGCAGACAACTTTTTACTCTTATGTCCTCAAACATCAATAGTTTTTTGTAATGTTAGACATTATGCGGGGAATCAATTCAATCAGAAGCTAAATATAAATGTAATGATTACGGTACTGTTTGTGCTGTTCTGATAAAAGTGAGATTGAAATCAGAAATGTAGATTTTCAGGAACTATTGACAATCTTATAATACGTAGAATTAATTTACAAAACATTTTCACCTTTGTTAAAGCTGGAAGATTTGCAAATGGAGAAACAGGGCATGCTTGAAGATTTAGAGGGTTGTCAGGCAACATGTGATAAAGGTATGCAAGGGAAAATGGATGAGCTGAAGAGGAAGAAACAACAACTCAACGAGCTCAACGAAAAAGTAATCGAGTGCCGATGCAAGTTCCCGACAGATGCTACTGTGGAAGTGAAACGTACGCCTTCTCTAGCGGCCTTGTGTCAGTGCACTCCTGAAGATAAAATAGTGGCGAGTATTTATTATATAGATTGTCTTGTAAATTTAAACTTAAATCGAGAATGCTGTGTTTTCATGGTGGTCAAGCCGAAAAATTGGACGCTTTGTTAAAGTTTCAATATTTTTGTGCTGTGTAAGAATTTCTATTTTCAAAAAAAGGTTTTCATGCTTTGCTTAAACTGTAAGGCGAGGAAGGTTTTTTGCAATTAAGGAAGTGGCTCTGACGTATAAAAATAAAAGGTTTGTTTGATCTGCTCAGTTCACCCCTTCTTGAGTTGGTACGGCTATTCTCGAAATACAACATTCATATATACATACGTAGATATGTTAGAATTATATTTATTATAATTACCTTAATCTTTGCAGTCAATTTTTTATACTTTCTTTGTTTTAATTAATAACGCATTGTATGCCCGCAGTAATTTAATCTTTTACCACAGGCATTTTTGATGATTAGGACGGTAAGATCTAAATTTTTCGTGAACAATTAATTAAAACAGTCAAAGTCAGAGAATTCTTCTGGTGTCTTATTTTAATTAGAAGACTACAAGGATGTTGTCGCGATCGTTTCCCTAATCAATAAGGTCATTACGACATAACTATCTGTAAAATAAAAAATAAATGAAGAGTTTTCTTAAAAAAGCTATAATTATTGTTTGTGATGGGTTAGTAAGTGGGTATAAATTTGATCACTTAAAAAATTATTTATTTAAAAATATATAGTCATAACCAAACGTTTCATAATAATTTTATCTATTTATCTCTATTACAATAAATACGTCTTAATTATGATGTAAAAAATGTTCGCTGCTATCAATGTGTATGTCCTCCATATATTTCTTATCGTTTCGTACGATACATGGATTATGACTTGACAATTATTTTGTAATGATCAGTATTGCTAGCCAGGTTCGCAGTAAAACTTAATGTTTTATTTATATAATTTCATGTATGATGTCATTTGTTTGTGAAACAGGTGAGGGTGAATATGAGTCGACACAAGTCTCTTGTAGTGTTCCAAACTTATGTATGTAACTGTTGGTATTTATTAGCTATTTATTTCCCAGGAGTCTTGTTCGTGTACGTCATTGCGAAGTCAACTTCTTACTAATCTCTTGTCCGACTTGTTCGGAGGCCTGCTCAATGAGTTGGGTGCGACGGGAACGAATATGCCTTGCCAACTACTTAAATGTCTAGAAGATAAACACAATTGGGATCGTTCTTCTGTCCTTAAAACAAACCTTCGGAGTTTCTTTGCACGATTACTTATGGGAGAGCTGGATATTGCCATTGCCACGTCTATAGAGAAGTACCACGCCAAGGTAACGTAGATCTTCTGAAAGATATGATATGAAATTTAGTCTGACTTGACTGCACATAAAATATTATGCTCCTTTTAGTGGGTTGGGGCAACGTGTGCAGATATAGCAAGAATAATACCGGATACATGCCAATCAGAGAACTTTGGTTGGCAAGAACGTGCTATGGAACGTCGAGCCCAAAAACTGGCCACCCAGCTGGCGGAACAGTTGTTCCAGGACCGAGCTGAGCAGCTCACACAGCGCGCCAAGGATGTCGTTGCTGCGGGACCACCACCTTGCGAGTGTCGCCCGCAGTCAGGTAACACAATGGATTATTTTATCTTTTAATAAAACTATACCAAATACCTGTAATAATATAAAATGTTTGCTCGCCAATAACAACATTTTTGATCATTGCTTTCAATATGAAATTTTGAAGTACGTAGAATTTTTTAAATCATAATAATATTGAAATGTTAATAAAATAATTTAAATTTATAATTATTAACGCCTTATTTTTAGCGGTCTATTCTTGTATTGTGAAAGCACCGCAGCCAAGTATAGACGGTTCTAAAAAGAATGGTGAAGGTATGTCGCCCTTCTGGCGTCGCACTATTAATGATGTCACGCAACTAAGACTTCAAGTGGAGGACCTAAAAAAGGCAAGTAAATAAGGTTGAAATTTGTATTTTCTTAGGCTCGTCGTCGTCGCGCATCAGCCCGCGTTATATCCTCCCCCTCTGACCTAGATAATGCGCCTCGCGTCTAGGTTAGTTAAGTTTCTTCTTTGGCCTACCACGCCTACGCTTCTCGTTGAGGGGCGCCTGAACCTCCCCAACGTATGGAGTTAATTGAGAGACATGATACCTACCCAAGATTTTCCCACTACGCGCTCTTTCTAGTATATAGGTAGTGAGACTGGCAGCCTCCCGCACTCGATAGGGCCCATCTCGTTTGGGTATGAATTTTGGGGTCTGACCTGTGCCAGCGTCGTTACTCCCTTGGGTTTTTAATAAAACTAAGTCGCCAGGAGCGTATTCTGGGGCTGGACGGCGATTCTCATCAGCCTGTCGTTTCTGATCTGATTGGGTTCTTTCATGGACGTCCCTGGCTTCACACAACACTGCAGACAGACGCCGCAGATAGGGCGTAAGGCTCGTGACGACGTTGTCCTTTTCAACGATGCTGCGCATATCAGCGACGACATCAGCAGGTGCACGCATTTCGCGCCCGAAGGTTAGATAAGCCGGAGTATAACTTGTACCGGATGAAGTTGCAGAGTTCATCGCAAACCGTATTGCCGGCAGGTGTGCGTCCCAGGTGTTGTGACTAGTACCAACAAGAATAGCAAGCTGCGGTTTAAGGTCTCGGTTCTTCCTCTCCACAGGGTTTGCTTGAGGATGGTATTTAGGTGTTAGGGATTGGCTAATGCCGAAAGTATGGCAAACCTGTTGCATTGCTTCGCAAATAAATTGGACTCCATTGTCGCTTAATACTCGCCTGGGCACCCCGTACCTGAGAAAAACTTCCTCTACCAATGTTTTGGCGCATTCGGTACCAGTGGCCTTCTGTAAGGCGAACAATTCCACCCACCGTGAGCATACGTCTTCTACCACGAGGATCCATCGATTCTTGTTTGGTGTTTCCGGCAAAGGGCCAAAAAGGTCGACTGCGACGACCTCAAAACGACGATTCATTGCCGGAGTCTGGAGTAAGCCGGCTGGCTTCCTGTTGTCAGCCTTGTACCGCTGGCATTCAACGCAGCTCTTGATGTGAGCGGTAACGATCTGCCTCATGCCGGGCCAGTAATATTTGGATCGGATTCTATTAAGGGTCCTTTCGACACCGAAATGCCCAGCAGTGGGGGCATCGTGGTAGTCAGCAAGTACCTGCGATCTCTCTTGTTCTGGTACCACCAAACATGCGGTTTCCTCTTCCGTCTCTTCGGGTGTGTACCTATATAGTACGCCGTCGGAAATAATGTATCCCCGGTCTGACCACACTCTCCCCCTGAACGGATCCAGGTCTGATTCAAGGTCATCGATGATCTTGCGGACCTCGGGGTCTTTGAGTTGGTTCTCTCGTACCTCTTTGGGGTCTCTCGACGGGAGGTCTACTTCAGCATAACGGACGTCGCATTCCACTTCTTCGGAGCAGAATGGCCGGGAAAGAGTGTCCGCTATGACGTTAGCTCTGCCAGGAGTATAGTCGATCTTCAAATTGTATGCTTGAAGCGTGAGAGCCCACCTGGCCAATCGGCCGCTTGGCGATTTGATGGTCATAAGCCATCGCAGTGGCTGATGATCGCTCTTCACTATTACTTGCGACCCTTCGATATAGCCACGGAACTTCGTGACGGCCCAGACCACTGCGAGGGCCTCTCTTTCGGTTGTGTTATAGTTTCTCTCCGCGCTATTCAAAAGTCGGCTGGCATACTCAACGGGTCGTTCATCTGGACCCTCCCCCTGGAGTAGCACAGCTCCGACGCAATAACCACTGCTGTCGGTCCTTAATATAAATGTCTTCGACTCGTCCGCCTGACGCAGGATTGGGGCTGTGACGAGGAGCTGCTTAATGTGCTCGAACGCGTCTTGTCGCGTCGAGGTCCATGCCCACTTACTGTCTTTCTTGAGAAGGTTCGTCAGAGGTCTGGCAACTTCGGCGTAGTTTGGTATGAATCGCCGAAACCAGCTGGACGTTTGCAAGAATGTCTTCAGTTGTTTGGCAGTCTTTGGTGAAGTCATGGCTGATACGGCTGAAGTTTTTTCGGGATCAGGCTTCAATCCTCCAGGAACAATGATGTGTCCCAGGAACTTCACAGACTCTCGGGCGAAACAACTTTTCTCCCGGTTTATTCGAAGCTTGTACATTTCGAGTCTGTCGAATACCGCATTTAAATCGACCAAATGCTGTGAGAACGATTCGGATAGGACGATTACGTCATCCAGGTAAGTTAATATGCTAACGTTAGCCAAGTCTTTGCCGCTTTTAAATCGGTCCATGAGTCTTTGGAAAGTCGCTCCGGAATTTCGCAACCCCATCGGCATCCGTTTGAACCTATAGGTACCCACAGGAGTCACGAATGCTGTCTTGTCTCGATCTTCGGGTTCAACAGCGATCTGGTAGTATCCAGATCGAAGGTCACATGTCGTCATGTAGTTAGTGTTTTTGGCGGCGTGCAAGACATCTTCGATGCGAGGTAGAGGATATCGGTCTGGTTCGGTCACGGCGTTCAATTTCCTATAATCGACGCAGAGACGAACACCTCCGTCCTTCTTCGTCACGAGCACGACGTTGGCGGCCCATGGGGACTCGCATTCTTCTATCACGTCGTCATCTAGAAGTTTCTGCAGTTCTTGGTTAAGGAGTTCCTTCTTTCCTTGAGACAAACGGTACGGCGGTGAAGCTATGGGTTCCTGGCTTAGAACGGTTTTTATGCGGTGCGATGCAAAATCGGTTGGTACTCCTTTCTTCGCAAACAGGTTTGCTCTTTTTATGAGCAGGGCATCAAGTTGAGCCTTCTCGCTTGCTGTCAAATTAGTGCCTTCATCACTTCTCAAGGTCACCATGGAGGACGACACTTCCATCAGCTCCAACGGCTCTGTAGCAGGTAATGAATACTGAGTGATAAAAGGATACCAAAAGTTCCTATTGCTAGCAAAACTCCAACGTTTCCGAGGTATATCCAGAAGAATATTCGCTTTGGCGATGAAATCTCTGCCTAGTAGTGTCCGCGTTTCGGCTTCAGGGAGTACGATAAAAGTAGTGACGATGCTGGATCTCTCGAGAGTAACGGCGACATCGCATTCTAACACAGCGTGCATCTGTTGTGAACCATCAGCAAGGGTTAAACAACGTGACCCATGTCTAAAATGAATACCGGCATCTCTTAGAATACGGTACAGCATGGGGCCTGCAATCGAGTGCGTAGCTCCAGTATCCAAAATAGCTACCCCTTCGTGTCCTAACACGTAAGCTTTAACTAACGGGCGCGCGTCGTCATTACTATTACTAAATCGTACGCTTTGGAAATCGGAATTGCTAGTACCCTGAGTACCCCTACAATTGTCACATTTAGAACGTGTGACTCCTATCTGACCACAACCGTAACACCGTAGTTGTGTACTACTAGTGGATTTATTTGCTACATCGCTACTATATCTAAAATTTTTCTTACGACAATCACTGATCGTATGTCCGAAAATTTTGCAGTAACTGCATTTAGGTCGCGCGCGCTTACCTTCGTCACCCCTAGACGTATGCGGGTGGTCACTTGAGGTCGCGCACACTAACTCCTCTTTCCTATTTATACCTGAAATATTTGACCCCAGCACGGAAGGGTTAACTATCGAATACGTCGTGTCCATTGTAGGGTTAATATTCGCGGGGCTGACGCACGGGTAAATACGCGATGTATTCGATCTACTCTGAGTAGGGTTACGCATATTATGCGTGGTACTGGGTACGGAAGGTACGGAAGATGTACTTACCTCCGCCCACGACTCCTCCACCGCCCTTACCTTAACTATGAGTTGTTCGAGGTCGACCACTGCGTCGCGAGACACTCTTTCTCTTATTCTATAACTTAACAATCCATAAATAATGTCCACTTTCATGACCTCCGGTAGGTCGTATGGCAACTTGGCCAATAACGCACGCACTTTGCACACAAACACATCAGCTCTTTCACGATCACACTGTCTTCCCTGGAAAACGTCCGTGAAGATCTTGTATGCGGGGCGTTGCACGCCAAACATCCCTCGAAGACGCTGCAGCGCGTCGCTCCAGGACGCGACGGACGACTTCACACCTTGCCACCAAATGGCGGCCTCGCCGACCAGCAGCATAGGCAGCCCCTTCAAGGCGTGCTCGTCGCTGACGCACGTGCAGTCTTTGAAAACCTCGACGGCGTCGATGAATGCCTCCACTTCCTCCGCGCTCGTCGGTGAGCTACCGAAGCGCGCCGTGCACTTCGACAGGTTTCCTTCGCGCCGTATAAGGCTTCGGAGCATGTCCTCGGACATGACGATTGTGGACGGTGCCGACCTTTGGACGGATTTCTCGTCGTCGGACCGGTCTTCTTCCTCACGATCCCCTCGTCTCTTTGGCGGCATGTTGATCCGTGTAACCGGTGCGCGTCCAGTAGGAGAGTTATCGGATGGATCGGTAATTTAAGTACGCCGACCGCGTGGTTTGTAAAATGGACTCGCCCAAGATGGCGCGTAAAATGAACTTTCCCTATACAATGTTTCGGCCCCACGTTGGGCGCCACTTTAACGCTTTGGTTGTTAAATAACGTTTATTGTTCACAAAATATATTCACAGCATGAAGCAGGTACAGGTCGGAAAGAATTACGCGCGACGCGTTTGGGCGGCCTCTCACGCGGGGTAGTATCAAACTTCGTGTTGTGCGACTCCGGCGCCGGCAGTGCGGGGCGCGGGGGAGCGGGACGGGGGAAGCTACGTTCCCGACCACGCATAATAAGACGTCGCGCATCAGCCCGCGTTATACACATTAATTTTGATGCTGACTTTTTTGTATTAGGCAAATTTTTATTAAATTTAATCACAAATCAATTTGTGTTTTATATAATCCCTCTCCGAGGGAATTCAACCCGCACTTGACCAGTTTTTAAATTACTTAATGCCTGTTGGGCGTTCTACCTGAATCGTTGTCTTTTAATTATATAATTATTTTCTGCTCGTGGCATATGGCATTAAAATGTAATATTCTATGGTTCCGTTGGGTGCATTTCGAAATCCCTATAGTTTTGTTATATTCGATAAATCGGGAATGTTTTTCTCGCATCTACCCTATAGTGTGGAGTATTATAAGAAACGCCTTTGAGTATCTAATCGAGCGATTGCTTAGGCATTTTTTTTAATTAATAAGATATTCAACTCGTCTAAACTGGTAGTTCATTTAATGTACGTTGAAAGTAAACTATAAGAGCAGGGATAAAATTGTTAGTTCCGGAGTTATAGAGGTCTTAATTCTGTATAGTTCTTACTTGAAAAACTTCGCACCATTATACGTGCTTTGCTGGTTATTTTATATTTGGTCGAGATTTTTAGTCGTTAACAACGGCCTTAAAAATTTATATTTTTATGACAGCATCTTAATCTTTATCAATAAGTTGTTAGTTTTCTGTCACCGGACGAAATGATTCTTCTTATCGTTGTGAGTGAATTGGTTGTATGCGATCTGTATTCAGCTGTGTTATGCGGCATTCACCAAATAAATATACACTTAAAATATAAATTCGTCCAAAGTAAACAGTTTTATGTGTGCGTACTTAGGGGTTCTTATTAAGTACCTATATATATGACTGCAAAAATAACAGTGTCGATAATAAATATTTTTTTCTTGTTGTATAATTTTCATTCTCACCGTATTACTTAATGCGGTCACGACTCACGTCACTACTTTCTCGTATATCCTTTACGTTGTCTTAATCTACCAATACCCAATTAATATTCTTTTCAGGACTCCATTAAAAAAGCTGATTTGAAGATTATGGAAGATAGAATTGCTAAGCTAGTAAAACGGTCACCGGTAAGTGAAAACATCATTAAACAAAACAGTTGAAATGAAATTATAATTGGCTATGTTTTATATGCTTCTTTTTTAAGATATCGGAAAACTTCAACGGTGTTGCAACAGATAGTTACGAAAATACGCCAAAAAGTATAAGGGCGATAAATATTGATTGTACTGCATCCAAAAGAAAACCGTCCTTCATCAATAGTCCGAAAAAGGGAAGCAAAAAAGTTACAAACATGAGAAATCAAATGGATAAGTCTGCTAAGTCATTTAATAAACTAAAACAAACATTTGCTGTTAACTTATGCCTCTGCGGGACACAAACTGGCGTAAACAAGACAATACCCCCGGCCAACCGCATGCAAAATGCGAATGGAACAGAAGAAATAACAGTAATTGGAAATGACGATGACAATTCTTGGAGGCGAGACCCTTCTAATGCTGCGTTATCGCAGATCTCTCCTATGTCGCAAATATCGAGTGTTAGAAAAACTAAACCAATAAATAATCAGTTGGGCCTCACGGAAATTAGTACTGAGAAGCAAAGCAAAATATCTTCAAATACTCTGTGTCCAAAAGATTGTGCCTGCTTTCATAAAAAACCATCGAGCACATCTATAGACAAACTATTAGAAACGATAGTAAAATGGAAAGACGATTTAATTGATTTGCCTGGTGAACAAGGAAACAAAATGGACACGAACAAAATAAGCATGAACAAAATAAACCAGCCTTCAATTTTAAATGAAAAGACTATGAACAAAATGAACCAGTCTTCAATTTCGAATGAAAAAACTATGAACAAAATGAACCAGCCTTCAATTTCAAATGAAAAAACTATGAACAAAATGAACCAGCCTTCAATTTCAAATGAAAAAACTACAAACAAAATGAACCAGCCTTCAATTTCAAATGAAACAACTATGAACAAAATGAACCAGGCTTCAATTTTGAATGAAAAAAATTTAAGAGATAAAAAAAGTAGCAAAGTAAGTTATACATTTGATGAACCAAACCAAACAAGCAGCGGAAAATCATTAAAAGACAGTAGAATTTCTGCGATTAAAGGTAATGAGAAAAGTAGTGACGCAAGTTGTTGCAAACATGAAAATGAGAGGAATCTAAAGGACTCAGAAATTCGTGGTGTTCTTCCCAGAACCACAGAATCTGAGTACATCGGAGCTGTTAATTTAGAAAAAAGTAATGAAAACATTTGTAAATGTAATAAAACCGGTAATCAAGACAAATGTTTGGATAATTCTAAATTCCCAAATAAATGTATAAACTTCAGCGATTGTTTTTGCAAAAAATCTTCCCAAAATGTTACTATTGTACCAGAAAAAGTATCAGTTGACCCCACTCCCAGTAGCAAGGGTAGTAAGGGATGTCCTGGATCTAAAAAAAGAAAAAGCCAAAAGGAGGCAGTACCAATAGAACCAGAACCTAAAGAAGAAATTCCAGAAAAAGAACCAGAAATTAAAAGCAAAGAAGAATTTTCTTGTGACTGTGATATTACACTATTAGGTGTTACACTTGCAGATAAGAAATTAGGTAGGCGTAAAAAATCACGTTTTAATGATTGTTGTTCATACAGTGATGATTATGATTATGACGGAGGATATGATTGTAATAGACCAAGTAAATTTAACAGACACAAAATGAAGAGATCAGGAAGATCAAGCAGGCGAAATAATTTAGATAATTTTACAAAATCTTCATGCAATAAGCCACGACCATCATGTCGATGTAATAACAATTTTGATGAAATCAAAGGTTTTGTTTGTAATATTTGTACCGAAGAAAAAGGACCCTTTAATCCTTTTGTTGACAAAGGTATTGAGGTTGTTGACACAATTGAAGGCGAAAATAATGAAGAATGTATTTGTTGCAATATTAACGATAAACTTGAAACAAAAAATCTAGAAGAAAACACATTTCATTTATTAGAAGAACATTTGAAAGAGAAATTAGAAGAATTTAAATCAACTTCATGCAAATCATCATGTATACCATTGGAAGAGGGAGAAAAAATATTTTCAACAATACTACAAAAAGTTAAGCAGCTTATTTTAGACACAACACATAATATTTCTTGTAGGTGTTCCTCTAGACCACCTACAGAAGGTAGTTGGAATAGAGCCTATAGTCTACTCCAAGAATATTTAAAAGCTAAAATACAGCGGGTTCATTGTCAATGTTCAGTTAATGAAGATACGTCACCTATCGATACTGTTCTAGATAGAGTGTGTAATTTGATTCAACAGGATTTTGATCGTTTGAAAAGCATTTGTAAATGCAAAAGTATTCAGCAAGTTATGAAAGAAAATACTCAAAAAAATCACATCCTATGCGATGAAGAAACTCCAGTGAAAGATATAAATTTATCTTGGGCTGGTCAATTTATATATATAGATAAGAGACAAACCGCAGAGGAAGCGACTTTAGTAAGTAAATCACAGACCGAATTCATAGAAGAAGCTCTAAACTCTAATATTGTTACTGAAAATATGTCTTCCCAAGTTCCAGTAAATTTGGGTATGGAAACAAAATCTTGCAATGCCATAGAAAGGGACACAGTAAAAATTCAGACCAGCGACATAAAAAAATTATGTGCATACAATGACTGTGATGCAAAAATTTCTAGAGGTAATCGTAACTGTTGGTGTGATAAGAATGAATACCGGAATGATAAATCCGTATTTGGCTTCGGAACGACTGAACTTTTAGTAAATCACTGCACTAAAGTTGCAACAGACGAATACTCAAATAATCTTACGAAATCTGAATTTAATTCTAAGTCCTTCAGCTACCCAACATTACACTCAAAAAGTTGTAGATCTGGCGTAAAAGACAATTTAAAGATTTATGGAGAAGAAAATAGGAAAGAAAATCCTTATGATGACATAGATAGTAAAAAGGTTAAACTACCATATGTAGGATACACGGTTGATTGCTCTTGTGAAAATAAAATTGGCACCTGTATTTGTATGAAATCTATAATTCAAACAAATAATGATAAAATTATTGATACATGGAAAAAATACATGGATAACAATAATTCAAAAATGAAAAATGTATCTTATATAATGAATAGTCCACCATGTAAACCAACCATGATAAATGTTGTCCATGAAGTAGAAGAAGAAAACAGAGGAATTTCGAATTTCAATGCAGATCACATCTCAAAACATAACATTTGCGAAGTTAAGTTAAGTGCCCACGGAGAAGAAGATATCACTTTAAAGGACTCTCGTAAAAATATTGACGATGTTCATAGTGCAGCGTGCATCGTTGAGAGTTTTAGTGCAGGAACAAATTATTTAAAAGTAAAAGATTCTTTAGATTGGTGTGAATGTTCCTCTCGACCAATAAACGTTTCAAATCCTGATGATTGCGAACTTATGACGTTTTGTACTGAATCTTCTGATACTTTCGCAGAAGGTTTTCGAGATAAGATTTCAAGTAATCCATTACCAAAAAATTGTGACTGTGATGTCGTGCCTATATGTCACGTGAAGATGTTGGTTGAAAGTATAGAAAACAAATTAATTCAGTCCCGTTGTACATGTGACTCTCTTGTACCAACTGTGTGTCCCATCCATTCTTCTAAAGATTTTCAATAAGTTCAATGTTCATGAGAGTCTGATTACTTTCAGCGATTTATTGAATGTCGGGGAAAAAAGTGATAATTGCTACTATTAGGCCGAATTGATAAAGATAAAAATACATGTGTTTTTAAATTTCAAGACATTTTTATTTTTACACCCGTCACACATGCCTGTATTGGCGCAGGAGTAGGCATTTAGAGATTAAGTTATGGTTGTTATGTTAACGACAGGGGGATAACACAGTTTACACGCAAACAATCTTGAATTCCATGCTCATTTTATGGTGACATTTTTATGTCTGTACCAAAAATCGGTCAAATCGGTCGAGAAAATTTGATTTAAATTTGAATAAACAAAAGTAAGGTCTTCTCCAATAGTAAATGTTATTAGATAACATTTTTTTTTTGTTCACGTCATCTAAATGCGATTGAACTGGTAGATGCTGGTCGGTTAATTTTAAAAGTATAGGGGTACTTTAATAATGTTAATGTTTTGTATAACATCCGTATAAGCAGTGGATTGTTAATCAATTTAAGTAACATGATGATGTTTTAAAAATTTCCATCATAATCAGCTCACACACGTCCCATTGCTGAAGACGGGCCTCTTTTACAACTGAGAGGGTTAAGGCCTTAGTCCACTACGCTGGCTTAGTGCAGGTTGGCGGACTACATACCTAAGAAGAAGCTTTTAGGTGTGGAAACTTTTCACAATGTTTTTCTTCACTCGTAACCATCACGACTTTAAAGTTTTCATGACTCGCGATTTCAAAGATTGTTATGTTTCGCATCTGCGAAATGTTTCTTCATAAACCTTGATAATGGTATTTACGTTGCGCGTGCCTTAAAGTTCACTTTCGATGTCTAAATAATAGATGACGGTTATTCAATCAAGTAACAGTATGGAATTTCGATTTATACATGATTGTTGAAATTCGATTCTTTTTATTTGAAAGAATAGTACAGTTTAAATGATTTTTTATTAATAGGCTCAACATCCTCACTACGGAACATGTCAAGTTTTGTAGACAAAATTGTTTGAAATTCCTTGTCAAAACATAGTGTGTTTTCCAGCCTACCACGCACTGGCGGTGAAATAATCTGTGCTATCCACCAGATCAAACGTAGCGTAATCGATGTAATAATATAATGATAGCAAACAATAATAAAAAATAGAGTAATTCGCCCGGTAGTTCTTGATAGTGATGCAGCAGTGAAGAAATATTTTCCATTAAATATTATATACTATTAAAGAATCTTTAATAATGCAAAAAAAATTGCAGGAAATGCAACTAGAACCATTGCGTGACGTGTTTTAAAGTCATTTATAATAAAATAAATAGGTTTTTACTTTTTTTACGACAATTCTTTTTTGTTTCCGATGTAAGGTTTAATAAAAAAGGGAGAATTTTCTGCTGTAGAGGTTTCTTTGCGAAGCCTCATATTTCGCCGTTATAATACCGATTGATGGCTCTCGTTTTGAAATAAAATCGCCTCTTTCAGACACCTGATATTGGCGTTTCTTATTTCTAATTAATGCCTTACTTTTTGGAATGTGCCCTTTCGCAATTTGGGCTTACTCTAAATTGTTTCCATATTGTTTGCAATGGTTTGAGTATGTTTGTCTTCGATCAAATATATACTAGACTGAGGATCGCAAACAAATCACTTGTCTTAAGTGGCACCGGTTGCATATACTTACACATTTGTTTTTCGGACTTCGATTGTCCAGGTTATAGTACACCTTAATTCTTTAAAATTAGATTTTACATAGCTTACAATAAAGCATTTAAGACGTTGTCATTAAAAGAGAGAAAATAGAAATGTCATTTTAAAGTTGAAGTGTTATCGTTGGCGACAATTGTAACCAGGGATGTTATGGAGCTCTGTAACCGTAACCGAAACAATCGGATATCTGAAATAAAAATATATCCGTAACCGTATCCGTTTCACTTGTTTAGTTCGTCCGTTTTCCATGGATAATTTCGGATAAGAGTGAGTTCTAAATAGAAGGACATGTTTCGACAGCAGCATTTGCAGCGTTTTTGTTATTTCTTGTCGTAACATAACCGCTTTTATAACTAGTTAAAACCTGTATTATTGTGTTTATAAATTACATCAATCTTATATCCATAAATATATACGAAGCCGATATAATTTTATTCCTAAAACAGATCCGTAATATCATATCGGTAACATCCCTAATTGGAACATACTAATTTGAAATAAGACCACATTTTTTGTTGTGCTCTTATTTTTCGGGCCGTTTTTGATACGATGATCCGAAATCTAGTACCTATATCATATTTGATCGAAGATGTTTGTGTTTAAAATGTTTTTATTGATAATAATTAAGGTTATGCAATCAAATTTACCTATTTTATTTAAAAAAGTTTCATCACTCTATCGAAGATGAGTTGTAAGGTAACTGTTTGTAGACTTTTTAAGTTTAATATTATATATTTGTGAGTTTTTGTCAAATACAGTTTAATCAAATATTATGAACGCGATACAGGTTAAAATAGTTAGCTAAACGATAACTGGCTAAGAACTGGTAAAATTTCATGAGCATTTACATACATACCAATGTGGACCTAAAAAGAGCGAGATTGGTATAAATAATAAAAATGTAATTGTATGATATTATGCTTTATCCACTAATCTATAAATTTTATTGTTACAAAATTAATGATAACATTTATCTATTAAGGAATTGAGGTCAAATATAAAAATAATGTCTATGAATACGCGCGTGGAGATATTTTTGATTCAAAAAGTGGAGAAAACCTATTGAAAAGCTATTGGCAGCAACTCTTTATGCGAAACTTTTAGCTCCAAAAAGGTTCGTTTTTACCAAAATTCTAGGGTTCCTTAGTTCACGCCTCGGAACCCTTACAGTTTCGCCATATTCGTTCGTCAGTCCTCGGCTTACATTTCAAGCGGTCAGTGCTAGATAGCTGAAACTTTGAACATAAAATCAAATCATGATTTTTTTGTAATACCGCTCCTTTCACATAAAGTGGGGATGATTTTTTTCTCGCGTCTAACCATAGTGTGAGGAAACATTAAAGTCGTCTTTTGAAAAAATTGAGAGGTAGTCATGATGATTTTTTTAAACGCATTTTTGTAAAATAGACTCTGCTTCCCCTAAAAGCTAATCGGCTTATCCTGTGCGTGACCTTAGACGCAGTTGGCCGTTTTTTTTGTCTGCTTCGTTCATATTAGTCCTAGTCAAATAAGACCTGAGATTAGCGCGATCAACCAAAAATACAAAAACACAACTAGAACACATTGAACATCAGAGACATTTTAAGGTAATGTAGGGTGACAAGATGAATGAGCGAGTAGAGCCTATAAAAAATTCCAACAATACTCGGTGTGCCGTTGAAGTGGCTTAATGCCGGATGACTTAGCATTGACGATACGTAGTTGTTCAGACCAGTGGCGGTACTTCCATAGAAGCCCGAAAGTCCGACTTGCCTTACATAGTTCCGAATAACGAACTTAACGATTGTTTATTTATAAAATAACGCTATAAACGTGAATGTGAGTACTAACCGGTAGGTATTTATTAGTCCTACGTACCAAAAAAAATATGCTGCTACTAAATAAACATTTGGGCTTGCCTTAGTTTGACACCCTAGGCACGCCACTGGTTCAGACGTCCCTTTTGTTGACCTGCCTAGTGCCATATATGATGAGGTTCCTTCCTGCGAGTCTGTCGACTCCAAGGTATCCTATGAATCCATTTACTTCCACTTTTCGGAGCCTTTTTGGACACAGCCTAAACTTGCGTTATTTAGATGCATTAAAAATTAGGTTCTTTTAGTAAAACAAGTAAATTAGTAATAATACTACAAGCGTGTGAGTGTAACGGATGAAAAAGTTCCCTTGTGGTGATTTTCATCATTTAAAATTTATATTCTATAAATAAGCAGTACGTAAGCGACTAAGCAAATATTTTATCTAATTTTTAAAACTAGAAAGAAACGTAGAAACCCTATCAGCATAATAGATTTTTAAAATCATCAGTATAAAAAAATTGCACCAAAGCGGTAATCAGGATTGAATATTATGAAGGTAAAAATCATTGTGAAAATTAATTCATGAATAATACAGAAACAAAGAAAATACTTCAATGACATATAGTCACGATTTTGTCCATAATTACAACTGTTTAGCTTATGGTCTACAACACAAACATTTACAATAACACAATAAGTTGTAACCGTTGTGCGCTTTTAAATAGGCTTAGGCTTGATAATCAGTACTACGAAGTTTATTGGAGGCCAGTCTGTGAAACTAAAGACTACGAGTTCGATTCTAGCCTCAAAATCTGAAAATATATTTTATATTAGTTTTGATTGTTTTATCAAAACATTTCTATTAGTTTTAGTGAGGTCAGGGCTTAGTCATATATTTGTCATACAATAGAATAGTGCCTGATAAAAACCAGCGTATCAATCCGGAAAATACTCATCACAGGCATAACTAATTTAACCACTCCAATTGTTATCTTCTAAGAGTGTTTGCTATCAAATGAAGTGTAAATAATTCACAATATAGTCAAAACAGGAAAAAAATTGTCATTAACATTTATTATTGTTAGACAAACATTCAATGACTGTTTTTCTGACTTAAGGAAGAATAAACTAATTTCTTCACAGGTAGTATTTAATAGTTTATTTGATATTTTTCTTTTAATAAGTTTTTTATTTTATAATACAAATAAATTTATTAGGATACTTACAAGGACCAGATGCTGTTTGAAAAAACATTGGTATTATAGGAAAATAAAGACGATCAAAGATAATAGATACAAATACCTTGTCGTGATAACGCAGACACTTATTCTATACTGATATCAGTTACCAACGTCATCAGATTTACGAATAGGAATTATGTGAGCTAATTTCCGCTATATAGGGGAAGGTCCAGACTTTAACGATGAAATAAAAATCAATAAAAGGTAAGCCACCATTACCTTCAACAAAAAACAGAACGTACATCCTCAGAACTCACGCACCGAGATTGTAATCTTTGTCATGATTTCATTAGAATTTACTGTAATGCTTGATAAAACTTTATTAAAATTGATAGTTATTGCGTCATTTAGTTGCACTGATAATTGTTCTTTATATACCAATCCAATGTACCGTGAAAATTATTGTAATTTTGGATTGATCTTTAAGCTTTCTTGAAATTAACGTATTAATTCTATTAAGCCACTCTCTTTATTTTTCCTCTACTATTATCCGTCCAAAGGTTGACTGTAAGATATTTCCTAGAGCTAATAAGACCTCTACTTGTGCTTTAGTTAAGTTTATCTACTTATTTATTTTGAATATACTTATTTTGAAGAATAACTAACTATGTGTTTTATTATAAAACAATCTATTAAGTCTAGGGTAAACTAACATTGGTAGTTATTAAAGTCTGATTTTGTAATGTAATTATTTCTTTGATAGTAGTATTTAGTTTTTACAGCTGTGTCTGTGGCCACGCCAATGACAAACTAATCGATTTTTTTAAAGTCTGTTTTTATTTTTTAATAATAAGACATGATAAAATTTTTTTGCATATTTTCAAAGCCTTTAAATACATAGTACATTTCTGTATGTCCTGAAGCGGTAGGCAGAGATGCATTTTTCCACATTTCGCGAATTTTGTTTACGTCCCACATATTATTAAGGGGCCAGCCTATAGCCGCTTTTCAGTTATGATGGTAGACTCCGTGGTGCTGTCATTGTGAATACACACATAAATTTGAAAAGTCAGTGTCAGGAGTTTGAACCGACCGATGATCGAGTTTTCCGACCGCCCGCCATCACTATCACTACATTTTTTTTAAATAGCAAGATATATGATAGTAGCAAAAATAACAGTATGATGACTCATCATACTGTTGCTCATTGCTTATGAGCAATGACTTCGCTTAAAGCAAAAGATGGTATCTCAAACTAATTTAAAATCGAACTACCAACGGATTCGTAGCTTATCATAGGATAGAATAACACTTTTATATTGGTAGGGAATACAAGACATGTGTACATTAAGACGTTAAGTCTGTGTTCCCGAAGCAGTAGGCAAAATGCATATGTACCAGCAGCTAGTCTATGCTTTATTTGCACATTTCCAGACTGCGAGCTCGTACTAAGAATTTCCTACTGGAAAAACCAATCGCACAATCGGCACACACTTAATAGCTATACGTTAATGTGACGTTAGCGTTGTGGCGTCACGTGACGTGTTGACACCTAAAGACCACTATGTGCACTATTTGCAGTTCTTGAGCGTGTCCAGCCAAACTCAGAAAAAAGCTGGCGATGCATGCGTGTAATACAGAAACCGTTCTGATCTATCTTTGATCCCTTACAACTCAAAACCAAACATATTAGGCAATAAACCTAGAATTAAGAAAAATATTAAAGTAGGTCAAACAATTGCCGAAATATGAACGTTCAAAAACCAACATTATTTGATTGACTGACTTATAAATCAATAGTTTAAGCCACCTTTAGATGACCTAGACACTTGTATCACGGCGTTAAGGTCGACTATTATGCATATACCTATAAAGGAAAACATCTGAAGAATGAAGATTATTGAAATTGGTACGTATATTATAAAAAAAAGCAATGGATGGTGGGTTTGGGGTCCGCAACTGCGAGAGGTTAGCCGTAAACTACTTGCTTCAGCCAGATCCTTGCAAAGATTGCGCAACTTTCTGCCCAATACTACGAAAATTAATCTCACGAAAGAACAATTAAACAAACTTGAGCGTCTCCAAAACTTCTGCATCATATTCATATTTGGCTTGCGAAAATATGATCACGTTTCTGAATTTCATACTCAGCTCAAGTGGTTACCTATTCGACTTCGCCGGAATACTCACGTTCTTTCTCTCCTATATAACATTCTCTTTAATCCTCTTACTCCTCCCTATCTCAAATCTCGTTTTCGTTTCCTACATGATTCTCATTCAAGGTTCTTGAGGTCATCAGATAACTTGAAACTTAAAACACCAGTCCACACTTCCAGTTTCATGGACAGCTCCTTTACCGTCAAAGCGGCCAGATTGTGGAACTCGCTTCCAGTGTCCATTAGACTGGCTAAGTCACTGCCTATTTTTGAAAAGATGTAAGATCATTATTTGTCACATTAAATTAAGAATTGTCTATGTATGTATGTATGTATGTTTATTTATTTATGGAAATATATGTTTTGTTGTTATCTACATCTATTTTTGTACAGTTATAACTACCTTCTATTTCTGTTTCTACATGTCCATCCCCGGTTGCCTGGGAGAGATCGCCTTTGGCGATAAGGCCGCCTTTTGTACTTATGTGTTTTGTTTAATGTATGTCATTTTACTTTACCTACTTTGTATGTGTACAATAAATATTTTAATAAATCAATAAATAAATGGTGGTATGTTTGCTTACGTGTTTAATAAACGGCGCTGTACCAACTCTCAAATCGTGCTAAAATTACAGAAATCGTCGGAAAAGAAAATTAATATTACAAAAAAAAAATAATTGTATTGACATTAATAATGTAAAGGAGTAAGTATGTATGGATTGACAGCTCCGTGCCGCAGTTGGCTAGACACCAGCTTGCGAAATAATAGGCCGCGGATTCGCTCTAACCACCGAGACAAATGTTTGTTTGATCTACAAATATTTGTTTCGGTTCTCGGTGTTTGTGAGACCGAAAAAGTTTCTCATAGTCTCTTTGTGTTTATATTTTTTTCGTAATACAGAATTTTTCTTTTAATTCACATTTATGTGTTTAATATGATTCGATTCTCCTCAACACGCGCGTGTCATGTCGTTTTAATTCACATGGTACACTGGTGTAGTATTTACTTATATCTCATTCACGATAACTTGATTCTTTTGGCATATCGACTAATTATGGGAAACAGAAAATTTTTAGTAGTTCAAAAATATTGCGTTTTAAAATACTGCATTATGTGTGAAATTCTTTATTACTTTCGAAATGTAAAACATTATGTAGATAAGCGATGGTGAGTCAAAGTTCAGACCTCCCGCCAAATTTAAATACGTGTTTTAAACCACGAAAGTAAACAACTTCTCCAAAGAAACACGGATGAAAAAAAAAATCAGACCTTCTACACGAAATCGACCACGTGAGTAGTTTACTATGGGAGGGTCGAATTATATATCACGTTTCGACCCATGTTTCTTTGGAGAAGTTGTTTAGTTTCATGGTCTAAACCACTTATTTTAAGTTGACGGGAGGTCCAAAAATAACCCAGTATGTAAGAATTACGGTTGAATAATTAAATAGTTTTATCTTTAAAACAGTTTTTATTAAGAAAAAGGAGCAAAGCCATGATCATCATAGTGTTCAGTAAAATTATCGACGTGGACTTCGATATGAACTATGTTACGTCCCTTTCCGTCCGACCGATGTAACATTGTACAAGCGTCTATTATTTTCAGTGTTAGTAAAATTAATTATACTTTGAAGCAATAAAGTCTCAAAATTTTCGGATAACGCTTATATCTTTAGGGACTTTTGTGTTGTATGTATTTTTTTATATTAATCAAATCATTAAAATAATAAAATGATGTGTTTTATATTTCAAAGTCATGTCTCAGAAAAATTGACATCTGCCAAAAGAATCAAGTTATCGTGAATATAGTCGATATTAATTTGGATATATAAATAAATATTTGACTGCCATCATTCCGAATAAATATATTCCCTTAGTGTTTTTTTTTCTCGAATTGTATTGTATTTGTTGTTTATTCAATTGGTAAAATTTCCAAGGTTTTTCGTATTTACCAAATTGTCAGTAATTATTGTACTCGACTTTTGAGCTAAATTGAGATATTAAAATGTATTATCATAAAAATTAATTAGATCTTGAATTCGCTTACAAAGGTCCCTAGCAAAATTAAACTATGTCGTGAAATTTGGTCCTAGACCTATAACATTTTGACAGTTCGAGTCACATGGCCTCATCTTGGCAACTTCTTAAATGAAAATATTTTTGATGGGAGTGGATTTCTTTTTGGTTTTGTAAGCTACTTCTTCATGAACCCATATACGCCCACTGCTAAGCACGGGTCTCCTCTACCATTGAGAGGGTTTAGGCCATAGTCCACCACGCTGGCCTAGTGCGGGTTGGCGGACTACACACCTAAGAAAGCTACCCATGGTAATAATTTTGCATTGTTATTTTTTATCTTTCTCTTTGGTGGTGTATTACCGAGCACATGTTACTGGGTGTTTTGTTCACTCTTGAATCCTCTATTTAAGAATCTGGGTTTGATTGAAGATCTCAAAATGTGTATTATATTTTAATATATTTTTTAATTTTTTGAAGTCTAGTAGCAGAACTAGTTTAGTAGATAAAAAGTTTGAATATTTTTTTTACTAGCTTATATAACAAACTTTAAGATGTAATTTAATGAAGCTATGCGAATAAAACGTTATACGTTTAATAAGTCCGGCATAGACAACGGATTCCGAGAGTTTTGTTTTATTTGTATAAACAAAATTTGTGAGGGTTAAAAAACAACGCAGCGCTTCGAGAAATGGCAGGTTAAACCAAAACGTTTTGCTTGGCTCATTTTGGCATGGGCATTACCGTACCCCAGATAATGATGTAGAACGATGTCAATTTGCTCACAAGCTAAGCCGGTCAGTGATTTTAGTGGCTTTAGATATCCTTAAGTAATCGATTTTAAATTAGTTAAAAATTAACCCATATAAAGAAGAAAATTGACTTTCTCATCAGCGTAAATTACCACTGCATGATATGATGCAAATCGTAACCTAATAAATCTGTAGTAATTCTCTAATCTTTGTTTTTTTCCACGTTTGAATTATAATTTGACTGTTCCTTTAACATCGTTTATGCCTATTAAATTACTTATTGTTTTCATGTGCCGGGGGATATGATTGAGATATTACAATATTTTGCACGAAATGAGTTCAAGAGTTGTTTGATTTTGAAGTAATTATATACCAATACTATGTTTTTTTTTTCATTTAAATAATATTAAGTTTTACAAAAATTATCGTTTTATTTTTTGTTTATTGTGTCATGAATATCCTTTAAAAATATTTTTTCTTCTGTATAACTTTTTATCAGTATTTAAATTTAAATATTGATTGCTTTTTATACACATATATATCATATATAAGTGGACATGTATGTATGTATATGATTATATTTTATGATCTATATTACAATTTCTTTTCTTCACCGTTCACCTTTTCTCGACCGCGCTTCATCGGTAAACCACCCTAAGATATTCAGCTAGAGAATGCCGCAGACATTGAGTCCACCTATGTACAGTATCCGGAACTTAGTAAATAAATAAATATTCAGGGGCGTTGAAAATGTAAGCAAATAGTTAAATTTTTATGATCATCAATAATATCATCGGTTCCACGACGTTCTCAAAGGCTACTAGTGACCTGTTTGAAGCGGCCACTGCCTAAGGACGGTGGGCAACGTTATGATATCGTCCATGCACCTTAATAGTGGACATCTAAGCCTGCAGAAAGTTATCTTCTTTACAGAAAAATGTATATATTGAGCGATAAGGATTATTATTCTTTGTTCATTTGTTTACTACACAAAGAATGATAACGTGTCCTAAAAACAATAATGTCGTTTAGCAACAAATAATACCTATGCCGAATAGTACAAAATGAACGGAATTTAAAAGTAACACTAAAATATTTAGAATGAATATTTAAATTGGCAATTAGTAAAAATAATGCATTAAATAGATAATTTTTATAACAGTGTCCGCGTGTTTAATATGTATTAAAACTACTGCTACGATTTGTCACATACTATTGGGTTAATTAACAATATTTTAGTTTGTTTAGCTGTGTACTTAGTTACGTTAAAGTAATTATACTGAAAGGACGTGTGAATTGTCTCCGCGTGTGTTAAATAGATTAAAAAAAATGAGATTTTTAGTGCATAGTATATAAGAGACCATACATGTAGAGATATGATCTACTAATTACATAATTAAGAAGTATGTAACATATTATAAATGTTTTTTTTTCAATTCATATTAAATCAGTGTTACTATCAGGGAAAACAGCTTTTACAGTTTCTGAAAGACGTGTCACAATTACCTTTTTTATGGAGTCTGAATTATGTGAACAATCACGCCTATATCCCAAAAGTGTATGTGTAGGTATATAAAAACTTATATTTTACCATTGGGTATAACTTATATGAGAATACAGGGAGCTGTGATTGAGAAATTGTAGACAATTATTTTTCATCGAGAAATCCATAATTGAAATCCGGATTTATTAGCCTGAAATAGTTGAGCGAGTTAGGTGTCTATTCTTTACCATTCATTTTCTTCAGTCAGAAGAACAACTGTTTAAATTAAGAAGTAGATTCAGTGAAATAAGAAAAAAACAAGCAAACCGTATAATATACCGTACATAACTAACATTGATAGTGTTTACGTGGTACATTTTCTCCATTCCTGCATGCATATGTGCAAATAATAAAATTGCCAATTATTTAAATTTTACATATTTATTATTATAAAAATAATTGATAAATAGATGGATAATTTATCGGTCGGTTACAGTGGTAACAAAATTAATTTACAACCCAAGTAATAATATAATGTGAAAATGGAAACTTTTGTGACGTGAAAAATCTCTGAACAAAAGAAACTTTTTATTATGTATTATTAAATTACATACATAATCATTTTGTTTTTCTAAATAGTTTTAATGACTCTGACTGTGTTTATTAATATTCAATAGTACCACAACAGGTGTTCACCTGTTTACTTAGAATATTTACGTTAGCATGGATAATATTTTATAATATGTTATTGTTTACTTTTGAAAGTTATGCATTAATGACTTGCTTTTACTCACGTCTTAAATATTATTTTTGGTACGTAAATGATCATTGACATGACATTCTGATCTCAATTCTTTCATTACTGTAGGTTACTGACCTTTATATTCAGAAATACTTACACATAAAGAATACAAAACCTGTCGTCAAATGGGTATACATGACAGTATAAAACTTTCGCTTAAATTTCCGAAGAGCTTCGCAGAAATGTGATGTTACAACAATACTCTACAGACATCATATATTTTAAATATTTTAATAAATTGATGTCAATTACTTACATTTAAACATTTGCCCGACTAATTTGACATTTTAAACAGTCGAATGTTACACCAAAAGTGATATGCCATTATATTTTTGCGCAGTTACACTTATAAAATGTAGATTTCTGTGAAGTCTGTGCTGGAAATATACTGATAAGAAATATGTTTACGTCGCGCTAGCGTCAGTTACTCGGTCTGCAAAATACTTAATTTAACGCGCATAACAATATAAAAAGACACGAAGCGCCGCTCTTAAGTAGGGTGATAAGCGAAGGTTAAACATTAATATGATTACTGCTCACAGAAAGAACACGATTCAATAAAAACTTATTGAAATGGTATCTACGTTATCTCTCCGCGATTAATCAGTCGATGACGATGAATTGTTTTACGTATGGCTATAATCATCACGTTTAAGTCACATGTATATTGTTAAATGACACATATTAATATATTCAAATAATTCGTTGTCACGGTGCAAATAGACTTCAGGTAAATTTGATTAAAACACAATGACTTGGTTGTTTTCATTGTAAATAGTTATCGTTAGCACGTTAATTACGATTTTAGCTAAGATTTCTAAAATTACATGATATATTTTTTATATTATAATATATGTATTGAAATTTAGCGTAGCATTAAAAGCTTGCGCTATTCCTCTCATAAATTTGATAAATACACCTCGACACTTGGGATCCCGACGTTTCGTCAGTTGAGTTTAAAATCCTCGATTATTGGAGGCGATATATACCTACTGATTTCCTAAATCAATAACCCATTTTTTTATCCTTGTGGCATATAAAATAAAACTGCTCGCAGGGAATCGTACAAATATATAGGTCTGAAGCAGTGGTTGGGAACTTTTTGGCAACTTGTGATATTTATCCCAGTTTCCTAAAAAGAAAGGCGGGCTGCTCTTATGATATTTACCCCAGATTCCTAAAAAAAGAAAAATGCGGGCCGCACTTACTACAGCACAACCTATACTAGGTATTTTCAAAACATCCACGTTCCGCGGTTTGCCAACCACTGCTTTAAAGCTTTGCCAGCGTAGGTGCAACTGACATAAAACTGAATAGCAATATTCAGTGTCATGTGATAAACATTTCTTGATTCATGATGTTAACTATCAGAACAGTGATTATTTAGTATTCGTAATTGTTTCATATATATATTTTTTTTTAATAAAGACTATTTTGTTATATGTTGGCATATTAAAGTTTGAATTGACACTGAGTGGTTAGTGCAGTACGGTCTCAATGGGCTATTGAATAGAAAGAAAGAAATAGATCATTTCCCACCAGTAACCACAATTACTTCGGCGTGATTGTGTTTAAATAACATTCCGGAACGCAGACTTGTGCGACTGTGCAAGATTTAACACCTAATGTCCAATGATTGCTATGGTTGTGGGTGCGAATATTCTATTACATAATAATTTTTTTCTTCGTCAGTCTCACTTACCAACTAAAACCTAAGTTTATTCACCAACATTTTCTGTGAGAAAGCACTAACCCCGTCGACCCGGCTCATT
Source organism: Cephonodes hylas (assembly GCA_030295005.1). Taxonomy (NCBI): domain Eukaryota; kingdom Metazoa; phylum Arthropoda; class Insecta; order Lepidoptera; family Sphingidae; genus Cephonodes; species Cephonodes hylas. Next base: position 7,610,990 of record AP025363.1, on the reverse strand, counting down.
CGTACTAGCTGCGGCGTGGTTCTACCAAGTGTGATGTCGAGTTGTAGTACCTGGGGCGGCATAATCAATTCGATATTCATATTAAAATGGCTAATCATACCGATGACTTGATAAAGCAATGAGCAATCATATCTTCACAACATAATAATTGTTATCAGTTATGTGGCTCATGATTAGACACAAAGTTAAAGGAGTCTCACGCGTTATAATCACTTTTCAGCAAAATCCGGTCTTGCTGGCCGTGTGGTGGACATACAGCGTAATGTAATTCAAAATAGTGAAGTGAAAAAAGACAGAATATAAAGACATAAAATACTCGTGTAATATTTAATAAGGTAAAAATGGAAAACGGAGACAAAAATCCAAATATAGACAGCAGGACCGGAAAAGTAAGAAAACGGAACAAACCAAATTTTTTCTCTGCCGTGTTCTTATGGTGGGTGTGTCCTGTTATTATTAAAGGCAACAAAAGAGATTTAGAAGAAGAGGATCTTATTATTCCAACAAAGAAATATGACTCGGAGCGACTTGGAGAATATTTTGAGCGGTAAGTAGGTAACATTTTATAATTCAAATTATAGACGCTACCTTTTCATAAATTTTATTAAATAAAATAAATAAAAACTTGCAAATATTAACGAATCAAATATTTTACATTTGAGTAGAGTTGTGTACGTTTACGATTGTGTGTTTTTGACATTTCATATAGTCGATAAAAAATGTAATAATAATGTCATAAGCCACGTAAATTGATGTAAACGCAAAGAATATTGGTGAATGGCCTTGTGTGTATATTGGTGCTGTAAATATCATTAATCACAACACATCGGCCGAAATATTACACATAGATACTGCTGTAGTCAATTAAGTCCAAAGATTGTATGCCGGCACGATCGGGTGCGTATCATCATTTCACAGAACACCGACGCACGATAACATTTTTACTATCGCACTCATTCGCCCATCGAGGTTTCGAGTCCAATAATTACTAATAGTCCCTTTTTCCTCTCACCTTCACCCGTCTAAAACAAATGATTCTCCTAGTATGACGTTTCATGAAAAGCCATACTGGTTATAAAACAGCACGAGTTGATAAAGAGTTCAACGTCATTGTATAGAGAATAACGCGTAATTATTTTATCAATCAATTCAATTTTATTTGTGATTTGTTGTATAAGATTTCAATCTCATTTAATGCAACGTATTATTCAATGAATAACATACATAATATGTATGTACAAAGCAGTGATGGTCTCGAGGTTTGGGCGCGCAGTCAAGAAACTCGGCGGTCGCGGGTTCGAACCCCAGGCACACACTTCTGACTTTTCGAAGTTATGAGTGTATTCACATTGTATTATCATTTGCTTTAACGGTGAAGGAAAACATCGTGATAAAACCTGCACATTTAAAAAAAAAAAGATCTTAGGAATTTCTTAGGTGTGTAGTCCGCCAACCCGCACTAGGCCAGCGTGGTGGACTATGGCAAGTAAACATAAGTATTTTATTCGTTTAGCAGAAAATCGAGAAAGAAAAATCGACTTCCAAGTTAATTTTATTTTCTCGTGAAGTTCTTATGCTGAAATCGTAAAATTGATTTCAAGGAATATTGACACTAAAGTAAATGGGATCTTGGAGATTTAAGTATATCAATGAAGTGTTTTTTATTCCATCTTAACCAATACATAAAAAGTCATCTCTTTTATAATTTTATAGTTTGAATTTGAAATGTATTAGCTATGCTTTTATCGAAGGATAGAGATCTTTGAAGTGAAGACGTGAAAAAGGAACAATGAGGCATGTGAAAAAAAGATTACATTTACGTATACAAGTGTACAACAGTAGTTCTGTAGAATGAAAGTAAATACCAGAATGAATACAAATTATGCATTACTGTGGTGCACAGGTATGTTACAAAACAATATGCAACTTCACTATCAATGCCAGATGTGAACGAACTTTTAGTTTCTCACGTTATCTCTGTCATATACCTAGATATTACGAAAGAAACACTTGATGGTTCCCAGACCTGTAAAGTGTGCGTGAATAATATATAATTTATCTGCTTAGTAAACATACCACAAATGGTAACCATAAGTTCATACCCCCAGTGTTCGTGAATTTTCGGAAAATTCTTAATGAAGAACATGTAATAATACGCTACACAAGTTAAAAATAAAACCCGGAATCTTTAGTTGTTGACTTTAACATTATATTAGACTTAAAAGTTTGTTATTATAAAAAGGACAGAATATTATAAAAGAAAGAATTATTATTTGGATAATTTGCAAATTAAACAAGCAAAAATATGTTTCTTTATCCTTACCATCCATCTCCGCTGTCAGCTTACCAAACATTTAAACGGGGTTAGCACAATATTAATTAACAGACGTCGACACTGGTATTAAAATTGTAGGAATCTTGATTACAACCCGTCCTATTGAAATAAGTCCTTGTCCACTATGATGCTTTAGAAAGATTCGAAAATGAATTTCAAATTCTGAACGTCAGTTCACCCCGTTACCCCACTTGTTTTGTATCACCGGCAAAATAAATTTTCATAATTTTTTTCACTAAAGATACTTCTTAAACTTGTCACTACTCCAATTACAGGTAAAATTTGTTGATTTTTGTTGTTTACATTTCTTTATTACTATCATAATAATTTAATTTTAGAAGATCGAAAGATTGTAAGTTTGATAATTATTGTTACACGATAGAGTCATCGTTATAGTATTTTAATTCACATATATGTACATGAAGCTGAATTCTTGTACTGAAAGTCATCACTTCAATTGTTACAGATATTGGCTTGAAGAATATGAACGTGCAACAAGAGAAAATAGAAAGCCTTCGTTGTGGAAGGCGATGCGGCGGGCGTACTGGCTGACTTTCTTGCCTGGAGCGTTTTTCGTAACAATCACGGCTGTTGTTCGGTTCGTAATTATTTTCTATATTAATTCTTCGCCCAAGATATTGTGTTCCTTCCATTTTAACAATATTTGGGAACATTTGTGAATCTGTTTTTGAATATACTTTGTCAATTGTATCTACTTGTATCCCTCGCGACGTCATATTTTGTTTACGGACCAACAATAGCTCAGGACTCTGACTCGGAAGGCCAGACATCCCGACAAATTATTTTTTGCTCCCTTTAGGTACTGTACGGGAAGTTAATGGCGTTTTCTGTGTGATAAAAAATATTTTTTTACATTGAACTTTTAAAGTTTTAGTCAAAATAATTAAGAATATTTTACATAACAATTATAATAAAACATAACACCACATTTTTTTCATGTAATATTTTCACTTCGTATACAGAACATCCCAACCGCTGCTCTTCGCTCAGTTGTTATCATACTGGTCGGTGGATGCGACTATGACACGTCAGGACGCTGGTCTCTACGCACTGGCCATTCTGGGCCTTAACTTCATCGGTATGATGGGCCAGCATCACAATTCCCTGTTCGTGTCACGTTTCGGAATGAAAATCAAAGTAGCAACATCCTCACTCATCTACAGAAAAGTAAGTATCTTGGAATGCATCATGTTTGTGGCAAATGCGACCGTACTTATGAATACTTGAATATTAACCATTGGAATACATGTTATATTCATGGTGCACCAATATAGGTTCTCGTATCCTCTATCGACCTGTATTGCATAAAATTTATACATCTTGCAGGTGTTGCGAATGAATCAAGTCTCTCTAGGTGAAGTGGCTGGTGGCAAACTAGTCAATTTACTTTCGAATGATGTAGCACGATTTGACTACGCTTTCATGTTTCTTCACAACCTCTGGATAATTCCTATACAAGCTGCTGTCGTCCTTTATTTCTTATACAATGCTGCAGGATATGCACCATTCGTCGGCCTCTTTGGTGTTGTGCTGTTAATTTTCCCCATTCAAGGTATATACGATTTTTTCCGTATTTCGTAGTTCATGTGAGTATGAGTTTTCTAATTTTTACATTTTTTACAGCCGCTTTAACTAAATTGACGGCTACGATTAGGCGTGAAACTGCTCAGAAGACTGATAGAAGGATAAAATTGATGAGTGAAATTATTAACGGCATACAGGTAAACAAAACTCAATTTTTACGATAGTTGGTACTGTATTTAAGATTATAATTTTATATTATACTTATTTCGTACATTTTTTATGTCACAGGTAATCAAAATGTATGCTTGGGAGAAACCCTTCCAATTTGTAGTCAAAACGGCACGAGCGTTAGAAATGCGGGCTTTGAGAAAATCCATCTTCGTTCGAAGTGTTTTTCTCGGTTTCATGTTGTTCACAGAACGTTCTATATTATTTGTCACGACGCTCACACTTGTGCTTACTGGAAATATAGTGACTGCAACATTGGTGAGTTAACTAGATCTATTTTTGTAATTTATTGTTTTGGACAAGAATGTATCTAATGAATATTTTTTTTTTAGATTTACCCAATTCAGCAATACTTTAGCATAATACAAATAAACGTGACCTTGATATTACCATTGGCTATAGCTAGTTTCTCTGAGATGATGGTATCATTAGAACGTGTACAGAATTTCCTTGAGATGGGTAAGCTTGTTCTTTAGTGTTACATTTTTGAACTATAATCACATAAATTTGTTGTTGACGGAACTTATTTATATATTTTTATCATTTTCTTTTTAGATGAAAGAGAAGATTTATCTCTTTTGCCGAAGAATAAAGGCATTACCAATAGAATTACCTTTAACGTTAAAGAAAAGAATGATAACCAAGAATTGATTGTGCCACAGAAATACTCAACAAAAGACAATCTAACGAGAGCGCTTTCCATTGGTAAGGAGAGCTTATATTTATCCAACATTTTGTTTCTTTTTCTAGAGAAATTATTTAACTTTAAACTTATTTTGTTAGAGCCCAGCCCTCGACGCGAATCCGCTATTGGCGAATATCCTATCGAATTGAACAAAATCACTGCTTCGTGGACTAAATCTGAAGATCCAAATGAAATGACTCTGAAAAACGTCTCTTTACGGTTGGGTAAAGGGAAGTTATGTGCTATCATTGGCCCTGTCGGTTCAGGCAAGGTAAGAAACAACACAGTTAATTCTTATTTTTTTTATTCACGCTCATACTTTAACAAGGTATTCTTTAATTTTAGTCGTCTATTCTTCAAGCAATATTGAAAGAGTTACCACTTTCTGAAGGAAACATGAGTATTAAAGGTACAATTTCGTATGCTTGTCAAGAATCCTGGCTATTCCCTGGAACTGTAAGAGAAAATATTTTGTTTGGTGTACCTTATAACTCGAAGAAATACCAAGAGGTAAGATAGTGTCAATCTATGATGAATACATGAGTTATATTGAATATGCTTAATTTGTGCAAGAATGGAATAAAAATGCTATTCTTCAACTCCCATAGGTCTGTAAAGTCTGTTCGCTATTGCCAGATTTCAAGCAGTTTCCGTATGGCGATCTTTCTTTAGTCGGCGAACGCGGAGTTTCATTGTCAGGGGGACAAAGAGCTAGAATCAATCTTGCAAGAGCTATTTACCGAGAAGTGAGTGTTAAAATACTTTTACTTTTCTATTGCATTACTATTAAAGTATACGAAATGAACTAACAGTAATATCTTTTCAGGCTGATATTTACTTACTAGATGATCCATTGTCTGCTGTGGACGCTAATGTAGGAAGGCAGTTGTTTGAAGGATGCATTAAGGGTTACTTAAAGGGTCGCACATGCATTCTTGTTACTCATCAAGTTCATTACGTGAAGGCCGCTGACGTCATCGTCGTACTCAATGATGTAAGTAATGTGAAACTACCGTTATAAAATACGTAACTAGAAAATATGTTTTTACCCGTTGTCATTCATTTACAGGGGTCCATTGAGAACATTGGAACTTATGACGAATTAATGAAAACTGGAAAAGAATTCTCTCAATTACTATCAAATCAAGAAAGTGATAAATCTGAAGACGGTGAAAGCGGGCCCGTAAGTAAACAGATATTTAAAAAAGTCAAATTACTAACAGTATATCACTCGAAAGGGTCAGATGAACATTTCTGCACTCATGTTTGCAGCTTGTACATAGCTGTATTTTTATCGTCGCGTAGTAAGGGGTTAACAGTGCTACTGTCGTTTTTCCGGTTCTTCTGACAATTTTGTAATGGATAATCTCAATAAAACTCGCTATAACTTCAACAATATTCTATACGTCCTAATTAAAATTTAAATTACTTGTGAAAACTCTATTTTGGTAATTCTGATTAATTGCATTGATTGCTTGCTCCTTAGGGCAAAAGACCATCTATACATCGGGGCATCTCAAAAATGTCAACAAAGAGTGAAGAAGGTTCGCAAATTGAGAAAACGCAAGTTTTAGAAGCCGAAGAGAGAGCAACGGGTAATTTGAAATGGGAAGTGTTGGCCAAGTATCTGTCGTCCGTTCAATCCTGGTGCGTCGTAGTTATGGCTTTCTTGACGTTGTTGATAACACAAGGTGCGGCTACCACGGCAGACTACTGGCTTAGTTACTGGTAAGATTTCGTTGATATTACAAGTTTTTCATACGGTATAATTGGATTATAATTCAAATTTTCCACTTTCTGTTTTTAGGACCAATCAAGTTGATCAATATGAGCAAACATTGGGTGAAGGAGAAGAACCTGGTAAGTTTTTTTTTATTTTTGAATTCACCTACAATTAGGCCTTAAAATATACATACCTACAACAAATGTATTATAGAAATATTTATAACTCTTTATATCGTGATTTCATTTTTTTTAATTTTATATTTATAAAAGTCTATTTTTTATTTATAAGCGTATTTTTTCCAATATTCAATTGTCATCCGTCCTTCATAAATATAATAAATTTCGAGTTAATTCGGCGTCTTAAAGGGATGTTCAAAATTTCTGATACTTATGTACACATCTTAATTCATAATACGTATAATTTGCTCTATATTTATCGCTACAATATTTTTTTTCAATTTCAGATACCAGCTTAGATGCAATAATCGGCAATTTAACTACTGGCCAATATCTTATCGTATATGGTTCTGTAATTGGAGGTCTTATTGTCATAGCGCACGTGAGAATTATATCTTTCGTCGTAATGACAATGAGAGCCTCAGAAAATCTTCACAACACTGTTTATAAGAAACTTATCATTTCTGTTATGCGATTCTTTGATACTAATCCTTCTGGTAAGTTCTTTTTAATTTATTTAACCGATAGTAATACTCCTCCACGAATATTTGTTAATACATATTTTTGTGTACGTATTATGCAGGTCGAGTTTTAAATCGATTCTCCAAGGATATGGGAGCTATGGACGAATTCTTACCGCGTAGTATCTTGGAAACCATTCAGATGTATCTATCCATGACCAGTATCCTAGTGCTCAACGCTATAGCACTACCGTGGACGTTGATACCAACTTTTTGTCTTCTTGTAATATTCATCCTCCTCTTGAGATGGTACTTGAATGCTGCACAAGCTGTTAAGCGATTGGAAGGAACTAGTAAGCGTATATGATATAAGCTGAAAGTAATATTGATCCGAATAAATTGCTTCAGTAATTCTAATAAATTTATTGACGCTTTCGTGAAAATAATAAAAATGAATGATTAACGAAAAATTATCCCCCAACAGCGAAGAGTCCCGTGTTTGGAATGATTAATTCGACATTATCTGGATTGTCAACGATAAGAAGCTCAAATTCTCAGGACAGACTTCTTGGAATGTTTGACAGTGCACAGGTAATAACAGTTGACTAATTAAAAATCTAATTTTGTTTCTAACTTTACTTCTTTGTTTACATTCTTTAAAGGGATTTAGTAACAATAAATTTGAAATATATTTTTTTCCGCTTGTATATAGACTTTTCAGTATAATTCGTATACAACAGTTTTTTTATTATGTTATACGAGTATACATATTGCCTTAATTTAAAAAGAATATTGTTCAATTTCCAAAGTAACTGCACCTTTATTTTCATGGCTTCATTTCGCCAATAAGATTTGTATTATTCATAATTTCGTTCCCAAAAGACTTCGCCCCGAGTAATTTGATTAAATTTTCAGAATCTTCATTCGAGTGCGTTCTACACTTTTGTGGGTGGTTCCACTGCGTTTGGCTTGTATCTGGACGGTCTCTGCCTCGTATACCTCGGAATTATTATGGCTATCTTCCTTGTTGTTGACTTTAGTGAGTAAATTATTGTGTTGTTGTGTGTTGTTGTTTAGATATTTTTGTTATAGTTTATTTTTTATTTACAAAACATATGTAGGTTTGACAGTCCCATTGCACAGTTGCTAGATACCACCAGCTTGCGAAACGAGAGGCCGTGGGTTCGATCCTCCGCACCAAGAGAAATGTTTTATGATCCACAAATGTTTCTTTCGGGTCTAGGTGTTGGTAAGACGGAAAAGTCTCTCGTAGTTTACGATACCCACAACACAGGATTTGTATCCTTGGGTGTATTTTTTTTTTATTATCCTATGTAGCATTCCCAAAATTTTGTATGTGTAATAACTAAAATTTAACTTCGTTTTTGTGTGCAGGTTCTGTTATACCCGTCGGAAGCGTGGGTCTAGCTGTAAGTCAGTCAATGGTATTGACTATGATGCTTCAAATGGCTGCTCGATTCACTGCGGACTTTTTGGGTCAAATGACAGCCGTTGAGAGGATATTGGAATACACTAAACTACCCATAGAAGAAAATATGGATGAAGGACGTATGTAAAAATATATATTTTGTAAATAAGAGCTCCGTTTGTTACATTCTTAATAACATTGATTTTTTACAACGAATGTTTCGTGTAAAATGAATACTATAGATTTGAATATTATTTTTGCTGTAATTATAAACAAATAATTTTCATATTTAATTTACTTACAGCTACCGTCCCGCCTAAAGATTGGCCACCAAAGGGAAATGTTAAGTTTGAGAACGTCTACCTAAATTACGGACCCGAAGACCCTCCTGTATTAAAAAACTTGAACTTCGAAATTCAAAATGGTTGGAAGGTACATATTGTTCCGATAAAATAACTTACGCGTACATAACACATGTCCCACTCATAATATATTTAATACTTGAAGCGAAAGACAAAAGAGTATTAATATCTTTTTCAGGTGGGCGTTGTCGGACGAACTGGAGCAGGAAAGTCTTCCTTGATATCGGCACTCTTCCGATTATACAAGCTTCAAGGAAAAATAAAAATAGACGATCTGGACACTGAAGGCATTGCCAAGACGGTATATTATACATCCTTCATGTCATGTTGTTATCAATAAAAAATATCATAATTTTATATAAACTTTGTATTTTATTTACAGGAATTGCGGTCTAAAATCTCGATTATTCCTCAAGAGCCAGTGTTGTTCTCTGCAACTGTGCGCTATAATTTGGATCCTTTCGATTCCTATAGCGATGACGAAATTTGGAGAGCTTTAGAACAGGTAATATTTGTGACGTTTAATTAAAAATAACCAGTGTTTTGAATTTTTGTATACACTTGTTTGTATGCTTACGTAAAAGTCATCTAAAATTATTTGCATCTTAGGTAATGCCAATATTTTAACTGTTAATTAAATAATATTATTCGCTAAAATAAAATCGACTGCAAACGATTATTTTTTTATTGGAATACAAACCAGCAGATAAAGTGAATATTTAAAAAAACGAGTGGATATAGAATTATCCGAATCAATTACAGCAAATTATTATCGATGTTTATTTTCAGGTGGAACTGAAAGAAGTAATTCCTGCTCTCGACTACAAAGTGTCTGAAGGGGGCAGTAACTTCTCCATGGGACAACGCCAGCTGGTGTGTCTGGCTCGAGCGGTGTTGCGATCTAATAAGGTCCTCGTCATGGACGAAGCTACGGCTAATGTCGATCCTCAGTAAGTAAACATAACAAAAAAAATATTTGCATATTATTCCTCGAACGCATCATAAAAAGATTAAAATTTATATGAATCTTACGCAACGCGCAATTATAAAAGCACATCATCATCATCAGCCCAAATACATACCGCTGCTAGGCACTGGTCTCCTCTACACCTAGCGAGGGTTTAGGCCAAAAAACAAAATGGTGTCATTAAATGGAATATGTAAACAAATTGATTTAAAATTAATCAAGTACCACGTTGTTGATTCTGTGGCGAAAATTAACGCGCGCTTGAAATATATGTGTAGGTATACAATTAATAATTCCAGAGCAAAATAAACTAACTTATGCTCCATTCCAGAACGGACGCGTTAATTCAGAAGACTATCCGGCGTGAGTTCGCGTCGTGCACTGTGATCACTATCGCTCATCGGCTGAACACCATCATGGACTCAGACCGAGTGCTAGTTATGGACAAAGGCATCGCTGCCGAGTTCGACCATCCCCACACCCTCCTGTCAAACCCTAACAGTATATTCAGTTTTATGGTGCGCGAAACCGGAGAGGGCATGGCCAAAGTATTACACGAAGTCGCTAGGAATAAGTACTTAAGTGATTACCCCGACAAAAACTAAATTAACTTTTGTATTAAATATGTGATGTTAATTAAATTATAAGAATTATTGTTTGTATTTATTTTTTGTTTATACTTATTTTTCAACTGTTTTTGGGTGTAACTATTTCCACTTCGACATTTTTCAACTAAATATCACATACATAATTATTTTACAGTCAATCTCTTTAATTGTTATTTAAATAAATAAAAGTATTGCTTTAGTTTCTATGTTTGTACAATTAAGTGGTTCTTGATATTTCGCGGTTAGCGTGTAGCATTTTTATCTGCACAGTTCAATTAAGTAAAATAATTACTTAATATTAGGCGTGAAAATACCTGTATTTAGAATAATTACAAAAAGACTTATTTCATTCAATAATCGTGCAGACATTTAATCTGTGACTCAGATTTATCTGCAAGCTAAAAATGACAACGTCACAGAGTAACGTTAAAGACAATTCATTATCCATGTTCATATAACAAAAAATACCTGTAAATCAATTCACAAATATGTAGTCCGTACACGTATTAAGTATTCCACAATGAGAAATTTTAAGGCAAAATAAAAATGGATTGTTGCAGTGGCGCGAACAACTGTTGCGATAACTCATTATTTGCAAACCCAAATGTGTTTTATGTATCGGTAATGCTTCTGATGATCATTGCGTATCTCTCGTGGTCTTTATACCGATGCACTTACTATCGCTGTGATTAATTTCGTCAAATATTCCAAATTCACTGTCTTTATGCAGAAGGCAGGCCAGGTGGCAAAAGGTGAGTTGCATTATGAATTAAGCTTTTAAATGAACCTTTACACGATTTCAAGGATTCAGTCACTATTCCAAACATTTGAATCATTGGACATAGAAATCTTTGCTTATAATGTGCAAACAATGATAATATATACGTCCCTATTTCTATATAAGTAGAAATCTGATTTTCTTATGCAATCACGAAAAAATACCACACAAATTACCTTCAATCTAGTTTAAAATAAATATTATCAACCTGCTTTGTTCCAATCATTTTAAGCACCGGTTCACTTTAAATGGGCACAGATAAATTTTAGTAACAAATGCTAAGTGATTAAATATTCGTTATCAAATGCTCCAAAAAGCATATTATGTTCTTCTTTCTAAGAAATACATGTCGTTAATAATTCTTATCATTTACATCTATGATCAAAACGTGTAGTAATAATGACTAATGATTTTCCATCACAATTTGAAGGTTATACTATATAAAGTGCACACCAACCAAGCAGTGACGGCCTCGAGGTTTAGGCGCGCGGTCGAGAATCTCGGCGGTCGCGGGTTCGAACCCCAGGCACACACCTCTGACTTTTCCAAGTTATGTGTGTTTTCAAATTGAATTATCACTTGCTTTAACGGTGAAGGAAAACATCGTGATGAAACCTGCACACCTAAAAGTTCTTAGGAATTTCTTAGGTGTGTAGTCCGCCAACCCGCACTAGGCCAGCGTGGCGGACTATGGCCTAAACCCTCTCAATGGTAGAGGAGACCGTGCTCAGCAGTGGGCGTATATGGGTTGATGAAGAAGAAAGAAGAAGACTATACAGGGTGTATTTAGACCGTGATCGAAAACTGAGGCAGGTAATAGCATTAGTAATTACAAACCCCCTGGCATTAAAGAAAATCCCGACATAAAATAAAAATTTTGAGGTTTTCCATACAAATCACATACTTTTAACACCTATGGTTGTATGGAAATCGTCAAAATTTTTATTTTTTGTCGGGATTTTTAATATCACCACTGGGTTTGTGATCACCCTCGCTATTACCTGCCTCAGTTTTCGATCACGGTCTTAATACACCCTGTATAAAGTTTGCTAAACGCCAGTCAGCCGACGTGGTACTTAGCATACCTACTATCATTAAAATCTCTTCCTTACAATATTTTAAAGGGAAACCGCACGAAAAATAGCTTATCTGATTGTGGAGCATACGCCTATATTATTATATTATTTTTATATTTATTTAACAATATTTTGTAAGCTTTACTTCTATTCATCGGTTCCCGATATTCAGTGTACTTGAAATGTAATACTTGTACCACAATGAAAACGAAATTACGAATATACATAATGAAAACGCTTTTTCATATGGGTAAATAATCATAAGAAATACGTGTATTTTGCTCTAGTAATATTGTCATTCAATTGGTAAGGAAATAATAAAAAAGTTTGGCAAATAAATTGGTATTTATTATTTTCACTCTTTATAATATCAAAATTTTAGTGACAACTGATGTCACGTGTCAAAAACCAAACCGAAATTATGGAGTATTAAATTTATTTTATCTTCTAAGGAGCTTGGAACAAAAATGAATATAAAATAGCCGATCATGAAAGACCGTAACGTATAATGGGTTGTTGTGAAGGCGGTTGCACTAACGATAATTGGGACGTGGTCTATCAAGATCACAAGGCGCATGGATTTATATTAGGATTGGTTTGCATCGCGCTCTTCCTCGCCTACCGCCTTTATCGATGCTACCATCCTAGACGGAGTTTACTGAGATGGTGAACCACAACTATATCCGCCTTTAGGCACGTAAATCTATTATGAAATCATAAATCTCACAGTTAATAAATAAATATGGAATGAAGAACACAAAAACACCACTTATATAAACATGTTTACTTACAATCAATTTGCTATCGTGTGAAACATATGTATAAATTTATTCTAAACACATTCTTAGTAATTATATCCAAAAGGACAACAACGCGTACATACAGTTACAAAAAATATACTAACGTCTATTACCCTATTTGTATAAATATTTTAAAACTAGTGAATTGTTAACAATTACTTAGCGTTGCGATTCGATATGAGTACACAGATTGATGTAATTAACCATAAATAACATGGCACGGGGACGTGGCTGAGTATACACCACAAATTTATCTAGCGTTTTCTTTTAGATTACTCTGGAAGAAAGCTTCTTTGGCCACTTCGAAGAGTTTTGCGCTGCTCTTCTCTCCGGTCTCGCGAACCATGGACGAGAACTGGCTGTTAGGATCCGAGAGCAAGATGTAAGGGTGGTCGAATTCAGCCGCTTGTCCGGTGTTCATCACCAACACCCTGTCGGAGTCCATGATCGTGTTGAGACGATGAGCGATCGTGAGCACGGTGCACGACGCGAACTGACGTCTTATCGTCTGCTGAATGAAATTATCAGTCCTGCAAAGAAATAGCGTATAAGAACAGGTGTACGTGCGTGCATAATTTATAATGTTCGGAATTACAAACTCACTGCGGATCCACGTTGGCAGTTGCTTCGTCCATAATTAAAATCTTATTAGACCTGAGCACTGCACGCGCCAAGCACATGAGTTGTCTTTGACCCACAGAGAAGTTAGCGCCACCTTCCGTTACCTTGAAATCTAATGACGGTATTGCGGACTTTAAATCCACCTGCAACATAAAGTTCAAAATTAGTACAATTTATAATTGGTGCCGAAAGTAATAACATGTTGCATACTGACTTGTTCCAACGATCGCCAAAGATCATCGTCGCTGTAGATATTAAAGGGATCCAAATTGTATCTAATAGTAGCAGAGAATAGAACGGGCTCCTGCGGTATTATTGAAATTTTCGATCGAAGTCCCTGCAAGAAACAGTCAATTAAAATAATTGCCGATGTCGCCGCACATGAATAATTTGATGAAGTCTTAGGTACCTGTTTGGATACTAGTGCGGTGTCGAGGCCGTCAATCGATATCGTTCCGTCGATGTAAGCGAATCGGAAAATGGCTGATATCAACGAAGATTTACCGGCTCCAGTTCTACCCACTATACCAACCTGAATAATGAATTATGTGTTATAATTATTGTAATTACAGTTTTTTTTTTAATAATGTTTATACATTTTTTGTATTTTCAAAAAATCATCATCATCATCATCCTTAACAGCCTCTCTCACGTCCACTGCTAGACGTATGCCTCTTCTATGGTACGCCACTGAGCTCGATCTGGCACCCTCTGCCCCGCCGAAACCATGGGCTCCGTAACCACGGTCGCTCAAATATATTCATATAACTACATATAAACCTCATATTTCTGGGTAATGTTTGACAAGCTTTCAATAATTTAAAATTTCAGTCCTTATTCTTATAAAGTTACTGATATCGTAAATGTGAAAGATAGAAAATGTGTTGTCTGTATTGCTATTGAGAATTTTCTATAGCAAAAATCCAATAACACTCCTGGACCCAGGAATCGAACCCGGCATTAAGTACTAGATTGTACGATACATATGCTGCGAAACCACGAGGCAGTCAAAGGTAGAGAACAGCATTTAATACACATTATTAATTTCTCGTTGACCCAGTTCTTAAGTCCATGCAGACAAAATAGCGGGTGGAAGCTGATATTTTTTAATTCAATTACTACATGAAGGAAAATAAGATGGATGGAATAATATAGTAGTTTCTCATCGAAACGAGAAATTTTGCATACCTTCCATCCACTCTCCACTGTGAGATTCAAATTTCTCAGCACGGGTTCTTCATCGGGTGCATAGCGCATGTAAACGTTGTCAAAAACAATTCGTCCTTGTGAAGGCCATAAGGCCGGCATTTGGACTTCTGAAAATGCAATTATGGATATTAGAAAAAAATAAAAAATATATCAAACGTTCAAACGTAAGTGCAATCTAAGTGTAGTATAGTAGTAGCTTAGTAAGTATAGCCTAGCATGATGGATGTACGAATAACACATCCCTACCAGCTGAAAACTAACAACTCTTAAAAGCAGAATATGGCTTCCCATGAACGTTTGATCAAATAATGGACTAAGTCAAAAATAATCTAAGGGTTCATATCAATTATTAGATACAAACAATATAGATACATAGATAAAAATATTTGGCTATCCATATAAAGGTCTCCATCCACGGCGACTTTTTGCGCGTTTAGTAAATGTGCGACAGCATCGCTAGTAACGCGTTTAAGTCGCATTTGCAAGCGCTACTATTATGATGTATTATGATAATGTATTGATGCAAATGCGTGACCTGTTAGACGACATTGGGAGAAGAAAGGAGGGAGGGCGTGATTAGAGAAACGACAAATTACTGAATCGTGTTAGCATCGAGATTCGAGACAGAAGCGCGGCAGTATCGCGTTTGCATCGCAACCGTGTCTGAGCCCGTCGGCGAGGACACACAGCTAGCGAACGATTCGCGACTGTTCCGATGCGTACGCGCGACAGTGTTCCTACAAAAAATCGCCGTGATCAAGGGGCCCTTAAACCAATTAAAAACAGGAGTTAAGAAATTTGTGGTTTACCGACTTTTAAAATCATACATACATATATGTGTCTAAAACGATGTAATTACATAAATACTGACTTCCTTCAAACAGATTGCTCTCAGTTTCGATACGCGTGTATTCGAGGACTCTCTCCACACTGGTCAGTTGGGCGAGGAACTCCACCAACATTCGAGCACCGTGTTGCAACATCATTGTCAGTGTGTTACTTTGAGTCACAGCCAAACCTACACTGCCGACGGCAATCACGTCACCTATAATTAACATAAGGTTATCACATAAGGTTCTTCACTTTCCTAGACACCGAAAAATAAACAATTATTTATTAAATTTTTCAATTCCAAAGAAATATTTTAACAGATTAAGAAAGTTTTAGCAATATGAGAAAATGGTGATAGAATTGCAAAACATATTTATAAATAAATAAATTATTAGAACACAGTTATAAAAATTAATTATACTTACCAAAATCAATGTAAAGGAAGACAAATATAATAATAGTGAGGTAGATGAGACACATGGTGTCTAAGTAGAAACCGAACGTGGTACCGCCGCCCAAGAAACCATTCCAAGCGGAAGTGTGTAAGTCCTAAAACAGTTCAACATTTGAATTCTGTAACTTTAATTATCAATAGAAAATATACAAAAAAGTTATACATAGTTTAATACCATATTAAAAGGCTTGTTTCATTTGATTGTTCTAAAGTGAAGACTACGACGATTTTTTATGGACTTTGTGGCTCACAAAAATATTTGTCTCTGTCTGGGTATCCAATCAAGGCTTCTAAGCCTTTATCCATCTGTTGTCTAACTTAATGCGCCACCGAGTCTTTGTTTGATTTATAAATTCATTAATATTAATAAAGTCTAATTTCAAACGTCGTGTAACAGATATTCTATTCGAAGGGTATCCATATTACAAAAACTGATTTCAAATAGCGGAGACGGTAAGAATTGTTCTGTAAAGCTTTCAAAGGGATGAACGAAAAATTTACTACACGACTTTTTTCGGGCCTATGTGTTGTAATATGGAATAGTCGTACTTTTCAGTTCCCATATCACGAGATATATATTATATTTTTATCACTGTATGACTATGACAGATCATAATCTATCACTGCAGGACACACCCTTCTCAACAACCAGTCGGTGTAAGAGTTTCTTAGCATATTCGGTGTACGGATTTCCTCAAGTTGTTTTTTACCACAAAACGAAAAAAATATAAATAAATAAATAAATAAATACACCCAACAGTCACATACATAGATCTGACCCCACACTAGGTTCAAAGACCTGTGTCGTGGGTATCAGACACTACGAGAGACTTTTTCGGTCTCACAAACACCCAGACCCGAAACAAATATTTGTGGTTCACACAAACATTTGTCTCGGTGCGGGGATCGAACCCGCGGCCTCTCGTTTCGCAAGCTGGTGTCTAGCCAACTGCGCCACGGGGGCTGTCAATATGGCTATAAATGAAACATTTTTTTGGGGTTAACTAAATTGTACCAACGTTGAATCCTCATACAAATTATAATATGAAGTGAATATAAATAAGAATGGAAAAATAAAGGGACCTATAATCTACGTAGGTCAGTATAATTCTAGAATTATGTACATATAATAAATTCTAAGCAGTTTAACGAAAGTAAAGTAATTACCTGATGACTGTCGAATTCGTCTATGAGTCTGTGTTGGGCGTTTGCCGACCGTATAGTCGCAATACCGTTTAGTGATGACGTCACCATACCGAATACCGGACTTTTCGCTGAAAAAGTTTAGAGTGAAGACGGTCTACCGAAGATTAAAAAGTACTTATTGCACTCTTTCTTAAGGAAACCTGTGCTCAACCTGTATTAATGCACTTATGCTGTTCTTAATAAATTTTCAATGAGGATTAAGACGAACAGACAACGATTTGAAATATCATCACGCAATAAAATATAGGATTATAAAAATAAGACGAAAATTTTAAGCTTGTTCAATAGTGACTACGTTCTAAGACTGGCAAAATATTGACAAAAGTATAATTTTATTTCTATCTGTTTTACCGAGGCATATATCGCCCCTCTACTGAGCACGGGCGTCTTTGCGGTTGAGAGGGATTAGGCGTTAATCCATCACACTGGCCTAGTGCGGTTTAGTGGACTTGACATACGTAAAAAGTTCTTTGTCGTGAATTGTCTGTCGCACAGGTTTCCGCAAGATGTTTAATTTCATCGTTAAGATTTGTGATAGTTCATATTGAGAGCACAATAAAAAGTCAAAATTGGGTATGATTCCGCGAATATCACAAGATATATTGGACATCAATTAAATGTGTATGTCATAATCATCGGCCCATATATCTCCCGATGCTGAGCACGCTCAGTCGAGTATACTGGCCTAGTGCGGTTTGGTTTGTTACACATTCAAGAAATTTCCGAGATCTTTTACGTGCATAGATTTAGGTAGGGAGATAATTCTTTATGAATACATGTACATTACTTTGAAAAGTCAGAGGTTGACAAACCTTGACTGCAGAAATTTTCAAGTGAACAATTAAACCTTAAGATTAAATACGCTAAAAATATATATTTAATTCCCCAATATTTAATGCATCAAACGTAAAGATGTAATCAAAATACAAGGTGTAAATAACTTACTTGTTCCCTCCAGCCGCTTGATTCCTTGTGCAGTTTTCAAATACACACTGACTACAAAGCCAAACAGTAAGAGCAGAAAGAAAGACGGTATAAGTGTCCAGTACAGAGCGATCGCGTTTAAAACCAGGATGCAAGCCAGAGTGCTGTATATTTGGAACACATCCAACAACGTTCTTGGCAGAATTTCGTCCAGAGCGCCCATGTCCTTTGTGAAACGGTTCAGGATGCGACCTAAAAACGAAAAACATGCGAATGCGAAAACACCATCGTATTTAATGTAGGTAAAAATATTTTTTCAAAATTGCTTTGGAACATTATTGTGTTAGGTACTGCAACAAAAAACTACTAGGTAATTTATACTGAAGTTAAGCTAATGATTATTTTTAAAATCAGTACTCGGAAATCGAAATAGAATTTGGTTTGTGAGCAGAGCGTAACAAGTTTATTACAAACAATTTATCTTTAAATCAATATTTAATAAAAGCCATATGGCGTAGGTATAGGTAAAAATATCCTAACCTCACAAGTCACAACAAACCATTATAAACCAAATATTAAACAATTAACCTGGATCGCTTTCAGGCTTCTATGGAACTCTTCAGTAGTTATTACATGACAATACATCATTAGAAGCTACCTTCAACATGCTGACATAATCAATGACGTGAGGCTAAAAATATAATTCCAGTCTGGATTGGCCGCATAACATACGCTCCGAAAGAATATGAAAATGCCGGAATTCTTAAGGCTTTTGTAAACAGTTTGATTTATTTCTTCATACAGTGCGGTTGCTTTCAAGTGAACTTCTATACTTTGAGGTTATTTTAATAAGTACCCTAAGACTTTAGTGATTGTTCAACAGCACCATGATTGAAGATAAGCGGCAATTGGTGAGTTACTACAGACTTTAAGCATGCGGCTTAATAACCATTGTATATAAATCAAATAACGAAACCGTAGCTATATTGCATGAAGTACTTACCTAACTTTGGTATACATGCTTCCAATTTATGGTTTTCGGTGTTGACAAGTAGCGGATTAATAGTATTAGTACTTTAAGTTACAAACCTATTCAAACAATTCTGTTCCTTACCTGATGAGCTGGTATCGAAGAAACGCATGATTCCCTTTATCATAGTGCTGAACATAGTGTTGTGAAGATTCTTCGAGGCCGTCACACAGAGCATCGCGAACGGAAACACTCTTATGTTGGTGAGTAATATGACCGATACCACGATACATCCGTGGATTATGAGGTACTGGCCCGTAGTGAACAAACCGATCTCAACATCTAGACCCGGATCTGGAGACAATAAATAAGAACAATATAAATCTTTACATGGTAACCAATCTACACAACACCTATTAATTGTATTTTTTTTACTTCGAAAACTCACCATCATGATTACAATGATCATGCCTACTATGTTGCCAATCCTATGGTAAAGCGTCTTAAGCGTCTTTTGGTTCTCAAAAAAAACGTAGTTTTTAGATTGTTTCTCAAGATTTTTTTTTTCAAATTCCATAAAAGAAGCCAAGAAATCAATCAAGGATCAATCAGAAGTCATCCAGACGGTCCATAAAACATACGTATTCAATATTCACATTCCGGGCTTATACCTTGTTTCATAATTGCTTCCGAATGAAAGTCCAAGTCGTACGAATATTATTAGGGAAATAAATAAATAAATAAATACACCCAACAGCCACATACATAGTCCTGACCCCACACTAAGATACCAGTCTAGTATCGTGGGTATCAGAAGCTACGAAAGACTTTTCAGTCTCACAAACACCCAGACCCGAAACAAATATTTGTGGATCACACAAACATTTGTCTCGGTGCTGGGATCGAACCCGCGGCCGCTCGTTTCGCAAGCTCGTGTCTAGCCAACTGCGCCACGGGGCTGTCGAAAATAATAAATATGCCGTAAATTGAATTTATCAGTGATTGCATGCGGGTGATAATGATATTATTTGATAGAAGTACCCGTGTAAACAATAATTGTCAGTCATGCATAATAGTACTTTGGTCGCGGTCAGACTGGCGGATTATGACAACGGAATTAAAAGGCATTCCCAACACATGTCGGCTGCCTAAAGTATTAAGATTAGATGTTGGAAAAAATATTTCGTTATTTTTAACAACATTTTAAATAACCTCTTTTTTGTCTATAAGGTACCTACGCCTAAGATGGCCCGGTTCCTAAGATAGCCCACTTTCGAAATTTTAGAAGTTATTAAGTAGAATTAGTTTAAATTTTGCACCCATGTTCTATTAATGCCTTAGACAAAACTGCAAGTGTATTTGAAAGGTAGGGTGCCGCCATCTTAGTTGTATTTGGCAGTTTGTTAGACACGTTGCAAACGGCTATCAGTTTATAAGCTCATGTTTAAAATCTTTTTTTAATTTTCATTTGAAAAACTAATTATTTGTGTAATTTATTTTATGTATAAAGTTACTTTGATTTGTGGGCATTCCTAAGAAGCTAAGTGTTGTTTTAATTCTTTGTTAATTTTAATTCAAAAGAAGTTGATATTATTACCGGGTAACGTGCCTATAAAGGCCTATCACAGGGGCTCCTAAGATGGCCCGGACCTTATTAATTTAATAATTTTTTTTAATACCACAAAGAATGTGTCGGACTAACTAAGAACTATTTAGAGAACTTTTTATGCCCAGAATGCTACTAAAATATAAGTAAATTTCACAGACTTTTTTACACTCTTAATAAGGCCCACCGAAATTATAGAGAAAAATATTTTGTCAATTGTTTTAGAAATTGTTTGCTTATAATATTAATTATCGGTAAAATAATAACAGAAAAATGTTGTTTATTGATTTTATTTACAGATTTTAGTTTTATACGTTTATTAAGTTTTCCTAAGCCTAAGATGGCCCACAGCCCAATTTTTTACCAAAAAAACTATTGTGAGAAACTGATTAGCTAAGAATATCGTAATTTAGGGTAATATTTCAGTATAAGCTTGTTGTTTGTTTTGATAGCACTTATAAATTACTTGATTGATATCGGGCTATGTTAAGGACCTATGTTCCTAAAAAGGCCCAATTTAGAGGTTTTTAAAAACTATTGTTTTTGTTTAGAAATTTAATTATACTTGTTGATTTGTACATTAATTTTATTCATAAATAAATAAAGAATTTTGTGATAAAGTTTGTTTTCATAAAAAAAGAATCATTTTACAATTATTTAATAATTACAAAAAATGGGCTTTATTAGGCGCATGTACCTTACATCTTTCACTCTAAGATCACCATATTAGTCAAGTTACCTATTTGAAGGTCAGTAATATTGAATTTTAAAATCTAAGTTTTTGGATATGTAAAAAATAAACTTTTGATTCCACACAATCTAATGTTTCATGAAATATTTCAAGTTAAAAATAAGCCATGCGCCTTAGTTAGAATAAGAATTGTTCTTTTGATTTGAGACGCAAGGGAAAAAATAGTCAATAATGAAATTACACACAGACACTCAAATGTCAATTGATTGTGCTTGTACATATTAGGAATATGTTGACTGATGTATCACATCATTCTTATAATAACAACAGATGTGCAATGTGATAATTAACAGAATTATTTGTTCATTTTCAGACATTGATTGTATCATAATCTAATCTTAACAACACAAAAAAATATTAATCCGTAATCATACGTACCGATATCAGCACCGCCTAATTGCTCTTCGTAAGCTGCCATTTGATTAGACCTTCGAACAAAATAACAAATATCTGGAATAAGTTAGCTCAATATAAATTTGAGAAATTCCAATGGATTCCGTTATTTCAAAGGTAATGTAGAGGAATGAAATGTTATTAAGAATACTGTAAAGTATGTAGCATTGAAATACTAGAAAATTCAAAAAGTTGATCCAGTGAAGCTTTTTGTCATATCGATGGTAATATAGAAATTTAATTGTGTATTAAGTTACTATATTGATTGACCAATCAATCTTCAATCGTAATATTGGATACATTCCTCAAATTGTTCGCATACGATTATAAAAATTAGATGACTTACCAATAACTGATCCAATAGTCAGCGCCGGCTGCAGAAACGGCGGCCAACATGATCATTGTAAATGTAAATATGAGAAAACACACGTTGCCTCCTGAACGGAAATATCCAGCAATCACCTCCCACCGAAGATTCCCTGACTGTCTTTCTTCTGCTGACATCTTCTGCTCTTCGAACTGCGGCATATCTTCTCCTTCGTTTATACTGGACTGACTTCTTAGCAAAACTGGCCTATCTTTGTCTGAGCTGGCCTGTGAAGAAATGTTTACTTCAGTTAGTTATACCTTCATGAAATATGTGTATGTAATTTATATTAACTTAAACCCTAGAGTCTGTTGCCATATGCAACTCTTTAGTGCTCCTGATGATAATTTCCTATAAAGAAAACCCTACTCATTGCACTATCCCGGAATTAAAACCATGGCTTTTGACTGTGTACTAAACAGATTCGTCACAGGTGCAAATATTAAATAAACAATAATGCATGAACTTACTCGTGAACTCATGCTCTCGGTGTCCTTGTCTTTTCCTTCTTGTAGCGATGTGAGCATCATGGAGAATTCTTTACCTGATGCTGCGAGTTCGTCGAACGTACCCATATTCTCTATACGGCCCTGTTCAACAAATTAAATAGGTAACCAGAATTCAAACACCATACTTGATCATAAATTACATATATTTTCTACGGTGGGTAAGGTGCCAAGGCTCCCCTAGTGTACTAAGTACTCACACGTGACTTTTTCTATAAATAAGTCCAAATCTAGGTGTTAATAAATAGTATTTACTATAGTAAAGTGTGTAGTAATTTTGAAATAATGTGAATTATAGCTATACGTTAAATCATGCGTTTTTTTATTGAAATAAGAAGTAGGATATAAAACCTATAATGATTGCATAATATTACTTAAGTATTAAGCAATAATGAAAGACTTTATCTGAATTCCGAGAATCAATGATTTGTCGCACTGATAAAGAATTAATCACTTTTCTCATTGTGCTAGTTCTATTTTTACCTATAATCTCGGCGAAAACTTTAATTCACTTGAAATGAATTATAAAGTTATCAAAAAAGTATTTGCACTTTTATAAAAAGCACTAAGTGAAGGAACTTTCGACACCATTTTGAAAATGACCAAAGCGGCGCCATGTAAATTTAAAAAAGCGTTGCGAAAACACGTTTCTTTTATGTCGCATCTTCGACCATTTGCTTTAGTATTAACACATTTAAATAATTCATCTTATTAGCACGTAAGTTAAATTTGTTTATTGTAATGTGTTTTTACAAGCTGTAAACTTACTTTATAAATGTGTCAATAAGTCCATCTACATTCATTGGACAGTCTCGTATTAGAAATAAAGAAACTGTGAATATTTTCCAAATAATCAATCAGAAAATAGTCAGGAGCTTTTAACCTTTAAGGGGGTAAACGTGATATCGTAATATAATTATTTCTTTAGAAAGGCTTCAAACAAAAAAAATTGAAAAATGTTACAACCATTTCACATGCAATCATGAATTTTCTCGCAAATCTGAAGAAGATCTTTAGTGTTTTTTTTTTTTTTTTTTTATGGAAAAAGGAGGCAAACGAGCAAATGAGCCACCTGATGTTAAGTGGTCAACACCGCCCATGAACACCCACAATACCAGAGGAATCATCGGTGTGTTGCCGGCCTTTGAGGAAGATATAAGCTCTCTTCTTGAAGGTCCCTAACACACATGTTGGTGTTCACATAATGAAATAAACATCGAAACTAAGAGTTTAAATAAGTACATATTTTTCCACATACCTCATTCATAACAATAATGTAGTCAGCTGCTTTAAGGAAATGTATCTGATGTGTGACAAGAATGCGTGTTTTGTTGAGTAGATATCCATTGATACATCCGTCGAACAGCTGACGACCGACATTGGTATCCACAGCAGACAGCGGGTCATCCAGCAGATAAATATCTGACTGTATTGAATTAAGAATACACGTTTTAACACAATGCACTTTATCACATATTTCATAGAGTTCAAATTCAATTTTAGACGCTATTAGACAATTTTGCACAGTGGGCACGGATTGTTTGGGAAATTATTGCCCTTTGTCTGGCCGAAAATCGAAATTGCACAAGACTTCAGAGTAAAGCCAAAACGATAACTTGTACCTTATTTGCAGAATATGATGCGAATATTATTGTGTTATTTCCGTATAACCAGGATAAACATTCTACTTATGAAATTCTTAAAAGTATGTAATGACTGCACTGCAATAACATTTTAGCCTATATATGTACATAGTATTTAAAAACTTCAACACCTTAAAGTAAATAACTATGCAATATGCACTTTTATCGTGTTTTTGTTGTAGAATTTAATATAAAAAATATTTATCAAAACCGATTTTATTTAAGAACTTAAGTGGAAAAACTCTGCGTAAAACTTTCCAATATGCATATGACATTTTGATTAGCCTAAAAACAAAAACTTCCCAGTTTCAAAGAAACTTAATGAAGCTGAATTAATTATTATACTTACTAAAAGATAGTAAATCTTAAGTTTTACAAGTAGAACATACTAAATAGTTTACAGAAACAATGCTCATTGAAGCCTAGTATTTTAATGAGGGGACGAAAGAAATAGTTTTGCTTTGACATATTTCAAGCGTGCGTTCTTGAATACCTATTTTAGTTAGCCACCAAATCATACTCATTACTAATACATTAATTTCAAATAAATCCTCGGCATACCAATTAAGAATTCAAGAATGTTTGTCATTTTTTCCGAACAATAAGCATAAAGGAATGTTTTATGAGAATTCACGAACTAATAACGAAAGCTGAACGGCGTCCTTCCTTTGCTCTATAAGTGAACTGTTTACAACAAATATAAAATCAATTTACCTCTCTGTAGACGGAGCGGGCTAAATTGATTCTGGCGCGCTGACCCCCCGAGAGCGACACCCCTCGCTCCCCTACTAGGGTCTGGTCTCCGTATGTGAATTGTTTGAAATCCTTTTCCAAAGCACATACCCTGCATACCTGCAAACGAAATACAATATAGAGATGCCTTAAACATTGGTGGACTCCGGCCTTGGATATGTGGTACTTAAATTTAAATGTAGGGCGCTGCGATAAAGAACGAATAAATCAAAACGTTGTAACTTGTCAAATAATTAAATGACTCAAATAATACTGGAGTTTATTATAACAAAATAGGAATTTTGATAAAAAGCTGCATGCTGGGGCAGCCCTAATAGGATTTATTATCACTATGGGTATCAGATGCAAATGACAATAATACGTACCCTCTTGTATTTTTCCGGTTCAAAAGGTAGACCGAAAAGTATGTTCTCCCGGACTGTGCTGGGGAACAGCCACGCCTCTTGGCAAGCGTACGAGATGTTCCCATATATTGAAACCGTGCCAGTGGCCGCAGGCAATTCTTTTAGTAGCAGTTGCAAAATCGAAGACTACAAATGTAAAACAGATTTTGTTTTGTTTTTCATTCCTGAGAAATATGTCTTTCTACACAAATATCTCATACAGTAGAAATATCATGTAGACAGAATCAATATCTTTTTGTTGTCACAAAATGTTACGAACACAAGTTTGGTAAGCTGTCCCATTTCAAACTTTTTTTATTGACTGCTAAAAGTAGGTCAAAGGAACACGGTCGAACCAAACAATGATAGCGGAATCCTATATTGACCTTTTTTATAATTTACATAGGCGATAAATATTTATGAAGGATTAAAATATTTTTTAAATTTCACTACTTTATAATCTTTGATATTTTAAACGTAACGTGAGGTTAGTAACAATAAATACCTTGCCGGACCCGACAGGTCCTATGATGGCACATAATTTCCCTTTGCGCAACCTGAACGATATGTTCTTTAATGCCAAGAAGTTAGGGTCTCCCGTCCAACTGGCCGATACCTCGTGCACTTGCACCGCGATATCATCGTACTGTGACATGCTCCTTAGCAACTTCGAGTTCTTTCGTCGCACATTACTGGCACCTAATAATGTATTTCACCTTTATGCATTGTTATAAATATATGTAGGCTTAAATAAAATATTTAAAGAGAAATCATAAGTAATTTAGTACTATAAAAACATGGAAATATGGCACTTGGAATATTAATATAACTTAACTAAGAAAGATTTTCCAATGTTTGAATAAAGCGTGGTTTAAAAGTATTTAATTTCGAAAACGAAATATGCCTAACCTAGTACCTACAACGTTAAATTCCATTTTTTTACGCTAACAGTACAGATGGACAACTCTGCTCCTGATAGTAAGCACAATGCTGTGCAAAAAGCGTTTCAAAAGCAATTCTCATGCAAAAGAGAATACAGAGTTCCAAAACATTTTGAGTTGAACAGGAATGGTAGAGAACATGTGAAAGCCGAAATCGGTAACGGAAGGGATATAATAGCAATTTAGTTAAATTTGAATTAAGCATATCTAATTTACGTAAAGCACAAGTATTGTAGGCTCGATATCATAATCATGATGACGATAATTTAGGGGCGTGAATATCAAATTTATAAAATGTATTCACGATGATAAAGCGTAATAAGCAAATATGTCGGACCTTAAAGTTGTCATCATGACTTGTAAAATTGCTTAAATGATATGATAACATTAAATTATGGATGCTTTATAATAATCTTTATGTTATTTATATAATTGCTTACGTGATAATATTAAAGAACTAAAAGAGGATAGGCGCTAGTAACTCAGACATAGTGATAAGCGAAAAACACACTTAGGAGGCTATTACATACGTTATCTCAGTGAGTAAAGAGTCTACTGAAAGCTGATAATATGAGATAAATGTCACACCCATTATAACACTTACCGGTAACATTGCTGTTGACAAATAGATCAGTTTTTTGTTGATAGGACAGCGGGCGGACCGAAGTGTCGGATTTTTTGAAACTGCCAGTCATGTTTCTGAACAACGTGGACGTTGGCGTCAACAGGCCGCTAGACTTCAAATCCGTTCTGTCCTCTGCAAATAAAATCGTAGTACAGCTCCAGGCACACAGCCAACACGTGAAATGAGAAAATTTTTCATTATAGAAAGCATTGCAATTGCATTAATATCCTCTCTCAATATTTGCACTGTTTGTTGTATGATCTGCAGATAATGTAACCTACATTATACATGCAATAAATTTACAAGGCAATTATACCTTATCGCATCATGCAATAGGTAAATTGTTGTATTATCAAGTAAAATGAATATTAAAAATATTTATGTATGATTTTTTTATTTTAAATTCTTATTTTAAATTCACCAGAAGTAGTTGTAGTCGTTCATATTTTTTATATTCATTTTTATAAGGCTTCGAGGCGAATTAGAATACAGATGTGAATTAAGAGATCATAATTAGTGTCGAGACAAATTTTTGAAAATAAAATTATTTCGTCGTTGCTGGTGGCCAATGATTAGTGTTATAACTTATTGATATGAATATGGTGGAATACTGAATACATATCAATGATATGATATTGAAATTTACAGTCGAATTGGTTTAAATTGCTGTTTTAATAAGCTGTAATTATGAGTGTTCAAATTCCTTTAATTATGTCATTTATTAATTAAATATATAGGTATAGTTAGTATGGAAACGATTGTTTTAAAAGTGTTAATGCTTCCCCATACCAATTCAGTCCACCCTTTTCGAATCCTAAAGAACAGCACTTCACACAAGTGGCGGTACTTCCATAGAATGCAAAAAGCGTTACTCGTTAATTGTGTAATGTCTAGCTTATTTATAATTGTTTATTGTGGGTACAGAATATTCTCATTTATCAAATTGTCAAATTGCTTACGTTAAATAAGGATTTAAATTTTGAAGATCATTTGTAATTGTAATTGCTTCTATGGACGTACCACTACTGCGTCATACTAAGACTAAATTATAAGAGGGTTTTTGTAGTGTTATAAAACAATAAATATTTTTTATAAGTCGATGAATTAATAAATATTTTTCAACATCTGTAATCTATCTTGAAGTATATGATAGTCTATCTATATCTGGAGTATATACATCTGTTTACAAACATGCTCAGGACGAGATAGTGTACTATTGATAAAAATATTAATGAAGATTAAGACAAGTACAAATATTGTCTTATCTTAGTTTACTGAGTCTTACAATCAATCTCTGAAAGCAAATCGGCCTGATATTGCACAAAATTTTTGTGTAAAGCCGCGCCTTATCCCAGAGAAATGAGCAGAGGCTTTAATCTCCGTTTTGGTTGTTGCTGCCGTACTACTTAGATATTTACACATAGGTATTAATTATTTTTTAATATACCCTTTGTATACGTTACATATAAGTGAGATATGCAACTTTGGGAAAAAATACACATAGGTATGTGTAGTCTTGTAGCTTGCTGCGGTTTCTCAGACACCCTGTGGTACTTGAGTGTAAAATTGTAATAGTAGCAGTTGTCATCAAAAATTCATAAATATACATATGAATAATTGAATTAATATTTTCTTCAGCATGTAAGTCTAACACGCCAAAATGGCTACACTAACAGTGAACGCGCAGTTACGTTGAAAAGTGATCAATAGGCAATTCTTATACAACCTTTATAATTCGACACAAAAGGACTTTCGCCTCAATGTACCAACATATCTTTAGACTTCACTTATATGAGTTAAGTTTCTAGCAGGAACCATATGAGGTTTAAAACTAATCTATTATTTAATGATGGTACAATTGAGCAAACAATTACAAATAAAAAAAAGATCTTACAAGATGTCTTAAAGTGCTGTTTTTGATTTACGAAAATTTATTTGTTCTACTTTTTAAAATTCATATTTGTCGTTTCGTGAAACATAACTGTAACTGTATCATACATTCGGTTTGAATAAATGAAATGATACAAAAACTCTAGTATGGTTTGCTAAAAATATTTATGGCCATAAAAATTTGGCTGCAAGCCTAAATTTTCCTATCCGCAAGGTCGTTATGCTAAAATATTATTTTTTCAACTTAATTTTATATCCAGATCAAATCTGATTTAATAGCCTACGATTACATGGTTAAAATTATAATCCTTAAATTCATGAACTATGTTTTTTAGATCCTCATTGAACTATGACAAAAGCTAACGTGAGAGAATAGTATTGTACGGTTTGATGCTGATTATTGAATTATTATAAATAGTATTAATATAATACAGATAACAAGGATTCACGATGATATATAATGATTATGAATTTCCATTAACATGTCATCAATCTACTATAACTTAATTTAGTATCAATAATCAATATTAAAAATTATCAAATCATCATTAAATGAACTTGACAACAATGTGACGTTGGTGAGATAGAATCTCCAGCTTGTCGATATTATATAAGAAGTTATCAGGGAAATAAACTCCTTTTATTCATCTTAAGTATGTATGTCGATTCTTAGGTACGTCTCATGTTGTAGTTTAACAGGTCACGATGACTTTTATTTATTCATGCAAAAGTATTAAGACACTTTAAAGAAAGTAGTAACCATGATTAATAACGACTAGACCACTTAGTAATACAGAATTATGATTATTGATTGTATTATGATTAGTATTATAATTTCTAGGCAGAGAACACATTGTTGGCATCACATGGCCTACAATTACCATCACCTAACGGTAAAATACGTTTTTGGAGTTTTGATCTCATATTTTTGTATAGAATTTAATGTATGTCCCTGTCAGTACGACAGTTTTGAGTTTGAAATTAACACAAGTTTTGAACTATGTGCCTGGAGCTAGCTTTTGTTCCGAAACAATTCTCTCACCGTAGTACTGCAGCTGTATTTATTACATTCCAGATTGCAATGGAAAAGCCGTCAAGGGGATTGTTAGTTTAAACAAAATTATTTACACAAAGCGTAAAATAAACACGCCATGTTTACGACCCATCTAGCGATTAAAAACATATTTGACATCGGCTACCAATAAATATAAATCCAGATAAAGATAATGAGATGATTATGATTAATGATTTGATTACTGCAATTTAATAATACCTCCAAAAAGAACAAAGACGAGAGCTCAAGCCGATAAACTCAGTCACTGAAAATTAACCCTAAAATGAAGCAAAACAACGCTTCATATTGTTAACTTTAATACAAAATTATCGGAAGTTCTACGTACAAATGGATATGATTACTCAAATTATTGTTAACACTGTTGTAAATACCAAATTGGTGTGGTGGTATCGCTTTCATGACGAAACTGTTTATAGCAAGAGTTTGGCCCCGGTAAAATGATAATATAATTTATTCTAGAAAAATTATGTGTGTTGAGTTTTGTGACATTTATGGTTAAATCAATATCCACGTGAGTGACAGCACTGGTCAAAAGTATTTTTTTAAAAAACCTGCTAAATCTTTTAGAAGTTTTGTTGTTATCCGCAAACCGACTAGTACAAATGTAAAGTTCAAACTCCTCAAATCTTTGAGAGAGCCAACATCCATTAGTGGTACTTATATCGGTGCGTTATCATAACAACACTACAGTTATCATCAAGTGCTTCACTGCAGCGGCACAACTAATCTTATAAACCCGCAATAATATGTACCTAAGCTCGCACATGCGTTATATGTAAAAAGGCTAATATGAAACATGCAAAAAAGCGACCTTCATAATTAATTGCGTTTAAATCTGAAGGAACACTGTCCTTACTTTATTTTATTTCAAGATAGCAAAGGATTACTGGAACTAACCTCCGGCTCCAATTAAAATAGACAATAAATGTTACAAATATTTTAATACCTAAAAAATATATGCTGAAAAACTCTATTGTTAGAATAAAATACTTGTCGGCGTGAGTAAGTGAAATTATAAATCTAATAATCTAAATGGAACTAAATAGAAATCACATCTCCGATTATTTAACTTAAAATTTACTTTAAAGTTAAAAGAGTCTTAGTAATCAGTCTCATAGGTAATATTAAATAATTGGTAATATCAAAAATAACGTTGAAAACAAAAAAAGAACTACCTATGAGTAATTTAGTACTTTTAACTCAGTAATCAAATCGGTCTCAATATCTGAATTTAAAAAAATATTCGCTAGTTTTCAGCAGATACTTCAAACTTAATAATCAAATAATACTTAAAAAATAAAGTTTAAACCGCACACGGATTGATCTGTGATCATAAAACTTAAAATAAATTCTCAAGTTTACAGTACAAAAAGCTTTTTACGCTTAAGCTAAAAAGCTTCAAATTATATAAAAATTAAAATAACTTAAGTCATCAGCTTCGTTTAAATAATCAAAAATAGGTTTGTAAAAAAAAATTGTTGATCTATTTATTAGAACAACTGCTGCTGTGATGGCATTTTAAACACCACGTAATAAATTACCTTTTAATCACATTGCCCGATCATCATGTAGCCATAAGCATAATGCCCGGGCAATGTGATAAATAGGTGAGTTCAGATTGTAATTAATCACATTGCCAGTTTAAATTTTCTGAAGTGTGCATTATGCTAAGTGCATTGTAAGTGCAATATGCAGAACTAATTACATTGTTACCCTTAATATTTATTTGTTGCGATAGCAATATAAATGCATACACACATACATAATTTCACGCCTGTAACACCCAAAGGGATAGGTAGAAGTGAATTTCTGCACAATTTTTTATCAGTTCAGATTTAAGTCCCACGTAATAGGAGGCAATCCCTTCGACATCTTTGGTCACTAGTCTGAACTAGTGATGGTATTAAAAATTTTCTAATGGAATAACCCAATATCAATTTATCTGACCCGTCAATGAACACGGGACGTCTAGGCATATATCTAAGCTGCGAGACCTTGAGAGAGAAAAATGTACGTGAATAGTTATAGCAGTCATAACAGATTACTTACCAAGTATGAGGAATTCTTGAACTCTCTTCAGCGAGACGAGAAGTTCTGCTGTAAATGACAGCACTAAGGGTAAGATCGTAGTTACGTTTATCTGTGCTGCGCTCATGAACTGTTGAAGTGGGTAAATCTGGAGCAAAAAATATTGATTTAAACCACATTACATCGTAATTCGTAACCCTTAAAACTGCGAATGAAAATAACATTCATACCAGTCAACTCCACTCATAGACAACCACAACATCGGAGACTAATAAGAGTATGGTTAGTTTATTTGTTATCATTACTTTGGTTAGAGTCACGGCGTGTTCAAGTCAAGCTGTGGTACAAATGGGCTGGTGTGACCTATCACTGTCTCACGTCGCCATAGACCAATAAGTACTCTTGCGTTATTTACGGTGATTGGAATTTCCAAAAGTCCAATTTCATTCATAAATTAGTATCAATACACGAAAACACGGGATTGCAATAAAATTTATCGAGTTTAGATAGGATCGCCTCGGAATGTCGGAACCTAACATTAATAACATATGTAGCTTAAAGTCGCTACCGTTATCAAATTGTAAAAACAAAGCTATGACTTGGCACTTTATGAAATGCGAAGAGTGCTTGATAGTCGAGGCGTATTGCTAGCTGTACTCGCAAACAATCAAGTCACACACGTTAGACTTTTCAAAACTAAAGAGAATTGTAAAGGTAAAGTAACTGACTAATCCTTTGGTCAATTTAGTTGTCGATTACTCAAAAATTCAACTAATCGTGAGGGTGTTATTCAATCATACTTTATGGTCGTTATAAAAGTAATCTGCAGACAAATATATACAATTGACATCACAACACAAATCAAGTTTGTACTTTGTAATTAGTTATTGATTGGTTTTGTTAGCAATGCTATATATTGTAGAAATTATTTTCTCAACAAGGCTTTTTATATCGCAGCAACAGGAAAAAATAAACATTCAATTAAAAATTGGATCTAAGTTATCAATTTCATAGTTGCTTGGCGTGATTTGGTATTAAGGCCATCGCGTGAATAAGTAGAACGTCAATAACAACATAATTATCACTTGCCTTATCCGTTTGTCTGACATGAAAACTGTATTAAAATCTTACGACTAACTATAAAATACCAACTACCTAAATGGTCTGTATTGGAGAGTAAAACTATTACTTTAAAATACATTAACGCTTGTATTTAATTGACACTAACGGATTTCATAACTAAAGCAGTAATGCAGTGTAAAGATAAAAAGGGTTTAACAAGATCAATATACTCACAACAGTGGCGCTCATGGCGTTGCCCAACAGAATGTATGTAAGGATGGTGATGAACAGCGCCGTCCTTTCGGTAAACACCATGAACCCGATGAAAATAGTACGGAATAGAGTAGCGGACCTCACTTCCAGTAGCTCGGTTCTCCTTTTTTCATCTACTACTTTTTGAAACGGTATTTCCCACGCGTACATTTTGATCACCTAAAATTAAAGACATATTGAAATTTTAATTTATTTACCTACATAATTATTACATTAAACAAGAAGTTTTATTTCCATATATTAGTACGTATTAGCTAGAAATAAATATTTATTAGTATCTCAATCTACAATACATGCAAACATACTAACATGCCTTTACTCCCAAAGTGGTAGGCAGTGCTTCTATTATGATTATAAAAATAGCCTTTATATATTCGATATAAAATCTATCTTGCAAAAGAGTCGGCGAAAAATATTTACCTACAGTGAAATCTTTATTTAGAACGGACAGCAATAAGTATACGTATATTAGTGTTAGAACCGAGAATTTGCCAACCGTGTAACCTGTTACTTGTACCCCGCCTACATATAGACAATGGACAAAGCTACACAATTATATCGTTCTTAATCCACCAATGCATTAAAATCGTGGACATTTTCTAGTTCTACCTAGTAGTCTTTGTAAAATTACATCCGAAACGTTGTCAACTTTTTATTATGAAAGGAACATTACACGTGTAACTACGAATAGTAACAATGCCATATTATGCTTTAATGCATAAATTATTAACTGCATTATGCATATACAAACAAACATTGCTTTACTAAGGCAATGCTTCAATATCAAGGCCTGAATAAGTGTCACTCTTCACGCACTAATTGTGAAACAAATTATGAATCGCAATTACTTCTACGGAGCTTCACAGTTGATTTACATAGCGAAGCGTCAATTATCGTAGTGCGACGCCAGCCAAAATCAATAGTATGGGTGCACTGAATCGCTGAATATTCTGAATCGGTATTTATTTTTAACAAGGCATGAATAATGCGCCCGTTTCTAAAGGGTCGTCGTTTTCCAACCAGAACAAGTTTCGTTCGGTCAACGTTATCTGTACGAAAAGTAGGTAAACCGTTGAAGTAGATATTTATTTTACCGAAACTGCATTGAAAGTGTAGTAGTTTCTCACTGAAACTTGTTTACAACGATTTATATGGAGGACTGATAGATAAATAAGTATTTAGGATTCTGATAATGTATCAATTGTGGAAGGAATAACATTTAATATTACAGTAAGAAAAAGAGGAAAGGCTTCCATTTAACAAATTGAAAGAATCAACGTAAAACAACTTATTTATCGTATATAGATTAAAAAGACTTAATTTTCCATACAGCTCCCATAAAACCTTAATGAGATCAAGAACAATCTTACCTGGATTCCGCTTATGACTTCGCTCATCACCTTAATTCTATCATCAGTCTTTTCAGCGGTGCGCAAACGAATCTTGCCCAACAACTGTCCAATCACACCTGGTAACAGTAAGTTTTGTTTAACCACGGGTTTAACCTGAATGACGATAAGCCACCATAGTGATCAATGACCTATACAAATGGACTCAGGATAACAATCAGCTTGAGTACAATTCTAAATAAATCAACAAAATCATTCCAACTGGCGAGAGGCAACTGCATTCGTAAGTCGCACTGCCATAAACAGTAAATTCACTTTGCCGTACCAGAACAATAAAAGATCTTGATATTTAGAAAGACAACAGATGTCCTTAAAATAACAAGAGAATCAAGATATAATAAACATTTTATCAAATGATTACCGAAGTGTTTATAACTCGATACAAAAGATAAAAGAACATCATTATTGAAACGGATCACATATTATTTACTAAGGAAGGAAATTGCGTCATGTGAAACTAGTCATTACATGTAATGGTGAAATTGCGATAATTCAATAATCCAAATCTTGTTTTCTTGATTCGATATTCTATCAACCAAATTGTGTGTGCATGTCACGCGATTAATAGTCCTTATTGATAAAATTACCTTAGCCAACAACACGTGTTCTGCATAATACCAATACAATTAAGGCGATGTTACAATGGACTAATTACCTTGAATTGGCAGAGCTATAATAATGAGAGCGGCAAAACCAATTAAGGCTGAATAGCCTGCTTGGGAGTAACCCAAATAGCACACGGCTGCCACCTGTATCGGAATGATCCACACGTAATGAAGGAACATGAACGCCAAGTCGAACCTTTGTAAATCGTTTGACAAAAGGTTGACGACTTTCCCCGCTGTGGTTTCTCCAAACGAACTGTTGCTCATACGCATTACCTAAAACATTTTTTATTGGTAATCTTTTTGTAAGAAGCAAATATGATGTAAAAATTTGTGAATGTATTATGTAGACATATAATATGGCTTTGTGAAATTGTAAATACCGTGATTATGGAATACAAGCGCATAAACAAATTCGCGGTTACACGAAAGAATTTCTTTTCAAAACACAAAATACATATCATATTTAATGCTATACGAGTATGTTTATTATTTTAAAAAACCTGATTTAGCTTTGCTGCATACCTTTCTGAACATCAAGGAACCGACAGCTACCCTAAGTTTCATGCCATATTGTTGGCAAAAGAGGTTCCCGTGATGATTACAGTATGCTGATATCCAGTTCCCAAGTATCATACTTATGGCGTAGTATGCGGCGACTTCTCGAC
The DNA here is from genome assembly GCA_030295005.1 of Cephonodes hylas. Classification (NCBI taxonomy): domain Eukaryota; kingdom Metazoa; phylum Arthropoda; class Insecta; order Lepidoptera; family Sphingidae; genus Cephonodes; species Cephonodes hylas. The sequence continues at coordinate 7,574,621 of AP025363.1, read as the reverse complement.
TTATTGGTGAGTCCACCGACCAGTACGTTAGTAGTTCTCCGAAAAGAAGCGGAGTTGCTGTCCTATAACCATATTACTCTGTGATGATAGATCCAAAACATCTAAATGAAGAATATATGGACGTAAACCAGAAACCTTGAGTAGAAAACGTACGAGTAACTATGAACATAATTAAACGCACGTGTAAAATTCTAGAACTAATTAAAAATCCAATAATGCGTAAAAAAATACAAATGAGTAGAAAGTAGCATATTTATGTGTAAATTATATTATTTTACTTTTTTTAATGAGGTTGCATAAAATAAATGCTGAATAAATAACAAATAATATTAACTCTGTACTCATATAAAGTACTAGTTGTAAATGACCTCTTTATGTCATATTTATATTATATTAGGGTAGATAAGCAGATTATACGGCGCTCATTAGGCTCGAACACCTTATTAGCTCATGTTAGACATGGATTAAAGGCTTAAAATAAATAAACAAACACTTAGATCAACACGTATGTAAGTGCTAAAATTTTTAATTTGTTGAGTAATTGTAACATTTATTACATCATTATGTTCACAAAAGTTCCTATTTGACCCAATCATATGCGTACCACAATACAAAAAATATGTACTTAATACTTTTGTAGTGTAAAGTACATTTACCTTAAGCTCACACTGGCGAACTGCATGAGCCCACCTGGTATGAAGGACCATCCAAATGCTTTAAGCAGTGTTCTGATGATGGAAGGCTGTCTCCCAGCTCTCCTAGCCTCCGCTTCCTCACGCAACCAATTTCTTAAAAAAAAAGTTCTATTTCCTAATACGTTTAAGTAGAACACACTGAGTATTATAAAATAAGGAATTCACATTTTTCTCAGTTTTTTTTAATCGAAAAATAATATTTCTTAATATAGAACTCCTTCAGTTACGACTTGAGACTGTTTTTCGACAGAAAAAAATAATGTTTGTTTGTTTACCCATTTTTAAAATATTTTTTAAGAACAACATAATAAGACGTTAACCGATTTGATCGATTTTTCAGATAAGCTACTGCTTAATTTTTTTTTTTTGATACCTTGGTGAATAGGTGTTACTGTCGGGGCAATAGAAAACTGGACCGCGTGAATGTAATATAAGATTACTGCAATAGTTTTCAGATGTATATGATAGCGCGCATTAATGGTGCACGGAATTTTCTAATAGCAAAGACAACAAGGATCATAACATTTTTATCGAAATCGACCCCTAAGTGACCGATTTAAACAAAGATGTTCATTAAATAATAGAATGTTTCGATAATAACACTCATTAACAAAAAAAAACTTGTGACAATTTAAATTAAATAAACATAAACAATTTACGGAAAATTCAAATAAAATAAACTTACTCTTCTAGCTTGTTTCCAACTATTTTAGAATCATACATGGTCTTTGCCGGCACTAAATCATATTCTTCCAAACTTCTGTACGTTCCATGGTAGAAAACTGGGAACATCCATAGAAAGAGGGACCTTGAGAACCAGCCCGGCACTTCTTTCGCCGGCGGTGGCTTTTTCGCCTCATTTTTATCCTTTTGTTTACCCCCTTTGTCTTTCATCACTCCCATATTTAAAACAGATTTTGCCAAGTCAATAACAATTTAGTTTCGAGTCACTGAAGTAGGAAGCACTTGTCCGTCGGAGTTGCACGCTACATGTCCCAGCGTACTCAACACTGAATTGTTACAGACTGCTATCAGTGTCAGGTAATTCTATACAGTTGTGCCTCGCTGCTTGATTAAAGCAACTTTTATTTATTACATATATTGAACGTCCATAATCTTTATTATCTTGCTAAGCCACCGCAGCGCAGCGATGCCTGTAGGTATATTAATTTACTTTTTTCGCTTTTAGCATGCTTGATTTTTATATTTTACGTAGTACGAGAAAATATTTATAATAGTTTCAGAATTTATTATTTGAGATTACTGCATAAATTTTGATACTCTGAGAAATACGATACGATTTCGTAACAATCTTTATCTGTTATTTTATTTATCCCTATAGTTAAATTTGCAAGAAAGAGGACAACTGTAATCAGCTCTGAAACCAGTTTAAATAATTTGTCACGACTAAGTTGATAACCGGCCATTCCATACTAAAAACAATTGGTTCTGTTATGATGTTTTACTGGAGACCAATAAAACCATTTTCCACTTTTTATTTCTACTTTGGTAATAATTAAATGTCCTTTCAATTTTCATTTAAATTTGTGAAAATAGTGTCTGCATAAATTTATTGATGGTTATTATTTATTTAAACACTAAAATAATTATTTATGACGCATTCATCAAAAAAAAAATATTTAGAAAGATTAATACTTATATAGCGGATATAGTGAGAGATACGCAGTGACCACGACTTTGTGGAAAACCTTGCCAAACCACATACGTACATACATACACTGTACACATATACTCCTGCATGTTTTTGATACAAAATAGATTGCAATAAAAAAAAAGTAAGTGATATTGTATAAGTCTTCTAACAACTCGGACATAAAGTATCAAGTGATCTTTGAAATATGGAGAAGCTCTTAATTTTAACCATCAATCTTGAGAAAATTCGAGTATTTATTTCCTCCAATTAACCATCTCATTGAAATCTAGCCATATTACTTTGAAAAATAACATTTAATAACGTACGGACAGCATAACTTTAATTATTGTGACAAGCAACATTAATTGGTATATGAAGTCTTATCAAAAATAGATTAAAACCCACTATCTTATCCCCATAAATGACGTTATAGTACAGTTACTGCTCTGTAGTCGGATTTCTATGACTACTTACAATAAAAAATTATGTAAAAGGTGCGTTCCAAAATTTCTTTTAAACACTAATTAATATGCACGACGACTTAACTCCTTATATTGGTTTATTAAATCTACGGGATATGAAAACTAAGACATTTAATACTTTAAAGAAAGTTTTTTTTTCGAGTTTTATTAATTAACAATGTGTCTAAGTCTTCGAACAAGATATTTTTATACTCTGTATGTACGACCATGTACGACGTTCTTCTTTTAAAAATCGCGATGCTTGCCAAGTCCAAATTACTTAGAAATTCTTCACGGGAGGTTCGATGCTACAAATACATATATCGACAGGTTTCGTTACGATGGTTACATAAAAGTACATGAAACAATCGGTTAAATTGTGCCCTTGGGATTTGATAATGCAATCAACGCGCTAAATCACTTCACTTAAGATCGTTTTTCCCACGGCTTTGGTGAATTTAATTCGACACTAAGCTAACAGATGTGGAAAACCCGAATCAAAGTCTAGTAACCAATTTGTTAATTGAAAATTCAGACTCTTAGACTTAGTCTTTAGTCTAAGTACTTAAAAAAGATAGAACACTCTGGTAAAATAATTTTAAACATACATACATAACATCACGCCTATATTCCCTGAAGGGGTAGGCAGAAGTGCATTTCTGCACCCACATTTCGCCAGGTATGTATCAGTCCCGCGTAATATGGGCGAGCCTATTGCCGTTTTTCGGGCACTTCACCAGACTCCGTGCTACTACTTAAGATTTCCTAAAGGAAAAATCCAATAACACTTTGCCCGACCCGAGAATGGAACCCAGAACCTCTAGATCGTACGGTACATACTTGTACCGCGAGACCACGAGGCAGTTTAAGATATTGGCGTTAAATTTTCTTTATTTTCTGACTAACTAATAATTAAGTGAAAAGTAAATTAACTAATTGTATTCGACAATTCACATTGAATTATCACTTGCTTTAACGGTGAAGGAAAAACATCGTAATGAAACCTGCACACCTAATAGTTCTTAGGAATTTCTTAGGTGTGTAGGCCGCCAACCCACACTAGGCCAGCGTGGTAGACTATGGCCTAAACCCTCTCAATGGTAGAGGAGACCCGTGCTCAGCAGTGGGCATATATGGGTTGATGAAGAAGAAGATTCGACAATTATTCCTCGAAAAAATCATGGTAGAGAAATTGTAAGCAAATGTAAATGAGAGAGAAGGTATCATTATAGCATAATGTGAATAAAAAACTAGACGGACATCTGTATGGTTAGAAACATGGAACATAAAAAAGAGCAATGAGAGGCGTAGAGAAATTAATTATAAGAATGCCAAAGTAGGACATTGAAAGTAATTTGTCAGCTGAAAATATGATGAGAATAAGTTACAGGAATTATAAACGAATGCAACGGACTTTTGTAGATGAAGAGAATTGGAAATAAAAATTGCGCTCAGAAGAAAATTATTGTAAGTCTTAATCACACAGACAAAGTCACAAACATCAGCTGCTGTTTAGAAGAACGTTCCGACCATCGCCACCCACGAATTTTTTATCTAGCAAATTTTTATCAGCGTTACGTTGCAAAATTTTAAACGACGATATAAAATTTTATCTCAACAAACTCTTAATCGTTTCTTCAAGGTATTAATCAAATCGAAAGTATAAGATAAATTGCTACAATTTATTAATTGGTCACTTAATGCTAAGCAGCTTGGACATTACCACGCTACCAATTGCAATCGCGTGACTTTTGAAGAGATCTCTTGAAGAGTCTCGATGTGGTTAATTGCAATTACCAACATTTACCTGACTGCGGCAAAACCAAAACAGGGCTATGATTTTGACAGCATAATATGTGTGTTCATCTGTTCCCTCATAGTCCCTAACTACTTATTAAATCTGTAGAAATAAGGTATGCATGCGTAAAGCGAGTTGATCGTTTGTTGGTTAAAGGTCATATAACATCACTGAATCCAATGTGGCGCCTTTTAACGGTCATAAAGTACTGTGTAAGAAAATAGATTTGGGATAAATATGCTTTGTTTATCATCAAATGGCGCGTTACTTGTATCTTAAAAAAAACTGAAACCCAACTACGATAAAAATGAGGCAAAAAAGTATGAAATAAGATTTTAGGCACACAGGATTTTACAACGTATTACTGAAGAAGGAAGATAATCGACAAAGATGCCTTCATTGCATTTCGACAATAATGTCATACGACACGATAGTACGCAATTATCAGTGTACAGAAATAAACATTTTCAAGTTAGAAAAACCTTAGTCACGCGTTGTTAAGTATTGTTCGTCGTAGTTGAGAGTTAGTTTATGTTTATTTTTTATGACCTTTACTTGCACCTTACAAGAATACCTAATTCCTAATAGTCTTGATTTTTCAATCTTTTCATTAAATCGCGCTTCTATCAAAAAATTGCTCACATTTTAGCAATTTTGTAAAAAAACGAGTACTAAATTTTAACAAAAGTAAAATATTTTTTGTATGGTATTTAAACTAATACATTATTTCATTATCATTTACAATCGCGATCAAACATCTCAAGTTCTCATTACGAATTTACTCATTATTGATACGACGTTACAGATGACCCTTAGAGTTTTTGAGTGATTACGATATCCGTGAGCGCATATCACGTACGAATAGCTATTGATAACAATGTTTTATTAATCAGACTAGCTATGATTGATTATATTTCACTCAAAACAATTACGGACCAGTTACAATAATTGTGATAAAACCATTTTTTTCTTTTGACTTTTTCCGCGCAGACTTAAATTTTACTAAGATGGAATATATAGTTGTGTAGGTGCAATATTTAGAGCATTGATAGCACCTAGAGCTGTAGGCATAATTAAATAAATGCCTAATTATCTGTTCAAAGTCGGTACCGTCCAAATAATAACATATAAAAATATGTAAAACGTATTCAGGGATATAAAATTGTAGTATGTTGTCATTGTATACTGATAAATTGTTACTTATTTTAACGTTAGGGTAGGTCCCTAGGTATAGCTTTACTGTAACATAATGCTTTAAGACCTAAACTCTGTTAATGGTAGGGCAGGCCCTTGCATTGGGATTTGGGACGTATATGGGCTAATGACTGTAATATTATTACACGCAGGAATTATTTAAATAAAATTAATCCTCGTATTATTTTTTTCTTCGATAATGTCCATAAGTTCATTAACCTTCCTATATATGCCCTATAATAAAAGAATTATATAAGCTAATCGTGGAAACTCAAGCTTATTTTACGGTCCAGGTGCTGAATTATGGACATATAATAAAAGATACAATCAAAATTAATGTTCCAGGAAACGAAGATAATTTAGGTTTATCTAGTAAAATGTAAAAGATCAAATCCACTTGGTGGATTATGATAAATCGTTATTTAATTTACTTTATATCATGTATTTTTACTTAGTCATGCAGATACCAGTATATATGTTAGGCTGCTGTAATCGACACAAGTAAATTGTAGATGTTCCAAAAGATTGTGAGGTTCCAAAAGTCATCATCAACCCATATACGTCTCACTGCTGGGAACAGGCTACCTCTACCACTGTGAGGAATCCAAAGTTAAGTTCAAATAAAAAAATATATTATACCTCATATGGGTACATAATATGATGTGCAATATTTAAAGTATTGTTTTTGTTGTAACTGAAAGATATGCAATCGAAATCATCGTAAACATACTACGTGGAACTGCCTCAAGGCATGTATAAAAAGCGGTAAAATGTCAGCGATAGATCACGTAGTGTAATATTTTTCAACAGAATGAACTCAAAAATGATTTCATCGTAATCATTTTATCCCCGGCTTCGATAAAAACGTGGCGTGCGGAGGGAATTAATGTCTGCAAACGCAGGGACCGTGTCGGGCGAATTTATACTTCCGCTAATATCCCCGGGGAGATCAACCGGCCTGAAATGAAAATATGTATTGTGCCCAAAATTTAACTAAGCCTTTCACAAAAACTCTGAGCGAAACCCTTAAGGATTCATTATTTCAGGATTCATCATATTTCTCTTTAAAAATATTTATAGTCATTGTTGTTTTAAACATATAATCGAAATACATATAAAAGTTAAGCCAAAGTGTGCAATTACTTACATAGTTAAATGATCATTTAAAAGTATTGTAGTGGAAGTGAAACCTAGTAAGGTCGATGCTTAAATAGTTTAAAATGTTAAATACTTGATACATAGAAGACTGTTAAGTGTGAAAGCAGCTCGAGAATTGCTGAAACACAATTCTTTAGTACAACTACGGCTCAGTGCATATTACATCGATGTATATGAATTTAATATCAAAGCGATGACGAAAAAGGGCACCCTCATTTCATCGTTTCGTCAGTACAGAAAAATCTTTGCCGTGAGAAAAATGTCAAGAGCAACCTCAATAGACAAAAATCTTTGAGACGGGGTATGAATGTGAAAGACACAAGAGAAGTGTTTTAGGATTTAGTTGTGGTTTTAAAGTCTCTACCTATCTCTATTATAACTTTAATGCGAAAGTGTACGGGTATGTTTCAATTTGATTTTATTAGAATATGTATAATTTCTTTAAATTGTTAAAGGAATCTTCTAGTTACAGAAAGATAAAACCTTCATCGTCGCATTTACTTCAATTGCTGCTGTAAAAATTTGGTGATTGCGGTCTAAAATCTTAAATAAAACTAAACCGAAAGACATGACCTTATGAAGCTGAAATAGACTAGGCACTCTTGTCGTAGCTTCGTAAGTCAGACACCTTTTTTCTACGTAAGCCGCTGAGCTTAATTTGTCTGCCCATTCTTGTCTGTGCGGCTCAACTGACGAAGCCAATTAAAAAATAGTAACATCTACACGGGGAAGAATAAGTGCTAAAAATTTATAAATAGAAAAAATGCTTATAAAAAACGTGTCATTCCAACAAATAAGATCAGTGTTTTTTTTTTTCATTTTTAGTTATTATCAATGGCTAGTTGTCTCTGAGGAATAGGTGAGCGGTGTGATATAGAACTGTCCGACCGGTACGATCCGTGAATACGTCGATGATGAAGGATTTTTGAATTTTCTCTATAGCATGGAGTCAGTTACAATAATTGATAAGTGACGATGGAGTCTGGATGGAGTATGTACGACACGCGTAAATTTAGATGGAGGTCACTTCTTACTTCTCCTTTCCACATAGTGTAGAGTGTATTCATGTATGTATAAATGATCCGGACTGATTTTACCGCTGCAATAAATAAAAGTGAAAACCGTAGCAAAATTGGTTGCGTGTTCCTAAACGGACATAGAAACAGTCACACATTTAAGACGATTTTATTTTAAAGATTTAAATATCGAACATTTATTTATCAACGCTGTCAATAACTTTTGAATTGCATGTAGGTAACTAGTTAAAAATTGCATGCAATCTTTCTACACAACAGAATTTAGAGTGTCTCCCTTACCATCCGTTGCAAACAGATTTACCTGGCACATTTCAACAGGTTTAAAATTACACTTAATACGAACAATGACATGTGTAATGCATCATGCTTGCACGCTTGCATGGGTTGGTCGAAATTCATTGACCTTTGTATGTATGTTATACGTTGTTCTTTACACGATGATATTAAATAAAACTACGTGTTAGATAATAGATAATATTGTACGCATAATATTATTTTTTTTTTTATACAATCGCATTTTATTTTTCATACAAAGCAACTATTTAAACAAGAGTTAATTTTAGCATGCTTTTCATCTAGTATACATCGTTGCAGAATTCACACGGCTCCATGGTTTTATTATAAACTTACAAAGCGGGCGGAGTGCCCCGCAGCGGGGGCAGCGGAGTGAAAATCTTAAATCGTGATTTTTGGCAAAACTATCATGCAGTTTTTGCACAAGTTTTTACATTGCTAGAGGCTGCTGTGAGTAAAAAATATGTAAAATACATTAATAGTCAGGATGCTTTTCATAACTTTTTGAACGTTACAATACGTGAAAATGAGTTACTGTCGTTTACACCTCGAGGACGTGGCGAGACTTTCAAACTCTTAGTATTACTCCTGCGTATTTAGTTTAATATGGGTGCAACACATAATATGTAACCTAGTGTTATCTAAAAAGGGCGTATCAGCGTCTCTACATTTTTAACCTTTTTTTAGCGCTGTCGCCCGAAGCGAATCCAATAAGTTGCCTGCGGTATTAAATTCATTTCAATGGCGTAGTTAGTCCCTACTTCCTTCATACTTTAAACACAGATACTTTATATTTTATTTTAGCTGAGATGAGCGTTCGCGACATAAAACGAGGGCACGCGCTATATCAGGCAGTCCCTTTTATGACGGGCAAGGGACGACTTGAAAGAATTCTTACGTCTCCTTAACACTTGTCGAAATCTTCAAACACCTAACAAATTGCTTATGAAATACTCTCAGATACGCAGGTTTCTTCAAGATGTTTTTCAATGCTTACGAGTAAATTTACAATTTTAAAATATTATGTTAATTTATGCTACTGAAAGTATAAATCGTACATACGTAACGTATGTACGTACGTGTAAACGTAAATTATAGAAATCATATGTAAATTGATAATTTCGTGGTAATTAAAATATTTTATTTAAATTAAATTAGTATCTTCTTAAATATATATGCAATATCCGCCATTTAATAAATTAGTTGATGTATTTTTTGCAAAAAGTAATGTTGTAACTAATTTTTTTTGAGTCTCGTTTGTTTAGTTTGCTGATATACTACATGCATACTATCATAATATTAAAAAAATATTAAGTATAGATAAAAATTATAAAATAAAGCTATTTTATAAAATTTAATACAAATATTAAGTACCTAGTATAGTAGGTACCAGTGTTGGGCAAATTTTAATTAAACTAACAATTAAAAATTAACAATTATTAGTTGTTAACTGCAGTGACAGCAATTAACGACTAATTAATTATTAATCATGGTTTTATACGAATAACAATTGGTCAATTGTTAGTTATTTTACGAAAAAAAAATTAAAAATTAACAATTAATTTTTTTATCAAGTATTTTTACTAATACTTGAATATGTCAAGGGTATATGTATCCGGTTGTAGAACCGGACCACCCTTCTGAACAAAATTTGCAAAAAAGTTAATTGTTAGTTTTAATTATTTCATCAATCAATTAAAAAAAATAATTGTAACACACAGTTAAATGTTTAATTGCAATTAATTTTTTAGTCAATTGCTTAGTTTAATTAAAAGTTAATTGATTAATGCCTAACACTATAAACATTATAAACATTTGATCGAAGAACTACAGAGATCCATGAATTAGAGATTAAAAATGATGAAAATAAGTTTGTACACCAAAAGCGAATAATTGACCTTAAAGTTTTAGGATTAAAAACCACAAATCCACAACAGAATAGCGTGGTGAACTAAAGTCCAACCCACCTCAACTATGGAACGCACATATGTGTATGGCAGGTACATAATTACAAAGAAATTTAATTAGTAGAAACAATAACACGTACATTTTCTTCATAAATTGTAATACTACATGCGGTATTTCGCATTTTCATACAAATTACGCTTTATTTCTGGTGACCTTTTGCAGTCGCACGCGAAGTGCTTTGTGTATGTTCTTTACAAACAAATATACCCAAGTAGTGGTGATATTCTCTGTGACCAAAAACAATGAGGAAGAGTTGACATAACTTACGCGAATGAATTTGCATTCAATGAGAAACATATCATTAATTGAAATGTATTTATAATTTTAATGTCATAGAACCAAATTACCTAATATATACTCAGACTATCGCCGTCCGCTGCTGAACGTAGGGCTCCCCAAGAATGCGCCAAACATCCCGGTCTTAAGCAGCCCAAAGATAATAAATCATTTTTCCAAGCAACATTGTGGTTCTGAACTGATCATGTGATCTGCAATAATTGTAACGAGTATCACCCGTATTATAATCTTTCGACAGCATTTCCTAGAGGAAGTAGATTAGACTCTACATGCCCATAAGTTACATACATACACCCAACAGTCACATACGTAGTCCTGACCCCACACTAAGATACGAGTCTTGTGTCGTGAGTATCAGAAACTACGAGAGACTTTTCGGTCTCACAAACACCCAGACCCGAAACAAATATTTGTGGATCACACAAACATTTGTCTCGAAGCGGGATCGTACCCGCAGCCGCTCGTTTCGCAAGCTGGTGTCTAGCCAACTGCGCCACGGGGCTGTCAAGTTCTCCAACATATGAGAGGATCAACTTCATTTTAACCTTTTTAAATCTCGGGAACAATACTTTATCTAGATTTTGAATGGCATACAACTTTTTCATAAAGATTTTTTATATTCTTTTGTTTTCTTGGCAACCTTTTAGTATTAGTTTAGATGAGCAATGTATTTTTATATTATTTGGTCGTTGGAACCGTAACATACAACGTATTTGGGTGCAAATAGAAAGTTTTTGGGTGAGAGACTCAACTTTTACAGTTAAGATACAGCGACAACTTTCATAAGATTTTCAAACTTTTATCTATAAAAACTTGTCTTTTAGTTTCTTCATACTACTTGCTATGAACGTGAGATTCTTTACACGAAATATTAAATAGCTATCTCGCTATTCTCTTCGATACAGGATACCGTAAGTGGTATTATGCTGACCGTCATTGACCTAATCAATTTCTTAAAGAAAATATAATGTGGGGCAAGGTCGGTGTTGGGGCGGTAATAATAAATGATGGGTTGTAGTGTTGGTGGCGATGGCTGGGCCCATGGTGGTGGTAGCGTGCGGCGCGCGGCGCGGGCGAGGGCGAGCGGCGAGCGGCGACACAGTGCGGCTATGCGACGCGGAGGCTCTGTTCCTCGTGCCGCCGCAGTATGACGCGGCCCGCGACTCGCCCGCCCGCCCCACACGACGCGCTCGCTGCACCCCTCCACTGACACGATGTTCACTAACCGGATAACAAACGAAATATCATCTACCCTGTGCCTTTAAACTAGATTTTTAAATATGTAAGGGTAGGTTCTGGTAAATGCATAAAAGCCGCGAATTTTAAAAACTGTGAAATTATATCTGTTATAATAAACGGTATTATTGATTCGACCTATATCTTAATGAATAATAAATCGCGTAGACGCAGTGTGCCTATAAAAGAACAAAGTGATGCGTTCACAAAAAGTAGCGAAACGACGGCTGTCATTGTGTATTGGTTCAATTATATAACGGTATTTTAAAGCTCCGGATTGTTCCAGGAAAGCTTCCCCATTTTATTTATGTTTGAAACGATATTATTTTTTATTCAAACAACAACAAACTAACGATCGCTTCAAACTTGGATACTTACATTGACTGTTATTTTTAATTTGGTGAGAACGTTTTTCCAGTGTCGTATAGGACTGTTTGTCTATAACACGATGTTTTCGTCACAGTTTATAAAGTTTTTGGTATTCATGATTTGGACAAATTAAATTTACTGCTAATGTGTCTTTTAAAGAACTCTTCATGTTTAATCTGTACTAATGTTTTAAGTGAAGCATAAGCGACAAAGTGTTATATTCTAAATCAATGAAATGAATTTAAATTAAAAGAATTAGTAACTAAGTTATCATTGACAAGTAAATGGTTATATTAATGTACTTTGTAAATATGAAGTTACGTATATCAAAGTTAGCATATTTGAAAATGTTATAAATGAGGATAAATAGTGTTAAATACATAATACCTTCGATCAGTTGTGGTCATGGAAAACGGTGCCTTAAAATATGGGAGCAACAACAACAACAATGACATTGTGGAGGAGAAAGTGGTGAGTAAACATCACTTATGGTTTTTACATAACACTCGGATACCGACACTCTGCTACAAAAATACATAAGCCGACGTAACTACACGACTTCAAAGAAATACATATATCGCGACCGATACAAACATCTTGCTCATAAACAAAAACAACGCTTCGATTCGCCAGACATAATCAAAACTAAAACTCAAATGATTTGTATTATCTAAATGATTTTTATCTGAATCCATATCTTCAACATAGTTATGTCTACAAACGATTGAGATCAATTTAGATGAACAAACTTTTTCAATTTTCTCTTTGCGAAGAGCTGATCGCGTCTTTCGTCTAGACGTACAAGTTTTACTTACACTCGTTCAATCATTCAACAAAGTACGGAGAAAACCGCCAATTATAATTTTATCTAAATGCATTAAATTATATTTTTTAAACTATATTCTTTAAGTATGTACGGTACCGATTACAATTTAATTTGGGTAATGAATTACGGAATCTGTTTTCCAAAAGATTTAAACCTATCATCTGGAGTGTTTTAAAAAACTTTTTATATTTTCTTGGGGTATCATATCATTTTGTCATAAAATACTCCATTTGAAGCACGGTCGATCTATAATAATCTGTATCGAATAAATGTAGTTAACTTTGAGAACAAAATTTTGAGTCAACATGAGTTTTCAAGATACTAACGATACACAAAATACTAACAAGTCAAAAGATGTTACCTGTTATGTTTCGTTATTACAATAAACTTTATTGAAAATATAAGATTTACTTTGTAATTACAATATTTTATTTATTAACAAATGATAGACAAGCTAGTCTTTATAATTCATGTTAATGTGGTTAATAATGGTTGAGATTTTTATTCCTCATGTGTTTATTTTATTTTTTACATTTTTAAATATAAAATTTTATAAAAAAAAGTACATTTAAAAATATAAAAATTAAACCCGCAGATGGCGGGGTCTACGACCCAAGCCACCGGTGGTTAGGGTCCAAGAGTCAGAAACCGTCTCACGATACGTGCCGTGTCTAATAACACTGCTTTTTGTATCTGGGTTTTGACCCAACAACCGATTGAGAGCCTCCGAAGATGTTGGTCGAGGCTCTTTGGTATCAGCCCAAATTTGTTTTTTAAATTTTTGGTTGAGATTATTGTTACTGATAAGAGATAAGCACAAGCTTTTTTAAATGCGTTAACGCTTATAATCACCATTAAGCATTGCATAATATCACAATCACTGAATTCATGCCTCAGAATTTGAAGGATAATTTAATTTAATCTACATACTTCTTGCGCATTCTTTCTCGTTCCTGAAGAAGGATTATTATTAATTATATATTATTATCTTTGTAGCGAACAAAACATATCTACTTTAATAGCGAGAGGTTATGAATACTTTTCAGACAAAATGGGTATTTGGGCATGTAGTTTCTGATTTCGCGTTTTATAGAGAACAATAAATAAATTAAGAAATTCAAAAGCTGCTATCGCAACGATTTCCAGACAAATGTAATGAAAATTAAAGCTCCATACTCTTCGAAATAATGAGGTCGACTTCAAGAAAAGTTAGCATATTGTGATAAGTCTACTCTTCGTATATACTGGATTTATTTCTAACATTCGAAAATGTTATTTTATTTATAATATGGTTGAAATTAAATTTTTGTAGCAGTTAAAACACTCAGCGTTTTTATTTTATTATTTCATATTACAAAACCAGATTTAAGAATAGCGCTATAAAATACTAGAAAGATAATTGCACAATATTCAATACAATAAACGAACCGACATGAAATGACCTTACAATATCATTTAATACAATTCAAATCAAGCTATTTTTTTCTCTGGTAATTATATTTAAATTTTAAACTAAGTCATGCTTCGTAACTCCAAAAAATTGCAGATGGCTTAATAGTTCTGACTTAAGTATACAAATACGTAAAAGAAGCACTTGACTTTGTTATAATTTTGAAAATCTTGATAATGATTAGAGATTTTGTAATTTAAAATACATTTTCATTAATACTTTAACCCTTAACTTGATAATGTATCTGTGGAGATACATAAGAATTTAAAAAAATCTAGCGTCATAGTTATTTTGCGTAAGTTAAATATTTTTGTATTAATGTTAAGATAATTTCATAGTTTTCGAACGAAAGTTTATTTTTATCTGTTTGCAACACTCATGAGCTGTCAAACTTTACTTTATTACAAGTTCCGACATGTTGCCGCGCAAGAGGGTAAGAAAGTTTATCAATATATTTTGGTTTTTACATATTTTTTGAAGGTGTGTGTAAAATTATGCTTTATAAGGATATATTGCATTAATTTAAATAATTTGGGCATTCAATAATTGTCTGGTTGATGTTTTATTTAACTTTTTTGATGGATGTATCTTACAGTGCACACTGCCAAGTAACTAACAATTTTGTGTTTATTTGACATGTATCTCATGGTGCACACTGCCAGCTTCACTAAAAACTTATGCAGAATGTTCTTGTATCTGTATGTGCACACTGCCAAGTTGAGGAAGTGTTTATATGCCTATGCATGTTCAGCTTTTTTTCTATTGGTTTTAGGTACATATGTTTTCAAGGGCTAGCAAAATACTCACATTGGTGCCAAAACACAATCAATCATCAAATGATGAAGAAAGTTCGGATTCTGGTAGCGATGTTGAAAATTTTAATATTCAAAAACGTGACAGTGCTGAATCTTCACCAAATCCTTCGCTTCCTTCCTCTCTCGAAAATCTCCACTTACTTTCTGACGATGAAAACAACCTGACCGTGCACCCAATAAATCCATTACCGTTTCAATTAGCTACTAACTCTATTTCCTTAGATTGTTCAGCTCAAGATTCTCCTCAGTCTGTTATACCTCCTTCACCGACCGCTGTATTGAATATCGTTCAAAATAAAAGGCTTAGATTTAACCGAATAGTGCCTGAAACACCTGAGTCATCCCCAGGAACAGTAACAGCCTCATCATCGCCATATAATATAAAGAATACACGCTCAAAGCAGCCAAGGCTATCCGTTAAACGGCCTGCACCTATACCAAGAAAGCAAATCAATTTCCATTGGACAAAAAAGAATTTTGAACATTACGCAGAAATATATGATAAACAGTTACCCATAGACAACAAGAAGACACCACTAGAGTATTTTCATTATTTCTTTGATGATGACATCCTTGATATGATTACGCAGCAAAGTAACTTATATTCTACTCAAGCAATCGGCCGCTCACTTAATTTTTCAAACCAAGATTTTAAAGACTTTATTGCAATTAATTTGATAATGGGAATCGTGAATATGCCGGCCTATACTGACTATTGGTCCCAAGAATTTAGGTATGGACAAATAGCTGATGTTATGAGCCTGAAAAAATTTCAGCAGATACGACGATACATTCATTTCAACGACAATTTACTTGATGATGGTGACCGATATTATAAAGTAAGACCCCTAATTGAAAAGGTACGCGCCAATTTTTTGAAGGTTTCTCATGAAACTAGATTCAGTATTGACGAAATGATGGTGCCATATAAGGGCACAAAAGCCGGTAATCGAAAACAGTACCTAAAGTGCAAGCCTCGCAAATGGGGTTACAAAATATTTGTTAGAGCGGGAGTTTCGGGCTTCATATACGATTTTCTTGTATATGGTGGTGATGACACCTTTAAATATCACGTATTTTCACCAGAAGAAATGAGTATGGGTTTTGGCGCAAAAGTTGTTTTATCACTGTGTAAAACTATTCCTGATCCGGCGTGTTCCGTTGTTTATTTTGATAATTTTTTTACTAGCTTGGAGCTTATTCATATGCTGCGATATGATATGGGAATATTCTCTCTAGGGACAATAAGATCGAATCGACTACTTGGTGCACAATTGAAACTGTTATCAGATAAAGCCCTCAAAAAGAAAGGCCGAGGATCTTATTCTCGAGTTGTATGCAATAAAAACAAGGTGTGTATTGTCAAATGGTATGATAACAAAATGGTCACTGTGGCAAGCAGTTATGTTTCGGAAACGCCCATTGGAGTTATACAGCGGTACAATAAGGAAGTAAAAAGGAGAGTTTCAGTCCCCTGTCCCAATATAATAAAGCACTACAACGCGCATATGGGCGGCGTCGACCTTGCAAATATGTTGATAGCTTTGTATAGAACTGAGATGAAAAGCCACAGGTGGTACTTACCCATTTTTTCCCAAATCTTAGATATGTGCGTAAACAATAGCTGGATTTTATATCGCAGACATATTTCCGCAAATTATGAAAACCGACTGAGTTTGAAAAAGTTCCGGCATCATATAATACAAGGGCTATTACATTCTGGGAGAAAGCAACTCTTTAAAACCTCTGATGTTATAGCACCAAAAAAAACTATAAAAACACCCTGTAGCGTAAGGCCAAGTGCAGACGTAAGATATGATGGGTACAATCATTTCCCTACATTTGGGTCTAAAGGACGATGTAAGCTATGCATCAAAGGCCAGACTACTGTTATGTGTGTAAAATGTGGTATAAGGCTGTGTCTATTAGCGGATAGAAACTGTTTTTTCAATTTCCACCATGTATATTTCCAAAATTAATATGATTTTGTTTCGTTTTTCTTTAATAAAAGTTGTATTTGTAATTATTTTCATTTTATTTATTTTTTTAACCAAGTCATAGGTAATATGGCAATGTATCTATAGAGATACGTTGCTAGTGTAATGTTTATATTGATGGTCTTGGCAATGTATCCCATAAGATACATGTGATTTTTTTTAAACTACCCCCAAGAGATTTTTTTAGTTATTTTTCTAGACATCCTTGGGTCATAAAGATTAATTGGTATGAATATTATTTTGATATTTAAAAATTTCAAATCTTGCCAAGTTAAGGGTTAATGGTAAATTTGACCTACAATTCTCTTAACATTTAAAAAATCTCTACTTATACAAATTTTAGTCAACCCGAATTGAATAAAATTTATTCCATTGGCAGCGATGGCCATTATCACCTACATTATTTTTCAATGGGACTTGCATTTATCATTGACCTCAAATTATGGAGAATAATGTTTTACTTTAAATTGTTTCACAAAGAACATTTTAGTCACATTATGCCTACACGAACTAAGAGAGCATGAAAAACTAAAGTTTAATCCATCTAAGTAGAGCAAATCTGCGCTCAAAAGTGGGATATTTAGTACATGCTGATTTATATCGTTTTATTAAGCTTAAGTGCATCGTAAAACTCGGAAAGGATCGCCGTACGAAAAACACAGCTTTAATGATTGGGACCACTTTCACACTAAAAATACTCTTGCGGTTCTTTGATGAGTGATAGTACTGGATTGTCTACTAGCAGATGGCAGTTACTCACGGTATTTTAAACTGTTTCGAAATTACGCCGACTTTATACACTTACCACAAAGTTATAACAATATGCGATGGATATTTACAATCAAATTTATTTCATACTACCTTTGTTTCCATACAGATATGTACTCGGTCCCAAAAAATACATAACCGTATGTAATAAGTATATTATTTATCACTTAGTTTGACACCAATTAGTTGACTTATTAAATATTACAATTACAACGCTTAATAACCGAGTCGATGAGAAAAGTACACGGTACGTCTCCGACAAAATTATGGAGCGTACAGACTAAATTATGCTACAAGGGCATCTTAGACCACAAAAGCACGTTTAAGTATTGATTTTTGGTGCAACAGTTACGTATTAGTGTTTTTCGTGCAGGAAAAGACCAGTTTATGCGATTATTATCCATCTTCATAATCAGCCCATGTCCCACTGCCAGGCATAGGCCTTCTCTACCACTGAGAGGGTTTAAGCCTTAGTTCAGTACGTTGGCTTACTTAGGCTACAGAACTATTTAGGTTTGCTGGTTTCATTACGATGTTTTCCTCAACTGTAACAATCGAAATGTAGTACCTGCAGGTAATAAATACAGTGATTACGATCAAATTGACATAAAACAATCACTAACTAAAAAAATCAAAGAATCTGGTCATACCCCATATACACCTGTATTCAGACCGTGATCGAAAACCAAGGCCGGTAATAGCTACGGCGATTGCGAACTCATTGGCATTAAATAAAATCCCGACAGAAAATAAAGAAAAATGACATTTTCCTAACATTTATTTAATGTCAATGACACCGTAATTACTGTAAAATATTTCAACGTTTTGACAGACTTCGCAGCGCTTAACAAACCAGGCTGTGATAGGAGAAGCTGCAGGTTTCATGTCTAAGATAAATTTTTTTTCTTTTTTTCATCTCGTACTTTCTAATATACTCTAGATTTGTTTCTTAGTGTACGATCAGATCTAGTGTGTATGACCTTTAGATATATTAATTTTTAAGATAGTTGATAATATAAATTTAAAAGACCATATATGAAATTATTTGTTTTATCATATATCTGAAAACGACCTACAATATATCACATAATATAGATTTCCCTTTCAAGAAATTATATCCTTCCTTTTCCAAATACATTCTATACTCATCCGACGCCAACTACAACTCTACATATATTCAATTACGGCTGTAATCACTTTTCAATAACTAAAATGTTTACTAGAATACCGTTCAACTGTTCTTAGGTGTTAAAATTATAAAATGGGAATATAGTAGCAGGTAGACAAAATGTGAGATATCCCAGTATTGCTTGATATGTATTTTTGCAAAGAGAAGCGAAGAAAAACTTGTTTCGGTGTTTGATTTAATGTAAATATGCCAGGGATTTATAAACATAAAACTATAATAATAAAATTCTTCATAAATAGGTATACTTAAATAAATATTGAAGATGCGGCTGTCGTGATTATAAACACATTTTCCCTATTTTCTAGGTAACCTTAGTAGGTATACTTGAAATTAACATTAAATTTATGTAAATTGTATAATCCGCAACCAATAATGAACATTGGGCTACCGCTGCGCCGTACGGCCTTAACCTTAATACATGTTAGAAAAGGTTTACACATTGTAGTGTTAAGAAATGCTAAAATATGTTACAGTAGGTCTGTATGGCGATTCCCGTGGCACAAAAAGTCCCAAGACAGCAGAAAGCGCCTAAGTCGACAAAAGGCTGTAACGACTCAACTATACTGCATTGTAATTAAAGGGTTAAAAGCGAAAGTGTTGCAGTATGGCTAAGTATTGTGACGTACGTAACGTGCGGTGGAAAGACGCTCGGCTATCAGCGGGGCCGGGCCCGGTGTACCGCGCGATTCGCACGCGACGGGTCAAGGACTCCACAGCTCGTCTACCAACATACCCAACTATAGATAAACCCCTTACAAAAATTGCGTAACGCCCTTCAAGTTCGCGTTCATTTGTTTACCAAAGGTAACCCACCGAACTAGAAAACAAATAAATCATCATCAATATTGTCTCATAAATATGCAAGCGGTTTCTGTTTTGACTATCCGACCCTCTTGCGGAGTTATCCAATATGATTGTTGTGGGTTTCCGTCCATGGAGTCTGGGGATTATTCACATAGATTTACCCCGTTACGCCCTACAGTCATCGATATTCAACGTACGTGTTTGAAATGTTACTGTAGGAAAAGGATCTTACTCTAAGCGGGCGGAATGAAATATGTAGAAGGAAACAATAATTGAGGATTTTGTATTGTTGCTAACGACGCTAAGAAGAAATTTTTCCAAGAATTTCTTGAACCTTTATATGTGAAATTAATCACTTTGAAAACTTACTTAAACTACATATTTATCTATCTATCTATTATCTACATATAGATCTGACAATTTTAGTATTCATAATGATTTATATCTATTGGTTGAGTAAAGTAATATAACAGCGCGCATTATAGTACATGCTATGGTGTCCAAACATCCATCTAGTCGCGAAAGACTCCCATCATTGCACTCACGTCAGACTGTAAAAGTGCTGCTTAAAGCTATTATTCAAAGACTAAGGATATTATGGCAAAAATTTGACAACCTATTGATTTTATCCGAGGTAATAGTCTGTCGAATGCCATTACGTATGGTTATGTCACAGAAAGAAGAGGGTAAAATAAGATTAATCCTTAATAAACATCTTCGCAACAACAAAACTCTTTCATATTTCGTAACAAGAAAACGCGCTTTTAGTTCCCCTTCTGTTACCTTGAGGAAAGCCGGCGGAGGGGCTTCAATCTCGGCGCGCGTAACAATTGTCCACTCGTGTGAGCCAAGTCAAAGTATTACTTACACAAATACCTTTTCAATCTTTTAATGTCACGCTAGTATTATTTGGGAACGTGTTTTTTTATAGCGAGAAGAAAGGACGCAAGAAACAGCCTCAGTAGTAAATGGATTAGTTGCTAAAAACCTAAACATACTTACTTAAGGCTCGCAGCAGCCGACATGAGAATGTAGGTCGAAAAAATTAAAAGCCAGCGCCGTAAGTTTAACCCGCATACAACGAAATCTACTATACAAATACGGGCTACTAGAAAACCCCTTACAGACTTTGAGGCCGCTTAATACTTTTCTCAAAACTCAGTCACTATAATATCCGCGGCACCCAAAAGCTTTATCACCCATCTTGGGTTCCCTTTTGTCTAACAACCCCAATGACCTGATACTCGTCATCAGCCCATATACGTTCCACTTCCTGACCTGTCCAGGCCTCCTCTACAACTTAGAGAGTTATAGGCCTTAGTCTGAAACGATTACCTAGTGCAGGTTGGCGGTCTACCAGCCTCAGACATTTTTCAAAACCTTTTTTAGGTGTCCACTGTACAGATTCCTCAATATTTTCCTTCACCATTAAAGCAAGTTATAATTCAATGTAAATGACCCCATATTACTGGCCTCCATACTAGACGTCCAACCTGTCCATTTTTACGACAATTTACCTTAAACTTGACTCTACATTTTCGCAACATTAACTACTACTATATATTTGCCTGGGGCATAGACGCGCTACAGCCGAGATTTAGGCTCGATCACGATCCTAAGCCTCGAGATCATCAAAACTCTCACACATTTTTGATCATAAGAAAAAAATACTTATCCATTTGGCAACTTCGACAAGGCCCGAACAAACGGTATCCTACCTGTGAGTGAGCGCGGAAAGCTGAGCTGAGCTCTCAACGCATAGCATTCCAAA
Organism: Cephonodes hylas; assembly: GCA_030295005.1. Lineage (NCBI taxonomy): Eukaryota > Metazoa > Arthropoda > Insecta > Lepidoptera > Sphingidae > Cephonodes > Cephonodes hylas. The sequence continues at coordinate 7,552,840 of AP025363.1, read as the reverse complement.
TTAAATCTTTTCATGGCCTCGTTCTACTAAGTAAAGCGGTCGGGGTGAATACTAAACGATAGATACCCAGTATTAGCTCTAAGACCGTGGTACTTTAATATTTCAATTGCTAACATTTTCGATTGCTTCTTATTTCTTTCTTGAACTCTTGGAGAGCAATTAGATCCCGCAAAAAATTATATATAGTGCTTTGTACGTTGTTATGATGTATGGTAAGAATGCTTAATATAGTGTTGTTTGTTTAGTTTTTTAAAATCATAATAAAAATTAATGCTTGTTGACAAGACGTTGATAAGCAAGAAACGAGCAATTAAATATGCATCAATCATTCGACGTTTAACAGATTAATACACTTACAGTAATCGCATTTCTACTAACGAATACTCGATAACACATTATAGTATTATGCCTTGTTATGGTAGCAACTAGCAACCCTATCAAAGTTGATTATTGTAATTTATGCTCCAGCTTTTAAGCTCTATTGCAGCTTTTAAGCTTCTATTTACAAAAATAATCTGTAGATGGCAGTACTTTTATAAAAAAAAAGCGCCACCTAGCGGTTAATACAGGAACTTAACCAATTTGTAGACTTGAAATTAATATTTAAAAGCAATTTTTTTTAAGATTTAACGTTTTACGTATGACTATTTTTATAATTATGCTTAACTAAATATTGTTTAAGGGAATACAGGGTTAAAATTACGTAAGTATATGTACATATATAATTTTTGTCAAATTTATTTTAGAGATGTCTATGTATTCAGTATTAATATTATAATTTTCCTACTAAATTAATTCGGAGTTCGGAATATTAAAAAAACACTCTGTTATGGAACGTACAGCATATTTTGTGTTCCCCTTTTCCTCACTAGATGTCACGACTCTCTAGCTTCCTGAATCAATGTTTTCACAGATGATTAATAACCATTTGGGTTTCTACAAGCACCATACAACGTAACATATTTCATGGCTTAATTAAAAATTGGTAAATATTACCAAATGTAATGTAAATATTACCAAACCTATCAGTAGCATAGTTATCTTTTTCTTACTTAAAAGATTTGTTTCATTCTGATACCCGAAGTTTGATTTTTACAAGCTTTTATTTAACTTTAAATAGCTTATCTATTTAAAAAAGCTATCATTAAATATATATATGCCATGTATATGCTTACATGTAGGTAGAGGTGCGTTACTGTACTCACAATTCGTCAGGTATGTATCCCAGAGTAGGGGGCGAGCCTATGGCAGTTTTTCGTTAACATTCCCTGACTCGGTACTATTTCTGAGATTTTCCTAATGAAAAAGCCCAATAACTTTTGCCGAACCGAGAATCGAACCTGGTACATCTAAATCGAACGGAGCTTACTCGTGGCGCGAGAGTACGAGATGGATACAGTCCAACATGTAATTGTCCATTACTAGCGTATACTAGAGTGTACACAATACGACGGGAATGCATTAGGACTTACTCAATCATGCGGTAATGACTGGACGTGTTTGAGTGATATTTGGCGAATATACACAATGGTACATCGGTTATGTGAAATAATTGAAACCCGTTCAACATATATTTAAGAGAATTTTGCAACAGAATTATTGGAGTATAACAGGATTATAAAGTTGATTTCATTTTCAAAACTTCAATACGCCCATTCTATCTTGCATGGGATTACTACATATGTACATGCTTGGGGAAATGTAGGTTAAAAAATAAAACTCTACCTACCCCATCGGGGAATATAGACGTTACATTATGTATGTATTTCGACCTATGCGCAGAATAAAGTTATATGTGCTTTTCCACAACTTCTCTTTCTCAGCGATTTAAACTTAATTGTGCACAAAATTATCAGTAACTTTTTTTGTTCTTCAAACAACAACAATATTTATGTTTATTATTACTTGACTAGTGCAATATATAAACAAGTTTAACTCTATTATAGACATAAAAAGTACTTTGGTGTTATAGTCATAAGGAACCTTATTCTATGCATAGGTCGATTTATAAAACTTCCCATGTATTTTTAAAAACTAAGGAAGCCTTACTATTACTTGAAATCTATCCTTGCAGTTAATAAATTGTAACAAAATGTTTATGACATTTTTAACACATATTACTTCTATAATAAGCAATGACGCAGTTTGAATCATATCTCGGATATATCGGAGCATATCTCGGAGTAATAGGAAATAGCTTTATTGAAGAAAATGGAGCGTAACCTAAACGGGAAAATGAACGTTATTCAGTTTGCGTACATCGAACGTTCGATGCGGAGGCGACTATTACTTTTATAGAACGTGGCAGCATCAAAGACACAAGGCGGATATATCCATCCAATTCGCATTGTGAACGAAAATATACACACGTCGTTTGTAATGGTGTACAAATACTATCAACATATGTAAATTTATTTGTTCGTCTTTAAATTCAGTATATTGCAACGAAAAAACAAACACATCTAGTTGATTATGTTGTTTCTTCCTCGACATTACCAAGTATACTACTGGCTCTTGTGATTGTCAGGCCCAGGATTCTATTCACTCATAATTGTTTCACCGTTACTATTACATGCAGAACAGATTTAAAAGTTTGTCCAGTTAACAGCAATAATCTCACTAGCGAATCTTTGTTTTAGAAATACACCCCGCTACAGATAATTCAGTTTAAAAACTTAGTTTATAAACGACTATTCATTCTCTGACAGTACATAGGACAGACCTTATTTATTAATACAGTATTTCTACAATAGCCTTAACAGAACAAACACATATTATTTTATTTATATGCCACAAACACAGTACATAGAGTTTTACTCAGGAGCTAGCTAGATACCAAAGGCGATGATCTCTGCCCGGTAAAGAAATATCAGTATTCGACTCAAAACATTCATAACAACCCTATATTTTTTTATTCTTCATTCAATAATGCAGGCGAGTCTGTATTACCCATTGCAGGGCGGCTCTGCTATCCAGAAGCTCAGAGGAACTTATTCAGATTGATGACTGAGTATCTACATTGTTTGGGAATCTTTCAAATATGCTGCTTTCCTTTTGATGTTCCGTTTCACCGTTTCCATTTCAAATTTACCATAATATTTACTGCGCTGGTGAACTCTTCGAAAAATTACGGAACAAAAAGCTAGAGCCTGGAAATGCGCCCGAAAAACGGCATTATCCTTTAACGATACTGCGTGAGGTAAAGCAGCGTATTCACAGATTGAACAATACACCTACACAATAAATTCCGTATTGTGTAGGTTCCCGAGATGGTATATTTTCTTTAAAGCGTTGACCTAGCCTACATAAATAACCATTACATGTAGTCCTACTTGAAGAAAACATAATTTTATTATACGAGTTTACTACGATAAACAGTTGTTGGGAGACACCGCTGAGTGCATTATAACTTTCCATCCACAATACGAGATTGTTTCCATAAGAAATCGGTTTAACTAGCACATAGTAATTTTAAATGCCGAACTTTATTTTCTTACTAATTTAAACATTAAAGCAATTAGACGAGCTCTATTTAAGCGGGCCTAGAAATACAATTAGCGAAACTTTATGGCAGAAGTACACCCCTGCCTACCCATCGTGAGTGTGTATATATTGGAGCACTCTGATTTTGCAACAAAATCATTGAAGGAAGTCTTGATAATAATTTTAAAGGTAAACCACTGTTATAACTTCTCATTATTTTATTTCCTTGTTCTTCTTGTAAAATCTTTTTATTAGATACCCCTCACATAGTGAATAGCTAATGGCAAACAGCTGAAGTTGCTCGCCGCAGAATTAATATTACATAGCTCAAAACCTAGAACAATTACATATTTAATAACTAATTGATTAATTTATGCATACTTTTAAATCATTTTTTAAAAAGGTATCTGAATAGGTTTTGGCAAGCGGAAATAGACGTTCATTATATTCGAAATCATCCCAATATTTCACTTCAAATGTGAATATATGCCTTTTCGGTATCCCAATTAGGTTTATTTTAGAATAAAAGGTGGAATTATTAAACCAATGGTTCCATAGAGGTAGATGTCAACCAATCTTACAGAGTGCTAGTACATCTTCGGCGTCTTTTTGTATTTTTACAAGAGTATCCTCACGCCTCATAAACAACGAGAAAATTATTATTCTTTCTTTGTTGTTCTTGAATTACCGCGTGCTGTGTTTCAGCAATAACAATACACTTCAAACAAAAACTAACTTTTTAAAGTTTAAAAACTTTTTATTACTTATATTAACATAAAATACACAATCGAAGGAAAATATACGTTCTCGTACAAAGATTTATTAAATAACAACAACGCATTACAAAAAGATAATTGGGGAGTGACACAAAATTATACTTAATATCAACGCCTGTTAATTAAATATGACAAGAGAAATTATTATACAGTTTAATGACTCCGAAATAACTAGGGTAAAATACTGCATTGAAGTTTTTCATACGAAAATCGCGTGACACAAGAAAATCGTTCGTGTTTGTACTGTTTTGAATATATTTCATCCTTTACCTACTAAACGCTATCAGGATGCGGTATCAGTATACGTGCCACCAAAAATTAAGGAAAATTTAACAGATTAACGTAGAATTATTAACCTTATTATTTAAGGTTAAACATCTTTTTAAATCAGTAATTTAATTTATCAATTTTAAACACAGATCAACTACTTAGTATTGCTACTGAGCATTTCTTCAAGAAAATGAATATCTGCTTTCGCCCTTCCTGGCACCTCTTGATCGCACAAAGGACCATCAAAGCAGCTATTACGATTGGACTAGGTCGATCGGAATCATTTTGTTCGGTGAATTAAATTCTGTGAAGCCTATGATTATTTTAGTAGTAGGATATAGGACAGCTACAACACCAAAAGCGCAATGATGAAACACCTCAATTGGTCGCGTTCTAAGTTCTATCTGTCCGGTACAATTAAGCCGGCATACATGTGTCGATTCATTATAGTCATTTACCATAATACACAATGCGGTTCGCCGTATTAAACAAACACAAAAAACGTCATATGTCACTTCATGTTATGTCACTTTTAAAGAAATGTATATTTCAGAATCCAATATAAAATCCACTATATATAGATAAGCATTCAACATACATATTTTATACTGAACAAACAAGCATGCAATCACTATCAGCTTAAAAGCAGTAACATAAAAACTGTTTCACATTTATAATCATAAAGCATATGAGTTACGACCGGAACGTAGGTGGTGCTGAAAATAATAAGGTCAAACACGTCAATATTTCATTAACACAGTTTTGGTGTAAAATGTGTCAAAATCCATCGTTTATCCAACTATGGACGGAAAATCGATAGAATTCTGCTGTTTCACATCGACTTAGCAAGCATATTAACTCAGTTAAAGTGGCGTTAATTAACAAACTAAATGTTGACTGACCTATAATCGCTGGAATTTGAACTAAAGATAGTCGCATAGCAAAATATAAGCTCCGCCCATGCAGTAGGCGACGAAACACAATTATAATTTCATGAGCTAGTATTGATTTTCAGACAATACACCATGAAAAACGACATTTAACAGAAACGAATGTCATTTTATGGAGTGACTACAAAGTATCTACGTGTGTATGTATGTGGACCATAGATATTTCCTGACATGTTTTTCCGATGGGTAGGCAGTGATGTCTCCGCGGATATTTTCAACAGCTATTAGGTACTCGGCGGCAAATTTTTGAAATTCCTCCAGCTATTAAGATGTAACTAATTATTCCTTATTGACAGGAAAAGAGGCTTTGTATACAAAACTACCATCAATAGCAGACAATTGCAATTGGAAAAGGGAATTAATATTCGAAGAATCTAGGTAATAAGACAACACTTACAATTATGAAAGAGCAATTTAAATCCATTGGAGGTAATTATTGGCCATAAACCAGTATTATACTAGCGTACATGGCTAACGCCTCTATCCTCGCAAGTGTAAGCAATGGAACATACATATATTAGCTTAGACATATGCATAGCTCTTATCAGTTATACAGGTTGTATTCAGATCGTGATCGGAGACTAAGGTAAGTAATAGCTGAGGTGATCACAAACCCATTGACGTTAAAAAAGTCCCGACAAAAATATTTTTTTTACATTTTGCATACACACATTTCGATCACGGTCTGAATTCACCCAGCATACACCCTTACTTTGTCATTTATTTATACCAAGAGTGTTTGACGGCATCATCCTACTATGTACAAAATTTGAGGACAAACCGCATAATATTTTAGTTAAACTGGGCACATACATACGTGTGGACTACTAAACGTAGCCGCAATTAACGTTAAATTATGTAAATGTAAACTTTTTTTCTTACCTTTTTGTTTTTGCATAATAAAATAAATGAGTCCAAAAGTATCATCGACTTATACAAAAGGTTTAATTTAATAACAGAACCACGCGGGGTGGCTTAAAAAGCCACAGCTTTGTGGTCACTACTATCGCGATTTTAACTATAAGATTCGCTTATTTATTTCTGTGCCGCACCGCTAAGCTATGTATATGATAAGTAGATATGGCCTCAAGGTTTAGATGAGCGTTCGAAAATCTTAACGATCATAGATTCAATCCAAGGCATACACCTTTGTTTCTTCGAAGATATGTGTGTATTCACAATGAATCATCATATGTTATACGGTCAAGGAAAACATCGTGAGGAAACTTACACACCTAAAGGTTCTTATGATTTTCTTATGTGTGTAGCCCATCAACCCTCTTGAGACCGAAACCCTATTAGTTGAAGAGGAGGCTCGTGCCCAGGAATGGGCCGTTTAAGGGCTTATGATGACCAGAAAGCTGCAGGGTAGTTGGTCAGCCCACACGTTCTCTTCTTCCTGGACCCGCATCATTTTCAAGTAACGTGAAGAAACATCTCGACAGACTGGGTTCCCTAACCAACCCAGGTTTTGTGGGATGCTCTATTCGGACAGCATCGTGCTTATCTTCGTGAACATTGTCACGTTGTGGTGCCAGTGTATAAAAAGACCTGCACTTACCATACCTGGTTACGATTTTACTTTATGGTCATTTCCACTCTAAACTCTTTCAAACAATATTTCTTCATAACGTAACAGATAATATTTTGAAAGACATCCACGAGACAGTTGTAGCTGTGGTCTAATTACTTATAAGCCATTATTCTTTATTTTCGACATAAATTTCATTAATCGTAGCATTTTTGTAAGTTTTCTATTTCATGCATGCACGCTATGATGTCAGATTTATTACTGTCTAGACAGAAACAGAATTTATAATCAAAGATTGCTACATAGATGCGTAGAGCAGACAACAAAGAACTCTGCAGATTCTAGTTTTGATACTAAGCTTCGAGAAGGTAACTATAGCTTACCTACGATCAGGTTTTGTTCAATAGCATTCTACCTAGAGGATCGCTCAGAGCAACTTAATGTGCATTGTTTTGATGTTGCATTACCGGAAAATGATGACTCTTGAAGCTGAATTGAAGTAAAGGCAAAATATTTTTACGTTTTCTGCCTCAAAATATCCTAGAATACAATATGAACAATTCATTATATTTAATTAAATATTCAATCTTATACTGTTCTGTCAATTCGATAGCATCGTCAATTCGATCACTAAATGTTATTACATCATTAAGATCTCAAATAAACTAGACATATTTCTTCTTTCCTGCATTCGTATTTATTTTCCATAGTAACTCAACATTATAAACTTCCCAACAACCAAGAGGTTTTTGACCTTCATATCAGTGTAAAATTACAACCCTTGTAACAAAGCATACTTCACGACTCATCTCACTAAGCTCAAAAGTACCACAACACCCAGCATTGTTTCTAAGCACCTGTATAAGGTATAAATCGTAATAATTTTCTTTCATATCTCAATGTTTCGCTATACCAACTTCAAAAATCGTAAAAAAAATCATCAATAAAATCGAACGAACATAATCTGTATATTTAATTAAGGTAAATACGAAAATTGATTTCTTACCTAAATAATAATTAGGTACACATCCAGAATAAAAATTCCACAATTTGTGAATTGAATTTTAAAAAAATTAAATTTAATAGTTGTAATTATAATAGTTTAAAATAATCGTACATTATTATGATATCGATGCATCTCCGTCATCACAATAGCCCTTATAGATGTCCTTGTTGTAAAGATGAGTAGACAAGAGGTGAAGAACTTTTTAAATGTATAAGAGAGGCATTGAACAATACCTCTAATTTTTCTTTCAAAGTTGTCCAAATGCATTAGATGTTTGTTTTTACCGTGTGATGAGCACGATGAATAGCGAAGAGCTTCTGGTTCTTGCAACGAGCAATGCGCGTTACTGTGCAAGAGCAGCGTAGACAAACTATTTTTTTATTTCTATTTGCAATGATACTTACCTCATTTGTTAAGTGGCAGCGATGAATAATGTTAATGGTAGAGAATGGTATGTTAATGGTAACCCTCTCAATGGTAGAGGAGACCCGTGCTCAGCAGTGGGCGTATATGGGTTGATGAAGAAGAAGAAGAAGAAGAGATGAATAATGTTACAAGTTTCTTTTTACACTTACTCTACTACCCTAAGGTAGACTGGTTGGGAATGCCGCAGGCATTAAGTACAGCTATACACAGCTGTGTATCTAAAGATTTATAAATAAATAAATAATGTCGTTACTATACTATCTAACGATATTCTATGGTAACTTTCTAGTTTAAGTCATGGATTGTAGATTTAATTAAGATATTCCTAATTTACTAAGTTTGGAACGTATGAACGCACATTCAACTGCATTTATGGACAATTCTTTCAATATACATAGAGGTTTTTGTGCTATGGAATGCACACCTTATACGATACTCGTAGATATTCGGCTTGCAGAAACTCGTAGCAATTTTAAGAGCCGAATCAAAGAACAAAACACAAGTTAAACATATTTATAAATTTGTGTGTATTACCTTTATATATTTTAATAAAGTTGTTTTATGTACCTACATTTAATATGTCTTGAATTTAAAATATGCTCTACGCAATAAAACCGCCATTTATTATTTGTCTTACATCTCCAAAACATTTTAAGTTTATTATGCTATGTATTTGTAATATAGCCAACAAACAATAGATAAATAAATATAATTCAAAGTAAACAACGTTAACAAAGAGATGGCTTTCTTTCTAATGCTGATAACATTACTTCAAAAGTTATTTACTTACGTCTTTCTTTACGGCATGCTGACTTCAGTGGAATCTTGACAATGTATGCATGTACATATTTCTTATTACGGATAGGTAATAGCTTCTCTTGCCTCTTTTATTTAAACAATTTAATTAATGTTCATAAATCCAATAGTTAGAAAGTCAATACTAATTTGATAATTTGTGATAGAACTTTTTAACATCGCGTAGGATAAATATTTAACGGCTTATAGGAATTTTACGTGCTTTCTATTTACTATGATTATTATGTATTACAATAGTTTTTGTGGCACAATCGCCCATGTGAATTACGATAAACGGCGTAATCGAAATGATCGATATGTACCCTAATGGAGACGCACATCTATGTCTGTTTGTCTATGTATCTACTGTGAGTGTAATGATACATGTACATATGTATGTTATTTATAATTACATCTTAGTTTTCGAATCTGCTTATGTTTTGAGATGGATATTATGCTAAATAATAAATAGTAGCATCAACTGTATATAGGTATTTTTAAAAATATATACGTTTTATTAAAAAAATCGTCGAAATTGTACAAATATATAAATATTTGATAGTTTGGAAATTCAAAATCTCAATAAATAACAGAAATAATAATAAAACAAAAGTAAAATACGCATAGTAACAAAGAATAACGCACAAACAAATGAAATAATTCGGTGGCGTGAAGTGTAAGCGTAATATCGAGCAGTCACGTGAGCGAGTAGCGACTCGGCGGCACCGTGGCTCTGCATATTCAGCGGCGCGGCGCGGCACGGCACGGCTTGGCGCGGCCGGCATGGCGACACCATGCGTTTCAGCTGAAAGGTTCGATGATGGAAGGGGAGGTTGTGCGGGTTGTGCGAGGTCACGCCTGCGTTCGGGCGTCTCCGGGCGCCGTCGCCGCCGATCGGCACCGCACAGTCTCGCCGGCCGACGCGCGCACAGCGACCTCTTGCGTGCGCCGCTAGTGCCCCGCCAAGTTTACGTGCCGCGATCACGCTGCGGACTCTGCCGCCTCTCACACTGCCACCCAATTGTTATCTGAATATCGTTCCTGGAATCTCGCCTTCAGAGAACCATCACGCGGTTAATTTAAAAAAACATATTTTCGACACATTATAATAGAACCCGACGATCCGCGGGTCGGTCACACGCGCGGAACTTCCGTAAATGAGTCGAGCGCTTAATCGATCGACTGCATTAAAAAGTAAAAACTATTATTATCGTTTGCGGTCGACCTTTGCAGATTTTGTTGCACTGCGATAGAAATTTTGAGTTTAATTTTTACATAACAAATTTATTGTGGCCGCAGGTCATTTAAGTATATCGACTGGTTAATGTTAAGTGTGGTGCCGTCCTGTGCTTAGTTCGCTCAGTGCTCAGTGCGTCAGTTGCCAAGAGGTGTTTTTCTTTCTTTCTTTGGTTGCGAGCTTAGCTATTTAAATTATTTATCTAATTTCTTGCCTTGTTTTATAATACTTGTGAAAAACGCGATCCATGCTCGGAGTTATGACTACCATGGTATGGTTTCCTTTGTCTACATTGTTTATAAACTTTTTCTCTATATAGAAACGGAGGGTAGTTCATTTGGCGTTGTCGCATTAAATCGTTGCATTTTAGTATTTCTATCGCAAAGACAGACAAATATATATACTTATATCACAATTTTGCATTACCGATCATCTCTGAATTTCTTCTATTTTAAGCTCTTCACGAGTAGGTAGGTTCTTGTACCGCAAGTACTTTTGATTTTACTGATGCTCATTTATTCGTTTCGTACTTTGTTCGTTTATGATAATCATGTACTGTCACACAAAGCTTGGACAACTCCCGACGGAGTTATGGGCACGACGTCAGTTTATGGGCGCTGTCTGACAGCTAGCTCTTAAACGAATATCAGTCTTGGCTATTATCCATTATAAACACGACGGAAAGCATGCTGCCACTCCCTTTTTTGCATTCTGGAAACGCTTTCCGGACAACCAAGCTTGAAGCTACGCTAAGCATTTTTATCGGCAGCTACATTCCTAGCATCACAAGTAAGCTTTATTATATAATCCGTAGATACCACTATGATTCAGTGCCTGGCGATATCGGTGTATCTTTGCGACTTAAGGTTTACTCTTTTGGTTCAGTACGAATCTTCGCTGCATTGTCGCATTGTCACCCGCCTCAAACATGCATCCGCTGATAGTAATGTTACCTTTAGATTTTGTTAGACAAGTAGACACAGAGGTTGGTTACAGATTAGCGGTTCATACAAACAGTCTGACCAGCTGATTATCATGCGTATATGGCTGTCTTGTTTTTATACTGTAGTCAGTGGGGTTACTATTGATTTCTCTGTCTGGGGCATTGTCTAGCGTCTCGTGTCGAGAGCCTGTTATTCAGACAGTTAACTTAAACAAAAGGCATAAGAAGTTTAGAATATACTTAGGGCAAGGCGTTTCGTTTCACACATTATTAAAAAAGTGACATCACACGTACATATCCAATGGAATTATTACATAAATACTTCAAATACAAGACAAAGCAAACGCAATGAACAATTTAAAACACGAAAGTAAATGAATGTAATACAACCATAATTAAGCACGTTCGAACGTAGAGCGCCATGTCAATTCTATAAGCGCCTGTGAGTATGCATAATTTGAAGTAGCCTGACATGTTTGAAGTTTTCAGTACGACCTCTTGAGAGTCGTAAAACGCAGTTTACGTAACTCCGCTCTCGACGATCGCGACTCGTTCACATGTACCTATGTGGCGATATAAATTTTAATAAACTTATGCACGTTTTATACATTAATAAACACATTATCACAATTACTTTTACGAAAATTAAATACTACATTGCAGTAGGTTGAATAGCACTAGCTAGTAAGGGAAAACATTAGTATTACTTGAACTACATATTATTTCATTAATTAATGCTTACGTAAAGTTGTAAAAGCTTTCATGTGTCTGACATTTTTGTGGATTGCAGTCGTTGATTTCAGCATAATTTTTAGTAGGGTGTACACTATTAAATATGAAAATTAACATTTATTATATGTAAGTATTTGTTGACATAGAAATTAAATGGTGCGTTACGTTCTAACATACTTAGTCATGGTTGTAACATCAAAAATACTTTTAAAAATTGTAGAGGTTATAATTTTATCTGTCATGCCCAGCTGTTTGCGAATTAATACAAGCTCAAGCGGATTTTTTCGATTAAAAAGCTCGCAAAAAAACTGACTATATTAGATAGGAAATTAAAATGAACCTCAAGGTTCACTTATTATGGATATCCTCGTCTAGGAGGATAAAATTAATTGGTTTTCCCTTTTTTTTAATATAATTTCAAAAGACATTATTAAATTAATTTATCTTTCATTGGAATGTGACGTTTAAAATTCGTTTGTTTTCCCGTCATCATTATTCATTCGTGTGGAATGTCGCGAAACGTTTCGCTCACGTTGAGCGTGTGCATAAAAAGATGAAAAGAACCAACCACTCATTGACACAGTGTCTTGAATGAGCCACGGCCTCGTTCTCCGTTTTCAGGCCCGCGCAACTGTGTACCCATTAGGCGAGTCTATACTCGGTAACTGCAATCTCTGTTGATATTTGCGGAAACTTGCGCTGACGCTTAAAACATTTAATACAGGACAGACCGCGATCGCTTGCGCCCTCGTCGACGTAGAGTCGTCGCCACGATAAACCATACCATAGTATACATATCGCCACTCGCATCTTCTGCATTCTGTCTCGATCTCATACTAATACGTTGATACGATTACCGGGATAGAAACTAAGGAAGAGTCTCAAGTGCCCGCGGGGATAAAGTACGCATCTATGCAAAACACGGCGATAGCTCTCCTCGAAACGGCATCGGCTTTCGAGAAAGCCGTGCTGGAATGTGAGCACTTAGAGGCATCAGAGCACGGTGGGTTCCGGTGAGAACGTTGGCGCGGCAGCGGCATGGAGGAGCGCGGGCCCCCCGACGTGCCGTTGATCGTGACGCCTCCGCTAGCGGGCGGCGTCGGCGGTGGCGGCGGCGGCGGTGGGGCCGGCGCGGGCGCGGCGCTCACCACGTCGCGGCGCGCCGCCTCCGCGCGCGGCTCGCGTGACGACCCGCCACCTTCCACCTGGCGCTCCTCGGTGCGCGTGCGCGACACCGGTTTCCGTGGCTCCCGCAAGAGCGTCGTACGCCTAGAACCACCCTGTAATGGCCTCAACGGGCTGCCCGCCATCGGCAAGGAGGTAATTCATTTATCTCTTTGCCTGATATGTCAATGTCGCAACATAAAAGTCTAAAGCTTCAATTTTATTAATGAACTTGTAATCTTTATTATTTTCTCCTATGCATTGCAATGATGTTACCACTGCTAAATGTCAAATAAATATGATTTAAAATCATGCACAGCTTATACAATGACGTGCGATCTACAGCTGTGTTGTGTATGCTCTGGTGAGATGTGTTTTAACTGTGTGTAACTACGAGCCAAAAAACATTTAACTTTTATTATCTAAACGTGGTCTGCGTACCTCACGTAACATAAATAGTTTTTTTACCATGAAAATCAACATTAAGCTGTTGAAGGCCGACAGACATGGGTTTTATACACGTCCTATCCTAGAGGCGTAATATAACATGACAAATATCATGGTGTATGCGATCAGCATGTGGGGATCGACTGAATGATCAATGGTCTACTACCGCATCTTTTGACCCACTAATCATTTCAACTCATATACGATTGTCAACAATTTTGATAATTAATAAGAGCATATACATTTAATATATGGACTAAACTTTATTCTTGGCAGTAATTTGTGTATATTTATTAGAGAATAGGATCACACAAATGTTACTTCTCCTAACATCATATTCCCGCATTGGAGCCTGGTTAGACGGGGCTTACAACACTGAGACTCGGGACTAATGCTCAGACATACCAATATTGTTTCTTGCTTTGTATTTCAACACTATTTCTGAAACAAGGATACTTCAATGTTCGTTCTATTTTATTAATAATGAATGATATAACAGGTAATATGTATCTATTTACTTTGGTCACGTAATTCTTTAATCAATGCATGATTTAAAATTTTATTGTAGACAAATGCCTATGCACTTTCGTTAGATATGATATGGTACATAGACTCGGCTGCTTCACCATGTACATTTTTGTATATCTATAGCATGTTCCCATTGAACATTAAAATGATCACTCCGATTAACGCGAGTTTATGGGCTATATTTCCCCACCGATATGTAGGTCAAAAAAGCTCTCGTGTTACACGTGAATACGTACCAATGCCCTCTTTACTCTTTATGTTTTTACCAAAGGCGGAAGCATAACGTCCACAAACGTACACCGCCCGTTCATTTGACTCACTCTTCTTTCACTATTAAACACTTTTAATTTTAGATTTCAATACTCACTCGGGAGATCGAATTTTATACATTAAATTTTAATATTGTTTTAATTATTTATCTTTACATGTCCTTTAAATATGATAAAAATATACATACCTAACAACTAAATCAATAAGTCTAACTAAGAAAAACAATCATAGTATTATAAGAAATGGTCTTGCATTTGAAAAATTTCGCCATGAGATATAAAATATTCTTGGAATTATTCATGTACTATATACCGCATGCTACCTAGGTATGCCTTCTTTCTATAGATATATATAAGAAAAAAAACTGAGAAAGCGATAACTGGTCTAATAACAATAAATGAAAACAAAATGTAAGTATTCGTAAATAATACTCACTTAAATAAGTAAGCTACGAAATACGGGCACTTCATAACGTATAATATGTATGTACATTTAAAATGACTGTTTATTATTTTAGTGATATTAAATAAAACACTTTTAACAATGTTATTTAACTTTTGTAACGTTGAAGCAGATTCTAAGAAATGGAATTGTTTGGGTTACTAATAAAATAACAACTTGATAGAAATCTTTTAACAAAACCTTGATCTACCTTAGCGTTAGTTTACTAATATAGCGTGTTTATTTATTGTGAATTTAAAGTTGTTTCTTGATTTTTTTACATAACTTACGTTCTCTGAACTAGTATTAAGGTGTGAAAATATGTATATAAATAATATTTTATGCGTACGAAGGTAAATATCGTCCTCGTTGGTGTAATTTGTATAGAGCGTACTGATTGTCGCCAGGTACTGTCACTGGGCGCGACAGGCGGCCACAAAGGAACCACGCAACCTTCTCACCCCTGCACAATTTTACACCATTCTCCTTATAAGGTAAGAAAATCCTTAGGCGGGCCGCAGGAACTATTTTCCTACCTCGCCGATCGTACGTAGTAAATATAGGTACTATTATGTATTGTTTTAAATGGTAGCTCTATCCACTTTAATTTGAGTAATAACTCAAATTTAGTTTCCATTTTCTTTCAAATTGTAAATATTGAACCTGACCCAAAAACAATAGGTAAACAACATAAAAAATACACGAATAAAAGAGGCGGATCCCTTTAAATGTTAAAAGATGATGATGGTACTGAACTATCTGATAAAATATCTTCCTTGTAAGTCTCATTTATATAATTGTAAGTGGAGGAGGCTTTGTGACATTTTTAATCAATTGTTTTGTATGGCCCATACCTAAAATATAATAAGTGTAATGTCTAATAGACAAGATTAAGTGTAACTATTGAGCGTTCACTTACAGCGTTGTACACACAAGTGAGTACAAAACTACGTACACTCAAAATAAAATTGAACGATCTGAAAATTACTTATACGGAGGCTCTACTAAGTGCCTATTTCATGCAATTACTAAATGGTTCTCAATTATCAATTAAGTTCTTAAAATTATCTTCAATCATAAAACGTGCGTAATAGTGATGCGTGTGTTTGAGTAACAGATACGCGACGTGTATATATACCATCGCAAACCATGTTGAGTAGCTCTAATATTTTTAAAGTGTTAGATAATTTTTCTACTATATAAATTCATTTATTTTCAGTTTTTTTTTTTATATATATAGATTTCAATTACAAGGAGTACACCAACGCGCACCCGTACATGCAATCGATCTAATAAGATATGTACGCCCTGCTATATCACGGCCGTTAAGTCATGATAGAAAGAAATAATCTTAACTAATAACTTTACATATAATTTTTCGTTTTTTTACGGCATTAAATTTGACTTTTTTTAAATACCCATTATATTTTATTTTGCAGGCCGCTTGGGATTGGTTGATCCTAATATTGGTTATCTACACGGCAATATTTACGCCCTATGTGGCCGCCTTTCAACTCAATGAGCCCGACTTCGACAAACGATCCCGAGGTTTCGGCGAAGACCCTATTGTCGTCATCGATATGATAGGTACAGTATTTAGTGAATGTTAAAATTGTCATTTCATCATATTATACTTTTTGCTATAAAAATACAATCATAATTGTTGACCATCAAATATAATCTGAATGTAGTACGCTTAACATACTTTGAAAAATAAAATTATAGTCAATATTTTTGTATAACAGTCAACTCGCATAATACGGAATTTCCGCCTAGGGCACATAACATAAAGTGGACTTGAGGCAATAATATTACTAATTTTCAGCATATGTGACTGCGCTCTAAACTGTACTTCTTTGTTTTAGTGGACGTGACATTCATAATAGACATCTTGATTAACTTCCGCACAACGTACGTGAACGCAGCCGATGAAGTGGAATCTGACCCGGCGAAAATTGCTCTCCACTACCTTCGAGGCTGGTTTCTCATTGATCTTGTGGCCGCCATTCCCTTCGACCTGCTCCTCTTCGGCACCGACACTGACGAAGTGAGACATTTATGCCATATCACATTACACTATCCCAGCTCACATTTTTAACAATAAATACTTAGACCTAGATACTAATAACTAAAAATAAATAATAACACAAACGGGCTTACCATGAACAGTAAACTCGCTGATCCTAATTAAAAAATAATTCGTTTAAAATGTAAGTAAAAATAGCGAATTAACTGTTCATGGTAGAAACAGACTTATTAGTCCGAAACGTATCCTTAACTTTTAAATAAATAACATTTACATAAAGCCAACAGAACTCAAAAATAATATATACCAACACTGTGGTCAGTAATGGAGGCCACGCATTACACCAACATTACGGTGAATCACGATATTTATAAAGTATAGCAAAGGGTAATATAGGTCATAAGAATATGAAAGCGAACTAGGTCAAGTTAGGGCTGCACGATAACCATTTCGAAACGAAACAATATGTAGTTATAAACTTGTGTGTTTAAAAGACCCACCATTTCTTCCACTAAATATATCCCGTTCTTTCTGACAAATGTAGCTGTCATTGTTTAAACACATAATTATGGAATGCATTTCTGGCAAATGTCATTAGAGATTAGGTTAATGTCATTGAATCGCATACGGTTACAAAAGATATCAAATTCAGTTATTTCTTTTACTATTTTTTAAACCTATGTTCAAAAATTTGTAAAACATCATAAAACAGCATCATTCCATATGATTTACTCGTAAGAACAATTAATTTTAAATTATGGTTTTGTTTACTTTTTATGAAAAATAACCCTTTCTCGTTTTGAAATTACTTAATACGATTTCATTTATTTTATTGTTTTCGTTACATATTTGTTATTATGGAAAAGGCCCCAAAGGTGGGTGCGTATTGAATTTGTAATCCCATTTCTTGTTACAGCAGGGGCTGGAAAGTGATGAGGTATACCATATTTGTGAACTATTTTTATGTTGCTGCCACTCGATTTTTTATAAATTTTTAGTTGACATATTTTTTCCCATTTCCACTAGCCATTTAATTCCACTGAGCGAATGCGTTAAAGGAAGATTGGACGCTTCCAAAAAGTAAAACCTTATCATTTTGATTTCTACACAGTGCCAAACAATATTGAAGCTCACATGCCATTATCACGAGCTTGGCCGCCAAAAAATATAGCCATATCGATAAGTTGAACTTTACCAATAAATAAATAGAGCATGACTTCTTACATTTGGTGTCACTGATAATAATCATACAAAAATGGGATAATTCGGTAGTTCATAATTAAAACTAACAACACTGTAAAATGAATTTGATATAGAATCGAAACTAGTATTTATCATTAAAGCGTAGTGGATATCAAATTAATAATAATGTTACAAATGAAAAAGTAATAGTTTGATTGGCTTATTGATTAGTGAAAATATTAAAGGCGGAACACTCCTCATCAGCTTCTCATAGCAAAAGTGCAATGGTCACGAGACGCACCGAGCTTGGTAGCAAATTTTATACGCTCACACTTCCCAGACGAATCTTTATTGTACAAATTAATGAATCGCCTGTACTCACGACATAAAGAAGCACCAAGTTTACTTTTGTCCCAAACATATCAACAACTGACAGCACCCACCTTACATCAAGCAATAGACAAATGTTAATGTCTGCTATTGTGTCAATGAACACATTGTAAAATTCACTATTATTTGATGCATTGTCATCGTCATTTCACGTGTTATACGATCAAACTCATCAACCAATCTAAATACCTGTACTTTTTTTCTATACATTATTTCACCTTCATTTTTACCTTATGTTATTTTTAATAAATTATGATTTATTTAATCCCATCCTCAACTATAGGTAAACAAATTAAAACGAATTTCCTATAAGTTAAAATTTAATCAAAAATATTTTTTAAATACCAATACCGAAGATAACAAAAACTAAAAGCTATGTCATAATGTCATAAACACACAGATATATCTCAAAATAGTTGAACAGAAATTTGTCAATGTCATTCGTCGTATGAAATAATATTACAATAAAAGCTGATAAGTATAATACTATGAAAACAAGTGCTGAGCTACATTACAACGCACTAGGTAATACATCATCGAGATATTACAAACCCCAAAAAAATATATTCATCCAAATTTAATATCATCCATTTATTTAACGCGTATCTAATTCAGTTAACTAAAAAGTTTTTCACTAGAAATTTTTACATCTACATAAATAATATCCAATATTAGTTAAAAAAAATAAAATGTAATCAATAAAACCTAATCGATGTAACAGAATACATGTAAATGAAAAAAATATTAGTATTAAATAAATATTCAAAATTTTCTTAGGATTATCATTTAATTTTAAGAAAACAATACAGTAGGTTATAAAATATATCAATGCCAATGCGTATATATACAATATACATGCTCTGCACTACTTCAAAAAACCATGCAAGTTCGAAACTTTATAAGAAGTCATCATCGAACTTATATTAATCTCAACTTCGCTCATAATATCAAATGACACAATTTCTCGACTAGTTATAAGATCAATTTCTAAACAACCTCCTCTTTATGAAACCAACAACAGTCTATAATGCACCGCATTCTGTACGAAGCCCGCTAATTTTATAATTTTGAAATAATCGCTTGTAATACTGCAAAATATCTGTAAGTTTGTTTAAGCTCAAAAGCATACTCATCGGCAATTTTTCTGCTTAGATAGTGTGGTTTTGCTGCGAGGCCTCGTAAACGCTAATTAGTTTTAAGTGAACGTTTTATATAATGCTTGAGTTGGGTTTGCGGCTAAGTTACGTCCGTGCTAGTGGTGTAGGGGGAGCATTCTGAGCTGTGTGGTGGTTGCAGACGACGACCCTCATCGGTTTATTGAAGACGGCGCGTTTGTTGCGGCTGGTGCGAGTCGCCCGCAAAATTGACCGATACTCCGAATATGGCACTGCCGTCCTGCTCCTTCTTATGGCTACATTTGTTCTTATTGCACATTGGTTGGCGTGTTTGTGGTGAGAAACTAATTTAACGTAGTAGTACCGTAGCTCTGCTATAGTTCTAGAGGTTTCAACAGTGTACTGTCTTTTTAAGGTACGCTATCGGTAGTTGGGAAAGACCACAGCTACATGCACCTATAGGTTGGTTGGATGCACTTGCCAACGACGTTCAGGCATCTTATGACAATTCAACCGGTCCATCCATGAGGTAACGTGATCCATTCCATTCATCATGATATATGCAATAATAGATTTCTATTATTCTACTTTATTTAATTCCAGATCGCGCTATATCACTGCTTTATATTTCACGTGCACTTCATTAACAAGCGTTGGTTTTGGCAATGTCGCTCCAAATACTGACATGGAAAAAGGATTTACAATATTCGTGATGCTTGTAGGATGTAAGTATTTATGTTTGTATGAGATAAACATACTTACATAATATTATAGAGAATGATCTTCACACGAATTTATTCGTTCTTAGCTCTCATGTACGCCAGTATTTTCGGAAACGTATCGGCAATCATTCAGCGACTGTATTCTGGAACAGCACGTTATCACACGCAAATTCTAAGAGTGCGCGAGTTTATAAGGTTCCATCAGGTGAGAATAAAACATTCTTTAAAATCTTC
Source organism: Cephonodes hylas (assembly GCA_030295005.1). Classification (NCBI taxonomy): domain Eukaryota; kingdom Metazoa; phylum Arthropoda; class Insecta; order Lepidoptera; family Sphingidae; genus Cephonodes; species Cephonodes hylas. The sequence goes on along the minus strand of AP025363.1, from coordinate 7,532,172 downwards.
GTCAATTTGCCGTTTTTGGCATAGTAAACAACCACACCACAATCTTTAAACAAATAATCTTAAGAGAATCCCAGGGATTATTAGTAATTAATTATACAACGTGTTACAGATAACTAATCCTTTACGACAAAGATTGGAGGAATATTTTCAACATGCATGGAGTTACACCAACGGCATTGACACGTCGAGTGTCCTCAAGGGATTTCCTGAATGTCTTCAAGCAGACATCTGTCTCCACCTAAATCGTAATTTACTCGCCAACTGTTCCGCATTCGATGGCGCTAGTCCGGGATGTTTAAGGTATTTTCTATTTATTGTGTGTTACTCATCATGTCAATCATCATTCCCAGTTTTCAAATTATACTAAGACGATGAATCTGAAACTGATCAAATTTCTAAAGGTTTTAATATGAAGATAAATTCAAATCACTTGATAACTAATTATCAAAAAATGAAGATAGCAGTAATTGGTTGTCAAAGTATTATAAGAAATTAATACTTTGGCATAATAATAATAGGAATCCTTGGGGTTGGCTTGTAAAAAGAAATGCATTATATTTTATTTTTTATCTCCCTCATGGCTTATCAGATTGATAATTATTCACGAAATATTTTTTACAGGGCTTTATCGTTACGATTCAAGACTACCCATGCGCCGCCTGGTGAAACCCTAGTTCACCGGGGAGACGTCCTAACATCTTTATTTTTTATATCACGAGGGTCAATCGAAATACTAAAAGATGACATAGTTATGGCTATATTAGGTAAGAAGTTATAGCGATACTATTCACGGCTTATAATTGCAAGGTTAATTTCAGTTGCTTGATCTTTATTTATAAAAGTAATATCGTGTAAACATTTGTTGACGGATTACAGGTAAAGACGACATATTTGGCGAAAATCCGTGCATACATCCGACGGTCGGCCGTAGCAACTGCAGAGTCCGCGCGCTTACTTACTGCGACTTGCATCGAGTACATAGGGACGACTTATTAGATGTTTTAGATTTCTACCCAGAGTTTCGCAGTTCTTTCGTAAATAACCTAGAAATAACCTACAATATGCGAGATGTAAGTACACTATAAATAGTTTTTTGTAATAATATAAATAACACATTCTTCCATTAATCATCCTTCAACATCGTACAACTATTTATTATAGGTACCTCCTTAACTATATTATAAATGCGAATGTAATGTAACAAACATTGTTACGCTTTCAAGCAAAAACTATTCAACCGATCGCCACGACACCATGTACATATATTCTTGGAGGTATTGGAAGTTACATAGCATACTTTGAATGACTTTTGGTATGGAGATAAACGAGACCCACCAAAGTAACGTAGGATACTTTTTTATGTTTTACGCTTTCACGCCGAAATTATTTGACAGATTTGAATGATTTTTGATATGAATTTAATTTAGACTCTGTGGAGTAAAATAGACTAAAACCTATTTTCTTTTTGAGCACAACCCTCTAGCCTACGTGGACAAAGTCGCGAACAGAAAGTAGCTCTAATATAGTTATACTTTGCTATCTATAAAAAAAATTATATATGATGATTTCAGGAGGAGTTGGGAGGTATAGAGCCGAGACGTAGAATGCGTTATGAGAACCCATGCGATGCGCGTCTATTGCGCGAGGCGTACGCTCGCACCACTCGTCGTCCACACACAGAAACTTTCGCAGAAAAGGTGGTGGGTGCTTAACGCTTTGCTCATTGCACCATATCCCAAATTGGAAGGAATTATTTTAATAAAAATTATTATCACTAACATACTAGATATTACAATACTTATAAGTATTAATAATACTTATAAGTTTATTACCGTAGCACCTTTAGTGCCATGGTAACTTAATTTTTTTATAAATAATTAGGTAATCTTTACATGATAGATTTACATCAAAATAGCATAATATTAATAATATACATTAACTCTAAACGAGACAATAGTGATGAATCGTCTTTGTTGTAGGATTCCCAATGCAGTGACGACGACACGGAATCGCCGGCTAGCCGGGGAATCCTCGAATTTTCTACAGATAAAGCCGGGCAGGACGTTACACCATTGAATTTTAATTTTAGCAAACAACGCTCCACAACCCTCAATTCAATTACAGGTAAGAAAATACTTCAGTACGTGGAATGAAATTTTGGATCAATTTTTAAACAAATTTGTCCCTTAAGAGAGCCACAATCATCCTTATGTTAATGAAATTCCTCAATCAAGTGGCATGTTGTGGACACACCTATGTATATTTTCATAGATGTAGACTTATTACATACATACACATAGAAACAATTAGAACTATATGCATTTCCCTTTTATTCATTTCAGTAATTGAATTTATCTATTTATTAATTTTAATCCCCAAATTCTTGTGACAAATGATGTGTATGACTTAGTTCATTTGTTGTACCTACGGATTGGCTCATTGAGTTTACCGTATACTGTGATATATAATTGTGAATACAATACATAATTCCTCTTTTTTGTCCATTTTAACATAAGGAAATTTGAAAATTGCTACAATTTAACTACGAATAAGTTTGTATTATTATTGATTTATTCTTGATACGTAATATTATCACTTATAATAAAACAGAAATTATAGGTGTAAGAAAACATAAGTGAAACAATATCTTTCTATGTCGTCAGCTGTATATGGATGATGATTTTGAACACTTCAATGAGATAATTTATAATAAACCAGAAGCTAAATCCCACTTATTAAAACTTTCCTTGATTTAAGGCATTTAAGCATGATGACGCTTTTTTTCTTTATCATTTATTTATTCGTATTTATTGGTGACGTGGGAGGGGGATTGCGGCGTGGAGACATTTGGGAGAGATAATATTTTTGGGATTAAGAGGTTTTATTTAAACGTAAACATGTAACTAAAATCTACACTAAAATATATTTGGGCACATACTGATTCAAGTATGTGGAACGAAGTTTTTGAACGGAGGATTTCGATAAACAAACTTGTTACGCAAATGATCTCACACGCCGCATCCCTGAGACCTCGCCGCCCCGCTCTGAGCGCGGCCCTTGTGTGCAGGCATGCTAGCGCAACTTAAAAGGAGCTTCCCTGACCTCTACCATCATAAAACACATCAGCCGCTACACAACAAGTACTGTAAGTATGCATTACACATCTAAAGTGCATGTCTCAACTGAATTTTCAATTGTTTATTGAACTTCAGTTCAAGTCATAGTTATTTTTGATCGCCGTGAGCCCAATGGGCATTAAAATCTCGGGATATACATATATGTACAATGTACATATATATATATATATATATATATATATATATTCATATATATAATTGTCACATATTATTTACATTAAATGCAATTGTAATGAAAACGAAAAAAGTAATGCATTTATAAATATTTTATTTGATTTCAGCCCAATCAACACCTCAAACATACAGAGGACGAGCAGGCGTGCGGCGACAATCATCAGTGGGGCCATTGAATGACACATCGCCGTTGACGGGTGGCCCTGCGGCTGGTGAACCAGCTGTGAGCACGCCTGCGCACAGCGCAACACTCCCCGTGTCCAGTCTCAGCACGAACCCCAGCTCCTACTACACCAACGCGTCGCCTAGCCCGCCAGCCGCGCCGCCGGCGCCGCAGCACGTATCGTGCGATGACATTCTCGCCCCTCCCGCGCCTCCGTCCGCAGCTCGTACTCCTTCCTGTCGGTCAGCGCCACACTCTGCTATCAACCTCCATCAGGCTGGCCGTCCTGCTGCTTTAGCATTTTCCACAGAGAGAGTACAGAATACAACTCAGGTTGCGGGTTTTTTTTAAAATATAAATACAATTTTTATTTAATGGTGTTATTCTCATATCTAATATAAAAAAATATCGATTACAGGATAGTGTTTCGCCACAATATCAAAATGTAGGAACAGCAGCAACAGCGGCTTCGGTAGCCACAGTTTTAACAAGACTTGAAGAGTTAAGCAGACGAGTCGCGGTGTTAGAAACGGGACTCACTGCAGACGTGCGCCGTATTTTACAATTGTTGCAGGCGCGCGAGGGTACTGCTCAGCACAATGCACAACCAGTGCACACTCCGTCTCAGGTTTTACCAAAGACCTCATTGTCAGTGCCTCAAAGTAACGAGGTATGGATAGTAAACATAATATAATTTTGCGAGTTAACCAGATATAAAAACTTTTGCTTTATAAACACAGTGGGAATGGAATTGGAATGGCGAGAGAGAACGCGAACGCGGCCCTCGACACGGTCGCGGGGAGCGGTCCGAGCGAACTCCGGGTGTTCAGCGGTCGGCATCGGAGCCGCACGCGCCAGTGCCACCGGCTCTGCCGCCGCCACCACACTCCCACTCATTCTACAGGTAGTGTGAGGCGGGCGAGACGAGCGCTCCCCGCTCCCGGCCGTCAACGCGCTCGCTCGCTGAGTCCGCCTCGTGTGGCTCGCTGGCGGGCGGGTGGCCCAGCACGCCGGCCGCGCCCGAGCCGCCCACGCCCGCCGGCACCCGCCCGCCTGCGCCGCGCGCGCGCTTCCACTTCTGCAGGCGAATCGCGCGCTCCGGCTACGATGAAGCCCGGAGTTTTCTCTGACGCGACCCCGACTCGACGCATGGACCAATTTTATACTTCCGTTAACGCCTAAAGTAACACGTCCTCGCGATCTCGCGAACAGGTGGAATGTTCTGCCGGTACCGAGTCCATTTGTATTTATTAAATTAAAAAATCACAATGGATCGCTTTGATAAAATTTAGATAAATGTCCAGCAAGCCGGTAAAGATACAAGGAAACAAAAGGACTGCGATCCTTTCCGCGTTATTATGATAGTGTTAAATACACAAGCGGTTAGAAATGCAAATAAGATACGGATAAATTGGGTGCTTTAATTTTATGTATTTACATGCTTTTAAGAGAAGTCATTTATACAATATTGCGTATGCGTGTAAAGTACAATAGCACTATCTGACACTATTCTATTCTTTTCCGGCAGGTAAATGTGTTTGTGTTAAAGTTTTAAATCCCCACAATGTTACGAGCAAAGTTCAATATACCACTATTTTATAGCTTTTCTTGTGGTTTTTGCTTATATGCCATCGAAATAAAAACATAATAGTACTTCTCTTAGTTGTTGATAATGACTTTTTTCGTAACATTTTAACTATAGATTTCAGCTAATCCCGAACGAGGCTAATAAGACTGAGAGACTACGTAAATACCGTGAACTGTATTTCCAGAAGAGAGTACTTTAAACGATAAACGCTTTCTACCCGTCCTTGCTCCTTGCCTTTACATAGTAGCTAGGTAAAGTCTAACACTACTGTGACAATTTATTAAAATGCTCCTTGTGGAAGTGCGTTTATGATGTTTCGAACGGTATATGTACATTTGTCGCATTGTCTTCAATGACGCATAACTAAGCTACATTCTTACATAAATAATGTAACAAAAGTATTTTCTACGTCGTGTATTCGTTTGTGAGGAACATTTACGAGCGCTTACAGTCACTATCACATCGAGTATTGACGCGGAGCACCCCATCTCTCTCACCCTCTTGTCGTTATCGATTTATTCATCTACCCTCCCACATTCATTTGTATAAAAATTATTCAAATTGAGGCTCAAATATCTAACATTATGTTATAATGTGTATCCTAGTTACGGATTAAGAATGTCGCCAATATATCATAAGAAGCAATAATGGACTCCATCATATTTTAAGGATCTATGCGTATATCGTGATTATACCTATTTACATAAGAAGCTTTGAAATCAATTTTTAAACTGCATTATATTCAGATAGTGCTACATACGTTTGTAACTGTACGTGCTGCGTTCTGGCAGCTTGATACAGTAATACGTATAGTATAGCGTTCGCATAAAAATAAATTGCATTTCGTGGCTTTGTGGCATTGAGGCACTATATATGTATGTATAACATTCTCTTTTATCTACATTTTATATTTTTGACAGCCCATCAGGCGCAACCAGGCACATTTATTTATTAAAATGTAATGTTCGTGTGTAGAAGCCCAAACTTGCCTTGGGATTCTTATCATTGCTGGTCTTGCATTTTCGATAAACAATTTTCTTAGTAATACTAGGTAAGAAACACTTTAACCTTAATTCATTGCCATTTACCAATTTCTAACGTTTGAAATCGATTCAAATAACATTACCATTTTTTTATTTACATCTTTGTGCTACTAGTTTTATGGTATAAGGAAATAAACATGCGCAGGTACAAATATTAAATTATTGAAATCACGATTTTGATACATCTTCGTCAGTTACAAAACCTCTCCAAGCTGTCGTAGTTAGCGGATAGGCATTAAGCAATTATTACAACGACCAAAATGACGACACATTACTAACCAGCTTCCGTGTTCGAATGTTAAAACTATTAGCTCTAAAATAATATGTGTCAGTACGTGAGTGTTGTTTTCTGATGCATAATCATTTAATTTTGCGCGCCACGTAGATTGTAATGTAAATATTTTAGCATCTAGAACTAGATTTGTAAATTGGTCAATTCCCATATATCTATTCTGAATCTATCTAGCGTTATTAATTCATAGGCTTTGCTTTAAATTACAATTATACGCCACGCACCCTAGTTCTACATTTTGATGTTAGTATTGCTTTTGTAGTTATAGTGTTTAAATTATCAAAAGGTGAATCCTAGATATGTTTATTTAATGTCCATTTATATAATGCCCAACCATGTCTTCATAATGTTGTTTATTAGATAGTTATTAAAAAAAGCTTACAGCACAATCCAGTATAGGCACGCATAAAGCGGTTGCTTTTTCAATACGAATCTCTTGTTAGTAACTTTTAGTATACAGTCATTGAGATTCTAGTTCATGGATATAACAAACATAAAATGTATACTAAAACTACTAAAACGTGATGTAAACATATTTGTATAATTACATTACAAAACGCCACATCACCGAACAAATACTACCTACTTGATACACGATAAATAACCGAGTAGTTTGGCATTGAAAGTACACGACATCAACATTTTATCATAAGACATTAAGCAATAATTGCAATATATGATAGTAAAAGAAACAAACAACGTTACATTTATTTCAAGAGCATTTAAGCTTATCTTATAACAATTTTTGAGATCACTGGTCATTAAGCATCACGTGAATCACTCTCAAAGAAATTAAAACACAAAAATGTTATGGACCAAGGAAAATCAATAAAAACACGTTATTTTAAATAATGGAATCGTCTGGAAATACCTCGTTGCATGTTGTAAGTTTATTTTACTAATTTAGGGTGCAGGCCCAGATATTATACCCCAACATAATTATTAGTTCACCCTAAATTTTTTATCATTTTTCTTATAATAAAAAATGGCCCAATTTATTACTCGGTCCATAACAGATAAATTAAATAACTTTGTTATTTATATTTACATTGTGATTTCATTGTGTTCCCTATTTATATCCAATATGTATGCATGTATCCGTTTTTTATCCCCTGTTCATTATTAATTACCATATGAAATAATTTTGCACTCCGATTATTATTATCAACTAAAGGATCAGAAAGATATACATTAAGTAAATAAATTCGCGGATATTTTGTTTATGTTATCCTGAGTATTTTGCAGGCGTTGTTGTTGTTTCATGATAGTACCTTTTAGTGGTTTGACTATAGCGCTTAAGCACAGGGTTAAATTTGTTCATAAGTCATTAAATTACTTAAGATACTAGATATTATAATAATGTTACTAATTGCTTACAATACATACTTAACCGTAGGATTTACATTATTTATAAACCTATTATATTGTAGGCACAAATTCAAAGCCACTTTATATTTTGTCAACGCCTAACTTATACTTATCAGCCCTCTTTATGCAGTACAAAAGAGTTGCTTTTGTTTAATAACATCCCTTTTCGAAAATATTGAGTCACCCTTGTGTTAACGTTACGATATACATAAGTCCTATATTCTTATGACATCTTGATAAATAGGATAAGATGGAGTTATTGGCTGGCCTAATATAAACATCTCACCTATGAAGACGTATTTATACTATACTCATCAGTAAAAGTTGCTGAGCACCTCGCATGAACGATTCTATCTCGTTTTGCATTTAAGCCAGACTAAAATAACTATATCCATTCTCATTCCAAATAGAAATTATCTTACTAATTAACATGTAACAACTGAAACTAATTTATTTCAAGAACAACTGCAATAACAGGTATTTTCTGTAATAACCGCTTATATGTTACTACTATGACTACCCAGCGTAATTAAATTTTCAACACAAATTAAAAGACGACCTCAAAAAGATACTAACACAAAATATTTTAGTTTAACTAAATAACTCATTAAATATTTTTTTTTATTTACATCTGTAGATGGATTTCGAAGCTTACGAATTATTGGGGTGATATTCAGCAACTTTCGCCACTGATATTGCCTAAGTATGTGTTCATAATGAAAATCACCACCTTTATCCATAATGAAACGATCCACAAGGTTATGTTCCTTAGATAGGTGAAACAAATACATATATTTTATTTCCTTTATTTATGAGAATAGACACGACTGATTCAAACTCCAAAATTTAACAATTTATTTCCGGCCATAAAATTCAATTAATTTACAATTAGCATAGTGACTATACTGTCAACAGCTGCTAACGCGAAGCAGCTTCTGACCTCGACAAAACGTTATTGAACATAGGTTACAAGAGCAACTTTGTGAAGTCGTATCTTCTATTTTGATCATCATGACTTGTATAAATAGTTGATAGGTATTACGGTTTTAGCTAAAAATGCCCTTCTAAAGAATCTTACGTACGATAAGTGTAGATTGTTAAGTCGCCACCTTGCGAAACTTGTTCGCTTAAATCATTTGAAAATTGTTGCCTTGAAATATTTTAGTCACAGTAAACTGGTTGTTTCAGCTTTGAATAATCTCACAATTATATTAGAATATCGTAATAATAAGTTAAGTATTTTATATTTTAACGACATAAGCGCAAAGTTAACGCGTGCATTGTATTATGTAATTTTGTCTGTGATCGAAATTTTATATTGTTAAGCTGAAATTTAAGCGCACGTATAATTATTTTAAATGCTATTTTTATTATTTATACATTCTGTATGTTATTTAGTAATGAAATGACGGTTGTATGTTTCTTTTAAGGTTGGAATTTTGCTATATCATATGAGCAGATGTTAATTAGTCCCCACTGTACAACAAATAATTTATTATTATAGATTAGACACACTCAAATCATATTAAAATTTAGACGATATCGTAGCATATTATTAAAAAGATAAAGCAGATAAAACAATTTATCTTCAATAAATTCAATAACATTGACAATAAATCTCCACAAATTTCTTTAAACTGTGACTTAATTCGTAGCAAATAAACATATAACATTATTATACAGAATGTATAAATATTACTAAGTAGGTGAAATATTAACTCCTAATACTTCAAATTATTCTTATCTAAATATCACGCCATAACTATATGAAGAGTAAATTATGTTCCGTTACTAAGTTGTGTTATTTATTAAATATGAATCTAATGCATGTTGCGTGTCTAACACAATTCAATTATAATTTATTCAATTGTTAAGTACTGTTTTTTCTGCACTTACATACTATTTCAGAGGTATAATGTTTAACACAAATTATCATAGATATTAATGCTTCCATTCCATAAAATGGTTTGCAGTTCCCTTTTATAATTTGCAAATTTTGTAAACTTCTAAGAACCATCCAAATATTTTTTATAGTTTTTTTCCTTTATCTATAATAATTTGTATTAAATATGTTCCCGGAACGAATCGATTGTTAAAATCTTTATAATTATAATCACAATATATTACGTCATTTTTATTCGTCTATTACTTAATATTTTCGTGTCTGTGAAACAAATGTGTCCCTTTTACTTAAGGTATCTTTGGGTAAGCTGAATCATATAAACTAATAAAAAAATTGTATTTATGTTGTTAAACAAAAACAAATTTAACAACTAATCGCAGAGCTTGATTTTTACTATATATGAAATTTAAAGTGAAATTTACACTTATCTTCCTAAGCATATTAAACAACAATACCCCAGAATCCACACATTCATTAAAATACCGGAGATATTTCTTTTATGAATTATTTTTAAACATAACTTTTGCACAAATAAATGCTGCGTGTTAATATTTCTTTGTTTCATTACGAAAAAAAACTATTAAAACACATTCATTGCTTTGAGTGTCTTCGTTTCTAAATATTGCCGAAAATTTAAAACGACACTTTCTATTATTTCTATTATGAAACAAGTATGATCAGTCTTATAAAACATTTAACCAAAAATCGACAAGTATGCGTTTCTCTTGCCAAACGAAGAAAGCTAGAGGTACATTGCTATGTATCGTTCGAAGCGTAACCATGTATTTGTATGTAAAAATATTTAGCAATGTAATTACATTCAGCTTGCCTTCAAAACTTTCAACTTAGTATATTTCCTTCCACCAATATTTTGATTATTTTATAAATTATATCAGAATTTTACAATTGTTAATAAGTAATTGGCATATTTTTCATATATTTTATCAGGCATCGATTTTTGAGATGCGGTAACGTACTCCATGGACAAATAATCTTCGCAAAAACTAAATAGTAGCATTCTAATTTTTATAGATTTCAGCAGCAATTTCATTGCAAAATTAACATTTTTATGTCGCCATGGTCTCTTTGTCGCTTCTCAAGTAAATAAAAATTATTTTAAAAACACTGACTGGAATGATATTATGACAGTTAATTTACGTGAAAGTTACAAATCTTTACTTTAGAAATACTTTTTATACATTATTATTGAACGTTTGTTCATTACTGTTATAATAATAACGTGGTACATGGAAAAGTTACATGTACTTAGATCATTAACCGAAGCACATTAGTCACATAGATAATCAAAACTTTGCATTCATTGAACAGCGCAAAATTCTCGTGGGATAAGTTCAATAAAATAAATATCACGCACATGCGATATCTTGTTGTTTTATTTAAATTGTCCCTACTCAATATAATATAAAATCAATCCATCATATTAAAAATATTTAAGGAAGATATAGTAGACGAAATATAAAAGACAAAAAGTTTATATAATACGAAAATCTAAATCGTATTAAATAAGATTAAACCTAGAGGCCAATTATAAACACACTTATACTGTAAATATACACTAACGGTGTGAGTGAATTTATTATATGACACGGGAATACTTAATTTTTGCATTAAAGTGTAGCAAATTGTGTTTCAAGTCACACCTAATGAAGAGCATGCTTATTGATGTTTTTCGGACACTTTTAGAGACTCTGTGCTAGTATTGAAATTTTCCTAATGAAAGAACATCTTGATCGCAGAGCAAACACTTACGTCGTGAGTCCTGGAGGCTACGACGCATTCATAAACAACAATACGCACAAAAATATTCTCATTCTATTTAAACCTTAAATATACTAGCATAACGCTAATATCTATCAAGTTGTGATGGCCTCGAGGTTTAGTCGCGCAGTCGGCGTTCAAGCCCCATGCACACATTTCAGGCTTTTCGAAGTTATGTTTGTATTCAAATGTATAGTCACATGTATTTCAATGAAGGAATACATACTGAGGGAACCTGCGCACCCAAAAAAAATACTAGGGTGTGTAGTCCACTGAACCGCATCACACTGACCAGTGTTGGGCAAATTTTAATTAAACTAACAATTAAAATTTAACAATTAATTAGTTGTTAACTGCAGTGATAGCAATTAACAACTAATTAATTATTAATCATGGTTTTATACGATTAACAATTGATCAATTGTTAGTTATTTTACGAAAAAAAATTAACAATTAACAATTAATTTTTTTATCAAGTATTTTTACTAATACTTGAATATGTCAAGGGTATATGTATCCGGTTGTAGAACCGGACCACCCTTTTGAACAAAATTTGCAAAAAAGTTAATTGTTAGTTTTAATTATTTCATCAATCAATTAAAAAAAATAATTGTAACACACAATTAAAAGTTTAATTGCCATTGATTCAATTGCAATTAATTTAATTGCAATTAATTTTTTAGTCAATTGATTAGTTTAATTAAAAGTTAATTGATTAATGCCCAACACTGACACTGACGTTGTGGCCTAAGACCGTTAGTCTTCTTCTCATTAGACGAGGAGAGCAATACCCAGCAGTGGGATGTATGTGTATGCCGGTGATGAACAACCCTAATATTCAAATTAGAACGTTAACTTTGGCACCCTGCGGCGCAGTAGGCTAGACAACAGTTTGTGATATGGGGGGCAGCGAGTTCATCCCCAGATCGAAAAAAAAATGTTTAGTTAATAAATATTTCTTCCGTATCTGAGTATTTATGAGACAAAAAAATATCTCGTCGTTCCTAATATCCACGACACAAGTCTAGTATAGTATCTGAGTGTGCGATCAGAACTATGTTTGTGACTATAGTTAACCTAGTCATTTATTAAATTCAAAATTAATTTTAAATACGACACAAGCGTATACGTATGCAACATCATTTAATTTGTAGATCACACAAAAATTTGTCTCGATGCGGGGGTCTAACTCGCGGGTTCTCGTTACGGAAGCTAGTATGAAGCCAACAGCGCCACGGAGTTGTTATTTTATTCACTATTTCATGTTTAAAACTTTTGTTTGAATTCCTTCATGTTAATATAATAGGTTGACGTTACAGGGTTTGACGCAGCCACAGTATAAATAAGCACATGAGTTCTGAGTACTTTTAGGTCACGTAAAGTTTAATTTTCATTTCCATTATTTTCCTCGAATATCAAGCACTTACAGAGTAATAGAAGTCATTATAAATGATGCTTTTACAAATAATCATATTTATAATTTGAAAGCAATAGATTATTAACATCTTATATTAGGTATAAATGTGAAAGTAGCGATGATTGTCAGGCTTTCACGGAAAAACTACTCAACCGATCATCATGAAACTTTAATGCTCTAACTACGGGCTACGGGCCGCTACGGGCGGTTGGGATTGCAGTGCAGCTGTCGAGCAGGTATACAGGTTAAAGAGTGAGTAAAGACGAACTTCTAGAAAGGTGTCTTGGAGGTTTTACTCAAAATGCCAACGAAAGTTTGAACCAGCTGATTTGGAGAATTGCACCGAAAAAATTATCTGGCAGCAGACAAATTGTTAAATTTGCATCTTATGTAGCTGCATGCACATTCAATGAAGGTGCTGGTGCTCTTCTAACTTTTCTGTCTGACATGGACGTCAGTGTCGGCCCAAGCGCTCACGAGTATGCATCATCTACGGACAGCAATCGCATTGATAGGGCCAAGTTCCAAGCTGTGCAGCAGAGCAAAGAAGCCAGAATAAAACGAAGACTTGAAAAAAAACAGGCTGAAGACATCGACAATGCTGAAGGATGTGTGCTGTATGGAGCTGGAATTGATGATTCTGTATAAGTTTAAAAAAAATATTTTATCTTCACTTTTTTGCTTCATAAACTTTAAACGCGTTTTTCTCAAAACTACTTTTTCAAAGTCCGTGTTCACTGCCATTTGAAAACTACTCGTCCGATTCATTTCGAACTTTGTACACATTTTCTTCATATAAAATACCTCCCCCCTACGTTTAGTAAAAATTTTTTTTTTAACATTAAGGGTGTTTCCCACCCACAAAATGGCGGAAATTTTAGTCGAAAATAACGGTTCACACTTTAGATGGCCGCCAAAAATTTTTAAATTAAAAAAATAATAATCAGAAAACGTTGGGGGGAAGATTTGTTTATAATTTAACTAAATTTTTATGGTTTTTCATTTTCAGATGATTTCCGGCCGAGTTACAGTGAACACCGCAAATTGTTTTTTTTTTCAAGACGTCCTGGGGGAAGCTCTGTCACGGGCTAATGATTTGATATTTTTGCATGAAAAATTTACAGAACATAGTCAAAACTATGCTCAATAATGTATAGAAGGTTTGAATAAAATTGCTCAATCGATATTTGAGATAAAAAATCACAGAAATGACGTTTTTTTTTTCGCTGAAACCCAGACCCCTCCCTTAAGGTTACGTAATTTTATGCAGTCACTTATAAAGAGATGTCACTTATCCTTCCTAATGTTATGAATGTAAATGTAGGGATCTTGGTTAAGTTTTCAAGCAAAACATGCTCAACCGATCGTCATGAAACTTTGTACACATATCCTTGGAGGTAAAATCATTAACCGATATGAATGATTTTTGAATGAGACTCTTTGGAGTGTAGCAGATTAAAACTTTTATTCTTTCTGGACCCAAACCTGTAACCTATGCGGACGAAGTCGCGGTGAAAAGCTAGTTTTTAAATAATCAAATATTAATATTTTAACGGATGTCGTGGCGCAGTTAGCTCGACATCAGCAAAACGAGACACCGCGGGTTCGATCCTCATCCAACGAGACAAATGTTCGTGTGATCTACAAATATTTATTTCGGATATAGGTGTTGAGACCGAAGAAGTCTCTCGAAGTCAGAAGTATGTATATATGTAATTGAGTATATTTAGTGATATATCTAAAAGTACATTTGAGGACAGAACTTTACAATTCGCTAAAACTAAGAAAACGCGAAGGGAAATTGTTAGGATATTATGAGATATTGAATTTTAATGGAACGCTCAAATTATTGTATTAGATGTTTCAGTTCACTAATCCGAACTATAATTTATTCAAAGGTAGGGTACTATCCAAAATAATTAAGTAAATGCTTCAACATAAATTTTGACTGGTAGTAAATGCCTTAGGCATTAAGTCCGCCTTTATACAATGTTTAGTATAAAAAGCATAAATAAATAAATAAATTATTGAGTGAATATCACTACAAAATACGTACTTAATAATAATATTATCTACTTAATATCAAATGATTTTTTGTCTATAAATCCCTGATATTAATAGCGTATGGGAATATCATTAAAACATACGATAAAACATAAGCGGTGATAGCTCTTAGCAACTGAAATGCGGGGTCACACTAAGAGTACCCAAAAATTAGCGCGTACAAGATAAAAGCACTATCTTTCCATTTTTATAAATCTTGATAACTATGATAGTAAAAAAATAGATTTTAAATCTTACAATATAATAATTTGTGCCATAATTATAAGACGATCATATCATACATATGATAAGAAAAGTCAGCTTTACGACCTTTTTGCGCGGTGCTATAAAGCTTTATCGATACAAAAGCGCGCCATCTTGCACGCATAGAAAACGTTTTATTGTCATTGTATTACGATATAATGTAATCTCGGTAAATGACGCCCCAATTTGCTTACAATAGAAAAACATGGCATACATTAATGCTTGGGTAAATTTTTAGTATCATCTCTACCTTTGCATCATCTCTACCTCTACCTTACTTTACATTGAATTAAAATGGCGGCAACCCTGTGGGCGATGATATTTCTATATTATTGTAACTTTAATTGGGACAGAAGCATATTTTATGATAAGGGAACACATAAAAGCATACATTTCGGTAATGTCTTCTCAGACTATCTTACCAAAATTAATTACAGGAAAACAGATGGCCCGCAGAAACCGTAGAAAATCGCCTAAATGTAATCGGGATCCTTTTTTCATGCACTGTTCACTCTTATAATTCACACAATTATTTATTAATGAAATATTAAATGAACATGATTAAGATTCTAATAAATAAGCAACGAAGAGAGGCGTCAGAATATCCGATTGTACTGAAAGCCTTTCAAGTTCAACTATGTAAATTTTTTATGGAATCTGCAAAAACGTATAAGTGCATACAGCCTTCTTGTCACATTTGTTGTGTCAATATTTATACTTGATTTTAATCAATTTAACTAGTCCGCACATATTTCATAATATTTATAATAATGATAGTATGTATATAAGTATGTATATAGTTTGTATGTAACATTGCTTTTAAAATAAACTTAACGCAGTAAATAAGATAAATCAAAGACTATTTAGTGGCACGATTACAATTAATATATTTTTGAAAATTTAAGTCAGTAATCAAAAGAAATCTTTTGGTCGACGATATTTTTTTCTATATTAACTACTTATTTCTATTGCAACAAAATTAATACGTTTTTATACTTATTTCTAGTAGACTTTCTACTTTCACCCTGTCGTATATATATATTTAACAAATATATGGGACCCATTCGCTTTATTCCTTAAAATAATTTGAATTTTTGCGACTAGCATGGTTCATTTATTCCCCTTAATAAATAAATTCAGCAAAATAATATATACCTACTCCAACAACCCAAGTATCAGTATAAATCTATTTAGACTCATGACACCCCTTTAAGACTTCAACTTATATATTAAACTAACAATGAGCCGGTTCCGCCCAAGCATAATTTTAAATTCCGCTCTCAATCCATGGGAGCACTGTTCTTTTATGGATAAAATTTTTCTTCCAAAAGTTCTATTAATCACCACTGAAACTACCAAAATTATTTGAATCAATTAAACGATTTAGGCATGGAAAATGCAGATAAAGTTACTTTCGATAATTTTTTTTTTATATTAAAATGGATGGTAGAAATACCTCAATGTTACAACATTTTTATTTTGTAAAAAGCCACAATTCGCCATACTAACTTACATGTTCAGTTATCAGTAGGTACGTCAAATGATGAAACGTGCGCCATAGACTTGTGTCAATTGGACCAGAATGTCGGCTCACTGAAGATAGCCCCGCAAAAATATTTTTTTTCCTAATTTTCGACTATTTTGCTAATTAGTCGTTTGTTCATCGTTTGTTCTTTATTGTTCGCCGTTAGTTATTGTTTGTTCTGAATTTATTAATTAAAAAAAAAATTAAAATCTAACTTCAAGTTAGCCCCACTATTGCGGTTTTTAATATTATTCTATCAAAAATTACTTATGTCAATTGGTTTTTGATTGTTCGTCCATAAAAAATGTTTGTTCTATTGCGAAATTGCTGATTTCTGGGTATTTAATCATTTTAATTAGTAAAACACATTTAAGCAAAATGTGTTCACAGCGCATGCGTCAACTACAAGTTTAAATTTTAAACGCGGTTTTTTTTTTTTTTCTTTCAATTTATGGCTTCGCACTTCTTATGCATTTAGCCAATGTCAAGTAGATATTGATGATAAGTTATTTTTTTATTTTATTTCAAATGGGCAAGGTAGGGAAACTTATGATGGGTTGGGAAAGGGAAATATTTACACAGGATAAAAATATCTATCAGGGGAGTTGAAATGGAAGGACGGAAAATGGGGGATGAATTTCAAACTATAGTCAACTAAAAAATGTGTTAAGATGATCGACTAAAATACTGATTATCAGAATAAAGAAAAATAAAAAAATTAAAGAAACACTACAAAAAAAAAGAAAAAAACAATAATAAGAAAAAATTATAGTTTTATTTTATTACTTATAAAGAAGGATGCTATACACTTATATATATACATATTATTACTACTGAGAAGGGAAGAAATGGAACAAGGAAAAGGAATACGGAGAAGTAATAAAGATTTAATAAAGGAAGATCGGTCATATAATGTACAAGCAAACAGAATGTGATTTATTTCGCCAACATCCAATCGGCATGGGCATATGGGGCTATCGACGATTTTAAGACGAGCAAGGTGAGAAGGCGAACAAGTGTGTCCAAGTCTACATCGAATTAAAATGGTTGTTTCCAATTTGCCAAATTTGGCTTTAGTGTACCAAGGTTTTAGTGGAATTTCAGGTTGGATAGATGAATAATAACGTCCCTTAAACTGTGCACTAGAAACCCAGGCTTCGGTCCAAGATTCCAAAAGGAACTTTTTTGGCAGTGACAAAAGGTCACCAGAGTAATTTTTGTAAGGAACGATGTCTCCAGAATATGCAGCTTCTTTGGCAAGTTTGTCCGCAAAGTCATTTCCGCCGATGCCGGAATGACTAGGTATCCACGCAAAAGTTAACGAATAGCCTTTGTCGGAACATTTGGACGCTAATTCCCTGATTTGACAAATAATCGGGGATATGTTTTTGGAACAGAAAGGAGATTTTTCAATGGCCTGAAGGGCACTAAGGCAGTCAGAAAATATTACGGCTTTATTGAGATTGAAAAGAAGAACGTATTCAATGGCTCTGAGAATGCCGAGGCATTCTCCAGTAAAAACTGATGATTCCGTAGGAAGTTTAATTTTTTGAACAATATTGTATTGTGAGTGAAAAACCCCAATACCGACACAGTGTGACGATGAAATTTTAGAAGCGTCAGAGTATAAGTAATGGAAACCCTCACAAGATTCCATAAGAAAAGAGTTAAAGGCAGTAGCAATGTTAGGAATTTGTTTATCAACAGAGTTATAAATAATTTTTGGAATATAAGTTAAAGAATCAAACGGAATGGTAAATAATGCGAGTTTATTGGAACGGTGGGTGGGAGCAGAAAGAGCCAGATATTTTTGATAACTTTTTATAAGACACGGAAGTGGTTTTCGAGACCAGTAATTAACCGATTTTATACGAGTTTGTAGGGAATCTAATAAAGGAATAAGAGGATGATTTGAAAATTGTACAATTTTAAATAAAAATCTGTCAGAAAGAAATTGTCGTCTAAGATGTAAAGGGGCTTCACCACCTTCTACTTGGAGAGCATTAATTGGAGATGATTTCATTGCTCCTAGAATAATGCGTAATGCTTTAGATTGAAGGCAGTCAATTTTTTTAAAAGAATTAATACTTCCAGGATCGAATAGAAAGGTGCCGTAATCAAAAATACTTTTGATTAAAGCATTGTAAATAATCTTTAAGGAACTCGGGTGGCCACCCCACCACACTCCAGATAAACATCGCATCATATTTAATTGGCGCTCAACCTTTTCTATTACATAATCACAATGGGCACCTCCTGAGAGTTTGTAGTCCAAGATAAGACCTAAATATTTAAAGTTATTCTTAACGGGAATTGTAATATTGTCATAGACAATGTTAATAGGGGGAGGCTTCCTTGAACGGGTGTATATAACTACTGCACTTTTAGAGGGCGAAAGATCTAAACCATTGTCATTGAGCCATAATTTTAGAGACAAAAGGGAAGCGTTTAGGATAGAAGAAGAATCAATAGCTGAAATCGAAGAATGGTAAAAAAGTAGGTCATCTGCATATTGCAAGATTTGGATATCTTCTTTAATAGAGGAAGCTAAATCAAAAGTATAGGGGGAGGGGGGGCACATTGATTCACGGGGCACATTGGTACAGTATCTATATCTCAAAACCTATAAACGCTACACAGTCCGGCACATCACTAGAATGCTCAAGGACATTCACAAGAATGACAGTTGTGACACCACTCGCTGCCAGTTTTCCGTTGGACCTCAACGGTCATTAAAGTATTGGAAGTGGCGTGCGCCGCTGCCTACAAAAAAAATACGTGAAATGTAATTGTGTCTCAGGAGGATACTCTTAGTCGTTTTTGTTATTATTTGTTACAAAAGGTAAGTAAATATAGTTATTATTATATTTTAAAATGTTTTTGATTGCAAGATTATTATATACTTGATAAAATTAATTGTTTGTGGAAAAAGTCCTTTGGGGCACTTTGATACGGTAATGTGCGGGGTACAATGATACGTATCAATCTGCCCCTCTAGTGTATTAAAGTGCCCCGTCAAAAATAATAGTTTATTTTATTGTTTTTTTTTTTCTTTTTTTTTAGAAAATGGTGCGCACGTAGAAACCCAAAACTGATAGAAAAAATATCAATGAAGAAAACATTGAAGATGCAATACGTGAAGTATTGTCAAAGACTTTACCAAGAACAAAATTAAACTCCTACTTTGGATGCCGACCCAGTTTCAGTGTCTGATGCTGACGATCCTCTACATGTTTCTTCATCAAAGGCTATTCTTACTCCTGAAGTAGTTAGACCTTATCCAAAAAAGGCGATTACTGACAGTGTCTTAAAAAGAAAAGGAAGAGAAAAGGGATGATCAAGAATATACACTGAAACACCAGAAAAAAATAGATTAGAAAATTTACGTAATGAAAAGAACCGGAAAAGAGAATTACAAAAAGCAAAACAGCATGCAAAAGAATTGAAAACAGCGAAAAATCTGCTGGGATTAACTGAGCCGAAAAAGAGAGTGACTTCTTTGCCTGCAGAAATAGATTCTGATTCTAGTCAAGATGAAATCGTGATGACGAGTGATAGTGAAGAAATTGAAATGCCGTCAGAATCGGAAGAAGAGGTAATGAATGAAGAACCAGTTAATCCTGAACACATAAATATTGGAGATTTCCTGCTAATTAAGTTCGAGAAGAAGAAAACTGTGATTCACTACGTTGCCAAAATTGTATTTAAGTATAATGTGACAGAATATTAAGTATTATATCTCAGAAAAAAAGCAGGGTCTTCTAAGTTTATATTTCCAATTGTGGAAGACAAAGCAAGTGTGGATGTTAGTTTTGCAATTACCAAAACCAACTTTCTCCAAAGGCACATCTCGAACATCGTCGCTTTATTATTTTCGGTAGGTTTAACAAAATATAATATCCAGTAGATTGTTTTGTAATTTATATGAGAGTTTTTATGATTATTTTTGTTAAATTTTTAATATTTGTTTAATTTTTACAGAAAAATATTGTTCATTTTGATAAGAGGTTCTAATATTATATTTTCATTAAAAATATTCAATGTTAAAGTCTAATTACTTAGTAAGTACATAACTGATTATATAATTAAGAAAACAACAGAGAATTAGTCTTGTTCTATGATGACAATATTGTTTTTTGGTGATTATATTCCTTAAGTAACTTAAGAGACTGATTATGCCTAATGTGCACTCTTAATAAAAAGTATTTTGCGAACTCAATCAATAAAATTGTTTTATTTCTTAATTTTAAGTAATAATACGGTTTATATTGGGTTTTTAGTCAGTTTAAACTTGCATTTTATATGGATCTAAAATACGTATCAAACTGCCCCACCCTATGTATCAAAGTGCCCCACTGGTGGGGCAGAATGATACAAAAATGATTTTTTCTTAAAATCAGTTTATCTCTATACGTCGCCAGTTTTGGCGGTTTGTGCATAGCCAAAATATAAGCTGACATATCAGCCAATGCACACATCAAAACAAATATTTAAATATAATGCTTTATGGTCCTCAAAAAAGAGATTGAATTTTTGTGTATCAAAGTGCCCCCCCTCCCCCTAAATATTGTATAATAAAGGACTCAGGACTGAACCTTGCGGCAAGCCTCGCCAAACAGTACGGGATAGGTGATTTTCTCCTGAAGTTACTGTAATTGTTCGTTCGTTTAATATATTAAGTATAAAATTGGTAAGGATTAAAGGCACCCGGATAGACTGTAATTTTCTTTGTAGCACTGATAGTAGAACATTATCATAAGCAGCTTTTATGTCTAAAAATATAGCAACAGTAGAGTGGTTATTGGAAAAAGATAATCTAATATCAGTTGTAAAGATACTTAAACAGTCCATGGTGCCTTTGCCTTTCCTAAAACCATACTGGGAATCTGCCAGGAGACCCTTACTTTCCACATACCACTCCAATCGATTTTTAATTAAGTGTTCTGATAATTTCATTAAAACGGATGACAAAGCTATAGGGCGATAAGATGAAGATTCTAAAGGGTTTTTTCCGATTTTGTGGATTGGCAACACATTGTGACATTTCCATCCTCGAGGAATGTTTCCAGTCAACATTATTGAATTTACTATGTTTAAAAAGTATTTAAGGGATTCGTCACTTAACTGAGAGAAGAATGAATATGGGATACCGTCTATCCCCGGAGCTGAATCTTTAACGTTACAAATGATGGTTTTTAACTCGTTCATTGTGAAGGGCATATTTAACGAGGAATTTTCCTCATTAGATTGTCTATGCAATGGTTGCAATACCAAATTCTCAGGAACCCATGGAGGAGCCAGATTATTAATAAAATGAGGAATAATTTGTGGAGGGACTTGGGGAGAGGGACAATTAGAACGTGCAGATCTAAACCTCCTTATGTTGTTCCAAACAACAGATGAATTTGTATTAGGAGATAGAGTGGCGCAAAAATTTTGCCATCCTTCTGTCTTTTTCTTTTTGAACAGTTTTCTGGTTTGGGCAATAACTTCGGATAGAGATAAATAATTTTCTGTAGTCATATTATGATTGTATATTTTTTCTGTCTTTTTTCTTTTTTTGATAGCATTGGTGCATTCAGAGTCCCACCAGGGTGGCATAGGGATTTTTCTTTGAACTGAGTTTTCTTTTAACGGTAGGACTTCATCAGCAACTGCTATCAAAATGTGGGCTAAAGCCTCAGCACATGTTTGCTCATTACCCCCTGACACAATAGGAAGAGATGGTATCATATTCTCTACTTTATTCTTAAAATCTTCCCAAATTTTACTTTTGTTGTTAGGTATTCTATGTTTCAAATTAGACTTTTTTGCAGGAATGGAAGAACTGTTGCTAAAGAAGGGATACAAAATTTTGATAGGAAAGTGATCACTGCCAAATGAAGATGAAAGGGGGCTCCAGGAGAGGTAGGATGCAAAGTTAGGAGTACAGATTGATAAATCTATTGCGCTTTGGTTGGTGTGATTGGGATCACTACGGCGAGTGGGAGAACCTGTATTAAGTACACATAAATTCTGGGAGTCTAGTATGTCGAGCAGAACTTCTCCATATGAATTTGATGTAGTACTTCCCCAGGATTTATGGTGACAGTTAAAGTCACCCATAAGAAGAAAGGGTTTAGGCAGAATTTTTAAAATATTAGAGAGTTCATGGAATAGAGCAGAGGAAGGATGAGAAATATATAAAGATACAAAACAAGTATTTCTTATGGTAATAGCTACAATAGAAAGTTCAACACTATGGGAAGGTAAATTAATAATGGAAAAAGGTACAGAGTCTTTGATGAGTAAAGCAACACCGCCATACCCATCAGGTCTGTCTTCCCTTACAGTTATGTACCTTTGTATTTTTAAAACATGATTTTGTTTCAACCATGTTTCAGCTAATGCAAATACAAAAGGCTGGTATTTGTTGATCAAATATATAAGATCTGACTTCTTGTTTATTATGCTACGGCAATTCCACTGTATTATGTTGGCTGCTTGGGCCATTATTATGAGATGAAAGAGAGGTAGAGTCAAAAAAAAGGGGCAACGTGGGACGGTGATAAATTAAATTTATTTAAAAGGTTTAACTCTTTCAGTCACACTTTTTGTTTATTGATTTTATAAATCAAACAAAGACGTATTTAGTGTAATTGGGGTTTATTTACAAAGAAAAAAAATATTTTGCCAAAATATCACATAAGGCTTTCGTGGAATATGGTGGTTAGTTTGCTAACCACCGTGACGGACGGCAGAAAAATATTGAAAACAAAATACTATCACGACTTACGTTAGAAATAAGTTATTTATATATTTGCGGTGCAAATATGTATATTTGTATGTTATGTATCCTGTATGATATTTAGATTTAAATGTAACTTATTTCTTATAAAAATCTTTCCGGATACAAAGGGGGACTCTACAAGTGCTGCATTGCCAGTCAGTACGTTCTTGCCCCTTTTTGTGCTGCATTTAGCACATTTTCGTGAAGTAGATCGCTTTGGCTGATGTGTATTGCTTTCCATCCGCAACTTTATCGAAACTGTTGACCTATGAATGTTAGCAAAGGAGAAGACGAATCAGAGCCATTGAGAGAACGTCAAGAACTCAAGTTGCGTTTCTTTGCTTGAGCCGGTGCCAAAATTCTTTGATACACACTTCTACGAAAGTTTTTCGTGTCTAATTGATCCTATTCTGGTGTGTTTTATTAAAATACTTACACAAAATTAATAAAACAAAACCTACTATAGTCACGGTGGTCAGTAAACTAACCACCTTACTATTTACGTTTTTTATAAAAAAATATAAACGGCAAACTTTATTTTATATCATAAATGTACTCATTAAATATTAAATAACCGATAAATACTGAAATAATAATATAGTAAATATTCTCAAATTAATTGTGGAATTTTAAAATGTCCCATTCTAAAAACAGCACTGCACTCCTTTCTTAAAAATTCGAATAAAAATAACCACCGCGGTTTTGCGTCAAATAATGGTATCAAATTATAAACAACTATATAATAAACTATAAAAGTTCAGCACATCTCCGATAAATGTTGTGGAAATAAATTTTTATCAACTTCAAACAGGTGGTTTGAAAACTAACCACCAAGACTGAAAGAGTTAAAAATGCATTCATGAATTCTTTAATATTGAGTTCCTGTTCAGTTTGTTTAGCGTTAATTACACAACCATTTTGTGGCTGTGGCTGAGAGAATTCTTTAATAATTAAGTTATGGGCTTCTTTATTGTACCCCTTAGTAGGACTGGGGACAGAGCGTGGTTTCAGGAAAACAGTCTTTTTATAGCTTGAAATCTTTTCTGGAGCTGATATTTGTATAGGAGTAGGTTTGGGGGGCTGAGAGAGAATATCTGCATACGACTTTGTGACAGGGGGCAACAGTTTTGATGCTTCTGCATATGATATTGAGCTTTGGGCCATATGAGTTTTGATTTGTCTCTGTCTATGAAGTTCAGGACATGTTTTGCTGATTGCAAAGTGATGGCCCAAGCAAAGACAACATGATGCAGTTGCATCAATGGTCTCACAAGATTCTCCAGAATGATTTCCACCACATTTGTAACAACGAGGTTTAGACCTGCACTGTAATTTAGTATGCCCAAACCGGCAGCAATTAAAGCATTGGATGGTCGGGTAAATATAAAGGTCTACAGGCAGAGCATTAAAGCACATAAAAATCCTCTTTGGTAAAACTTGGCCGTCAAAGGTCAAAACTACTGTTTGTGAGGGTTTCCACACTACAGAACCTTCTACCATAGTTTTATAATTTAAACGTCGAACTTTAAGAATTGGGCCACATCCAATGGGGACTGAGGTGTTTTCTATAACTTCCTCCGGGGACCACTCAGCTGGGACACCTCTGACAATGCCCATCCTTGTTATATTAAATACAGGAATAGAAGCATTATAATTATTTTTATTAAGATTTTCATCTTTTAAGAATGAATTAGCGTCTAAATGGGATGAAAAAGATAGCGATATTTTGTTTCTTCCAATTTTCTTTAGACTTCCGTTTATGATGTTTTTGAAGTTAAATTTTTTTAAAAACTTGCCAAAGGCAAGCGGATGGAAGATCGTGGAGTCATTTGCAGCAGAAACATTTCTTTGTATATGCACAACATAAGGGGCGCTATCATTCCTATCGTATACCTGTCTTCCTACTGTTTGCGCGGGAATTTTATTTTGAGACTCTGTTTTAGACGTGGTAGGGTGCGATTGTACCAACAGCGAAGTGTCCGCTGTTTCGGTACATCCGCAACCCGGTGAGGAATCAGAGGAATCATGTTTCCGCCTTCTCTTGTTGCACACCTTGCAAACATGACGACGGCTACGCTTTATTGGTCGAGCTGACGAGGATCCGTCAGTCTCCATGCCAGACTCAGATATGTAAGGATTGGTGTTATTGAGGTTTTGTTCAAATTCTGTTTGAACAGTTACAAAGTTGCCCGCCGGAGGGACGAATCCCCCCGGATCAGGCGGCTCATTCATCTTGTACGATTATAAGTAAATTATGAACTTACCTAAATGATGAAAATAAAGAAGAAAATACAAATAAAAAAGGAATAATATACTAATTACAACTAAAATTATATACAAATCACTCCTCTGATAGTAATATTTACAAAAAAATAATAAAGAAAAAATCCTATTTTCAAAAACACGTCCACCGTATACGAAGTTTCCCGCGCTTTTTTTTCCACGATAACTTGATTCTCAAACGCGGTTTTAATGGTTACTATACCTCATTCACGATAAGTTGATTCTTTTGGCAGATGTCAATTTTTGTGAGATATGACTATGAAATAAAAAACGTATTATTTTATTATTTTAATGATTTGATAAATAAAAAAAAAATACATACAACACAAAGTCCCTAAAGATATAAGCGTTATCCGAAAATTTTGAGACTTTATTGCTTCAAAGTAAAATTAAAATAGGAATACTGGAAATAATAGACGCTTGTACAATGTTACATCGGTCGGACGGAAAGGGACGTAACATCGTTCATATCGAAGTCCACGTCGATAATTTTACTGAACACTATGATGATCATGGCTGTGCACCTTTTTCTTTATAAAAACTGTTTTAAAGATAAAACTATTTAATTTTTCAACCTTAATTTTTACATACTGGGTTATTTTTGGACCTCCCGTCAACTTACAATAGGTGGTTTAGACCATGAAACTAAATAACTTTTCCAAAGAAACATGGGTCGAAACGTGATAAAAATTTCGACCCTCCCATAGAAAACTGCTCATGTGGTCGATTTCGTGTAGAAGGTCTGATTTTTTTTTTCACTTTTGGACCCGTTTCTTTGGGGAAGTTGTTTACTTTCGTGGTCTAAAACACCTATTTAAATTTGGAGGGAGGTCTAAAAATAACCCTGTTATATTAAATAGGTACTTATTATGAACTTTGACCCACCATCGCTTATCTTCATAATGTTTTACATGTCGAAAGTAATAAAGAATTTCACAAATAATGCAGTATTTTAAAACGCAATATTTTTGAACTACTACATATTTTCTGTTTCCCATCATTAGTCGATATGCCAAAAGAATCAAGTTATCGTGAATGAGATATAATTAAAATGATTAATTACCCAGAAATCAGCAATTTCGCAATAGAAAAAACATTATTTATTGACGAACAACCAAAAACCAATCGACATAAGTAATTTTTGATAGTATAATATTAAAAACTGCAATAGCGGAGCTAACTTGAAGGTAGATTTTAAATTACTTTTTTTTTAATTAATAAATAAAGAACAAACAATAACTAACGGTGAACAATCAAGAACAAACGATGAACAAACGACTAATTAGCAAGCTAGTCGAAAATTAGGAAAAAAATATTTTTGCGGGGCTATCTTCAGTGAGCCCAGAATGTCATGTTGACGGTTGACCATAGGTTTTTGAACGCAGTCTTTATTTCGTAGTTACTAAGGTTTAAAACTTCAATGTCACTTATCGGGAAAATAAAAAAGTGCTGCTGTGGATGCGTTAAATTGAAATATTATAAACGCGTACTCGTGGTGGAATACTAAGCAATAAGTGTTTTGTGAAAGGTGCAAACGTAAGAAAATTTCATAATTGCGACTAAATTTGTAGTAGTTACATATTACATTTTAAATCATTACCCTAAAACCATAAAATCCACAAATTCTTAAGACGCAAAATCTGGTTAAGTATAGATTTTCTACTAGAAAATTGACAAACTTAAAACACTCATAACAATACATATTCTATACGGTTAAGCTCTACGGGCTTCTTCCCTTGCTTTCCCATAGAAAAAAAACAATTGTAAATTGACAGTTATCTTGACTAATGATGTGCCAACTCGGAAAAAACAGAACTCGATTTAACTCGAGTTAAAATCCACATAACTCGGGTTGAACTCGAGTTAACTGACAAATGAATGTTCTTTCTATAATTTTTACCAGTTTATTTCCTCAGCTTCGCATTAATAGTTAAAAAAATTGGAACAAATGACATTTTTATCTGTTTCAATTCTTTCAGTTTTTATATTATTTATTTATAATGAATTGACAGAGTTATACTAATTAAAGTAATATACACAATATTATCAAGAAAATTAGATAATTAGTATCACAAATTCTTTTCTTAGTTAAATTATATACTTATAATTTAGTCTTAAATACATAATATGTGACACTTGTTATGAATCAATTAACGAACATAGTCTCCCACAAATCGACAAACTACGCTCCATGTCGGTTGACGGTTTCATTCGATTTACGAACTCGAGTCAGAGAGAATTCAACTCGAGTGGGTTCGAGTTACGCCCAACTCGAGTTAGCTCGAGTTACTTACTCGAGTCGACCATCACTAATCTTGACAGTGATGTTAATTTGAAGTTTCAAGTAGAGTACCTACCTAGTAAAAGAGCTCTGGGGACTTGAACATCAATATAAACATTATCGATAATAATAATTAACCACAGAGAACTATGTTAAAACGTAACAACCTTCTTATCAGAACAAAACAATAAATACGTTAAGTACTTATTAAAATTTTCCTATGGAGTCTGTACAAACAAGTGTTATAAAATGCCACAAATGTAGGCATGTGTTACTAGAGAATTTGTCAACAATATTAAACGACAACGTGCTATGTGATCCTGGCCAATGTATCAGTTACGATATAAAAAAGTTTATATATTTACAAGAAGATACTTTGCCGCCATGGATAAAATCCAAAGTTGAGGAAGAACAGTGGACCAAAGGAAGAGTTCATTGTCAGAAATGTGGCTGTAGGGTAGGATGTTTCGACTATATTTCTGGAAGAAAGTGCGAATGTGGTAAAACCGTTTTACCCCCTGTTCATTTTATTGGTAGCCAGGTGGATAGGCCATTGACTTTTACCAATTTGAGACATTAAACAAATTTTACACATATGTCACAAAAAAACAAATTCTCAGGTATAGCATATCTGTACATTAGTTTGGGTGTAAATTGTATGAAATATATTTATTTTGCATAAATTCAGTTTTTTATTATTGATATACTATTCTTACATAGGAATAAAATGTAGATTGTTACATTGAAACTTCCATTTTTAGTTTTTAATTATTTATTAATGTCTTGTAGATCATTCTACTGCCATTTGGTTTGATATTGATTCATTTACTTCAATATCTCTGCATTGTGCCGCATGTAATTCTCTCCGAATCTGTTGGTTAATAAATAGAATATTATTTTACAAACTTATTGCTGACAAACAAAGAATACTGTAATTATACAGATACCAAATATGTGTACTGTAACACATATTAACATTGGTGATTATAGTAAACAGGAACCTGAAAACATATCCCTCTCCTAAAAAAAATAAATTTCCTAATAATTAAAACTTGCAGTTACTCTATATAGAGGGATAATTATGATTCCCCTTTAACAACCACTCTGTATATTGCCCACTTATCTGTTAGAGCTATATTATGTTGAAATAGTTTAGTTTTGGTATAGTTAAAACATAGTATACTTGTAGTTTTGAAGACAAAGAAAGTCACACTATGACTGATATCTATTTAGATATTATGAATAATAAGGAGCTCTTGCTAAGATAAAAATGAATATTTGTCACCTCATTTGTTATAGAAGGGTGATGCTGCTTCCTCAATAATTCTAAAAGAGCATCTCTCTGCTCGGTTGATATATCTGCCTTGTAACGTTGAACAAAAGTTAATAATGCTTGATGCCACAGAACTGGTAATGTACGAGAGTCCGACTGAAATCTAAAAAAATACGTAAATTGTACTATGTTATTTGCTATTTTGTGCCCCAATAATTTTTCTCTTCAACCTATGATTTAAGACACATTGTAAAATTCAAGTTAATAATAAATTAATTCATTACCTTAAAAAGTGGAAAACTACTGCATCAACAACTCTGTAGGGCAGTGCATACTTTTTATCAAACAAAATTCTCAGAAATATTGAATTGGCACCTGTATAGTCCATTTCAGCAATTTTTAACAATGCTGCACTAGAATGGAGAACTGGAACGGAATTGCGTGCCAATACTGAACCAATAATGATTGCTTCTCTGAGAGTGCAATCTCCTGCCTGTGGAATGAACATCTTTTTAGTAAAATATCATATTCATCTGTTAGTGATACAATGATATCATTATTGTTTATTTAGCCCGGTCAAATTAGCCTCAAAAATATGGGTATCATCATCATCAACCCATATATGTCCCACTGCTGGGCATGGGTCTCCTCTACCATTGAGAGGGAATGGTGTAAGGTTACATTAATTCCCACCTATCTGAAAATTGGCATGAATGTTGGGAACCCTATTACAAACAATTTGTCAATTATCCACATGAATCCAAGGTGTGGAAAAAAATTTATTCAAGGTCAAATGTTGCAAAAATCGGTTTTTGAGTTTTCCAGCTAAACAGTAAGTTTTATCATAAAAATAGACGAGACAAAAATTATTTATCATGCAATTATCTATAAAAAAAAATTCTACACTTTTTTTCGTAAGAATCACCATTTCGGAGATATAGCTATAAGAGTTGAAAAAGTTTTTACTCATAATATGCACACGTTTCCGCGCCACCCGTGAGGTAGTGTACATGATGCGTTTTATTTTTACGTGGTTACCCCGGTAGGCCTATCCCACGATCTATTTTGGTTTAATTGAGGTAAAAGCTATTGTATTAAATTGAAAATGGCACTATTGTAATGACAAGAGCGGTGTAAGTAATGAGTAATTTGAGAAAATTATTCGTCTGATTCGTACTCTTCTAATGGAATATAATCCGTACTGTCTTGTTCTTCTTTTTCTTCTTCTTCCTGTTGGGTACATATCAACTGTTCGTAGAGCGATGCATCAGATGTCTCCTCGCATATATCGTAAGAATTGTCTTCTACTGGCAATTGAACATTGAAGCACGATTGGCCTTGACAATTGATTCATGCTAATGAACAAAACAGCCCAACTTTTTTACAACCGCATTTAGCATTACACCCCGTTTTGCAATTGCAAAAAAAAATAATTGAGTTTTTCCGGCTCAGGAGGGAGTAGTCTTAAATGGTTCCAATATATTGTCAATTAACTTCCAAACCCAGTCTTCTGGGTTTAGTTTATTACCGAGTCATACTTGAACTTGATAATATACCCGAAATAGATGTTGCTGAGCAGAAGCAGAGGTTGGAGGAAGACTAGCTAATTGTACTTGTTTTTTTTTTATGCATATTTTTAGCAAAATATAAGTATCGAAACTTATCTAAGCACGTTATTTTTTTGGAGCTCCGTAAACGGAAAAAATGAGGGACTGGGTTTTTTTTCGAGTTTATATTCTTATTATTGTATAGTTAGCATTTATACGCCACGAAAACTAATATTTTTACTTATATTATCGTTCAGTAACGTATATAACGGTAATTGACATACATATTATGAGTAACACAACTTTTTCAAATTTTTACATCGCTATATTTTCGAAATGGTGATTCTTAGGAAAAAAAATGTAGAAACAATTTTTATAGATACTAATGTTAAATAATTTTTGTCTCGTCTATTTTTATGATACAACTTACCGTTTAGCTGAAAAACTCAAAAAACAGATTTTTGCAACATTTGACCTTGAATAATTTTTTTTCCACACCTTGGATTCATGTAGATTTGGGATGTTGCGGATTCAATTTTTCCACATCCGCAGATGCGGATGCGAAATTTAAGTGGCTCACATCCGCGGAGGCGGATCTGTATAAAAAACTGAAGTGTTGGTTTAGTAGGGTAAAAAGACTCAGTAATATCTATCCTTTCTTCACTTAATAACAAAGTAGTCATTATTTTAATAATTAAATTTAAATATTGGAGCATTATACTTAATAAAAAGGAGAATGGCCGCCTTTTCGGGCTCCAATCTGTTTCGCAAGGGTTCGTAAATTTGTCCTGCATTACTAAGTAACTGTTCACTTGGAACACTGGCTGGTGGAGCTAATAAATATTTGCGTGCTATTTTAGCTCAGGATATGAACTCGTTTTGGTTAACACTCCACCATTTAAGAGGATTCTCATTTAAAGGAAGTCTCTCTTTCTTAAGAATTACGTCAGGGCTGGTGACTTCTTATGCTTCCTGGCTCTCATCATCACTTGATGAATCAAGCATCATAGCAAGATCCATGATTAAACAGGACTGACGTCCTGTACTTTAGGTCCCTGGACGTTCCATATCTGTTTCCATGGAATCGGTTATTTTCTTTCTTTATTTTCGCGATCTGCTACACATCCGCACCCGCATCAGCTCCGCAGCGACTTATGCGGATGCGGATGTCTAAATCAATGCGAATGTTCCGCATATGCGGATGCGGATGCGAATATTCGCAACATCCCTAATGTGGATAATTGACAAATTGTTTGTAATAGGGTTCCCAACATTCATGCCAATTTTCAGCTAGGTGCGAATTAATGCAACCTTGAATGTCTA